>CM050165.1:118107215-119376010 GCA_027410445.1 Discoglossus pictus | reverse complement strand
CACATTGACTGAAACAATATCGCCATTCATTTTTATTATTTTGTACATTGTGGGATTGCGAGTCCCGTCGCATATCGGACCCCTAAATGCTAATTGATTGACATGTAACCTCCATGTTTTACCGATGTAAAGATGACGGTCTCATTTTATATTAGCTGTTTTTAAATCGGGGGTTACTGCCTTGCTTAATTGATCATGTTCACGCTCTGTAATGTTACACACAATTGCATGGTTTATGGTTTCGGCCCAGAAGTTGCGGGCTTGTTCAGTTGAATACCTCTGTAATTGTAGCAAGCTTGCATTGAATAAGGCCCAATGTGTTCTAGTGTGGATCCTGAGAGCTAACATTGAATTAACCTAATCTAAACATTTTTAATGTACAAATATGAGTGTAAGATGTAACCAGCTACTCCCCCAACAGCCACAAATGTAATTAGTTACCTTTGCTTTTTTATCAAAAGATTTTGGAATTTTATCCAAATTCAAATGTGTTGTCAAGACTCTCGGTGAGGGTACTTGATTTAGTTTCTGGAAGAAAAAAAATAAAGACATATAATATTTAATTGGCGTTGAAAGGGAGTCAAGATTTCTACATAATGCATAATGTCTTCAACTTTTGAAAATGCTTACTAATAAGAGACTTAGGCTGCAATGAGTATCAAAGGCCGAACGTGCTCATTGCACTGCGAGCCTCGCGAAGCAAGGCGAGCCGTTGAAGCATGCGGGACTTGCGGGGGTCGCAACTACAAGCCAAGTGCGTAACTCTAAAAACACAAAAAAACAGTCAAATAATGTAACAAAAACAATAACACACTCACACACAGCACAGGGGGTGAGCCAGGAAGCCTGGGAGTGACGTTGCAAGCAAATTTAAGCCATATTTGACGTTTTTAGTCAATCCAAAATCGGCTAAGCGAGGAAAAAGATGGAGGACGAGAATCGTAAAAAAATCTGAAACTGGAGGGAAAAAAGGCTGAACAAAGCCAGGCATGCAGCACTTAGAACTTAGACGACGGCAAAGACAGTAACACACGAACAACGCCAGGCACGTGGGACTTTAAAAAAAAAAACAATGGCAGTCAGAGCGTAACATGCAAACATACAGCAGACACACAGAGGAGAAAGACACAGGGAAGGGACGGGGGGAGATGGAGGAAAGAGGCACATGGCATTCCCAAGCACAAAACATGTAGGTTAACGAAACCTGCAATGAGTGACCCGTGCAGTAGGCGGGAGGACAGCATTGCAAGCCTTACAATTTTATTCCCATAATTTTTGACGGGCAAGTTCCTAGTTTAATATAATTTTGATAAAATACAATCAACTTAATTGACTTAAATTCAGCCTGGATAGACAGCCCACTTGCATATATTGAAATGTGTTCAGACACTGGAGCTCAGTGTGCTTTGTACAGCTCTAAGTGTAACTTCCATGAAGAGTAAGGAGTGCATTGCAAAAAAGAAGCAGCTGCCATTAAAGAACCCTTCTTCTACAAATACGATTGAAAATATAGTTCTTATATAATAGTGTCTTCCACATACCGTGGGATAAGCCGCCTATTGATAGGGACATGTAGCCCCAGAGATGTACCACAGAAAGAGCTATTTGTACATGCTCTGAAGGATAAGCCACCCCTACAAGCAATGCAAGTTGCAGTGAAGTGCTCTATCTTCTAATGACTGTAGCACACTTTATTTGAAGATCTAAATATTACTACCAAACTTAAGAACCACATTGCTATATCTCTTATGTGAACTGAGCTGAGGAGAAATTAAGAAAAATTGGCACGTCTATAATTCCCTACTGTTCCATATAGCAAATATTTTCTGTTCTCAAATAAAGCAGCTGTCCACCATCACACAGTCTTTCCCTCAACAACCGATGCTGGTCTGATCTCATCAAGCACACTTCATTAGAGTGATATGTCCTCGTCCAAAGCCCCATCTACCTCTGCGTCTGCAATATCTAAGCAGGACAAAACATCTTCTTCCTCAGCTACTAGGCCAAGATATCACTTTTTTCCATACTGAGGTCTAAACAGAAGTGCATAAAGTCTACACTGAACTGCCAAAATTAGGTCAGTGGACAGACCTAGAAGTCCGCTTCAGCAGCTTTCTCAAATCTCACACAGCATTGGAGAGCGAGATGAACATACTGACCATCCTCACCCCCTCAACCCCCCCAGGTTGGTGGTTTAAGTCCTCACATCCATCTATCTCATGTTTTATGGCAAATTGACATTTCCAATCCAAGAACACCTGGTTGACAAGTTCTATTACCCATTCACTTCCTTTATGGAAATCCTTAAAAATGCCATATATATCATTAGCTTGTGGCTCACCCATGTTTGGGTCTCTTTACCCACTTTTGGAAAAACTAATGCTCTAAAATTCCATTGGTGGATAAAAAAAATTACATTTTATGTGTAAAATACTGCAAGCCCAACAAAATGATAACCACCATCAACAGCTGGTGCCAAGACTTTTGCTGGTCCTTGAGACCTTATTCTACTGGTGTTCAAGCTATTTTTATGATGGTCAAATTACGGAAATGTACGAAATCATGATAATGTACAAGTGTAAAAGCAGAAAAAATATTAAACTTGAAAGATTTTTTCATCTATGTTAAATAAAGCAGAACATACGTGATTTACATAATAAGTGTTTGTAAAGTGTAAGCTATACAGAGTTTTCTATACTTGCTTACAAACATTTAGGGTAGTTTGGATTAAAAAAGGTTGCAGACCCCTGAGTAATCATATACACACCTCAAATTTGACATGACCTTTAAATTCTATCAATGGAATATCCTGATTATCCTAGTGGATCCTGATTATAAGCAGCATATACAATGTTTTGTATTACTGACAAAGTTCAATTATTACCTGAAAAACAAAAGAAGAGAACATTTTACAGAAATGTGTTAGTACTGTTAGTTACTTCGGAGAGAGGCAGAATGGCTATATAGGCTAATGGTCGTATAGTCTTGATCATCCAATCCTTAGATTAGATTGTGTAAAGAACTCTGAGAAATTTAGTCTGATTGGTTCATCTCTCTTATCCAAATTATATTGTGCTGATGACAAAAAGATTTAATTGAATTGGTAATTTGACATTGAGGGGAAATTACAGTCCCAGGTTTTCATGCACGTAATACAGTATGTTTTAAACATTATTAACACAGATATAGAGGAAAGTCAATATGTTCATCTGTATTAGCCTTTCTGCAAATTAAAATACATTTTACAAGGCAGAGCTATTGAATAGGGAGTGTGGCATTTTTTTTAATGTTAGGCCACTCCAGGACCTTAATGTGCTTTGAAGAGAACCAAAGGTGGACTGTGCTCTACTAATTGACTTTAATCTTAGTTTGGGGCTTCCAGGAATACAGCTTCTCCAGGATCCAGTCATTTGCCAGGTGCCAGCACCAGAAAGCAGCCCTGGGCATTTACCATCTCAGAGGGCTCAGTCTGGCTCAGAGGACTGGGGCCCCATTGCTACCAGCAAGGAGGT
This sequence comes from Discoglossus pictus, assembly GCA_027410445.1. Lineage (NCBI taxonomy): Eukaryota > Metazoa > Chordata > Amphibia > Anura > Alytidae > Discoglossus > Discoglossus pictus. Next base: position 119,372,498 of record CM050165.1, on the reverse strand, counting down.
GGGGAAGCCAAGAGGTGCTGATCGGTCAATGGGCCTAAAGCGCAGGTTGGATGGGAGAAGCCCTTCTCTCTAGTCATAAAATTCAAAGACGTTTGCTTTTGGGGAGGAAAGCTATGGCAAGCTTGGACAAACTTGTAAAAATTAAAGATATTAAACTATCAACAAAGGTCAGCATCTTTCGTGCATTATTGCGAGCCTCTCCCCACTATATGACTCCTTTACCTGTTTCTCCCTTTTCCATTCCATGTGTCTGTTTCCCGCTCTCTCCCTCCCTTTGCCTCCCCTGTCCATGTCCTTTGGTTTTGTTTCCCTTATTTCCCTCCCCTGTATCTCTTCCCTCCCCCTCTCTCACCCCTGTATCTCTTTCCACCCTCTACCCCCTCTCCCTCCCCTGTGTCTTTCTCCTCCCTCTCCCTCTTCAAGTCTTGTGTAAGCGTGATGAATGTGTGCAGTGTAATAGTGTGCGTGTGCGAGGCAAATCCGTTAGCGCAGCTGTGTACTTCCGCATTGTATAAGTTATTGTTCTAAAATGTCGGCTAATGTGTGGTATGCGGCTGTGGCTGATTTAGCGTCCTTCCTTTCGGATGTCGTCCGCCTTTTTCAGAATTATTCTTAATTCCTTTAGCCTGGTTTTCGTTTTGTTCGGCGGCCATTTTTTTTTCTCACTTAGGTGATTTCCGAGTGTCTAAACTATGAAATTTTTACTTACATCGAGGTGTAACTTTACTTGCAGAAGTCCTGAGTGCACCACCTTGCTGTGGGTAACCTTTTTATGTGTTTGTTGTGTGTATTTATTGTGTTTGTAATGTTTTTGGGGTCGTGCGGGTTGCGTCCTTGTTTTCGAATCTCGTTCGTCTTTTTCGGGAAATCCGTAGGTGTTTGGTGGTGTTTTGCATCTTTAGACTGCTGTTGCCTCGTTTTCGTTTTTTTCAGTGGCCATTTTTTCTCTCGCTTAGAGGATTTTTGAGTGTCTAAACTCTTTTATTTTGAGTTAAATTGAGGTGTAACTTCAGTTTTCGAGATCCTGGGTGCCCCCTCTTCCTGTAGGTAAGCTTTTTATGTATTTGTTGTTTGTATTTATTGTGTTTTTCATGTTTTCATGTGCGCGGATTTTTGCGAGGTCGTAATGGGTCGTAAAGTGTCTCGTATTTTCCTTTCGGAACTACGTAAATTTTGCGAGGTCCGCAGTTGCTGGCAAGGAGCGCCTTTGAGGCTTCGCAAGGGCCTCAGGCTCGCTGCGCGAGCCCGCAAGCATTAGCAACGGCTCGCATGCTCACAACTATATATGTGATGTATAATATTATATTTGTAGAACGCCAGCAGATTCCAGTAAAGCTAAAAATACAATAAATATGCATGGATAGCATTTATCATATATTTGATTCCAGTAAATATGTATTGGTAGAGGAGGCGATGGGGACCCTTCTCTCATGAAAGCTTACAACCTAAGATTGTGATTACATATGCTTGATGGATAGATATTATAGACAGGGGCAGAGATAACAGTGGTGCCAGTGGTGGGTCTCATTGGCTGAGGCCCCTGCAAAGTCTGACAACTGCAGCAGCTAAAGATGGGGACCCAGACACAGGGCATGGTGGGGGCCAGACACTACATATTGTCACGACCTGCTTCTTCAATGGGGCTTGATAAGAACTTAATTCAAACCTACCCCAGAAAGACCACGTAGTTCTTGTTACCTCTGTAAAAGATGGCTTCAGGATAGGGACAACGTCCAACAATATGTGCACCTGATAAGGCAGGCAGGATGCCAGTGGTCTCAGAACAGGACCACTCCCCACTCAGGCACAATAGTCTCACATCTTGTTTATGTGAAAACCAGAACTGACACTTTTTAATATGAACTATGGACATATTTTTTACAGTTTCTCCAGTGGAGAACAACCATTTACAGAATTGTGCATTTTTTTGGTAACCAGTGGGTGCAAATCTACATGTAAATTATGGGACAATGTGCATTCTTAAGTAGCCAATAAAGGCATGCCTATGTGTTAGATGGAACATCTAGTAGCCACCAATCAGGCCAAGGTGCATTCTTAGTTTCCTTAGGAAAGTGCTGCTGTGGCCGAAGACGCTCATTGCAGGGCCCATGATGAGTGCTGCAGGCGCTTACTAAATGGTGAGCAAAAGAGTAAGGGAAGCCCTCCATCGTACAGAGTACAGAAACAAATAATACATTAGTAAGCCCATCTGCAAGTCTAAAAATAAGTTGAAAAACTTATTCCTCACTCAGGTTTCCCAGAAATACAGGAGGAGGTTTGAGAAGGAGGAGGTGGAGGAGGAGGTGGAGGAGGTTGAGGAGGAGTTGAGGAGTAAGTGGAGTAAGTGGAGGAGGAGAGGAGGGTGAGAGCATTGTTCATCAGATTCCGGTTGCAGTTATGTAGTGACAGGTAGGTGCTATGCATCATGCTTATTCTAGACTATGACATTACCACATTACCCCCTTTAAGTATTCCTTTTTTTTCCCAAAAGCTTCTTATCTTCCACCCACACCACACCCATGATATTAATGCACAGTTTTGTCCATTTCTGATTGTGCTCTGTGTATGAAATAAAGCTTTGTTACACAGTTCTCTCTGTGTCAGTGTGTTTTCAATGGTTGGGGTTTTGGGATATTCACATACATCACATTTGTGTCACATTCCTATATCAGTAAACTAATGAGCCCTAGTTACTATGCAATAGGTTAATACATATAATAATAATAACAATAATAATAATAATATAATGAGATATCATATAATAATATATAATAATAAAGGATTAATACACATGCAAAGTCCAATTTGTTATACTGTGGAGTATCAACATTCCCCGGAAGGGGGCGTGGCTAACAAGTGACCAAGCTAGACGCGTGTGTCTGTAGCTCCTTAGAGTGAATGGTCAATTTGGTCATTTAGACCAGAATAACTATTTTTAACAACTTAAAAAGTTGATAGTGTTACTTAGAAGCCCTCCCTGAGTATTTTGATACCACTTGCAGGTGGTTTTGAAAATGTATGCAGCCCCTGAGGCTGCGGCCTACAGGGCATGTCAAGCCATAGTGGTAGTAAATTACCCCACCAGAGCATCTAACTGCACTGGGGAGCGGGAGAACGGAAAGAGAGAGGTCAGGATCTCTCCAGAAGATTCTCCCTCCAATCCACTGGTGTCCGCAGCTGCAGAAACAACGAGGTGGAGGAGGCGCTGGGCAGAGACGCAGGCATCAGGGAAGGTGCAAGGAGCACCACAAGGCTGCGCTTCAGAGCCAAAGAGCAGGAGGTACAGGAGAAGAAAGAGGGGGCAGTGAGCTCACCCCAGGAATGCTGGGGATCCTAACACAATAAGGACTGATTATATGGAGGATGAGGCAACACTCTCTCAGCAACAGAGCAGAAATAATAAGGTGAGCCTCATAATACTCAGTACACCAACCGCCTTCAACACAGTCTATAATAAAACCTGAGCATTAGAGCCTAATCCCTCACAAAAGTATATTTTCCCCAAGCAAACAAACAGCAGGCTTTTGTACTGTATTAGAGCCACAAGGAGGGAGAAACAACAACAGGCGCCATCTTGTGTTTGGGAAAGGGCGGCAAAGATATCTGGACGCCATTTTAGGTGCAGAAATAAGGTGTTACATAATCAAAATAATACCACAGGCTGAAGGGCCCGGTGTATGCCCTAAATACTTTTTTTTTCTCTACCCTGATCACAAAGCCTTTACCCAAACAATCACCCCCTAAAGGGTCAGCACAAGAGACTGTAAATATTTTACAGAATTGTATATATATGATCAAAATCTACACTGCACAACTAATCTCAAAAAGGTGACACAAACCCAGAAACATTTGTTCTCAATAGAGCAGTAAGCAGCCTACAAAGGGCTTCAACACTGGGAAAGAAAAGGGAAGCAGAGGCGACATCTTGTGGCCAAAATCAGTACTATACAAATTGATATACAGCAAGTAAAGGTGCTGGGCTGCCAGTATTAACTGGAGGAGGCCATTACCCATAATGTGGAGGCACAGGAGAGTAAACAAAAGACACAGATAAAGGAGGTGGCTGCTGCGGGAGACACATTAGCTATCAGAGGGACAGTGCATATTAATGCTAAGCTGACAGCAGTGTTACATACATATTCTGTGATGCCTATAGTTCACTGGACATTTTACAGCATGCAGCTCAAATAAGAGCGGTGGAGACGGGCCAAACCCTCACAAGCATATAAAGCACGAAGCTCAAGAATGCAGTACATAAATAAAGCAATGTAGAGGAGCTCGATAGCATTTCCCATGTGCACCGAGAACATTGGTTCATCAGCTTGAAGATCAACTTGGTCCTATATACCTCCAGAAAGGTCTGGTGGAGATGATGGAGAGATCACGCAAGAGTACTACATCTAAGGGAATTCCAGAGCATTTCAAAGCCCTGTCAAAGCATCAGTCACCACCACAGGGCTCCACATCGGGCTTATCAGACACTTCAGATATTGAAGGGGATCAAAGGGATCAATGAAGGACCCTGATATTGTTGAGATGATGATGACGAGATTTGAGTCATTACTAAAGATGCAGCTATCACAGGCGGTCCAGGACTTTAAGAAAGAAATGCAAGATTTAGGGCAGAGAACGCATGCCCTTGAGTCTTCAACGGATTGGATACTGGATACTCAAGAACAAGATAGGCTATCTATAGCAGTGAATACAGCAAGGGTGGTTGCACTGGAGAACAAACTGGTGGACACTGAAAATAGATCTCTTAGGAACAATGTGAGATTCCGTTAGGTCACTCTAACAAAAGTTTATGAGACAGTAAAGATCTATTGTGGCATATGGGAAAATGTATACTTTGCAATAGATAGCATAAAGAAACAGTTGAGAGCATATAAGAATGTTATCCTGTACATGTGTTCTTTTTTTATGCTGTTTTACCAAGATGCTTACTACTTTTGCAGGGTTTGGAGTAGGAAGTTAAGGAAAGGTTCGAGAAAAGTAACTGTATAACAGTTAGGTTAAAAGTTGTTTCTTCCTCATTCTAGGGATATTTTGAGGGATCTGTCTACCCCTCTGCCCTAGGCACGAAGGTGCACACAGAAGTACCGATGAGGACTAGAGATTATGAAATAGTTATTGTTTTTGTTGGGGTTAAAAATTGTTTGGGGGTATCGTTGGCTGACCTATGCTTTTTTCATTTTATTGAGAGAGGTTGGTGGGGAATACCGCCGTTGCTGACCATGTCGCATTCCACTTCAAAGCTATGGGAGATCCGGGAGCTAGCGGTCAACGGGAAGAAGACCTGGGGTAAGTGGGCGCCTATACTAGCAATCACAAAAATAGGATACAATGAGTAGACTTAGTGTTTATTACACATAATGTCAAGGGATTCAACTCTCAGTTCAAGCGAAGCAAGGCATTTAGAACTTATAAAGAGCATAACCCAGGGGTCATATTTATGCAGGAGATGCACTTTGAGAAAAACAAACACACTAAATTTATGCATAAGAATTACCTCTATATGTATAATGCCAATCAGAAATCAAAAAAGGGGGGGGCGGCCATTTTGCTCCACAGAAACTTCCCTTTTGTACTGGAAAAAAAGCTGGTGGACCCATTGGGAAACTACGTTATTATTACAGGCATGGTCCAGGAGGTTAAAACAACCTTAGTATCAGTCTATGCCCCTACAGTGGATCCCCACAGAGCTATATTGGGACTATTTAAAGCGCTAAGTAAGCCAGGATTTGGAAAACTGATTATAGGGGGGGACCTTAATATAACATTTAACACGGAGAAGGATAGAACTGGGGGGGGGGGTAAGAACAGGTAAGCTAAAGTGCTAATACAAATACAGCCATACATGCTTAAACTGAATCTGGTGGACTTGTGGAGAGAGTTAAATCCCAACAATAGAGAATACTCATACTACTCACATGTCCATGGGACTTATTCCAGAATTGATTACATTTTATTGGACTCTGCACTAATCGATAAAGCTAGCAAGGCCGAGATAATCCCTTGTGCCTGGTCTGACCACTCTTGTGTGAAGATCAAACTAGAGTGGGGACAGGAAGCCCGACCATCCTACTCCTGGAGGATTTAAGAGGGGCTCCTCGCCAATCCCTTAATTAAAGATAGGATCTCACAAGAGCTAGACCATGACTTTAAGACTACAAGACTTCAGCCTGTCTAGTATGGGTAACCCACAAGGCCTATATTAGGGGAACTTTTATTAAATTAGCGGCACAACATAAAAAACAACAAAAAATGAGGGAGAGTGAGCTTACTAGGGAGTTGCAAAAGCTAGAACTGCTAAATCAGGCGAACCCGGACAAGGGTATTAGACAGCGGATTGACAAAAACAGAGTGGAATTAGACCTAATCCAATCGGTGCAAACTGAGAAAGGATCCAGCAGAAATTCTTTGACAAGGCTAATAAGCCGGGTGCACTATTAGCAAGGAAACTTCAATCCAAACACACTCAAAATAAGATACATCAAATTAAGACTTCTTCAGGACAAATTACAGCAAGTCCTGGCATTTGTAAAATGTTATAGCAAACTATATACAGCTACACAACAGCTGGATCATAATACAATGTGTACCTTTTTGAAGGAAAGTGATTTGCCCAAAAAATCTGAGAAGGAGCTGGATAGGCTAAATCAGCAAGTTACCCTTGAGGAAGTTAGAGATACCATTCAAAAGCTTAAATTAGGTAAGTCACCTGGACCAGATGGGTTCACAAATCTATAATAACTATAATGTGTGGAGGTATTGGGACCACATTTAGTTAGCTTATTCAATAACATTTTAGAAGGTCAGCAAACACCTACAGAATTGAACTTAGCAGAAATAGTGCTGTTCCCTAAGGAAGGTCGTGATCCGGTAGAGACCAAAAATTATAGGCCAATCTCCCTTCTAAATTGCGATGTAAAGATCTTATTCAAAATCATGGCCGACAGGTTGACAGCCATTTTACCAAAGCTAATACATAATGACCAGGTGGGTTTTGTCTCACATAGACAGGCACGGGACAACATTAGAAAGATATTGAACTTGATATATCACTCTAAAGAAACCAAACAGCAGGCGTGCCTTTTGGCTTTTGATATCGAGAATGCCTTCGACTCCCTGGAATGGCCATATCTATATGCAACATTAGAGAAATTCGGCTTTAAGGGTCACTTTATAAATTTCATAAAATCCTTCTACAAGTCTTCCAAGGCATTGATGAAACTTCCTGGAAGCAAGAAAATAAAATGTGTTACCCAGATTACTATACTTGTATAGAACGTTGCATATCCAGATAAAGGCAAGGGAGCAGTCAAAGGTCCAGAGGCAATTTTTTTTATTTATTTGGAGACAGGTACCCGCTTGCAAATCAAAAAAAGTAATGTTTCTATATAAAACAGAGGGGGGACTGTCATGTCCCAATCTAAAGCTGTATTACAAGACAGCGCAGCTGGCATTTGTACCAATAGCACACACCAAGAGGCATGGATATCTGTAGAGAATCAAGCATTAAATCCTCAAACACGGGACACAGTGGTGTGGCTCTCAGAACTACCTCCTTACTTAAGAAAGTCCACAAACCTGATAATTAGACATACTTTAAATTGTTGGAAATGGGCAATTAAAAACACGTCAGTGTTTCCTAAATGCGCTCATCTGATCTCAAATCTGACCCACCCACAGGCCCCTGGGGAACTGAGAACTGTAGAATCCCAGCATTGGTGGAAAGTGAGCAAGCTTGACAGAATAGGTGATTGGATGGTAAGAGGCCAAATGCTTACATACAAGGACTTGAGGGATAAGCATGACTTACCGTTGGCAGAACACTACAACTATTGTAGGCTTAAGAATTTTGTCTATTCTAGGATAAGGAGACAAGGCAGAACTGAACTGGTTTGCTAAAAAATTTAGAGACACCCTACTAGCCAGGGGCATGATAGGGCAGCTATACCAGGCATTTAACTCCGAGCCGGAGGGTGGGAGAGCGAAATATACCAAAGACTGGGAAAGTTGGGAGCCTGAGAGGTGGAAGGTGGCATGGTCTAATATATACAGGGGCTTGCTTAACTATAGTCTCTTGGAGACCTCTATAAAGGTCTTACATAGGGTGTACATAACACCAGTAAAGTTGTCCAAATGGAAAAAATATTAAAGTGGTAATTGCTTTAGAGGCTGGCACACTCATACACATTTGGTGGACCTGCCCAGTGGTAGCGGTACTATGGGGTAGAGTGGCACAAGCGGCCTCTGAAATGTTCCACGCCACTATTCTCCCAAAGGTGGAGACCATGCTGTTGGGAATGCCAGTGGATACAATGTCATTCCATCAAAATAGACTTTTGCAGTTTATGGCACTGGCAGCAAAAAGCCAAATAGCTAGAGCTTGGAAAACTAGATCACTAGATTTTCAAATGATTGGGAAAAAGATTAATTTCATCGCCATAAATGAGAGAATCACCCACTTGTTGGCAGATACAATCTATAAATACATGGATATTTGGGGTCCCTGGGTGGAGTACTCTGGGGCTAAGTTGTGGTAAGGTACTTAGCAGGAGGGAGGACATAGGACACAGGATCTAGGGAAGGGGAGCTGGGGTCAGCCAACTGTCAAATTTGGGTAAAGGGTTTGGTTCTGGTTATCAGTTAGGATTGATAAGGATTAAAAGAGGGAGAGATAAATATGCCAGGGAGTATAGTCACACAGGACAAGGCATAGAGGTACTGGGTGAAGCTTATATATTATTTAGCTTATAACTTTAAATGTAACTTTAACTTATATATTTAGCTGATTCTAGACAGGGAGGAGGTGGAGGTAACAAGTAGAGAGAAGGCAATACCTCCAGCTGGATATTGCAGAGAAAAGTAAGGGTACTAAGGGCAGGGGACAGGAGGAACTTGGAAAAGAACAATGAGAGTCCTGTTGCAATAAGGAATGGTATATATGCTAGGAGCATTATGTATATAGGTAATTGAGCCAACATGAAAATGTAAGGCTAGCATAACAATAGAGAGGCGTAAGGAAAATGTTGAAAATGGAGTGGAGAGTATGGATTGATGTTAAGGATAATCAGAATGTAACAATTGAATTTTGATGTCATCTAACAAAAAATGTATGACTAAAAGTATTGATATGCTTGTACGGTATGACTAAAGTTCTGTATTATCATGAGAATTCCATAAGGTTTACAATGTAAAATTTGTTGTCCATGCTCAATAAAAAAGGATTGTTAAAAAAAATATTCCCCTGAAGGCCTGAAAAGAATATGATAGGTGATAATGTGAATTGATTGATAGCAAAACACATAATGGGAGGTCACCAAATGATCTTGGAACATGGCCACCAGCAATGGCATGGGACTTTCCAGGATAAGCCTAGCGCAGAATATCCCTGATGGAGATGAGTTGGCTGTTGGTCCACGTGGCTCTGCACAGCCTCCATGTGTTTTTGTGGCCCTTCCTGATGGGTTAGAGTAGACTAGTGTGCTGTATTTTCCCCTGGCCCCTTCTGGATTGCTAACTTGTGGTAGTGAAGGGGCTTGTAATGAGTGAGATGTATATAAGATGATCTTTGTATTTTTAGGGTCCACAATAGAGTGAGAAAGTGTTAAAATGTCACCCATTTTCATGTATTTGTGTTGCAATTTAATAAGGTAGTGTGTCTTTAATAGCTTTTAGCATCTTGCAGCATGACTTTTAATATTGGCATATATATGCATGACCAGTGGCGTTGGAACTGGGGGGACTGGGGGAAAAATCCCCCCAGATTAAATGAATTGGGGACACAAAAAACAGCAAAATTAAACTGTGGAGTAGTATGTCTTTTCCATGAAAGTTTTGACCAATTATTTATATATATATATATATATATATATATATATATATATATATATATATATATATATATTGTAACATAGTGCCCCCCAGAGGTGAAAGCAAGACATGTAATGAAGAGTTCTCTCCAGGAAAGAGAGAGTTAACTTACTGGAGCAGTGCTAAGCAACCAAAAAGTGGTAAATGAATAAGAACTCCATTTTATGTTTGTGTGTCAGAATCAAAAGAGCAACTGGATTTGGAGAAACCGCTTGGCTGGAACCCAAGATTCCAAAATATTCACACTACAGGCTGTACACTTACTACTTTACATTGTAGCAGAGTGTCATTTCTTCAGTGTTGTCACATGAAAAGATATAATAAAATATTTACAAAAATGTGAGGTATTTGTGAGATACTGTATATATATATAATGTGTATATGTGTGTGTATATATATATATATATATATATATATATATATATATATATATATATATATATATATATATAAATATATATAATGTGTTTATTATATTGGTGGGGCCAGGTGCATTGAGAATTTAAACAAAGAATTAAAAGTTTTGAGTGCATTGCAGTTAAATCACCTCCCCCTCCCCCAGGGCTCCTACACCCATGTGCATGATCATTACAACATATAAGAAACATGTTTTTTTTTTGTTTTTTTTACTATTTGATAGTTGGGTGTTGTTGTGCAAGCAATTGTAATGCCTTCTATTGCTTTGTCTGTATTTTAAAGTGCATTGGTGTGTTTTTATTGTGTTTTGCAGTGTTCCAAACTAGTCTGTAAACCCTTTGCGGGTCCTATTTGGAACCCATAAACTTTGAGCAGCCATTTGCCGTTTGCGGGCTTGACTGTGGGTGTGGCCTTGAGGGATTTTTGCAATTGAATAGTGATTTGCAATTTTAGCGATCAGAACTCTTGCTGACTTGAGAGATCAAAGGCTTTGGAAAGCTGTTCGTTCCGGGTTAACAACTGTAAAGTTTTCAAGCCCACAACACATGCGGCTTTTAGCTTGTAAAAAAAAAACAATTGAATAGCAAATTAGCTTATGGGCTCCAGTAATTTACAATTGCTCAATTGAATCGGGTTCATTGTATTTACTTTAGAAGGAACCATATAGGTTCTATGTAAGTATTATAAAGACATATTTTTTATAATCATATAAAATTAAAAAAACATGTTTCCAGTTTAAATTACTATAGTTTTTCTTACATTTTTTTAAAATTTAATTTTAAATGTCTTTTTAAGAGGTAAAAATAGACAATATGTTTCAAACTGTGTTAAGGGAGATATTATATTGACAGATTGAAACGAGAATAAAAAATGTTTAATTTGTGAATAGTAAAAATGTCATTAAAGTTGTAAATCACCACAACATATTATTTTATTGTTTATAGTAAAATTATACATTCTTAAAAAGCCATGAGTTTCCCATCACTGAAATTTTTTTTTTCTGTTTACTTGTATTTTAATTAGAATTGTGTATAACTATGGATGAGTAATTGTTCTTTAGAAAGATTCAATTTAAATCTATAGGTAGACCATACATATAAAAAATGCTGTGTCAGATTTATCAATAAATGTAATAAATGTAATATTTATCAATACATTTTAATATTTTAACTTAGCCCCTAAATTTCCTTTAGTAGTTTTGTTTCCCTTCTCTGTTCTTTTTCCAGCTCTAAAATGTCATTTTTATGAAGTGGTGCCCAAAATTGTATTCCATATTCCAAATTGGGGCATACTAGGGTATAGTGGCAGAATTATATTTGCTTCCCTGGCTTCTATACCCTTCTTAATACATGCTAATATTTTATTTGCCTTTGCAGCTGCTGCTTGGCATTGAGCTCTGTTACCTAGGTGGTTGTCCACAAGTACTCTCAAATCCCTCTCAATATCTAATACCCCTAGATTTGCTCCATTAAGATTATAAATTGCATGGCTATTTTTAATTCTCAGTTGCATAACTTTACATTTATTCATATTAAATCTCATTTGTCATTTAGTCGCCCATTTCTCTAATTTATGCAGATTCCTTTGGAGGGAAAGTACATCATTTTCTGATTTAATTATCTTGCACAACTTTGTGTCATCAGCAAAACTGGAGACACTACTTTCCAGTCCAACTTCTAAGTCATTAAATATGTTAGTCCAATCGGAGTATGTTCCATTTACATTAACAAATACTTACTTTTGTCAGTCACCTTTACAAAGACTTACACAAGGTCAATGACAAACAAAGAGGTTTGCCTACAGTTTCACTCAGACACCTGCATACAAACAGGAGACACACACAGGTATATGCACATACAAGAAATACACATCAATTCAAATATCAATACCAAAGCATGGGGCACAGACTGACACAGAAAGAGATACACAGACAAGGGCATCCAAAAATACCCACAGACTGAAACACACACAAATATACAAGAGTCACACTGAAACTAAAAGGGACACACTCACACGCATGGGCCCACATAAACTCATCTAGAAAGAGAATGGGGATATTGATAGCCATTGGATCTGAACTGAACAAGTTGGAAGTACAGAATTGTATTGCATGTTTCACAGAGCTTAGTATTATGTTTGTCTCTACTCGGTACACTGTGTAATTACATTTAATTACATTATATGTATTCTGCACCACATTATTTGCATCATTATTTGTTGTGTTTGTTTCCATCCTGTGGTAAATTGTGGAATCACATTTAATTACATTATTTTGTTTGTATTATATTATTTGCATTAATAGATATACTAAGTATATGTTTGCTATCAGTCACAGATCTGATTTGAATGCTGTTGTCTGTCTCCTTTTGCAACTTTAATAATACATTTATATTGTTCTGAAGCACTATTTTATGTGACAGTGTGTGGTTCCTTATATTAAATGTGTTTTTTTTGTAGGGTTAGGAGGTTAGGGGTAGGATTTGTGTTAGTGTAAGGGAGGGATTAGGGTTAAGGAAAGGGTTTGTTATGGTTAGGGCTGGGTTAGAGTCTGTTTTGGAGTAGGGTTTAGGTTTATGTTTAGGGTAGAGTTAATGTTAGGGTTGGTCTCTAAAGATTTCTAGTCAATAATATAGAGGTACTAGTGTCACTATATAGACTCCTAGAGGAAACTCCATGACATAATATATATAGACTAGAGGGGACTCCATGACACTAATATATATAGATTACCGGCACTCCATGACAGTAATATGTATAGATTAGAGGGGACTCCATCATAGTAATATGTATAGGTTAGAGGGGACTCCATTGTATTAATATGTATGCATTGAAGGAGAATCTATGGCATGAATATCTATAGATCTGAGGGGACTCCATAACAGCAACATGTATAGATTGAAGGGTTCTCCATGACATTAATATGTATAAATTAGAAGGACTCCATGATATTATTATGTATAGATTAGAGGGGACTCTATTACATTAATATGTGTAGATCAGAGAGGACTCCACAACATTAGTATGTATAGATTAGAGGGGACTCCACAACATTAGAACACACACTATCACACACAAAAACACTTGCATACAAACACATCAGCACAGACACAGGCTTACACACACTTGTAAGTTGGTATCTCATGATGATGGATAGCAGCAGTGTATCTGGGGTTGGTTATGAGACAATGTCTGCTCTCTGTAGGATCTCTCTGGACTAGAAGATGTATTACCAGATGGGAGAACGTCACTGCTTGTCCTTGGTCTGGGAGCCTAATTTACTACCCATGCTACTACCACCTTTACATTAATAAATCTACGCCATACAATGATTCGGATCACCCCTATATTGTGGCCCTTTCCATGTACAATATGGCTCCCCCATCCCACAGGGCACACAATAAGAATGTAACTGTTACAGTAAAAGTATGGCAATATAATCTAAATAGGCATGAGCAAACCCCTTGTATTCTTGCACCATTTTAACTACTACCATTTGGAAGATAGAAGGAACATTCTTCTTTCCAAATGGCATTACTTTGGATTGGTAACACCCAAACGGGGTAATGAATACAGACTTCTCCATAGCTGTCGTAGCAAGGGGGATCTGCCTGGACAGATCCAGGGTGGTTAGGTGCTGAGCAGTACCTAGTGGGTCTAAAAACTCATCCATGTGTTGAATAGGGTAAGCATCAGTTTTTTAGTTCTTTCACTGACCTTACGGTAGCCCACACAAGAACGAGTGGTTCCATCTTTCTTAAATACCAATACTACTGGGGAGGCACAAGGACTACTAGAATGATCATTCACACCTAATCTCATCATCTCCTTCAATTCATTCAAAATACTTTGCGTCTGGGACTTGTTGAGAAGGATACTTTAAAAGAGGACAAGATTCTGTGAGGACCTTCTGCATAGCTAGAGGGGTACAGCCAAGCCTAGTGGAAAACAATGCCTGATATGGGGCAAGGGTAGCCATCAGCTGCTTTTTCTGGTGCAAAGTTACGTTTTCTGCTTCCCCCACTATCTTTCTGTACCCCTGGCCTAGCTGGGTCTAGCAAATTGGGTATGGTTCCCTCCTCTGGGTCACTCCTGTAGGCAGACATATTGCTAACAAGTTCTGGGGCCTTCTCTGGTACTCCTTCAGGTTTCTGATGTGTGCTCACCTTCCTGTTGGAGTCTATAGTCACTACATATGTGCAGGGATTTAATTTCTTCATAACAGGATAGGAGCCTTAGAAAAGAAAAACACAGATACTTTTCCTATGAGAATGTCCTCACAGCAATTGTATTTGTATCACATATAATAGTTGTTAAACTACGAGCTGAAAAGAACTCGGTCCCTCGCAAAGCGAGGGACGCAGTTCGGGCCGTAAATGTGGACCCTCGCGAAGCAAGGGGCCGCATTTGCGGAAGGTGGAGGCTCCAACGTCGGCTGCAATGAGCCAAAGGCACATTGCAGGCAGCAAATGCGGACCCTCTCGCACGCAGCCTATTTACACTACACACTTCATACATTGCTGACACTTACACCTCAGCTTCACAACAGTGCAAACTACATTGTATGCTGCAGGAACATCAAAACAGATTGTCAGCTCTTCAGCACAATGCTTCCTACATATACTTACAAATAGATAAAGTATATTCATTTAATAATATAGTACTTATTTAATTAGCATCAAAACATACATATTACATAGTTACATAGTTACATAGTTACATAGTAATTAAGGTTGAAAAAAGACTTTCAGTCCATCAAGTTCAACCTGTTAAGATCTCCTCTGATCTGCAATATGCGGATTAGTTATTAATTAAATTATTGATTAAATAATTATTAATAGTATAGTATTGGAGAATGAATAAAGAGTTAGTCCATCAAGTTCAACCTTTTTAGATCTCTATTGATCTTTTTAATTTGGACTATTTATTATTATTGTTAATTGTTAATTATTGTTAATTGATCCAGAGGAAGGCAAACATAAAAAAAACCCCATTGAAACTTTGCCAATTGTCTCATAAGGGGGAAAAAAAGCAAAATTCCTTCCTGACCCCAGAAACTGGCGATCAAATTTCTCCCTGGATCAATATTCCTTCGCTAGTTATCTAGGATAGCCTTGAATGCCCTCTTTATTCAGAAATATATCTAACCCGTTTTTGAAGTTGTCTATCGAATTCGCTGTCACCACCTCCTTTGGTAGAGAATTCCACAGTTTAACCACCCTAACTGTGAAGAACCCTTTTCTTTGTTTAAGGTGAAATCTTTTTTCCTCTAACCTCAACGGATGTCCTCTTGTCAGTTGAAAATCTCTTGCTACAAAAAGCTCACTTGACAAAGCCTTATATGGACCCTGGATGTATTTAAATAACGTAATCATATCTCCTCTTAGACGCCTTTTTTCTAGCGAAAATAAGTTTAATTTTGCTAGTCTTTCTTCATAACTTAGCCCCTCCATTCCCCTTATTAGTTTTGTAGCCCTTCTCTGTACTTTTTCCAGCTCTAAGATGTCTTTTTTGTGAGGTGGTGCCCAAAATTGTACTCCATATTCCAAATGAGGGCGTACTAGAGATTTGTATAGTGGCAGAATTATATCTTCTTCCCTGGCTTCTATACCCTTCCTAATACATGCTAATATTTTATTTGCCTTTGCAGCCGCTGCTTGGCTTTGAGCGCTGTTACCTAGGTGGTTGTCCACTAGTACTCCCAAATCCCTTTCAATATCTGATACCCCTAGATTTGCTCCATTAAGATTATAGATTGCTTGGCTATTTTTCCTTCCCAAATGCATAACCTTACATTTATTTGTATTAAATCTCATCTGCCATTTAGCCGCCCATTTCTCTAATTTATGCAAATCCTTTTGTAGGGAAAGTACATCATTATCTGATTTTATTACCTTGCACAACTTAGTGTCATCAGCAAAAATGGAGACACTACATTCGAGTCCTACTTCAATGTCATTAATAAATATGTTAAAAAGGAGAGGACCCAATACTGAGCCCTGAGGAACCCCACTTATCACATTAGACCAATCGGAGTATGTTCCATTTACAACAACCCTTTGCTTCCTGTCTTTTAGCCAGCTCTCGATCCATGAGCAGATATTTACTGCAATTCCTGTATCCCTTAGTTTGCTCACTAGTCTTCCATGTGGCACTGTATCAAATGCCTTTGAAAAATCTAAAAAGACTACATCCACTGAGTTGCCCTGATCCAAGTTCCTACTAACCTCCTCATAAAAACTAATTAGATTGGTCTGACACGACCTTTCCTTCATAAATCCATGTTGACTGCTACCTATGATCCTGTTCAAATAGACATATTCTTGTATTCTGTCCCTTATTAACCCTTCTAAAAGCTTCCCAACTACAGAAGTGAGGCTCACTGGTCTATAATTCCCCGGATTTGCTCTAGATCCCTTCTTAAATATAGGTATCACCTCTGCTTTTCTCCAGTCATCTGGTAGAGACCCTGTAGTGAGCGAGTCTTTAAAGATTAGATATAATGGTTTGGCTATTACAGAACCCAGCTCCCTCAGTACCCTTGGATGTATTCCATCAGGACCTGGGGCTTTATTAACATTTATTTTCTCCAACCTCTTTTGTATTTCTTCCTGCGTTAACCAATTATTTAGTGAAGGTAGTGTAGCCCCATTATGTTGCAGTGTCCCAACCACTGGTACCTCCCTTGTGTAAACCGAAGAAAAGAACCTATTTAGCTCATCTGCCTTTTCCTGGTCACTAATTATCAGATGGCCTGTGTCACATTGTAATGGTCCTATCGATTCCTTCCTGGCCTTCTTCCCATTAATATATTTATAAAATATTTTAGGGTTAGTCTTACTTTCCATTGCAACTGACTTCTCATTTTCTATTTTAGCCAGTCTAATAGCCCTTTTGCAAGCCTTGTTGATTTCCTTATAGTCACATAAAGATGCCTCTGTTCCCTCCTTCTTGTATAATTTAAATGCATACTTCTTTTTCCTCATCATGATCTTTAAGTCATTGTTAAGCCACATGGGATGTGATTTACTCCTATTTATTTTATTTCCACATGGTACATGCTGATGAGTATGTTTATTTAGTAAGGATTTGAATGTTGTCCATTTATTTTCAGTATTCTTCCCTGTAAGTTCTTTGTCCCAGTCTATATGTTGTATTGCTGCCCGTAGCCCATTAAAGTTAGCCCTTTTAAAATTTAGAGTTTTTGTTGGCCCCTTACAACTCTGTTTTTTGTATTCAATCTCAAATGAGACTGTGTTGTGATCACTGTTCCCCAAGGGTTCCCCTATTTTTACATTTGATATTATATCAATATTACTTGTGATGACTAAATCCAAGATGGCCCCATTTCTAGTAGGTTCTTGTATTACCTGGGCTAGATAATGATCCCTGAGTGTACTCAAGAACCTGCTCCCCTTAGCTGAGCTGCTGGTCTCGTTTATCCAGTTTATATCAGGGTAATTAAAGTCTCCCATTATTAGAACTTGCCCATGCTTAGCTGCATTTCCAATCTGTAACAATAATTGTATTTCCTCACTTTCAGCTATATTTGGGGGTTTATAGCATACTCCCACCAATATGCATTTAGAATTAGCTCCTCCACTATTTAGCTCAACCCACAAGGATTCAATGATGCCGTTAGTGCCAGCATAAATATCTTCTCTAACTATAGGCTTAAATTCAGGCTTAACATAAAGACAGATCCCTCCTCCTCTTTTACCATTGCCCCTATCTTTCCTAAATAGGTTATAACCATCCAGATTAACAGTCCAGTCATGAGATTCATCCCACCATGTTTCCGTAATGCCTATTAAGCCCCATTTTTCTTGTACTGCTAATATTTCTAGCTCATCCATTTTCCCAGGCAAACTTCTTGCGTTTGCAATCATACACTTTATGTTGCTATGGCTCTGCTGATGTGAAGTGCCTGCCACTGTATTTGAGGCCCCTATTAATATCTCCCTACTTTCTATTGTAACCCTCCCCCCTTCTCCTCCCCCATGGGTAAATAATTCATCCCTTTCCCTCTCTACCCTATTTACCCCAATACTTCTATATAGTCCCTCCCCCCCACCTACAAGTTTAAAAACTCCCCCAGCCGTTCTACCATCCTATTCCCTAGCACAAAAGCGCCCTCATCATTAAGGTGCAATCCATCCCTGCTATAGAGATTGTACCCAAGTGAGAAGTCAGCCCAGTGCTCTAAAAACCCAAAACCCTCTGCACTGCACCACTTTTTTAGCCACGCATTAACCTCCCTAAGCTCCTTCTGCCTCCCTGGGCTAGCACGTGGCACTGGTAGTATCTCAGAAAATACTACCTTGGAGGTCCTTGCTTTAAGCTTATTCCCTAATTCTCTAAAATCATTCTTTAGGACGCTCCATCTTCCACTAACTTTGTCATTGGTACCAATGTGTACCAAGACCGCCGGTTCATTACCAGCCCCTCCCAATAATTTATCCACCCGATCCACAACATGCCGAACCCGAGCACCCGGGAGACAGCAAACTGTTCGATTGCTGGGATCTGGGTGACAAATTACCCTGTCTACCTTCCTAATAATAGAGTCCCCTACCACCAAAACCTGTCTGTTGCACTGCCTATTCTGCCCTCCCTCTTCTCCAGTAGAGCTGTTCGCCCGGCTGTTAGAGGGAACAGCTCTATCTGGCATTGCCATTCCTGAATGGACATCGCCAACAGTTTCACTCAATCTGGCAAATCTGTTGGTGTTTGACAACTCAGAACTGGCCTGCCTCCTCCTGTTCCCCCTGCTTCCCCTTGTAACTGTAACCCAGCTACCTCCCTGGCCATCCTCCCTAGCCCCAGCTCCTCCCTCCATACTAGGCCCAGCTAAACTGTGCTCCGTGAGCACCAATTCCCTTTCCAGTGGAGCAATATCACTAAGTGCTGCAATTCTCCTCTCCAGATCTTCAATTTGAGCTTCCAAAGAGGCAACATGCTCACACCTGTCACAGAGGTATGGACCCTGGATCATATGTTCCAGTAGTGCATACATTTGACAGGATGTACACTGAATAAGGTTGCCACTGGACTGACTCATAATTATTATTATTGTCTACGTAATTTCAGTGGGAAAAATAAAGAATATAATATAATATATTTATATAAAGTTTTCCTCCTTTGCACTATAAATCTGCCCTCCCTTTTCTTTGAAGGCCCTCCTTTTATTTAAACTCCTAGGCTTTTACTAGAATTGCACTTGATACTGAAAATGTTCGCAAGCTCACAAGTTCCCCTTCTCCGGTTTCTATTAACTTCTGCCTTCTCGCCTGGGCACAATTAGTGCACTCTGCAATTTATCAGCCTTTACTTGTAAGGTAAATCCACTTGTAAACAGGCCCCAAACCAGCTCACAAACCTTTTATACAAGTTTAACAGTCAAGCCACACCCCTCTCACCTGGGCACAATTAGTGCACTCTGCAGTTTATTAGCCTTTACTTTTTAAGGTAAATCCACTTGTAAACAGACCCCAAACCAGCTCACAAACCTTTTATACAAGTTTAACAGTCAAGCCACACCCCTCTCACCTGGGCACAATTAGTGCACTCTGCAGTTTATTAGCCTTTACTTTTTAAGGTAAATCCACTTGTAAACAGACCCCAAACCAGCTCACAAACCTTTTATACAAGTTTAACAGTCAAGCCACACCCCTCTCACCTGGGCACAATTAGTGCACTCTGCAGTTTCTCAGCCTTTACTTTTTAAGGTAAATCCACTTGTAAACAGACCCCAAACCAGCTCACAAACCTTTTATACAAGTTTAACAGTCAAGCCACACCCCTCTCACCTGGGCACAATTAGTGCACTCTGCAGTTTCTCAGCCTTTACTCTTTAAGGTAAATCCACTTGTAAACAGACCCCAAACCAGCTCACAAACCTTTTATACAAGTTTAACAGTCAAGCCACACCCCTCTCACCTGGGCACAATTAGTGCACTCTGCAGTTTCTCAGCCTTTACTCTTTAAGGTAAATCCACTTGTAAACAGACCCCAAACCAGCTCACAAACCTTTTATACAAGTTTAACAGTCAAGCCACACCCCTCTCACCTGGGCACAATTAGTGCACTCTGCAGTTTATTAGCCTTTACTTTTTAAGGTAAATCCACTTGTAAAAACCATATACACACAAAAAAAATACTATCACAATAAACGCAAAAGCCATTCACTGCCCGCCTCACAACGAGCTCCAACGATGCTCATAGCACACAAACTACACCAGGGGACAGCCTTGCAATAAGTGCAAAAAGCAGATCAGCGACGACGTTACAATGTCAGCAAAAGCGCCACTGATAAAAAAAAAATACAACAACCAAGCGGCTCGCAATGAGTGCCGAAGGACCTCAGACCACCAAAAAAAATTATGCCTGTGGCAAACAGCATTACCTGTCTTACAATTTTATTGCCGTAATTTTTTGACGGGCAAGTCGCTAGTGTAATAATAATAATCTGATTAATTAAGAAAATTCAAAGATGTGCTAAAATGCAGTGAATTAAATCAACGCATTTCATGAATCAAATAGAAAAAAATATTAAAACTAGAAAACATATCAAAAAGCTGATATACATTAACAAAATGTACATAATATGTGAAAATAGTGCAATCATATTTTAGTACAAAATTAAATGACTTCTGTAATCACTAATATAGTTTTGGTAAGTGTGTAACGCTCCATAAGGAGCGTACACACTTACCTTCCATACGTTCATTGTTTGATGTGCGATGCGCGCACGCGCCATGTACAGCTTTAGGACGAGGGGGGAGAAGGGGAGGGAGGAGGAAGAGAAATAGGGGAGATGGAAAGACACAGGCAAGGGGGGAAGAGACACATGGAAAGGGGGCAAATATATAAGGGGGATGCACACGCTACGGGGGTAGAGATATGGGGGAAAGAGACACAGGGGAGGGAGGAAGACTAAAGAGTGCTGAAGCGTGGAGTACAGCGTTTGGACTTTAACCAATTAGAGTTTGATATCCATTCATTTCAGATAGGGGCTGCAACGGAGGCTACCCGCTTAGACTTACCAGTGGAGATAATTAAAAGAATTGGTAGATGGGAATCCTGATGCTACATGACTTATGTCCGACCAGCAGCAGTTGAGAGACGCTGGTTTACCACAGATTTGAGGAAACTAGACGTTCTGGATGAGGTCATGCCGGTAGGGTGGATCAGAGTCTGAGGATTGCTGTGGTTGCAAGTTGCCGCGCTGTTGGATGCTTTTGCTCGCTGTTGCGGTCATCCATCTTTCATCCTGATAGTAGGTGACACTAGGTTCTCCCTGGGTCATAATAATATAAATGCCACCTTTAGTTAAATTATTTTGAACAGTGACCTTAAATTATTTTTTTTAGAACTTTAACTTGTGTCCTTTAGAACTTTACCTTGTGTCCCACTATTTGGGAGCACTACTTATACCATTGGGATTGTATTAATACATTATATTATTTATATGTCTATACCTCGTGTCCCCTTATTTTCTAAAGGAAACACTACCTGTACCATATACTTTCGTCAACTAAACATAATTTCCTACTTGTGTCTGGTAGTGTATAGATCAATACACTTCCTGTTTGGATATTTGCCAGAACTTTTGAATCATTTACATGTTTGTAATATTGCTTAAATACTATTCCATTAATTGGGTGCTAGCAAATTAAAGCTTGCTAATAGTTTTTTTTAGATGCGATAGCGCTTTGTAATTGTAAAGTCTATAGTTATATATCAATTTGACTGCCCCTTTATCTGTGTTATTATTTGTACTCGTCTTTTGCGCTGCTGCCGCTGCCGCGGAGCTTGTTTGGCACTAAACAGTTGGTGGCCGCGTCATCATTTAGTATCAAACAAGCTCCAGAGCAGCGGCAGCAGCGCAAAAGACGAACACAAATAACAACACAGATAAAGGGGCAGTCAAATTGAGATATACTAAGAGAAACATCTAAGAAAAACTATTAGCAAGCGCCCATTTAAAGGGATAGTGTTCAAAAGCAATATTTCAAACAGAAGTAAATATCCAAACAGAAAGTGTATTGATCTTTACACTACCAGACATGAGTAGGAACAGGCTAACTAATCATTATTGATACTGTATGGTGGAGGGTTTCTATCACTCTTTCGCCCACAATAAGTTAAATATTTTAAAACAGTGGCACATACCTGCTCTTTTCCTTTCGGTTCTATATTACCGGTAATTGATATTTCGGGAGTTTCTTTTTTATCTTTATACTTGAAATACCTGCAATATAATTCAGAGTATAAATAGCATGCTGGATTGTAGATTTCCAGGCTTAACAGATAATATAATGGGCAGGTTAAAAAGAACATAATGATCATAAAACAGTTATGATCTTAGTCAGCAAATAATTAATCATTAGCATATGATTACCTGTAATGATTCTTTTTTATTGTGATTCCTTAAAACTACTTAATTTAGTATGAAATCTCACTGGGAGTAGACATTTAAGAAGATTATTTTCTCAGTTAGTCTCTTATTGCGATAAACAGACATTTTAGTACAAAATTAAATGACTTCTGTAATCAATAATATACTGTAGTTTTGGTAAGTGTGTAACGCTCCATGATGTGAGACGCTCGCACGCACCATGCACAGCTTTAGGATGAGGGGGGAGAAGTAGAGGGAGGAGAAAGCGACATAGGGGAGATGGAAAGACACAGGGAAGGGGGGAAGAGACACAGGGGTAGGGGGAAGAGACACAGGGGAGGGGGGAAGACACGGGGGAGGGGGACAGAGATACAAGGGGGAGGCACACAGGACAGGGGAGGAAGAGATATGGGGTAAAGAGGCACAGGGGAGGGGGGAAGACATACAGGGGAGAGAGGGGGAAGAGACACAGGGGAGGTGGGTAGAGACACATGGGGGAGACACACAGGAGAGGGGGGAAGAGACACGGGGGAAAGAGACACAGGGGAGGGGGAAAGATACACAGGAGAGAGTGAGGGGAAGAGACAGGGGATGGATGAGAGGGGAAAGAGACACATGGGAGGGGGGAGAAACACACAGGAGGAAGACAAAGGAGAAGAGGGAAAGTCATGGGAGGGAGGAGGGTAGGAAGAGACACAGGGGATGGAGAGAGAAACACAGGATAGGGGGAAATATACATGGGGAAAGAGACAAAGGGGAGGGGGAAGAGATACAGGGGAGAGAGTGGCGGGGCAAGAGACATGGGAGGGAGAGGAGGAAGAGACACCGGAGAGGGAGAGGGCGGGAAGAGACACAGGGGAGGGAGGGGGAGAGGGACACGGGAGGGAGAGGGGAAGGAAAGAGACAGAGGGGGAATGGGGGAAAGAGACAGTAGAGGGAGGGGGAAGAGATACAGGGGAAGGGGATGGGGGGAAAAATATTATCCTATCATTTATGACGGGCAAACGACTAGTGCAAAATACATGCAAAAAGGGACCTCCTCCGTCCCATATTTATACCAATACTGGTCAAAAGTCTCTCTGCTTTCAATCAGCCTCTCTCTCTGCTGTCTCTTCCCATTTCTCTCTCTTGTCTCCTGCTTCTGTCTCCCTTTCTCCTGTTTCTCTCTCTCATTGTCCCCTATCTCTCTCTTTTGTCTCTCTCTCCCTCTCCTGTCCCTCTTCTGTCTCTCTCTGTTGTCTCTCTCCTCTCTATCTCCCCCTCTCACTCCTGTCTCTCTCTCTCTCTGATGTCACTGTTTCTTTCCTCTCTCCCTCTCCTGTCTCTTTCTCTCTCTACTCTCTCTCTCTTCCCTGACTTTCTCTTTCCCCCTATCCCTATCTCTCTCATGCCTTCTCTCCTCTGTCTATGTCTCCCTCTCCCCCTCTCTCTCCTGTCACCCTCTCTTGCCTCTCTCCTCTCTCTCTCTCTCTCCTGTTTATCTCTCCTGTCTTTCTCTCCCTCTCCTGTCTCTCTTTCTCTCTTGTCCCCCTCTCTCTGTCACTATCTTATATCTCTCCTGTCTCTCTCTCCCTCTCTCTCTCTCCTCTCTTGTCTCTCTTTCTTCTTTGCTCTCTCTCTCCCTCTCTCACTTCTTTCTCTTGCCCCCTCTCTCCTCTCTCTCTCTCCCATCTATTTCTCTCTACCTATTATGTCTGTCTCTCGCCTGTATCTCTCTCTTCTTTCTCACACAGACATATATGCCACCAAATACCAAAATCACAGACGGATTCATTCCCAGGTTGATTATTGCAACTTTTTCCTATCTCTCACCATTTTTTATCTTCAGTTTGTCCTAAAATAGTATTCAATTGTTTCTTCTCAAAATCCTTACTTGAAATTTCCCAAATGTTTTATCTAGTTACATTCCTGTAACTAGATAACCGTAACTGACAGATTTTTTTCCACTAGGCTTCTCATTCTATAAAGTTCCCCAAAGTCCCTGCTCATCGGTAGCGTCTGGCTTAAAAACCACATATACATCAAAAACATTCAAAAAAAATAACCTTTTTATCATTAATTGTCCATCATTTTTTTAGGAATAAATTCACTCAGTATTTTCCACATAGCACTTTCAAGAGACATAACTACTTGACTGTTATCATCATCTATCTGTAACTATTCCTGCTGTTAAATAGTTACCGTAGGTTTTACTTCAAGACATATGGTTGAATTTGTTACGTGTATTTGAAACACAGTTGAATATTGCTGGAGTTTTTTTTTTTTTTTTTTAACTCTAACCATTGATGGCATTTGGAAAACATGAATATAGAAATATAAGGTAATAAATAAGGTCATTCAAAAATAGCGTAATTCATTCGATTTACAATTACAATACATATTATAAATGTAATAAATACTTTATAATACAATTAATTACATTTTTACAAAATACTTACGTATGAACACAAGCAAAACATATAATGGCCATAAAAAATCCTATCAGAAGGATTAGGATAACTGCAAAGACGATCACAGACACTTTATTGTATGGAGGCTCTAACCAGAAAAGAGATTAAACTCATGTTAGAAACATTATACATACATATCAATATCTATACATGTCATGATTATAACTATGTGTTGGTGTTTAACGCTAAAAATAAAGTACATAAACTGGCACATGTATAATGTTTGTAGATAACAGCTTGTTTTATGTTCCTTAGTAGGCTCTACAAAATAAACAAACAAATAAGGATTGATCATTTGAAAAAAATAGATTTTATAAGACAATCTCTCTTCTAGACAGCTTGTGTCTGAACATTTATGAACTGCCTACTATGGTAGTAGTAAGGTGGTAGTATGTGAGGTTCTAGGCCTGGGGGTAAAAAACTAAGGTTAATTGGACTGGGATGATGTCAGTTGGTGAGTCGCTCTGATCAGATAAATGGTATAGGGCCCACTGTAACTGGCTGAGCTCCTGCAGAAGTAGCTACCTCAGTCCTCATGTTGAATAGAACTGGAAAGATGTCACACAAGGGTGTCGAAGGGAACAGAAGGATGTAAAAAAAAAAAAACACTACAATGTGTACACAATTTTTTTTTGTCAAACTCGCAGTAAGCTGCTGTTATTATTGTG
This sequence comes from Discoglossus pictus, assembly GCA_027410445.1. Taxonomy (NCBI): domain Eukaryota; kingdom Metazoa; phylum Chordata; class Amphibia; order Anura; family Alytidae; genus Discoglossus; species Discoglossus pictus. Next base: position 119,346,687 of record CM050165.1, on the reverse strand, counting down.
ATTATTATTATTAATATTATAGCAATATAGAGTTCATGTATTCTAATAAAATGTCTACAAAGGCAAATTATTTTATTATATTATTTTTGCCCAGGATGTGTGTTAATTATTAGTGTGGGGAAAGAACGCCCAGTTGCCAGTTGTTTCCACTTGCAGCAGTTCTCTCACAAGTTTTTCGGGATGGGTGATTAACATGGCTAGAGGGATTTACTTTGGCCTTAAACATGATGTAAACTGAGATATAGGGGATTTATAATAAAGCACCATCTGCAATAATAGTCTCAGTGCAGCTGTCTTAAATTCATGATACATCCCTATTAAATTTCCTCAATGTTGCAAAATGTAGCCCGTAAAGTAGCCCGCATGACTTGTGGCTATTAAATTAGACCTGTGCAGCAACCTGCAGACGATCTGCGGATTAGGAGCGTGAAAACTCTGCGCAACATGAAAATTTGTACTGCATGCCCACAAATCATTTTATCTGTCAAGCCCGTAGCTGCTAAGTTTCCAATTTAGCTATTACATTTCAATGAATTCACTGGCGTTTAAACATGTAACCCGCAAATGGAGCCAAAAGCCAATGGGTACTAGAGAGGACCTGCTAAAGGGGTAAAGACCGATACATAGCACTTTAAAAGCATATATAAACACACTACTGTACTTAATATTAACGTGAAAGTGATGTTAGGTATTAATATTAAGAGCATAACATTCTCAAGTTCGCAAATCTGCAATATAAAATACTTTTATTTATGTGTATTTTCCGTGTTATGTCGATCCTGGCAATCAATGTGTTAATAAATATAATTGAACTCGCATGGACTAGAATATCATATCTACTGATGTATTCATATTGCATTATTTCTAAAATGTGGTTGCGATCGAAACCCGTAATTGAAACCCGTAAGACTTTTTTTTTTCCAGTGATGTCATGATGACGATCTGTATTACCATTGGCTCCCTCTAAACCCATATCTATGGGCCTAGAGGGTGCATGTTCACCGTGCGTGAAAATATTTTACGGTTTTGCATCTCAAGCCCGTAGCTCGCAGCCTGTTCGAATTTAATAGCTCTGTAAATCTGCCAATGTCAAGCCCACAGAAGATGCAGGTCTCACGTTGCCCTTATGGGCTTCAAATTTAATGTGGCTGAAATATTCTGTATGCTATTTCTATTTTTGTTATTTAAAAAAAAATAGTTTAAGCTGGAAATGTCTATAATTGTCATATTGCTCAGTGTACTATAAGCTGGACTTTATTATTTACTAGTGTTTTTGATCAGCGTTTCATAGAGCCCTATATTCAATGTATGCAGGATTTTACAACATATTTAACTTTTTTATGTTAAAACAAATTAAGCGACAGCATCGCACTGAAATCCTTTTGATATAGTATGCATACAGAGGGACTGAAATATGCCATTTCTTTCTAAAGTATGGACTGTTCAGGTTAGGGGGGAGGGTTTTCTCTTTATGGTTCCTCAATCTGCTTAAAAATCTCTACTGAGAATATGTGTAAATTTGGCAGGATAAAGAATGCGGAACACGTTTTCTGAAAAAATATTCAGTATCATGATGCGTTAATCACTGATTTCTTAATATTTGACTAATAAATACACATGATCTTGCCAAGTTTGCTAAATCAGTCCACCCTGACCTTCCATTTACATTAACACAGACTTCATTGCACAGAACATTCACACTGCTCATGTTTAGTGAATTCTTTATTTTACTGCTCAAGAAATCAAAATCAAACTAGATGTAAGTCGTTATCACACACATGGATCATACATTATCTGCGGGAGGCAGTCCACAGTTATTCACCATTCTGCTTATAAATGGAATTTCTTGGCAGTGACAAGTTAACTCTATAGATATTTTCATACATTTAATCATTTCTTGAAAAACATAAATACTGTATATACTCGAGTATAAGCCGACCCGAGTATAAGCCGAGGCACCTATTTTACCACAAAATACTGGGTAAAATGAGTGACTCGAGTATAAGCCGAGGGTGGGAAATGTGCTGCCCCCTGTGTCCCCCCTCTCTCTCCCGTGTCTCTTCTCCCTTTCCCTCTGTCTCTTCCCCCCTCCCTTATCACCCTCCTCAGCCCCCCTCCTCATTCTCAACCTCCCTCCCCAACCTTACTCCTCATCCTCAACCTCCCTCCTCATCCTCAACCCCCTCATCCTCAACCCCCCCTTCCTCAACCTCAACCCCCCTCCATAACCTCAACCTCCCTCCTCATCCTCAACCTCCCTCCTCATCCTCAACCCCCCTCCTCATCCTCAACCCCCACATCAAACCTCCCTCCTCATCCTCAACCTCCCTCCTCATCCTCAACCCCCTCCTCATCCTCCCTCCTCAACACCCCCTTAACCTCCCTCCTCAACCCCCCCATCCTCATCCTCCCCCCATCCTCATCCTCCCCCCTCAACCCCCCATTCTCATCCTCAACCCCCCATCCTCATCCTCAACTTCCCCCATCCTCAACCCCCTCCTCACCCCCCCTCAACCTCAACCCCCCCTCCTCAAACCCTATCCTCAACCCCCCCATCCTCAACCCCCCATCCTCAACCCCCATCCTCAACCCCCCCCACCCTCATCCTCAACCCCTCCATCCTCAACCCCCTTTCTAATCCCCTCCTCAACCTCCATCCTCCTCATCAACCCCCTCCTCAACCCTCCCATCCTCAACCCCCCTTCCTCAACCCCCCTCCTCAACCCCCCATCCTCATCCTCAACCCACATCCCCCTCTTCACCCCCCCCCTCAACCTCAGAGATACGGGGGGATAGAGAGACACAGGGGGGTAGAGAGACACGGGGTGGGGGGTAGAGAGACACTAGGGGGAGTGATTCGAGTATAAGCCGAGGGGGCCATTTTTAGCCTTAAAAAAAGGGCTGAAAAACTCGGCTTATACTCGAGTGTATACGGTATGCTACATATCAGATGTATTATGTATTACTAGTCTTCAGATAAAAATAGTACTACTTTTTTAACGATTTAAGTTTACTTTTACCTAGAAAAATAAGTACTGTATATGAAATTAAAGTTAGGTTTATTATTCTATTAGTCAGTTTATTTAATTGAAATAAGTTGTTATGTTCCGCAGACTCATATTCTTCTTGAGCATGTCATCAGTGAAGAAAGTGATTCCCAAGTTTAATGATTTTGGGGTAGAGTTACTAAGTTTATCTCAGGTATTGCGATGGTTGGAGAAGGGCTGCAATGCAAATTTAAGCCAATAGAAAATATCCATTGAAGCGCATTGAAGCCTGCAGGGCTTAGTAAGTCAAGAACTTTAAGCAGCTCTTTTAGACAATGGTTAGGGCATACAGTGATGCAATATATTGAGACTCAACAGTTAAGGGTTAATAAAACTAGCAAGTGATTGGCAGTTACATCAGCCAATAAGAATGGGGCACAGGGGTGTATCCCATTTTGATTGGCTCACACCGTTTGTGTATTGGCTGAAATATGATTGAAGGCTCAATTTTGGATTTTAATATCGAGCACGCGCGGGAACCTCTGATTGCGACGGGGAGTTCTGTTACTAGTTGTTTTATTTTTTAGAACATCAGGATTTTTTTGGAGGACCATGCCTGGGCCTGTTGACTGAAGACCAGGGCATTGCTGGTGTGGCATTTTGGCCAGGTGAGTAGACTATTAACCCTTTCTTTTATTACAGATTATCAGTATACTGTATGTGTATTTACTGTAATGTTATGTTTTATTTTTTATGTGTCAGAACGTCGGGATCTTTGTTGGAGGGGCATATTGGCCAGGTAAGTAGACTATTTACCCTTATTTTATTACAGGTTGTATGTATATGTTTATTGACTGTAATGTAGTGTCTCTTATTTTTTTAGGTGCGACAGAAGACTGAAGAACAGGGCATCGCTGGACACTGTGGGAGGGCATTTTGGCCAGGTCAGTGGAACAATTAACCCTTTCCTTTTACAGGTTGTGAGTTTATTTTTCATTTGAATTGTGTATTTTTGTTAATGTGTAATTCTTTTTTATTTTATGTGTAATTTAATTTGTTATTTTCTCTAGTGGTTTTTATTTTCAGTAGTTAGTCGTTTGTTATTTTTTGTAATTAGTGGGGTGTTTTTATTGCTTGCAATTAGTGGGGTGCTAGGGATTTTACTAGGGGTTAGGTAGGTAGTGTAGGGGTTAATAGGGTAGGGTAGGAGTTAGGTAGGTAGTGTAGGGGTTAATAGGGTAGGGGTTAGGTAGGTAGTGTAGGGGTTAATAGGGTAGGGTTCGAGTTAGGTAGGTAGTCTAAGGGTTGATAGGATAGGGTAGAGATAGGTAGGTAGTGTAGGGGTTAATAGGGTAGGGTGGGGGGGTAGTAGGATAGGGGTTTACTGGGTACAGTTGGGGTTAACTAGGTACAGTTAGGGTTTATTTGGTACAGTTAGGGTTAAATAGAACTAGATAGGTATAACTGGTTCTAGATAGGGTTAAGTGATTAGTGATAGGGTTAATTAGGTATGGTGAGGTTAAATAGGGTTAAATTACTTAGAGGGGGGTTATTTACTTAGAGGGGGGTTAATTAGTTAGAGGGGGTTGATTACTTAGAGGTAGTTAATTAGTTAAAGCGGGATTTATTTAGATTTATTAGTTTATTGGGGTGGCAAATAGTGTATTGCAGGGTAGTGCTTAGACTTAGTGTCATGAGGGTCCTGGAGACAGAATAGTGTCCTATAGGGCTGTATATAGACCCTTATTAGAGTTATGGGGTTAATTATAGTCTCATGAAGGTCTATATAAACCCTGATGAGTGATGGGGTTAATTTTAGGTGCCGGGCGATACTTGAAGCACCCCCGTGGCAGGGGTTAATTTTTTATTTAGCGAAGGTCCTTTAAGGAACAACGAGGCAGGAATTATGAATTTTAAATGCAGCGTAGGGGGGTTCATTTTAGGTGCCAAGGAGTACTTTAAGTACCCCCGCAACAGGGGTTAACTATATAACTGCCGCAGGGGTCCTAATCTGGACCCCTGCAGCAAGGAGTGATGTTGGGAGCCTGCGGGGGTCCCGATCGCGACCCCTGCAGTATGGGAATTTATTTTGGGAGCAGGGGGGATGGTTTAGGAGCCGGAGGGAGGTTTGAGGGCCGGAGGGGTCGGGTTACTTTTGCTGCTCCAGCAGCATACGTAAGGGCTGTTCAAGCCTTTGCGAGTCCTCCCCAGCACTTCGTTGGGCTTTGGGCTCCATTTGCGTTTTACGGAGAGAGAAGCATCCAATTGCAAGAACATAAACCTTTTGCTAGGATTGACTACATTTTGCTTAGTAACTAATTATTGAGTTTGCCCCTGGAGACAGAATAGGGGGAGGGGGCATTTGACCAGGCTATAGTTCTGGGGGAGTGTTAGGGGTGGCTGGTAGGAGGAGTTTGTAGAGAGGCTTTAAGAGGGTAGGTTTCGCGCCCTTTGGGACACTTGCGCAGGGGAAGACCAACTCGTTTTCCCTCCCTCCCTCCCTTTGTTTAAGTAATTGTCACAGCTTGTGCTGGGGTGCTGCAGCTCATTGGTTTGGAAGGTATCCGGTCCTGGTGGATCCCGGAGGTCCTATGGGCATGGGGTTCCATTGGGCCTCTGGGAAGGTGAGCTCCTTCCCGCTGGCGAGTGTGCAGCTACCTCTTGTGTTATGGTTGTATATAGATATGTTATCATATGTTATGATAATAAAAGCTGTGGCAAGGTTATAAACCAGTCAATGTCTTGTGTCTTTATTGGGTTGGGTCTTGTAACACTAAAACGTACCTTGTCACATACGCTTAGGTCAAAGCATATTTATAGAATTAATGACAAGTAGTGACAGAAAAGGCTTTGTTAGTTTATTTGTTTCTTTATTCAATCAAATATTTAATGGGGAAAATTACATTTTTCAAGCTTATATGTCTACTCTAAACTTTACATTTCTTGTGAATCCTCACTAAATCAAGAGGTTTAAAAGGCCTTGTTTATTCAGATTAAATTCACATTGTGGTACTTTAGTCAAAATTAGAACAAGGATATATTTTTATTGTATCAGTTTTATTGATAGTGAGTGAGTTTGTTTAATAAAAAAAAACAATTTTGTGTTTGCAGACTATTATCCTCTACTCACAATTCACCATCAGTGAACAGTGATTGCTTCTCAAGTGCTGCTATTAAAAAGAGAAAAGCTGGAAAGGAAATGTTCCCAAACGGTAATATATGTTACGATTTCCAATGAAGCAAATTATATCCCCGGCAATTTTTGTGTGAAGGGCTCATTATAATTAAACAATTTAAGTAATACGATGAGCTTCCTGCAACAAACAGACACTCTTAATCTATGGTTACTGATTTTAGCTCTCAAATAGTTTTCTTTCCACAAGTGACAGCATAAGACTAACCATGGGGGTATGGTCCTATAACTCTTTTACTCAGACTGACATATTCAGTTTCTCAGCCAACCAAGCAAAAGAAATATGAGAGAAAGTGAAAAACAAAACACCCAATCCAGATATTATTAATATTAACCTTTATTTGTAATGCGACAACATACTATATTCCATAGCGCTAAACAGGGTAACACAAGCAAAAAAAAATTAACAAATTACAAAAGAATGGAGGGCCCTGTTATTGAGTTTAAAATCAAGAAAAGTGCTTACCCAATAAGAATGAAAACTCACAGAGTTTTTAGGGACATGCATTGACCATACTGGGAGGAGTGTTTGAGATTCTCATGTACTCTTGCATTGTGTGTACAACATTCAAATGTTGTCTAAATGCCCTCCACCTGGTTTTCTGTATGTAGACAAAAGAGTCAGGGTCTCAAAAATATGGTGGAGATGAGTCAAGTTCTTGTTAAAGTTGTGGACAATCTGTGTGAAAACTCAAAATGCTCTGCAGAAGTACTGACAGTGTTGGGGTTTGCACCCTCACAGTACTTGAAGCAAAGCTTTTATAGAAGTTAATATAAGACTGCTATGAGAGTTGTTTTGTTGTTATAATGGAAGATGCAGGATGTTTATCCTGTAACATGGCTGTGATAATAAAATGGATAAGAGATTTCTCAGACCATACAAGCAGTCATATGAAGTGGAAAATAACACTCCCGATTGGCAGAAGAAGAGTGATTAAACCAACATAAGATTATTATTCCTGAATTGGATAGATAAATCAGATATGGCACCAGAGCCTGTTGCCATTGTGAGGCAAGCTGCAGGTAGAAATGTGTTCAGAAGCCTACATGAGTACCAGTGGATGAGCTAGTTAATGGAGGGCCCCGGAGCACAACATGTTATTATATATGTATATATTGCAACATAGTGCCCCCCAGAGGTGAGAGCAAGACACATGAAGAGTTTTCTCCAGGAAAGAGACAGTTAACTTACTGGAGCAGTGCTAAGCAACTAATTGAACCTGCAGGTGTTGTAGGTCTGTTAAAGGCACACACAGAGAGATGGGTGTGGTGCCCCTGCAATTAGGCTCTGTATGGCTAGCAGAGTGAGGCCAGAGCCTCACTACAAGCTAAGAAGGATGGTTGTATGCATCTGCCAGTGAGAGTGAAGGCAGTGCTTTTGTCTGCTGAAAGCAGACATTGAGACCCTAAAGTTTACAGAGGAGACTGTTTGCTGCAGAGGAAAAAGGGATTTGCAGAGGAGCTGCTGCAAGGGTTTTGCCACTGCAGTTATTACAGAGGAGACTGATTGGTGCTATCCCAGCGATTGGAGCAGAGGATCTATTACAGCTGAGAGAGATAGACTGGATGTAAAGGTACAATTACAGAGTCTGATAACCCCAGGGAGAAGTCTGTGAAGTTAACAGATTTGTAGCCTTCACCAAAAGAGGGTATCAAGGAGTGTCCCTGGAGGTTGGGGTATCTGGAGAGTAGGGCCGGCCTAGAACCCCACCCTATGGTATAAAATTGAAAGACGACTGTATGCAGAGAAAGGACGCTTTAAACTATTGCATATGGACTATTCAAAGACTCTATGTTTTCACCTGAAGGCCGAGAAGCGGCTTTAGGGCTAGCTTGGGTGTTCCTGATGTTAAGCCAGTGCGTTTAAGTAGATGTTTATTTAATGCTGAAAATAAGCTATTTTTGTTTAAAAACTTTTTATTAAAAGAGATAAAAAGCACTTTGGGACTCGATTTGTTTATATGAAGTCACAGAAGAAACCAGTAGCCAACGGCCACATTACCACAATATATATATATTGTAATAGAATCATACAAGGGGTCATACAATCGTGCAAGCCTGTGACACAAAGCCAGTTTGTGGCCCCCAAAAAATGCCAATTGAATAGCAAATTAACTTGCGGCCTCCACTACAGGCTACTGTAACTTACAATTGCTCAATTGAATGAGGTTTTAACTTGTTAGGGGGATGAAATAACTAATGTGGGAAGGCCTGGAAGGGCCATTGCCCTGATCTACAACTTGGAACATACCAATGTCTAGTACTAAACTGCTCTATCTAGCAATAGTGCTATGAAAATAATTATCTGTTCAACAAATATCTGCATTGCTGCCCTATAGAGCTCTTAAATGAGAATTGTTGGATGTGTACAGATGTTGAGAGATAAAAAAAACCTGTAATTACAGTAGTAAACAATGAAATTGATCATGATTTACAAAAAAGATGCTGCCATCTATCTCTGACATGTGTAACATATCCTTTTCTCTTGGATGGTCAAAAGAAGGCTGGTATTTGTGTTGGCACAATATATGCAGACATACTAGTAATAATAATAATGCAGAATGTGTGATACTCTATAGAGAACTCTAAGAATGTGATCCATACATCATCTCAGGGCAAAATCTCCAAAAACAAAGAGCATTGCTTTCTAGTACCCAAGCAGGCATTGAAAGAGCTTCCATTAAAAAGAGCCCAACTATACTAAATGAAGCTGGGCATTTAACTATGGATCTCACCGATACATAAGAAGTAATTAAATGATAAAATAGAAAATGCACAGAGCAGTGACTTTATACAGAAAGATAAGGACTAAATATTACTGTTTGCAAACAGAACGATGCATCTGAACATATGCATCTTAATGCAAAATTAGGCCCAGAGTCCTGCTGTGCTAGAAAAGAGTCAATGCCATAAAACACAAGCATTAAGAAGTCCTTAGGGTTGCACAGAATAAGAACTGGGACTGTGGATGACTTTGCCAAAAGATGACAAGCAGTATAGTGATCCAAGTCAGACCCAGGTACATAAAAAGGAACAGAGAACATGGCGATTCTCAGCTGCCAGAAATAATAATTGTTCATTAAAAATATATATATATATACAAATTAACAAAATTGCTAATGTTTAAGATTAAATAGACAAATATGTTTACACACTGTAAACACACAAACACACACATTCTGGTATGTTACAATCCCATAAAGTATTATGCTGTAAGCAAAGAAACCACAGGTAAGAAGGTAAAGTCTATAACTGATATTTTAAAACTTAACATGACATATCTCTAAAAGTGGATGCCACTTATTGAGCCATCAAGAAAACAAAGAGGGATAACGTCTCTGAACGACACCTAGGGCTGATAGCGTTTACAGATGCCCATGCAATCTGCCATATCATCGCAAGGGAAAAGGCAAACCAGGAATGTATATGTTCTCCATTAAGAAACCCATCACTGTAAACATGAATCACACAGGGCATATGTCCACTAAACAATGCTTGAAAACATGAGAGGTGAGCGGCACTTCTGCTACCACAACAGAGGAAAAGGCAGCATGACTTCGACAATGTAAGGTACTGATACTCACCCAGGGGAATGACCACTGCTGATGGAATAAAGGGAAACTCCTATAAGTCTGCTTTGAGAATTGATTTGTTGTTAACAACAGAAATTTGGAGATGTATATCGTGCACACGGATGTGATAATAAAATGGATAAGATATTTTTCAGAGCATGCGATTAGTGATATAAACTGGAAAACAACACTCCCTATAAGCAGCACTACCATCATTAAAGTAACATGAGATTGTGTACTTGTGAGCTGGATAGATAAACCAGATCAGGAAGAAACATACAAAAAATTGGGCACGAAGCTCCACAACCCTCGTTCTAGAAGTTGGCAGGACTGGAAAATGTATTTTGAGAGTAATATTGATGAGGGTGGCGACAAAAGATTTAAACCCTGCCTGAAATAATGAAAGGAATTAATATCCCATGTTTAGTCATGTGCTGTCAAATATTTGATGTAAAAACGTGTATACTGATGTAAAAATGACTTACTTGTTTTCACATGTAAATAATTATAGTTATTTTCATACTGCTGTGCATTTTTCAAGGAACATCAATATATATTACGTACCAGATTCTGTAGTGATCGTAATTTCTTTTGCAGTTGTAGTCAATATGGTTTGTTGACTTTTACCTAGAAAAATAAATATATAAGAATGAAGATTTTTTTTTTTCATTCTATTACAACCGTTAGTGAGTTTATATAAATGAAAACAGTTGTTATATGTCTGCATACTTCTATACATTTTCATCACTGTATAGAGTGCTTCCAAGTTTAAATCATTCTGGGATGGCAATTTGAGCCTATAGGAAATACCCATTAAAGCACATTGAAGGAAGACACTGCAAACCTTATTAAATTAAAAGTTTTAAGCATGTCCTTTAAAATAGATAAATTAGGGCATACAGAGAAATGTTAGGGATTTTAGCACAATGTCTACACCTAGTTACTGGTACCCTTAAAAAGTTTGTTTTGAAATGGCTGTACTATTTTAATAGTATTTTATTGTTGTATTGTCTTTGTATATAAAAAGAAGTGTGTTTTTTCACCATATTTGTAAAACAATGTTTAATTATATTCATAGTTAAGTAATTCTGTTTATTTTACTTACATTTGTGCTTGATTCAGGGAAACAATAAATATTGTACTAAACACCTAGGGCCTCATTCAATTGCAAGACTGCAAGATACGGTATACAAGTCGTATGTCTGCAGGCTTGCGGCGGGCTTGAGATTTGCCACAAATACGGAACAATTCAATTAAAAAAGGCGGCAACTTAAGGCCCACAATCAGAGAATGTAAACCATGCACTCGTATGTAGAATTTCAGAGCGTGAGCCAGATCATAAAGCAAGGCTGTAACTCGCGAGTCAGAAACAGCCAATAGAAAATGAGACCGTCATCATTACGGCAGTATAAGATGGAAGTTACATGTCAATCAATTAGCGTTTGTGGGTCCAATATGCGATCGGACTTTCAAATCTGCAAAATACTTTTTTTTAACACTTGGTTATATTTTTTTAAATGACTTATTTTTTTGCTAATTTTAAATAATAATAGATATTTTTTATACGTGCGCACATCTACAATTAACAGTGTTTTCCTGTCTTACTTCTGGTAGGACGTATACCCAGAAGTCTGTTAGGAATATGGCAAATTCCAGTCACCATCTAAGGTGTGGTGTTACTGAGGGAGTCTGAGAATACTCTGCTACATTTTTCTTGCCTGTTCTGAGAAACCCTCTACATTGAAGGTGTAGATTCTGCTGATTCTAATTGCAATAATATATCAGACCCTCTACACAGGAGTTATAGGTTCTGATGATAACAAGTGTAAGGACTACCAGACCCTCTGCTCATGAGTTGTAGATTCTGGTTAGAAAAGATGGTTATGAAGATCAACTAATGTGAAAAATGCTTCCCTCTACTGTATACTGAGATGAGTGCATTTGATGAGTTAGTAGGTCAATATTCAAGGTTAGAAGGTCAGAATTTCAAGAAAAAGTTGTGTGGAATACAACGCTTTAAGGTAAGAATTAATGTTCACTGAAACCAGAAATTGAACGGAATTTAAAAAAATATGTTTGAAGGGTGAAGAGAGGTATTTGATTTCTAAATTCTATAAAATAATTAAAAACTATTGCTTTGGTAGTAAGACATTTAGGCTTAAAATGGGAGAAAGAGGTAGGCCAAGAAGGACTGGAACGCGACATTTGAAATAACAAAGAGAGTAACTAAATGTACCAACTATAGAGAAGTATAATTCAGTGATACAAAGATTTTGTCAAAGATAGCACCTGAAAATTATATAATTATATTTTGGAGATGTGGAGAGAATAATGGTTTGCATTTCCATATATGGTAATCTTGTAAGAAAACTCAGGTGCCATACAGCCCTATTAAATTCCCCCAACATAGCCCGTAACATAGCCAGCAAGACTTACGGCTATTAAATTAGCCACGTAAAGCAAGCCACTGCCAGTCTGCAGGTTAGGAGCGTTAAAACTCAACGGGATGTGAAAATGTGAACTGCGCACCTCCAAATCCTTGGATCTGTCAAGTCCGTAACTGTTACATTCCAATTTAATTATGAAATTGCAACATGTTCACTGACGTTCAAGCTTGTAACCCGCAAATGGAGCCCAAAATCCGACGGGTACTAAAGAGGACCCACTAGGGGCGTAAAGTCCCATACGTTTCACTTAAAAAACATATACAAACACACTACTGCACTTAATATTAAAGTGAAAGTGATGTTAGGTATTAATATTAATAGCACAACATTCCCAAGCTAGTAAATTCGCAATATAAAATATTTATTTTTATGTTTATTTTTTGTGTTATATCGATCCGGGCAATCAATGTGCTAATACATATAATGGAACTCGCATGGAATTGATTTATTGATTTATTAATATTGAATTTTTTCTGGAATGCTGATGCAATCAAAACCCGTAATTGAAACCTATAATACTTTCCAACCTCCATTTTTCAGTGATGTCATGATGACGATCTCTTTTGCCATTGGCTCCCTCTAAACCCATAACTTCGGGTTTGACTAGTTGATCACGAGCAGGCTGCACATTCAGCGTGCGTGAAAATGTTTTACGGGTTTGAGTCTCAAGCCCGTAGCTCGCGCCCTGTTCTAATATAATAGCTCTGTAACTTGGGCAGTTTCAAGCCCACAGCCAATGCGGGTCTAACGTTGCACTTATGGAATTTAATGTGGCTGCTGGTCTTTTTGTTTTACCCATATATGTAAACTATTTGATTATAAATTGGAATTATCTCCTGAGTGGATGCTGTTCCATATTTTTCCTGAGAAGATGAATTTCTATGCTAAAAGCGTGGTTATTCAAGTTTTATTAGCAGCTAAATGATATATATAACAGAATTTTGGAAACAAGAAACCATTCCAACTTGGATAATGGTTCAATCGATAGTAGAATGAAATATAGCTACAGAAATAGATTTTTTAAATTAACTAGCAATCCTTTAAATAAATCTGTAAAAAAATGACATGATCATAACAAATACCAATACCAATAATCTTTATATAGTTAAGCACAGAGGCTAATTCACAATGTATGACAATCTCTTATGCAAAATCTGAAGCAAAACAACAATCATCGACCCATTAGGACCCCACTCCACATAAATGCAATATGGTACTGACACCACAACAAACAATGTGCCAAGTAAACACCCAATACTGTGAGATCCACTGACATCCCTACTAAAGTAGAACTCAAGTGACAAATCCAGGTGGTAAGGCAATGGTCAGTTGAATGCAAATGCATATATGATATATTTAGAATCCATAGGTGAGGATAATTTAATAGGCTATTTGACACTTTCTGCTGTAATTGGTCAATCTAATGGGGAAAATCTACAATTAACTGGAGTTATACTTCAGAAATATAGATGTAAATTAATATCTTAACCCATTAATGATGATAACCAAATAGGGAGCCATAACTAAAAAACGAAATAAATCATTCTATAAAAGCTCTGTGCAGTGAATGATGCATTGAATGATGATAGATGTAAAAACAAAAGACATTGAACTTCTGGCTGTTTCTTCCTCCCTTACCCTCCCTCCAAAAATAAATGACCAGGTGTTACCTGTGATTGTAGGAGGGGCACCTCCCGTCCCACTTCTTCCCGTGGGACTGGCCCTCTCCTGTCCCTCTTCTTCCCGTGGGACTGGCCATCTCCCAGCCTTCATAAGCACTTATGGTCCTCCTCTTCCTTGCACACCTCAGTTCATTTTTGAGTCTGTACTTGGAGGGTGCATCTCTGCCCTCTAGTCTTTGGCTTCTCCATGCCCTTCATTTGCAGATTCAGCTCTTTTTGCAGCTTTTCGGCCCTTTTGAGTATGTCTGTAATTGCATTTACATTGCTGGAGAGCAATGGTTTCCATGGCTTTTCAGAAGTCCTGATCACTTTTTGCTAAGCAATACATTTAACCTTTTGGCTTAATCAAGACCTGCAATTGCAGATTTCAACTCCCTTTTACAGCTTTTTGTCCCTCTGTGTTTTTAGATTTTGGTTCTTTTTGTAGTTTTATTTTTTTTGGCCCTTTATCATCGTTTCAGCTTTCCATAAGTCCTAGTTCGCTAGGCAGTACCTCTATAATTTTTAACCCCCTCTGTGTCCTTGCCTTCCCAAAGGATATGTCTTTTTCATCGTCATGTGGCTTTCAACAAGCTCCCAGGCTTTCCATAAGTCTTAAATCAACCTTTGCTAGGCACTACCTTGTTACCACTACCATTTTTTGACTCATCAGTGACTTTGCCATGCCAAAGGACACTGCTTTTTTCATCATCACGTGTCTTTGAACGGGCCTTTGTTTTAGATTCGGCCCATATCTACTAAAAAATGTCCTTACCCTTGTTTCTAGATAATACTTTCAGACTTCACTAAGCACCTCATTGCTGATTTCTTCCCCATCAATCACCTTGCCCACGCCCAAGGACTTATCCGTCCTCTAAGCAGGCCCGATGTCTTTAGCTCAGCTAAAATTCAGCTACAGCCCACCATAATAGAAGAACCGGATCACAACTACAAACACATACCCCCATCATCCAGCTCACAGAATGTGATGTGAGAAAAACAAAATGGATTCCTCTACTCATATACAGAAACTTCAAAACTTAAGATTTTCCCAAAAAACTTTATGTCTATGGCATGCACAGCTGCTAATATTGTTTGTTACATACTCGACAAACAAATATTTTTTTTTCTCGAACTGCAGTGGTCCTTTAAATTAGTTTGAGGAAGAGTTACTTTCTCAAGAACTGCAATGGTTAGAGAAGGGCTGCAATGGCAATTTTAGCCCATAGAAAAATTAAACACATTCAAGAAATGCACTGCAAAGCTTAGTAAATAAAGAACTCTAAGCATATCCTCTAAAACTGACAAATTCGAGCACACAGTGAGGAAGTATAGTGAGACTCACAACCAAAGCCTAGTGACTCTAGACCTAGTTACTGGACCTTTTTCAAAGTTTGTTTTACGGCATATTTAAAAAATGACTTAATTGCATCCATATTCTATCAAATATATTTTACCTGTTTCTGTTATGCTTTTTGTTAATTTTCTTAAATGTAAGTGCTTAATAGGAAATGTTGGACTATAATGGTCTTTTTAAAGCATATACTGTATGTTCATAACTCCTTCTGGTCCATTAGCCTTTAGTAAATGACATTGAAGAAAAAAAACCAAGAGGATTAAAAATCTTATTTTAATATTAGCAAATAGGGAATACAGTGAAGCTCCCGGCAAGACAGCAAGATTCAAAATCCATGGTCAGTGAATCTGGCACAATGTCTCCACTCTGTTTTCCAGCTCTGTGTACAATATAGCTATGTCATCTACCACTTTATCTTTAACATATCAATTTTCGGTCTGCACAGTTGAGTGTGGTAGTAACAACTGTCAGTGCTCTCAGAAGAACTACTGGGAAACTCACTAGCTTACAACTATACCCATACACCCACATTTAAGTAATAATTTGTATTTCCTTATGTTTGTGCATAAATTCAGAAAACATGAATGTTTTACCTACCAACGTTTTCCATAGTCTCAAGGTCCTGGAAAGCCGTAGTAATATCATTAATTTGAAATGATTCCAATTTATCTAGAAAACAAAAACATTTATAAGAAAACATGACATTTGAAGAATCTACTGGCTTCAGTCTAATAAATAATGTGTGATGATCTGGGGCTCGGGGGTATTACTGCCCAGGGTCATCTGCTATAAACTACAGGTTAGCTACCCACAAGGACCATTTGGGTCCCTGGAAATATCTGCACCAGCACCCTGATATCTAGTTTCTGGATCAGTCAGAGTCTCTCCATCAGGAATCAGCACTTCCAGGAGTCTTAGTAACATTCATGTGGTAATGATCAGGACAGGTTACTTGCAGGGTGGAGATAGGTTCATTATCACAGCCACCAGGAGAAAATAAGAGACACACTATTTCTATATGTCTCCAGAAATAAAATGTTTTATTTTTGAAAAGCCAGCTAAATTTATAGCAGTTAGATACAGAGGGGATGTACACAATGTAACAATGAGAGGGTTTGGCAGACAATTACAGGGGATGACCCCACATGGGGTCTAGCAGTACCTTGATAGCTGGCACCGGAGAACAAAATCTGGCTACCTTCTAATACACATCCCGCTGTCTCTGTGCCTAAGTGGTCCAGACCTTATATAGAGTACATGGCAGATGGGATTAACTTAATTAGCTAACAATGAACCAGAGTAGATAACAGACTCAGCACACCCTGTTTTAACCTCATCATGATCATTCAGTCACATTTTAAACATAACACAGAATACAGTAATATTACATTAGGAATTACATACAGTATACAGGATAAGGCAGGGGCATATGCCATAAGACTACATGAAGCATGGTGGTACACTATGGCCCTATGTCTTGCTATTCACCTCACCACCCACCTGCCCATATTGCCCATGTGGCAATGTAATTCCCCTACCCATTTTCCAATGGGGCAGTCTGTCCCATAGGATACAGGCACTGGAAAGGGGTCTGTGACAATAAGTAAATTGCATTGTTTATAATGAGGCTGGAAAATCTTTCTTATAGGCTTTATTTATGGTTCTGTAACTGGACATCATCAAAAAAAGAAGATGACCGAGAATTGGAGGGGTCATCCTGTACTAAGGTACTGTAGAAGTTGTGGGCATTTGATATCGCCCTCTTTTCAATCTGATGTGGACCATCAAGGGTTGTGGTAAAGTACACAGACACACATACACAAACACAATATCACAAGACACTTAGGCTCGCAGCCTCATTAAATTGAAAGCCCGTAAGTGCAACAAGAGACCCGCAATGGCTGCAAGCTTAAAATTCTGAATACTTATGTTGCTATTAAATTAAAACTCTGCTGTGAGCTACAGGACGGAGAGGCAAAATCGTAAATTATATTTGCACGTTGGATGCGGGGCCATGAGCGCAATCAATTAGTCAAACCTGTAGTTACGGGTTTAGATGAGCCAATGGCAAAAGATATCGTCAAAATGACGTCACTGGAAAATGGAGGTGGGATTTAAAAGTCCTTTGGAATTTCAATTACGAGTTACGATCGGACCACATTCCTCAATTATTGCCATATTGATAAAGCCGTAAATATGATATTCTATTACATACGAGTTACAGTATATGTATTAACACATTGATTGCGGGGATCAATATAACACAGAAATTAAACATGACATAAAGTATTTTTCGGGGCCAATTTGCGAACTTGAGAATGTTGTACTATTAATTCTAAGACCTAACAGCACTTTCATTTTTCTAATTGTACAGTAGTGTGTTTTCAATCACAGTACAAGTGCTACGTATTTGACTTTACCCCCTCCCCAGCAGTCTTAGGGCTTTGGGCTACATTTGCGTGTTATGGGGTTGTTCGCGAGTGACTTTGTTGCAATTTAATAGCATGATTGGAATTGTAGCGGTTACGGGCTTGGCGGATCGAAGGATTTGCGGCCGCAAAGTTCACCTTTGCACAGCCTGCAGGCTTTTTTCGCAGCTAACCCGCATATAGCCATAGGCTTTACTTCTACAATACAAGTTACATTTTTACACGAAAAAAAATCAGACCTCTGCAATGACCTTTTTAAATCCACAGAGTTCTACAAAATGTCTGATTCCCAGAGGACATGTCTGTAATAAACCAGCAATAAAGAGAAGTTCCTATGCCAGTAGAGAAAACTAATTTTATTCAATTTACTATAATAGAAATCATTAAGTTGAAATTTACATAATTTACTAGCTCAATTATTTCTTTTGAATAGAAATGGAATAAACTTTATGTTGTTGTTCAGTCCTTCAGTTGTGTTCGACTCTCTGTGACCATATGGTTACAACATGCCAGGCACATCTGTCTGTGTTTCTGGTTGTGCTCATCCATATGATTTTCTTGGCAAAGATACTAAGGTGGGTTGCCAGTTCCTTCTCCAGTGGACATTGATTTGTCTGACCTCTCTGCTATGACATGCCCATCTTAGGTGACCCTACATTTTTATTTTAAGTGGGTCTTGAGACCTTTTGGCTCTGTAGCTAAAGCTAGTCACAAACTGTTAGGGATTTGGAAATAGAGTAGGTATAATGCCTCACCTATTGTGTAGGCATAAATGAGAGGATCTGAGTACTAGCACCTGGAACTCAAACCAGATAGTGTCACTAACCCTTTTAACCCTTTCAATCTGCTATGAAAGTTGCTTTGTTGTTGTAAAGGAGGATGCTGGGCATTTATGTGACATATAGATATGATAATAAAATCAATAAGAGCATGTGATTGGTGATATAAACTGAAAAAAACACTTCCTATTGGTAGCTCTTCAGTCATTAAAAAACATGGTATTTTTATTTATGAGTTGGACAGATAAACCAGATATGGTACCAGAGCCTATTCCCAGTGTGAGCAATGAGTAGTCTATCATACTCTACAAGATGTGGGTAGAGATGTGTTCAGGAGCCTGTATCAGCACTACAGCTTAAGGAGGAAGAAATGCACATCCCAGTCTGGGGACAAAGCTCCACCACCTTCTTTCTAGAAGCTTACATGACTAGACAATGATTTCATCCCTGGTTAAAATAGGTATAGAGCTTCATAACTTTTGGCTAGTAAAGTACTGTCATGAGGGTTGG
Organism: Discoglossus pictus; assembly: GCA_027410445.1. Classification (NCBI taxonomy): domain Eukaryota; kingdom Metazoa; phylum Chordata; class Amphibia; order Anura; family Alytidae; genus Discoglossus; species Discoglossus pictus. The sequence goes on along the minus strand of CM050165.1, from coordinate 119,327,752 downwards.
AGAGTTGGAGAGAAAGCTTGTTTTTTGGAAACAGCAAACCTCAGATGCACGTTTCAGCCTCTCTTGGGCCTCATCAGTGAAGTGATTTCCAAGACTGTTCTAGTCCATGTGGGTTACCTGATATGTATTAACTCATTGATTCCCGAGGGCGATATAACCCAAATGTAAACATAAAAAGATAATTTTTGATTGGCGATTTGTGAGCTTGAGACTGTTGTGCAATTTATTCTAATGACTTACATCGCTTTGTGATTTTCAGTGCCGTATTGTTTTTATTTTCATTTACAATGCTACGGACATGTATCTAACCCCTTTGCGGGTCCCATCTGGCACCTGTAGGATTTTCTACTATATTTATCTTTTACAAGTGTGAAAACATTTGTGGGCTTGCAGAATTTTAGCAATTGAATAGCTATTTGTGATTTTAGCGATTGTAACTCTTGCAGACGGGAAAGATCAAAGGCTTAGATGGGCGTAAGTTCCGGTTGTAACAACCACAAGGATTTCAAGCTTGTAACCCGTAGACTGTTTGAGGCTTGCAAAAAGACACCATTGAATAGCAAATTAGCCTACAGGCGCTCGTAACTCACAGTTGCTCAATTGAATGAGGCTCTATGATTAACCCCTTTATATTTGAAGTAAAACTTATACCCATATGTGTAAATCCGTTGCTTTTCCAATTGTAACTTCAATTTTATTTTAATACTTTATCATTTTCCTGAGCAGTGTTAATTGCTAGCACTTCTGTTTTCAGATTGTTCAGCTTATAATAGGAAAGATTACTATAATGTTCAATAGCTTCATGTTAATATCTAAATAATTTTAATGGATTGGTTACCGTAATCACAATATCATCAGCAAACATTGTTAATGTATTTGTGATGTTACCTGTTTCAATGCCTTCAATCTGTCTTGAACTTCTGATCAACACAGCTAAAGGTTCTATAATCATTGTGAATATAAGAGGAGAGAGGGGGCAACCCTGTCTGATACAATTGTTAATTTTGAAGTTTTCAGATTTAAAACCCATAGATATCACATAGGCAGAAACATTCTTGTTTAGAGCCTGTATTGCTAAAAAACAAAAGCTACATAATCCAAACTCCCTTAAAGTTAAACTGATAAAGTCCCTTTACTCTGTCAAATGCTTTCTCAGCATCTAGAAGCAGAGCAAAAACTGGGACTTTCTTTGTCTTAGAATAATCTAGCAAATCCTATCCAATTTCTGATGTTATCGGGTTCCTATCTGGATTTGATAAATCCTGTCTGGTCAGTATTAATTAATGCTGGTAGTAGCGAGGTCAATTTTAGCGTAAAGTTTTATATTTGTCGGCCCTATTAAATTCCCCCAATGCTAGACTTACGGCTATTAAATTGGCCTCTTACAGCTACCAGCAAATGATCTGCGGGTTACAGATGGAAAAAAACAGTTGAAATCAGAACTCCATTGCTGCTAAGCCTTTGATCTATCAAGCTCGTAAATGTAACGTTCGCAAATCACTATTAAATTGCTACGAATCCACTGGCGTTCAAACCCGTAAAATGGCAAATGGAGCTAAAAAGCCTACGGGTACAAGAGAGGACCCCCAAGGGGTTAAAGTCCTATCCGTAGCACTGTAAATGCAAATATCAGCACACTACAGTATGTTAAATTAAAGGGAAAGTGATGTTAGGTATTAAAATGAATAGCACAATATTCTCAAGCTCGCAAATCTGCAATATAAAATACTTTTTTTCTGTTTAATCTCCGTGTTATATCGATCCCTGTAATCAATGTGTTAATACATATAATGGAACTTGCATGGATTAGAATATAATATTTACTGATTTATTAAGATTGCACTATTTCTGGAATACGGGTCCGATCGTAACTCAAACCCATAGGGGATTTAAATTTAACCTCCATTTTTCAGTACGTAATGATGACAATCTCTTTTACCATTGGCTCCGTCAAAACCCGTAACTACGGGTTTGACTAACTGATCATGTTCACGGCCGCACATGCAACGTGCACAAGAATGGTTTACGGGTTTGGATGTTGGCCACGTCTGTTGCGGACTTGGCTAATTTAATCACTCTGTAACTCAGCCTAATTTTAAGCCTGCAGTCTTTGCAGGTGTACCAATGCTGCTACGGGCTTGTAATTTAATATAGTCCTATGTTAAGTAATGATATTGGATGGTAGTTTTTACAATCTGTAGTGTCTTTGTCTTCCTTGGGGATGGTAATGATTGCCACTTCCAATGTTTCTGTGAGGGGCTTTTCCTATATTTTTTATTTCTTTTAATGATTCTAGCAAGTCATTTATTAATGCCGAAGCAAAGATTTTATAATATATACTAGAAAAGCCATCAGGGAGTTAATAGCTTGGTAGATTTCTTGCATTGTAAAATCTTTCTTTAAATGTACCCTTTGTTAAGTCAATTGTTGATCAATTTTTAAAATGTAAACACATTTCCACACTCTAACCGATGGTGCAGAACACATTTGGTGACTTTTATTGTTCTTTAATCAACAACATTCTTTCAAATTCCAAGCGGTCAGATTTAGTCTGTGATATAAGAGAGGACCTTGCACTAGCAAATCTATTCTGCTAAGCAACACCTATGGACTAAATTGTTGAAAACCTCTTGGTTCAATTCCCCTTTTCCCGGAATGATCCATATTGTATTGTCGAAATCTGCTACCACATTTATCCTGCATCTTACATATATTGCAGACATAGCCTCTTGATATACTCTCAATAATTGCTTCTTGAACTCTTGGGCCCTCATTCAATTGCAATTTGGTCAATTGAATAGGGCTCTAAATAAGCACTTAACATATTTTTTTAAAGCAGTTTTTAGCTAGTAAACATCTATCCAAAAGCAAGGTTTTCACTGACTAAAAACTTCTTTAAAAAAAAATGCTATGTGCTTATTTAGAGCCCTATTCAATTGGCTAAATTGCAATTGAATGAGGCCCTTTATATTTAACAAAACAGGATGTCACAATCACAGACATTCACTTCATCCTAACTCTTCACCATACCGAGACATGAAAAAATCTGGTTCCCATCACCTACTACCCAATCAACAATGTCTGGTGCCTGGTAAGCAGAATCACTTCTCGACTTCACACTCTTTTATCTAAACCCAGCCAGCACCCGCTTACTTATCATCTCCAGTAAACTCTGTCCACTACAACTTTCATCCACTTAGCCCTTCTAAGACCAGGCTTTGAACCATTCGCATATTCAGGCCACTCGTTCAGAATAAGCACTGCCACATCAGACTTACAAAAGCAACACTCCAGTACAAATCATCTAATCCCTAGAATTACTACATCCTGGGATCACCCCCCCCCCTTCTCTGAGCCTGGGCTATGTGGCCATAGATCTATGGGCTCATCCCTCGTCTATCTCACCTACTGCCGTCCACTGAAAAACGACCACTCCTAGCACCCCCCTCCATTACCTCATTCGATGCATCTTCTTCCCTCCCTTCCTCTCTCTCTATTCCCTCTGTCTCTAGAATTGTAAGTCAGGGAATGCTGTTTGGCACACAAAGTAAGTGTTTTGGTTGTGTGAGTACCTTCGGCGCTCATTGCGAGCCTCTGGCTTGGTGTATTTTTGGTTGTCAGAGCCCGTTTGGCGCTGATTGGAAGGTCCGCACTGAAGGGCTTTTAGCGCTCATTGCGAGGAAGTGTTTTTATTGTGTGAGTATTTTCGGCGCTGATTGGGAGCCTCGCAGTGAGCGCCTTTGGCACTCATTGCGAGCCTCTGGGTTGGTGAATTTTTGGTTGTCAGAGCCCCTTTGGCGCTAATTGCAAGGTCCGCGCTGATGGGCTTTTGGCGGTCATTGTGAGGAAGTATTTTTGCTGTATGAGTACCTTCGGCTCTGATTGCGAGCCTTGCAGTGAGCTCCTTCGGCGATCACCTATGGATTGCAATGAGCTCCTTCGGCGATCATTGCGAGCCTCTGGGTTGTTGTTCGTTTGGTTCTCAGAGCCCTTTTGGTGGTGATTGGAAGGTCCATGCTGATCGTCTTTTGGAGCTCATTGCAAGTGTCTCCCATGGTGTAGTTTTGGTCCTCTGAGCACCCTTGGCGCTCCTTGTGAGGCGTGTAGTGAACGCCTTTGGCGTTTATTGGAATTGTGTGGTGTGGTGTTTTTTCAATTTTTCTGTATGTGAATTTTTTAATGATAATTAATGAATTAATGAAATCATAAACTAATATACTTTACCTATTTGTAATGAATATATGCAGCAACCAATATGCTGAAGAGCTAGCAATCTGTTTTGATGTTCTTGTAGCATAGAATATAGATTTTCAGTGTTGGTGACCTTAGGTGTAAGTGTCAGCAATGTGTGAAGTGTGCAGTGTAAATACACTGCGTGCGCAAGGGGAACCCGTTTTTTTAGCTGTGTAGTTCTGCATTTTGTAATGTGAATGTTAGTATGTGCAAGTTGGTGGTGTAATATGGCTGCGATTGTGTATGTGTTAGGCGGCTTTGGATCATTTTGCATCCTTCGCAATAGTGTGTTTTCGAGCTTGTACGGTCCTTTGTTAAAGTCGTATGTGTGTGGCGGTGTTTTGCGTGTTTAGGGGTCGTGTAGCCTCGTTTTCTTTTTTTTGTCTGCCATATTTTCTCTCGCTTAAGGGATTTTCGAGTGGCTAAACTCTGGAAATTGGACCTAAATCGACTTGTAACCTCACTTCCAGACACCCTTGGTGTGTGTGATGTTTATTTTTTTTATTTTGTTTTGTATTTTGTGTGTTTTTTGTGGTTTTCGGTGTGCGCGGTTTGGCCGTTAAGTTCGTAATTTTTGCGGCTCGTATTTTTTTCCTCCTAAGTTGCGGTTTTGTTTTCTAAGTGTTACGAGCCGTATGTTTTTTTTTGCTGCAATTTTTTCAAAGTGCAACAGGTGTCGCACTGTGAATTGTGTATTTGAGTTTTGTGTTGATGTGTAGTCCCGCGGGTCGTAGGTATGATGGTAAAGTCGTACGGGGTCATAAGGATGAGTGCCTACAGCCTTTGGCGCTCCCTGCCTAAGTACTGCGGGGTCGTAGGGATGAGCGCCTATGGCTTGGCGAGGGCTGCAGTTGCGGCAGGCTCGCTACACGAGCCCGCAAGCGTTAGCAACAACTCATATTATTTTTGGGGGTATTTGAGGTTGAATAAAGACTGTTAGTCCATCAAGTTCAACCTTTTTAGATCTCTTTTGATCTTTTTAATATGTGGACTATTTGCTATTAATTGTTAATTAATTGTTAATTGATCCAGAGGAAGGCAAACAGAAAAAAAAAACATTGAAACTTTGCCAATCGTCTCATAAGGGGAAAAAAAGCAAAATTCCTTCCTGACCCCAGAAACTGGCGATCAAATTTCTTCCTGGATCAATATTCCTTCGCTAGTTATCTAGGATAACCTTGAATGCCCTCTTTATTTAAAAATATATCTAACCCCTTTTTAAAGTTATCTATCGAATTCGCTGTCACCACCTCCTTTGGTAGAGAATTCTACAGTTTAACCACCCTAACTGTGAAGAACCCTTTTCTTTGTTTAAGGTGAAATCTTTTTTCCTCTAACCTCACGGGATGTCCTCTTGTCAGTTGAAAATCTCTTGCTACAAAAAGTTCACTTGACAAAGCCTTATATTGACCCTGGGTGTATTTAAATAAGGTAATCATATGCCCTCGTAGACTCCTTTTTTCTAGTGAAAATAAGTTTAATTCGGTTAGTCTTTCTTCATAACTTAGCCACTCCATTCCCCTTATTAGTTTTGTTGCCCTTCTCTGTACTTTTTCCAGCTCTAAAATGTCCTTTTTATGAATGGGTGCCCAAAATTGTACTCCATATTCCAAATAAGAGCGTACTAGGGATTTGTATAGTGGTGGAATTATATTTGCTTCCTTCCTTACAAAGTGCAGAGCCCAGGCACAAAAATAGCCAGCACACAATGCAGAGCTCGGGTACCTAGCACACAATGGCTCCCTCTCACACACACACACAATACCCCACAGATACTACACACAGGCCCGGCAATAACCTTCCCGGAAGCGTCTCTCCGCAGCCGCCATGGTCCTGCTCACTCCATGCCCAGTGCACAGCAGGAGGCCGGACACAAAGAGGCAGACAGCCCTGGGGGCAGTGCAGCTATGGGGGTGACACAGGCCCTGGCTCTGGAGTAGACAACAGGCCGGAGAGAAGACAGCCAGCGATACAGGCCCGAGTCGGGGAGACAGGTAGGGGGCTGGAGTGAGGGGAGGAGTCTGACACACACAGGCCAGGCCCAGGAGAAGAAGGAACTGGGCCTGACACACAGCAGGGACTGGCCATCCAGCAGCTCCTCTGCCGCGGGGAGGTATTGAGGGGCTCGGCATGCATATGTGCACCCTGCAGCGCTCGTAATTGTTGACGTCACTCTGCAAGCCCCTAATTTTTAACATTGCGTGACGACAACTCGCAATTACAACAACTATAATATGTGATAAAAACATATATTGCAAGTGGATTTTCCTTTTGCAAGGCTAATAAATTGCAGAGTGCACTAATTGTGCCCAGGTGAGAAGGAAGAAGTTAATATAAACAGGAAATGGGGAGAACTTGTGAGCTTGCGAATATTTCTAGTATAAGTGCAATACTAGTAAAAGTGTAGGAGTTTAAATAAAAGGAGGGAGTTTAAAGAAAAGGGGGGGGCAGATTTATAGTGCAAAGGGTAAGAATAAATAAAAATAAAATTAAAATATATATTTTTTTCTTCTTTTTTTCTTCTCTGGAAGCTCACATTGGAGAACTGGAGAGGAGAGTTGCAGCACTTAGTGATATTGCTCCACTGGAAGAGGAGTTAGTGCTCACTGAGCACAGTTTAGCTGGGCCTAGCATTGAGGGTGTTGATGGGGCTAGTGAGGATGTCCAGGGAGGTAGCTGGGTTACAGTTAGAAGGGGAATCATGGGGAACAGGAGGAGGCAGGCCAGTTCTGAGTTGGAAAACACCAACAGATTTGCCAGATTAAGTGAAATTGTTGGGGATGTCCATTCAGGAATGGCAATGCCAGATAGATCTCTTTCCTCTAACAGCCAGGAGAACAGTTCTACTGGAGGAGTGGGAGGACAGAATAGGTAGAGAAACAGACAAGTTTTGGTGGTAGGGGACTCTATTATTAGGAAGGTAGACAGGATTATTTGTCACCCAGATCCCAGCAATCAAACTGTTTGCTGTCTCCTGGGTGCTTGGGTTTGTCATGTTGTGGATCGGGTAGTCAAATTATTGGGAGGGGCTGGAAATGAACCAGTGGTCTTGGTACATATTGGTACCAATGACAAAGTTAGTGGAAGATGGAGTGTCCTAAAGAATAATTTTACAGAACTAGGTGATAAGCTGAAGGCAAGGACCTCCAAGGTAGTATTTTCTGAGATTCAGTACTACCTGTGCCATGTGCTAGCCCAAGGAGGCAGAGGAGCTTAGGGAGGTTAATGCGTGACTAAAGATGTGGTGCGCTAAGCAGGGGTTTGGGTTTTTAGAGCACTGGGCTGACTTCTCACTTCGGTACAATCTCTACAGCAGGGATGGATTACACCTTAATGATGAGGGAGCTTTTGTGCTAGGGGATAGGATGGTAGAAAGGCTGGAGGATTTTTTAAACTAAAGTATAGTCAATAGGGAGGTAGTTCTAAGTAACTCAAGTACAGTGGCAGGCACTTCAGAACTACAGACTCATAGAATAAGGTGTATGCTTGCTAATGCCAGAAGCTTGCCAGGAAAAATGTGAGAGCTGGAATTATTAGCAATTAATGAAAAATGGGATTTAAAAGGCATTACCGAAACGTGGTGGGATGAATCTCATGACTGAACTGTTAATCTGGATGGTTATAACCTATTTAGGAAAGATCGGGGCAATGGTAAAAGAGGCGGAGGGATTTGTCTGTATGTTAAGCCTGAATGTAAGCCTATAGTCAGATATTTATGGTGGAACTAGTGATAAAGTTGAATGTTTTTGCACATAGGGTTAAATAGCGGACCAGCAAATTACTAAAGAATGTTAATAGGAGTATGCTGTAAACCCCCAAATATAGCTGAAAGTGAGGAAATGCAATTATTGTTACAGATTGGAAATGCAGCTAAGCATGGGCAAGTTCTAATAACTGAAGATTTTAATTACCCTGAAATAAACTGGATAAATGAGACCAGCAGTTCAGCTAAGGGTAGCAGGTTCTTGAGTACACTCAGGGATCATTATCTGGCCCAGGTTATACAAGAGCCTACTAGAAATGAAGCTATCTTAGATTTAGTCATCACAAATGATATTGATAGTATCAAATGTTGAAAGGGGACAACCTTTGGGAAAAAGTGATCACGACACAGTGTCATTTGAGATTGAATTAAAAAAACTATATTTTAAGGGGCCAACAAAAACTCTTAATTTAAAAAAGGGCAGATTTTAACAGTCTAAGGGCAGCAATACAAAGTATAGACTGGGACAGAGAACTGATAGGTAAAAACACTGAACATAAATGGACAACATTTAAATCCTTACTAAATATACATACACATCGGCATATCCCACGTGGGAATACAAATAAAAGAAGTAAATATCATCCAATGTGGCTTAACAATGATTTAAAGATCAAGATACAGAATAAAAAACAGACATTTAAATTATACAAACAAGAAGGGACAGAGACTGCTTTATGGGAGTACAAGGAAATCAACAATGCTTGTAAAGGGCTATTAGACTGGCTAAAATCGAAAATTAAAAATTAATTGCAAAAGAGAGTAAGACTAACCCTAAAATATTTTTTAAGTATATTAATGGGAAGAAGGCGAGGAAGGAAGCTATAGGAACATTACAATCTGTTGTAGGCCGTCTGAGCCTCACTTCTGTATTGGGGAAGCTTTTAGAAGGGTTTAGAAGGGGTAATACAAGCATTTTTCTATTTGAACAGGGGTATAAGTAGTAGTCATCATGGATTTATGAGTGATAGGTCAAGTTAAACAAATCTAATTAGTTTCTATGAGGAGGTTAGTAGGAACCTGGATCACGGCAACTCAGTGGATGTAGTCTTTTTGGATTTTTCAAAGACTTTTGATACAGTGCCATCAGACTATTTTGCAAACTAAGGGATACAGGAATTGCAGTAAATACCTGCTCAATGATTGAGAGCTGACGAAGCAAACGGTTGTTGTAAATGGAACATACTCCGATTGGACTAAAGTGGGTTGTGGGGTACCTCAAGGTTGAATATTAGGTCCCCTCAGTTTGAATATATTTATTAATGACTTAGCGGTGGGACTGGAAAGTAGTGTCTCCATTTTCACTGATGACAGGAAGTTGTGCAAGGTAATGAAATCAGATAATGATGTGCTTTCCCTCCAAGGAGATTTACATAAAATTGAGGAATGGGCATCTAAATGAGATTTAATATGAATAAATGTAAAGTTATGCATCTGGGAAGGGAAAATAGCCATGCAATGGCAAATCTAAGTGTATCAGATATTGAAATGGATTTGGGAGTGCTTGTGGACAACCGCCTAGGTAACAGTGCTCAAAGCCAAACAGCAGCTGCAAAGTCAAATAAAATATTAACATGTATTAAGAAGGGTATAGAAGCAAGGGAAGCAAATATAATTCTGCCACTATACAAATCTCTAGTACGCCCTAATTTTGAATATGGAGTACAATTTTGGGCACCACCTCATAAACAGGACATTTTAGAGCTGGAAAAGGTACAGAGGAGGGCAACAAAACTAATAAGGGGAATGGAGGGGTTAAATTATGAAGAAAGACTAACCAAATTAAATGTATTTTCTCTAGAAAAAAGAGGAGGTATGATTACCTTATATAAATACATCCAGGGTCAGTATAAAGATTTGTCAAGAGAGCTTTTTCTGCCAAGAGGTTTTCAACTGACAAGAGGACATCCCTTGAGGTTAGATGTAAAAATATTCCACCTTAAAGAAAGAAAAGGGTTCTTCAAAGTAAGGGTGCTTAATCTGTGGAATTCTCTACCAGAGGAGGTGGTGACAGCGGGTTCAATAGATAACTTTAAAAGGGGACTGGATTTATTTCTAATTAATTTATAATAAAAAAAAAATTTTAAATTGAATAGTTGATTAATAATTAATTGGCAACTAATTAATTAATAACTAATTCACATATTGCAGATCCGAGGAGATCTTAAAAGGTTGAACATGATGGACTGAAAGTCTTTTTTCAACCTTAATTACAATAAGCAGCCTTATTAAATTATGATTCAGTAAATTTAAAAGGGCTCTAAGCACAGAGCATATTTTATTTACAGAAGTTTTTAGTTAGTGAAGACCTTGCTTTTGGATAGAAATACACTATCTAAAAACTTCTCTAAAAAAATATGCTGAGTGCTTAAATAGAGCCCTTTTAGATTTACTGAATCGCAATTTAATAAGGCTGTATGTAACTATGTAACTATTTAAAAAATGTAGTTGTTTTGTTTCATCATAAAACCAATATAAACTCTCCTTTTGTGAACATATCATAATAAACATACGTATACAAAACAATTAGGTAAAGGGTCCCACTAAATTACTATCCATCATAGGGTTCCTACCCATATCAGTTCCTACCATAATTTAAAATCTCTAGTGAATTATTAAAAAACATAATTTCACACCAAAAGTATATATCTCCACATATAAGTTATTTGATTATATTCCATCATTAGTATCATAACCTATCACCCTTTTAACCATAATCAAAAAATAAATATTAAATATAAAACCCCATATTATTAAAGTTTAAGTTGCTAAAAATCAGAAATGAGAAATAAATATTCATACTATCTATTATCTAGTAATCACTTGCCATTCAGGAGACTTCACCAATAATTCAGGTTTCTCTTTACTAGTAACTTTAACAAAGCCAATTTCTCATTCTGTTAATAATTTCTCAGCTTCTTTTACCGTTATGGCAGTATACCAAATAGTGTTTCTCAGAATTATAAATCTCACAGAAAAATCCCCATTTATAAGTTCTCCCTTCGAAGTGAACAAGTTATTTCTATTAATTATTTTCATTTTGCCAAAGTCTGAGAATTAATAACAGGAAAAATCTTCCTGTTATCACATGGTGGCTCCAAAGTTTTCCTCATAAACATTATTTTTTCTTTCCTTGCCCTTCATTTTCTTTAGAGTTATTCTCTTTGTTCTTTTTTTATTGTATCTGAAGAGTGATTTAGGGAAAATAATTTCCTTCAAATTTAGACCTTATCTGATCAGGGGAAAAAACACAAATGTTCTTGTTCTAATAATCCACTAGTTTAACTATAGATTACTCCACAAATCCAGTGAAGCCTAATATTTCATATCTTCACAGGGAATAATAATTAATTATATCCACAACAATCAAATAGGGGAGCAAATATTAGGCTATAGCAAAAGACTGATTGAATTTAACCTTTTACATGTTCTTATAAAGTCATTTCCAAACTAAATATTAGGACTTAAAGTGTAATACTCTTCAAGATAAAGAACATGCTTACAATATCCAGGTCCTCATTATTATCTAACCTGGCTCCTCTCCTTGAGTGAGCATAATTTAGTTAATGTACAAGCGGTCAATATCAGTTAACGGGACTGTTACATTCTGCTGCCAGGGTAAACCATGAATACTCCAGAGTAGATTCACTCCATTGTTGACCTGTAATAAATACAGATTGCTCCCCTTCAAGAGGGTGTCACTATGCTCTTGCTGGAGAGTTCAGGAGAGAGACTTGGCAGCTATGCTGCCTCCCTGCAATGTCTGCTGCCGCCCACCTTTGACATTTTTCTGAATTTTGACTAACAAAGGAGTATTTTAAACCTTGAGAAATGCTTCTTCGTGAGAATGAGTGATCTGAAATCCAGCCATTTTATTTTTAATTACTTACAACAAATGCACCTTTTTGTCTAACTTAAAGTGTTGCTGTAAAGCTAAATCTTTCCTGATTTCTCTTTCGTAAGATTAGTATAAACAACTTTTCTGATTATCGTGGATAAAATATTGATCTTTTGTGGAAAACATCATACTGAAAAGTCTTGCTTTAAGCTAATCTTTTCAAAACTGTTGCTGAGTACGGAGAAAAAAAGTATTTGCAGCTGTCTACACCATGGCTTTATAGGTGGATAGGACATAGACACTTTACTTCAATTTCAAAAAGACAGGAGGAGAACAAGCCCAGAGATAAAGGGAAAACTAGATGTTTTCAGTGTAAGTTTTTTACAATAAAAATAATAACATTTTTAAATCTGATATTGTTGAACAGCTTTATACAGATTTTACTACTGAAATGTCATAAAAGCTGGAAAATGACAGCAGAAGATTAATACTGCATTCACTTTAGTCTCTGACAAGGGTCAAATCAGGGTTCTGTACAGGTTTTATGTCACTCCAGACCCATTAACAGAGAGGACAATTACAATACATTTGATTAAATGTACATTTCGCCTAGTCAATTAGGCACTCTCTTTTTTCCTAAACTGTGGTTTGAGGCCCACCAGTGCACCATAAGGTTCATGCAGATAGTCCACAGATCAGCTAGGATCATTTGGAAATATAAAACAAAATTAATTCAGTTTAAAAAAATATATTCCCCAGTATTGATAAAGTGCCTAGCTATTAAATGTTGTGCAAAAAATTACCCTTTTTAAGATCTGCACGAAAGCAGCACTGAATAGGTAAAAATGCTCAATTATACTAAGTTACGGTGACATGTCCCATTCAAATTTCCCTCAAAGATATGAAAATCGCTCTTAAAGCGGCTATACGCAATTAACTCACCGTAAGTAAGTGGTTTTTTTCCCTATCTAAAGGTACGAACACTTAGAACAACCCATGAAGGCAGAAAAATGAATCAAGTGTCAGAGAGGAAATTATTACAGTGAGATGATGCCATGGTGATCACATTAACTTTTTTTCAAATAAAAATGTCGGCCGCACGCTGCCCCTCCCTCCCAAAGGCTACTGACAAGTGACATCTCATCACAGTCACTGTAAGGTGACTTCAATGTGACAAGTTAACTTGTCGATAACCTTTGGAGGGTTAAAAACAAACAAACAGAAAAGTCCCATAAGTGTCCAACAAAAACCCTAAACAGTTTTTAAGTGGTTTGTCACCAAAACATCAAAAGATTTGGAACTACTACTATGGTTTTTATAAAATTATACAACTTCATAGGCTGCTGGAAGTTAATATGCTAATGGATTTAACTAAAATATCTGCATTTGCTTATAATTTACCATGTAATTTGTTTTGTGTTACTAAAGTGACTCATTAAAGTTCCCAATGTATTCCTTTGTATATCAGATGTCCTAACTAAATGAAATGACTTCTTGTGAAAACATGATATTGTATATTGTCACATATTTAGTTACTGTAAGTACAATAAAGTAATTGTTTTGAAATTCTTTCCAGAAAAGGCCTCTGATCCTTCTTTTAGCTGCATTCACTTCTCAGATAGACAGACTGACAGCCATACACAAACATAGCATTATTATAAAATGGCAATATACTTAAATATGTGTACAAAATATTGTGAACTTGATGATAAATTAATAATTACCTCCAAATATCGGCATTGCAGTGCTGGTGGTGATTAGAAGCAGCAAAGCCAATATTATTCTAATTTCTTTCATTTTTGAGCTGGAAAGGAGAAATAATGAAAGGATGAGGTTACATATATAAGCTATTTATTGAAACATTTGTCCACAGTGGAATATTTTTAGTCATTAATTGACTTGTTTGTTTTAAACCTCATACTGGATGTTTGCCAGTCAACTCCAACTCATTTCAAAACCTGAGCTCTTGATCTTTCCACCCTCTACTACAGCTTCCACACAACAATTATCCTTCACTATTGACAATGCCATTATCATTCCCACCTGTCAGAACCATTGTTTTGGGTTCTATTTGACCTTGCCCTCTCTTTTATTCCTCACTAACAATCAATAACCAAATCATGTCATTTCACATAAAAACAACTTCAAGGTATATCATTATCTTACACAAGACACAGCTAATCCATTCTCTCATCATATCTCCCCTTGACTATTGCAACTTGCTCCTTGTTGGCCTCCCCATCACCTGTCTGTTTCCACTCCAATCCATAATGAAAGCCTCCACTAGACTCTGTTTGTCACTCCAGTGGCTTCTCATAGCCTTTAGAATAAAAATGTAAATCATGACCCTAACATATAAATAATAACTGCACTTCCTTATTATATATTTGCCATTATCTCAAAATATTCTCCTAACTGCCCTCTTCATTCTGCTAGTGACCTTCTTCTTTCCGACTCTCTTGTTACCTCCTCTCACTCCTGCCCTCAAGATTTTTCTCGGGCTGCAACTTCTTTGTGGAACTCCTTGTCTCTCTTCGTCAAAACCTGACTCAAAATCTTCAAGAACTCTGATATCTGTTAAAAAAAAGAACTTATCACTTTCGACCTTAATTACTGCATACTCTACAAAATTACTCACAAACACATCCTATAGTGTAACACACAACCATCCTTACCTGCATCATCCTACTGTCTTATTCACTGCCATCTTTTGCCTGCCACCTCCCTGTCTGACACCCTACCTTCTAGATTGCAAGCTCTTGGAGTTGATACCTCATTTCTACTGCAACAAGTAATCTGCTAACTCATTTGTATCACATTTGTATTATATTGTAACTGTACTTGTCATTTTCTATTTGTACCCACTACGATATTGTTATAAATAAAGGGTAATGATAACAATAATAATTATGTGTACTTGGAGCTTTTTATCTATACTTCCTTATAGTGTATTGCTCTCAAATTGCTCTTAACCTATTTGGATCTATATATTCTATATAAATAATTATCAGTCTTAATCTTACCGCACTGTATATAGGCTCCTCCACCTCTGCTATCATACAGCAATTAAAGTCATATGAAAATGCACTGAATTAAAAGCAGGCATTCTTATATTACATCATAATATGGCTAAAATGACAGGCATGGTCATATCCAGAGACATTAAATCATAAGGTCTGGCAAAATACCTATACATTTCCATCTATGAAATATCAATACGACCATGCCCTCTCTACTTGGGATGGAACCCAAATAACAATAGACATCTCTAGAAGTGCAGATCTGTATAAAGTAATTATTCAAATGTAATTACCAGTTGGCACTGGGGGGAGAAATGTATCTAGTACAATGTTTAGATAAAATAAAGATATTTTGTATGAAGAACGTATCTGCCTACATTTCTGTTGGCCTATTCATTTTTAAAATCTAAAGAACTAAAAGACCTATTGATGATAGTGAAAGAAGAGATTGCAAAAACAGTAAGGCTGGCAATGCTGTTTGCCATAGAATGTGAGAATTTTGCTCCTCTAAGCACCTTCGGCGCTCATCGGTCATCGCGTGGCTCGCAATGAGAAACTTTGGTGCTCATTGCGAGCCTCTCCCTTGTGTACTTTAACTTTCCTGCTTTGCACTAATTATCTTCTGCGCTCATCGCGAGCCCCACGCTGAGCGCCTTTGGCGCTCATCGCGGGGCTGGCAATGACCACCTTTGCCGCTTATTGCAAGCCTCTACCGCTCACAGTGCTCATCGTGAGCCACGCGATGAGCACCTTCGCCGCTGTTCTCGTGGCTCGCAATGAGTGCCAAAGGCGATCATTGCGAGGCTTTCCTCCTGCCTACTGTACAGGCCGCTAATTGCAGTTTTCGTTAACCTGCATGTTTAGTGCTTGGGAATGCCATATGTCTCTTTCCACCATCTCCCCCCTGTCCCTTCCCTGTGTGTTTCTCCTCTGTGTGTCAGCTGATTGTTTGCGTGTTACGCGCTGAAGGACGTTTGTTTTATTTTCAAAGTCCTGCGTGCCTGGCGTTGTTGGTGTGTGTTACTGTCTTTGCCGTTGTGTATTTTCTAAGTCCCACGTGCCTGGCTTTGCTCAGCCTCATTTTTATCCAGTTTCAGAAATATTTACTTTTTTCGTCCGCCATTTTTTTCCTTGCTTAGCCAATTCTGTTTTGCCGAAAACCCCCAAATATGGCTCAAATTTGCTTGCAATCTCACTCCCAAGCTTCCTGGCTCTCCCCCTGTGAGTGTGTTATTATATTTGTTAAAACATTTTGTTTGTTTTTAGTGTTTTTTTACTTACTCACTTGGCTCGCAGTTGCGACCCTCACTGCACCGCTGGCTGCAATGAGGATCTTTGGCGCTCACCTATATGCCCATATTTTTTATTGTTATTTTTTTTTTTTTTAGACACAGCGTAGAGGGGAGGGGCCATATCACCCCAAAACCTCCTGCTTTTATTTTACTCTCTTTGCACATTGTTCTCCTATCACACCCATATACCCATCTCTCTCACCCAGAATGCATCACTCTCTTGTTACACCCATATACCCATCTCTCTCACCCAGAATGCATCACTCTCTTGTTACACCCATATACCCATCTCTCTCACCCAGAATACATCACTCTCTTGTTACACCCATGTACCCATCTCTCTCACCCAGGATGAATCACTCTCTTGTTACACCCATATACCCATCTCTCTCACCCAGAATGCATCACTCTCTTGTTACACCCATATACCCATCTCTCTCACCCAGAATGCATCACTCTCTTGTTACACCCATATACCCATCTCTCTCACCCAGAATACATCACTCTCTTGTTACACCCATGTACCCATCTCTCTCACCCAGGATGAATCACTCTCTTGTTACACCCATATACCCATCTCTCTCACCCAGAATGCATCACTCTCTTGTTACACCCATATACCCATCTCTCTCTCCAGAATGCATCACTCTCTTGTTACACCCATATACCCATCTCTCTCACCCAGAATGCATCACTCTCTTGTTACACCCATATACCCATCTCTCTCACCCAGAATGCATCACTTTCTTGTTACACCCATATACCCATCTCTCTCACCCAGAATGCATCACTCTCTTGTTACACCCATATACCCATCTCTCTCACCCAGAATGCATCACTCTCTTGTTACACCGATATACCCATCTCTCTCACCCAGAATGCATCACTCTCTTGTTACACCCATATATCCATCTCTCTCACCCAGAATGCATCACTCTCTCGTTACACCCATATACCCATCTCTCTCACCCAGAATGCATCACTGTCGTTACACCCATATGCAGTTCTCTATCATCCAGTATTTTTTAACTCTCTTGTTACACCCACATGCCCCTCTATATCACCCAGAATGCATCACTCTCTTGTTACACCCATATGCCCATTTCTATCACCCAGAATGCATCACTCTCTTGTTACACCCATATACCCATCTCTCTCACCCAGAATGCATCACTCTCTTGTTACACCCATATATCCATCTCTCTCACCCAGAATACATCACTCTCTTGTTACACCCATGTACCCATCTCTCTCACCCAGGATGAATCACTCTCTTGTTACACCCATATACCCATCTCTCTCACCCAGAATGCATCACTCTCTTGTTACACCCATATACCCATCTCTCTCACCCAGAATGCATCACTCTCTTGTTACACCCATATACCCATCTCTCTCACCCAGAATGCATCACTCTCTTGTTACACCCATATACCCATCTCTCTCACCCAGAATGCATCACTCTCTTGTTACACCGATATACCCATCTCTCTCACCCAGAATGCATCACTCTCTTGTTACACCCATATATCCATCTCTCTCACCCAGAATGCATCACTCTCTCGTTACACCCATATGCAGTTCTCTATCATCCAGTATTTTTTAACTCTCTTGTTACACCCACATGCCCCTCTATATCACCCAGAATGCATCACTCTCTTGTTACACCCATATGCCCATTTCTATCACCCAGAATGCATCACTCTCTTGTTACACCTATATGCCCTTCTCTATCACCCAGAATGCATCTCTCTCTTGTCACACCCATATGCCCATCTCTATCACCCAGAATGCATCACTCTCTTGTTATACCCATGTACCCATTTCTATCACCCAGAATGCATCTCTCTCTTGTCACACCCATATGCCCTTCATAATTACCCAGAATACATTGCTCTCTTGTTTCACCTATATGCCCATCTCTATCACCCAGAATGCATCACTCTCTTGTTACATCCATATGCCCTTCTATATAACCCAGAATGCATCACACTCTTGTCACACCCATATGCCCATCTCTATCACCCAGAATGCATCACTCTCTTGTTACATCCATATGCCCTTCTTTATTACCCAGAATGCATCACTTTATTATCACACACATATACCCTTCTCTATCACCCAGAATACATTGCTCACTTGTTACACCCATATGCCCTTCTCTATCGCCCAGAATACATCACTTTCTTGTTACACCCATATACCCTTCTCTATCACCCAGAATACATTGCTCTCTTGTTACACCCATATGCCCTTCTCTATCACCCAGAATACATCACTTTCTTGTTACACCCATATACCCTTCTCTATCACCCAGAATCTTTTTACACTTCTATGCCCATCTATATCACCCAGAATGCATCACTCTCTTGTTATACCCATATGCCCATTTCTATCACCCAGAATGCATAACTCTCTTGTTACACCTATATGCCCTTCTCTATCACCCAGAACGCATCACTTTCTTGTCACGTCCATGTGCCCTTCTCTATAACCCAAAATGCATCACTCTCTTTTTATACCCATATACCCTTCTCTATCACCCAGAATGCATCTCTCTCTTGGTATACCCATATGCCCTTCTCTATCACTCAGAATACATCATTTTCTTGTTACACCCATATCCCCTTCTCTATCACCCAGAATACATTGCCCTCTTGTTAAACCCATATACCCATCTCTATCACCTGGAATGCATCGCTCTCTTGCTACACTTGTATGCCCTTCTCTATCATCAACAATCCATCACTGTCTTTTTTTATCCATATGCCCTTCTCTTTTACCCAGAATACATCACTTTCTTGTCACATCCATGTGCCCTTCTCTATCACCCAAAATGCATCACTCTCTTTTTACACCCATATACCCTTCTCTTTCACCCAGAATGCATCTCTCTCTTGGTATACCCATATGCCCTTCTCTATCACCCAGAATACATTGCTCTCTTTTTACACCCATATGCCCTTCTCTATCACCCCAAATACATTGCTCTCTTGTTACACCTATATGCCCTTCTCTATCACCCAGAAAGCATCACTTTCTTGTCTCATTCATGTGCCCTTCTCTATCACCCAAAATGCATCTCTCTTTTTACACCCATATACCCTTCTATATCACCCAGAATGCATCTCTCTCTTGGTATACCCATATGCCCTTCTCTATCCCCCAGAATACATCACTTTCTTGTTACACCCATATGCCCTTCTCTATCACCCAGTATAGATTGCTCTCTTGTTACACCCATATGCTCTTCTCTATCACCCAGAATACATCACTTTCTTGTTACACAAACATGCCCTTCTCTATCAGCCAAAATGCATTGCTCTCTTGTTGCACCCATATGCCCTTCTCTTTCACCCAGAATGCATCACTGTCTTATTTTATCCATATGCCCTTCTCTAACACCCAGAATGCATCACTCTTTTGTTACGCCCGTATGCCCATCTCTCTTAACCAGAATGCATCACTCTCTTGTTACACCCACATACCCATCTCTATCATCCAGAATGCATCGCTCTCTTTTTACACTTCTATGCCAATCTCTATCACCCAGAATGCATCACATTCGTTACACCCATATGCAGTTCTCTATCACCCAGTATTTATAACTGTCTTGTTACACCCATATGCCCATCTATATCACCCAGAATGCATCACTCTCTTTTTTCACCCATATGCCCATCTCTATCACCCAGAATGCATCGCTCTCTTTTTACACTTCTATGCCCATCTCTATCACCCAGAATGCATCACTCTCATTACACCCATATGCAGTTCTCTATCACCCAGTATTTATAACTCTCTTGTTACACCCATATGCCCATCACTATCACCCATAATGCATCACTTTCTTGAAACACCCATATACCCCTCTCTATCAGCCAGAAAACATCACTTTCTTGTTACACCTATATGCCCTTCTCTATCACCCAGAATGCATCTCTCTCTTGGTATACCCATGTGCCCTTCTCTTTTACGCAGAATACATCCCTTTCTTGTTACACCCATATACCCTTCTCTATCACCCAGAACGTATCACTTTCTTCTCACATCAATATGCCCTTCTCTATCACCCAGAACGCATCACTATCTTGTTACACCCATATACCCTTCTCTATCACCCAGAACGCATCACTTTCTTCTCACATCCATATGCCCTTCTCTATCACCCAGAATGCATCACTTTCTTGTTACACCCATATGCCCTTCTCTATCACCCAGAATGCATCGCTCTCTCGTTACACCCTTATGCTCATCTCTATCACCTGGAATGCATTGCTCTCTTGCTACACTTGTATGCTCTTCTCTATCACTAACAATCCATCACTGTCTTGTTTTATCCATATTCCCTTCTCTAACACCCAGAATGCATCACTCTCTTGTTGCATCCGTATACCCATCTCTATTACCCAGAATGCATCACTCTTTTGTTACACCTATATACCCATCTCTATCACCCAGAATGCATCGCTATCTTTTTACACTTCTATGCCCATCTCTATCACCCAGAATGCATCACATTCGTTACACCCATATGCAGTTCTCTATCACCCAGTATTTCTAACTCTCTTGTTACACCCATATGCCCATCTATATCACCCAGAATGCATCACTCTCTTGTTACACCCATATACCCTTCTCTATCACCCAGAATGCATAACTTTCTTGTTACACTAGTATGTCCTTTTCTATCACCCAGAATGCATCACTCTCGTCTTACACCCATATGCCCATCTCTATCACCCAGAATGCATCACTCTCTTGTTACACCCATATGCCCATGTCTATCACCCAGAACGCATCACTTTCTTCTCACATCCATATTCCCTTCTCTATCACCCAGAATTCATCACTTTCTTGTTACACCTATATGCCCTTCTCTATCACCCAGAATGCATCTCTCTCTTGGTATACCCATGTGCCCTTCTCTTTTACGCAGAATACATCCCTTTCTTGTTACACCCATATACCCTTCTCTATCACCCAGAACGTATCACTTTCTTCTCACATCAATATGCCCTTCTCTATCACCCAGAACGCATCACTATCTTGTTACACCCATATACCCTTCTCTATCACCCAGAACGCATCACTTTCTTCTCACATCCATATGCCCTTCTCTATCACCCAGAATGCATCACTCTCTTGTTACACCCATATGCCCATTTCTATCACCCAGAATGCATCACTCTCTTGTTACACCCATATACCCATCTCTCTCACCCAGAATGCATCACTCTCTTGTTACACCCATATATCCATCTCTCTCACCCAGAATACATCACTCTCTTGTTACACCCATGTACCCATCTCTCTCACCCAGGATGAATCACTCTCTTGTTACACCCATATACCCATCTCTCTCACCCAGAATGCATCACTCTCTTGTTACACCGATATACCCATCTCTCTCACCCAGAATGCATCACTCTCTTGTTACACCCATATATCCATCTCTCTCACCCAGAATGCATCACTCTCTCGTTACACCCATATACCCATCTCTCTCACCCAGAATGCATCACTGTCGTTACACCCATATGCAGTTCTCTATCATCCAGTATTTTTTAACTCTCTTGTTACACCCACATGCCCCTCTATATCACCCAGAATGCATCACTCTCTTGTTACACCCATATGCCCATTTCTATCACACAGAATGCATCACTCTCTTGTTACACCTATATGCCCTTCTCTATCACCCAGAATGCATCTCTCTCTTGTCACACCCATATGCCCATCTCTATCACCCAGAATGCATCACTCTCTTGTTATACCCATGTACCCATTTCTATCACCCAGAATGCATCTCTCTCTTGTCACACCCATATGCCCTTCATAATTACCCAGAATACATTGCTCTCTTGTTTCACCTATATGCCCATCTCTATCACCCAGAATGCATCACTCTCTTGTTACATCCATATGCCCTTCTCTATCACCCAGAATGCATCACTCTCTTGTTATACCCATGTACCCATTTCTATCACCCAGAATGCATCTCTCTCTTGTCACACCCATATGCCCTTCATAATTACCCAGAATGCATCACTCTCTTGTTACACCCATATACCCTTCTCTATCACCCAGAATGCATAACTTTCTTGTTACACTAGTATGTCCTTTTCTATCACCCAGAATGCATCACTCTCGGCTTACACCCATATGCCCATCTCTATCACCCAGAATGCATCACTCTCTTGTTACACCCATATGCCCATGTCTATCACCCAGAACGCATCACTTTCTTCTCACATCCATATTCCCTTCTCTATCACCCAGAATTCATCACTTTCTTGTTACACCTATATGCCCTTCTCTATCACCCAGAATGCATCTCTCTCTTGGTATACCCATGTGCCCTTCTCTTTTACGCAGAATACATCCCTTTCTTGTTACACCCATATACCCTTCTCTATCACCCAGAACGTATCACTTTCTTCTCACATCAATATGCCCTTCTCTATCACCCAGAACGCATCACTATCTTGTTACACCCATATACCCTTCTCTATCACCCAGAACGCATCACTTTCTTCTCACATCCATATGCCCTTCTCTATCACCCAGAATGCATCACTCTCTTGTTACACCCATATGCCCATTTCTATCACCCAGAATGCATCACTCTCTTGTTACACCCATATACCCATCTCTCTCACCCAGAATGCATCACTCTCTTGTTACACCCATATATCCATCTCTCTCACCCAGAATACATCACTCTCTTGTTACACCCATGTACCCATCTCTCTCACCCAGGATGAATCACTCTCTTGTTACACCCATATACCCATCTCTCTCACCCAGAATGCATCACTCTCTTGTTACACCGATATACCCATCTCTCTCACCCAGAATGCATCACTCTCTTGTTACACCCATATATCCATCTCTCTCACCCAGAATGCATCACTCTCTCGTTACACCCATATACCCATCTCTCTCACCCAGAATGCATCACTGTCGTTACACCCATATGCAGTTCTCTATCATCCAGTATTTTTTAACTCTCTTGTTACACCCACATGCCCCTCTATATCACCCAGAATGCATCACTCTCTTGTTACACCCATATGCCCATTTCTATCACACAGAATGCATCACTCTCTTGTTACACCTATATGCCCTTCTCTATCACCCAGAATGCATCTCTCTCTTGTCACACCCATATGCCCATCTCTATCACCCAGAATGCATCACTCTCTTGTTATACCCATGTACCCATTTCTATCACCCAGAATGCATCTCTCTCTTGTCACACCCATATGCCCTTCATAATTACCCAGAATACATTGCTCTCTTGTTTCACCTATATGCCCATCTCTATCACCCAGAATGCATCACTCTCTTGTTACATCCATATGCCCTTCTATATAACCCAGAATGCATCACACTCTTGTCACACCCATATGCCCATCTCTATCACCCAGAATGCATCACTCTCTTGTTACATCCATATGCCCTTCTTTATTACCCAGAATGCATCACTTTATTATCACACACATATACCCTTCTCTATCACCCAGAATACATTGCTCACTTGTTACACCCATATGCCCTTCTCTATCGCCCAGAATACATCACTTTCTTGTTACACCCATATACCCTTCTCTATCACCCAGAATACATTGCTCTCTTGTTACACCCATATGCCCTTCTCTATCACCCAGAATACATCACTTTCTTGTTACACCCATATACCCTTCTCTATCACCCAGAATCTTTTTACACTTCTATGCCCATCTATATCACCCAGAATGCATCACTCTCTTGTTATACCCATATGCCCATTTCTATCACCCAGAATGCATAACTCTCTTGTTACACCTATATGCCCTTCTCTATCACCCAGAACGCATCACTTTCTTGTCACGTCCATGTGCCCTTCTCTATAACCCAAAATGCATCACTCTCTTTTTATACCCATATACCCTTCTCTATCACCCAGAATGCATCTCTCTCTTGGTATACCCATATGCCCTTCTCTATCACTCAGAATACATCATTTTCTTGTTACACCCATATCCCCTTCTCTATCACCCAGAATACATTGCCCTCTTGTTAAACCCATATACCCATCTCTATCACCTGGAATGCATCGCTCTCTTGCTACACTTGTATGCCCTTCTCTATCATCAACAATCCATCACTGTCTTTTTTTATCCATATGCCCTTCTCTTTTACCCAGAATACATCACTTTCTTGTCACATCCATGTGCCCTTCTCTATCACCCAAAATGCATCACTCTCTTTTTACACCCATATACCCTTCTCTTTCACCCAGAATGCATCTCTCTCTTGGTATACCCATATGCCCTTCTCTATCACCCAGAATACATTGCTCTCTTTTTACACCCATATGCCATTCTCTATCACCCCAAATACATTGCTCTCTTGTTACACCTATATGCCCTTCTCTATCACCCAGAAAGCATCACTTTCTTGTCTCATTCATGTGCCCTTCTCTATCACCCAAAATGCATCTCTCTTTTTACACCCATATACCCTTCTATATCACCCAGAATGCATCTCTCTCTTGGTATTCCCATATGCCCTTCTCTATCCCCCAGAATACATCACTTTCTTGTTACACCCATATGCCCTTCTCTATCACCCAGTATAGATTGCTCTCTTGTTACACCCATATGCTCTTCTCTATCACCCAGAATACATCACTTTCTTGTTACACAAACATGCCCTTCTCTATCAGCCAAAATGCATTGCTCTCTTGTTGCACCCATATGCCCTTCTCTTTCACCCAGAATGCATCACTGTCTTATTTTATCCATATGCCCTTCTCTAACACCCAGAATGCATCACTCTTTTGTTACGCCCGTATGCCCATCTCTCTTAACCAGAATGCATCACTCTCTTGTTACACCCATATACCCATCTCTATCATCCAGAATGCATCGCTCTCTTTTTACACTTCTATGCCAATCTCTATCACCCAGAATGCATCACATTCGTTACACCCATATGCAGTTCTCTATCACCCAGTATTTATAACTGTCTTGTTACACCCATATGCCCATCTATATCACCCAGAATGCATCACTCTCTTTTTTCACCCATATGCCCATCTCTATCACCCAGAATGCATCGCTCTCTTTTTACACTTCTATGCCCATCTCTATCACCCAGAATGCATCACTCTCATTACACCCATATGCAGTTCTCTATCACCCAGTATTTATAACTCTCTTGTTACACCCATATGCCCATCACTATCACCCATAATGCATCACTTTCTTGAAACACCCATATACCCCTCTCTATCAGCCAGAAAACATCACTTTCTTGTTACACCTATATGCCCTTCTCTATCACCCAGAATGCATCTCTCTCTTGGTATACCCATGTGCCCTTCTCTTTTACGCAGAATACATCCCTTTCTTGTTACACCCATATACCCTTCTCTATCACCCAGAACGTATCACTTTCTTCTCACATCAATATGCCCTTCTCTATCACCCAGAACGCATCACTATCTTGTTACACCCATATACCCTTCTCTATCACCCAGAACGCATCACTTTCTTCTCACATCCATATGCCCTTCTCTATCACCCAGAATGCATCACTTTCTTGTTACACCCATATGCCCTTCTCTATCACCCAGAATGCATCGCTCTCTCGTTACACCCTTATGCTCATCTCTATCACCTGGAATGCATTGCTCTCTTGCTACACTTGTATGCTCTTCTCTATCACTAACAATCCATCACTGTCTTGTTTTATCCATATTCCCTTCTCTAACACCCAGAATGCATCACTCTCTTGTTGCATCCGTATACCCATCTCTATTACCCAGAATGCATCACTCTTTTGTTACACCTATATACCCATCTCTATCACCCAGAATGCATCGCTATCTTTTTACACTTCTATGCCCATCTCTATCACCCAGAATGCATCACATTCGTTTCACCCATATGCAGTTCTCTATCACCCAGTATTTCTAACTCTCTTGTTACACCCATATGCCCATCTATATCACCCAGAATGCATCACTCTCTTGTTACACCCATATACCCTTCTCTATCACCCAGAATGCATAACTTTCTTGTTACACTAGTATGTCCTTTTCTATCACCCAGAATGCATCACTCTCGTCTTACACCCATATGCCCATCTCTATCACCCAGAATGCATCACTCTCTTGTTACACCCATATGCCCATGTCTATCACCCAGAACGCATCACTTTCTTCTCACATCCATATTCCCTTCTCTATCACCCAGAATTCATCACTTTCTTGTTACACCTATATGCCCTTCTCTATCACCCAGAATGCATCTCTCTCTTGGTATACCCATGTGCCCTTCTCTTTTACGCAGAATACATCCCTTTCTTGTTACACCCATATACCCTTCTCTATCACCCAGAACGTATCACTTTCTTCTCACATCAATATGCCCTTCTCTATCACCCAGAACGCATCACTATCTTGTTACACCCATATACCCTTCTCTATCACCCAGAACGCATCACTTTCTTCTCACATCCATATGCCCTTCTCTATCACCCAGAATGCATCACTTTCTTGTTACACCCATATGCCCTTCTCTATCACCCAGAATGCATCGCTCTCTCGTTACACCCTTATGCTCATCTCTATCACCTGGAATGCATTGCTCTCTTGCTACACTTGTATGCTCTTCTCTATCACTAACAATCCATCACTGTCTTGTTTTATCCATATTCCCTTCTCTAACACCCAGAATGCATCACTCTCTTGTTGCATCCGTATACCCATCTCTATTACCCAGAATGCATCACTCTTTTGTTACACCTATATACCCATCTCTATCACCCAGAATGCATCGCTATCTTTTTACACTTCTATGCCCATCTCTATCACCCAGAATGCATCACATTCGTTTCACCCATATGCAGTTCTCTATCACCCAGTATTTCTAACTCTCTTGTTACACCCATATGCCCATCTATATCACCCAGAATGCATCACTCTCTTGTTACACCCATATACCCTTCTCTATCACCCAGAATGCATAACTTTCTTGTTACACTAGTATGTCCTTTTCTATCACCCAGAATGCATCACTCTCGTCTTACACCCATATGCCCATCTCTATCACCCAGAATGCATCACTCTCTTGTTACACCCATATGCCCATGTCTATCACCCAGAACGCATCACTTTCTTCTCACATCCATATTCCCTTCTCTATCACCCAGAATTCATCACTTTCTTGTTACACCTATATGCCCTTCTCTATCACCCAGAATGCATCTCTCTCTTGGTATACCCATGTGCCCTTCTCTTTTACGCAGAATTCATCCCTTTCTTGTTACACCCATATACCCTTCTCTATCACCCAGAACGTATCACTTTCTTCTCACATCAATATGCCCTTCTCTATCACCCAGAACGCATCACTATCTTGTTACACCCATATACCCTTCTCTATCACCCAGAACGCATCACTTTCTTCTCACATCCATATGCCCTTCTCTATCACCCAGAATGCATCACTTTCTTGTTACACCCATATGCCCTTCTCTATCACCCAGAATGCATCGCTCTCTCGTTACACCCTTATGCTCATCTCTATCACCTGGAATGCATTGCTCTCTTGCTACACTTGTATGCTCTTCTCTATCACTAACAATCCATCACTGTCTTGTTTTATCCATATTCCCTTCTCTAACACCCAGAATGCATCACTCTCTTGTTGCATCCGTATACCCATCTCTATTACCCAGAATGCATCACTCTTTTGTTACACCTATATACCCATCTCTATCACCCAGAATGCATCGCTATCTTTTTACACTTCTATGCCCATCTCTATCACCCAGAATGCATCACATTCGTTACACCCATATGCAGTTCTCTATCACCCAGTATTTCTAACTCTCTTGTTACACCCATATGCCCATCTATATCACCCAGAATGCATCACTCTCTTGTTACACCCATATACCCTTCTCTATCACCCAGAATGCATAACTCTCTTGTTACACTAGTATGTCCTTTTCTATCACCCAGAATGCATCACTCTCGTCTTACACCCATATGCCCATCTCTATCACCCAGAATGCATCACTCTCTTGTTACACCCATATGCCCATGTCTATCACCCAGAACGCATCACTTTCTTCTCACATCCATATTCCCTTCTCTATCACCCAGAATTCATCACTTTCTTGTTACACCCATATACCCCTCCCTATCACCCAGAATGAATCACTCTCTTGTTACACTAGTATGTCCTTTTCTATCACCCAGAATGCATCACTCTCGTCTTACACCCATATCCCCATCTCTATCACCCAGAATGCATCACTCTCTTGTTACACCCATATGCCCTTCTCTATCACCCAAAATGCATCACTCTCTTGTTACACCCATATACTCCTCTCTATCACCCAGAATGCATCCTTCTCTTGTTACACCCATATACCCTTCTCTATCACCCAGAATGCATAACTCTCTTGTTACACTAGTATGTCCTTTTCTATCACCCAGAATGCATCACTCTCGTCTTACACCCATATGCCCATCTCTATCACCCAGAATGCATCACTCTCTTGTTACACCCATATGCCCATGTCTATCACCCAGAACGCATCACTTTCTTCTCACATCCATATTCCCTTCTCTATCACCCAGAATTCATCACTTTCTTGTTACACCCATATACCCCTCCCTATCACCCAGAATGAATCACTCTCTTGTTACACTAGTATGTCCTTTTCTATCACCCAGAATGCATCACTCTCGTCTTACACCCATATCCCCATCTCTATCACCCAGAATGCATCACTCTCTTGTTACACCCATATGCCCATGTCTATTATCCAGAAAGCATCACTTTCTTCTCACATCCATATTCCCTTCTCTATCACCCAGAATGCATCCCTTTCTTGTTACACCCATATGCCCTTCTCTATCACCCAAAATGCATCACTCTCTTGTTACACCCATATACTCCTCTCTATCACCCAGAATGCATCCTTCTCTTGTTACACCCATATGCCCATCTCTATAACCCAGAATGCATCCTTCTCTTGTTACACCCATATGCCCTTCTCAAATCACCCAGAATGCATCACTATTTTGTTACACCTATATACTCTTCTTTATTACCCAGAATGCATCACTCTCTTGTTACATCCATAAGACCTTCTCTATCACCCAAAATTCATCACTTTCTTGTTACACCCATATGCCCATCTCTATCAGCCAGAATGTATAACTCTCTTGTTACACCCATATGCTCACCTAAATCACCCAGAATGCATCACTCTCTTGTTACACCCATGTGCCCATCTTTATAACCCAGAATGCATCACTCTCTCGTTACACCCTTATGCCCATCTCTATCACCTGGAATGCATTGCTCACTTGCTACACTTGTATGCCCTTCTCTATCACTAACAATCCAT
Organism: Discoglossus pictus; assembly: GCA_027410445.1. NCBI lineage: Eukaryota > Metazoa > Chordata > Amphibia > Anura > Alytidae > Discoglossus > Discoglossus pictus. Next base: position 119,298,187 of record CM050165.1, on the reverse strand, counting down.
CACTGTCTTGTTTTATCCATATTCCCTTCTCTAACACCCAGAATGCATCACTCTCTTGTTGCATCCGTATACCCATCTCTATTACCTAGAATGCATCACTCTTTTGTTACACCCATATACCCATCTCTATCACCCAGAATGCATCACTATCTTTTTACACTTCTATGCCCATATCTATCACCCAGAATGCATCACATTCGTTACACCCATATGCAGTTCTCTATCACCCAGTATTTCTAACTCTCTTGTTACACCCATATGCCCATCTATATCACCCAGAATGCATAAATCTCTTGTTACACCCATATACCCTTCTCTATCACCCCGAATGCATAACTCTCTTGCTACACTAGTATGTCCTTTTCTATCACCCAGAATGCATCACTCTCGTCTTACACCCATATGCCCATCTCTATCACTCAGAATGCATCACTCTCTTGTTACACCCATATGCCCTTCTCTATCACCCAGAATGCATAACTCTCTTGTTACACTAGTATGTCCTTTTCTATCACCCAGAATGCATCACTCTCGTCTTACACCCATATGCCCTTCTCTATCACCCAGAATGCATCACTTTCTTGTTACACCCATATACCTCTCTCTATCACCCAGAATGAATCACTCTCTTGTTACACCCATATGCCCTTCTCTATCACCCAAAATGCATCCTTCTCTTGTTACACCCATATACCTTTCTCTATAACCCAGAATGCATCCTTCTCTTGTTACACCCATATGCCCTTCTCAAATCACCAAGAATGCATCACTATTTTGTTACACCTATATACTCTTCTTTATTACCCAGAATGCATCACTCTCTTGTTACATCCATAAGCCCTTCTCTATCACCCAAAATTCATCACTTTCTTGTTGCACCCATATGCCCATCTCTATCACCCAGAATGCATAACTCTCTTTTTACACCCATATGCTCATCTAAATCACCCAGAATGCATCACTCTCTTGTTACACCCATGTGCCTATCTTTATAACCCAGAATGCATCACTCTCTTGTTACACCCATATTTCCATCTCTGTCACCCAGAACGCATCACTTTCTTGTCACATCCATATGCACTTCTATATCACCCCGAATACATTGCTCTCTAGTTACACCCATATGCACTTCTCTATCACCCAGAACGCATCACTTTCTTGTCACATCCATGTGCCCTTCTCTATCACCCAGAATGCATTATTCTCTTGTTACACCCGCAAAGCCCTTCTCTATCACCCAGAATGCATCCCTCCCTTATTACACCCATATGCACTTCTCTATCACCCGAATACATTGCTCTCTAGTTACACCCTTATGACCATCGCTATCACCCAGAATACATCACTCTCTTGTTACACCCATATGCCCCTCTCTATCACCCAGAATACATCACTCTCTTGTTACACCCATATGCCCCTCTCTATCACCCAGAACGCATCACTTTCTTGTTACACCTATATGCCCATCTCTATCACCCAGAACGCATTACTATCTTGTTACACCCATATACCCTTCTCTATCACCCAGAACGCATCACTTTCTTCTTGCATCCATATGCCCTTCTCTATTACCCAGAATGCATCACTTTCTTGTTACACTCATATGCCCTTCTCTATCACCCAAAATGCATCACTCTCTTGTTACACCCACATAAACTTCTCTATCACCCAGAATGCATCTCTCTCTTGGTACACCCACATGCCCTTGTCTATCACACAGAATACATCACTTTCTTGTTACAACCATATACCTTTCTCTATCACCCAGAATACATTGCTCTCTTGTTACATCCATATGCCCTTCTCTATCACCCACAATACATCACTTTCTTGTTACACAAACATGCCCTCCTCTATCACCAAAAAATGCATTGCTCTCTTGTTGCACCCATATGCCCTTCTCTTTCACCCAGAATGCATCACTCTCTTGTTACACCCATATGCCCATCTCTATCACCCAGAATGCATCACTCTCTTGTTACACCCATATGCCCTTCTCTGTCACCCAGAATGCATCACTCTCTTGTTACACCCATATACCCTTTTATATCACCCAGAATGCATCGCTCTCTTGTTACATCCATGTACCCATCTCTATCACCCAGAATGAATCACTCTCTTGTTACATCCATATGCTCTTCTCTATCACCCAGAATGCATCGCTCTCTTGTCACACCCATATGCCCATCTAAACCACCCAGAATGCATCACTCTCTTCTCACACCCATATGCCCATCTCTATCACCCAGAATGCATCACTCTATAAGAAATTGGTCATACATATTGGCCTACAATACATTATGATAATGTTATTATTTTATCTCTCTTCCTTTATATATATATATAGATAGATATGTGTGTGTGTGTAGATATATAAATGTCATTAAGAGGTCAGTCAGTCATTCCCGGGTTAAATTCCAAAAGAAACACATCAAAGCGGTGAGAAAAACACATAATTGCAATTTTCACATCTGTCAAGATTTATGGGGTCTATTCACATAAATACAGGGCACCACCCGTGGAGATGATAATCAATGATAATGGTAATTGTTTTAGTACAGTTGACTAAAGAGATCTATTGATTAAGATTGCGAGAAAGTCAGAAGAGGCCACTCTGTCAACAGATCCAATTAAGATATAGAGGGGGAGAGACAGCCCAAATATCATATAAAAAACCAGCTTAAATTCACAATGGCAGAAGGAGAGGGGACATAGAGATCCCACACAGAGAGGTTCTGAGGTGACCAGTAGACCATAGGTGGTAACTATACCTCTCAATATTTTTAATCCACGCAGGGTAATTATATTGCATGTCTGATTGATGACTAATTCTTTTTCTTTCTCCCTCTATACTGATATATATATTGGGGTAAAAATACTAATTACTGTTTTCTTTATTGCTGTATACTGATGATATGTGGATATATATATATTAATTAATGTTTTGTTCTTTCTGGATACTGGGGAAATGTTTGCTGTTTTTCTTTCCTCTTGAAGGGTTAAAAATAATTTAGGTGTTTTCTTTTTGTAGGAGCCAGCCATTAAATATCAAGTAATTGTGCTTATATATAAATATATAGGATATATTTTGTATATATTCTGTTATTTCATAAAACTTTACATTTGTGATTATTTGTTTTTGTGTTACTTTGTTTTCCCACACGTTCTTTTATGATTGTTTGTTTTTGTGCACAGAAATATATAAATATATGTTAATTCATAAATCTTATTGGTGTGTTTTATTTGTCAATCATTCTCAAAAGAATAGAATCTCTAGAAATTACCCTTTAATTTCTTACAGTTGGCGAGCCTAGGTCCAGGAGAGATATGGTATGATATTTAAAACATATTTATAAGAATATTATTTCTGTGCTTAAACAAATTTTCATGTCATTTACTGGTGAGGAAATAATTTGGTTTAAATTATATGGTTGCTATGCTTGGGTTGAGTAGTCTTTTCACAGGTTTCAGTAAAGTTACTCGAACTGGTGGGACCATGTACACTATTCGTGATTTGGGTAAAATTACCAGACACACAATAGAGAATGACAACCCTTTTAGCTTGAAAATACCTCTTACCATTTCGTTACCTATCGTGTCTACAGAAGAAATATACAGAGACTTGGTGCAGATACATTCCCTTGGAAATCTTGATGGACATGTGTTAAAAGAATTCCACGATCCACCCCAACTAATGGTCAAACAGTCGTCTGGTGAATGGAAGACACCACATATGTCTTGTTGTACTAAGCAAAATGAACAATATGTATGTAGGTGTAACGTCATGGACACTGCCGAACCTCCATGTGGATTTTCATCAAAGAAAGAAGAGTTAAACCAAGAGGCTTCTTCCAAAATCTGTGCAATAAAATTAACAAAGTGGCATGAGGGGATGACCAGGGTAACATACGTTGGAGAATTTTGTATTGTGTCAACTGGATCCAGTTTGATATATGGGAATCGAGAGTTTCAATTTCAAAATCCCAATTTTTGTCTGATGGTCAACAAAATTTTGAAAATCAATGGTCACACAGTTCTCCCAGTCCCAGTTTACCATGACATTTCCCAAATTAAGGTAAGGTTAAGGTATGAAGCGGAAATCAGTAGGTCTTTACCAGAATTCAAAATTCCTATACCACCATTATCAACAGACTTACATATGTTAATGGAAAGAACACCACAACATCTGTTACAGGTCAAACAGCATACAAAGATGGTGGAGAATGCTATTGATGAACTATCCAAAACAACCTGGGATTCTATTTATAATGCATCTCAACATCCGATTTTACGTCTAACCTTTAAAATACTCATTCTTATTCAGGCTGCCATTATACTATTTGGACTTATTGTATTCTGCCGAATCAAATCAAAGGTTAAAACTATGGAAAGACTATTATACAGAAAAATATAATCAAGAGAGAGCTCATTATTAGAAAATTCATTCACTCTCTAGGTGGGGAATATATAAGAAATTGGTCATACATATTGGCCTACAATACATTATGATAATGTTATTATTTTCTCTCTCTTCCTTTATATATATATATAGATAGATATGTGTGTGTGTGTAGATATATAAATGTCATTAAGAGGTCAATCAGTCATTCCCGGGTTAAATTCCAAAAGAAACACATCAAAGGGGTGAGAAAAACACATAATTGCAATTTTCACATCTGTCAAGATTTATGGGGTCTATTTACATAAATACAGGGCACCACCCGTGGAGATAATAATCAATGATAATGGTAATTGTTTTAGTACAGTTGACTAAAGAGATCTATTGATTAAGATTGCGAGAAAGTCAGAAGAGGCCACTCTGTCAACAGATCCAATTAAGATATAGAGGGGGGGAGACAGCCCAAATATCATATAAAAAACCAGCTTAAATTCACAATGGCAGAAGGAGAGGGGACATAGAGATCCCACACAGAGAGGTTCTGAGGTGACCAGTAGACCATAGGTGGTAACTATACCTCTCAATATTTTTGATCCACGCAGGGTAATTATATTGCATGTCTGATTGATGACTAATACTTTTTCTTTCTCCCTGTATACTGATGATATATATATTGGGGTAAAAATATTAATTACTGTTTTCTTTATTGCTGTATACCAATGATATGTGGATATATATATATTAATTAATGTTTTGTTCTTTCTGGATACTGGTGAAATGTTTGCTGTTTTTCTTTCCTCTTGAAGGGTTAAAAATAATTTAGGTGTTTTCTTTTTGTAGGAGTGATAGGATCAGATTAGTGAGTAATTATATATTCTGATTGTGTGTGTCAATTATATCTGGGCACCTAGATATAATGAGAGAAAAATAATGCACAGAAATCAGAGTGTCATCAGGATAATCTCTGAATGTATTTAGGCGGCAGAATCTTATATAGCATAAAAACACGTCACAACTAGTTGAAAATACTGTTAAATACATTTTTGCAAGCAAGTGACTTTTTGTTTCTGTCTAACATAGCAAAATCCGGTTTCCTATAGATATCTCATCTCAGTTTCTGAAACAAAGACAGGATACAGGAAACAGATGTTTTTAAAGAACATTAACGTAAACATTCTACAGATGACGCACTTAAACATTCTAGTGAGATAAAAATGCTAACATACGTTTTATAATATTCTTAGCTAATTAATTTCTAAATGAAGAAATTAAAATACCTAACATATCCCTCCTCTTATAAATGTATTAGACCAAGGACTTAAGGCAAGGTTCAGGTCATAGTCCTTTCTTTAGTGAAGAGTTGGGGTCTGGACCATCATGGTGCTTCTCTTAATCCACTTGTTTTTATACATCATCAATGTCATGATCAAGATAAGAATCAGATTCTCCTTGAGTGAGGGGTATCGTCTCTATTAGGTATTGTTGAGTTACTGCTTGGTCAACAACCTTATTCACCAATCCACGGATGCATGGTATCAATAGTCTGTCTGGGCTCCTCTTTTTGAAGTACCTGAATATGCAAATATTCCATGTTGTTACCTCTGCCTGAGGTGTAAATTCCAAGAGTATATCTCCCCTCATCACACTTTTGTGGGTCCTGGAGGGTGATCCGGATGGGGTTGCATAGCTGATTTTGGCTGCAAGAGGATGGCTCCACACCCCGTGTCAGCTTTAAGCGTCTCTTTGTACTTTTGCACTTCATGTGATTAGGTGGGGAGTAACCCCAGTCAGCTCCTGTATTCCATAAGGCCAGTTTCCAGCTAGGACATCTCTCATTTCCATACAGAGAGGCTATACACAAATATACTGGCGCTTTTCTCACCCCTCCACTACGTCCTCCTCCAGAAAGTCCACATCTTAGTACTTGACATAGGTCTATTTGGTTGGTTCCTATCTGCCCTTCCTTGAACACTAGGGTCACTTGGCCAGTTAAATTGACTTCCATCATGTCTCTTTTCATTCTGTGCATCCACATCTCTCCAATAGATTGCGTCTGGTTGCCTCTGGGTCTTGTTACTTCTTCCCATATGATTATGGGTGCTACTATGCAAAGAGTTATCAAGATGAGGCATGTCAGTGAGATTCTTAGGCCACACCAGTTAGGTCTTTTGAACAGGTGCCAGGACATTTTCTTGGGCCAGTTGAGAACCCCCAAAACCCGCACCATTCGGTTCTTCACTGGGTTTGAGACGAGTTTCCCCCCCTTTGTAGCCCAGCCTGACTCGCAATGAGTCAGCTAGCAGGTTTTTAGGAATCAACTGGCTCAAGCTCTGGCACTTTTACTCTCTTGCAGTGAGTCAGGTGTATCCAGGTGGCTCGTTCGGCAACTTTCAAGGCAGTGGGTGTTGACAGCAGAACTTGGTACGGTCCTTCCCACCTGGCCGATGCCCAATTTTTACGCTTGATTACTTTAATTAGGACCCACTGGCCTGGTTGTACCAAGCAGGGTCCCTGCTGTTGCTGTGGATGAGAGAGAGAGATGGAGGTAATATCTTTCTTACTTAACATTTTTCTCATATAGTCTGCTAAGTTTTCACTCATGTTCTCATCTTCTGAGATAAATGGTCTAAATTCTGGTAGTAGGAATGGTCTCCCATACAATATTTCAAACGGGGTTAACTTCTTCCTGCCTGGAAGCATGTGCATGTTTAGCATGACTAATGGTAAACAGTAAAGCCAATTTTTCCCTGTCGCTGCCATCGTTTTCCTCAATTTATTTTTAATGGTACCATTAGTTCTCTCCACTAATCCAGCTGACTGTGGGTGGTACGCACAGTGGTTTTTCAACTCTATGTGTAATGCTTTACTCAAGTGGTTGATAATTCTGTTCACAAAATGTGTGCCGTTATCGCTATATATTTTCTCTGGTATACCAAACCTAGGAATTATTTGTGTCACTAAGGTTTTAGCCACTGTGATTGCGTCAGGGTGTGCACATGGTTTCGTTTCCACCCACCTAGAGTATACATCAATTATCACTAGGCAATATTTCTTCCCTTCACACTTTGTTAGTTCAATGAAATCCATACATATTGTCTGGAAGGGGTATGTTGGTTCTGGGAATGTGCCCCTTATGGGGTGATAGTTACCCTGAGGGTTATGTTGTGCACAAACAAGGCACCCTGCACAAAAATTTTTAAAATAGGTGTTCAATCCATAGGCTGAAAATATTCTGCTGACCATGTCTACCATACTCCCTCTTGAGACATGACTAATGCCATGGCTCAACATAGCTGCATATCTGAATAGTGATTTTGGTAAAATTGGCTTCCCTTCAAGTAACTGCAAAAGGAGTTGTTTATGAGTGACTTGCCTGCCAGTAGATGTGACCATACCTCTATTTTTCCACAATTGTGCAAATATGTGCACAGTTGAGAATGCATATTGGCTGTCGGTGTATATATTTACTATTTGTCCCTTTCCTATTTTACAGGCTTCAGTAAGGGCCACGATCTCAGCTGCCTGTGCTGAAAAATGAGATGGAAGTTTTCCTGCTCTTATAGTTTCTTCTTGTGTTACTACTGCATATCCCGTTGCATTTGTACCATCTTTGTTTCTACTTGATGACCCATCTACAAACAGAGTTAGTGTAGCCTCGGTGTATGCAACATCTCTAAGGCCGTCTCTTGGTGAGACTTCTTTTTCTATGATTTCAGTACATGCATGTGGTGTGCCATCTTCCTGGATGGGAACTAACGTTGATGGGTTCAGTGTTGTGCACCTTTCTATGTGCAAGTGTGGTTGTGACAGAAGTATAGTCATGCATGATAAGTGTCTTGAAGGGGAAAGGTATGAAACCTTATTTTGTAGTAGAATGACAGATACAGCATGTGGTACTCGTAGAGTCAAAGGGTGGAACAGGACTAAGGCTGTTGACGCCAGAACTGCCATGGAAGCCGCCACTACAGCCTGTACACAAACCGGAAGTCCCCTGGCTACAGGGTCCAACCTGGTTGAGTAAAAAGCCAAGGGTCGGTCTCGCAGGCCATGTTTCTGAGTCACAACAGAAGTCATATAGCCTCCCCTTGAGTCAACAGTTTGTACAAATGGCTTGCTGTAATCTGGCAATCCCAATACAGATGTTCCCACTACTGTGTTCTTAAGCTGAATGAATGCTGCTTCAGCTTCATGTGTCCACGCTACCTTTTCATTAGCTAACATTGATTGTGCATGAATAAGGTGTTGTATGGGCCCTGTAAGTTCTGCATAGTTGGGAATCCAACTCCTGCAGAAATTTACCATCCCTAAGAAAGACATAACTTGTCTCTTTGTGACCGGCTTAGGGGCTTCTAGTATGGCCCTTTTCCTAACTGGGTCTAGGGATCGTCCCTTTCTGCTCACTAGGTATCCCAGGTACTTCACTTCTGCTTTCCAGAGCTGTAATTTATCCCGACTAACCTTATGTCCCTCTTTTGCCAGGAATGTGTGTTATCTGGCTGCATGTCATTTAGGAGTGTATGTGGATCTGGCACCGTGGGTACTCGGGGAATTACAGCTTTATTTACTGCTTGTAAATCCTGCACTAATCTCCAAGCTCCGGTTGTCTTCCTGACTGGGTAAAGTGGGGTGTTACACGGGGATCCTGGGCATTCTATTATAATCCCTTTCTCAATCAAAACTTTTATAAAGTTCTATGCCCTTCTCTGCTTCAGGTTTTAGAGGATACTGTCTCTGATGTGGCTGAAAAGTACTTTTTGGGGTGATTTTTACTGGCTCTACCCCCTTTATAAGGCCTACATCAGCGGGCCCTGTGGACCATAAGGTGTCCGGAAGGCTCTCTAATGCTGCCTCCTGTTCCTGAGTGAACAGTATCTGTGTGTTGTGTCATGGTTCCTCTAACAGAAGAACTTTCTCCCACCTGGATGACTGTAAGTGTATTCCTTTCTTTGTCTCAGTTACCCAGTTCAAGCTTTTCCGATATATTTTCGTGCTCGGTGAGTACTGCACTCCGAGGTCATAGGGCAATTACTCCCATGGTGTTTTATCTGTCTGAGCCTCTTCTACCATCCCTCCTACCTGTACCCACCTTCCACCAGCTGGCATAGTCAGTGATATGTGTGGCACTGTGTGTCCTGCATAGAGTAACTGGTCTTGATCATTCAATTTTACTCCCACCCCTGTATACCCATTTTCTGTCCAGTATATGTAATCCAAGGTTATTCTGGTATTGGTGTGTTTGAAAAATGTTTTTCATAGTCCACATCCCTCCCCGGTGTACTTTCAAATTTCATAGTGCAGTGTAATGACTCTGTGCTTAGTTTTACACTGGAAGATGGAGCTAGGTCATTAGCCATGGCTACCAAAGTGCTGGATACTTGTGCCGGCCCTTTCGACACCATGTCTAATGTGTAAAAGTAATGTGGTTCACCCATCCCCTGCACTACATTTACATTGACAGGTATGTCCCCCATGTATGCATTCATGCCTTTCTCTGTGGGAACAACTCTAATGTTGCATTTCAGCATCAGATCTCTACCCAAGAGATTTATCGGGCATCTAGGGGAGAGTATAAAAGGATGCTCAAATGTTTGGCCGTTGAACAATCTCCCTGTGAGTGGGCATGATATAGGTTCGCTATTTGTCTGTCCTGCTGCTGACCTAACCAGTATGTTTTGTGATGACGTATAACTACTCCATGTGCCATCATCGCTCAATACTGACCTACATGCTCCTGTATCGCATAAAAATGTTATCATTACCCCCTCTACATCTAGTTTAATGACTGGTTGTTCTGCTAGAGCCATTAAGTCTATACATGATTCTAAATTCAACACATCATTTATTTCTGGCAAATTTGCATCATTATTACCATACTCATACAATTCAGATTCATGCAATTCTTGTTCAGCAAATATTAGTAAAGGAAGGGTACAACCTGGTTCTAGTCATTTGTCAGTCTGGTCATCGTCATCTGCTCCCTCTTCCTCCTGGTACTTTTTGTTTCTGCAGGAACGTGCTAAGTGGCCGGCCTTGCCACATACGTAACAATTTCCATAAAATTTGTCCTCTGCTTCCACCTCGACCACGTCCACCTCCTCTCCCTCCACGTTTTTGGTTATTTCCACCATTACCAGAAAAGAAAGCAAAAAGTTATAGGTTGCGCTTTCCCATCAACAGAAGTCATCAAATACACCTCCTTTGGTTTACTATCTTGCTTTATCTGTTTCTTTTCATTTGCTCTCTTACACTGCTCTTCTGCATGTCTAGCATATTCTATGGTTTCCCTAAGGGGACATATTTTGTAAGTAATTTGGTGCTGTATCACAAAGTCATTTATTTGTTTAGCTGCTGAGCATATGGTCCAGCATCATCATATGGGTTAGGTCTGGCTACCCCGCTATGGCTGTCAAATACTACCCACAACCTCCCTATATATTGTTCCACACTTTCATCATCTTTCTGTACACACTCGTTTATCTTAGTCCAGTCTGCGTCTGTCAGCTATTCTGCCTATTAGAGTGTCTCCTCTTTGGGTCAGTTCTTGTGATCCATATTGCAATGGCTCCCCCCTTTGGTCCAGTGGATTCCAGTCACCTTCACTAAGGATCCAATCGGACCCTAATATCTGCCTCAGACACCGTACAACCTAAACACCATTTAATTTAAAACTTTGCTGCAATCGCTGGAACTTAAGTCTGAAAATTCCCATATTGTCATTTGGGTGGGGGACTCCTTCTACAGCTCTCCTCACATCTGCATCTGTCCATGCTCGGTTTACTAGCATTGTGGGTGGCAACACATTTCCCCCCTCTAGGATTGGGAACCTCAATTAAGGGATAAAATGGCACAGATGTTATTCCCTTACCTCAGTATTGATGATTTGGTGCCCGCCTGGTGCTGGCGGGCCGTCCTTCATAAGGTGGTGGTGTTGGAGGAGGTGGATTTGGAGCGGTGGCGGCAAGCAGGTATTTGCGGGCATCATCAAATTCGTCCTCTACATCATCACTATAAGTGACCATATTCCCAGGAGTTGGAGGGGCGGTCAGTCGTGGAAGTCTTTTCTGTGTACACATAAACATATCCTCTTCTGAAGGAGAGAGGTGGTTAACATTACATGTCCCTCCCCCCGTAGGCACCGTCATTGTGATACACATTTGCCTTTTTGTTTTCATCTTCAACAATTTTTTATTTTTAGTATAGAAAATGTATTTACTTTTTTTTTTTTTATTTCTATTTCCTTAATTAAGTAACGTTGCGTTTACTTTTCCTCTCCTATACTTCATTGTATATAGTAAAGCTCAATAAAGTTTGAACGACTCCTATACCTTCCTTGTAATAAGGATTAATATTGCCAAGAAGTAGTGGATACAGGGCACTGATTTCCAGCAGAGGTAGTATAGTAGATGCTGTGTATCCAGTGGGTGCTGTGAGCATTGTCATCACTTAAAAGGGGTTATAATAACATGCCTTTGTCTCTCTTTACAGCAACCACACTTCCTCCCTTCTGCTATGTTCCCTTAAGGTTACAGACAGACATATTTTACATTAAAAAAACTAACACACACACACACAGAAAATTGGAGTAGGAAGCGGAGTGGTCTGCTATGCTGACTGTGGGGGGTTGGCCAGACCCTGCACATCTTCACATAATACAGATCAGTCACCTCCCTGCCCAAAGGTAAAGCATTGAGTAAAGTTACAAAGACACAGAAACTTTATATATATACACAAATACACATAAGAAAACAATTCTAGAATACAGTGTGCACAATTCCCACACATAAGTGTGTTTCTACCAGACATAAGTTACAGATGCACACCAGAAACCCTTTGCATATTAAACATGTCTTTAGAGATTACCTTGAAAACTGCAGGGTCTAGAAACCACACTCCCGGCAGTGCCATTTATGCCCTTGAGAGCCTATCCACCTATACATATACATATATATACACATATACATATATATACACATATACATATGTATATACCCACATATATATATATATCTTGAACTCCTATAGTATCAATTAAAGTTAATAGATATACACAACAAATAATATCACAGGCACATGGAAATATACATAGCATTACATATACATACAACACCCAACAGACCTTTTATACATTTTCCAGAAATAATCTGTATATCTCCCACCCAGTGCTTCATACACACAATCTTACAGAGTATTTTAGTAAGAAGTTATGAATACACAGAAACTGCAGACAAAATATTTCAACATTGTATAACCAAGTAAAGAATGAGAAAGAATACATGTATATATATACATACACTCACAAGTACACAGAAATATACAGAATGGTTACAGGTATATATAATAACCAAGAAACTGTTATCCGTGTTACACCCCTCACAAACATACATACACCCGGTACCGGTATTTAAATCATACAAAATTGGTAACATGCACACACATACATATTTTCTTGCAGGAGCTCATGTGAAAGTCAGACTCATTTACCCCTTTTTCATGGTAAGCTTTCTCAATAACGTTACGTACGGAGAACTTATTTTATAGTCTTTTCCTCAGGATAATGACTCTTTTACCTCCCTATGGGTAAGTTTCAACCCTTCTACCTATTACTAGGCTAGAAACCTAGTTGTACAACTCTTTTACCTAACATCACCGTAAGGTAAGGACCTACAGAACATACACACAAATGCAAAATGCAACAGGAATTCAGGTACTCACTGTCAGTTCGTTGTAAGCTGTGCCTTGTCATCCCCCGGAAAAACAAACACCTTGCCTCTGTGGTCCAACTGATCGTATATATCAGGCCTGAGGACTTTCTCAAGGGAAGGAAGTCCACAGCAACTTACCCCCCCCCCTTCCCCGTGCACGGTAAAAGGAGTTTTGCTTCGTCCGAGGAATGATAAGGGAAACAACCACCGTTCGAAGGACCAAAATGATAGGATCAGATTAGTGAGTAATTATATATTCTGATTGTGTGTGTCAATTATATCTGGGCACCTAGATATAATGAGAGAAAAATAATGCACAGAAATCAGAGTGTCATCAGGATAATCTCTGAATGTATTTAGGCGGCAGAATCTTATATAGCATAAAAACACGTCACAACTAGTTGAAAATACTGTTAAATACATTTTTGCAAGCAAGTGACTTTTTGTTTCTGTCTAACATAGCAAAATCCGGTTTCCTATAGATATCTCATCTCAGTTTCTGAAACAAAGACAGGATACAGGAAACAGATGTTTTTAAAGAACATTAACGTAAACATTCTACAGATGACGCACTTAAACATTCTAGTGAGATAAGAAAAATGCTAACATACGTTTTATAATATTCTTAGCTAATTAATTTCTAAATGAAGAAATTAAAATACCTAACAAGGAGCCAGCCATTAAATATCAAGTAATTGTGCTTATATATAAATATATAGGATATATTTTGTTTATATTTTGTTATTTCATAAAACTTTACATTTGTGATTATTTGTTTTTGTGTTACTTTGTTTTCCCACACGTTCTTTTATGATTGTTTGTTTTTGTGCACAGAAATATATAAATATATGTTAATTCATAAATCTTATTGGTGTGTTTTATTTGTCAATCATTCTCAAAAGAATAGAATCTCTAGAAATTACCCTTTAATTTCTTACAGTTGGCGAGCCTAGGTCCAGGAGAGATATGGTATGATATTTAAAACATATTTATAAGAATATTATTTCTGTGCTTAAACAAATTTTCATGTCATTTACTGGTGAGGAAATAATTTGGTTTAAATTATATGGTTGCTATGCTTGGGTTGAGTAGTCTTTTCACAGGTTTCAGTAAAGTTACATCTGTTGTTTTGGGATAAACATTAGCTTTTGTTTACATGAATAGAAGTGCTAATAAGGGTATTGTTGTTGAACTAATACAAAGTGTGGTTTACTGGTGAATGAACTGTATTGGAGATAGTTCATATAAGTGGTTACATTATAAAGTATTTTTGTTGTTTAAAACATCTGTTGTATAGTTGCATAAGCTGTTAGTTTATATAGCTGGTACGTTTTTATTTTTTCATTTATTTCCTCTTTCCAAAGTTAATTGTGAAAGTAAGAAATTTGTATAAATAATGGAGGGTCTAATGAAAAAGATTTTTTAAAGTTGCTAACCCTGAAGCTATTATAAAGTCCATGGTGGATGCATCAGACCCGTGGTTCCAAGCTTCTGTTTATGTTTCAAATGCTATTAATGAGAAAAAATTGTCCAAGTCAAAAGGAAAAACAGCCCTTATTTTTGCTGCAAAATGGATTGCAGAGCAGTATAAAATAGTAAATGTACAGAAACAATCGCTAGAATTGAAAATATCTGAGTTAAATATGACTCTAAAATCTCTACAGGTCACTGCAAATGCAGCAGCTGCATTAAGTATAGGAAACCAGGAGACATTATTAAAAAATAAACAATTATGCAGCGAGAATGAGCAGCTTCTTGAAAGGCTAAAAGATGCAGAGGGAGCAATCAGATGTCTGGCATCTCGCGGACATAAAGAAGCTGATCATTCTCAATGTTTAGCAGAAATAGATTACCTGAGAGTACAACTAGGGAAAAGAAATGCGGTGGTGGCTGCCTTTAATATCTCAGAATATAGTGAGAGAGGTGTTCAGGAGATGAACTGGGATATGTTTTCTAGAGGAGAGAATGAGGATAGTATGCCTTTGCAAATGGCTCCTGTTTCCATTGAGTACAAAAGGGATGCCCAAGGACTGGCAATTTCTGAAACAAGTATTTCTAGGCCTCTCACTAGTACTGAAATACATTCCCTTAGCAAAGAACTGGGACATATAGATTTTGGGAGTGACCCCGTAGAAGTATTGTTAAAATTAGAACAATTTGATAAAATTCACAGAAATTTTAATGAAGTAGATACATTTGATGTCATTGTTGCCAGTTTGGACAGCTCATTAAAATCTAGTCTTTCCCCAGCAGTGTTTGTTCATCCTAGAACAAAACAACAACTCATGGAGGAATTGTTAAAATCACTTGGCTTAGATGAAGCTGATCACCACTCAGCATTTGGTAATTGTACTCAAAGGAAAGGAGAGTCAGTTCAGGGGTATATAGATAGATTATATGCTTTTTATAAGTTAACTCTTCCAGCAGGAACACAAGGAAGTGACATTTTTAAGAAAGCATTATTAAACAGAACTTGTCCTGAGATTCGTAGATTAGTGTATCTATCTGTATCACCTCAGAATCAGTTTCCAAGAATCTTGAATTGCTTGAAGAGGGCTGAAGCAATTCTTAAAGACCAAAATAAATCTAGCAGGGGCAGAATTTCTGCAGTAGAAGGGCCATCACCACAAAATAGATATAGTCAGTATCACTATAAGCCTTCAAATAAAAATCAAGGACCCTTAGTTAAGGGAGAAGCCTTTAAATGTTTCACATGCGGTCAGGTGGGTCATCTTTCCAAAAACTGTAGTTTTTCAAAAGCAAAAGCACTTGATACGCCAATGACCTCAGTGTATGCAGAACTGAGGCAAGAATTGGATAGAATGAGTAAAGACATGGAAAAAATGAAAGCAGTCCAAGTAACAAATCAGATTGCAGGCCACAGTCCCTCTGCATAGGGATTTGTTGCATCTCTCTCACCTGTTGTGGAGTTCGGGCGGGATAGATGCAATAGGCCGATAATCACTGCTGCTGTGGAAAGAGGCCCACACTGGTGCCTCTGTATCTATTATTCACACTAAACAACCTCATTTACACCCTCTATCCACAGGAAAACAAATAATACTAGAAGCCTTTCAAGGGTCTCAGACAGAAGCAGTGGAGGCCAGAAATGCTAGAATCTGGATTAGGGATAATGCTTTTGATCTGAGTGCATACCTAATGAATTTACCTGAATCTGTTTCTATTCTAGGGTCTGACTTCTTGAGGAATAATGGTGCAGTAATTGATTTTGTAAATAACAAAATATGGTTTAAGGAAAAAGGTGAATATTGTGTTATTTCTGATTCTCCTGCAGTCTATGCTATTAAGAAACCGGAAAGACTTGATTTACCTACACACATAGACCCCAGGGTGTCAACAATAATACAGGATTATGATTATGCATTTGCCAAACATAAACATGATTGTGGTAGAATGGAAGGAGAGGAAGTCATTCCTGGTAGTGCCCACAGTGTGCAAAAACAATATTCCCTCCCTAAAGGTTGTGAGCCTTTTATTCAGCAAACAATTGATTCATTATTAGAACAAGGTGTATTGAGAGAGTGTGAATCAATAACAAATTCACCAATTTGGCCAGTACAAAAACCAGATTTATCATGGCGCTTATGTGTTGATTATAGAAAATTAAATTCCATAACCCCAGCCTGTGCACCGGTTGTCAGAGAAACCCCTACCCTTCTTTCCCTTATCCCTTCTTTTGCCAAGGTATTCTCCACACTGGACATTTCGAATGGCTTTTGGAGCATAAAACTAGAGAGAGAATCGCAGTACAAGTTTGCCTTCACATGGAGGGACCGACAGATAACATGGACATGTATCCCACAAGGGTTCCATAATTCCCCGACAATATTCCATAAAAAGATGGCAGCATTGCTAAAATCCTTCTCCAAACCATCAGCCGTGCTCCAGTATGTTGATGACCTACTACTGGCCACAGAGACGGAAGAAGAACATCTTGCCCTCCTGACAGAGTTGCTTGAATTGCTTGGTGCTGCTGGTTTAAAAGTAAATCCTAAAAAATGTCAACTCATGCAGACTTCAGTCACATTTTTGGGGATGTCTATAACAGCTGAAGGAAAGCTTCCTGACCAGAACAAAGTGGACATTATCCAGAGACTAAATTTGCCTGTGTCTAAGACATCACTGAGGTCGTTTCTAGGTCTTGTCCAGTACCAAAGAGACTTTATACCACAGTTTGCTGACATGGCAAAACCTCTGTATAACCTGCTAAAGAAGGATGTACCAGATGACACCATCAGAACAGAATGGAAAGAGACTCATACAAAAGCTGTCAACGACCTGAAAAGAGCTGTCATGGAAGCCACTGCATTGATATCGCCAGACCCTACTAAGACTTTTCATCTTGAAGTAGCAGCAACAGACATTGCCTTAGCTGCTGTTTTATGCCAAGAAAAGTATAATAAGCTGCGCCCAATTGCTTATGCTTCTCGAGTTCTGACACCTGTGGAACAGAAGTATACGGCTTGTGAGAGACACCTTCTGGCTACATTCTGGGCTATGCAACACTTCACATATATCACTGGACTGCAAAGCCTAATGATACATAGCCCTCACAGTCCGCTGAACTTATTGTTAAAACCAGGGGATACTACTCTTTCTTCTGCCTGACTCTCGAGATGGACATTGATGTTAATGCAGAGAGATCTGGACATCACGCCAAATCACACAACCCTTCTACCGGCTTTGCTTCTTTACCAAGGAGAACCACATGAATGTCCCCTTCCCTCTCCCCTTACCCTCGCAACCCAATCTCAGACACACCAGTGCAAGGGTTGAATGTGTATTGTGATGGGTCTTCTTATCATGACCAGGGCAAAGCATACACAGGGTTTTCCATTATATTACCTGATAGCGTAATCATGCATTCTTGTCTCCCTCATTCTTCACAGTTTGCAGAACTAGCAGCGATTGCTTGCACATTGGAGGAATGCAGTGAAACTGCAATTAATATATTTAGTGACAGCGCCTATGTGGTAAACACTCTCACAATGTTACCTTTGTATGTGCATAATGGGTTCAGATCCTCAGATGGAAAATTGTTAGTGCATGCTAATTTGTTACGGTATATTTGGAATTTGCTTCAACATAGATAACTCCCATGTGCACTCATAAAGGTTAAAGGTCATTCAAAAGGTACTGAGCACTCAGAGAGAAACAGTTTGGCAGATCAAGCTGCAAAGAAAGCTGCAAAGCAGGCTGATTTGTGGAGTACACCCAGGGCCCTTGAAGTTTCTGCCCTGCAAGTGACTACACCACCTGACTTGCTTTCCTTGCAGAAATCTTATTCTCCTTATGAGGTTGTTAGGGAATGGCATGTTGCAGGACAGCCTGCACCAATGCCAACTGAATGGGCCGATAGTACCACATTAATGTCCGATATGGGTCACAATTCTATTCTCATGTACACAGGGAATGTAGGTTCTCCTGTGGTGTGTGTTCCCCTTGATTGTGCTGATGAATTTTTCCAAATTTTTCATTCTCACCCTGTTGGTGGTCATTACTCTGCAGATAGAACAATAGCAAAAATATTGAATTCTGTTTGGTGGCCTTCAATTAAAGAGGATGTTAACCTTAAATGCTCGACATGCCTCCCCTGTTTGCAAGTAAATCCTTCCCCTTGCACAAACAAGTCATTTTTAAGATCAGCACCCCCTCCAGATGGGCCATGGACCCATATTCAAGTTGATTTCATTGGGCCCCTTCCAAAAACACCAGGTGGATATACATATTGCCTTGTAGTGATTGATGTATTTACCAAATGGATTGAAGCATTCCCTACTAAAAATCAGACAGCCCTTACAGCTGCTAAAACTTTACTCTTTGAATTGTTTTCAAGGTGGGGACTTCCAAAAGTAGTGGACAGTGACATCATTCACAGGACAAATTTTCACACAGCTACAGAAATTGCTGGATATTAAGCATAAACTTCATATTGCTTATCACCCGCAATCATCTGGAGCTGTTGAAAGGGGAAACCGCACCATTAAGACAATGCTTACAAAGTTTTGCTCAGGGAAACCTACAACCTGGAAAGACGTTTTACCACTTTGTTTAATGGCCATAAGATCTACTCCTCATTCTACCACAGGGGTCAGCCCTTATGAAGCAATGACTGGTAGACTTATGCGTACTCCTGGACTTTCACTACTCCCCACTGCAACCCCTATTTTACGAGGGGCAATTACTGAAACTTGGGTGGGAAAAGTAGCTGACCATATAAGTGAAATTAATATCTTTGTAGCACAAAACTCAGGGCGGTCCAAGAAACAAATTAAAAAGTATTTTGATAAAAAGGTGAGACCCTTTGAATACAATGTTGGTGATTTGGTAATGGTACGAGATTTTGGGAAGAAAGAACATTCCTTTGTTCCTTCTTGGAAAGGACCTTTCAACATTGTAGACAAAGCCAGCCCATCTGTTTATCTGCTTAAAATGACAAGGAGTAAGGGAAAACCATTACTCAAGTGGTATGACATCAATCAATTAAAATCTACATAAATCACACTAATAACATCATGCCTCATCTTTTACAGAAATGGAACTCCACATTTTTGGGAAAAGATTCAGCATGCAGACCAAGGACATTCGGAAAGGAAAACTAATTTCCAAATGGATATTATTGGGTTTTAGTATAGCATTCATTTTTGGCTGGATTGTCTTTGTGTATGGCAATGAGGGAAATTATAACAGTGAAACAGATTCCTACCCGAATCTCACTTGGAAAAGGGAAAAGAGACATTTTGACAAAAAAGTTACTGCTCTGATAAGTCTGAACATTGGGTTAAAATCTGCCACAATTAATGTCACACAAAATATTGTGAGTGGTCCAGAGGGAGAATGGGCAATAATTCTATGTGATGTAACTGTACCTCTCATGAACCTTCATGACAAATTTCTAAGATGGGTTTTTCCAGGAGGAAGCTCACTCCATCAAACAACAGACATAGAATGGGCTAATGTAACAGATGGACCCAGATTAAGAATCCACCTGGAAAGAAATTTGACATTGATCCAGAATGGTATGGTTGCATGCACACCAGACAGCTCATGGGCCAAAGGACAATGGGGTGAGGGTATATTAATAAAAATTATAGATGCAGAGGAATGTCCTCAGATGACCCCTATGCCCCCTAGTGGTTTAGTAGCCCAACAAATTCCTGGCACCCTCTATAATAATCTAAGGTATATACATGCACCTGTTGTTTTGGATTTCAATAACTGGTCCCTCCCAAAAGAACTGTGTGAACCAAAAATAACAAGCATGTATAATACCTTTATTAAAGATAAAATACTTTCCTTTTGGAAAAGAAATATGAGGCAAACTTTTAACCAAAGATCTAAAAGGAGTATAGAGGGATGGGTAGGCACAATATCTGGACTGTTCGGATCAGGGATGTCTATCTGGAACAGAGCAGATATTGAGGCCTTATATGATAACAGTGAGAAACTTAGGGACGCCCTAAGCCAGAAACTCTTAAAACCAATAGTTAGGTCACAATTAGAGGTAGAAAATGAGGAAATAATCACTATATATAATATTCACACAATAGCATCCATTTTCACACAGTTACAGGACAAAATAAATAGAATAATAGAAATAAATAACAGTGAAGCCCAGGGAAATAAAATAGGAAAAGCCATTGCATGTGTAGGTTATGGGGATTACTTACTCAGCAAACTTACTGATATCCTCAGAGATATTGAACTTGAACGTATTTTTGATTTTATTACAGATGACCAGATTTGGAAATGGTATGGCAAATCTGGAACTGGTGTGACCATGTACACTATTCGTGATTTGGGTAAAATTACCAGACACACAATAGAGAATGACAACCCTTTTAGCTTGAAAATACCTCTTACCATTTCGTTACCTATCGTGTCTACAGAAGAAATATACAGAGACTTGGTGCAGATACATTCCCTTGGAAATCTTGATGGACATGTGTTAAAAGAATTCCACGATCCACCCCAACTAATGGTCAAACAGTCGTCTGGTGAATGGAAGACACCACATATGTCTTGTTGTACTAAGCAAAATGAACAATATGTATGTAGGTGTAACGTCATGGACACTGCCGAACCTCCATGTGGATTTTCATCAAAGAAAGAAGAGTTAAACCAAGAGGCTTCTTCCAAAATCTGTGCAATAAAATTAACAAAGTGGCATGAGGGGATGACCAGGGTAACATACGTTGGAGAGGGCAAATTTTGTATTGTGTCAACTGGATCCAGTTTGATATATGGGAATCGAGAGTGTTAATTTCAAAATCCCAATTTTTGTCTGATGGTCAACAACATTTTGAAAATCAATGGTCACACAGTTCTCCCAGTCCCAGTTTACCATGACATTTCCCAAATCAAGGTAAGGTTAAGGTATGAAGAGGAAATCAGTAGGTCTGTACCAGAATTCAAAATTCCTATACCACCATTATCAACAGACTTACATATGTTAATGGAAAGAACACCACAACATCTGTTACAGGTCAAACAGCATACAAAGATGGTGGAGAATGCTATTGATGAACTATCCAAAACAACCTGGGATTCTATTTATAATGCATCTCAACATCCGATTTTACGTCTAACCTTTAAAATACTCATTCTTATTCAGGCTGCCATTATACTATTTGGACTTATTGTATTCTGCCGAATCAAATCAAAGGTTAAAACTATGGAAAGACTATTATACAGAAAAATATAATCAAGAGAGAGCTCATTATTTGAAAATTCATTCACTCTCTAGGTGGGGAATATATAAGAAATTGGTCATACATATTGGCCTACAATACATTATGATAATGTTATTATTTTCTCTCTCTCTTCCTTTATATATATATATATATAGATAGATATGAGTGTGTGTGTAGATATATAAATGTCATTAAGAGGTCAATCAGTCATTCCCGGGTTAAATTCCAAAAGAAACACATCAAAGGGGTGAGAAAAACACATAATTGCAATTTTCACATCTGTCAAGATTTATGGGGTCTATTCACATAAATACAGGGCACCACCCGTGGAGATGATAATCAATGATAATGGTAATTGTTTTAGTACAGTTGACTAAAGAGATCTATTGATTAAGATTGCGAGAAAGTCAGAAGAGGCCACTCTGTCAACAGATCCAATTAAGATATAGAGGGGGGGAGACAGCCCAAATATCATATAAAAAAACAGCTTAAATTCACAATGGCAGAAGGAGAGGGGACATAGAGATCCCACACAGAGAGGTTCTGAGGTGACCAGTAGACCATAGGTGGTAACTATACCTCTCAATATTTTTGATCCACGCAGGGTAATTATATTGCATGTCTGATTGATGACTAATACTTATTTTTTCTCCCTGTATACTGATGATATATATATTGGGGTAAAAATATTAATTACTGTTTTCTTTATTGCTGTATACCAATGATATGTGGATATATATATATTAATTAATGTTTTGTTCTTTCTGAATACTGGTGAAATGTTTGCTGTTTTTCTTTCCTCTTGAAGGGTTAAAAATAATTTAGGTGTATTCTTTTTGTAGGAGCCAGCCATTAAATATCAAGTAATTGTGCTTATATATAAATATATAGGATATATTTTGTTTATATTTTGTTATTTCATAAAACTTTACATTTGTGATTATTTGTTTTTGTGTTACTTTGTTTTCCCACACGTTCTTTTATGATTGTTTGTTTTTGTGCACAGAAATATATAAATATGTGTTAATTCATAAATCTTATTGGTGTGTTTTATTTGTCAATCATTCTCAAAAGAATAGAATCTCTAGAAATTACCCTTTAATTTCTTACACCTATCACCCAGAATGCATCACATTCGTTACACCCATATGCAGTTCTCTATCACCCAGTATTTCTAACTCTCTTGTTACACCCATATGCCCATCTATATCACCCAGAATGCATCACTCTCTTGTTACACCCACATACCCTTCTCTATCACCCAGAATGCATCTCTCTCTTGGTACACCCACATGCCCTTCTCTATCACCCAGAATACATCACTTTCTTGTTACAACTATATACCTTTCTCTATCACCCAGAATACATTGCTCTCTTGTTACATCCATATGCCCTTCTCTATCACCCAGAATACATCACTTTCTTGTTACACAAACATGCCCTCCTCTATCACCAAAAAATGCATTGCTCTCTTGTTGCACCCATATGCCCTTCTCTTTCACACAGAATGCATCACTCTCTTGTTACACCCATATGCCCATCTCTATCACCCAGAATGCATCACTCTCTTGTTACACCCATATGCCCATGTCTATCACCCAGAACGCATCACTTTCTTCTTACATACATATGCCCTTCTCTATCACCCAGAATGCATCACTTTCTTGTTACACCCATATCCCCTGCTCTATCACCCAAAATGCATCACTCTCTTGTTACACCCATATACCCCTTATCTATCACCCAGAATGCATTTCTCTCTTGGTACACCCTTATGACCTTCTCTATCACCCCAAATACATCCCTTTCTTATTACAACAATATGCACTTCTCTATCACCCAGAATGCATTGCTCTCTTGTTGCACCCATATGCCCTTCTCTATCACCCAGAATACATCACTTTCTTGTTACACCCATATGCCCCTCTCTATCACCCAGAACGCATCACTTTCTTGTTACACCTATATGCCCCTCTCTATCACCCAGAACGCATTACTATCTTGTTACACCCATATACCCTTCTCTATCACCCAGAACGCATCACTTTCTTCTCGCATCCATATGCCCTTCTTTATTACCCAGAATGCATCACTCTCTTGTTACACCCATATCCTCT
Organism: Discoglossus pictus; assembly: GCA_027410445.1. Classification (NCBI taxonomy): domain Eukaryota; kingdom Metazoa; phylum Chordata; class Amphibia; order Anura; family Alytidae; genus Discoglossus; species Discoglossus pictus. The sequence goes on along the minus strand of CM050165.1, from coordinate 119,274,255 downwards.
TCTCTATCACCCAAAATGCATCACTCTCTTGTTACACCCATATACCCCTTATCTATCACCCAGAATGCATTTCTCTCTTGGTACACCCTTATGACCTTCTCTATCACCCCAAATACATCCCTTTCTTATTACAACAATATGCACTTCTCTATCACCCAGAATGCATTGCTCTCTTGTTGCACCCATATGCCCTTCTCTATCACCCAGAATGCATCGCTCTCTCGTTACACCCTTATGCCCATCTCTATCACCTGGAATGCATTACTCTCTTGCTACACTTGTATGCCCTTCTCTATCACTAACAATCCATCACTGTATCACTGTCTTGTTTTATCCATATTCCCTTCTCTAACACACAGAATGCATCACTCTCTTGTTGCATCCGTATACCCATCTCTATTACCCAGAATGCATCACTCTTTTGTTATACCCATATACCCATCTATATCACCCAGAATGCATCGCTATCTTTTTACACTTCTATGCCCATCCCTATCACCCAGAATGCATCACATTTGTTACACCCATATGCAGTTCTCTGTCACCCAGTATTTCTAACTCTCTTGTTACACCCATATGCCCATCTATATCACCCAGAATGCATCACTCTCTTGTTACACCGATATACCCTTCTCTATCACCCAGAATGCATAACTCTCTTGTTACACTAGTATGTCCTTTTCTATCACCCAGAATTCATCACTCTCGTCTTACACCCATATGCCCATCTCTATCACCCAGAATGCATCACTCTCTTGTTACACCCATATGCCCATGTCTATCACCCAGAACGCATCACTTTCTTCTCACATCCATATTCCCTTCTCTATCACCCAGAATGCATCACTTTCTTGTTAAACCCATATGCCCTTCTCTATCACCCAAAATGCATCACTCTCTTGTTACACCCATATACCCCTCTCTATCACCCAGAATGCATCCTTCTCTTGTTACACCCATATGCCCATCTCTATCACCCAGAATGCATCCTTCTCTTGTTACACCCATATGCCCTTCTCAAATCACCCAGAATGCATCACTATTTTGTTACACCTATATACTCTTCTTTATTACCCAGAATGCATCACTCTCTTGTTACATCCATAAGCCCTTCTCTATCACCCAAAATTCATCACTTTCTTGTTACACCCATATGCCCATCTCTATCACCCAGAATGCATAACTCTCTTGTTACACCCATATGCTCATCTAAATCACGCAGAATGCATCACTCTCTTGTTACACCCATATGCCCTTCTCAAATCACCGAGAATGCATCACTATTTTGTTACACCTATATACTATTCTTTATTACCCAGAATGCATCACTCTCTTGTTACATCCATAAGCCCTTCTCTATCACCCAAAATTCATCACTTTCGTGTTACACCCATATGCCCATCTCTATCACCCAGAATGCATCACTCTCTTGTTACACCCATAGGCTCATCTAAATCACCCAGAATGCATCACTTTCTGGTTACACCCATGTGCCCATCTTTATAACCCAGAATGCATCACTCTCTTGTTACACCCATATTCCCATCTCTGTCACCCAGAAAGCATCACTTTCTTGTCACATCCATATGCACTTCTCTATCACACCGAATACATTGCTCTCTAGTTCCACCCATATGCACTTCTCTATCACCCAGAACGCATCACTTTCTTGTCACACCCATATGCCCTTCTCTATCACCCAGAATGCATCCCTCCCTTATTACACCCATATGCACTTCTCTATCACCCAGAATACATTGCTCTCTTGTTACACCCTTATGACCATCGCTATCACCCAGAACGCATCACTTTCTTGTTACACCTATATGCCCTCCTCTATCACCAAAAAATGCATTGCTCTCTTGTTGCACCCATATGCCCTTCTCTTTCACACAGAATGCATCACTCTCTTGTTACACCCATATGCCCATCTCTATCACCCAGAATGCATCACTCTCTTGTTACACCCATATGCCCATGTCTATCACCCAGAACGCATCACTTTCTTCTTACATACATATGCCCTTCTCTATCACCCAGAATGCATCACTTTCTTGTTACACCCATATCCCCTGCTCTATCACCCAAAATGCATCACTCTCTTGTTACACCCATATACCCCTTATCTATCACCCAGAATGCATTTCTCTCTTGGTACACCCTTATGACCTTCTCTATCACCCCAAATACATCCCTTTCTTATTACAACAATATGCACTTCTCTATCACCCAGAATGCATTGCTCTCTTGTTGCACCCATATGCCCTTCTCTATCACCCAGAATACATCACTTTCTTGTTACACCCATATGCCCCTCTCTATCACCCAGAACGCATCACTTTCTTGTTACACCTATATGCCCCTCTCTATCACCCAGAACGCATTACTATCTTGTTACACCCATATACCCTTCTCTATCACCCAGAACGCATCACTTTCTTCTCGCATCCATATGCCCTTCTTTATTACCCAGAATGCATCACTCTCTTGTTACACCCATATCCTCTTCTCTATCACCCAAAATGCATCACTCTCTTGTTACACCCATATACCCCTTATCTATCACCCAGAATGCATTTCTCTCTTGGTACACCCTTATGACCTTCTCTATCAACCCAAATACATCCCTTTCTTATTACAACAATATGCACTTCTCTATCACCCAGAATGCATTGCTCTCTTGTTGCACCCATATGCCCTTCTCTATCACCCAGAATGCATCGCTCTCTCGTTACACCCTTATGCCCATCTCTATCACCTGGAATGCATTACTCTCTTGCTACACTTGTATGCCCTTCTCTATCACTAACAATCCATCACTGTATCACTGTCTTGTTTTATCCATATTCCCTTCTCTAACACACAGAATGCATCACTCTCTTGTTGCATCCGTATACCCATCTCTATTACCCAGAATGCATCACTCTTTTGTTATACCCATATACCCATCTATATCACCCAGAATGCATCGCTATCTTTTTACACTTCTATGCCCATCCCTATCACCCAGAATGCATCACATTTGTTACACCCATATGCAGTTCTCTGTCACCCAGTATTTCTAACTCTCTTGTTACACCCATATGCCCATCTATATCACCCAGAATGCATCACTCTCTTGTTACACCGATATACCCTTCTCTATCACCCAGAATGCATAACTCTCTTGTTACACTAGTATGTCCTTTTCTATCACCCAGAATTCATCACTCTCGTCTTACACCCATATGCCCATCTCTATCACCCAGAATGCATCACTCTCTTGTTACACCCATATGCCCATGTCTATCACCCAGAACGCATCACTTTCTTCTCACATCCATATTCCCTTCTCTATCACCCAGAATGCATCACTTTCTTGTTAAACCCATATGCCCTTCTCTATCACCCAAAATGCATCACTCTCTTGTTACACCCATATACCCCTCTCTATCACCCAGAATGCATCCTTCTCTTGTTACACCCATATGCCCATCTCTATAACCCAGAATGCATCCTTCTCTTGTTACACCCATATGCCCATCTCTATCACCCAGAATGCATCCTTCTCTTGTTACACCCATATGCCCTTCTCAAATCACCCAGAATGCATCACTATTTTGTTACACCTATATACTCTTCTTTATTACCCAGAATGCATCACTCTCTTGTTACATCCATAAGCCCTTCTCTATCACCCAAAATTCATCACTTTCTTGTTACACCCATATGCCCATCTCTATCACCCAGAATGCATAACTCTCTTGTTACACCCATATGCTCATCTAAATCACGCAGAATGCATCACTCTCTTGTTACACCCATATGCCCTTCTCAAATCACCCAGAATGCATCACTATTTTGTTACACCTATATACTATTCTTTATTACCCAGAATGCATCACTCTCTTGTTACATCCATAAGCCCTTCTCTATCACCCAAAATTCATCACTTTCGTGTTACACCCATATGCCCATCTCTATCACCCAGAATGCATCACTCTCTTGTTACACCCATAGGCTCATCTAAATCACCCAGAATGCATCACTTTCTGGTTACACCCATGTGCCCATCTTTATAACCCAGAATGCATCACTCTCTTGTTACACCCATATTCCCATCTCTGTCACCCAGAAAGCATCACTTTCTTGTCACATCCATATGCACTTCTCTATCACACCGAATACATTGCTCTCTAGTTCCACCCATATGCACTTCTCTATCACCCAGAACGCATCACTTTCTTGTCACACCCATATGCCCTTCTCTATCACCCAGAATGCATCCCTCCCTTATTACACCCATATGCACTTCTCTATCACCCAGAATACATTGCTCTCTTGTTACACCCTTATGACCATCGCTATCACCCAGAACGCATCACTTTCTTGTTACACCTATATGCCCATCTCTATCACCCAGAACGCATTACTATCTTGTAACACCCATATACCCTTCTCTATCACCCAGAACGCATCACTTTCTTCTCGCATCCATATGCCCTTCTCTATTACCCAGAATGCATCACTTTCTTGTTACACTCATATGCCCTTCTCTATCAACCAAAATGCATCACTCTCTTGTTACACCCACATACCCTTCTCTATCACCCAGAATGCATCTCTCTCTTGGTACACCCACATGTCCTTCTCTATCACCCAGAATACATCACTTTCTTGTTACAACCATATACCTTTCTCTATCACCCAGAATACATTGCTCTCTTGGTTCATCCATATGCCCTTCTCTATCACCCAGAACACATCACTTTCTTGTTACACAAACATGCCCTCCTCTATCACCAAAAAATGCATTGCTCTCTTGTTTCACCCATATGCCCTTCTCTTTCACCCAGAATGCATCAGTCTCTTGTTATACCCATATGCCCATGTCTATCACCCAGAACGCATCACTTTCTTCTCACATCCATATTCCCTTCTCTATCACCCAGAATGCATCACTTTCTTGTTACACCCATTTGCCCATCTCAATAACCCAGAATGCATCCTTCTCTTGTTACACCCATATGCCCTTCTCAAATCACCCAGAATGCATCACTATTTTGTTACACCTATATACTCTTCTTTATTACCCAGAATGCATCACTCTCTTGTTACATCCATAAGCCCTTCTCTATCACCCAAAATTCTTCACTTTCTTGTTACACCCATATGCCCATCTCTATCACCCAGAATGCATAACTCTCTTGTTACACCCATATGCTCATCTAAATCACGCAGAATGCATCACTCTCTTGTTACACCCATATGCCCTTCTCAAATCACCCAGAATGCATCACTATTTTGTTACACCTATATACTATTCTTTATTACCCAGAATGCATCACTCTCTTGTTACATCCATAAGCCCTTCTCTATCACCCAAAATTCATCACTTTCTTGTTACACCCATATGCCCATCTCTATCACCCAGAATGCATCACTCTCTTGTTACACCCATAGGCTCATCTAAATCACCCAGAATGCATCACTTTCTGGTTACACCCATGTGCCCATCTTTATAACCCAGAATGCATCACTCTCTTGTTACACCCATATTCCCATCTCTGTCACCCAGAATACATTGCTCTCTTGTTACACCCTTATGACCATCGCTATCACCCAGAATACATCACTTTCTTGTTACACCCATATGCCCCTCTCTATCACCCAGAACGCATCATTTTCTTGTTACACCTATATGCCCATCTCTATCACCCAGAACGCATTACTATCTTGTAACAACCATATACCCTTCTCTATCACCCAGAACGCATCACTTTCTTCTCGCATCCATATGCCCTTCTCTATTACCCAGAATGCATCACTTTCTTGTTACACTCATATGCCCTTCTCTATCACCCAAAATGCATCACTCTCTTGTTACACCCACATAAACTTCTCTATCACCCAGAATGCATCTCTCTCTTGGTACACCCACATGCCTTTCTCTATCACCCAGAATACATCACTTTCTTGTTACACAAACATGCCCTCCTCTATCACCAAAAATGCATTGCTCTCTTGTTGCACCCATATGCCCTTCTCTTTCACCCAGAATGCATCACTCTCTTGTTACACCCATATGCCCATCTCTATCACCCAGAATGCATCACTCTCTTGTTACACCCATATGCCCATGTCTATCACCCAGAACGCATCACTTTCTTCTCACATCCATATTCCCTTCTCTATCACCCAGAATGCATCACTTTCTTGTTAAACCCATATGCCCTTCTCTATCACCCAAAATGCATCACTCTCTTGTTACACCCATATACCCCTCTCTATCACCCAGAATGCATCCTTCTCTTGTTACACCCATATGCCCATCTCTATAACCCAGAATGCATCCTTCTCTTGTTACACCCATATGCCCATCTCTATCACCCAGAATGCATCCTTCTCTTGTTACACCCATATGCCCTTCTCAAATCACCCAGAATGCATCACTATTTTGTTACACCTATATACTCTTCTTTATTACCCAGAATGCATCACTCTCTTGTTACATCCATAAGCCCTTCTCTATCACCCAAAATTCATCACTTTCTTGTTACACCCATATGCCCATCTCTATCACCCAGAATGCATAACTCTCTTGTTACACCCATATGCTCATCTAAATCACGCAGAATGCATCACTCTCTTGTTACATCCATAAGCCCTTCTCTATCACCCAAAATTCATCACTTTCTTGTTACACCCATATTCCCATCTCTGTCACCCAGAAAGCATCACTTTCTTGTCACATCCATATGCACTTCTCTATCACACCGAATACATTGCTCTCTTGTTACACCCTTATGACCATCGCTATCACCCAGAATACATCACTTTCTTGTTACACCCATATGCCCCTCTCTATCACCCAGAACGCATCACTTTCTTGTTACACCTATATGCCCCTCTCTATCACCCAGAACGCATTACTATCTTGTAACACCCATATACCCTTCTCTATCACCCAGAACGCATCACTTTCTTCTCGCATCCATATGCCCTTCTCTATTACCCAGAATGCATCACTTTCTTGTTACACTCATATGCCCTTCTCTATCAACCAAAATGCATCACTCTCTTGTTACACCCACATACCCTTCTCTATCACCCAGAATGCATCTCTCTCTTGGTACACCCACATGTCCTTCTCTATCACCCAGAATACATCACTTTCTTGTTACAACCATATACCTTTCTCTATCACCCAGAATACATTGCTCTCTTGGTTCATCCATATGCCCTTCTCTATCACCCAGAATACATCACTTTCTTGTTACACAAACATGCCCTCCTCTATTACCAAAAAATGCATTGCTCTCTTGTTTCACCCATATGCCCTTCTCTTTCACCCAGAATGCATCAGTCTCTTGTTATACCCATATGCCCATGTCTATCACCCAGAACGCATCACTTTCTTCTCACATCCATATTCCCTTCTCTATCACCCAGAATGCATCACTTTCTTGTTACACCCATATGCCCTTCTCTATCACCCAAAATGCATCACTCTCTTTTTACACCCATATACCCCTCTCTATCACCAGAATGCATCCTTCTCTTGTTACACCCATTTGCCCATCTCAATAACCCAGAATGCATCCTTCTCTTGTTACACCCATATGCCCTTCTCAAATCACCCAGAATGCATCACTATTTTGGTACACCTATATACTCTTCTTTATTACCCAGAATGCATCACTCTCTTGTTACATCCATAAGCCCTTCTCTATCACCCAAAATTCATCACTTTCTTGTTACACCCATATGCCCATCTCTATCACCCAGAATGCATCACTCTCTTGTTACACCCATATGCCCTTCTCAAATCACCCAGAATGCATCACTATTTTGTTACACCTATATACTATTCTTTATTACCCAGAATGCATCACTCTCTTGTTACATCCATAAGCCCTTCTCTATCACCCAAAATTCATCACTTTCTTGTTACACCCATATGCCCATCTCTATCACCCAGAATGCATCACTCTCTTGTTACACCCATAGGCTCATCTAAATCACCCAGAATGCATCACTTTCTGGTTACACCCATGTGCCCATCTTTATAACCCAGAATGCATCACTCTCTTGTTACACCCATATTCCCATCTCTGTCACCCAGAATACATTGCTCTCTTGTTACACCCTTATGACCATCGCTATCACCCAGAATACATCACTTTCTTGTTACACCCATATGCCCCTCTCTATCACCCAGAACGCATCACTTTCTTGTTACACCTATATGCCCATCTCTATCACCCAGAACGCATTACTATCTTGTAACAACCATATACCCTTCTCTATCACCCAGAACGCATCACTTTCTTCTCGCATCCATATGCCCTTCTCTATTACCCAGAATGCATCACTTTCTTGTTACACTCATATGCCCTTCTCTATCACCCAAAATGCATCACTCTCTTGTTACACCCACATAAACTTCTCTATCACCCAGAATGCATCTCTCTCTTGGTACACCCACATGCCTTTCTCTATCACCCAGAATACATCACTTTCTTGTTACACAAACATGCCCTCCTCTATCACCAAAAATGCATTGCTCTCTTGTTGCACCCATATGCCCTTCTCTTTCACCCAGAATGCATCACTCTCTTGTTACACCCATATGCCCATCTCTATCACCCAGAATGCATCACTCTCTTGTTACACCCATATGCCCATGTATATCACCCAGAACGCATCACTTTCTTCTTACATCCATATTCCCTTCTCTATCACCCAGAATGCATCACTTTCTTGTTACACCCATATGCCCTTCTCTATCACCCAAAATGCATCACTCTCTTGTTACACCCATATACCCCTTATCTATCACTTAGAATGCATTTATCTCTTGGTACACCCTTATGACCTTCTCTATCACCCCAAATACATCCCTTTCTTATTACAACAATATGCACTTCTCTATCACCCAGAATGCATTGCTCTCTTGTTGCACTCATATGCCCTTCTCTATCACCCAGAACGCATCACTTTCTTGTTACACCCATATGCCCATCTCTGTCACCCAAAATGCATCACTCTCCTGTTACACCCATATACCCATCTCTATCACCCAGAATGCATCACTCTCTTGTTACACCCAGATGCCCATCTCTATCACCCAAAATCCATCACTCTCCCGTTACACCTATATACCCATCTCTATCACCCAGAATGCATCACTCTCTTGTTACATCCATATGCCCTTCTTTATCACCCAGAATGCATCATTCTCTTGTCACACCCATATACCCATCTCTATCACCCAGAATGCATCACTCTCCTGTCACACCCATATACCCACCTCTCTCACCCAGAATGCATCACTCTCCTGTCACAACTATATACACATCTGTCACCCAGAATGCATCACTCTCGTTACACCCATATGCCCATCTCTATCACCAAGAATGCAACACTCTCCTGTTATACCCATATGCCCATCTCAATCACCCACAATGCATCGCTCTCCTGTTACACCCAAAAGCACATCTCTATCACCCAGAATGCATCGCTCTCTTGTCACATCCATATGCCCATTTCTATCACCCAGAATGCATCACTCTTGTAACACCCATTTGCCCATCTCTATCACCCAGGACGCATCACTTTCTTGTTACACCCATATGCCCATCTCTATCACCCAGCATGCATCACTCTCTTCTCACACCCATATTCCCTTGTCTATCACCCAGAATGCATCACTCTCTTGTTACACCCATATGCCCATCTCTATCACCCAAAATGAATCACTCTCCTGTTACACCCATGTACCCATGTCTATCACCCAGGATGAATCACTCTCTTGTTACATCCATATGCCCATGTCTATCACCCAGAACGCATCACTTTCTTCTTACATCCATATTCCCTTCTCTATCAACCAGAATGCATCACTTTCTTGTTACACCCATATACCCCTCTCTATCACCCAGAATGCATTTCTCTCTTGGTACACCCTTATGACCTTCTCTATCACCCCAAATACATCCCTTTCTTATTACAACAATATGCACTTCTCTATCACCCAGAATGCATTGCTCTCTTGTTGCACCCATATGCCCTTCTCTATCACCCAGAACGCATCACTTTCTTGTTACACCCATATGCCCATCTCTGTCACCCAAAATGCATCACTCTCCTGTTAAACCCATATACCCATCTCTATCACCCAGAATGCATCACACTCTTGTTACACCCAGATGCCCATCACTATCACCCAAAATGCATCACTCTCCTGTTACACCTATATACCCATCTCTATCACCCAGAATGCATCACTCTCTTGTTACATCCATATGCCCTTCTCTATCACCCAGAATGCATCACTCTCTTGTCACACCCATATACCCATCTCTATCACCCAGAATGCATCACTCTCCTGTCACACCCATATACCCACCTCTCTCACCCAGAATGCATCACTCTCCTGTCACACCCATATGCCCATCTCTATCACCCAGAATGCAACACTCTCCTGTTATACCCATATGCCCATCTTTATCACCCACAATGCATCGCTCTCCTGTTACACCCAAAAGCACATCTCTATCACCCAGAATGCATCGCTCTCTTGTCACATCCATATGCCCATTTCTATCACCCAGAATGCATCACTCTTGTAACACCCATTTGCCCATCTCTATAACCCAGGATGCATCACTTTCTTGCTACACCCATATGCCCATCTCTATCACCCAGCATACATCACTCTCTTCTCACACCCATATTCCCTTGTCTATCACCCAGAATGCATCATTCTCTTGTTACACACATATGCCCATCTCTATCACCCAAAATGAATCACTCTCCTGTTACACCCATGTACCCATGTCTATCACCCAGGATGAATCACTCTCTTGTTACATCCATATGCTCTTCTCTATCACCCAGAATGCATCTCTCTCTTGTTACATCCATATGCCCTTCTATATCACTCGGAATACATCACACTCTTGTCATACCCATATGCCCATCTCTATCACCCAGAATGCATCTCTCTCTTGTTACATCCATATGCCCTTCTATATCACTCAGAATACATCACACCCTTGTCACACCCATGTACCCATCTCTATCACCCAGAATGCATCTCTCTCTTGTCACACCCATATGCCTATCTCTCTCACCCAGAATGCAATACTCTCTTGTTACACCCATATGCCCTTCTTTATTACCCAGAATGCATCACTTTATTGTCACACACATACGCCCTTCTCTATCACGCAGAATGCATCTCTCTCTTGTCACACCCATATGCCCATCTCTATCACCCAGAATGCATCACTCTCCTGTCACACCCATATACACATCTCTGTCACCCAGAATGCATCACTCTCGTTACACCCATATGCCCATCTCTATCACCAAGAATGCAACACTCTCCTGTTATACCCATATGCCCATCTCAATCACCCACAATGCATCGCTCTCCTGTTACACCCAAAAGCACATCTCTATCACCCAGAATGCATCGCTCTCTTGTCACATCCATATGCCCATTTCTATCACCCAGAATGCATCACTCTTGTAACACCCATTTGCCCATCTCTATCACCCAGGACGCATCACTTTCTTGTTACACCCATATGCCCATCTCTATCACCCAGCATGCATCACTCTCTTCTCACACCCATATTCCCTTGTCTATCAACCAGAATGCATCACTTTCTTGTTACACCCATATACCCCTCTCTATCACCCAGAATGCATTTCTCTCTTGGTACACCCTTATGACCTTCTCTATCACCCCAAATACATCCCTTTCTTATTACAACAATATGCACTTCTCTATCACCCAGAATGCATTGCTCTCTTGTTGCACCCATATGCCCTTCTCTATCACCCAGAACTAATCACTTTCTTGTTACACCCATATGCCCATCTCTGTCACCCAAAATGCATCACTCTCCTGTTAAACCCATATACCCATCTCTATCACCCAGAATGCATCACTCTCTTGTTACACCCAGATGCCCATCTCTATCACCCAAAATCCATCACTCTCCCGTTACACCTATATACCCATCTCTATCACCCAGAATGCATCACTCTCTTGTTACATCCATATGCCCTTCTTTATCACCCAGAATGCATCATTCTCTTGTCACACCCATATACCCATCTCTATCACCCAGAATGCATCACTCTCCTGTCACACCCATATACCCACCTCTCTCACCCAGAATGCATCACTCTCCTGTCACAACTATATACACATCTCTGTCACCCAGAATGCATCACTCTCGTTACACCCATATGCCCATCTCTATCACCAAGAATGCAACACTCTCCTGTTATACCCATATGCCCATCTCAATCACCCACAATGCATCGCTCTCCTGTTACACCCAAAAGCACATCTCTATCACCCAGAATGCATCGCTCTCTTGTCACATCCATATGCCCATTTCTATCACCCAGAATGCATCACTCTTGTAACACCCATTTGCCCATCTCTATCACCCAGGACGCATCACTTTCTTGTTACACCCATATGCCCATCTCTATCACCCAGCATGCATCACTCTCTTCTCACATCCATATTCCCTTGTCTATCACCCAGAATGCATCACTCTCTTGTTACACCCATATGCCCATCTCTATCACCCAAAATGAATCACTCTCCTGTTACACCCATGTACCCATGTCTATCACCCAGGATGAATCACTCTCTTGTTACATCCATATGCCCATGTCTATCACCCAGAACGCATCACTTTCTTCTTACATCCATATTCCCTTCTCTATCAACCAGAATGCATCACTTTCTTGTTACACCCATATACCCCTCTCTATCACCCAGAATGCATTTCTCTCTTGGTACACCCTTATGACCTTCTCTATCACCCCAAATACATCCCTTTCTTATTACAACAATATGCACTTCTCTATCACCCAGAATGCATTGCTCTCTTGTTGCACCCATATGCCCTTCTCTATCACCCAGAACGCATCACTTTCTTGTTACACCCATATGCCCATCTCTGTCACCCAAAATGCATCACTCTCCTGTTAAACCCATATACCCATCTCTATCACCCAGAATGCATCACACTCTTGTTACACCCAGATGCCCATCACTATCACCCAAAATGCATCACTCTCCTGTTACACCTATATACCCATCTCTATCACCCAGAATGCATCACTCTCTTGTTACATCCATATGCCCTTCTCTATCACCCAGAATGCATCACTCTCTTGTCACACCCATATACCCATCTCTATCACCCAGAATGCATCACTCTCCTGTCACACCCATATACCCACCTCTCTCACCCAGAATGCATCACTCTCCTGTCACACCCATATGCCCATCTCTATCACCCAGAATGCAACACTCTCCTGTTATACCCATATGCCCATCTTTATCACCCACAATGCATCGCTCTCCTGTTACACCCAAAAGCACATCTCTATCACCCAGAATGCATCGCTCTCTTGTCACATCCATATGCCCATTTCTATCACCCAGAATGCATCACTCTTGTAACACCCATTTGCCCATCTCTATAACCCAGGATGCATCACTTTCTTGCTACACCCATATGCCCATCTCTATCACCCAGCATACATCACTCTCTTCTCACACCCATATTCCCTTGTCTATCACCCAGAATGCATCATTCTCTTGTTACACACATATGCCCATCTCTATCACCCAAAATGAATCACTCTCCTGTTACACCCATGTACCCATGTCTATCACCCAGGATGAATCACTCTCTTGTTACATCCATATGCTCTTCTCTATCACCCAGAATGCATCTCTCTCTTGTTACATCCATATGCCCTTCTATATCACTCGGAATACATCACACTCTTGTCATACCCATATGCCCATCTCTATCACCCAGAATGCATCTCTCTCTTGTTACATCCATATGCCCTTCTATATCACTCAGAATACATCACACCCTTGTCACACCCATGTACCCATCTCTATCACCCAGAATGCATCTCTCTCTTGTCACACCCATATGCCTATCTCTCTCACCCAGAATGCAATACTCTCTTGTTACACCCATATGCCCTTCTTTATTACCCAGAATGCATCACTTTATTGTCACACACATACGCCCTTCTCTATCACACAGAATGCATCTCTCTCTTGTCACACCCATATGCCCATCTCTATCACCCAGAATGCATCACTCTCCTGTCACACCCATATACACATCTCTGTCACCCAGAATGCATCACTCTCGTTACACCCATATGCCCATCTCTATCACCAAGAATGCAACACTCTCCTGTTATACCCATATGCCCATCTCAATCACCCACAATGCATCGCTCTCCTGTTACACCCAAAAGCACATCTCTATCACCCAGAATGCATCGCTCTCTTGTCACATCCATATGCCCATTTCTATCACCCAGAATGCATCACTCTTGTAACACCCATTTGCCCATCTCTATCACCCAGGACGCATCACTTTCTTGTTACACCCATATGCCCATCTCTATCACCCAGCATGCATCACTCTCTTCTCACACCCATATTCCCTTGTCTATCACCCAGAATGCATCACTCTCTTGTTACACCCATATGCCCATCTCTATCACCCAAAATGAATCACTCTCCTGTTACACCCATGTACCCATGTCTATCACCCAGGATGAATCACTCTCTTGTTACATCCATATGCCCATGTCTATCACCCAGAACGCATCACTTTCTTCTTACATCCATATTCCCTTCTCTATCAACCAGAATGCATCACTTTCTTGTTACACCCATATACCCCTCTCTATCACCCAGAATGCATTTCTCTCTTGGTACACCCTTATGACCTTCTCTATCACCCCAAATACATCCCTTTCTTATTACAACAATATGCACTTCTCTATCACCCAGAATGCATTGCTCTCTTGTTGCACCCATATGCCCTTCTCTATCACCCAGAACACATCACTTTCTTGTTACACCCATATGCCCATCTCTGTCACCCAAAATGCATCACTCTCCTGTTAAACCCATATACCCATCTCTATCACCCAGAATGCATCACACTCTTGTTACACCCAGATGCCCATCACTATCACCCAAAATGCATCACTCTCCTGTTACACCTATATACCCATCTCTATCACCCAGAATGCATCACTCTCTTGTTACATCCATATGCCCTTCTCTATCACCCAGAATGCATCACTCTCTTGTCACACCCATATACCCATCTCTATCACCCAGAATGCATCACTCTCCTGTCACACCCATATACCCACCTCTCTCACCCAGAATGCATCACTCTCCTGTCACACCCATATGCCCATCTCTATCACCAAGAATTTATCGCACTCTTGTTACACCCATATGCCCATCTCTATCACCCAGAATGCAACACTCTCCTGTTATACCCATATGCCCATCTTTATCACCCACAATGCATCGCTCTCCTGTTACACCCAAAAGCACATCTCTATCACCCAGAATGCATCGCTCTCTTGTCACATCCATATACCCATTTCTATCACCCAGAATGCATCACTCTTGTAACACCCATTTGCCCATCTCTATAACCCAGGATGCATCACTTTCTTGCTACACCCATATGCCCATCTCTATCACCCAGCATACATCACTCTCTTCTCACACCCATATTCCCTTGTCTATCACCCAGAATGCATCATTCTCTTGTTACACACATATGCCCATCTCTATCACCCAAAATGAATCACTCTCCTGTTACACCCATGTACCGATGTCTATCACCCAGGATGAATCACTCTCTTGTTACATCCATATGCTCTTCTCTATCACCCAGAATGCATCTCTCTCTTGTTACATCCATATGCCCTTCTATATCACTCGGAATACATCACACTCTTGTCATACCCATATGCCCATCTCTATCACCCAGAATGCATCTCTCTCTTGTTACATCCATATGCCCTTCTATATCACTCAGAATACATCACACCCTTGTCACACCCATGTACACATCTCTATCACCCAGAATGCATCTCTCTCTTGTCACACCCATATGCCTATCTCTCTCACCCAGAATGCAATACTCTCTTGTTACACCCATATGCCCTTCTTTATTACCCAGAATGCATCACTTTATTGTCACACACATACGCCCTTCTCTATCACGCAGAATGCATCTCTCTCTTGTCACACCCATATGCCCATCTCTATCACCCAGAATGCATCACTCTCTTGTTACACCCATATGCACTTCTATATCACCCAGAATGCATCACTCTCTTGTTACACCCATGTACCCATCTCTATCACCCAGAATTAATCATTCTCTTGTTACATCCATATGCTCTTCTCTATCACCCAGAATGCATCACTCTCTTGTTACACCCATATGCCCTTCTATATCACCCAGAATGCATCACTCTCTTGTTACACCCATATGCCTATCTCTCTCACCCAGAATGCATTACTCTCTTGTTACACCCATATGCCCTTCTTTATTACCCAGAATGCATCACTTTATTGTCACACACATACGCCCTTCTCTATCACCCGGAATGCATCACTCTCTTGTTACATCCATATGCCCTTCTATATCACCCAGAATGCATCACTCTCTTGTCACATCCATATGCCCTTCTATATCACCCAGAATGCATCACTCTCTTCTCACACCTATATGCCCATCTCTATCACCCAAAATGAATCACTCTCCTGTTACACCCATGTACCCATGTCTATCACCCAGGATGAATCACTCTCTTGTTACATCCATATGCTCTACTCTATCACCCAGAATGCATCTCTCTCTTGTTACATCCATATGCCCATCTCTATCACCCAGAATGCATCTCTCTCTTGTCACACCCATATGCCTATCTCTCTCACCCAGAATGCATTACTCTCTTGTTACACCCATATGGCCTTCTTTATTACCCAGAATACATCACTCTCTTGTTACACCCATATGCCCATGTCTATCACCCAGAACGCATCACTTTCTTCTTACATCCATATTCCCTTCTCTATCACCCAGAATGCATCACTTTCTTGTTACACCCATATGCCCTTCTCTATCACCCAAAATGCATCACTCTCTTGTCACACCCATATGCCCATCTAAATCACCCAGAATGCATCACTCTCTTCTCACACCCATATGCCCATCTCTATCACCCAGAATGCATCACTCTCTTGTTACACCCATATGCCCTTCTATATCACCCAGAATGCATAACTCTCTTGTTACACCCATATGCCCATCTCGTTCACCCAGAATGCATCACTCTTTTGTAACACCTATATACTCTTCTTTATTACCCAGTATGCATCACTCTCTTGTTACATCCATAAACCGTTCTCTCTCACCCAGAATGCCTCACTTTCTTGTTACATCCACATGCCCATCACTATCACCCAGAATGCATCACTTTCTTCTTACGCCCATCTCTATCACCCAGAATGCATCACTCTCTTCTCACACCCATATGGCATTATCTATTACCCAGAATGCATCACTCTCTTGTTACACCCATTTGACCATTTCTATCACCCAGAATGCATCCCTCCTTTTCACACCCATATGCCCATCTCTATCACCCAGAATGCATCACTTTCTTCTTACGCCCATCTCTATCGCACAGAATTCATCACTCTCTTGTTACACCCATATGCCCTTCTCTATCACCCCGAATACATTGCTCTCTTGTTACACCTATATGCCCTTCTCTATCACCCAGAACGCATAACTTTCTTGTCACATCCATGTGCCCTTCTCTATCACCCAAAATGCATCACTCTCTTTTTACACCCATATACCCTTCTCTATCACCCAGAATGTATCTCTATCTTGGTATACCCATATGCCCTTCTCTATCACCCAGAATACATCACTTTCTTGTTACACCCATATGCCCTTCTGTATCACCCAGTATGCAATGCTCTCTTGTTACACCCATATGCCCTTCTCTATCACCCCGAATACATTGCTCTCTTGTTACACCCATATGCCCATCTCTATCACTCAGAACGCATCACTCTCTTGTTACACCCATATGCCCTTCTCTATCACCCAGAATAAATTGCTCTCTTGTTACACCTATATGCCCTTCTCTATTACCCAGAATGCATCACTTTTTTGTCACATCCATGTACCCTTCTCTATCACCCAAAATGCATCACTCTCTTTTTACACCCATATGCCCTTTTCTATCACCCAGAATGCATCCCTCCCTTATTACACCCATATGCAATTCTCTATCACCCAGAATACATTGCTCTCTTGTTACACCCATATGCCTATCTCTATCACCCAGAATGCATCGCTCTCTTGCTCCTCTTGTATGACCTTCTCTATCACCAACAATCCATCACTGTCTTGTTTTATACATATCACCTTCTCTAACACCCAGAATGCATCACTCTCTTGTTACACAAGTATGCCCATCTATATCACCCAGAATGCAACACTCTCTTGTTACACCCACACACCCTTCTCTATCACCCAGAATGCATCTTTCTCTTGGTACACCCACATGCCCTTCTCTATCACCCAGAATGCATCACTCTCTTGTTACACCCATATGCCCTTCTCTATCACCCCGAATACATTGCTCTCTTGTTACACCCATATGCCCTTCTCTATCACCCAGAACGTATCACTTTCTTCTCACATCCATTTTCCATTCTCTATTACCCAGAATGCATTACTTTCTTGTTACACCCATATGCCCTTCTCTATCACCCAAAATGCATCACTTTCTTTTTACACCCACACACCCTTCTCTATCACCCAGAATGAATCTTTCTCTTGGTACACCCACATGCCCTTCTCTATCACCCAGAATACATCACTTTCTTGTTACACCCATATACCCTTCTCTATCACCCAGAATGCATTGCTCTCTTGTTGCACCCATATGCCCTTCTCTTTCACCCAGACCGCATCACTCTCTTGTTACACCCATATGCCTATCTCTATCACCCAGAATGCATCGCTCTCTTGTTACACCCTTATGACCATCTCTATCACCTGGAATGCATTGCTCTCTTCCTACACTTGTATGCCCTTCTCTATCACTAACAATCCATCACTGTCTTGTTTTATCCATATACCCTTATCTAATACCCAGAATGCATCACTCTCTTGTTACACCCATATACCCATCTCTATCACCCAAAATGCATCACTTTCTTGTTACACCCACACACCCTTCTCTATCACGCAGAATGCATCTTTCTCTTGGTACACCCATATGACCTTCACTGTCACCCAGAATACATCACTTTCTTGTTACACCCATATTCCCTTCTCTATCACCCAGAATACATTGCTCACTTGTTACACCCATATGCCCTTCTCTATCACCCAGAACCCATCACTTTCTTGTTACACCCATATGCCTTCTCTAACACCCAGAATACATCACTCTCTTGTTACACCTGTGTGCCCAACTCTATTACCCAGAATGCATCGCTCTTTTTTTACACTTCTATGCCCATCTCTATCACCCAGAGTGCATCACTCTCGTTACACCCATATGCAGTTCTCTATCACCCAGTATTTATAACTGTCTTGTTACACCCATTTGCCCATCTATATCACCCAGAATGCATCACTCTCTTGTTACACCCATATGCCCTTCTCTATAACCCCGAATACATTGCTCTCTTGTTACACCCATATGCCCTTCTCTATCACCCAGAACGTATCACTTTCTTCTCACATCCATATGCCCTTCTCTATTACCCAGAATGCATTACTTTCTTGTTACACCCATATGCCCTTCTCTATCACCCAAAATGCATCACTTTCTTTTTACACACACACACACCCTTCTCTATCACCCAGAATGCATCTTTCTCTTGGTACACTCACACACCCTTCTCTTTCACCCAGACCGCATCACTCTCTTGTTAACACCCATATGTCCTTCTCTATCACCCAGAATACATCACTTTCTTGTTACACAAACATGCCCTTCTCTATCACACTGAATACATTGCTCTCTTGTTACACCCATATGCCCTTCTCTATCACCCAGAACCCATCACTTTCTTGTTACACCCATATGCCTTCTCTAACACCCAGAATGCATCACTCTCTTGTTACACCTGTGTGCCTATCTCTATCACCCAGAATGCATCGCTCACTTGTTACACCCTTATGCCCATCTCTATCACCTGGAAAGCATCGCTCTCTTGCTCCTCTTGTATGACCTTCTCTATCACCAACAATCCATCACTGTCTTGTTTTATCCATATGACCTTCTCTAACACCCAGAATGCATCACTCTCTTGTTACACAAGTGTGCCCATCTATATCACCCAGAATGCATCACTCTCTTGTTACACCCATATGCCCTTCTCTATCACACTGAATACATTGCTCTCTTGTTACACCCATATGCCCTTCTCTATCACCCAGAACCCATCACTTTCTTGTTACACCCATATGCCTTCTCTAACACCCAGAATGCATTACTCTCTTGTTACACCTGTGTGCCCAACTCTATTACCCAGAATGCATCGCTCTTTTTTTACACTTCTATGCCCATCTCTATCACCCAAAGTGCATCACTCTTGTTACACCCATATGCAGTTCTCTATCACCCAGTATTTATAACTATCTTGTTACACCCATATCCCCATCTATATCACCCAGAATGCATCACTCTCTTGTTACACCCATATGCCCTTCTCTATCACCCCAAATACATTGCTCTCTTGTTACACCCATATGCCCTTCTCTATCACCCAGAACGTATCACTTTCTTCTCACATCCATTTTCCCTTCTCTATTACCCAGAATGCATTACTGTCTTGTTACACCCATATGCCCTTCTCTATCACCCAAAATGAATCACTTTCTTTTTACACCTACACACCCTTCTCTATCACCCAGAATGCATCTTTCTCTTGGTACACCCACATGCCCTTCTCTATCACCCAGAATGCATCACTCTCTTGTTACACCCATATGCCCTTCTCTATCACCCCGAATACATTGCTCTCTTGTTACACCCATATGCCCTTCTCTATCACCCAGAACGTATCACTTTCTTCTCACATCCATTTTCCCTTCTCTATTACCCAGAATGCATTACTTTCTTGTTACACCCATATGCCCTTCTCTATCACCCAAAATGCATCACTTTCTTTTTACACCCACACACCCTTCTCTATCACCCAGAATGCATCTTTCTCTTGGTACACCCACATGCCCTTCTCTATCACCCAGAATACATCACTTTCTTGTTACACCCATATACCCTTCTCTATCACCCAGAATACATTGCTCTCTTGTTACACCCATATGCCCTTCTCTATCACCCAGAATAAATCACTTTCTTGTTACACAAACATGCCCTTCTCTATCACCCAGAATGCATCCCTTTCTTGTTACACCCATATGCCTATCTCTATCACCCAGAATGCATCGCTCACTTGTTACACCCTTATGCCCATCTCTATCACCTGGAAAGCATCGCTCTCTTGCTCCTCTTGTATGACCTTCTTTATCAATAACAATCCATCACTGTCTTGTTTTATCCATTTGACCTTCTCTAACACCCAGAATGCATCACTCTCTTGTTACACAAGTATGCCCATCTATATCACCCAGAATGCATCACTCTCTTGTTACACCCATATGCCCTTCTCTATCACACTGAATACATTGCTCTCTTGTTACACCCATATGCCCTTCTCTATCACCCAGAAGGCATCACTTTCTTGTCACATCCATGTGCCCTTCTCTATCACCCAGAATACATATCTTTCTTGTTACACCCATATGCTCTTTTCTATCACCCAGAATACATCACTTTCTTGTTACACCAATATGCCCTTCTTTATCACCCAAAATGCATTGCTCTCTTGTTGCACCCATATGCCCTTCTCTATCACTCAGAACGCATCACTCTCTTGTTACACCCATATGCCCTTCTCTATCACCCAGAATAAATTGCTCTCTTGTTACACCTATATGCCCTTCTCTATTACCCAGAATGCATCACTTTTTTGTCACATCCATGTACCCTTCTCTATCACCCAAAATGCATCACTCTCTTTTTACACCCATATGCCCTTTTCTATCACCCAGAATGCATCCCTCCCTTATTACACCCATATGCAATTCTCTATCACCCAGAATACATTGCTCTCTTGTTACACCCATATGCCTATCTCTATCACCCAGAATGCATCGCTCTCTTGCTCCTCTTGTATGACCTTCTCTATCACCAACAATCCATCACTGTCTTGTTTTATACATATCACCTTCTCTAACACCCAGAATGCATCACTCTCTTGTTACACAAGTATGCCCATCTATATCACCCAGAATGCAACACTCTCTTGTTACACCCACACACCCTTCTCTATCACCCAGAATGCATCTTTCTCTTGGTACACCCACATGCCCTTCTCTATCACCCAGAATGCATCACTCTCTTGTTACACCCATATGCCCTTCTCTATCACCCCGAATACATTGCTCTCTTGTTACACCCATATGCCCTTCTCTATCACCCAGAACGTATCACTTTCTTCTCACATCCATTTTCCATTCTCTATTACCCAGAATGCATTACTTTCTTGTTACACCCATATGCCCTTCTCTATCACCCAAAATGCATCACTTTCTTTTTACACCCACACACCCTTCTCTATCACCCAGAATGAATCTTTCTCTTGGTACACCCACATGCCCTTCTCTATCACCCAGAATACATCACTTTCTTGTTACACTCATATACCCTTCTCTATCACCCAGAATGCATTGCTCTCTTGTTGCACCCATATGCCCTTCTCTTTCACCCAGACCGCATCACTCTCTTGTTACACCCATATGCCTATCTCTATCACCCAGAATGCATCGCTCTCTTGTTACACCCTTATGACCATCTCTATCACCTGGAATGCATTGCTCTCTTCCTACACTTGTATGCCCTTCTCTATCACTAACAATCCATCACTGTCTTGTTTTATCCATATACCCTTATCTAATACCCAGAATGCATCACTCTCTTGTTACACCCATATACCCATCTCTATCACCCAAAATGCATCACTTTCTTGTTACACCCACACACCCTTCTCTATCACGCAGAATGCATCTTTCTCTTGGTACACCCATATGACCTTCACTGTCACCCAGAATACATCACTTTCTTGTTACACCCATATTCCCTTCTCTATCACCCAGAATACATTGCTCACTTGTTACACCCATATGCCCTTCTCTATCACCCAGAACCCATCACTTTCTTGTTACACCCATATGCCTTCTCTAACACCCAGAATACATCACTCTCTTGTTACACCTGTGTGCCCAACTCTATTACCCAGAATGCATCGCTCTTTTTTTACACTTCTATGCCCATCTCTATCACCCAGAGTGCATCACTCTCGTTACACCCATATGCAGTTCTCTATCACCCAGTATTTATAACTGTCTTGTTACACCCATTTGCCCATCTATATCACCCAGAATGCATCACTCTCTTGTTACACCCATATGCCCTTCTCTATAACCCCGAATACATTGCTCTCTTGTTACACCCATATGCCCTTCTCTATCACCCAGAACGTATCACTTTCTTCTCACATCCATATGCCCTTCTCTATTACCCAGAATGCATTACTTTCTTGTTACACCCATATGCCCTTCTCTATCACCCAAAATGCATCACTTTCTTTTTACACACACACACACCCTTCTCTATCACCCAGAATGCATCTTTCTCTTGGTACACTCACACACCCTTCTCTTTCACCCAGACCGCATCACTCTCTTGTTAACACCCATATGTCCTTCTCTATCACCCAGAATACATCACTTTCTTGTTACACAAACATGCCCTTCTCTATCACACTGAATACATTGCTCTCTTGTTACACCCATATGCCCTTCTCTATCACCCAGAACCCATCACTTTCTTGTTACACCCATATGCCTTCTCTAACACCCAGAATGCATCACTCTCTTGTTACACCTGTGTGCCCAACTCTAATACCCAGAATGCATTGCTCACTTGTTACACCCTTATGCCCATCTCTATCACCTGGAAAGCATCGCTCTCTTGCTCCTCTTGTATGACCTTCTCTATCACCAACAATCCATCACTGTCTTGTTTTATCCATATGACCTTCTCTAACACCCAGAATGCATCACTCTCTTGTTACACAAGTGTGCCCATCTATATCACCCAGAATGCATCACTCTCTTGTTACACCCATATGCCCTTCTCTATCACACTGAATACATTGCTCTCTTGTTACACCCATATGCCCTTCTCTATCACCCAGAACCCATCACTTTCTTGTTACACCCATATGCCTTCTCTAACACCCAGAATGCATTACTCTCTTGTTACACCTGTGTGCCCAACTCTATTACCCAGAATGCATCGCTCTTTTTTTACACTTCTATGCCCATCTCTATCACCCAAAGTGCATCACTCTTGTTACACCCATATGCAGTTCTCTATCACCCAGTATTTATAACTATCTTGTTACACCCATATCCCCATCTATATCACCCAGAATGCATCACTCTCTTGTTACACCCATATGCCCTTCTCTATCACCCCAAATACATTGCTCTCTTGTTACACCCATATGCCCTTCTCTATCACCCAGAACGTATCACTTTCTTCTCACATCCATTTTCCCTTCTCTATTACCCAGAATGCATTACTGTCTTGTTACACCCATATGCCCTTCTCTATCACCCAAAATGAATCACTTTCTTTTTACACCTACACACCCTTCTCTATCACCCAGAATGCATCTTTCTCTTGGTACACCCACATGCCCTTCTCTATCACCCAGAATGCATCACTCTCTTGTTACACCCATATGCCCTTCTCTATCACCCCGAATACATTGCTCTCTTGTTACACCCATATGCCCTTCTCTATCACCCAGAACGTATCACTTTCTTCTCACATCCATTTTCCCTTCTCTATTACCCAGAATGCATTACTTTCTTGTTACACCCATATGCCCTTCTCTATCACCCAAAATGCATCACTTTCTTTTTACACCCACACACCCTTCTCTATCACCCAGAATGCATCTTTCTCTTGGTACACCCACATGCCCTTCTCTATCACCCAGAATACATCACTTTCTTGTTACACCCATATACCCTTCTCTATCACCCAGAATACTTTGCTCTCTTGTTACACCCATATGCCCTTCTCTATCACCCAGAATAAATCACTTTCTTGTTACACAAACATGCCCTTCTCTATCACCCAGAATGCATCCCTTTCTTGTTACACCCATATGCCTATCTCTATCACCCAGAATGCATCGCTCACTTGTTACACCCTTATGCCCATCTCTATCACCTGGAAAGCATCGCTCTCTTGCTCCTCTTGTATGACCTTCTTTATCAATAACAATCCATCACTGTCTTGTTTTATCCATTTGACCTTCTCTAACACCCAGAATGCATCACTCTCTTGTTACACAAGTATGCCCATCTATATCACCCAGAATGCATCACTCTCTTGTTACACCCATATGCCCTTCTCTATCACACTGAATACATTGCTCTCTTGTTACACCCATATGCCCTTCTCTATCACCCAGAATGCATCACTTTCTTGTCACATCCATGTGCCCTTCTCTATCACCCAGAATACATATCTTTCTTGTTACACCCATATGCTCTTTTCTATCACCCAGAATACATCACTTTCTTGTTACACCAATATGCCCTTCTTTATCACCCAAAATGCATTGCTCTCTTGTTGCACCCATATGCCCTTCTCTATCACTCAGAACGCATCACTCTCTTGTTACACCCATATGCCCTTCTCTATCACCCAGAATAAATTGCTCTCTTGTTACACCTATATGCCCTTCTCTATTACCCAGAATGCATCACTTTTTTGTCACATCCATGTACCCTTCTCTATCACCCAAAATGCATCACTCTCTTTTTACACCCATATGCCCTTTTCTATCACCCAGAATGCATCCCTCCCTTATTACACCCATATGCAATTCTCTATCACCCAGAATACATTGCTCTCTTGTTACACCCATATGCCTATCTCTATCACCCAGAATGCATCGCTCTCTTGCTCCTCTTGTATGACCTTCTCTATCACCAACAATCCATCACTGTCTTGTTTTATACATATCACCTTCTCTAACACCCAGAATGCATCACTCTCTTGTTACACAAGTATGCCCATCTATATCACCCAGAATGCAACACTCTCTTGTTACACCCACACACCCTTCTCTATCACCCAGAATGCATCTTTCTCTTGGTACACCCACATGCCCTTCTCTATCACCCAGAATGCATCACTCTCTTGTTACACCCATATGCCCTTCTCTATCACCCCGAATACATTGCTCTCTTGTTACACCCATATGCCCTTCTCTATCACCCAGAACGTATCACTTTCTTCTCACATCCATTTTCCATTCTCTATTACCCAGAATGCATTACTTTCTTGTTACACCCATATGCCCTTCTCTATCACCCAAAATGCATCACTTTCTTTTTACACCCACACACCCTTCTCTATCACCCAGAATGAATCTTTCTCTTGGTACACCCACATGCCCTTCTCTATCACCCAGAATACATCACTTTCTTGTTACACCCATATACCCTTCTCTATCACCCAGAATGCATTGCTCTCTTGTTGCACCCATATGCCCTTCTCTTTCACCCAGACCGCATCACTCTCTTGTTACACCCATATGCCTATCTCTATCACCCAGAATGCATCGCTCTCTTGTTACACCCTTATGACCATCTCTATCACCTGGAATGCATTGCTCTCTTCCTACACTTGTATGCCCTTCTCTATCACTAACAATCCATCACTGTCTTGTTTTATCCATATACCCTTATCTAATACCCAGAATGCATCACTCTCTTGTTACACCCATATACCCATCTCTATCACCCAAAATGCATCACTTTCTTGTTACACCCACACACCCTTCTCTATCACGCAGAATGCATCTTTCTCTTGGTACACCCATATGACCTTCACTGTCACCCAGAATACATCACTTTCTTGTTACACCCATATTCCCTTCTCTATCACCCAGAATACATTGCTCACTTGTTACACCCATATGCCCTTCTCTATCACCCAGAACCCATCACTTTCTTGTTACACCCATATGCCTTCTCTAACACCCAGAATACATCACTCTCTTGTTACACCTGTGTGCCCAACTCTATTACCCAGAATGCATCGCTCTTTTTTTACACTTCTATGCCCATCTCTATCACCCAGAGTGCATCACTCTCGTTACACCCATATGCAGTTCTCTATCACCCAGTATTTATAACTGTCTTGTTACACCCATTTGCCCATCCATATCACCCAGAATGCATCACTCTCTTGTTACACCCATATGCCCTTCTCTATAACCCCGAATACATTGCTCTCTTGTTACACCCATATGCCCTTCTCTATCACCCAGAACATATCACTTTCTTCTCACATCCATATGCCCTTCTCTATTACCCAGAATGCATTACTTTCTTGTTACACCCATATGCCCTTCTCTATCACCCAAAATGCATCACTTTCTTTTTACACACACACACACCCTTCTCTATCACCCAGAATGCATCTTTCTCTTGGTACACTCACACACCCTTCTCTTTCACCCAGACCGCATCACTCTCTTGTTAACACCCATATGTCCTTCTCTATCACCCAGAATACATCACTTTCTTGTTACACAAACATGCCCTTCTCTATCACACTGAATACATTGCTCTCTTGTTACACCCATATGCCCTTCTCTATCACCCAGAACCCATCACTTTCTTGTTACACCCATATGCCTTCTCTAACACCCAGAATGCATCACTCTCTTGTTACACCTGTGTGCCCAACTCTAATACCCAGAATGCATTGCTCACTTGTTACACCCTTATGCCCATCTCTATCACCTGGAAAGCATCGCTCTCTTGCTCCTCTTGTATGACCTTCTCTATCACCAACAATCCATCACTGTCTTGTTTTATCCATATGACCTTCTCTAACACCCAGAATGCATCACTCTCTTGTTACACAAGTGTGCCCATCTATATCACCCAGAATGCATCACTCTCTTGTTACACCCATATGCCCTTCTCTATCACACTGAATACATTGCTCTCTTGTTACACCCATATGCCCTTCTCTATCACCCAGAACCCATCACTTTCTTGTTACACCCATATGCCTTCTCTAACACCCAGAATGCATTACTCTCTTGTTACACCTGTGTGCCCAACTCTATTACCCAGAATGCATCGCTCTTTTTTTACACTTCTATGCCCATCTCTATCACCCAAAGTGCATCACTCTTGTTACACCCATATGCAGTTCTCTATCACCCAGTATTTATAACTATCTTGTTACACCCATATCCCCATCTATATCACCCAGAATGCATCACTCTCTTGTTACACCCATATGCCCTTCTCTATCACCCCAAATACATTGCTCTCTTGTTACACCCATATGCCCTTCTCTATCACCCAGAACGTATCACTTTCTTCTCACATCCATTTTCCCTTCTCTATTACCCAGAATGCATTACTGTCTTGTTACACCCATATGCCCTTCTCTATCACCCAAAATGAATCACTTTCTTTTTACACCTACACACCCTTCTCTATCACCCAGAATGCATCTTTCTCTTGGTACACCCATATGCCCTTCTCTATCACCCAGAATGCATCACTCTCTTGTTACACCCATATGCCCTTCTCTATCACCCCGAATACATTGCTCTCTTGTTACACCCATATGCCCTTCTCTATCACCCAGAACGTATCACTTTCTTCTCACATCCATTTTCCCTTCTCTATTACCCAGAATGCATTACTTTCTTGTTACACCCATATGCCCTTCTCTATCACCCAAAATGCATCACTTTCTTTTTACACCCACACACCCTTCTCTATCACCCAGAATGCATCTTTCTCTTGGTACACCCACATGCCCTTCTCTATCACCCAGAATACATCACTTTCTTGTTACACCCATATACCCTTCTCTATCACCCAGAATACTTTGCTCTCTTGTTACACCCATATGCCCTTCTCTATCACCCAGAATAAATCACTTTCTTGTTACACAAACATGCCCTTCTCTATCACCCAGAATGCATCCCTTTCTTGTTACACCCATATGCCTATCTCTATCACCCAGAATGCATCGCTCACTTGTTACACCCTTATGCCCATCTCTATCACCTGGAAAGCATCGCTCTCTTGCTCCTCTTGTATGACCTTCTTTATCAATAACAATCCATCACTGTCTTGTTTTATCCATTTGACCTTCTCTAACACCCAGAATGCATCACTCTCTTGTTACACAAGTATGCCCATCTATATCACCCAGAATGCATCACTCTCTTGTTACACCCATATGCCCTTCTCTATCACACTGAATACATTGCTCTCTTGTTACACCCATATGCCCTTCTCTATCACCCAGAAGGCATCACTTTCTTGTCACATCCATGTGCCCTTCTCTATCACCCAGAATACATATCTTTCTTGTTACACCCATATGCTCTTTTCTATCACCCAGAATACATCACTTTCTTGTTACACCAATATGCCCTTCTTTATCACCCAAAATGCATTGCTCTCTTGTTGCACCCATATGCCCTTCTCTATCACCCAGAACGCATCACTTTCTTGTTACACCCATATGCCCATCTCTATCACCTAGAATGCATCACTCTCTTGTCACATCCATATGCCCACCTCTATCACCCAGAATGCATCGCTCTCTTGCTACATGTTTGCCCTTCTCTATTACCAACAATCCATCACTGTCTTGTTACATACATATGCCCTTCTCTAACTCCCAGAATGCATCACTCTCTTCTCACACCCATATGCCCATCTCTATCACCCAGAATGCATCATTTTCTTGTTACACCCATGTGCCCATCTCTATCACCCAGAACGCATCACATTCTATTCACACCTATATGCCCATCTCTATCACCCAGTATGTATCACTCTCGTTACACCCATATACCCATCTCTATCACCCAGAATGCATCACTCTCTTGTTACTCCCATATGCCCTTCTCTATCACCCAGTATGCATCGCTCTCTTGTTACACCCATATGCCCTTCTCTATCACCCAGAATACATCTCTTTCATGTTGCACCAATATGCCCTTCTCTATCACCCAGAATGCATCGCTCTCTTGTTACACCCTTATGCCCATCTCTATCAACAGGAATGCATCGCTCTCTTGCTACACTTGTATGCCCTTCTCTTTCACCAACATTCCATCACTGTCTTGTTTTGTCCATATGCCCTTCTCTAACACCCAGAATGCATCACTCTAGAATGCATCACTCTCTTGTTACACCCATATTCCCATCTCTATCATTAAAAACGCATCACTTTCTTGTCACATCCATATGCCCTTCTCTATCACCCCGAATACATTGCTCTCTTGTTACACCCACATGCCCTTCTCTATCACCCAGAATGCATTTCTCTCTTGGTACACCCATATGCCCTTCTCTATCACCCAGAATACATCACTTTCTTGTTACACCAACATGCCCTTCTCTATCACCCAGAATGCATTGCTCTCTTGTTGCACCCATATGCCCTTCTCTATCACACAGAACGCATCACTTTTTTGTTACACCCATATGCCAATCTCTATACCCAGAATGCATCGCTCTCTTGTTACACCCTTATGCCCATCTCTATCTCCTGCAATGCATTGCTCTCTTCCTACACTTGTATGCCCTTCTCTATCACTAACAATCCATATGCCCTTCTCTAATACCCAGAATGCATCACTCTGTTGTTACACCCGTGTGCCCATCTCTATCACCCAGAATGCATTGCTCTTTTGTTACACCCATATGCCTTTCCCTATCACCCAGAATGCTTCACTTTCTTGTCACATCCATGTGCCCTTCTCTATCACCCAAAATGCATCACTCTCTTGTTACATCCATATACCCTTCTCTATCACCCAGAATGCATCTCTCTCTTGGTACACCCATATGCCCTTCTCTATCACCCAGAATACATCACTTTCTTGTTACACTCATATGCCCTTCTCTATCACCCAGAATACATTGCTCTCTTGTTACACCCATATGCCCTTCTCTATCACTCAGAATACATCACTTTCTTGTTGCACCAATATGCCCTTCTCTATCACCCAGAATGCATCATTCTCTTGTTACACCCTTATGCCCATCTCTATCAACTGGAATGCATCGCTCTCTTGCTACATTTGTATGCCCTTCTCTATCACCAACATTCCATTACTGTCTTGTTTTGTCCATATGCCCTTCTCTAACACCCAGAATGCATCACTCTAGAATGCTTCACTCTCTTGTTACACCCATATTCCCATCTCTATCACCCAGAACGCATCACTTTCTTGTCACATCCATATGCCCTTCTCTATCACCCCGAATACATTGCTCTCTTGTTACACCCACATGCCCTTCTCTATCACCCAGAACGCATGACTTTCTTGTCACATCCATATGCCCTTCTCTATCACCCAGAATGTATCACTTTCTTGTCACATCCATGTGCCCTTCTCTATCACCCAGAATGTATTGCTCTCTTGTTACACCTATATGCCCTTCTTTATCACCCAGAATGCATGGCTCCCTTATTACACCCATATGCACTTCTATATCACCCAGAATGCATTGCTCTCTTGTTACAACCTTATGCCCATCTCTATCAATCAGAATGCATCTCTCTCGTTACACCCATATGCCCTTCTCTATCACTCAGAATGAATCACTCTCTTGTTACACCCTTATGCCCATCTCTATCACCTGGAATGCATCACTCTCTTGTAACACCTATATGCCCACCTCTATTACCCAGAATGCATTACTCTGTTGCTACACGCGTATGGCCTTGTCTGTCACCAACAATCCATCACTGTCTTGTTACAACCATATGCCCTTCTCTAACAGCAAGAACGCATCATTTTCTTGTTACACCCATGTGCCCATCTTTATCACCCAGAACGCATCACTTTCTTTTTACACCCATATCCCCATCTCTATCACCTAGAATGCATCACTCTCTTGTCACATCCATATGCCCACCTCTATCACCCAGAATGCATCGCTCTCTTGCTACACGTTTGCCCTTCTCTATTACCAACAATCCATCACTGTCTTGTTACATACATATGCCCTTCTCTAACTCCCAGAATGCATCACTCTCTTCTCACACCCATATGCCCATCTCTATCACCCAGAATGCATCATTTTCTTGTTACACCCATGTGCCCATCTCTATCACCCAGAACGCATCACATTCTATTCACACCTATTTGTCCATCTCTATCACCCAGTATGTATCACTCTCGTTACACCCATATACCCATCTCTATCACCCAGAATGCATTACTCTCTTGTTACTCCCATATGCCCTTCTCTATCACCCAGTATGCATCGCTCTCTTGTTACACCCATATGCCCTTCTCTATCACCCAGAATATATCACTTTCTTGTTACACCCATATGTCCTTATCTATCACCCAGAATGAATTGCTCTCTTGTTACACCCTTATGCCCATCTCTATCACCTGGAATGCATCGCTCTCTTGCTACACTTGTATGCCCTTCTCTTTCACCAACATTCCTTCACTGTCTTGTTTTGTCCATATGCCCTTCTCTAACACCCAGAATGCATCACTCTAGAATGCATCCCTCTCTTGTTACACCCATATTCCCATCTCTATCACCCAGAACGCATCACTTTATTGTCACATCCATATGCCCTTCTCTATAACCCCGAATACATTGCTCTCTTGTTACACCCACATGCCCTTCTCTATCACCCAGAATGCATTGGTCTCTTGTTGCACCCATATGCCCTTCTCTATCTCCCAGAACGCATCACTTTATTGTTACACCCATATGCCAATCTCTATACCCAGAATGCATCGCTCTCTTGTTACACCCTTATGCCCATCTCTATCTCCTGCAATGCATTGCTCTCTTCCTACACTTGTATGCCCCTCTCTATCACTAACAATCCATCAGTCTTGTTTTATCCATATGCCCTTCTCTAACACCCAGAATGCATTGCTCTCTTGTTACACCCATATGCCCTTATCTATCACCCAGAATGAATTGCTATCTTGTTACATCCTTATGCCCATCTCTATCACCTGGAATGCATCGCTCTCTTGCTACACTTGTATGCCCTTCTCTATCACTACAATCCATCACTCTCTTGTTTATCCATATGCCCTTCTCTAATACCCAGAATGCATCACTCTGTTGTTACACCCGTGTACCCATCTCTATCACACAGAATGCATTGCTCTTTTGTTACACCCATATGCCTTTCCCTATCACCCAGAATGCTTCACTTTCTTGTCACATTCATGTGCCCTTCTCTATCACCCAAAATGCATCACTCTCTTGTTACATCCATATACCCTTCTCTATCACCCAGAATGCATCTCTCTCTTGGTACACCCATATGCCCTTCTCTATCACCCCAAATACATTGCTCTCTTGTTACACCCATATGCCCTTCTCTATCACCCAGAACGTATCACTTTCTTCTCACATCCATTTTCCCTTCTCTATTACCCAGAATGCATTACTGTCTTGTTACACCCATATGCCCTTCTCTATCACCCAAAAATAATCACTTTCTTTTTACACCTACACCCCCTTCTCTATCACCCAGAATGCATCTTTCTCTTGGTACACCCACATGCCCTTCTCTATCACCCAGAATGCATCACTCTCTTGTTACACCCATATGCCCTTCTCTATCACCCCGAATACATTGCTCTCTTGTTACACCCATATGCTTTTCTCTATCACCCAGAACGTATCACTTTCTTCTCACATCCATTTTCCCTTCTCTATTACCCAGAATGCATTACTTTCTTGTTACACCCATATGCCCTTCTCTATCACCCAAAATGCATCACTTTCTTTTTACACCCACACACCCTTCTCTATCACCCAGAATGCATCTTTCTCTTGGTACACCCACATGCCCTTCTCTATCACCCAGAATACATCACTTTCTTGTTACACCCATATACCCTTCTCTATCACCCAGAACACTTTGCTCTCTTGTTACACCCATATGCCCTTCTCTATCACCCAGAATAAATCACTTTCTTGTTACACAAACATGCCCTTCTCTATCACCCAGAATGCATCCCTTTCTTGTTACACCCATATGCCTATCTCTATCACCCAGAATGCATCGCTCACTTGTTACACCCTTATGCCCATCTCTATCACCTGGAAAGCATCGCTCTCTTGCTCCTCTTGTATGACCTTCTTTATCACCAACAATCCATCACTGTCTTGTTTTATCCATATGACCTTCTCTAACACCCAGAATGCATCACTCTCTTGTTACACCAGTATGCCCATCTATATCAGCCAGAATGCATCACTCTCTTGTTACACCCATATGCCCTTCTCTATCACACTGAATACATTGCTCTCTTGTTACACCCATATGCCCTTCTCTATCACCCAGAAGGCATCACTTTCTTGTCACATCCATGTGCCCTTCTCTATCACCCAGAATACATATCTTTCTTGTTACACCCATATGCTCTTTTCTATCACCCAGAATGCATTGCTCTCTTGTTGCACCCATATGCCCTTCTCTATCACCCAGAACGCATCACTTTCTTGTTACACCCATATGCCCATCTCTATCACCTAGAATGCATCACTCTCTTGTCACATCCATATGCCCACCTCTATCACCCAGAATGCATCGCTCTCTTGCTTCATGTTTGCCCTTCTCTATTAGCAACAATCCATCACTGTCTTGTTACATACATATGCCCTTCTCTAACTCCCAGAATGCATCACTCTCTTCTCACACCCATATGCCCATCTCTATCACCCAGAATGCATCATTTTCTTGTTACACCCATGTGCCCATCTCTATCACCCAGAACGCATCACATTCTATTCACACCTATATGCCCATCTCTATCACCCAGTATGTATCACTCTCGTTACACCCATATACCCATCTCTATCACCCAAAATGCATCACTCTCTTGTTACTCCCATATGCCCTTCTCTATCACCCAGTATGCATCGCTCTCTTGTTACACCCATATGCCCTTCTCTATCACCCAGAATACATCTCTTTCATGTTGCACCAATATGCCCTTCTCTATCACCCAGAATGCATCGCTCTCTTGTTACACCCTTATGCCCATCTCTATCAACAGGAATGCATCGCTCTCTTGCTACACTTGTATGCCCTTCTCTTTCACCAACATTCCATCACTGTCTTGTTTTGTCCATATGCCCTTCTCTAACACCCAGAATGCATCACTCTAGAATGCATCACTCTCTTGTTACACCCATATTCCCATCTCTATCATTAAAAACGCATCACTTTCTTGTCACATCCATATGCCCTTCTCTATCACCCCGAATACATTGCTCTCTTGTTACACCCACATGCCCTTCTCTATCACCCAGAATGCATTTCTCTCTTGGTACACCCATATGCCCTTCTCTATCACCCAGAATACATCACTTTCTTGTTACACCAACATGCCCTTCTCTATCACCCAGAATGCATTGCTCTCTTGTTGCACCCATATGCCCTTCTCTATCACCCAGAACGCATCACTTTTTTGTTACACCCATATGCCAATCTCTCTACCCAGAATGCATCGCTCTCTTGTTACACCCTTATGCCCATCTCTATCTCCTGCAATGCATTGCTCTCTTCCTACACTTGTATGCCCTTCTCTATCACTAACAATCCATCAGTCTTGTTTTATCCATATGCCCTTCTCTAACACCCAGAATGCATTGCTCTCTTGTTACACACATATGCCCTTATCTATCACCCAGAATGAATTGCTCTCTTGTTACACCCTTATGCCCATCTCTATCACCTGGAATGCATCGCTCTCTTGCTACACTTGTATGCCCTTCTCTATCACCAACAATCCATCACTCTCTTGTTTTATCCATATGCCCTTCTCTAATACCCAGAATGCATCACTCTGTTGTTACACCCGTGTGCCCATCTCTATCACCCAGAATGCATTGCTCTTTTATTACACCCATATGCCTTTCCCTATCACCCAGAATGCTTCACTTTCTTGTCACATCCATGTGCCCTTCTCTATCACCCAAAATGCATCACTCTCTTGTTACATCCATATACCCTTCTCTATCACCCAGAATGCATCTCTCTCTTGGTACACCCATATGCCCTTCTCTATCACCCAGAATACATCACTTTCTTGTTACACTCATATGCCCTTCTCTATCACCCAGAATACATTGCTCTCTTGTTACACCCATATGCCCTTCTCTATCACTCAGAATACATCACTTTCTTGTTGCACCAATATGCCCTTCTCTATCACCCAGAATGCATCCTTCTCTTGTTACACCCTTATGCCCATCTCTATCAACTGGAATGCATCGCTTTCTTGCTACATTTGTATGCCCTTCTCTATCACCAACATTCCATTACTGTCTTGTTTTGTCCATATGCCCTTCTCTAACACCCAGAATGCATCACTCTAGAATGCTTCACTCTCTTGTTACACCCATATTCCCATCTCTATCACCCAGAACGCATCACTTTCTTGTCACATCCATATGCCCTTCTCTATCACCCCGAATACATTGCTCTCTTGTTACACCCACATGCCCTTCTCTATCACCCAGAACGCATGACTTTCTTGTCACATCCATATGCCCTTCTCTATCACCCAGAATGCATCACTTTCTTGTCACATCCATGTGCCCTTCTCTATCACCCAGAATGTATTGCTCTCTTGTTACACCTATATGCCCTTCTTTATCACCCAGAATGCATGGCTCCCTTATTACACCCATATGCACTTCTATATCACCCAGAATGCATTGCTCTCTTGTTACAACCTTATGCCCATCTCTATCAATCAGAATGCATCTCTCTCGTTACACCCATATGCCCTTCTCTATCACTCAGAATGAACCACTCTCTTGTTACACCCTTATGCCCATCTCTATCACCTGGAATGCATCACTCTCTTGTAACACCTATATGCCCACCTCTATTACCCAGAATGCATTACTCTGTTGCTACACGCGTATGGCCTTGTCTGTCACCAACAATCCATCACTGTCTTGTTACAACCATATGCCCTTCTCTAACAGCAAGAACGCATCATTTTCTTGTTACACCCATGTGCCCATCTTTATCACCCAGAACGCATCACTTTCTTTTTACACCCATATCTATCACCTAGAATGCATCACTCTCTTGTCACATCCATATGCCCACCTCTATCACCCAGAATGCATCGCTCTCTTGCTACACGTTTGCCCTTCTCTATTACCAACAATCCATCACTGTCTTGTTACATACATATGCCCTTCTCTAACTCCCAGAATGCATCACTCTCTTCTCACACCCATATGCCCATCTCTATCACCCAGAATGCATCATTTTCTTGTTACACCCATGTGCCCATCTCTATCACCCAGAACGCATCACATTCTATTCACACCTATATGCCCATCTCTATCACCCAGTATGTATCACTCTCGTTACACCCATATACCCATCTCTATCACCCAGAATGCATCACTCTCTTGTTACTCCCATATGCCCTTCTCTATCACCCAGTATGCATCGCTCTCTTGTTACACCCATATGCCCTTCTCTATCACCCAGAATATATCACTTTCTTGTTACACCCATATGCCCTTATCTATCACCCAGAATGAATTGCTCTCTTGTTACACCCTTATGCCCATCTCTATCACCTGGAATGCATCGCTCTCTTGCTACACTTGTATGCCCTTCTCTTTCACCAACATTCCTTCACTGTCTTGTTTTGTCCATATGCCCTTCTCTAACACCCAGAATGCATCACTCTAGAATGCATCCCTCTCTTGTTACACCCATATTCCCATCTCTATCACCCAGAACGCATCACTTTATTGTCACATCCATATGCCCTTCTCTATAACCCCGAATACATTGCTCTCTTGTTACACCCACATGCCCTTCTCTATCACCCAGAATGCATTGCTCTCTTGTTGCACCCATATGCCCTTCTCTATCTCCCAGAACGCATCACTTTATTGTTACACCCATATGCCAATCTCTATACCCAGAATGCATCGCTCTCTTGTTACACCCTTATGCCCATCTCTATCTCCTGCAATGCATTGCTCTCTTCCTACACTTGTATGCCCCTCTCTATCACTAACAATCCATCAGTCTTGTTTTATCCATATGCCCTTCTCTAACACCCAGAATGCATTGCTCTCTTGTTACACCCATATGCCCTTATCTATCACCCAGAATGAATTGCTCTCTTGTTACATCCTTATGCCCATCTCTATCACCTGGAATGCATCGCTCTCTTGCTACACTTGTATGCCCTTCTCTATCACCAACAATCCATCACTCTCTTGTTTTATCCATATGCCCTTCTCTAATACGCAGAATGCATCACTCTGTTGTTACACCCGTGTACCCATCTCTATCACACAGAATGCATTGCTCTTTTGTTACACCCATATGCCTTTCCCTATCACCCAGAATGCTTCACTTTCTTGTCACATTCATGTGCCCTTCTCTATCACCCAAAATGCATCACTCTCTTGTTACATCCATATACCCTTCTCTATCACCCAGAATGCATCTCTCTCTTGGTTCACCCATATGCCCTTCTCTATCACCCAGAATACATCACTTTCTTGTTACACCCATATGCCCTTCTCTATCACCCAGAATACATTGCTCTCTTGTTACACCCATATGCCCTTCTCTATCACTCAGAATACATCACTTTCTTGTTGCACCAATATGCCCATCTCTATCACCCAGAATGCATCCTTCTCTTGTTACAACCTTATGCCCATCTCTATCAACTGGAATGTATCGCTCTCTTGCTACACTTGTATGCCCTTCTCTATCACCAACATTCCATCACTGTCTTGTTTTGTCCATATGCCCTTCTCTAACACCCAGAATGCATCACTCTAGAATGCTTCACTCTCTTGTTACACCCATATTCCCATCTCTATCACCCAGAACGCATCACTTTCTTGTCACATCCATATGCCCTTCTCTATCACCCCGAATACATTGCTCTCTTGTTACACCCACATGCCCTTCTCTATCACCCAGAACACATGACTTTCTTGTCACATCCATATGCCCTTCTCTATCACCCAGAATGCATCACTTTCTTGTCACATCCATGTGCCCTTCTCTATCACCCAGAATGTATTGCTCTCTTGTTACACCTATATGCCCTTCTTTATCACCCAGAATGCATGGCTCCCTTATTACACCCATATGCACTTCTATATTTCCCAGAATGCATTGTTCTCTTGTTACAACCTTATGCCCATCTCTATCAATCAGAATGCATCTCTCTCTTGTTACACCCATATGCCCTTCTCTATCACTCAGAATGAATCACTCTCTTGTTACACCCTTATGCTCATCTCTATCACCTGGAATGCATCACTTTCTAGTTACACACATTTGCCCCTCTCTATCACCCAGAAAGCATCACTTTCTTGTTATACCCGTATGCCCATCTCTATCACTCAGAATGTACCACTCTCTTGTCACACCCATATGTCCACTTCTATAACCTAGAATGCATCGCTCTCTTGCTACGCTCGTATGCCCTTCTCTATCACCAAAAATCCATCACTGTCTTGTTACATCCATATGCCCTTCTCTAACACTCAGAATGCATCACTCTCTTCTCACACCCATATTCCCATATCTATCAACCAAAATACATAATTTTCTTGTTACAACAATGTGCCCATCTCTATCATCCAGAACGCATCACTCTATTGTTACACCCATATGCCCATCTCTATCACCCAGAGTGCATCAATCTCTTGTCATACCCATATGCCCTTCTCTATCACCCAGAATGCATCACTCTCCTCTTACACCCATATGTAGTTCTCTATCACCCAGATTGCACCTCTCTTCTTACACCCGTATGCCCATCTCTATTACCCAGAATGCATCATTCTCTTGTTACACCCATATGCCCATCTCTATCAACTAGAATGCATCACTCTCTTGTTACACCCATATGTAGTTCTCTATCACCCAGAATGCATCACTCTCTTGTTACACCCACATCCCTTTCTCTATCACCCAGAATGCATCACTCTCTTGTAACACCCATATGACCACCTCTATTACCCAGAATGCATTACTCTGTTGCTACACGCTTATGGCCTTGTCTATGACCAACAATCCATCACTGTCTTGTTACAACCATATGCCCTTCTCTAACAGCAAGAACGCATCATTTTCTTGTTACACCCATGTGCCCATCTTTATCACCCAGAACACATCACTTTCTTGTTACACCCATATGCCCATCTCTATCACCTAGAATGCATCACTCTCTTGTCACATCCATATGCCCACCTCTATCACCCAGAATGCATCGCTCTCTTGCTACATGTTTGCCCTTCTCTATTACCAACAATCCATCACTGTCTTGTTACATACATATGCCCTTCTCTAACTCCCAGAATGCATCACTCTCTTCTCACACCCATATGCCCATCTCTATCACCCAGAATGCATCATTTTCTTGTTACACCCATGTGCCCATCTCTATCACCCAGAACGCATCACATTCTATTCACACCTATATGCCCATCTCTATCACCCAGTATGTATCACTCTCGTTACACCCATATACCCATCTCTATCACCCAGAATGCATCACTCTCTTGTTACTCCCATATGCCCTTCTCTATCACCCAGTATGCATCGCTCTCTTGTTACACCCATATGCCCTTCTCTATCACCCAGAATACATCTCTTTCATGTTGCACCAATATGCCCTTCTCTATCACCCAGAATGCATCGCTCTCTTGCTACACTTGTATGCCCTTCTCTTTCACCAACATTCCATCACTGTCTTGTTTTGTCCATATGCCCTTCTCTAACACCCAGAATGCATCACTCTAGAATGCATCACTCTCTTGTTACACCCATATTCCCATCTCTATCATTAAAAACGCATCACTTTCTTGTCACATCCATATGCCCTTCTCTATCACCCTGAATACATTGCTCTCTTGTTACACCCACATGCCCTTCTCTATCACCCAGAATGCATTTCTCTCTTGGTACACCCATATGCCCTTCTCTATCACCCAGAATACATCACTTTCTTGTTACACCAACATGCCCTTCTCTATCACCCAGAATGCATTGCTCTCTTGTTGCACCCATATGCCCTTCTCTATCACCCAGAACGCATCACTTTTTTGTTACACCCATATGCCAATCTCTATACCCAGAATGCATCGCTCTCTTGTTACACCCTTATGCCCATCTCTATCTCCTGCAATGCATTGCTCTCTTCCTACACTTGTATGCCCTTCTCTATCACTAACAATCCATCAGTCTTGTTTTATCCATATGCCCTTCTCTAACACCCAGAATGCATTGCTCTCTTGTTACACACATATGCCCTTATCTATCACCCAGAATGAATTGCTCTCTTGTTACACCCTTATGCCCATCTCTATCACCTGGAATGCATCGCTCTCTTGCTACACTTGTATGCCCTTCTCTATCACCAACAATCCATCACTCTCTTGTTTTATCCATATGCCCTTCTCTAATACCCAGAATGCATCACTCTGTTGTTACACCCGTGTGCCCATCTCTATCACCCAGAATGCATTGCTCTTTTGTTACACCCATATGCCTTTCCCTATCACCCAGAATGCTTCACTTTCTTGTCACATCCATGTGCCCTTCTCTATCACCCAAAATGCATCACTCTCTTGTTACATCCATATACCCTTCTCTATCACCCAGAATGCATCACTTTCTTGTTACACTCATATGCCCTTCTCTATCCCCCAGAATACATTGCTCTCTTGTTACACCCATATGCCCTTCTCTATCACTCAGAATACATCACTTTCTTGTTGCACCAATATGCCCTTCTCTATCACCCAGAATGCATCCTTCTCTTGTTACACCCTTATGCCCATCTCTATCAACTGGAATGCATCGCTCTCTTGCTACATTTGTATGCCCTTCTCTATCACCAACATTCCATCACTGTCTTGTTTTGTCCATATGCCCTTCTCTAACACCCAGAATGCATCACTCTAGAATGCTTCACTCTCTTGTTACACCCATATTCCCATCTCTATCACCCAGAACGCATCACTTTCTTGTCACATCCATATGCCCTTCTCTATCACCCCGAATACATTGCTCTCTTGTTACACCCACATGCCCTTCTCTATCACCCAGAACGCATGACTTTCTTGTTACATCCATATGCCCTTCTCTATCACCCAGAATGCATCACTTTCTTGTCACATCCATGTGCCCTTCTCTATCATCCAGAATGTATTGCTCTCTTGTTACACCTATATGCCCTTCTTTATCACCCAGAATGCATGGCTCCCTTATTACACCCATATGCACTTCTATATCACCCAGAATGCATTGCTCTCTTGTTACAACCTTATGCCCATCTCTATCAATCAGAATGCATCTCTCTCGTTACACCCATATGCCCTTCTCTATCACTCAGAATGAATCACTCTCTTGTTACACCCTTATGCCCATCTCTATCACCTGGAATGCATCACTCTCTTGTAACACCCATATGCCCACCTCTATTACCCAGAATGCATTACTCTGTTGCTACACGCGTATGGCCTTGTCTGTCACCAACAATCCATCACTGTCTTGTTACAACCATATGCCCTTCTCTAACAGCAAGAACGCATCATTTTCTTGTTACACCCATGTGCCCATCTTTATCACCCAGAACGCATCACTTTCTTTTTACACCCATATCCCCATCTCTATCACCTAGAATGCATCACTCTCTTGTCACATCCATATGCCCACCTCTATCACCCAGAATGCATCGCTCTCTTGCTACACGTTTGCCCTTCTCTATTACCAACAATCCATCACTGTCTTGTTACATACATATGCCCTTCTCTAACTCCCAGAATGCATCACTCTCTTCTCACACCCATATGCCCATCTCTATCACCCAGAATGCATCATTTTCTTGTTACACCCATGTGCCCATCTCTATCACCCAGAACGCATCACATTCTATTCACACCTATATGCCCATCTCTATCACCCAGTATGTATCACTCTCGTTACACCCATATACCCATCTCTATCACCCAGAATGCATCACTCTCTTGTTACTCCCATATGCCCTTCTCTATCACCCAGTATGCATCGCTCTCTTGTTACACCCATATGCCCTTCTCTATCACCCAGAATATATCACTTTCTTGTTACACCCATATGCCCTTATCTATCACCCAGAATGAATTGCTCTCTTGTTACACCCTTATGCCCATCTCTATCACCTGGAATGCATCGCTCTCTTGCTACACTTGTATGCCCTTCTCTTTCACCAACATTCCTTCACTGTCTTGTTTTGTCCATATGCCCTTCTCTAACACCCAGAATGCATCACTCTAGAATGCATCCCTCTCTTGTTACACCCATATTCCCATCTCTATCACCCAGAACGCATCACTTTATTGTCACATCCATATGCCCTTCTCTATAACCCCGAATACATTGCTCTCTTGTTACACCCACATGCCCTTCTCTATCACCCAGAATGCATTGCTCTCTTGTTGCACCCATATGCCCTTCTCTATCTCCCAGAACGCATCACTTTATTGTTACACCCATATGCCAATCTCTTTACCCAGAATACATTGCTCTCTTGTTACACCCTTATGCCCATCTCTATCTCCTGCAATGCATTGCTCTCTTCCTACACTTGTATGCCCCTCTCTATCACTAACAATCCATCAGTCTTGTTTTATCCATATGCCCTTCTCTAACACCCAGAATGCATTGCTCTCTTGTTACACCCATATGCCCTTATCTATCACCCAGAATGAATTGCTCTCTTGTTACATCCTTATGCCCATCTCTATCACCTGGAATGCATCGCTCTCTTGCTACACTTGTATGCCCTTCTCTATCACCAACAATCCATCACTCTCTTGTTTTATCCATATGCCCTTCTCTAATACCCAGAATGCATCACTCTGTTGTTACACCCGTGTACCCATCTCTATCACACAGAATGCATTGCTCTTTTGTTACACCCATATGCCTTCCCCTATCTCCCAGAATGCTTCACTTTCTTGTCACATTCATGTGCCCTTCTCTATCACCCAAAATGCATCACTCTCTTGTTACATCCATATACCCTTCTCTATCACCCAGAATGCATCTCTCTCTTGGTTCACCCATATGCCCTTCTCTATCACCCAGAATACATCACTTTCTTGTTACACCCATATGCCCTTCTCTATCACCCAGAATACATTGCTCTCTTGTTACACCCATATGCCCTTCTCTATCACTCAGAATACATCACTTTCTTGTTGCACCAATATGCCCATCTCTATCACCCAGAATGCATCCTTCTCTTGTTACAACCTTATGCCCATCTCTATCAACTGGAATGCATCGCTCTCTTGCTACACGTGTATGCCCTTCTCTATCACCAACATTCCATCACTGTCTTGTTTTGTCCATATGCCCTTCTCTAACACCCAGAATGC
The DNA here is from genome assembly GCA_027410445.1 of Discoglossus pictus. Lineage (NCBI taxonomy): Eukaryota > Metazoa > Chordata > Amphibia > Anura > Alytidae > Discoglossus > Discoglossus pictus. Next base: position 119,229,694 of record CM050165.1, on the reverse strand, counting down.
ATCACTCTAGAATGCTTCACTCTCTTGTTACACCCATATTCCCATCTCTATCACCCAGAACGCATCACTTTCTTGTCACATCCATATGCCCTTCTCTATCACCCCGAATACATTGCTCTCTTGTTACACCCACATGCCCTTCTCTATCACCCAGAACACATGACTTTCTTGTCACATCCATATGCCCTTCTCTATCACCCAGAATGCATCACTTTCTTGTCACATCCATGTGCCCTTCTCTATCACCCAGAATGTATTGCTCTCTTGTTACACCTATATGCCCTTCTTTATCACCCAGAATGCATGGCTCCCTTATTACACCCATATGCACTTCTATATTTCCCAGAATGCATTGCTCTCTTGTTACAACCTTATGCCCATCTCTATCAATCAGAATGCATCTCTCTCTTGTTACACCCATATGCCCTTCTCTATCACTCAGAATGAATCACTCTCTTGTTACACCCTTATGCCCATCTCTATCACCTGGAATGCATCACTTTCTAGTTACACACATTTGCCCCTCTCTATCACCCAGAAAGCATCACTTTCTTGTTATACCCGTATGCCCATCTCTATCACTCAGAATGTACCACTCTCTTGTCACACCCATATGTCCACTTCTATAACCTAGAATGCATCGCTCTCTTGCTACGCTCATATGCCCTTCTCTATCACCAACAATCCATCACTGTCTTGTTACATCCATATGCCCTTCTCTAACACTCAGAATGCATCACTCTCTTCTCACACCCATATTCCCATATCTATCAACCAGAATACATAATTTTCTTGTTACAACAATGTGCCCATCTCTATCATCCAGAACGCATCACTCTATTGTTACACCCATATGCCCATCTCTATCACCCAGAGTGCATCAATCTCTTGTCATACCCATATGCCCTTCTCTATCACCAAGAATGCATCACACTCCTCTTACACCCATATGTAGTTCTCTATCACCCAGATTGCACCTCTCTTCTTACACCCGTATGCCCATCTCTATTACCCAGAATGCATCATTCTCTTGTTACACCCATATGCCCATCATTATCAACTAGAATGCATCACTCTCTTGTTACACCCATATGTAGTTCTCTATCACCCAGAATGCATCACTCTCTTGTTACACCCACATCCCTTTCTCTATCACCCAGAATGCATCACTCTCTTGTAACACCCATATGACCACCTCTATTACCCAGAATGCATTACTCTGTTGCTACACGCTTATGGCCTTGTCTATGACCAACAATCCATCACTGTCTTGTTACAACCATATGCCCTTCTCTAACAGCAAGAACGCATCATTTTCTTGTTACACCCATGTGCCCATCTTTATCACCCAGAACACATCACTTTCTTGTTACACCCATATGCCCATCTCTATCACCTAGAATGCATCACTCTCTTGTCACATCCATATGCCCACCTCTATCACCCAGAATGCATCGCTCTCTTGCTACACGTTTGCCCTTCTCTATTACCAACAATCCATCACTGTCTTGTTACACCCATATCCCCTTCTCTATCACCCAGAACGTATCACTTTTTTCTCACATCCATATGCCCTTCTCTATTACCCAGAAAGCATTACTTTCTTGTTACACCCATATGCCCTTCTCTATCACCCAAAATGCATCACTATCTTGTTACACCCACGCACCCTTCTCTATCACCCAGAATGCATCTTTCTCTTGGTACACCCACATGCCTTTCTCCATCACCCAGTATTTATAACTGTCTTGTTACACCCATATGCCCATCTATATCACCCAGAATGCATCACTCTCTTGTTACACCCATATGCCCATCTCTATCACCCAGAATGCATAACTCTCTTGTTACACCCATATGCCCATCTAAATCACCCAGAATACATCACTCTTGTTACACCCATATACCCATCTTTATAACCCAGAATGCATCACTCTCTTGTTACGCCCATATTCCCATCTCTATCACCCAGAACGCATCACTTTCTTGTCACATCCATATGCCTTTCTCTATCACCCTGAATAGATTGCTCTCTTGTTACACCCATATGCCCTTCTCTATCACCCAGAATGCATTGCTCTCTTGTTACACACATATTCCCTTATCTATCACCCAGAATGTATTGCTCTCTTGTTACATCCTTATGCCCATCTCTATCACCTGGAATGCATCGCTCTCTTGCTACACTTGTATGCCCTTCTCTATCACCAACAATCCATCACTGTCTTGTTTTATCCATATGCCCTTCTCTAACACCCAGAATGCATCACTCTCTTCTTACACCCATATACCCATCTCTATCACCCAGAATGCATGGCTCTCTTTTTACACTTCTATGCCCATCTTAATTACCCAGAATGCATCACTCTCTTGTTACACCCATATACCCTTCTCTATCACCCAGAATGCATCTCTCTCTTGGTATACCCATGTGCCCTTCTCTTTTACGCAGAATACATCACTTTCTTGTTACCCCCATATACCCTTCTCTATTACCCAGAATACATTACTTTCTTGTTACACCCATATGCCCTTCTCTATCACCCAGATCGCATCACTTTCTTGTCACATCCATGTGCCCTTCGCTATCACCCAAAATGCATCACTCTCTTTTTATACCCATATACCCTTCTCTATCACCCAGAATGCATCTCTCTCTTCGTATACCCATGTGCCCTTCTCTATCACCCAGAATACATCACTTTCTTGTTACACCCATATCCCCTTCTCTATCACCCAGAACGTATCACTTTCTTCTCACATCCATATGCCCTTCTCTATTACCCAGAAAGCATTACTTTCTTGTTACACCCATATGCCCTTCTCTATCACCCAAAATGCATCACTATCTTGTTACACCCACGCACCCTTCTCTATCACCCAGAATGCATCTTTCTCTTGGTAAACCCACATGCCTTTCTCTATCACCCAGTATTTATAACTGTCTTGTTACACCCATATGCCCATCTATATCACCCAGAATGCATCACTCTCTTGTTACACCCATATGCCCATCTCTATCACCCAGAATGCATAACTTTCTTGTTACACCCATATGCCCATCTAAATCACCCAGTATACATCACTCTTGATACACCCATATACCCATCTTTATAACCCAGAATGCATCACTCTCTTGTTACGCCCATATTCCCATCTCTATCACCCAGAACGCATCACTTTCTTGTCACATCCATGTGCCCTTCTCTATCACCCAAAATGCATCACTCTCTTGTTACATCCATATACCCTTCTCTATCACCCAGAATGCATCTCTCTCTCTCTTGGTACACCTATATGCCCTTCTCTATCACCCAGAATACATCACTTTCTTGTTACACCCATATGCCCTTCTCTATCACCCAGAATACATTGCTCTCTTGTTACACCCATATGCCCTTCTCTATCACTCAGAATACATCAATTTCTTGTTACACCCTTATGCCCATCTCTATCAACTGGAATGCATCACTCTCTTGCTACACTTGTATGCCCTTCTCTATCACCAACATTCCATCACTGTCTTGTTTTGTCCATATGCCCTTCTCTAACACCCAGAATGCATTGCTCTCTTGTTACACACATATGCCCTTATCTATCACCCAGAATGTATTGCTCTCTTGTTACATCCTTAAGCCCATCTCTATCTCAAAAAGCATCACATTATATTCACACCTATATGCCCATCTCTATCACCCAGTATGTATCACTCTCTTGTTACACCCATATACCCATCTCTATCACCCAGAATGCTTCACTTTCTTGTCCCATCCATGTGCCCTTCTCTATCACCCAAAATGCATCACTCTCTTGTTACATCCATATACCCTTCTCTATCACCCAGAATGCATCTCTCTCTCTCTTGGTACACCCATATGCCCTTCTCTATCACCCAGAATACATCACTTTCTTGTTACACCCATATGCCCTTCTCTATCACCCAGAATACATTGCTCTCTTGTTACACTCATATGCCCTTCTCTATCACTCAGAATACATCACTTTCTTGTTACACCCTTATGCCCATCTCTATCAACTGGAATGCATCACTCTCTTGCTACACTTGTATGCCCTTCTCTATCACCAACATTCCATCACTGTCTTGTTTTGTCCATATGCCCTTCTCTAACACCCAGAATGCATCACTCTAAAATGCATCACTCTCTTGTTACACCCATATTCCCATCTCTATCACCCAAAACGCATGACTTTCTTGTCACATCCATATGCCCTTCTCTATCACCCAGAATGCATTACTTTCTTGTCACATCCATGTGCCCTTCTCTATCACCCAGAATGTATTGCTCTCTTGTTACACCTATATGCCCTTCTTTATCACCCAGAATGCATGGCTCCCTTATTACACCCATATGCACTTCTATATCACCCAGAATGCATTGCTCTCTTTTTACAACCTTATGCCCATCTCTAACAATCAGAATGCATCTCTCTCTTGTTATACCGATATGCCCTTCTCTATCACTCAGAATGAATCACTCTCTTGGTACACCCTTATGCCCATCTCTATCACCTGGAATGCATCACTTTCTAGTTACACACATTTGCCCCTCTCTATCACCCAGAAAGCATAACTTTCTTGTTATACCCGTATGCCCATCTCTACCACTCTCTTGTCACACCCATATGTCCACTTCTATAACCCAGAATGCATCTCTCTCTTGCTACGCTCGTATGCCCTTCTCCATCACCAACAATCCATCACTGTCTTGTTACATCCATATGCCCTTCTCTAACACTCAGAATGCATCACTCTCTTCTCACACCCATATTCCCATATCTATCAACCAGAATACATAATTTTCTTGTTACACCAATGTGCCCATCTCTATCATCCAGAACGCATCACTCTATTGTTACACCCATATGCCCATCTCTATCACCCAGAGTGCATCACTCTCTTGTTACACCAATATGCAGTTCTCTATCACCCAGAATGCATCACTCTCTTGTTACACCCACATACCCTTCTCTATCACCCAGAATGCATCACTCTCTTGTTAAACCCATATGCCCTTCTCTATCACCCAGAATACATCACTCTCTTGTTACACCCACATCCCTTTCTCTATCACCCAGAATGCATCACTCTCTTGTAACACCCATATGACCACCTATATTACCCAGAATGCATTACTCTGTTGCTACACGCTTATGGCGTTGTCTATGACCAACAATCCATCACTGTCTTGTTACAACCATATGCCCTTCTCTAACAGCAAGAACGCAACATTTTCTTGTTACACCCATGTGCCCATCTTTATCACCCAGAACGCATCACTTTCTTGTTACACCCATATGCCCATCTCTATCACCTAGAATGCATCACTCTCTTGTCACATCCATATGCCCACCTCTATCACCCAGAATGCATCGCTCTCTTGCTACACTTTTGCCCTTCTCTATTACCAACAATCCATCACTGTCTTGTTACATTCATATGCCCATCTCTATCACCCAAAACGCATCACATTATATTCACACCTATATGCCCATCTCTATCACCCAGTATGTATCACTCTCTTGTTACACCCATATACCCATCTCTATCACCCAGTATGCATCACTCTCTTGTTACACCCATATGCCCTTCTCTATCACCCAGAATGCATCACTCTCTTGTTACTCCCATATGCCCTTCTCTATCACTGTGACGAAGTGCCCTTCGCCACTTTGTCTTGGAGAGGACTGTTTGCCAGCCTCCTGCCCTGCGACTATGGCCTTGGTACATATTGCCCTTCAAACACAGTATTCGGCCATACCAGAGTGTATGTCACTCATTCTGGCCCTTTACATACAGGGGGGTCATTCGGTACTTGCCCTGTGTGAACCATGATACCACAGAAAGCTATGCCATGGAGCCCATTCATATAATGAAAGACTATGGGAAAGACTTTAGCTACATGGCAATTGAACTGTGTGAAGAGGATCTGAGCGCTATTCGGTAGTTTTATGCGCTCAGACCCCAGCTGTAACGGAACCCATCACTGTTTTACCCTGTTTTATGATTATTTAATTCTTGGTTAAAATATGATCACATTGCTGTACTGTAGATATGTTGTTTTATGTTCTACAGAATATATTGGCTCAGAATATCAAAGCTACTAGGCTAATAGATAATCCTGTTACAGATAAGTAAAGTCGCTTGTATAAACTGTTTTCATTCTCAGATAAGAACAAAGAAGGCTGATTTAATCATTGTCTGATTATATCAAGTTGCCTCAGGGAGGGGTGACCACACCTATTGTCCCTCTATCTGTATTGTGTGGGGGATATGTGACATGTCTGTGTGTTATGTGAAAAACATACTTTTACTAACTTTTGAACCCCTGGTCTGATTCATGCCATTTTTTAATATGTCGTTCCCCTGGGTGAGAGATATTGAACGGTGCTGGACTTAAAGGTGTACCCCCTGTTTTTGGGGTACATCCAGAATGTGGTTAAAATTGTGTCTGTTTTAATTGTGTTACCTGTTATCTGAGGGGAGGAGACGTGGGGGTTGAACCATGTATCTAATTGGCTGTGATAATTATGTGGGTGTAGCCCTTCAGAGGGCACCATTGCATAAAAGGAGATCCCCTGTCATTAAAGAATAGTTCTACTTGACCCTTCAAAACGTAGTCTCATCTCGTTATTGGAGGGGATCGCTATATATTACTGGGGATTGCTATGCTTTTGCATACTCCCTTGAGCTGTAACTACTGAACGCTTGTTCCTGATGTACTCTACTTGGAGGAGAGGTCTTCCCCACACGGTCCTGGATGCTGGAGATTCATACAGGGTGGAAGGAAGACGGCGCGGCTCCAGCTAAACTACGGCGGTTGTGGAGTCTGTGGTGGTTGTGGTGTCCGGTGCGGTGCTTGTAGGCCTCGGCGCAAACTAGGACGCGTCTATCAACGGAGGTACCCGGTCGGGGTGCCAGGAGATCCGTTACATTGGCTGGCAGTGGTGGGATGGCGTCCTAGTAAGAGGAAAAGCAGCACAGAGACACCGGTAACGTTTGGAGTTACAAATTGAGGGCAACGCTAGTATCCGTACAGCGCCCCTGGCTACAGCAGGATGGAACCGGCTAGTTTTCGGACAGCGTTCCATGATGAGGATGAGGAGGAGGCCGCGGACTACAGAGATGCAGACAGAAAGGAACTCTGGTATGATGCCCTGGAAGATGCCCAATGGCGGCGAGGTGAGAGTCTCCCCAGTGATGAGCAGCGGCTACAGAAGCGTGTGGCGATGCGGATGTATCTATTGGGAGAGCAGCCCCTGGATGAGTGGGTGACAAGACTAGAGACCCTGGTACGGCGAGAGATCTGGCTAGACAACGCATACCAGGCCCTCTGGTGGCATACCGTTCGACTTACCCCCTGGACTGCTGAACATGACTTACCGGAGGGAGATGATTATGATGGCCCGGGTTTATTATGGGATGCCTTGGAGGACGACATTGATCTTGGCAGCACGGAGGAGTCTAGGTTTTGGGACATCTACGACTACCGGATGGGCATGTATGTCTGGGATGACGAAGGCGAGGTGAGCAAAGACATGACCCACCTGGTAACAAGAGAGTGGGAGCTGGAGCAGGACTACCAACACCTGCTCAGCTTCGTGCAGCCCCAACCTACTCGACAAGCGGAACCAGACTTCATTGACTGGTCCTGGGATGACCTCCAGATGGCAGGTAGAGATGGGACCGAGGTCTCTCTACCGGCCCTACAGGGGGCAGAAGGTGTCGTCCTTCCCCCCCAGCGGCAGTGTGAACCCCAGGGGGCAGAAGGTGTCATCCTTCCCCCCCAGCGGCAGTGTGAACCCCAGGGGGCAGAGGGTGTCATCCTTCCCCATCCAGCGGCAGTGTGAACCCCAGGGGGCAGAAGGTGTCGTCCTTACCCCCCAGCGGCAGTGTGAACCCCAGGGGGCAGAAGGTGTCGTCCTTCCCCCCCAGCGGCAGTGTGAACCCCAGGGGGCAGAAGGTGTCGTCCTTCCCCCCCAGCGGCAGTGTGAACTCCAGGGGGCAGAAGGTGTCGTCCTTCCCCCCCAGATGCAGTGTGAACCCCAGGGGGCAGAAGGTGTCGTCCTTCCCCCCCAGCGGCAGTGTGAACCACAGGGGGCAGAAGGTGTCGTCCTTCCCCCCCAGCAGCAGTGTGAACCCCAGGGGGCAGAAGGTGTTGTCCTTCCCCCCCAGCGGCAGTGTGAACCCCAGGGGGCAGAAGGTGTCGTCCTTCCCCCCCAGCGGCAGTGTGAACCCCAGGGGGCAGAAGGTGTCGTCCTTCCCCCCCAGTGGCAGTGTGAACCACAGGGGGCAGAAGGTGTCGTCCTTCCTCCCCAGCGACAGTTTACCCTGACAAGGGGAGACACCAATCTCCCAGACAGCGCAGATGGGACCGTGGTCTCTGCGCCCACAGCCTGTACAGATCCCCAACTACCCTCACTGGGACAACCGGAGGAGGGGGTAAGTACAAATTCCCCTCCCCAGCTAACTTCTAATGTGGCCCCAGGGTTAACAGAGGAAATGTTAACCCCCACTGACTGCCACGTTTCCCTGGCTACTGAGCCGGAATATGTCCCAAGTACCCCAGCAGAAGAGCTGACAGCGGGGCAGAGTGCAGTTGGCCTCTGCCCTCCCTTTGTCCCTTGTACAGAGCAGGATGTCCTGCAGGTTATACCAGCAGAAGAGCTGGCATCAGGGCAGAGTGCCGCTGGCTTCTGCCCCTCAAGTCCCCTCAGCGTGTTGCCCCATCACCACAGCGAAATATCCAGGTGCCGTAACTTTTTGTTGTGGGTGCGCTGCTCTTGCACTTTGTTGTTGTGGGGGGGCTGCTCTAGCACTGGTTTATTGTGGGTTGGTGGATCGTCTAACGGAGGCACTGACCGGCAGAAGATCAGGTGCCTGGTTAGACTTCCCCCCAAAGGGGAGATGTGTGACGAAGTGCCCTTCGCCATTTTGTCTTGGAGAGGACTGTTTGCCAGCCACCTGCCCTGCGACTATGGCCCTGGTACATATTGCCCTTCAAACACAGTATTCGGCCATACCAGAGTGTATGTCACTCATTCTGGCCCTTTACATACAGGGGGGTCATTCGGTACTTGCCCTGTGTGAATCATGATACCACAGAAAGCTATGCCATGGAGCCCATTCATATAATGAAAGACTATGGGAAAGACTTTAGCTACATGGCAATTGAACTGTGTGAAGAGGATCTGAGCGCTATTCGGTAGTTTTATGCGCTCAGACCCCAGCTGTAACGGAACCCATCACTGTTTTACCCTGTTTTATGATTATTTAATTCTTGGTTAAAATATGATCACATTGCTGTACTGTAGATATGTTGTTTTATGTTCTACAGAATATATTGGCTCAGAATATCAAAGCTACTAGGCTAATAGATAATCCTGTTACAGATAAGAAAAGTCGATTGTATAAACTGTTTTCATTCTCAGATAAGAACAAAGAAGGCTGATTTAATCATTGTCTGATTATATCAAGTTGCCTCAGGGAGGGGTGACCACACCTATTGTCCCTCTATCTGTATTGTGTGGGGAATATGTGACATGTCTGTGTGTTATGTGAAAAACATACTTTTACTAACTTTTGAACCCCTGGTCTAATTCATGCCATTTTTTAATATGTTGTTCCCCTGGGTGAGAGATATTGAACGGTTCTGAACTTAAAGGTGTACCCCCTGTTTTTGGGGTACATCCAGAATGTGGTTAAAATTGTGTCTGTTTTAATTGTGTTACCTGTTATCTGAGGGGAGGAGACGTGGGGGTTGAACCATGTATCTAATTGGCTGTGATAATTATGTGGGTGTAGCCCTTCAGAGGGCACCATTGCATAAAAGGAGATCCCCTGTCATTAAAGAATAGTTCTACTTGACCCTTCAAAACGTAGGCTCATCTCGTTATTGGAGGGGATCGCTATATATTACTGGGGATTGCTATGCTTTTGCATACTCCCTTGAGCTGTAACTACTGAACGCTTGTTCCTGATGTACTCTCCTTGGAGGAGAGGTCTTCCCCACACGGTCCTGGATGCTGGAGATTCATACAGGGTGGAAGGAAGACGGCGCGGCTCCAGCTAAACTACGGCGGTTGTGGAGTCTGTGGTGGTTGTGGTGTCCGGTGCGGTGCTTGTAGGCCTCGGCGCAAACTAGGACGCGTCTATCAACGGAGGTACCCGGTCGGGGTGCCAGGAGATCCGTTACATTGGCTGGCAGTGGTGGGATGGCGTCCTAGTAAGAGGAAAAGCAGCACAGAGATACCGGTAACGTTTGGAGTTACAAATTGAGGGCAACGCTAGTATCCGTACATCGCCCCTGGCTACAGCAGGATGGAACCGGCTAGTTTTCGGACAGCGTTCCATGATGGGGATGAGGAGGAGGCCGCGGACTACAGGGATGCAGACAGAAAGGAACTCTGGTATGATGCCCTGGAAGATGCCCAATGGCGGCGAGGTGAGAGTCTCCCCAGTGATGAGCAGCGGCTACAGAAGCGTGTGGCGATGCGGATGTATCTATTGGGAGAGCAGCCCCTGGATGAGTGGGTGACAAGACCAGAGACCCTGGTACGGCGAGAGATCTGGCTAGACAACGCATACCAGGCCCTCTGGTGGCATACCGTTCGACTTACCCCTGGACAGCTGAACACGACTTACCGGAGGGAGATGATTATGATGGCCCGGGTTTATTATGGGATGCCTTGGAGGACGACATTGATCTTGGCAGCACGGAGGAGTCTAGGTTTTTGGACATCTACGACTACCGGATGGGCATGTATGTCTGGGATGACGAAGGCGAGGTGAGCAAAGACATGACCCACCTGGTAACAAGAGAGTGGGAGCTGGAGCAGGACTACCAACACCTGCTCAGCTTCGTGCAGCCCCAACCTACTCGACAAGCGGAACCAGACTTCATTGACTGGTCCTGGGATGACCTCCAGATGGCAGGTAGAGATGGGACCGAGGTCTCTCTACCGGCCCTACAGGGGGCAGAAGGTGTCGTCCTTCCCCCCCAGCGGCAGTGTGAACCCCAGGGGGCAGAAGGTGTCATCCTTCCCCCCCAGTGGCAGTGTGAACCCCAGGGGGCAGAAGGTGTCATCCTTCCCCCCCCAGCGGCAGTGTGAACCCCAGGGGGCAGAAGGTGTCGTCCTTACCCCCCAGCGGCAGTGTGAACCCCAGGGGGCAGAAGGTGTCGTCCTTCCCCCCCAGCGGCAGTGTGAACCCCAGGGGGCAGAAGGTGTCGTCCTTCCCCCCCAGCGGCAGTGTGAACCCCAGGGGGCAGAAGGTGTCGTCCTTCCCCCCCAGATGCAGTGTGAACCCCAGGGGGCAGAAGATGTCGTCCTTCCCCCCCAGCGGCAGTGTGAACCACAGGGGGCAGAAGGTGTCGTCCTTCCCCCCCAGCAGCAGTGTGAACCCCAGGGGGCAGAAGGTGTCGTCCTTCCCCCCCAGCGGCAGTGTGAACCCCAGGGGGCAGAAGGTGTCGTCCTTCCCCCCCAGCGGCAGTGTGAACCCCAGGGGGCAGAAGGTGTCGTCCTTCCCCCCCAGTGGCAGTGTGAACCACAGGGGGCAGAAGGTGTCGTCCTTCCTCCCCAGCGACAGTTTACCCTGACAAGGGGAGACACCAATCTCCCAGACGGCGCAGATGGGACCGTGGTCTCTGCGCCCACAGCCTGTACAGATCCCCAACTACCCTCACTGGGACAACCGGAGGAGGGGGTAAGTACAAATTCCCCTCCCCAGCTAACTTCTAATGTGGCCCCAGGGTTAACAGAGGAAATGTTAACCCCCACTGACTGCCACGTTTCCCTGGCTACTGAGCCGGAATATGTCCCAAGTACCCCAGCAGAAGAGCTGACAGCGGGGCAGAGTGCAGTTGGCCTCTGCCCTCCCTTTGTCCCTTGTACAGAGCAGGATGTCCTGCAGGTTATACCAGCAGAAGAGCTGGCATCAGGGCAGAGTGCCGCTGGCCTCTGCCCCTCAAGTCCCCTCAGCGTGTTGCCCCATCACCACAGCGAAATATCCAGGTGCCGTAACTGTTTGTTGTGGGTGGGCTGCTCTTGCACTTTGTTGTTGTGGGGGGGCTGCTCTAGCACTGGTTTATTGTGGGTTGGTGGATCGTCTAACGGAGGCACTGACCGGCAGAAGATCAGGTGCCTGGTTAGACTTCCCCCCAAAGGGGAGATGTGTGACGAAGTGCCCTTCGCCATTTTGTCTTGGAGAGGACTGTTTGCCAGCCACCTGCCCTGCGACTATGGCCCTGGTACATATTGCCCTTCAAACACAGTATTCGGCCATACCAGAGTGTATGTCACTCATTCTGGCCCTTTACATACAGGGGGGTCATTCGGTACTTGCCCTGTGTGAACCATGATACCACAGAAAGCTATGCCATGGAGCCCATTCATATAATGAAAGACTATGGGAAAGACTTTAGCTACATGGCAATTGAACTGTGTGAAGAGGATCTGAGCGCTATTCGGTAGTTTTATGCGCTCAGACCCCAGCTGTAACGGAACCCATCACTGTTTTACCCTGTTTTATGATTATTTAATTCTTGGTTAAAATATGATCACATTGCTGTACTGTAGATATGTTGTTTTATGTTCTACAGAATATATTGGCTCAGAATATCAAAGCTACTAGATAATCCTGTTACAGATAAGAAAAGTCGATTGTATAAACTGTTTTCATTCTCAGATAAGAACAAAGAAGGCTGATTTAATCATTGTCTGATTATATCAAGTTGCCTCAGGGAGGGGTGACCACACCTATTGTCCCTCTATCTGTATTGTGTGGGGGATATGTGACATGTCTGTGTGTTATGTGAAAAACATACTTTTACTAACTTTTGAACCCCTGGTCTGATTCATGCCATTTTTTAATATGTTATTCCCCTGGGTGAGAGATATTGAACGGTGCTGGACTTAAAGGTGTACCCCCTGTTTTTGGGGTACATCCAGAATGTGGTTAAAATTGTGTCTGTTTTAATTGTGTTACCTGTTATCTGAGGGGAGGAGACGTGGGGGTTGAACCATGTATCTAATTGGCTGTGATAATTATGTGGGTGTAGCCCTTCAGAGGGCACCATTGCATAAAAGGAGATCCCCTGTCATTAAAGAATAGTTCTACTTGACCCTTCAAAACGTAGTCTCATCTCGTTATTGGAGGGGATCGCTATATATTACTGGGTAATGCTATGCTTTTGCATACTCCCTTGAGCTGTAACTACTGAACGCTTGTTCCTGATGTACTCTCCTTGGAGGAGAGGTCTTCCCCACACGGTCCTGGATGCTGGAGATTCATACAGGGTGGAAGGAAGACGGCGCGGCTCCAGCTAAACTACGGCGGTTGTGGAGTCTGTGGTGGTTGTGGTGTCCGGTGCGGTGCTTGTAGGCCTCGGCGCAAACTAGGACGCGTCTATCAACGGAGGTACCCGGTCGGGGTGCCAGGAGATCCGTTACAATCACCCAGTATGCATCGCTCTCTTGTTACACCCATATGCCCTTCTCTATCACCCAGAATACATCACTTTCTTGTTACACCCATATTCTCATCTCTATCACCCAGAACGCATCACTTTCTTGTCACATCCATATGCCCTTCTCTATCACCCCTAATACCTTACTCTCTTGTTACACCCACATGCCCTTCTCTATCACCCAGAATGCATTTCTCTCTTGGTACACCCATATGCCCTTCTCTATCACCCAGAATACATCACTTTCTTTTTACACCAGCATGCTCTTCTCTATCACCCAGAATGCATTGCTCTCTTGTTGCACCCATATGCCCTTCTCTATCACCGAGAACGAATCCCTTTATTGTTACACCCATATGCCAATCTCTATACCCAGAATGCATCGCTCTCTTGTTACACCCTTATGCCCATCTCTATCGCCTGCAATGTATCGCTCTCTTCCTACACTTGTATGCCCTTCTCTATCACTAACAATCCATCACTGTCTTGTTTTATCCATATGCCCTTCTCTAACACCCAGAATGCATCACTCTCTTCTTACACCCATATACCCATCTCTATCACCCAGAATGCATGGCTCTCTTTTTACACTTCTATGCCCATCTTAATTACCCAGAATGCATCACTCTCTTGTTACACCCATATACCCTTCTCTATCACCCAGAATGCATCTCTCTCTTGGTATACCCATGTGCCCTTCTCTTTTACGCAGAATACATCACTTTCTTGTTACCCCCATATACCCTTATCTATTACCCAGAATACATTACTTTCTTGTTACACCCATATGCCCTTCTCTATCACCCAGATCGCATCACTTTCTTGTCACATCCATGTGCCCTTCTCTATCACCCAAAATGCATCACTCTCTTTTTATACCCATATACCCTTCTCTATCACCCAGAATGCATCTCTCTCTTCGTATACCCATGTGCCCTTCTCTATCACCCAGAATACATCACTTTCTTGTTACACCCATATCCCCTTCTCTATCACCCAGAACGTATCACTTTCTTCTCACATCCATATGCCCTTCTATATTACCCAGAAAGCATTACTTTCTTGTTACACCCATATGCCCTTCTCTTTCACCCAAAATGCATCACTATCTTGTTACACCCACGCACCCTTTTCTATCACCCAGAATGCATCTTTCTCTTGGTAAACCCACATGCCTTTCTCTATCACCCAGTATTTATAACTGTCTTGTTACACCCATATACCCATCTATATCACCCAGAATGCATCACTCTCTTGTTACACCCATATGCCCATCTCTATCACCCAGAATGCATAACTTTCTTGTTACACCCATATGCCCATCTAAATCACCCAGAATACATCACTATTGTTACACCCATATACCCATCTTTATAACCCAGAATGCATCACTCTCTTGTTACGCCCATATTCCCATCTCTATCACCCAGAACGCATCACTTTCTTGTCACATCCATATGCCTTTCTCTATCACCCTGAATAGATTGCTCTCTTGTTACACCCATATGCCCTTCTCTATCACCCAGAATGCATTGCTCTCTTGTTACACACATATGCCCTTATCTATCACCCAGAATGTATTGCTCTCTTGTTACATCCTTATGCCCATCTCTATCACCTGGAATGCATCGCTCTCTTGCTACACTTGTATGCCCTTCTCTATCACCAACAATCCATCATTGTCTTGTTTTAACCATATGCCCTTCTCTAATACCCAGAATGCATCACTCTGTTGTTACACCCGTGTGCCCATCTCTATCACCCAGAATGCATTGCTCTTTTGTTACACCCACATGCCCTTCTCTATCACCCAGAATGCATGACTTTCTTGTCACATCCATATGCCCTTCTCTATCACCCAGAATGCATCACTTTCTTGTCACATCCATGTGCCCTTCTCTATCACCCAGAATGTATTGCTCTCTTGTTACACCTATATGCCCTTATCTATCACCCAGAATGCATGGCTCCCTTATTACACCCATATGCACTTCTATATCACCCAGAATGCATCACTCTCTTGTTACACCAATATGCAATTCTCTATCACCCAGAATGCATCACTCTCTTGTTACACCCACATACCCTTCTCTATCACCCAGTATGCATCGCTCTCTTGTTAAACCCATATGCCCTTCTCTATCACCCAGAATACATCACTTTCTTGTTGTACCCATATGCCCTTCTCTATCACCCAGAATGCATCGCTCTCTTGTTACACCCTTATGCCCATCTCTATCAACTGGAATGCATCGCTCTCTTGCTACACTTGTATGCCCTTCTCTATCTTCAACATTCCATCACTGTCATGTTTTGTCCATATGCCCTTCTCTAACACCCAGAATACATCACTCTAGAATGCATCACTCTCTTGTTACACCCATATTCCCATCTCTTTCACCCAGAACACATCACTTTCTTGTCACATCCATATGCCCTTCTCTATCACCCAGAATGCATCACTTTCTTGTCACATCCATGTGCCCTTCTCTATCACCCATAATGTATTGCTCTCTTGTTACACCTATATGCCCTTCTTTATCACCCAGAATGCATGGCTCCCTTATTACACCCATATGCACTTCTATATCACCCAGAATGCATTGCTCTCTTGGTACAACCTTATGCCCATCTCTATCAATCAGAATGCATCTCTCTCTTGTTACACCCATATGCCCTTCTCTATCACTCAGAATGAATCACTCTCTTGTTACACCCTTATGCCCATCTCTATCACCTGGAATGCATCACTTTCTAGTTACACACATTTGCCCCTCTCTATCACCCAGAAAGCATCACTTTCTTCTTACACCCGTATGCCCATCTCTATTACCCAGAATGCATCATTCTCTTGTTACACCCATATGCCCATCTCTATCAACTAGAATGCATCACTCTCTTGGTACACCCATATGTAGTTCTCTATCACACAGAATGCATCACTCTCTTGTTACACCCACATCCCTTTCTCTATATTACCCAGAATGCATTACTCTGTTGCTACACGCTTATGGCCATGTCTATGACCAACAATCCATCACTGTCTTGTTACAACCATATGCCCATCTCTATCACCCAGTATGCATCACTCTCTTGTTACACCAATATGCAGTTCTCTATCACCCAGAATGCATCACTCTCTTGTTAAACCCATATGCCCTTCTCTATCACCCAGAATACATCACTCTCTTGTTACACCCATATGCCCATCTCTATCACCCAGAGTGCATCAATCTCTTGTCATACCCATATGCCCTTCTCTATCACCCAGAATGCATCACTCTCCTCTTACACCCATATGTAGTTCTGTATCACCCAGATTGCACCTCTCTTCTTACACCCGTATGCCCATCTCTATTACCCAGAATGCATCATTCTCTTGTTACACCCATATGCCCATCTCTATCAACTAGAATGCATCACTCTCTTGTTACACCCATATGTAGTTCTCTATCACCCAGAATTCATCACTCTCTTGTTACACCCATATCCCTTTCTCTATCACCCAGAATGCATCACTCTCTTGTAACACCCATATGACCACCTCTATTACCCAGAATGCATTACTCTGTTGCTACACGCTTATGGCCTTGTCTATGACCAACAATCCATCACTGTCTTGTTACAACCATATGCCCTTCTCTAACAGCAAGAACGCATCATTTTCTTGTTACACCCATATGCTCATCTCTATCACCTAGAATGCATCACTCTCTTGTCACATCCATATGCCCACCTCTATCACCCAGAATGCATCGCTCTCTTGCTACACGTTTGCCCTTCTCTATTACCAACAATCCATCACTGTCTTGTTACATACATATGCCCATCTCTATCACCCAGAATGCATCATTTTCTTGTTACACCCATGTGCCCATCTCTATCACCCAAAACGCATCACATTCTATTCACACCTATATGCCCATCTCTATCACCCAGTATGTATCACTCTCTTGTTACACCCATATGCCCTTCTCTATCACCCAGAATGCATCACTCTCTTGTTACTCCCATATGCCCTTCTCTATCACCCAGTATGCATCGCTCTCTTGTTACACC
Organism: Discoglossus pictus; assembly: GCA_027410445.1. NCBI lineage: Eukaryota > Metazoa > Chordata > Amphibia > Anura > Alytidae > Discoglossus > Discoglossus pictus. The sequence goes on along the minus strand of CM050165.1, from coordinate 119,212,151 downwards.
CATATGCCCTTCTCTATCACCCAGAATACATCACTTTTTTGTTGCACCCATATGCCCTTCTCTATCACACAAAATGCATCGCTCTCTTGTTACACCCTTATGCCCATCTCTATCAACTGGAATGCATCGCTCTCTTACTACGCTTGTATGCCCTTCTCTATCACCAACATTCCATCACTGTCATGTTTTGTCCATATGCCCTTCTCTAACACCCAGAATGCATCACTCTAGAATGCATCACTCTCTTGTTACACCCATATTCCCATCTCTTTCACCCAGAACACATCACTTTCTTGTCACATCCATATGCCCTTCTCTATCACCCAGAATGCATCACTTTCTTGTCACATCCATGTGCCCTTCTCTATCACCCAGAATGTATTGCTCTCTTGTTACACCTATATGCCCTTCTTTATCACCCAGAATGCATGGCTCCCTTATTACACCCATATGCACTTCTATATCACCCAGAATGCATCTCTCTCTTGTTACACCCATATGCCCTTGTCTATCACTCAGATTGAATCACTCTCTTTTTACACCCTTATGCCCATCTCTATCACCTGGAATGCATCACTTTCTAGTTACACACATTTGCCCCTCTCTATCACCCAGAAAGCATCACTTTCTTGTTATACCCGTATGCCCATCTCTATCACTCAGAATGTACCACTCTCTTGTCACACCCATATGTCCACTTCTATAACCCAGAATGCATTGCTCTCTTGCTACGCTCGTATGCCCTTCTCTATCACCAACAATCCATCACTGTCTTGTTACATCCATATGCCCTTCTCTAACACTCAGAATGCATCACTCTCTTCTCACACCCATATTCCCATATCTATCAACCAGAATACATAATTTTCTTGTTACAACAATGTGCCCATCTCTATCATCCAGAACGCATCACTCTATTGTTACACCCATATGCCCATCTCTATCACCCAGAGTGCATCAATCTCTTGTCATACCCATATGCCCTTCTCTATCACCCAGAATGCATCACTCTACTCTTACACCCATATGTAGTTCTCTATCACCCAGATTGCACTTCTCTTCTTACACCAGTATGCCCATCTCTATTACCCAGAATGCATCACTCTCTTGTTACACCAATATGCAGTTCTCTATCACCCAGAATGCATCACTCTCTTGTTACACCCACATACCCTTCTCTATCACCCAGAATACATCACTCTCTTGTTACACCCATATGCCCATCTCTATCACCCAGAGTGCATCAATCTCTTGTCATACCCATATGCCCTTCTCTATCACCCAGAATGCATCACTCTCCTCTTACACCCATATGTAGTTCTCTATCACCCAGATTGCACCTCTCTTCTTACACCCGTATGCCCATCTCTATTACCCAGAATGCATCATTCTCTTGTTACACCCATATGCCCATCTCTATCAACTAGAATGCATCACTCTCTTGTTACACCCATATGTAGTTCTCTATCACCCAGAATTCATCACTCTCTTGTTACACCCATATCCCTTTCTCTATCACCCAGAATGCATCACTCTCTTGTAACACCCATATGACCACCTCTATTACCCAGAATGCATTACTCTGTTGCTACACGCTTATGGCCTTGTCTATGACCAACAATCCATCACTGTCTTGTTACAACCATATGCCCTTCTCTAACAGCAAGAACGCATCATTTTCTTGTTACACCCATATGCTCATCTCTATCACCTAGAATGCATCACTCTCTTGTCACATCCATATGCCCACCTCTATCACCCAGAATGCATCACTCTCTTGTCACATCCATATGCCCACCTCTATCACCCAGAATGCATCGCTCTCTTGCTACACGTTTGCCCTTCTCTATTACCAACAATCCATCACTGTCTTGTTACATACATATGCCCATCTCTATCACCCAGAATGCATCATTTTCTTGTTACACGCATGTGCCCATCTCTATCACCCAAAACGCATCACATTCTATTCACACCTATATGCCCATCTCTATCACCCAGTATGCATCACTCTCTTGTTACACCCATATGCCCTTCTCTATCACCCAGAATGCATCACTCTCTTGTTACTCCCATATGCCCTTCTCTATCACCCAGTATGCATCGCTCTCTTGTTACACCCATATGCCCTTCTCTATCACCCAGAATACATCACTTTCTTGTTGCACCCATATGCCCTTCTCTATGACACAGAATGCATCGCTCTCTTGTTACACCCTTATGCCCATCTCTATCAACTGGAATGCATCGCTCTCTTGCTACGCTTGTATGCCCTTCTCTATCACCAACATTCCATCACTGTCATGTTTTGTCCATATGCCCTTCTCTAACACCCAGAATGCATCACTCTAGAATGCATCACTCTCTTGTTACACCCATATTCCCATCTCTTTCACCCAGAACACATCACTTTCTTGTCACATCCATATGCCCTTCTCTATCACCCAGAATGCATCACTTTCTTGTCACATCCATGTGCCCTTCTCTATCACCCAGAATGTATTGCTCTCTTGTTACACCTATATGCCCTTCTTTATCACCCAGAATGCATGGCTCCCTTATTACACCCATATGCACTTCTATATCACCCAGAATGCATTGCTCTCTTGTAACACCCATATGACCACCTCTATTACCCAGAATGCATTACTCTGTTGCTACACGCTTATGGCCTTGTCTATGACCAACAATCCATCACTGTCTTGTTACAACCATATGCCCTTCTCTAACAGCAAGAACGCATCATTTTCTTGTTACACCCATATGCTCATCTCTATCACCTAGAATGCATCACTCACTTGTCACATCCATATGCCCACCTCTATCACCCAGAATGCATCGCTCTCTTGCTACACGCTTATGGCCTTGTCTATGACCAACAATCCATTACTGTCTTGTTACATACATATGCCCATCTCTATCACCCAGAATGCATCATTTTCTTGTTACACCCATGTGCCCATCTCTATCACCCAAAACGCATCACATTCTATTCACACCTATATGCCCATCTCTATCACCCAGTATGTATCACTCTCTTGTTACACCCATATACCCATCTCTATCACCCAGTATGCATCACTCCCTTGTTACACCCATATGCCCTTCTCTATCACCCAGAATGCATCACTCTCTTGTTACTCCCATATGCCCTTCTCTATCACCCAGTATGCATCGCTCTCTTGTTTCACCCATATGCCCTTCTCTATCACCCTGAATACATCATTTTTTTGTTGCACCCATATGCCCTTCTCTATCACCCAGAATGCATCGCTCTCTTGTTACACCATTATGCCCATCTCTATCAACTGGAATGCATCGCTCTCTTGCTACACTTGTATGCCCTTCTCTATCACCAACATTCCATCACTGTCATGTTTTGTCCATATGCCCTTCTCTAACACCCAGAATGCATCACTCTAGAATGCATCACTCTCTTGTTACACCCATATTCCCATCTCTATCACCCAGAATACATCACTTTCTTGTCACATCCATATGCCCTTCTCTATCACCCAGAATGCATCACTTTCTTGTCACATCCATGTGCCCTTCTCTATCACCCAGAATGTATTGCTCTCTTGTTACACCTATATGCACTTCTATATCACCCAGAATGCATTGCTCTCTTGTTACAACCTTATGCCCATCTCTATCAATCAGAATGCATCTCTCTCTTGTTACACCCATATGCCCTTGTCTATCACTCAGAATGAATCACTCTCTTGTTACACCCATATGTAGTTCTCTATCATCCAGAATTCATCACTCTCTTGTTACACCCACATCCCTTTCTCTATCACCCAGAATGCATCACTCTCTTGTAACACCCATATGACCACCGATATTACCCAGAATGCATTACTCTGTTGCTACACGCTTATGGCCTTGTCTATGACCAACAATCCATCACTGTCTTGTTACAACCATATGCCCTTCTCTAACAGCAAGAACGCATCATTTTCTTGTTACACCCATGTGCCCATCTTTATCACCCAGAACGCATCACTTTCTTGTTACACCCATATGCCCATCTCTATCACCTAGAATGCATCACTCACTTGTCACATCCATATGCCCACCTCTATCACCCAGAATGCATCGCTCTCTTGCTACACGTTTGCCCTTCTCTATTACCAACAATCCATCACTGTCTTGTTACATACATATGCCCATCTCTATCACCCAGAATGCATCATTTTCTTGTTACACCCACATACCCTTCTCTATCACCCAGAATGCATCACTCTCTTGTTAAACCCATATGCCCTTCTCTATCACCCAGAATACATCACTCTCTTGTTACACCCATATGCCCATCTCTATTACCCAGAATGCATCACTCTGTTACACCCACATACCCTTCTCTATTACCCAGAATGCATCACTCTCTTGTTAAACCCATATGCCCTTCTCTATCACTCAGAATACATCACTCTCTTGTTACACCCATATGCCCATCTCTATCACCCAGAGTGCATCAATCTCTTGTCATACCCTTATGCCCATCTCTATCAACTGGAATGCATCGCTCTCTTGCTACACTTGTATGCCCTTCTCTATCACCAACATTCCATCACTGTCATGTTTTGTCCATATGCCCTTCTCTAACACCCAGAATGCATCACTCTAGAATGCATCACTCTCTTGTTACACCCATATTCCCATCTCTTTCACCCAGAACACATCACTTTCTTGTCACATCCATATGCCCTTCTCTATCACCCAGAATGCATCACTTTCTTGTCACATCCATGTGCCCTTCTCTATCACCCAGAATGTATTGCTCTCTTGTTACACCTATATGCCTTTCTTTATCACCCAGAATGCATGGCTCCCTTATTACACCCATATGCACTTCTATATCACCCAGAATGCATTGCTCTCTTGTTACAACCTTATGCCCATCTCTATCAATCAGAATGCATCTCTCTCTTGTTACACCCATATGCCCTTGTCTATCACTCAGATTGAATCACTCTCTTTTTACACCCTTATGCCCATCTCTATCACCTGGAATGCATCACTTTCTAGTTACACACATTTGCCCCTCTCTATCACCCAGAAAGCATCACTTTCTTGTTATACCCGAGTGCCCATCTCTATCACTCAGAATGTACCACTCTCTTGTCACACCCATATGTCCACTTCTATAACCCAGAATGCATTGCTCTCTTGCTACGCTCGTATGCCCTTCTCTATCACCAACAATCCATCACTGTCTTGTTACATCCATATGCCCTTCTCTAACACTCAGAATGCATCACTCTCTTCTCACACCCATATTCCCATATCTATCAACCAGAATACATAATTTTCTTGTTACAACAATGTGCCCATCTCTATCATCCAGAACGCATCACTCTATTGTTACACCCATATGCCCATCTCTATCACCCAGAGTGCATCAATCTCTTGTCATACCCATATGCCCTTCTCTATCACCCAGAATGCATCACTCTACTCTTACACCCATATGTAGTTCTCTATCACCCAGATTGCACTTCTCTTCTTACACCAGTATGCCCATCTCTATTACCCAGAATGCATCACTCTCTTGTTACACCAATATGCAGTTCTCTATCACCCAGAATGCATCACTCTCTTGTTACACCCACATACCCTTCTCTATCACCCAGAATGCATCACTCTCTTGTTAAACCCATATGCCCTTCTCTATCACCCAGAATACATCACTCTCTTGTTACACCCATATGCCCATCTCTATCACCCAGAGTGCATCAATCTCTTGTCATACCCATATGCCCTTCTCTATCACCCAGAATGCATCACTCTCCTCTTACACCCATATGTAGTTCTCTATCACCCAGATTGCACCTCTCTTCTTACACCCGTATGCCCATCTCTATTACCCAGAATGCATCATTCTCTTGTTACACCCATATGCCCATCTCTATCAACTAGAATGCATCACTCTCTTGTTACACCCATATGTAGTTCTCTATCACCCAGAATGCATCACTCTCTTGTTACACCCACATCCCTTTCTCTATCACCCAGAATGCATCACTCTCTTGTAACACCCATATGACCACCTCTATTACCCAGAATGCATTACTCTGTTGCTACACGCTTATGGCCTTGTCTATGACCAACAATCCATCACTGTCTTGTTACAACCATATGCCCTTCTCTAACAGCAAGAACGCATTATTTTCTTGTTACACCCATGTGCCCATCTTTATCACCCAGAACGCATCACTTTCTTGTTACACCCATATGCCCATCTCTATCACCTAGAATGCATCACTCTCTTGTCACATCCATATGCCTACCTCTATCACCCAGAATGCATCGCTCTCTTGCTACACGTTTGCCCTTCTCTATTACCAACAATCCATCACTGTCTTGTTACATACATATGCCCATCTCTATCACCCAGAATGCATCATTTTCTTGTTACACCCATGTGCCCATCTCTATCACCCAAAACGCATCACATTCTATTCACACCTATATGCCCATCTCTATCACCCAGTATGTATCACTCTCTTGTTACACCCATATACCCATCTCTATCACCCAGTATGCATCACTCCCTTGTTACACCCATATGCCCTTCTCTATCACCCAGAATGCATCACTCTCTTGTTACTCCCATATGCCCTTCTCTATCACCCAGTATGCATCGCTCTCTTGTTTCACCCATATGCCCTTCTCTATCACCCTGAATACATCATTTTTTTGTTGCACCCATATGCCCTTCTCTATCACCCAGAATGCATCGCTCTCTTGTTACACCATTATGCCCATCTCTATCAACTGGAATGCATCGCTCTCTTGCCTCACTTGTATGCCCTTCTCTATCACCAACATTCCATCACTGTCATGTTTTGTCCATATGCCCTTCTCTAACACCCAGAATGCATCACTCTAGAATGCATCACTCTCTTGTTACACCCATATTCCCATCTCTTTCACCCAGAACACATCACTTTCTTGTCACATCCATATGCCCTTCTCTATCACCCAGAATGCATCACTTTCTTGTCACATCCATGTGCCCTTCTCTATCACCCAGAATGTATTGCTCTCTTGTTACACCTATATGCCCTTCTTTATCACCCAGAATGCATGGCTCCCTTATTACACCCATATACACTTCTATATCACCCAGAATGCATTGCTCTCTTGTTACAACCTTATGCCCATCTCTATCAATCAGAATGCATCTCTCTCTTGTTAAACCCATATGCCCTTCTCTATCACCCAGAATACATCACTTTCTTGTTGCACCCATATGCCCTTCTCTATCACCCAGAATGCATCGCTCTCTTGTTACACCCTTATGCCCATCTCTATCAACTGGAATGCATCGCTCTCTTGCTACACTTGTATGCCCTTCTCTATCTTCAACATTCCATCACTGTCATGTTTTGTCCATATGCCCTTCTCTAACACCCAGAATACATCACTCTAGAATGCATCACTCTCTTGTTACACCCATATTCCCATCTCTTTCACCCAGAACACATCACTTTCTTGTCACATCCATATGCCCTTCTCTATCACCCAGAATGCATCACTTTCTTGTCACATCCATGTGCCCTTCTCTATCACCCAGAATGTATTGCTCTCTTGTTACACCTATATGCCCTTCTTTATCACCCAGAATGCATGGCTCCCTTATTACACCCATATGCACTTCTATATCACCCAGAATGCATTGCTCTCTTGGTACAACCTTATGCCCATCTCTATCAATCAGAATGCATCTCTCTCTTGTTACACCCATATGCCCTTCTCTATCACTCAGAATGAATCACTCTCTTGTTACACCCTTATGCCCATCTCTATCACCTGGAATGCATCACTTTCTAGTTACACACATTTGCCCCTCTCTATCACCCAGAAAGCATCACTTTCTTCTTACACCCGTATGCCCATCTCTATTACCCAGAATGCATCATTCTCTTGTTACACCCATATGCCCATCTCTATCAACTAGAATGCATCACTCTCTTGGTACACCCATATGTAGTTCTCTATCACACAGAATGCATCACTCTCTTGTTACACCCACATCCCTTTCTCTATATTACCCAGAATGCATTACTCTGTTGCTACACGCTTATGGCCATGTCTATGACCAACAATCCATCACTCTCTTGTTACACCCATATGCCCATCTCTATCACCCAGTATGCATCACTCTCTTGTTACACCAATATGCAGTTCTCTATCACCCAGAATGCATCACTCTCTTGTTAAACCCATATGCCCTTCTCTATCACCCAGAATACATCACTCTCTTGTTACACCCATATGCCCATCTCTATCACCCAGAGTGCATCAATCTCTTGTCATACCCATATGCCCTTCTCTATCACCCAGAATGCATCACTCTCCTCTTACACCCATATGTAGTTCTCTATCACCCAGATTGCACCTCTCTTCTTACACCCGTATGCCCATCTCTATTACCCAGAATGCATCATTCTCTTGTTACACCCATATGCCCATCTCTATCAACTAGAATGCATCACTCTCTTGTTACACCCATATGTAGTTCTCTATCACCCAGAATTCATCACTCTCTTGTTACACCCATATCCCTTTCTCTATCACCCAGAATGCATCACTCTCTTGTAACACCCATATGACCACCTCTATTACCCAGAATGCATTACTCTGTTGCTACACGCTTATGGCCTTGTCTATAACCAACAATCCATCACTGTCTTGTTACAACCATATGCCCTTCTCTAACAGCAAGAACGCATCATTTTCTTGTTACACCCATATGCTCATCTCTATCACCTAGAATGCATCACTCACTTGTCACATCCATATGCCCACCTCTATCACCCAGAATGCATCACTCTCTTGTTACACCCATATGCCCTTCTCTATCACCCAGAATGCATCACTCTCTTGTTACTCCCATATGCCCTTCTCTATCACCCAGTATGCATCGCTCTCTTGTTTCACCCATATGCCCTTCTCTATCACCCTGAATACATCATTTTTTTGTTGCACCCATATGCCCTTCTCTATCACCCAGAATGCATCGCTCTCTTGTTACACCATTATGCCCATCTCTATCAACTGGAATGCATCGCTCTCTTGCCTCACTTGTATGCCCTTCTCTATCACCAACATTCCATCACTGTCATGTTTTGTCCATATGCCCTTCTCTAACACCCAGAATGCATCACTCTAGAATGCATCACTCTCTTGTTACACCCATATTCCCATCTCTTTCACCCAGAACACATCACTTTCTTGTCACATCCATATGCCCTTCTCTATCACCCAGAATGCATCACTTTCTTGTCACATCCATGTGCCCTTCTCTATCACCCAGAATGTATTGCTCTCTTGTTACACCTATATGCCCTTCTTTATCACCCAGAATGCATGGCTCCCTTATTACACCCATATACACTTCTATATCACCCAGAATGCATTGCTCTCTTGTTACAACCTTATGCCCATCTCTATCAATCAGAATGCATCTCTCTCTTGTTACACCCATATGCCCTTCTCTATCACCCAGAATACATCACTTTCTTGTTGCACCCATATGCCCTTCTCTATCACCCAGAATGCATCGCTCTCTTGTTACACCCTTATGCCCATCTCTATCAACTGGAATGCATCGCTCTCTTGCTACACTTGTATGCCCTTCTCTATCTTCAACATTCCATCACTGTCATGTTTTGTCCATATGCCCTTCTCTAACACCCAGAATACATCACTCTAGAATGCATCACTCTCTTGTTACACCCATATTCCCATCTCTTTCACCCAGAACACATCACTTTCTTGTCACATCCATATGCCCTTCTCTATCACCCAGAATGCATCACTTTCTTGTCACATCCATGTGCCCTTCTCTATCACCCAGAATGTATTGCTCTCTTGTTACACCTATATGCCCTTCTTTATCACCCAGAATGCATGGCTCCCTTATTACACCCATATGCACTTCTATATCACCCAGAATGCATTGCTCTCTTGGTACAACCTTATGCCCATCTCTATCAATCAGAATGCATCTCTCTCTTGTTACACCCATATGCCCTTCTCTATCACTCAGAATGAATCACTCTCTTGTTACACCCTTATGCCCATCTCTATCACCTGGAATGCATCACTTTCTAGTTACACACATTTGCCCCTCTCTATCACCCAGAAAGCATCACTTTCTTCTTACACCCGTATGCCCATCTCTATTACCCAGAATGCATCATTCTCTTGTTACACCCATATGCCCATCTCTATCAACTAGAATGCATCACTCTCTTGGTACACCCATATGTAGTTCTCTATCACACAGAATGCATCACTCTCTTGTTACACCCACATCCCTTTCTCTATATTACCCAGAATGCATTACTCTGTTGCTACACGCTTATGGCCATGTCTATGACCAACAATCCATCACTCTCTTGTTACACCCATATGCCCATCTCTATCACCCAGTATGCATCACTCTCTTGTTACACCAATATGCAGTTCTCTATCACCCAGAATGCATCACTCTCTTGTTACACCCATATCCCTTTCTCTATCACCCAGATTGCACCTCTCTTCTTACACCCGTATGCCCATCTCTATTACCCAGAATGCATCATTCTCTTGTTACACCCATATGCCCATCTCTATCAACTAGAATGCATCACTCTCTTGTTACACCCATATGTAGTTCTCTATCACCCAGAATTCATCACTCTCTTGTTACACCCATATCCCTTTCTCTATCACCCAGAATGCATCACTCTCTTGTAACACCCATATGACCACCTCTATTACCCAGAATGCATTACTCTGTTGCTACACGCTTATGGCCTTGTCTATGACCAACAATCCATCACTGTCTTGTTACAACCATATGCCCTTCTCTAACAGCAAGAACGCATCATTTTCTTGTTACACCCATATGCTCATCTCTATCACCTAGAATGCATCACTCTCTTGTCACATCCATATGCCCACCTCTATCACCCAGAATGCATCGCTCTCTTGCTACACGTTTGCCCTTCTCTATTACCAACAATCCATCACTGTCTTGTTACATACATATGCCCATCTCTATCACCCAGAATGCATCATTTTCTTGTTACACCCATGTGCCCATCTCTATCACCCAAAACGCATCACATTCTATTCACACCTATATGCCCATCTCTATCACCCAGTATGTATCACTCTCTTGTTACACCCATATACCCATCTCTATCACCCAGTATGCATCACTCCCTTGTTACACCCATATGCCCTTCTCTATCACCCAGAATGCATCACTCTCTTGTTACTCCCATATGCCCTTCTCTATCACCCAGTATGCATCGCTCTCTTGTTACACCCATATGCCCTTCTCTATCACCCAGAATACATCACTTTCTTGTTGCACCCATATGCCCTTCTCTATGACACAGAATGCATCGCTCTCTTGTTACACCCTTATGCCCATCTCTATCAACTGGAATGCATCGCTCTCTTGCTACGCTTGTATGCCCTTCTCTATCACCAACATTCCATCACTGTCATGTTTTGTCCATATGCCCTTCTCTAACACCCAGAATGCATCACTCTAGAATGCATCACTCTCTTGTTACACCCATATTCCCATCTCTTTCACCCAGAACACATCACTTTCTTGTCACATCCATATGCCCTTCTCTATCACCCAGAATGCATCACTTTCTTGTCACATCCATGTGCCCTTCTCTATCACCCAGAATGTATTGCTCTCTTGTTACACCTATATGCCCTTCTTTATCACCCAGAATGCATGGCTCCCTTATTACACCCATATGCACTTCTATATCACCCAGAATGCATTGCTCTCTTGTTACAACCTTATGCCCATCTCTATCAATCAGAATGCATCTCTCTCTTGTTAAACCCATATGCCCTTCTCTATCACCCAGAATACATCACTTTCTTGTTGCACCCATATGCCCTTCTCTATCACCCAGAATGCATCGCTCTAGAATGCATCACTCTCTTGTTACACCCATATTCCCATCTCTTTCACCCAGAACACATCACTTTCTTGTCACATCCATATGCCCTTCTCTATCACCCAGAATGCATCACTTTCTTGTCACATCCATGTGCCCTTCTCTATCACCCATAATGTATTGCTCTCTTGTTACACCTATATGCCCTTCTTTATCACCCAGAATGCATGGCTCCCTTATTACACCCATATGCACTTCTATATCACCCAGAATGCATTGCTCTCTTGGTACAACCTTATGCCCATCTCTATCAATCAGAATGCATCTCTCTCTTGTTACACCCATATGCCCTTCTCTATCACTCAGAATGAATCACTCTCTTGTTACACCCTTATGCCCATCTCTATCACCTGGAATGCATCACTTTCTAGTTACACACATTTGCCCCTCTCTATCACCCAGAAAGCATCACTTTCTTCTTACACCCGTATGCCCATCTCTATTACCCAGAATGCATCATTCTCTTGTTACACCCATATGCCCATCTCTATCAACTAGAATGCATCACTCTCTTGGTACACCCATATGTAGTTCTCTATCACACAGAATGCATCACTCTCTTGTTACACCCACATCCCTTTCTCTATATTACCCAGAATGCATTACTCTGTTGCTACACGCTTATGGCCATGTCTATGACCAACAATCCATCACTCTCTTGTTACACCCATATGCCCATCTCTATCACCCAGTATGCATCACTCTCTTGTTACACCAATATGCAGTTCTCTATCACCCAGAATGCATCACTCTCTTGTTAAACCCATATGCCCTTCTCTATCACCCAGAATACATCACTCTCTTGTTACACCCATATGCCCATCTCTATCACCCAGAGTGCATCAATCTCTTGTCATACCCATATGCCCTTCTCTATCACCCAGAATGCATCACTCTCCTCTTACACCCATATGTAGTTCTCTATCACCCAGATTGCACCTCTCTTCTTACACCCGTATGCCCATCTCTATTACCCAGAATGCATCATTCTCTTGTTACACCCATATGCCGATCTCTATCAACTAGAATGCATCACTCTCTTGTTACACCCATATGTAGTTCTCTATCACCCAGAATTCATCACTCTCTTGTTACACCCATATCCCTTTCTCTATCACCCAGAATGCATCACTCTCTTGTAACACCCATATGACCACCTCTATTACCCAGAATGCATTACTCTGTTGCTACACGCTTATGGCTTTGTCTATGACCAACAATCCATCACTGTCTTGTTACAACCATATGCCCTTCTCTAACAGCAAGAACGCATCATTTTCTTGTTACACCCATGTGCCCATCTCTATCACCTAGAATGCATCACTTTCTTGTTACACCCATATGCTCATCTCTATCACCTAGAATGCATCACTCTCTTGTCACATCCATATGCCCACCTCTATCACCCAGAATGCATCGCTCTCTTGCTACACGTTTGCCCTTCTCTATTACCAACAATCCATCACTGTCTTGTTACATACATATGCCCATCTCTATCACCCAGAATGCATCATTTTCTTGTTACACCCATGTGCCCATCTCTATCACCCAAAACGCATCACATTCTATTCACACCTATATGCCCATCTCTAGCACCCAGTATGTATCACTCTCTTGTTACACCCATATACCCATCTCTATCACCCAGTATGCATCACTCCCTTGTTACACCCATATGCCCTTCTCTATCACCCAGAATGCATCACTCTCTTGTTACTCCCATATGCCCTTCTCTATCACCCAGTATGCATCGCTCTCTTGTTACACCCATATGCCCTTCTCTATCACCCAGAATACATCACTTTCTTGTTGCACCCATATGCCCTTCTCTATGACACAGAATGCATCGCTCTCTTGTTACACCCTTATGCCCATCTCTATCAACTGGAATGCATCGCTCTCTTGCTACGCTTGTATGCCCTTCTCTATCACCAACATTCCATCACTGTCATGTTTTGTCCATATGCCCTTCTCTAACACCCAGAATGCATCACTCTAGAATGCATCACTCTCTTGTTACACCCATATTCCCATCTCTTTCACCCAGAACACATCACTTTCTTGTCACATCCATATGCCCTTCTCTATCACCCAGAATGCATCACTTTCTTGTCACATCCATGTGCCCTTCTCTATCACCCAGAATGTATTGCTCTCTTGTTACACCTATATGCCCTTCTTTATCACCCAGAATGCATGGCTCCCTTATTACACCCATATGCACTTCTATATCACCCAGAATGCATTGCTCTCTTGTTACAACCTTATGCCCATCTCTATCAATCAGAATGCATCTCTCTCTTGTTACACCCATATGCCCTTGTCTATCACTCAGATTGAATCACTCTCTTTTTACACCCTTATGCCCATCTCTATCACCTGGAATGCATCACTTTCTAGTTACACACATTTGCCCCTCTCTATCACCCAGAAAGCATCACTTTCTTGTTATACCCGTATGCCCATCTCTATCACTCAGAATGTACCACTCTCTTGTCACACCCATATGTCCACTTCTATAACCCAGAATGCATTGCTCTCTTGCTACGCTCGTATGCCCTTCTCTATCACCAACAATCCATCACTGTCTTGTTACATCCATATGCCCTTCTCTAACACTCAGAATGCATCACTCTCTTCTCACACCCATATTCCCATATCTATCAACCAGAATACATAATTTTCTTGTTACAACAATGTGCCCATCTCTATCATCCAGAACGCATCACTCTATTGTTACACCCATATGCCCATCTCTATCACCCAGAGTGCATCAATCTCTTGTCATACCCATATGCCCTTCTCTATCACCCAGAATGCATCACTCTACTCTTACACCCATATGTAGTTCTCTATCACCCAGATTGCACTTCTCTTCTTACACCAGTATGCCCATCTATATTACCCAGAATGCATCACTCTCTTGTTACACCAATATGCAGTTCTCTATCACCCAGAATGCATCACTCTCTTGTTACACCCACATACCCTTCTCTATCACCCAGAATGCATCACTCTCTTGTTAAACCCATATGCCCTTCTCTATCACCCAGAATACATCACTCTCTTGTTACACCCATATGCCCATCTCTATCACCCAGAGTGCATCAATCTCTTGTCATACCCATATGCCCTTCTCTATCACCCAGAATGCATCACTCTCCTCTTACACCCATATGTAGTTCTCTATCACCCAGATTGCACCTCTCTTCTTACACCCGTATGCCCATCTCTATTACCCAGAATGCATCATTCTCTTGTTACACCCATATGCCCATCTCTATCAACTAGAATGCATCACTCTCTTGTTACACCCATATGTAGTTCTCTATCACCCAGAATGCATCACTCTCTTGTTACACCCACATCCCTTTCTCTATCACCCAGAATGCATCACTCTCTTGTAACACCCATATGACCACCTCTATTACCCAGAATGCATTACTCTGTTGCTACACGCTTATGGCCTTGTCTATGACCAACAATCCATCACTGTCTTGTTACAACCATATGCCCTTCTCTAACAGCAAGAACGCATTATTTTCTTGTTACACCCATGTGCCCATCTTTATCACCCAGAACGCATCACTTTCTTGTTACACCCATATGCCCATCTCTATCACCTAGAATGCATCACTCTCTTGTCACATCCATATGCCCACCTCTATCACCCAGAATGCATCGCTCTCTTGCTACACGTTTGCCCTTCTCTATTACCAACAATCCATCACTGTCTTGTTACATACATATGCCCATCTCTATCACCCAGAATGCATCATTTTCTTGTTACACCCATGTGCCCATCTCTATCACCCAAAACGCATCACATTCTATTCACACCTATATGCCCATCTCTATCACCCAGTATGTATCACTCTCTTGTTACACCCATATACCCATCTCTATCACCCAGTATGCATCACTCTCTTGTTACACCCATATGCCCTTCTCTATCACCCAGAATGCATCACTCTCTTGTTACACCCATATGCCCTTCTCTATCACCCAGAATGCATCGCTCTCTTGTTACACCCATATGCCCTTCTCTATCACCCAGAATACATCACTTTCTTGTTGCACCCATATGCCCTTCTCTATCACACAGAATGCATCGCTCTCTTGTTACACCCTTATGCCCATCTCTATCAACTGGAATGCATCGCTCTCTTGCTACGCTTGTATGCCCTTCTCTATCACCAACATTCCATCACTGTCATGTTTTGTCCATATGCCCTTCTCTAACACCCAGAATGCATCACTCTCTTGTTACACCCATATTCCCATCTCTTTCACCCAGAACACATCACTTTCTTGTCACATCCATATGCCCTTCTCTATCACCCAGAATGCATCACTTTCTTGTCACATCCATGTGCCCTTCTCTATCACCCAGAATGTATTGCTCTCTTGTTACACCTATATGCCCTTCTTTATCACCCAGAATGCATGGCTCCCTTATTACACCCATATGCACTTCTATATCACCCAGAATGCATTGCTCTCTTGTTACAACCTTATGCCCATCTCCATCAATCAGAATGCATCTCTCTCTTGTTACACCCATATGCCCTTGTCTATCACTCAGATTGAATCACTCTCTTTTTACACCCTTATGCCCATCTCTATCACCTGGAATGCATCACTTTCTAGTTACACACATTTGCCCCTCTCTATCACCCAGAAAGCATCACTTTCTTGTTATACCCGTATGCCCATCTCTATCACTCAGAATGTACCACTCTCTTGTCACACCCATATGTCCACTTCTATAACCCAGAATGCATTGCTCTCTTGCTACGCTCGTATGCCCTTCTCTATCACCAACAATCCATCACTGTCTTGTTACATCCATATGCCCTTCTCTAACACTCAGAATGCATCACTCTCTTCTCACACCCATATGCCCTTCTCTATCAACCAGAATACATAATTTTCTTGTTACAACAATGTGCCCATCTCTATCATCCAGAACGCATCACTCTATTGTTACACCCATATGCCCATCTCTATCACCCAGAGTGCATCAATCTCTTGTCATACCCATATGCCCTTCTCTATCACCCAGAATGCATCACTCTACTCTTACACCCATATGTAGTTCTCTATCACCCAGATTGCACTTCTCTTCTTACACCAGTATGCCCATCTCTATCACCCAGAATGCATCACTCTCTTGTTACACCAATATGCAGTTCTCTATCACCCAGAATGCATCACTCTCTTGTTACACCCACATACCCTTCTCTATCACCCAGAATGCATCACTCTCTTGTTAAACCCATATGCCCTTCTCTATCACCCAGAATACATCACTCTCTTGTTACACCCATATGCCCATCTCTATCACCCAGAGTGCATCAATCTCTTGTCATACCCATATGCCCTTCTCTATCACCCAGAATGCATCACTCTCCTCTTACACCCATATGTAGTTCTCTATCACCCAGATTGCACCTCTCTTCTTACACCCGTATGCCCATCTCTATTACCCAGAATGCATCATTCTCTTGTTACACCCATATGCCCATCTCCATCAACTAGAATGCATCACTCTCTTGTTACACCCACATCCCTTTCTCTATCACCCAGAATGCATCACTGTCTTGTAACACCCATATGACCACCTCTATTACCCAGAATGCATTACTCTGTTGCTACACGCTTATGGCCTTGTCTATGACCAACAATCCATCACTGTCTTGTTACAACCATATGCCCTTCTCTAACAGCAAGAACGCATCATTTTCTTGTTACACCCATGTGCCCATCTTTATCACCCAGAACGCATCACTTTCTTGTTACACCCATATGGCCACCTCTATCACCCAGAATGCATCACTCTCTTGCTACACGTTTGCCCTTCTCTATTACCAACAATCCATCACTGTCTTGTTACATACATATGCCCATCTCTATCACCCAGAATGCATCATTTTCTTGTTACACCCATGTGCCCATCTCTATCACCCAAAACGCATCACATTCTATTCACACCTATATGCCCATCTCTATCACCCAGTATGTATCACTCTCTTGTTACACCCATATACCCATCTCTATCACCCAGTATGCATCACTCTCTTGTTACACCCATATGCCCTTCTCTATCACCCAGAATGCATCACTCTCTTGTTACTCCCATATGCCCTTCTCTATCACCCAGTATGCATCGCTCTCTTGTTACACCCATATGCCCTTCTCTATCACCCAGAATACATCACTTTCTTGTTGCACCCATATGCCCTTCTCTATCACCCAGAATGCATCGCTCTCTTGTTACAACCTTATGCCCATCTCTATCAACTGGAATGCATCGCTCTCTTGCTACACTTGTATGCCCTTCTCTATCACCAACATTCCATCACTGTCTTGTTTTGTCCATATGCCCTTCTCTAACACCCAGAATGCATCACTCTAGAATGCATCACTCTCTTGTTACACCCATATTCCCATCTCTATCACCCAGAACGCATCACTTTCTTGTCACATCCATATGCCCTTCTCTATCACCCCTAATACATTGCTCTCTTGTTACACCCACATGCCCTTCTCTATCACACAGAATGCATTTCTCTCTTGGTATACCCATATGCCCTTCTCTATCACCCAGAATACATCACTTTCTTGTTACACCAGCATGCCCTTCTCTATCACCCAGAATGCATTGCTCTCTTGTTGCACCCATATGCCCTTCTCTATCACCCAGAACGCATCCCTTTATTGTTACAACCATATGCCAATCTCTATACCCAGAATGCATTGCTCTCTTGTTACACCCTTATGCCCATCTCTATCGCCTGCAATGTATCGCTCTCTTCCTACACTTGTATGCCCTTCTCTATCACTAACAATCCATCACTGTCTTGTTTTATCCATATGCCCTTCTCTAACACCCAGAATGCATCACTCTCTTCTTACACCCATATACCCATCTCTATCACCCAAAATGCATGGCTCTCTTTTTACACTTCAATGCCCATCTTAATCACCCAGAATGCATCACTCTCTTGTTACACCCATATACCCTTCTCTATCACCCAGAATGCTTCTTTCTCTTGGTATACCCATGTGCCCTTCTCTTTTACGCAGAATACATCTTTTTCTTGTTACACCCATATACCCTTCTCTATCACCCAGATCGCATCACTTTCTTGTCACATCCATGTGCCCTTCTCTATCACCCAAAATGCATCACTCTCTTTTTATACCCATATACCCTTCTCTATCACCCAGAATGCATCTCTCTCTTCGTATACCCAGGTGCCCTTCTCTATCACCCAGAATACATCACTTTCTTGTTACACCCATATCCCCTTCTCTATCACCCAGAACGTATCACTTTCTTCTTACATCCATATGCCCTTCACTATTACCCAGAATGCATTACTTTCTTGTTACACCCATATGCTCTTCTCTATCACCCAAAATGCATCACTTTCTTGTTACACCCACACACCCTTCTCTATCACCCAGAATGCATCTTTCTCTTGGTACACCCACATGCCTTTCTCTATTACCCAGAATACATCACTTTCTTGTTACACCCATATACCCTTCTCTATCACCCAGAAGGTATCACTTTCTTCTCACATCCATATGCCCTTCTCTATTACCCAGAAAGCATTACTTTCTTGTTACACCCATATGCCCTTCTCTATCACCCAAAATGCATCACTGTCTTGTTACACCTACACACCCTTCTCTATCACCCAGAATGCATCTTTCTCTTTGTACACCCACATGCCTTTCTCTATCACCCAGAATACATCACTTTCTTGTTACACCCATATGCAGTTCTCTATGACCCAGTATTTATAACTGTCTTGTTACACCCATATGCCCATCTTTATAACCCAGAATGCATCACTCACTTGTTACGCCCATATTCCCATCTCTATCACCCAGAACGCATCACTTTCTTGTCACATCAATATGCCTTTCTCTATCACCCCGAATAGATTGCTCTCTTGTTACACCCATATGCCCTTCTCTATCACCCAGAATGCATTGCACTGTTGTTACACCCATATGCCCTTATATATCACCCAGAATGCATTGCTCTCTTGTTACACCCTTATGCCCACCTCTATCACCTGGAATGCATCGCTCTCTTGCTACACTTGTATGCCCTTCTCTATCACCAACAATCCATCATTGTCTTGTTTTAACCATATGCCCTTCTCTAATACCCAGAATGCATCACTCTGTTGTTACACCCGTGTGCCCATCTCTATCACCCAGAATGCATTGCTCTTTTGTTACACCCATATGCCCTTCTCTATCACCCAGAATGCTTCACTTTCTTGTCCCATCCATGTGCCCTTCTCTATCACCCAAAATGCATCACTCTCTTGTTACATCCATATACCCTTCTCTATCACCCAAAATGCATCTCTCTCTCTCTTGGTACACCCATATGCCCTTCTCTATCACCCAGAATACATCACTTTCTTGTTACACCCATATGCCCTTCTCTATCACCCAGAATACATTGCTCTCTTGTTGCACCCATATGCCCATCTCTATCACTCAGAATACATCACTTTCTTGTTACACCCTTATGCCCATCTCTATCAACTGGAATGCATCGCTCTCTTGCTACACTTGTATGCCCTTCTCTATCACCAACATTCCATCACTGTCTTGTTTTGTCCATATCTAACACCCAGAATGCATCACTCTAGAATGCATCACTCTTTTGTTACACCCATATTCCCATCTCTATCACCCAGAACGCATCACTTTCTTGTCACATCCATATGCCCTTCTCTATCACCCCGAATACATTGCTCTCTTGTTACACCCACATGCCCTTCTCTATCACCCAGAACTCATGACTTTCTTGTCACATCCATATGCCCTTCTCTATCACCCAGAATGCATCACTTTCTTGTCACATCCATGTGCCCTTCTCTATCACCCAGAATGTATTGCTCTCTTGTTACACCTATATGCCCTTCTTTATCACCCAGAATGCATGGCTCCCTTATTACATCCATATGCACTTCTATATCACCCAGAATGCATTGCTCTCTTGTTACAACCTTATGCCCATCTCTATCAATCAGAATGCATCGCTCTCTTGTTACACCCATATGCCCTTCTCTATCACTCAGAATGAATCACTCTCTTGTTACACCCTTATGCCCATCTCTATCACCTGGAATGCATCACTTTCTAGTTACACACATTTGCCCCTCTCTATCACCCAGAAAGCATCACTTTCTTGTTATACCCGTATGCCCATCTCTATCACTCAGAATGTACCACTCTCTTGTCACACCCATATGTCCACTTCTATAACCCAGAATGCATCGCTCTCTTGCTACGCTCGTATGCCCTTCTCTGTCACCAACAATCCATCACTGTCTTGTTACATCCATATGCCCTTCTCTAACACTCAGAATGCATCACTCTCTTCTCACACCCATATTCCCATATCTATCAACCAGAATACATAATTTACTTGTTACACCAATGTGCCCATCTCTATCATCCAGAACGCATCACTCTATTGTTACACCCATATGCCCATCTCTATCACCCAGAGTGCATCAATCTCTTGTCATACCCATATGCCCTTCTCTATCACCCAGAATGCATCACTCTACTCTTACACCCATATGTAGTTCTCTATCACCCAGATTGCACCACTCTTCTTACACCAGTATGCCCATCTCTATTACCCAGAATGCATCACTCTCTTGTTACACCAATATGCAGTTCTCTATCACCCAGAATGCATCACTCTCTTGTTACACCCACATACCCTTCTCTATCACCCAGAATGCATCACTCTCTTGTTAAACCCATATGCCCATCTCTATCACCCAGAATGCATCACTCTCTTGTTACACCTATATGCCCTTCTCTATCACCCAGAATGCATCACTCTCCTCTTGCACCCATATGTAGTTCTCTATCACCCAGATTGCACCTCTCTTCTTACACCCGTATGCCCATCTCTATTACCCAGAATGCATCATTCTCTTGTTACACCAATATGCCCATCTCTATCAACTAGAATGCATGACTCTCTTGTTACACCGATATGTAGTTCTCTATCACCCAGAATGCATCACTCTCTTGTTAAACCCATATGCCCATCTCTATCACCCAGAATGCATCACTCTCTTGTAACACCCATATGCCCACCTCTATTACCCAGCATGGATTACTCTGTTGCTACAAGCGTATGGCCTTGTCTATCACCAACAATCCATCACTGTCTTGTTACAACCATTTGCCCTTCTCTAACAGCAAGAACGCATCATTTTCTTGTTACACCCATGTGCCCATCTTTATCACCCAGAACGCATCACTTTCTTGTTACACCCATATGCCCATCTCTATCACCTAGAATGCATCACTCTCTTGTCACATCCATATGCCCACCTCTATCACCCAGAATGCATTGCTCTCTTGCTACACGTTTGCCCTTCTCTATTACCAAAAATCCATTACATACATATGCCCTTCTCTAACTCCCAGAATGCATCACTCTCTTCTCACACCCATATGCATATCTCTATCACCCAGAATGCATCATTTTCTTGTTACACCCATGTGCCCATCTCTATCACCCAGAACGCATCACATTCTATTCACACCTATATGCCCATCTCTATCACCCAGTATGTATCACTCTCTTGTTACACCCATATACCCATCTCTATCACCCAGTATGCATCACTGTCTTGTTACACCCATATGCCCTTCTCTATCACCCAGAATGCATCACTCTCCTCTTACACCCATATGTAGTTCTCTATCACCCAGATTGCACCTCTCTTCTTACACCCGTATGCCCATCTCTATTACCCAGAATGCATCATTCTCTTGTTACACCCATATGCCCATCTCTATCAACTAGAATGCATCACTCTCTTGTTACACCCATATGTAGTTCTCTATCACCCAGAATTCATCACTCTCTTGTTACACCCATATCCCTTTCTCTATCACCCAGAATGCATCACTCTCTTGTAACACCCATATGACCACCTCTATTACCCAGAATGCATTACTCTGTTGCTACACGCTTATGGCCTTGTCTATGACCAACAATCCATCACTGTCTTGTTACAACCATATGCCCTTCTCTAACAGCAAGAACGCATCATTTTCTTGTTACACCCATATGCTCATCTCTATCACCTAGAATGCATCACTCTCTTGTCACATCCATATGCCCACCTCTATCACCCAGAATGCATCGCTCTCTTGCTACACGTTTGCCCTTCTCTATTACCAACAATCCATCACTGTCTTGTTACATACATATGCCCATCTCTATCACCCAGAATGCATCATTTTCTTGTTACACCCATGTGCCCATCTCTATCACCCAAAACGCATCACATTCTATTCACACCTATATGCCCATCTCTATCACCCAGTATGTATCACTCTCTTGTTACACCCATATACCCATCTCTATCACCCAGTATGCATCACTCTCTTGTTACACCCATATGCCCTTCTCTATCACCCAGAATGCATCACTCTCTTGTTACACCCATATGCCCTTCTCTATCACCCAGAATGCATCGCTCTCTTGTTACACCCATATGCCCTTCTCTATCACCCAGAATACATCACTTTCTTGTTGCACCCATATGCCCTTCTCTATCACACAGAATGCATCGCTCTCTTGTTACACCCTTATGCCCATCTCTATCAACTGGAATGCATCGCTCTCTTGCTACGCTTGTATGCCCTTCTCTATCACCAACATTCCATCACTGTCATGTTTTGTCCATATGCCCTTCTCTAACACCCAGAATGCATCACTCTCTTGTTACACCCATATTCCCATCTCTTTCACCCAGAACACATCACTTTCTTTTCACATCCATATGCCCTTCTCTATCACCCAGAATGCATCACTTTCTTGTCACATCCATGTGCCCTTCTCTATCACCCAGAATGTATTGCTCTCTTGTTACACCTATATGCCCTTCTTTATCACCCAGAATGCATGGCTCCCTTATTACACCCATATGCACTTCTATATCACCCAGAATGCATTGCTCTCTTGTTACAACCTTATGCCCATCTCCATCAATCAGAATGCATCTCTCTCTTGTTACACCCATATGCCCTTGTCTATCACTCAGATTGAATCACTCTCTTTTTACACCCTTATGCCCATCTCTATCACCTGGAATGCATCACTTTCTAGTTACACACATTTGCCCCTCTCTATCACCCAGAAAGCATCACTTTCTTGTTATACCCGTATGCCCATCTCTATCACTCAGAATGTACCACTCTCTTGTCACACCCATATGTCCACTTCTATAACCCAGAATGCATTGCTCTCTTGCTACGCTCGTATGCCCTTCTCTATCACCAACAATCCATCACTGTCTTGTTACATCCATATGCCCTTCTCTAACACTCAGAATGCATCACTCTCTTCTCACACCCATATTCCCATATCTATCAACCAGAATACATAATTTTCTTGTTACAACAATGTGCCCATCTCTATCATCCAGAACGCATCACTCTATTGTTACACCCATATGCCCATCTCTATCACCCAGAGTGCATCAATCTCTTGTCATACCCATATGCCCTTCTCTATCACCCAGAATGCATCACTCTACTCTTACACCCATATGTAGTTCTCTATCACCCAGATTGCACTTCTCTTCTTACACCAGTATGCCCATCTCTATCACCCAGAATGCATCACTCTCTTGTTACACCAATATGCCCATCTCTATCACCCAGAATGCATCACTTTCTTGTTACACCCACATACCCTTCTCTATCACCCAGAATGCATCACTCTCTTGTTAAACCCATATGCCCTTCTCTATCACCCAGAATACATCACTCTCTTGTTACACCCATATGCCCATCTCTATCACCCAGAGTGCATCAATCTCTTGTCATACCCATATGCCCTTCTCTATCACCCAGAATGCATCACTCTCCTCTTACACCCATATGTAGTTCTCTATCACCCAGATTGCACCTCTCTTCTTACACCCGTATGCCCATCTCTATTACCCAGAATGCATCATTCTCTTGTTACACCCATATGCCCATCTCCATCAACTAGAATGCATCACTCTCTTGTTACACCCACATCCCTTTCTCTATCACCCAGAATGCATCACTGTCTTGTAACACCCATATGACCACCTCTATTACCCAGAATGCATTACTCTGTTGCTACACGCTTATGGCCTTGTCTATGACCAACAATCCATCACTGTCTTGTTACAACCATATGCCCTTCTCTAACAGCAAGAACGCATCATTTTCTTGTTACACCCATGTGCCCATCTTTATCACCCAGAACGCATCACTTTCTTGCTACACCCATATGGCCACCTCTATCACCCAGAATGCATCACTCTCTTGCTACACGTTTGCCCTTCTCTATTACCAACAATCCATCACTGTCTTGTTACATACATATGCCCATCTCTATCACCCAGAATGCATCATTTTCTTGTTACACCCATGTGCCCATCTCTATCACCCAAAACGCATCACATTCTATTCACACCTATATGCCCATCTCTATCACCCAGTATGTATCACTCTCTTGTTACACCCATATACCCATCTCTATCACCCAGTATGCATCACTCTCTTGTTACACCCATATGCCCTTCTCTATCACCCAGAATGCATCACTCTCTTGTTACTCCCATATGCCCTTCTCTATCACCCAGTATGCATCGCTCTCTTGTTACACCCATATGCCCTTCTCTATCACCCAGAATACATCACTTTCTTGTTGCACCCATATGCCCTTCTCTATCACCCAGAATGCATCGCTCTCTTGTTACAACCTTATGCCCATCTCTATCAACTGGAATGCATCGCTCTCTTGCTACACTTGTATGCCCTTCTCTATCACCAACATTCCATCACTGTCTTGTTTTGTCCATATGCCCTTCTCTAACACCCAGAATGCATCACTCTAGAATGCATCACTCTCTTGTTACACCCATATTCCCATCTCTATCACCCAGAACGCATCACTTTCTTGTCACATCCATATGCCCTTCTCTATCACCCCTAATACATTGCTCTCTTGTTACACCCACATGCCCTTCTCTATCACACAGAATGCATTTCTCTCTTGGTATACCCATATGCCCTTCTCTATCACCCAGAATACATCACTTTCTTGTTACACCAGCATGCCCTTCTCTATCACCCAGAATGCATTGCTCTCTTGTTGCACCCATATGCCCTTCTCTATCACCCAGAACGCATCCCTTTATTGTTACAACCATATGCCAATCTCTATACCCAGAATGCATTGCTCTCTTGTTACACCCTTATGCCCATCTCTATCGCCTGCAATGTATCGCTCTCTTCCTACACTTGTATGCCCTTCTCTATCACTAACAATCCATCACTGTCTTGTTTTATCCATATGCCCTTCTCTAACACCCAGAATGCATCACTCTCTTCTTACACCCATATACCCATCTCTATCACCCAGAATGCATGGCTCTCTTTTTACACTTCAATGCCCATCTTAATCACCCAGAATGCATCACTCTCTTGTTACACCCATATACCCTTCTCTATCACCCAGAATGCATCTCTCTCTTGGTATACCCATGTGCCCTTCTCTTTTACGCAGAATACATCTTTTTCTTGTTACACCCATATACCCTTCTCTATCACCCAGATCGCATCACTTTCTTTTCACATCCATGTGCCCTTCTCTATCACCCAAAATGCATCACTCTCTTTTTATACCCATATACCCTTCTCTATCACCCAGAATGCATCTCTCTCTTCGTATACCCATGTGCCCTTCTCTATCACCCAGAATACATCACTTTCTTGTTACACCCATATCCCCTTCTCTATCACCCAGAACGTATCACTTTCTTCTTACATCCATATGCCCTTCACTATTACCCAGAATGCATTACTTTCTTGTTACACCCATATGCTCTTCTCTATCACCCAAAATGCATCACTTTCTTGTTACACCCACACACCCTTCTCTATCACCCAGAATGCATCTTTCTCTTGGTACACCCACATGCCTTTCTCTATTACCCAGAATACATCACTTTCTTGTTACACCCATATACCCTTCTCTATCACCCAGAAGGTATCACTTTCTTCTCACATCCATATGCCCTTCTCTATTACCCAGAAAGCATTACTTTCTTGTTACACCCATATGCCCTTCTCTATCACCCAAAATGCATCACTGTCTTGTTACACCTACACACCCTTCTCTATCACCCAGAATGCATCTTTCTCTTTGTACACCCACATGCCTTTCTCTATCACCCAGAATACATCACTTTCTTGTTACACCCATATGCAGTTCTCTATGACCCAGTATTTATAACTGTCTTGTTACACCCATATGCCCATCTTTATAACCCAGAATGCATCACTCACTTGTTACGCCCATATTCCCATCTCTATCACCCAGAACGCATCACTTTCTTGTCACATCAATATGCCTTTCTCTATCACCCCGAATAGATTGCTCTCTTGTTACACCCATATGCCCTTCTCTATCACCCAGAATGCATTGCTCTCTTGTTACACCCATATGCCCTTATATATCACCCAGAATGCATTGCTCTCTTGTTACACCCTTATGCCCACCTCTATCACCTGGAATGCATCGCTCTCTTGCTACACTTGTATGCCCTTCTCTATCACCAACAATCCATCATTGTCTTGTTTTAACCATATGCCCTTCTCTAATACCCAGAATGCATCACTCTGTTGTTACACCCGTGTGCCCATCTCTATCACCCAGAATGCATTGCTCTTTTGTTACACCCATATGCCCTTCTCTATCACCCAGAATGCTTCACTTTCTTGTCCCATCCATGTGCCCTTCTCTATCACCCAAAATGCATCACTCTCTTGTTACATCCATATACCCTTCTCTATCACCCAAAATGCATCTCTCTCTCTCTTGGTACACCCATATGCCCTTCTCTATCACCCAGAATACATCACTTTCTTGTTACACCCATATGCCCTTCTCTATCACCCAGAATACATTGCTCTCTTGTTGCACCCATATGCCCATCTCTATCACTCAGAATACATCACTTTCTTGTTACACCCTTATGCCCATCTCTATCAACTGGAATGCATCGCTCTCTTGCTACACTTGTATGCCCTTCTCTATCACCAACATTCCATCACTGTCTTGTTTTGTCCATATCTAACACCCAGAATGCATCACTCTAGAATGCATCACTCTTTTGTTACACCCATATTCCCATCTCTATCACCCAGAACGCATCACTTTCTTGTCACATCCATATGCCCTTCTCTATCACCCCGAATACATTGCTCTCTTGTTACACCCACATGCCCTTCTCTATCACCCAGAACTCATGACTTTCTTGTCACATCCATATGCCCTTCTCTATCACCCAGAATGCATCACTTTCTTGTCACATCCATGTGCCCTTCTCTATCACCCAGAATGTATTGCTCTCTTGTTACACCTATATGCCCTTCTTTATCACCCAGAATGCATGGCTCCCTTATTACATCCATATGCACTTCTATATCACCCAGAATGCATTGCTCTCTTGTTACAACCTTATGCCCATCTCTATCAATCAGAATGCATCGCTCTCTTGTTACACCCATATGCCCTTCTCTATCACTCAGAATGAATCACTCTCTTGTTACACCCTTATGCCCATCTCTATCACCTGGAATGCATCACTTTCTAGTTACACACATTTGCCCCTCTCTATCACCCAGAAAGCATCACTTTCTTGTTATACCCGTATGCCCATCTCTATCACTCAGAATGTACCACTCTCTTGTCACACCCATATGTCCACTTCTATAACCCAGAATGCATCGCTCTCTTGCTACGCTCGTATGCCCTTCTCTGTCACCAACAATCCATCACTGTCTTGTTACATCCATATGCCCTTCTCTAACACTCAGAATGCATCACTCTCTTCTCACACCCATATTCCCATATCTATCAACCAGAATACATAATTTACTTGTTACACCAATGTGCCCATGTCTATCATCCAGAACGCATCACTCTATTGTTACACCTATATGCCCATCTCTATCACCCAGAGTGCATCAATCTCTTGTCATACCCATATGCCCTTCTCTATCACCCAGAATGCATCACTCTACTCTTACACCCATATGTAGTTCTCTATCACCCAGATTGCACCACTCTTCTTACACCAGTATGCCCATCTCTATTACCCAGAATGCATCACTCTCTTGTTACACCAATATGCAGTTCTCTATCACCCAGAATGCATCACTCTCTTGTTACACCCATATGCCCTTCTCTATCACCCAGAATGCATCACTCTCTTGTTACACCCATATGCCCATCTCTATCACCCAGAATGCATCACTCTCTTGTTACACCTATATGCCCTTCTCTATCACCCAGAATGCATCACTCTCCTCTTGCACCCATATGTAGTTCTCTATCACCCAGATTGCACCTCTCTTCTTACACCCGTATGCCCATCTCTATTACCCAGAATGCATCATTCTCTTGTTACACCAATATGCCCATCTCTATCAACTAGAATGCATGACTCTCTTGTTACACCGATATGTAGTTCTCTATCACCCAGAATGCATCACTCTCTTGTTAAACCCATATGCCCATCTCTATCACCCAGAATGCATCACTCTCTTGTAACACCCATATGCCCACCTCTATTACCCAGCATGGATTACTCTGTTGCTACAAGCGTATGGCCTTGTCTATCACCAACAATCCATCACTGTCTTGTTACAACCATTTGCCCTTCTCTAACAGCAAGAACGCATCATTTTCTTGTTACACCCATGTGCCCATCTTTATCACCCAGAACGCATCACTTTCTTGTTACACCCATATGCCCATCTCTATCACCTAGAATGCATCACTCTCTTGTCACATCCATATGCCCACCTCTATCACCCAGAATGCATTGCTCTCTTGCTACACGTTTGCCCTTCTCTATTACCAAAAATCCATTACATACATATGCCCTTCTCTAACTCCCAGAATGCATCACTCTCTTCTCACACCCATATGCATATCTCTATCACCCAGAATGCATCATTTTCTTGTTACACCCATGTGCCCATCTCTATCACCCAGAACGCATCACATTCTATTCACACCTATATGCCCATCTCTATCACCCAGTATGTATCACTCTCTTGTTACACCCATATACCCATCTCTATCACCCAGTATGCATCACTGTCTTGTTACACCCATATGCCCTTCTCTATCACCCAGAATGCATTGCTCTCTTGTTACACCCATATGCCCTTATATATCACCCAGAATGCATTGCTCTCTTGTTACACCCTTATGCCCACCTCTATCACCTGGAATGCATCGCTCTCTTGCTACACTTGTATGCCCTTCTCTATCACCAACAATCCATCATTGTCTTGTTTTAACCATATGCCCTTCTCTAATACCCAGAATGCATCACTCTGTTGTTACACCCGTGTGCCCATCTCTATCACCCAGAATGCATTGCTCTTTTGTTACACCCATATGCCCTTCTCTATCACCCAGAATGCTTCACTTTCTTGTCCCATCCATGTGCCCTTCTCTATCACCCAAAATGCATCACTCTCTTGTTACATCCATATACCCTTCTCTATCACCCAAAATGCATCTCTCTCTCTCTTGGTACACCCATATGCCCTTCTCTATCACCCAGAATACATCACTTTCTTGTTACACCCATATGCCCTTCTCTATCACCCAGAATACATTGCTCTCTTGTTGCACCCATATGCCCATCTCTATCACTCAGAATACATCACTTTCTTGTTACACCCTTATGCCCATCTCTATCAACTGGAATGCATCGCTCTCTTGCTACACTTGTATGCCCTTCTCTATCACCAACATTCCATCACTGTCTTGTTTTGTCCATATCTAACACCCAGAATGCATCACTCTAGAATGCATCACTCTTTTGTTACACCCATATTCCCATCTCTATCACCCAGAACGCATCACTTTCTTGTCACATCCATATGCCCTTCTCTATCACCCCGAATACATTGCTCTCTTGTTACACCCACATGCCCTTCTCTATCACCCAGAACTCATGACTTTCTTGTCACATCCATATGCCCTTCTCTATCACCCAGAATGCATCACTTTCTTGTCACATCCATGTGCCCTTCTCTATCACCCAGAATGTATTGCTCTCTTGTTACACCTATATGCCCTTCTTTATCACCCAGAATGCATGGCTCCCTTATTACATCCATATGCACTTCTATATCACCCAGAATGCATTGCTCTCTTGTTACAACCTTATGCCCATCTCTATCAATCAGAATGCATCGCTCTCTTGTTACACCCATATGCCCTTCTCTATCACTCAGAATGAATCACTCTCTTGTTACACCCTTATGCCCATCTCTATCACCTGGAATGCATCACTTTCTAGTTACACACATTTGCCCCTCTCTATCACCCAGAAAGCATCACTTTCTTGTTATACCCGTATGCCCATCTCTATCACTCAGAATGTACCACTCTCTTGTCACACCCATATGTCCACTTCTATAACCCAGAATGCATCGCTCTCTTGCTACGCTCGTATGCCCTTCTCTGTCACCAACAATCCATCACTGTCTTGTTACATCCATATGCCCTTCTCTAACACTCAGAATGCATCACTCTCTTCTCACACCCATATTCCCATATCTATCAACCAGAATACATAATTTACTTGTTACACCAATGTGCCCATGTCTATCATCCAGAACGCATCACTCTATTGTTACACCTATATGCCCATCTCTATCACCCAGAGTGCATCAATCTCTTGTCATACCCATATGCCCTTCTCTATCACCCAGAATGCATCACTCTACTCTTACACCCATATGTAGTTCTCTATCACCCAGATTGCACCACTCTTCTTACACCAGTATGCCCATCTCTATTACCCAGAATGCATCACTCTCTTGTTACACCAATATGCAGTTCTCTATCACCCAGAATGCATCACTCTCTTGTTACACCCACATACCCTTCTCTATCACCCAGAATGCATCACTCTCTTGTTAAACCCATATGCCCATCTCTATCACCCAGAATGCATCACTCTCTTGTTACACCTATATGCCCTTCTCTATCACCCAGAATGCATCACTCTCCTCTTGCACCCATATGTAGTTCTCTATCACCCAGATTGCACCTCTCTTCTTACACCCGTATGCCCATCTCTATTACCCAGAATGCATCATTCTCTTGTTACACCAATATGCCCATCTCTATCAACTAGAATGCATGACTCTCTTGTTACACCGATATGTAGTTCTCTATCACCCAGAATGCATCACTCTCTTGTTAAACCCATATGCCCATCTCTATCACCCAGAATGCATCACTCTCTTGTAACACCCATATGCCCACCTCTATTACCCAGCATGGATTACTCTGTTGCTACAAGCGTATGGCCTTGTCTATCACCAACAATCCATCACTGTCTTGTTACAACCATTTGCCCTTCTCTAACAGCAAGAACGCATCATTTTCTTGTTACACCCATGTGCCCATCTTTATCACCCAGAACGCATCACTTTCTTGTTACACCCATATGCCCATCTCTATCACCTAGAATGCATCACTCTCTTGTCACATCCATATGCCCACCTCTATCACCCAGAATGCATTGCTCTCTTGCTACACGTTTGCCCTTCTCTATTACCAAAAATCCATTACATACATATGCCCTTCTCTAACTCCCAGAATGCATCACTCTCTTCTCACACCCATATGCATATCTCTATCACCCAGAATGCATCATTTTCTTGTTACACCCATGTGCCCATCTCTATCACCCAGAACGCATCACATTCTATTCACACCTATATGCCCATCTCTATCACCCAGTATGTATCACTCTCTTGTTACACCCATATACCCATCTCTATCACCCAGAATGCATCACTGTCTTGTTACACCCATATGCCCTTCTCTATCACCCAGAATGCATCACTCTCCTCTTACACCCATATGTAGTTCTCTATCACCCAGATTGCACCTCTCTTCTTACACCCGTATGCCCATCTCTATTACCCAGAATGCATCATTCTCTTGTTACACCCATATGCCCATCTCTATCAACTAGAATGCATCACTCTCTTGTTACACCCATATGTAGTTCTCTATCACCCAGAATTCATCACTCTCTTGTTACACCCATATCCCTTTCTCTATCACCCAGAATGCATCACTCTCTTGTAACACCCATATGACCACCTCTATTACCCAGAATGCATTACTCTGTTGCTACACGCTTATGGCCTTGTCTATGACCAACAATCCATCACTGTCTTGTTACAACCATATGCCCTTCTCTAACAGCAAGAACGCATCATTTTCTTGTTACACCCATATGCTCATCTCTATCACCTAGAATGCATCACTCTCTTGTCACATCCATATGCCCATCTCTATCACCTAGAATGCATCACTCTCTTGTCACATCCATATGCCCACCTCTATCACCCAGAATGCATCGCTCTCTTGCTACACGTTTGCCCTTCTCTATTACCAACAATCCATCACTGTCTTGTTACATACATATGCCCATCTCTATCACCCAGAATGCATCATTTTCTTGTTACACCCATGTGCCCATCTCTATCACCCAAAACGCATCACATTCTATTCACACCTATATGCCCATCTCTAGCACCCAGTATGTATCACTCTCTTGTTACACCCATATACCCATCTCTATCACCCAGTATGCATCACTCCCTTGTTACACCCATATGCCCTTCTCTATCACCCAGAATGCATCACTCTCTTGTTACTCCCATATGCCCTTCTCTATCACCCAGTATGCATCGCTCTCTTGTTACACCCATATGCCCTTCTCTATCACCCAGAATACATCACTTTCTTGTTGCACCCATATGCCCTTCTCTATGACACAGAATGCATCGCTCTCTTGTTACACCCTTATGCCCATCTCTATCAACTGGAATGCATCGCTCTCTTGCTACGCTTGTATGCCCTTCTCTATCACCAACATTCCATCACTGTCATGTTTTGTCCATATGCCCTTCTCTAACACCCAGAATGCATCACTCTAGAATGCATCACTCTCTTGTTACACCCATATTCCCATCTCTTTCACCCAGAACACATCACTTTCTTGTCACATCCATATGCCCTTCTCTATCACCCAGAATGCATCACTTTCTTGTCACATCCATGTGCCCTTCTCTATCACCCAGAATGTATTGCTCTCTTGTTACACCTATATGCCCTTCTTTATCACCCAGAATGCATGGCTCCCTTATTACACCCATATGCACTTCTATATCACCCAGAATGCATTGCTCTCTTGTTACAACCTTATGCCCATCTCTATCAATCAGAATGCATCTCTCTCTTGTTACACCCATATGCCCTTGTCTATCACTCAGATTGAATCACTCTCTTTTTACACCCTTATGCCCATCTCTATCACCTGGAATGCATCACTTTCTAGTTACACACATTTGCCCCTCTCTATCACCCAGAAAGCATCACTTTCTTGTTATACCCGTATGCCCATCTCTATCACTCAGAATGTACCACTCTCTTGTCACACCCATATGTCCACTTCTATAACCCAGAATGCATTGCTCTCTTGCTACGCTCGTATGCCCTTCTCTATCACCAACAATCCATCACTGTCTTGTTACATCCATATGCCCTTCTCTAACACTCAGAATGCATCACTCTCTTCTCACACCCATATTCCCATATCTATCAACCAGAATACATAATTTTCTTGTTACAACAATGTGCCCATCTCTATCATCCAGAACGCATCACTCTATTGTTACACCCATATGCCCATCTCTATCACCCAGAGTGCATCAATCTCTTGTCATACCCATATGCCCTTCTCTATCACCCAGAATGCATCACTCTACTCTTACACCCATATGTAGTTCTCTATCACCCAGATTGCACTTCTCTTCTTACACCAGTATGCCCATCTCTATTACCCAGAATGCATCACTCTCTTGTTACACCAATATGCAGTTCTCTATCACCCAGAATGCATCACTCTCTTGTTACACCCACATACCCTTCTCTATCACCCAGAATGCATCACTCTCTTGTTAAACCCATATGCCCTTCTCTATCACCCAGAATGCATCACTCTCTTGTTACACCCATATGCCCATCTCTATCACCCAGAGTGCATCAATCTCTTGTCATACCCATATGCCCTTCTCTATCACCCAGAATGCATCACTCTCCTCTTACACCCATATGTAGTTCTCTATCACCCAGATTGCACCTCTCTTCTTACACCCGTATGCCCATCTCTATTACCCAGAATGCATCATTCTCTTGTTACACCCATATGCCCATCTCTATCAACTAGAATGCATCACTCTCTTGTTACACCCATATGTAGTTCTCTATCACCCAGAATGCATCACTCTCTTGTTACACCCACATCCCTTTCTCTATCACCCAGAATGCATCACTCTCTTGTAACACCCATATGACCACCTCTATTACCCAGAATGCATTACTCTGTTGCTACACGCTTATGGCCTTGTCTATGACCAACAATCCATCACTGTCTTGTTACAACCATATGCCCTTCTCTAACAGCAAGAACGCATTATTTTCTTGTTACACCCATGTGCCCATCTTTATCACCCAGAACGCATCACTTTCTTGTTACACCCATATGCCCATCTCTATCACCTAGAATGCATCACTCTCTTGTCGCATCCATATGCCCACCTCTATCACCCAGAATGCATCGCTCTCTTGCTACACGTTTGCCCTTCTCTATTACCAACAATCCATCACTGTCTTGTTACATACATATGCCCATCTCTATCACCCAGAATGCATCATTTTCTTGTTACACCCATGTGCCCATCTCTATCACCCAAAACGCATCACATTCTATTCACACCTATATGCCCATCTCTATCACCCAGTATGTATCACTCTCTTGTTACACCCATATACCCATCTCTATCACCCAGTATGCATCACTCTCTTGTTACACCCATATGCCCTTCTCTATCACCCAGAATGCATCACTCTCTTGTTACACCCATATGCCCTTCTCTATCACCCAGAATGCATCGCTCTCTTGTTACACCCATATGCCCTTCTCTATCACCCAGAATACATCACTTTCTTGTTGCACCCATATGCCCTTCTCTATCACACAGAATGCATCGCTCTCTTGTTACACCCTTATGCCCATCTCTATCAACTGGAATGCATCGCTCTCTTGCTACGCTTGTATGCCCTTCTCTATCACCAACATTCCATCACTGTCATGTTTTGTCCATATGCCCTTCTCTAACACCCAGAATGCATCACTCTCTTGTTACACCCATATTCCCATCTCTTTCACCCAGAACACATCACTTTCTTGTCACATCCATATGCCCTTCTCTATCACCCAGAATGCATCACTTTCTTGTCACATCCATGTGCCCTTCTCTATCACCCAGAATGTATTGCTCTCTTGTTACACCTATATGCCCTTCTCTATCACCCAGAATGCATGGCTCCCTTATTACACCCATATGCACTTCTATATCACCCAGAATGCATTGCTCTCTTGTTACAACCTTATGCCCATCTCCATCAATCAGAATGCATCTCTCTCTTGTTACACCCATATGCCCTTGTCTATCACTCAGATTGAATCACTCTCTTTTTACACCCTTATGCCCATCTCTATCACCTGGAATGCATCACTTTCTAGTTACACACATTTGCCCCTCTCTATCACCCAGAAAGCATCACTTTCTTGTTATACCCGTATGCCCATCTCTATCACTCAGAATGTACCACTCTCTTGTCACACCCATATGTCCACTTCTATAACCCAGAATGCATCGCTCTCTTGCTACGCTCGTATGCCCTTCTCTATCACCAACAATCCATCACTGTCTTGTTACATCCATATGCCCTTCTCTAACACTCAGAATGCATCACTCTCTTCTCACACCCATATTCCCATATCTATCAACCAGAATACATAATTTTCTTGTTACAACAATGTGCCCATCTCTATCATCCAGAACGCATCACTCTATTGTTACACCCATATGCCCATCTCTATCACCCAGAGTGCATCAATCTCTTGTCATACCCATATGCCCTTCTCTATCACCCAGAATGCATCACTCTACTCTTACACCCATATGTAGTTCTCTATCACCCAGATTGCACTTCTCTTCTTACACCAGTATGCCCATCTCTATTACCCAGAATGCATCACTCTCTTGTTACACCCATATGCAGTTCTCTATCACCCAGAATGCATCACTCTCTTGTTACACCCATATGCCCTTCTCTATCACCCAGAATGCATCACTCTCTTGTTACACCCATATGCCCTTCTCTATCACCCAGAATACATCACTCTCTTGTTACACCCATATGCCCATCTCTATCACCCAGAGTGCATCAATCTCTTGTCATACCCATATGCCCTTCTCTATCACCCAGAATGCATCACTCTCTTGTTACACCCATATGTAGTTCTCTATCACCCAGATTGCACCTCTCTTCTTACACCCGTATGCCCATCTCTATTACCCAGAATGCATCATTCTCTTGTTACACCCATATGCCCATCTCCATCAACTAGAATGCATCACTCTCTTGTTACACCCACATCCCTTTCTCTATCACCCAGAATGCATCACTGTCTTGTAACACCCATATGACCACCTCTATTACCCAGAATGCATTACTCTGTTGCTACACGCTTATGGCCTTGTCTATGACCAACAATCCATCACTGTCTTGTTACAACCATATGCCCTTCTCTAACAGCAAGAACGCATCATTTTCTTGTTACACCCATGTGCCCATCTTTATCACCCAGAACGCATCACTTTCTTGTTACACCCATATGGCCACCTCTATCACCCAGAATGCATCACTCTCTTGCTACACGTTTGCCCTTCTCTATTACCAACAATCCATCACTGTCTTGTTACATACATATGCCCATCTCTATCACCCAGAATGCATCATTTTCTTGTTACACCCATGTGCCCATCTCTATCACCCAAAACGCATCACATTCTATTCACACCTATATGCCCATCTCTATCACCCAGTATGTATCACTCTCTTGTTACACCCATATGCCCATCTCTATCACCCAGAATGCATCACTCTCTTGTTACACCCATATGCCCTTCTCTATCACCCAGAATGCATCACTCTCTTGTTACTCCCATATGCCCTTCTCTATCACCCAGAATGCATCGCTCTCTTGTTACACCCATATGCCCTTCTCTATCACCCAGAATACATCACTTTCTTGTTACACCCATATGCCCTTCTCTATCACCCAGAATGCATCGCTCTCTTGTTACACCCTTATGCCCATCTCTATCAACTGGAATGCATCGCTCTCTTGCTACACTTGTATGCCCTTCTCTATCACCAACATTCCATCACTGTCTTGTTTTGTCCATATGCCCTTCTCTAACACCCAGAATGCATCACTCTAGAATGCATCACTCTCTTGTTACACCCATATTC
This sequence comes from Discoglossus pictus, assembly GCA_027410445.1. Classification (NCBI taxonomy): domain Eukaryota; kingdom Metazoa; phylum Chordata; class Amphibia; order Anura; family Alytidae; genus Discoglossus; species Discoglossus pictus. Next base: position 119,173,598 of record CM050165.1, on the reverse strand, counting down.
CCATCTCTATCACCCAGAACGCATCACTTTCTTGTCACATCCATATGCCCTTCTCTATCACCCCTAATACATTGCTCTCTTGTTACACCCACATGCCCTTCTCTATCACACAGAATGCATTTCTCTCTTGGTATACCCATATGCCCTTCTCTATCACCCAGAATACATCACTTTCTTGTTACACCAGCATGCCCTTCTCTATCACCCAGAATGCATTGCTCTCTTGTTGCACCCATATGCCCTTCTCTATCACCCAGAACGCATCCCTTTATTGTTACAACCATATGCCAATCTCTATACCCAGAATGCATTGCTCTCTTGTTACACCCTTATGCCCATCTCTATCGCCTGCAATGTATCGCTCTCTTCCTACACTTGTATGCCCTTCTCTATCACTAACAATCCATCACTGTCTTGTTTTATCCATATACCCATCTCTATCACCCAGAATGCATGGCTCTCTTTTTACACTTCAATGCCCATCTTAATCACCCAGAATGCATCACTCTCTTGTTACACCCATATACCCTTCTCTATCACCCAGAATGCATCTCTCTCTTGGTATACCCATGTGCCCTTCTCTTTTACGCAGAATACATCTTTTTCTTGTTACACCCATATACCCTTCTCTATCACCCAGATCGCATCACTCTCTTTTTATACCCATATACCCTTCTCTATCACCCAGAATGCATCTCTCTCTTCGTATACCCATGTGCCCTTCTCTATCACCCAGAATACATCACTTTCTTGTTACACCCATATCCCCTTCTCTATCACCCAGAACGTATCACTTTCTTCTTACATCCATATGCCCTTCACTATTACCCAGAATGCATTACTTTCTTGTTACACCCATATGCTCTTCTCTATCACCCAAAATGCATCACTTTCTTGTTACACCCACACACCCTTCTCTATCACCCAGAATGCATCTTTCTCTTGGTACACCCACATGCCTTTCTCTATTACCCAGAATACATCACTTTCTTGTTACACCCATATACCCTTCTCTATCACCCAGAAGGTATCACTTTCTTCTCACATCCATATGCCCTTCTCTATTACCCAGAAAGCATTACTTTCTTGTTACACCCATATGCCCTTCTCTATCACCCAAAATGCATCACTGTCTTGTTACACCTACACACCCTTCTCTATCACCCAGAATGCATCTTTCTCTTTGTACACCCACATGCCTTTCTCTATCACCCAGAATACATCACTTTCTTGTTACACCCATATGCAGTTCTCTATGACCCAGTATTTATAACTGTCTTGTTACACCCATATGCCCATCTTTATAACCCAGAATGCATCACTCACTTGTTACGCCCATATTCCCATCTCTATCACCCAGAACGCATCACTTTCTTGTCACATCAATATGCCTTTCTCTATCACCCCGAATAGATTGCTCTCTTGTTACACCCATATGCCCTTCTCTATCACCCAGAATGCATTGCTCTCTTGTTACACCCATATGCCCTTATATATCACCCAGAATGCATTGCTCTCTTGTTACACCCTTATGCCCATCTCTATCACCTGGAATGCATCGCTCTCTTGCTACACTTGTATGCCCTTCTCTATCACCAACAATCCATCATTGTCTTGTTTTAACCATATGCCCTTCTCTAATACCCAGAATGCATCACTCTGTTGTTACACCCGTGTGCCCATCTCTATCACCCAGAATGCATTGCTCTTTTGTTACACCCATATGCCCTTCTCTATCACCCAGAATGCTTCACTTTCTTGTCCCATCCATGTGCCCTTCTCTATCACCCAAAATGCATCACTCTCTTGTTACATCCATATACCCTTCTCTATCACCCAAAATGCATCTCTCTCTCTCTTGGTACACCCATATGCCCTTCTCTATCACCCAGAATACATCACTTTCTTGTTACACCCATATGCCCTTCTCTATCACCCAGAATACATTGCTCTCTTGTTACACCCATATGCCCATCTCTATCACTCAGAATACATCACTTTCTTGTTACACCCTTATGCCCATCTCTATCAACTGGAATGCATCGCTCTCTTGCTACACTTGTATGCCCTTCTCTATCACCAACATTCCATCACTGTCTTGTTTTGTCCATATCTAACACCCAGAATGCATCACTCTAGAATGCATCACTCTTTTGTTACACCCATATTCCCATCTCTATCACCCAGAACGCATCACTTTCTTGTCACATCCATATGCCCTTCTCTATCACCCCGAATACATTGCTCTCTTGTTACACCCACATGCCCTTCTCTATCACCCAGAACTCATGACTTTCTTGTCACATCCATATGCCCTTCTCTATCACCCAGAATGCATCACTTTCTTGTCACATCCATGTGCCCTTCTCTATCACCCAGAATGTATTGCTCTCTTGTTACACCTATATGCCCTTCTTTATCACCCAGAATGCATGGCTCCCTTATTACATCCATATGCACTTCTATATCACCCAGAATGCATTGCTCTCTTGTTACAACCTTATGCCCATCTCTATCAATCAGAATGCATCGCTCTCTTGTTACACCCATATGCCCTTCTCTATCACTCAGAATGAATCACTCTCTTGTTACACCCTTATGCCCATCTCTATCACCTGGAATGCATCACTTTCTAGTTACACACATTTGCCCCTCTCTATCACCCAGAAAGCATCACTTTCTTGTTATACCCGTATGCCCATCTCTATCACTCAGAATGTACCACTCTCTTGTCACACCCATATGTCCACTTCTATAACCCAGAATGCATCGCTCTCTTGCTACGCTCGTATGCCCTTCTCTATCACCAACAATCCATCACTGTCTTGTTACATCCATATGCCCTTCTCTAACACTCAGAATGCATCACTCTCTTCTCACACCCATATTCCCATATCTATCAACCAGAATACATAATTTACTTGTTACACCAATGTGCCCATGTCTATCATCCAGAACGCATCACTCTATTGTTACACCTATATGCCCATCTCTATCACCCAGAGTGCATCAATCTCTTGTCATACCCATATGCCCTTCTCTATCACCCAGAATGCATCACTCTACTCTTACACCCATATGTAGTTCTCTATCACCCAGATTGCACCACTCTTCTTACACCAGTATGCCCATCTCTATTACCCAGAATGCATCACTCTCTTGTTACACCAATATGCAGTTCTCTATCACCCAGAATGCATCACTCTCTTGTTACACCCATATGCCCTTCTCTATCACCCAGAATGCATCACTCTCTTGTTACACCCATATGCCCATCTCTATCACCCAGAATGCATCACTCTCTTGTTACACCCATATGCCCTTCTCTATCACCCAGAATGCATCACTCTCCTCTTACACCCATATGTAGTTCTCTATCACCCAGATTGCACCTCTCTTCTTACACCCGTATGCCCATCTCTATTACCCAGAATGCATCATTCTCTTGTTACACCAATATGCCCATCTCTATCAACTAGAATGCATGACTCTCTTGTTACACCGATATGTAGTTCTCTATCACCCAGAATGCATCACTCTCTTGTTAAACCCATATGCCCATCTCTATCACCCAGAATGCATCACTCTCTTGTAACACCCATATGCCCACCTCTATTACCCAGCATGGATTACTCTGTTGCTACAAGCGTATGGCCTTGTCTATCACCAACAATCCATCACTGTCTTGTTACAACCATTTGCCCTTCTCTAACAGCAAGAACGCATCATTTTCTTGTTACACCCATGTGCCCATCTTTATCACCCAGAACGCATCACTTTCTTGTTACACCCATATGCCCATCTCTATCACCTAGAATGCATCACTCTCTTGTCACATCCATATGCCCACCTCTATCACCCAGAATGCATTGCTCTCTTGCTACACGTTTGCCCTTCTCTATTACCAAAAATCCATTACATACATATGCCCTTCTCTAACTCCCAGAATGCATCACTCTCTTCTCACACCCATATGCATATCTCTATCACCCAGAATGCATCATTTTCTTGTTACACCCATGTGCCCATCTCTATCACCCAGAACGCATCACATTCTATTCACACCTATATGCCCATCTCTATCACCCAGTATGTATCACTCTCTTGTTACACCCATATACCCATCTCTATCACCCAGTATGCATCACTGTCTTGTTACACCCATATGCCCTTCTCTATCACCCAGAATGCATCACTCTCTTGTTACTCCCATATGCACTTCTCTATCACCCAGAATGCATCGCTCTCTTGTTACACCCATATGCCCATCTCTATCACCAAGAAAGCATCTCTTTCTTATTATACCCCTATGCCCATTTCTATCACCCAGAATGCATCGATCTCTTGTTACACCCATATGCCCTTCTCTATCACCCAGAATACATCACTCTCTTGTTACACCCTTATGCCCATTTCTATTACCCAGAATGCATCAATTTCTTGTTACACCCATATGCCCCTCTCTATCACCCAGAACGCATCACTTTCTTGTTACACCCATATGCCCATCTCTATTACCCAGAATGCATGACTTTCTTGTTACACCCATATTCCCATCTCTATCAACCAGAACGCATCACTCTCTTGTCACACCCATATACCCATCTTTATCACCCAGAATGTATCACTCTCTTGTTACACCAATATGCCCTTCTCTATCACCCAGAAGACTGCGCTCTCTTTTTACACCCTTATGCCCATCTCTATCACCCAGAATGCATTATTTCTTATTATACCCATATCACCCAGAATGCATCACTTTCTTGTTACACCCATATGCCCTTCAGGGATGAACGGGGAGCAACCGGAAAGCAGACTTAATATCCACCTTGGCCATCTTGGCGCCGACGCCAGCTGCCTTAACAAGCCCCATGGCACGGTCAAAAGACGCATAGGACACAGTGGACCATTCGTTGTCAATTCCGTCGTTAACCGAGCTCCCCCCAGGGTGGGTGCAGGTGCTATATTAGACAATATTTTCCAGGCTCTTTTTTTGGCACTATTCCCAATGGAGAAATTACCAAGTCTTGGATTGGGGGAATTGAGAATGGACCCGCCGTCCTACCGAGCCCCACTTCCACCCGGATCTTTTCCGCAGCCACCCCGGGGAACTCACTAACTGACTTCAAATTCTTCGGACGCGAAGCGGATGGAAGGAGGGAACACAGGATCTCAAAACCATCCCTAAAGCACTCCCTCAGCAGCAATGCTGCTTTTGCCTTTCCCAACGTTCTAGCCACGGTAGCATTGCGGCCAACCGGATAGGAGTCCTGCCTCTTCCGGGGGATCTGTTAACCGGGATATGGGCAATAATGAGAACAGTTCGACGAAATTCCCGGCGCCAGATCTTTTTTATGACATCCAGAGGCAAATGCGCCCAGAGGCTGTCTTGGGCGCACACAATGGTGGGCCTCCCGGCCGACTCCGCCGACCCGCCTGTCCCAACTAGGGGACTGTTCTGAATGGAGGGGGACAGCGCCCCTTGGGGGCTTGCAGGAAGGGTTGAAATGTTGATTGCCATACCGGGGTTAACCCAGAGGAGTGACCCGGGTGCACCCCGGCATCCCGGATAGACTACCCACCCACGCCCCGGCTATTTCGTTGCTGATTGGGAGATCGTGAGCATGCATAAGACATTTTTTGGGATGCAAGCAATTGGGGTGCCATGGAAGGTGCCCCCCCCCCCCTCGTATCGCTCCACCCTCAACCCTTGTACGCTCACCTGACGCCCGTCGTGCAGCGGTAGCTGCCACCCTGGAACACTCTCGCCGCTCAGTCTGAGCGGGAGTCCGTGCACACCTTGTCCCCTGAGGGCTCTTCTCCCTGCCGGCTCCTGAGCAGGTGCAGCTGCAACCGCCTGACCTCTCACTTCGAACCTGGACCTGCCTCTGGATCTGGGAAGGCAGGAAGAACAATTACTAGCTCTCCTATGCCTGTTTCCTGCTGTCCCGGCAGTCCGCTCGCACCCTGAGGAGTGCTCAGAAACCAAATCTAGGGCAACGGCAGGGCTTAGAGACTCAACTGACCCCAAAGGCTTAAGGGCTGGGCCAATGCCGTAACTAAACCCGTCTTGCATGTCTCTTAGGTCGACCTAAGCTGTGGCCTAACTATTTCGTCCGGGGACTTCTGTCTCCTTGCTGAGGTGGAAGAAAAAGGCAAAGGACTGTACTTGCTCGTTACTTTGCGAGCCCTGGCGGGGCCCGTCTGCAGTGCCGCCCTGGCTGTGACTGGAAAGTTGTCTATCACCACCTGACTGCCGTCGCTAGCCATCTCCTCGAGCACCTGATGTCTTTTTCCTCTCTGGTCGCGCCACTGGGGGAGCTTTGTCCCTGCAAAACACCAGTTGGTGCAGCAGTGGGGACGACAAGGGATACAGACATGCAAGACGGGTTTAGATCGTGGGCACGAACAGTGATGAACTGTAGGAGTTTTTTTAGGACTCCCTGGCTTTTAACTCTTACCCCTGAACTGGGGTGTTAGCGGATTCTGGGGTCCGGTGCAGGCCTTGGGGCAAGACGATGGGCGGTGACCGGACGGCTAGGCCCTCGCCCGCGCCTCCCTGTGGCTCTGACCTCTCTGAAGTGGGTTGGATTTGCTCCTGGCTCTCTGGGACTTCATCCATGGCCCCTGCCATCTGGTTGGCACTATTGCCGGAACTGCTGCTGTTGCGTGGGCCTATGGTAACTGTATGGGCTAGTGACCTCACCCACGGGCATCAGGCTAGCAGCCACTTCAGACTGCGCCTGCACCTCTGTGGGAAGGCCCTCACTCCCCAGATGCGCCGAAACCAATCTATCCTGGACCCATCTAACCCCATGACACAAAGCTCGCCAAAAGGGCCTCTAACTCCCCAGGATCCATGAGCAAGCTAACACCAGACCCCACTGACGCAGGCAAACCACACGCAACCACGCACCCCCACACGAACAGTGCACAGACACCGCACACGCAACACACCGCCCACACAGCCGCAGCACCCACCCACACAGCGCACAGACCACACAGCAGCAGACCACTCAGCAGATTAATATGGCAGATACTGACAAGAAACAGGAAAAGAAAAGACGTCAAACTAGAGAACGTCAAAAAACATGGGCAGATCATCAGACGCCGGAGCAGAAGGAAATTCGAAGACAAAAAGAACGGGAAAACTTGCAAGCAAAAGACTATCAGCTGACAAACTAAAATCCAAGAAGGCAAATAAAAAACTAAAGCATTTAGAAAATGTTCCTGAATATTAAGATAAGAATTTGAATAATGATTTACACAGTCACATTGATACATCTTCTCACAATTGTCCTTTACTTAACAATAGAGGTTCATAATTGTGGTGATATGAATATTGTCGGCCAGTTTTCTGGGGCTTATCATTTCAAACAGGAAAGACCCAGAAATGGCGAGTTAGTTAGTTGCTGTCAAAAAGGCAAGGTAAGACTTCTACAAAGACAACAATTGCCAACATATTTACAAAGCATTATGACTGAGCCTACTTTCCCCAACTACCAACATTTCAAAACAAACATAAGATCCTACAATAGTGCCATATCCTTTGCATCTATGGGTGCAACATGAGCTGCTAATGTACCAGGACATGGCCCTTACTGCTTTAAAGTAAAAGGACACATTTACCATTGTACTTCCCATTTACATCCAGAGGAAGGAGAGCAAAGAAAATGTGCTCAACTACATGTCCTAGATACAATGGAAGCTGTTGAACAACGTATGCAGCTTCAAGAAAATAAAAAAATGCTTACCCATTGTTTTTATAGAGCTTGATAAAATTATGGATCAAAACCCATACTCTCAAGCCTATAAAAAATTGGCAGAAGTAGAAAAGGAACAACAAATTCATGCAGAAATACATCAATTTCAAATCCCAAAAGTCAATCTGGTGCTTAAAAGAGATCAAATGAGGTTGCAATGGTGTTTCAAAATGACGAAGGAGAACCACCATTTCAGAGAGATATTAGAATATATCTCAGAAATGAGGAGCAGCCTTTCATCAATATAAGTATCTTACGTACGAATTTAGATCCAATGACATACCCCATATTTTTTCCACATGGGGAAGCAGGTTGGCAACCCAAATTAACCATTGAGAGTTACCCAAATTTAAAAGTATGTTTGAGAAATAATATTTCCATGCTTGAATTTAGGCTCAAATTGCCATTCGAGATGGATTCAATCCCATTTTATGTGGCAGAAAACTGACACATCAATGAATCATTGATTCATATTTGCAAGTTGAGGCAAATAATTAAAACTTTATCAAATATCAACTATGTGTAGAACAGTATTGTGGATTGATGGATTATGTTGCTGAGGTTGCTACAACCAGAGAGCTGCCAGCTGGCAAAGCCATAATTTTACCATCATCTTTCCAAGGATCTCCTCGCAATATTCGAGAAAGATACAATGATGCCATGCCTATTGTAACTAAATTTGGAAAACCAGCTTTATTTATTACATTTACATGTAGTCCACAATGGCCAGAGATTACACACAATATGCTAATTGGACAAACTGCTTCTCATAGACCAGATTAAGTGGCAAGAGTCTTTAAAATCAAATTAACTGAATTAATACGTGACATAACCATAACTCAGTTATTTGGCAAATGTCTGGCTTATGTTTAGACCATCGAATTTCAAAAAAGAGGCCTTCCACATGCACATATTCTTATAATCCTTCAAAAGAAAGATAAATTCGATACTGGTGACAAAGTGGATTCAGTAATTATTGCTGAACTACCAGATCCAGAAATACATGGTAGACTATATGAGATTGTAACTCATCGTATGATTCATGGACCGTGTGGAGATATTAATCCACAGTCATCATGTATGGAAAATAAGAAATGTACTAAAGAATTTCCAAAAGATTATAGACAAAACTTATGCTAGTTGTGATGGCTATCCATTATATAGAAGAAGAGAAGGCCAAAATGCCATTATTCATGGAAAAAAGGCAGATAACAGATATGTGGTACCATACAATCCACATTTACTCATGAAGAATAATGCACACATTAATGTGGAAGCTTGCACTTCTATAAATCCATTAAATATGTCTACAAATATATTTACAAAAGCTATGATGCAGCTACTGTAGTGGTCAAAAGGGCTGAAAATAATGAACAAAGTGAGTTAGTACATGATGAACCTGCATCTCATGTAGATGCTCGCTGTGTAAGTGTGCAAGAAGCAATGTGGCATCTTCTCAAATTTGAAATGCATGATCGCTCACATGGAGTATATGGATTAGCTGTACATTTGCCACAAAGAAATTTAGTGTATTTCCATGTTGGAAGTTAAACAAATGCTTTGGCACAAAGTGAGCATCACCAAACTACACTAACTGCATGGTTTTAATTAAATTGTACTGACTTGGAGGCAAGGGAATTGTTATATATTGACATTCCATATCATTATGTTTTCGTTATTGGATTATGGCGAAAACGAAAACATTGTGGAAATAAAATAATCCAAGAATTTATACAAGAGACCTTGAACGTTTCTGCTTATGATTACTATTTCTAAATGTTCCAGGTGCACAAAGTTTTGAACTGTTAGGAACTGTTAATGACATAGTTTATGAATCATTTCATTTAGCTGCGCGACACAGAAACTTCCTAGCTGATGATACAGAATGGAAAAGATGTCTAAAAGAAGCAGCACTATGTCAAATGCCACGGCAGATGAGGGAACAATTTGCATTCATTTGTATCTTCTCAAATTCTCCAAATGCATTAGCTTTGTGGGACACATTTAAAACAAATAAGGCTGAAGACTTTTTTGCAACGATACAATGAGCCTATTGCACAATTAAAACCATTAATTGAAATCCAAGTGGTCTTTTTAATTCATGGATTAAGTTGTGCAAGTTTTAATCTGCCAGATCCAGGTCTCATAGATGACATAAACTTTGAGGACTATGACACTCAGCTCAAAGAGAAAGAACAGAAGAAAGACTTGCAATTTTAAGTACATTACAATTGCAAGCATTTAATGCAATCAAAAATGCCCTAGATGATGACATGCTCAAAGAGCGTTATTTCTATCTAGATGGACCTGGCGGATCAGGAAAAACGTATCTATATAATTTATTGATGAGTTTTGTTCGAGCACAAGGTCAAATAGCACTGCCATTTGCAACCACTGGGATTGCCGCACTTTTGTTAGAAGGTGGAAGAACTGTGCATAGTGGATTTAAACTGACAGTTCCCAATTTGTCGGATATTCAAATGGCATCATTGCAAGCAAAAAAAAAAAAAAAAAGTTTATTATTTATAATAGATGAAGCTACAATGATGTCATGCCATGCCCTACAATGAAAATCGAACCAACATTGTCAAAACATGTATAAAGTCAACTACACTATGGAAACTATTTACCCATCTTCAATTACAACAAAATATGAGATCAGAAGAAGAAAATGAGTTCAATGATTGGCTCATTAAAATTGGAGAAGGAAAAACAGAGCGAATACAAAATTTACCCGATGATACCGTGCACATCCTAACTCATATAATTTGCAAACAGGATCTCATATCAGCTATATTCCAAAATACAATAAATAAAAAAGAGAGAGTTTTCATACCAAGAATAGATTTGGCACCAAGTGAAATTAGCCTCCCTTTTGTACTTCAAAGGAGACCATTTCCCATCATCATGGCATTTGCCATGACTAGTGATGTAGCAAACATAAAATTTTCGGTTCGCGAACCGTGGACGCAAATTTCATCAAAATGTTTGCGAACGGGCGAACCGCCATAGACTTCAATGGGCAGGCAAATTTCAAAACCCACAGGGACTCTTTCTGGCCACAATAGTGATGGGAAAGTTGTTTCAAGGGGACTAACACCTGGACTGTGGCATGCCGGAGGGGGATCCATGGCAAAACTCCCACGGAAAATTACATAGTTGATGCAGAGTCTGGTTTTAAGCCATAAAGGGCATAAATCACCTAACATTCCTAAATTGTTTGGAATAACATGCTTTAAAACATCAGGTATGATGTTGTATCGATCAGGTAGTGTAAGGGTTACACCCGCTTCACAGTAACAGACCAATCTCCCCGTTTAATGCACCGCAAACAACCGCAAACAGTCCCTTTGCACAACCGCAAACTCCACATTTGCACAAGGTTGGATACCAAGCTAGCCATGTCCCCTACTTTGTCCTCACTGATGTCATTGAAGGTCTCTTTCTCCACCCAGCCACCAAGGGTCCCCGAAAGGTGACAACAAGCCCCCTGGGACGCCTGCTGTGTTTGGTCTTCCACCTCCTCAAAGCCACCTTCCTCTTCTGACTCCTCTTTTTCAGACTCCTCTCTCTGCGTTGCCTCTGTCTGCATTATTATAAGGTGTGTACTGTTAAGTAGTACTATTCCTGTCGGTTTAATCCCTGTTACGTCCACTATTAGGGGACGTGTATATGGCATTGATTTTTGGAACAGGGAAATGGAAAAAGATGCTTGGTCGGACCTCCTACTTCGAATTTGGGGCACTGCACGTGCAATGTAATGTGCCACCAGATAGGAGTGGTGTATTAAGTTGTACTATTTATTCCTATCAGTTTGATACCTGTTACGTCACCTATCAGTGGACGTGTATATGGCATGGATTTTTGGAAGCGGGAGATGGAAATAGATGCTTGGTCGGTCCTCCCACTTCAAATTTGGGGCACTGCGCGTGCAATCTAAGGTGCCACCAGATATGAGTGTCACTGTGCACTGGCAAAAGTTGGCAGAGTAGGCGCTGTAGGCCTCACACACACGCCTGTAGGCAGGAAACTGATATTCAATCGATTACAGTCAAAAAAGTGTTGTTTTATGTCACTGTACACTACGGTTGCACCAGATATGACGTATCACTGTGCACTGGCAAAAGTTGGCAGAGTAGATGCAATAGGCTTCACACACACGCCTGTAGGCAGGCAATTGCTATTCAATCTATTACAGTCAAAAAAGTGTTGTTTTATTTCACTGAGCACAATATAAGCTGTGAGCCTGACACAGGAAGGCAACTGAAATTAGATTACAGGAAAAAAATGGTTGTTTTCAATGTATGGTACACCACCAGGTATGAGTAGTGAAAATAAGCACAAAATAAGCTGTTAGGTGTTAGCCTGTCACACACACATGCTGGCAAGCAGGCATATGCAATTAGATTACACAGAAAAAAATTATAAAATAAAATAAATGATGTTCTAGCCCTAAATAGGGCTTTTTGGGTTGCTGTCCTTGCAGCAGATATCAGATGAGTCCTTTAGGTCTGTAGTGGAAGCTAAATACACAGCCTGGCTATCTATTTCCCTATTAAATCTCCAGCAGCTACACTATCTGTCCTCTCACAACGAATGCAGCTTCAGAATGATTCTAAAATGTATGCTGTCCTTCAGATGGAAGGCTCTGGAAGGGAGTGTATGCTGCTGATTGGCTGGAATGTGTCTGCTGACTGTGAGGTGCAGGGTCAAAGTTTCCTCAATGATAAAGAATAGGGGGCGAACCGAAACGCGCATGTGTCCGCCGTCCGCTGCGAGCTGGAAAGAGCCAAAATCACTGCGAATAGTCCACGGGCGAACTGTCCGCGACATCTCTAGCCATGACCATTAAGAAATCACAAGTACAAACTTTCAAATCTGTGGGTATCTTTTTAGAAGAACCAGTATTTGCACATGGCCATCTGTATGTTGCACTCTCAAGATGCAAGAATCCAGAGGCTGTTAAGGTTTACATTGCAAACAACCAAAGTCAAGGTGATTTATTAGATAATGGCTGCATTTTTACAAATAACATTGTCTACTCTGAGGTACTATAACTTTAATTCCACAAAATATAACAATACAAGACATGGCACAGAACAACAACAAAAAAAGTCAACTCAACGTCAATTTCAGATGAAAAAACAAAACAAAAATAGAGCACAGTGGTTTGATTTCGAGGACGAACTTTGAAGTCACTCAGGCTCTTTTTAGAGGACCACTATTTCAATAAGAAACACTATAAAATGGCAAAAAACATAGAGAACAGTGTATTTACTGCCAGAAAAAAAATAGATATCTCTGGGACTCTTTTACGAGGACTGCTATTTCCCATAGGAAACTCTATGTGCCATTTTCCAACAATACTTTCATCTCAAGAACAAATGTACAACAACAAAAAAAACAAATATAAAGAACAGTGGTTTGATTTCCAGGACGAAATTTTATGTCACTCACACTCTTTTTAGAGCATCACTATTTCCATAAGAAACTCTATAAAATGACAAAAACCATAGAGAACAGTGGTTACACCCCGCGGACGAACTTTGATGTCTGGCATTCTCTTTTTAGAGAACCACTATTTCCCATAGGAAACTCAATGTGCCATTTTCACAAATTACAACAATAACAACAAAATGTCATCCATCAAAAATCAACAACGGCAAAACAAGATGTTCTAATCTTATGGAAGTAGCCTTTTAGCATGATTAGCCCCACAAAACACTTTGCTTGCATTTTAGAAAAATTATGGTTTAAATGTTACTTCATTAAGGTTTTTCATTTGGTGCTTTTCTATAAATCCAGCGATGGAAGAACCATCAAAATGACTAAGAAATGCCCAAGGAATAATAAATACATTTTATAAGATTTTTTACATCTATTTGTAAAGAAATACAACTTTTACGTCATATGCCCCATTGATTGCATGCTAGATAAAAAGGAATTACAAGGTTTTCTGTTGGGTCTCAAAAGTTTAATTGGAACATACTTTATATGAATATGCCAAATTATAATTAGTAAGATCATTTCAACATCAAATCATTTTGAAGAAAACCAGAAGTACCTCGCCTTGCCTTTATTTATTTATTTATAAAATATTTAGCAAGTAGGAAATTAATTCAAGAAATTATGGGAAGAACGTTTAAGCTACAGATAAGCAAAATGTAAATGATTGAAAGAAGATTTCCTCTAAATAAAGTTAGGCTACCTGATAAATTAATGCCCCTTTTTGGACTAAAGCAGAACGGGGTCGATCATGCTGTTGATGGGGTCTTGGACTGTGGAGAATGACTGGGATCATGCTGGAACGCAAGTTTCTTGTTGAAACGCATGAAGACGAGGTCACGTGTAGACACAGTGACGTGGGAACTCGATGGCCAAGTATTGAGAAGGATCGGAGTCCCGTGACGCTGCTGTGTTGAGGCGCAATTCCCCTGTGACGCGACTGTGCTGGGACGCAACTCTCAGCATCCATGCTGGAACGCATGGAAACATAATGACGCAGAGACGTAATTAACGCAAGACTTGGTGAACGAATCGCAAGGGAGGAAAGGAATAGCGCGATGACGTAATCGCGGAAGAAGAGACAGGGAGATCACAAACTAAATCATTTAAAAGGAACCCCGCCAAACGAATGACAGAGCACACCGCCTTGAGAAAGTCACGCTCCAAGTGACGAAACCGGTCGGCAGACAGTGCTTCTACTTGGCCACCTCACCTGGGTATTATTATTAGAGCGGATTACTGGTATAGTAATAATTTAAATATATTTATCTCTTTATATACACTTTTGTACCTTACCTTATTTTATAGCACTTTACTTTATTGACAGTCATCAACACCATCATACCAGATCTGTATTATATGATCTGGAAGGCATTGTTCTTAGTGAACAGCCCTCCAAGGTGAAATACAGTCAATTAGAAGCCACTACTTTTTCCCTTTATTGTGCTATTAAGGAGGTACAATATATATATATATATGTATATTCTTTCAGAAATAATACAGTAGCTCTTATCCCAGCTACAAGTGAAGCCAAGTATTTGTTTTTAAATCACTTTTTGTTACCCTTTTTTTATTTTTGAAAAAGGTTATCTGTTATCTTAAAGAGGCATAATATATTAACAATTGCCATTGTTTGGTAGTTTATCACACTCATATTTTAAGTGTGTTTTTAGTCAACACTTTACAGCGTTTTTTTCTATTTTAATTAATAACTATTAAAAATGATTCATTAATATATTTTTACAAAGAACAGAGTGTTAAGCACTCAATCTGTTTGCGTTGCAAACATAGTTTAGAGCCCAAACACTGTATAATTCATTAAGTTACTGTTTATAATGTTACTATATTGGGAAAGAAGTGTGCAAAGTTGTTTCATTGCATATATTTCAAAGTTCATGTTAAGAGGAGGAGGAGCTTTTGTTATACAATTTAAATTTATCATTCAATGGAAAATATTAATCCAGGGAGTAATCCAATCGCCAGTTAATGGGGTCAGGAAGGAATTAAGTTTTTTCTTCCTTTCATACAATTGGCAAAATTTCAATGTTTTTTTTTACTGTTTGCCTTCCTCTGGGTTCAATACATATTTAGTTTAACAGTTGTTAATCTACAAGTTGCATGTTACAAAACCTTATGTCATGTTTACAATTCTCATTAATGCAATGTTGACCTGTTCTTACATTAAAATGTTACTACTCTTAAAAAAACATCATGTACTTCTTTATAGATAAGAAAAAGGTTACAAGTGTCAACTACTCATATTACCTGAAAAAACAGAATTCAAAACATACACATTTAATTGCCGTCACTTATTGACGGGCAAGTCGCTAGTATAATAATAATAATATTATCATAAGATATCATATAATAATATATATCATAATAAAGGGTTACTACACATGCAAAATCCAATTTGTGATACCGTGGAGTATTAACATTCCCCTGATAACAATATGACAGGTGATAATGTGAATTGATTGATATCAAAACACTTAATGGGATATCACCAAATGATAATGGGTATACATCTTGGCACATGGCCACCAGCAACTTTCCAGGATGGGCGTAGCAGAGATTATCCCTGATAGAGGTGAGTTGGCTGCTGCTCCACGTGCCTCTGCACAGCCTCCATGTGTTTGTGGCCCCCTCCTGATGGGTTAGAGTGGATTAGTGTGGGATATGTTTCCCTGGTCCCCTTCTGGATTGTTAACTAGTGGTGGTGAAGGGGCTTGTGTACCTCAATGAAGCTGTGAGTGATACCATGTAGGGCCACTGTAGGTGGGTAGGTCAGAGCAGAGAGATCAGACAAATCACAGTCCACTAGAGAAGTAACTGGCAACCCACTCCAGTATCTTTGGCATGGAAACATTGTGGAAAAGTACAGGCAGAGACATAGCTAAATGTGCTGCAGTCCATAGGGTCATAGGGAGTCAGACACAACCACAAGTGACTGAACAACTAAATGTAAATTGTTCCCTGGTACTTGATATATGCCATGTGTTAGTGTAATTTGGCCACTATTTGTTTTCCCAATAATAAAATAAAATAGATAATAAAAATAATAAAAAATAGATTACAAAATACAATAAATGTGTTCTTTGGTCCTTTCCCTCTTCACTATCGCAAAATTTTACAGATGCAGTTCCGATAGAAGAGGCCTTGAGCTATGAGAGGCACGCCCAAGGCCCGGGGGGGCCGAGTGCCTGCTCCGAACATAGCGATGGCTTCGCTGTCGATTCAGCGCTGCCGAGTTTCACCACGACGGAGGGGAGAATAGTTCTTTGTCTTCCCTGGAACTTGATATTGCCATAAACACACAGCGCCCTCTGGCGGATGGCACCTGTAACTGCAGCTGTCAGTGCTGCAGAAGAAATGCGCAGGCAAAGAGGGATAGATCCTGTTGTTCTGCTAGGTAGTCTAATGCAGAAAGAAAGAAATCACCACTGTTGCTATTTTTTTTAATTATCACGATCCACAGTTTGTATTTGAGCAGCACTGTTTTTTAGGAATTAGCAAAAACTCATATAATAGTAACAAAGAAGCACACATTTTTTGCAACACAGGGTAATGGGAGTTTAGTTTTAAAATAAACTTTATACTCAATCAATTTTAAACTTACTTTCAAGGAGGTTAAAATGTATTTTAATTTTTTGATAATAAATTCTTACACACCACTATTTCACAGTACTTACTACATTATTTCCGCACCTGTATGCCAGAGAACTTACCGTGAGATTAGTTTAACGATTTTGCTAACAAGATAACCTCAGTAAAATGTGCACTGTCATGCTACCTTTAGAAAATTGTATAACATTGGAATCAGTTTAAGAATTTATTGCATTTTGGGTACTATACTTTTTATATTTTCATTTATAAAGTGGCTCAGCCAGTTTCCAATACGTAAAATAGTATTTTTTTTATCTAGGTCTGACATATTCTACAGTCTTTGTGTAAAAACTGTTTTTAGTTTTGCATTAAAATATTTGTATTACATTGGAATTAACTTACTAACTTTTCTAAGAAAAATAATTCAACTATATTTTCACATGCCTGTCACAAGCAAGTCATGAAGAGGTTAGAATAAGGTTTACATTTCCTATCCACTGCCTTTTTTGCATTCAAGGGGCCTCATTCAAATGTGATTTGGCCAATTGAATAGGCTCTTTATAAGCACATAGCATATCTTTTTTACAGAAGTTTTTAGTTAGCGAAGACCTGGCTTTTGGATAGACGTTCACTAACTAAAAACTTTTGTAAAAAAAATATGCTATGTGCTTATATAGAGCCCTATTCAATTGGCCAAATTGCAATTGAATGAAGCCAAAGGAATTTGAGAAGTATCAGAAAGTGTCTGGGATTTGTGACCAGCTAGCAAGAAAAAGTGAGAAAGAAGCAATATCAGAAAGAAAGTAGAGTTATTATACTTATACATTAAAAAGTTGCAGAGTTTTTTGTCTTGCATGAAGGATAAGCTAGTTATAGGCCCTATTAGAATGTAAAAATCGCAATTACTGAAGCCCATAATGTAGCCTGCAAATATTACTGATATTTAATTGGCTTCCTTTAGCTACCTGCAAACGGTCTGCAGGCTACAGGCTTACAATGCAAAATCGTAACTCCGACCCATCTAAGCCTTTGATCTTTCAAGTTCGCAAATGTTTCAATCACTAAAATAGTAAATTGCCATTTAATTGCAACAATTCCACAAACCCGCAATTGCCTTCAAACCAGTACATGGCAAATGTAGAAAAAAATTATACGAGTACTAGGGAGGACTTGCAAGGGGGTTAAACACCCGTTTCTTAACACTATAAAAGCAAATAAAAACACACTACTGGACTTTAAAATACGGGGAAAGCGCTGAAAGACATTAGAATTAATTGCACAACAGTCTCAAACTCGCAAATCGTCAGTAAACATTTTTTTTTACATTTAATTTCCATTTTATATCATTCTCAGGAATCAATGAGTTAATACATATCAGGCCAGCCACATAGACTATAACAGTTTCTTCATTCATTTTTATTGATTTTTAAATTGCTGGATTGCAAGCCCGATCGCATATCTGACGTCTAAACACTAATTAATTGACGTTTAAACACCATGTTTTACTGATGTAATGAGGATGGTCTCATTTACTATTGGCTGTTTCTAAATTGTTACTTATGGGCTTGCTTAATTGATCATAAACATGCCCTAAAATGCTATGTATGGTTACAAGGTTTACGGATTTAGCTTTCCGTCATGTAATTGCTGGCTTGTTCCATGAAATCGATCTGTAACTGTTGCAATTTTCGAGCCCGCATACTTTTGGAATTTAAAAAGGCCCTATGTGCTGTACCCATACTTGACCATACCAAATAATGTGTAAAGCACTTTCTGTTTTACCCAGGTTTTATTTTGATAAGTTACTATTTATCCTTGAATGTCCAATTAGAGTTGTTTTTACCAATATTTTGTGAATATTATTCAGGTTAAAAATTGTTTTAATCCGTTCTCTGCTTTCTTGGACTTTACTTTATGAAAAACATGTTTTATAGTATACTAGTAACTTGCCCGTCATAAATGACGGTATTATAGAATGTTATCTTGAATTGTCTGTTCTTTTTCTCTCTGTGAACTCTCTCTCGCTTTGCGCACTCTCTCTCGCTGTCTGTGTGTGCTGCCAGCTCTGTACCCCTCCCTCTCTGTAAGCTCTCTGTCTGTGCACTTTCTCTCTGTGCTCTGTCTGCGCTCTCTCACTGTGCCCTCTGTCTTTGTGCGCATTCTCTCTGTGTGCTCTCTCTCTCTGTGTACTCTGTCAGTGCGCTCTCTCGCTGTTTGTGTGCATTTCCTCTGTCTGTGTGCTCTGCCGGCTCTGTACCTCTCTCTCTCTCTGTACCCCTCCCTGCCTCTCTATGTCTGTGTCCCCTCTCTGTGCACTCTCTCTCTGCACTCTGTATGTGTGCTCTTTCTCTACGCGAGCTCTCTGTGCATTCTCTCTCTCTCTGCTCGCTCTGTCTGTTCTCTCTCTTTCGTTCTGTGTGCGCTGCCAGATCTGTACCCCAACCTCTGTCTCTCTCTGCACTTTCTCTCTGTGTGCTTTGTCTGTGTGCCCTCTGTGCACTCTCTCGCTGTTTGTGTGCACTTCCTCTGTTTGTGTGCGCTGTCACTGTACCCCTCCCTGTCTCTGTCTGTGCCCCCCTCTCTCTGTGTGCTCTGTCTGTGCACTCTCTTACTATGAAAACTATTATAGTGATAAAGGGGTAAAAATATCCCTAGCGACCAAAATAGATTTTTTCTGTGGAATTGATAGCTGTGGGTAGTGTACTGATATGTATATATTAAATTGTTTTGATGTTGTATTATACAAGGCACATGTGTCAGGTATCTGTCTGCTCCCCCCTAGAAATTGTCTTGTACTAATTGTGCAGGAATACCAACTTCTTTTATGAAAGATATTGCACTTCTTCAAGTAGAGGTGTCCTTATAGACAGTGGAAGTACTGGATTAGCAGCAAGGTTTTCAATCCATGCTGAAACAGCTTTAATTTAAAACTACACCTTTGTGTTTTCTCCCGTTTCACCTGTTGCTGGATTCCTGGTACAATAACTGTGACTCATTCACTAATTACATGAGTTTATATCTGCAACATATCAGGACAATGTACAAGTCCATATTGTATTGCTCCAGTAAGACAGCCAGGCCATTCTACAGTTGCAGGTCCTATTTTGATTGTGTCTTGCCATACCTGAGTATTAATGGCTGCAGTCAATTAGTCATGTTGTCTATTCCTGGACTCAGCTTTGTTAGGGTTCTGTGACCTTCCATGATCTCCATCTGTCTCCAGTCCTGTCTGGTCTGAACCCTCAAGGTCCGCCATCAGCCAGTCCTGCTTTGCTGTCCTGGATTTAGTTCTGTTACAGTCCCGTAATCTGTCCTTGGACTCCATCTGTCTGCTTCCAGTGAGATTCTGACTTTCTAAACCCAGAATCCTTCCTGTCTACAGTCAGCCAGTTATATTTCCTGGACTCCATTTGTTCACTGCTAGCCCTTGGCAGTGGACTCACCTCAGCTTTCTGCATTTATTTGAAATCTTTCAGTCGACCTACTAAACAGATCCTGAAACATCTACAAGATACTAATATTCCCAACTTGGTTCTGAACTCTGGGACACAGGGCAAACATATCAACCCTGCTTTGCTATGTAGGTTTAATATCAGCCAGGTGCATGGCAACCTTCAAAGAAACCTTACAACTGTTTTTTTTGTAGATGAATTATGGCTTTGACAAGCGGTTTTCCTCACACACATATCCCACATGGATGATCTCTGCCACAACAACCATAATCATTTTATGAGTAAACAGCAAGAATCACTCAGATCCATAGCACTTTATCATGAAATGCATTCAAGCATTCATTATATGTCTGCTAAACTATATGTTTCCTTGTTGTACTGGCTTAAGTAAACATCTTCCCAACATCTTTGAGAAACAACAATGGTGAAAATATGGTGAATGAGTTTTAGTAGATCAACACTTTAGAAATGTTAAGAAATGTAACATGTCGTAAAGGGTTAATACATTATCAGATTACATATACAGCATTAAATTGACACAATTAGATATGTTAGACACTTTAGCTGTACAAGGAGTCTGTCATCATATGTTGCTTATCAAAATCAATAGTGTAAAGGCAATAGTATGCTGTATAATTGTATTTATTTAATACAAAATAGAGATCATAGTCATACATTAACTCTCTTGAAGAAAAAGTCATGATACATTTTAATATTTGCAGTATTTGTCATAGTTTAGTTTCTCTCCCAGTTTTGTTCCAGCAAGATACTTTTTAAACATTGCATCTACTTCTTGGCTTTGGGCTTCAGTAAATAGACTCTTCCAATCCCCTACTTCTCCTATAAGATAGAAAACAGGTTGGATTATGTCAAGCAGTAACTTTAGCGTGGAAAGAAAATGCCATTCTGAGTACAAATATATAACCCAAAAAATCTATTTTATATCTTCCCACATAATTACTTGGGGCCTCATTCTATTAGCGGCCGCAGCCGTTGCGGGGCCGCAAGGACCGGCCGCAAGCTATTCGGCTATTCTATTCCCTTACGGCCGGAGGCTCCGGCAGGCTTGCGGCCGGTGCCTTGCTATCTCTTGCGGCCGCTCGCGCCAGAGGAAAGCCTTTGATCTAAAACGGCCACAAGAGTTTCGGCCGTAAGAAATTCCTATTTGCAATTCAATTGCTCCGGGAAACCTCTCTGCAAGGCTAAAAACGAGCCGCTGCTTACTTGCAGGAAAGAGGTCTCGCTAGCACCAATTAAGCACATAAAATAGCTCAAATAAAGCCCTCCTGCACTTTGAGAAGACTATAAAGGGATTTTAGGTGTTAGAAAAAATAGCACATAATTATCCTATACTCAAATCCGTAAAATATTTTATTTTTAATATCCGTAAAATATCCATGTAAAAAGTCCAGAGTGCTTGGAGCACCTCAGACACACCCACGCCGCAGCCGGAAAATAAACAGTTAATTTGAACTTGGGTTTGGGCTGATGTGCAAGCTTGAGAGTGGGTTCCTTTTAATCCTCATGTCCCCCAATATGATCCCTAGCATTTACAGAGCTGTACAGTGCAGGCTTGAATTTATTTTTGAGTTTTTATATTTCAGAGCTTACGGCCGGTTCCAAGATATGCGGACGGCCGTAAAAGGAGATCCTTGCGGGGCCATATAATAGAATCGCGAGTTAACTGAACCCCCGCAAGGAATCGCAGCCTTACGGACGATTTACGGCCGCTAATAGAATGAGGCCCTTAGTGAACATTTTTTTCTACTACCAGTAATGATTCTCAGCCTTATTAAATTGCAATTCGGCCAATTGAAAAGGGCTCTATATAAGCACAGAGCATATTTTTTTACAGAAGTTTTTAGTTAGTAATCTTCAATCCAAAAGCAAGGTCTTCACTAACTAAAAACTTCTGTCATAAAATATGCTCTGTGCTTATATAGAGCCCTTTTCAATTGGCCGAATCACAATTTAATAAGGCTGTATATATGTAAACATTGTATGAAGACACAGTTTTCCAATTGGTTACTAAGGCGACCGTTCTACCAATCTGCCCAGGACCAATTACCGTGGGAATTTTGAAACAACCAATAGGAACAGAGCCTACTGTCAATATGAAAATACATGGGGTTCGTAGGCCAGAATCCTCAGCCTGGCTAGATCCCCCACCCAAACCCCAGTGACTTTTAGGAACAAAATGTTGGTCCTAAAGGATTGTGTCTTCACAAATGGGATAATTTTAGGACTATGTGTGTTGCTCTCAGGCAGCCTTAAGAACATAGCCTTGGATAAGAAAAAAAGATCCTCAACCACAGATGTAAAAAGCTGATTGGGGAATCATGGTGTCAATGATGTTTGGGTTCTTGAAATTTGGTGTCGTTCAGGCAGCCAAACTCTAGAGTCTTAGTGGGTTAAAACAACCCGTCAGTTCTCAAAACCAAAGAGGATTAGTGGTGCTGACAAACATATATTTTTATAAAATGTCTAATAAAAACTTATTTAAAAATAATTATCTAAAAAAGGAACAAAAAAAAAACAATTAATTACAAAAACCAGACTCAGTATACAAATACAAATTTTAATCAAATAATATCTCAGGAGTTAGAATTTTGAAACATGAATAAATAAAGGCTGCAGAATTGCCCAATATGAATAAACTAGTTTAGAGGGAATATGAGGTAACTGGAGAGTGAGTAAAAGGTATTTATATATGGATCTGGACCAGGTTCATTTTTCTGTAATCTCAAGTTCCCTGATATAAACTAATTTATTCATATCAGGCATTTATTTTAAAGGCTTTATTTATTCTTAATATTTTGTTTTTCTGAGTCTGGATGTATGTAATTTATTAGCAGATGCAGTAGACTCTTAGTTAACCGGCACCCATGGGGATTGGTAGATGTCGGATAAATGTAGCTTCTGGTTGCTTGAGAGTTACATATAAAAGAGTCAGAGATTGGCTGCACATAGGATGCTCTGCTAAGTATATTTGTAAATGAGGACTGTTCTAGCAGCAGCAGCTTTCACTCCTCACTTACATACAGGTACGTTTGGCGGGTGTGGTGCTGAACCCAGGCAATGTACCACCAACACTGCACTGGCTCAGTGACTCACGCCTATCTGCTTTCAGGTAACATTGAATTGCAGAGAATTTTCGTACTTATTTAAAGTACAATATTACATTTTTTCTGGTTGATTGAGAGTTCTGGTTGCTTCCGTTCCGGTTAACTGAGAGTCTACTGTATATTGATTTTCTAGTTTATAATTATTATTTTATATAAATTTTAGTTGTAATTCTATAAAAGGTTTTCACTGTCACTGTGACATATATATATATATATATATATATATATATATATACATATATATATACTGTTACAACAGCCCTGATGGGAGAGAAGCCTATAATAAAATAATGTGGTACCCAGCACAAGATGGACATGACATGACTGGGCTTTGTTGTTTCCAACCCTGGGCTACTCATGTGATAACCATGGTTTCCCGTTTGCACTTCCTAGGCCCTCATTCAATTGCGATTTAGCCAATTGAATAGGAGTCTAAATTAGCACTAAGCATATTTTTTTTAAATACGTTTTTAGTTAGTGAAAACCTTGCTTTTGGATAGATGCTTACTAACTAAAAACCTCTTTTAAAAAAATATGTTATGTGCTTATTTAGACCCCTATTCAATTGGCCAAATTGCAACTGAATGAGGGTCCTAGGTTTTAGAGACCCTCCTCCATAGTGAATATTCATTGTGTCTGTTTGTTTTGGATACTCATTTCTAACAACATGTTATACTGATGTTGTACATGCCTGATATTGGTGTATATTTTATGTGCAGATTTTTAATTCATATACTGTGATCCAGTTGTTGTTTGCATGAATAGGTCTAAGAGGCCCATTGTGAAACTAACTTACTGGGACATTCATTCTGCATTGAAGACCTCCTGCTGAGTGATTAGGTTAGCTCACCTTCCTAGCTTAATTATACTATCTTTGTTACTCTGCACCCTGAATTGAATTAACAGGACCTCTTCATTCTCCCATGTATATAAGTCCCTGTGTGTTTCAATAAAGGGCAACATGTCAGATGTATTTCAGAGAGATGGAAAATATCATTTTAATCACTCCCATCCAACTACCAAGAAATCCTGCACCTAAATTCCAGAACAGTAGTCCTGTTCTACACAGATCCGGAAGCCAGGTGGAAATCCCTAACACCAATACACAGAAACCCACAAAGGAGAAGACTTAACCGGTGAAATCCATAAATTGCCTGGTCCAGCTAGTGCCTCCTAGTGATATATACAATATGGATTTGTAAAGAATCATATGTAAAACCATTTCCAGAAAACACAAAATATGGTTTAATTTACATACCTTTTCTGAAAAAAGCATCAGCAAGTTTACCATGAGTATCTTTGGATTTATCTTTCATGGATGTAAAAGTAGTTTTGTTTTGAACCAATCGAATTTGATCATTAGTCAAAGAATAGCCAAAAAACTCAGATATTTTCTTCAGCTCTGCAGGAAAATCCTAAATAGGAAGAATATCATTAACTTAGCATTTAGTACCCATGAATAGAATAAATTTACCGTAGTTGAAAATCTCTATTGGTTTGTGCACTCATCAATTATAATATTATACAGTATAAAGTACAAATGTGCACATCTGATGAAATGGAGTGATTAATGGAGACCCAAGTAAAATTCACATGGTGGAATTATCATACTAATGAGTATTTGGTTTATTTTTCTTACAGAAAGTATTAGTTAAATATAACTTGCAAGGTGTGATTGAAATAGTCTTAGTGGGATTTTACATCAGAAAATGGATTAAGTATACACATCACATTCTAGTTTAGTTTATCTATTACACAGTGCAGGACAGATAACAGTGATTAATAAGTCACATTCAAAACTATGACATGCAGTGATTTCCACAACATTTTTGATTTAAGTTCTAATGTTCCCTCAAAATCTTTATGATACCTTTTAAATTATTATTTTTTTTAAATACACAATGTGGATGGGCAGTGAAAGTAAACTTAAATCAGAATAAATATAAGGCATTGTATTAAATAATGTTATTATAAAATCTATTTGTTTCTTTAAAAAATATACAGTTTACAGTACAGGGGGCCGGTGCCTGTTACTGAGACCTTATAAGTTTGTCCTCAGGGGCAAAGTGGGATGAACAAAGTCTAACACTTTAAACAAAACACTGTGGTTATATATTTAAATAATAAGTTAGTTTAATAACTGCTTCTAATGTATTACTTTTTAGGCATTTTCGCTGTTGAGGGAACTACCATTTTCGTTTCGAGTGACCTACTTCCTGAGGTGAGAGGAGACTTTGAATGGAGAGAGAAAGCGGCACAATAGGAATGTGACAGTAATCACTGTCAGAGCTCTCATTAGCACTAACGCAAAGCTCATTTGTTTACAAGGACACCCCCTGATAAAAAAAAAGCGCTTACTCGAAGCAGACCCAGTAAAGAAGTTGAAAACCTTCTTAAATTAATAATTGCATATACAAGCGAAAAAATGTAAAGGGTGTGTATATTTTTTAATTTTCTAATATCTAGTTTAGTTATTCAAATATCATATAGATAGATTATCGATCAACATATCTGATGTTATAATATATTTCAAATCAATGCAAAATAAAATGAAAATGTAGTGTGTGACGTGAAGAACTACCCTGTTCAAAATGTTCTAGATCTTAAAGGTGGTTCTCCTGAGCATTGGGAGGTTACCAGATGTTGTCATATCAAAAGAGTTGAGTGCTGCTGCTTTAAAATAAATATGTGCATCTCTCAAGTAATAACAAGGAATCAAAGAAACATATACTCACTTCTTTCAAATCTTCAAATGTGACTATCAGTACATTTTCATCATTAATGTGCTTGTTCCAGGCAACAGCATGATCGAAATATGATCCCCAGCAAACTAAACACAGGGAAACCAACAGGAAAGAAGCATGCTTAATCGAGTCACCTTGCATTTTAGTTCGTCCAATTATTTTTGAGGTTTCCATATTACAGGACCTAAGCAAGGCCCAGTTGGTATTAACACATAAGAATTTATACACAATCATCTCTTAAGTATAATGATTAGACACAGACTACTTCTTGGAAGGATAACTGCCAACAGCGTTTTTTGGTAAACACAAAAATGACGTAATAACCATAACAATAAGTGAATCAACATAACCACGTGAGGGGAGGAGCCTGGCCAGAGACAATACGCCCTAAAGGCACGTCCAGGGCCTACCGCGTTGGAACATCCGTACCACCGTAGGGTAGGATCTCACGCATTTTACCACTGTCCCGGCTACTCCCCTCACCCCCCCCCCCCACTGTGACAACAACATAAACATAATTCAATAACTTATAATATACACGTAAACAATATATACAAAACAACAAGTGCTTACGACCATAAACAAGATAATACCTCCAACTTGACATTATTGATACTTATTTTTTTTTTTTTTTTTAATAAATAAAACAAATACCTAATTTTAAACAACAATACTCTAGGGATGGGTATCCTCATCTATGGCTAGCTGGGGCATACTGATAGAAATAGCACCAAAAGTGCCTATAAATGGCTCCACCTCCCCCTGCTAGCCACCCCTTATCCATACCCGTTCTGCCAGGACAAGTGGCCCCCCTTCCAACCCCAGGAGGCCTGGGGTGGCCTACGTGCCCTTCAATCTTAGCTAACTTTAGCCCCCATTTGTAACTTTACATTCTATGTTAGCTATGTTTATCCTATTACATTTTCTGTTGAATGCAGACACAGGTATTTGTTAATGTGCATTAGTAAAATTAATAATATATTAAGTCACTTAAGAGACAAATTTACGTTTTCAAACAATAGGAAATGAACAAATTTACAATTTGAGCATTTGACACAGGATTAAACTATTTGAAGGACACAGCAAACGGGGCAATTGTGCAAGGTTTTTTTTGCCTTCAAGGGGCATTGTGCTAAGAGAATGTCTATATATTAATATGTTATATACATTTATTTTCACATTTGGATCTATAAGTTAATTAAACAATATATATATTCTGTGCTTAGAATTTCAAGAAATATAATTATTGCAACTGAAACTGGGCAGGAACATGCAAATGACTCCCCAATGCATTTTCACTCTTTAAATCAATATCACTTTATAAATGGCTGCTTTTGGCATATGCCTGCTGTATTACACAGCTCTAAAGCATAGCATAAGATGGATTGGCATGCGTTAGGAAACCTACCCACAGAAGGTCACTGTTTCATTCTGAAATGGACCTCATCAGTGTAATGCTCGTAAATAACTTGTGCTATAGATTTTATGGGAAGACATATAACTACAACATCATTTAACTTATGGTGGGCAAAATAAACCCTCCACCAAACAAAGTACTTTATCAAGTGTTTATTTGTGGAGGGCACCAATAAGTATGTATGTGGCTGAGAATATGTGAATATGACAATATGTAGGTAAATTGCTTGGAGAAGTAAATGAAATTGGCTTATATTGACAATACAGTTCCTTCAACTTGCTGCTGCTCATCTAGAGTACTACTTTAAATTCCTCATAATAAATGAATAGAAGAAAGTAGACAGTACGTCCTATTCTGTTGAAGTATATAGTACAGCAATGTGTGTGTTCTGATTTGCTAGTAAAGGAAGATGCTATGTTTTAACCACAGATCTACAGTTTGTCAATAATATTAGTTATTTTACCAGGTCTGTCTGTATACAGTATTTCTACAAAGAATCTTGATTGGGCATGCAAATGGACTCTGGCTTTAGATACTATAGTCCAGGCAATAAATGACCATAAATGTAGTTGTGAAGTATGTAAAAAAAAAACTCACCAAATTAACTATGGTGCAAGTTATGAGAATAAAATATTTTTTGTGAGAAAATATTACATTTTGATGACTTTGTTTTTGTTGGTCTGGAGCTTGAGGGGGAAAGCTATCCCACTGTGAGTTAGTCATCTATTTCTATTGTCAATTGGCTCTTCAGTAGGAACTAAGTGAAAATGTTATGTTCCCATTTCTTAAATGTAACTAATCATGTTAAGAAAACATCTTGGACTACTAAAGCACAATTATATGCAATAACCAGAAAAGTAAATGTTGTACTTTTGATTAGTGACAATTTCCTATGGCCTACCTTTTCCACTTATGAAATCCTGGAAAAAAATATCCCAAGAATTGTAGGTCGGTAGCACTGGGTTGCTCTTATAAAAATGGAAATATGAGACAGCAGTGTCTTTTGGATTTCGGAAAACCACCAAGGTCTATGAAAGAAAACACAGCAAAAAACAAAATATTTATACCAGAATTTATAAAGATTTATATATCCTTAATGTCCCTCCCCTTCAAAGGTTTTTCTGATGACATCATTCATGTGACATTGCATATGATATGACTAATAATAACTATAACATCACTGATGACATCACATATAATAATAAAACGTGATACCATAAAATATATTACTAATGACATCACACTAGACACCCGCTACAATGTTATTTTTGGGAACGCTATTGTTACTTGAAGCAATTTTTGATAAAAACTTTTTCTATACTCATAGGCCCTCATTCAATTGCGATTTGGCCAATTGAATAGGGCACTAAATAAGCACATAACATATTTTTTTTAAATAAGTTTTTAGTTAGTGAAGACCTTGCTTTTGGATAGATGCTTAATAACTAAAAACTTCTTTAAAAAAAATATGTTATGTGCTTATTTAGTGCCCTATTCAATTAGCCAAATCACAATTGAATGAGGCCCATAATGTCTACACAACATAATTTATGGACAAATTAGAATTAATTGATAAATAAATACATCATAAATAACATAATTTTATAACAAACAAAAGACATAAAACCTAAGAAGTGCCTCACGCCTGAAACATACAACTTTAATACATGGACTTTAGGCACACAAATATATGAAGCATCCAACTAATTAGCAATGTTCCATGTACATTATGTACATTAGCACAATATCCTACCATAACTATGATACTGAAGATCATAATTCACATCATTATTTAATAATTTAATACATGCTGTCTCCAAAATACATTTGAGCCAGACATTTAACTATGGTGTCTTTAATTTTTAAGCCAAAATTAAACCAATTTCTTGCATTTTTCAAGTCTTAAGTTGGGAATGTATTATAGATAAAGGACTTATGGCTATTAAATTGGCCTCTTAAACCAGCCTGCCGACGACTTGCGGGTGGAAGCGAGAAAAGCCTACGGGACGAGAGAATTCGACTTGCAAGCTCGCAAATCCTTTTATCTGTCAAGCCTGTAACCAATACGGTCCAATTGCGATATTAAATTGCGTTAGAATCACTGGAATTCAACCCCGTAACTCACAAATGGATCGAAGAAGCCAACGAGTGCTAGAGAGGACCCGCTAGGGGGGTAAAGTCCAATCCGTAGCACTTTAAATGCACATATACATACACTACTGTACTTTTATGAACAGGGAAAGTGATGTTATGTCTTAGAATTAATAGCACAACATTCTCAAGCTCTCAAATTGGACAAATAAAATACTTTATTTCATGCTTATTTTCCGTGTTATATCGATTCTGGCAATCAATGTGTTCATACATATACTGTAACTCGCATGTGATAGAATATCATATTTACGGCTTTATCAATTTTGCATTACATCTGGAATGTTGGTCTGATCGTAGCTCGTAACTGAACCTCGTAAGACTTCGAAATCCCACCTCCATTTTTCAGTGACGTAATTTTGACAATCTCTGTTTCCATTGGCTCCATCTCAACTCATAACTACGAGTTAGATTAATTGATCATGTTCACGGCTGCAAATCCAACGAGGAAAAATGGTTTACGGGTTTGCCTCGCAAGCCCGTAACTCGCAGCATGTTCTAATTTAATAGCACTGTTAATCCCCAACTTTTCAAGCTTGCAGCCGTTGCGCGTCTCACGTTGCACATACGAGGTTCGAAATTAATGTGGCTACAGATGTACTAAACAGTGATGTTACTTTTATTGGAAAGTGTCTTTGTTTGACATGTTTTAATCTGACTTCTTTGCAAATGTATGGAAATATTTAGCATTTTACTAGCAAAAAGTTGATTGCAAATATGCTAAAAATTAATAAATATATTAAATATTACTGCATTTCTTACCTTTGTCTTTTTCTCCAAAAATGATTTGGGTACGTCATCATAATAAAAATGTGATGCAAACACTCTTGGTGAAGGTAGGGTCTTCAGAGTCTAGTATGTGGGTGAAAAAGGATATTAATTTATTAAAGTGACATGGTAATTCCTACAACTCCATTTTCTTATTGCGCTCACCATTTTGTTTGAGATTTATCTTTCTAAGCAAAATAAATTCATATTTTCTATTACCATTCAACTAATTTAAAAATGTAAAGGTAGAACCTAAGTAGAAATTGACACATTGTCAAGTTATTGGCTTCTAGCTCCATCTTGTTTCTTTGCATGGCTCTGCCGGGCCTCAGATGTGAAAGAAGCTGATTAGCTAACAAAGCTCAGGCGTAGAAACAGGAATTTAGTAGGAGGAGAAAGAAGCCATCATCTTGCCAGGCTGTGGATTTCCTTAGAATAACTACAGTTCCTTAGAAAACTAAAGCTTACACAATCCCTTTAACCTGACATGTGATTTGCATAAACTATTCTTTATAAACATCATTGTGAGAAATGCTGTCAATGTAGTAAAAGGCAAATTAGACAATTTTGATTTCAGGTATTAGTTTAAAATTGACGTCTACATTTGTAAGGGACACATCAAATGTCCAAGTTATTGCAGAAATAAAAAATACATATATATATATAATTGTAAAAACAACTTTGTACAACTCCGACGCTCGGTGACCATATGGACCAAAGCACTCAGGCACATTTGTCTGTGTTTCTCATTGTGCCTATCCTTATGGTTTTCTTGACAAATATACTGGAGAGGGTTTACAGTTCCCTCTCCAGTGGACCACAATTTGTATGACCTCTCTACTATGACCTCTTGGGTGACCCTACATGGAATAACTCACAGTTTGATTGAAGTACACAAGTCCCTTCACCACGACAAGGTAGCGATCCAGTACGGGGTAAGTACAACTGGTTGTTATTAAAAAATTTGGAGAGCAAGTGTTAGATAATTGAACTTACATGTTAGGTAATTTATAGGGACATGGGGGGTTTCTGTATTTCACTAGGAATATTATATCCCTATGTAACTATTTACTTTTATGTACTTTATTTTATTAAGTGCTTATAAGCTCTGTTTTCTTCTACCTAAAATTAAAAAAATTGTATCGGTTTGGGTCTGCCCTCTGCAGCTCATGAATACACAGACTATGCAGTGTTTCAAATTAGCCTGTCAGTGACCTCTCACAAGTAGCATGTTAAAGAGTGTTACCACTAAAATGTAACTATGAGACAGCACAACCCCTATATTTAGAAATACACTGTCTTCATGAGTTGCAGAGGGGAAAACCAGTTAGGAACTATTTGTAAGGTTTTGTACAGAGTTTTTAAGCACTTCTTTTGTACACAAAAGTAAAGAGATACCTAGGTATATTGAATTCCTTCCATGCCCCTTTAAGTATAAATTACCTGGAAACTCTTAGCTGGTTATAACATAGGCTCATATACTTTTTGTATGATTCCTCACCTTTATTTTTTCTGCCTTTAGAAATTCAACAATTGGATTTTCCAGCAATGGCTCTTTATTGTTAAGTGAATATACCATTTCATTTAGAACTTGAATTACCCAGTTTGTTCCTAAAAACAAATAACAAAAATAAACATTAATAGGAAGTCTGTATTGAATAGCCATGTTCATGACACATTATAAGAAAACTAGTCGTTTGCCCGCCATAAATGACAGGATATTATTTATCACTAACTAAAAACTTCTGTAGAAAAATATGCTCTGTGCTTAAATAGAGCCCTATTCAATTGTCTGAATCTCAATTTAATAAGGCTGCTAGGAAGTATGTGTGTATGCTCCCATGGAACGTTACACTTACGACAATTATATTATAGATTGCAAGGTGCACTATTTCTATGGTTTATTCAAGGTTAATGGACCAATGACCTCCGATAAAATCAGTTCCAATCAATATTCCACTTTACAACATATTTTCTTGTGTTAATATGTTACTAAAATGAAAGGATAACAATACTTGCTCATGATTTATGCTTTCAATTTTTCATTCAAATGCAGCTGTTTTGCTATTGACAGTATTCCATTAATAGCAAGAGCTCCATTTTACCATCTGCTAATGCTGCAGTTGCAATTTAATATGCAAAGGTCCACACATGTTTTATCCTGTATGTCATGTGCTAGTGTGATTTTGAGATGGCTGCATTGACAGAGGTGGCATTGCACGTATGTACCAGTGGAACCTATTAAATTGCAACTGCAGCATTCAATATAGAAGTCTTGCTTTCAATAGATGTATTTCAGTTGTAAAATGGCTGCACTCTGACTAAATCATGAGTAAGTAATGTTATACATTTATATCACTAATATATTAATACAAACATATGGCATCATTTGGAATATTGATTAATATTAACATTTAAGTTAGTTTATAGCATATTGGTGTGCACTACATGAAATCAGCAACAACTCATCTACACCATATTACTATCTGATGAACAATCTGAATCCGGGGTCTCCAACTGGTATCTATCTATCTGCTATTCAGTGACTAATTTGTTTGTGACAAGATAGTTCCACTATTTACTATATAGAAAGCGCACTGCCACCATTGTTTACTTATAAACTCACCACTGGCCACCAGTGGGTTAATGAGTAACTCAGGACTACTTTCTAAAATCTCAGTTTTGGTTAAAGCAGGAAAGAACATGCTCCCAGCTACCCACAATTACTATGTTTTAATTATCCGTTCTACACTCTCATGCCATGATTACTAAACACAACTGTGTTGGAGAAACCAACAGCCTTATTAAATTGAAATTTGGCCAATTGAATAGGGCTCTATTTAAGCACATAGCATATTTTTTTTTTTTACAGAAGTTTTTAGTTGGTGAACTTCTATCCAAAAGCAAGGTCTTCACTAACTAAAAACTTCTGTAAAAAAATATGCTCTTTGCTTATATAGAGCCGTTTTCAATTTGCCTAATCGCAATTTGTTAAGGATGTTGCAAGCCCCTTTCCAATTGTAATACGAGAAAAAGAAACACTGCAATGGCAGTAAATAAAATATGCTGTGTGCTTAAAAAGAGCCTTTTAAAATGTACTGAATCACAATTTAATAAGGCTGTATATGTGTAACAGGCTTCTGTGTTAAAGGTAAATGTGTTTACAATATGCTTTCAATGCATGGTAATAATTTTGTGATTTTTGGCAACTCAAACATTTTACCACTGCTGCAAAACATCAGATTAAGGAAATAATAGCTTGTAAGTAAAAAAACAAAAAAACAAGCTTTTTGATAATTAAACAATATTATTTGTAGAATTGGCAGTGTAATTAGACATCTGCATGTAGAAGATGCCAAAATACAAACCACTTCAGTTAAAGGAACATTGCAGTTTTTACAAATTAGAACTGATACAAAAGCAATATGCTACTGGAAAGTAAAAACAAATTTAAAGGACAGATGAAGTCGCATATCAATATGTTGCTGTTTTGAAGAACTAGACTTAAAAATGAGTAAAATGAGTAAAAATAGCAAATTGTAAAGTGACACAGGAAAGTAAATACCGGTAGTTGAAAAACAGCATTTAAAAATAAAAATAGTTTTTAAAATTGAAGGTTATAAATAATGAGCTAACATTTAAGTTGCTATTTTATGTGTATAAATCAGGCCAACTAATCCTCCCCTCTGCCTCAACATATTATGTATTAGTGATTAACCCTACCTGAGGGGTTGGCAGCACTAATACATGCTTTTAGTGATTTAAGCAATTGGAGAAGAAAGCCTTTCACCTTCACTTGCAATTACATAAATCACTATGAGCATGCAGTGGCTATTTGACTAATAATATATTAACCTTTACACAATTTGTAAAGGTATAGTGTAGTTGTGTATTGGTAAATGTGCTGTTTCAAAGATCTTTTTTTGCATTAGTTCGAATCACATACCTCCACTTTTTCTTCTAACTAGTGTATTTAGTTATTCGCACATATATTTATTTTCTAATTGTATTTCTTCAGACTTGATAAAGGTTAAACTTCTCAAAATTGCTCTCTATACAAAATGTTTGTCCAATACAAAAGTATGACTGTACACTGCAGCACTTGGATTATAGTGTTATAAATTATATAAATGCTACTACATCTGCAAAGAGTGTGAAAAAATAATATATAAAATATTGTATAAAATATATGACGAAATGAGTCATAGTTACAGACTACTACCCTGTTATCTATATGTTCTATGTAGATATGTGTATGTGGTTCAGCAAAGAAAAGTATTAGTATTAGGCCATTCAAATGATCAAATTGTAATTACAATAGCCCGTAATTCAGCCCGTAAAATACTTTGCTATTCAATTGGCGTATTTTAGCTACCCGCAATCGGTTTGCAGGTTAGAAGCTCAAAATCCCTGCGGATATCAAAATTGTAACTCCGAACCAGCTAAGCCTGATCTTTCAAGCCCATAAATGTTACAATTGCAAATCGCTATTCAATTGCTACAATCCTCAAGCCCGCAAATGTTCTCACACCCGTAAATAGCAAATGTAGGAAATCCTACGGGTACCAGATAGGACTCGCAAGGGGGTTAAACACCTGTTCATAGCACTGTAAATGCAAATAAAAAATCAATACAGCTGTTTAAAAGACAGGGAAAGCGATGAAAGAAATTATAATTAATTGCACAACAGTCTCAAGCTCGCAAATATGCAATAACATTTTTATTATTTTACGTTTTATTTCCGTGTTATACCAATCTAGGGAATCAAGGTAATACATATCAGGCCACCAACATGCACTAGAACAGTATCGTCATTTATTTTCATTATTTTTTACATTGCCGAATTTCGAGTCCCATCGCATATCGGACTTCTAAAAGCCAATTGATTGACGTTTAAACGCTATGTTTTACTGATGTCATCATGCCGGCCTCATTTCTGGCTGTTTTTAAATTGGTAGTTATGGCCTTGCTTAACTGATCATGTTCATGCTCTCAAATGCTACTTACGGGTGCATGGTTTACGATTAAGGCTTTCGGCCAGGTAGCTACGGGCTTGTTCAATTGAATAGCTCTGTAACTGTAGCAATTTTCAAGTCTGCAGGCTTACGGCCGGTAGGAAGGCAACTGCGGGCTTGCAATTGAATGGACTATAGTGTCTCTAACTCTCTCTATATATATTTAAATATATATTTTAAATAATTAGTTCACATAATTATTCAAATAATTATTTAAAAGCAACACAAAACAGTTAGTTACTTCATATTAATTTGCTGTACCAGATGTATAGTTATTATATTAACAGTTTAAAATAAATAGGCACAGCCTTTAATTTTTACTAAGGTATTCATTTTAGCTTTTATGATGATATTTTGTCTGTGTTCCTAAATTACGAGTGGGAGGGGAACAGTGTATTCAGATAAAATCCCTATTCAGTTCTGGTGAAAGCTATCTGTCCAAGAAGGAATTCCCACTATTCTTATACAGCACTTATTCATAACGCGCTATTATAAAGGGAAGCACTCACCAGATTTGGGATATGTTACAATCAGCAAATCGTCGTCTCTGGCTTCAAGAGATCCTAATGCTTCAAAGGTCTCCTCAGTACAGATCAGTGGGTACAGCACCCCTTTATATGTAAACAGCAGTTCATCTGGTGATTTACCCTCAAGTAACTTTTCCACCTCTAACTGGAACTGTTTCCTTCTTTCTTGTGTTTGCTCTGGGGCAGACATTTTCTGGCAGTGTGGCTATTGAACTGTTATGGATGAAGCAAGCACTGGATTTTTATATGAGGAAGTGGGGAGGTGTGTTTATAGATATAGTGTAGTGTACAGGGTTATTCATTACACAGAGGCTCCGCCAAGTTTCTGTGCATGTTTTTAGTGTTTATTGTGTGGGACTTACTCATGATGGCCGAGCCAGAGTCCTTATTTGACCTGGTCTTACAAGCAGAAGAAAGGATGATAAATGGAAATCTAAAATCGCAATGGATACATTTGCTATATCATTTCTTCCTATTCAAAAATTTTACTTTTTTAATGCAATGCGTCTCATTAAAGGACCACTGCAGTTCAAGGGATAAAAACATGTTTGTATATGTACCAAACAATATTAGCAGCAGTGTAAGTCATGGACATAAAAAAATTTGGGGGCAAATCTGAATGTTGCATACAGGAATACATTTTGTGATTATATATCATATCCTGAAACCTGGATGATATGGGGGTTTTGGCTTTTAGTGGGGTAGGAGGGAAAAGGTAAGAGCAGGGAAAGCCAGAGCATTTGTATGTGTTTGATAACAGGATAAGATTGAACTTGACACCACACCCCTCATCCTCCACTGGCAGAAGCAGGATGTTGCATCATTTAATGCAACTATAGCTCGCCTGGAATGTAAATGTCCCTCACACACACACAACTCCCGCTAATGGATCATGGATACATCCAGGGTCCTGTAGAGGCATCACTTTTATTACTAGCTGTATGAATTTTTCCATAAAGCTAGGAAATCAGCATTTTTTGTTTGAGGGGAACATAAAACAACCTTTAAATAGGTAAATAACCTTCCCATTAATCACATATTATAATTGTCAAACTGTGATTCGTCGTCACGCTTGAGCATGAGCAGAGCGTGCCGCAAGACAAACATTCGCAATGTGCGCCACGAAGAGACACAGGGGAGGTAGAGGAGGGGGGAAAGAGACACAGGGGTGGTAGAGGAGGGGGAGAGACAAAGGGGAGGGAGAGGAGTGGGGAAGATACACAGGGGAGGGAAATGGGGAGGGAAGAGACGCAAGGGAGGGGGGAACAGACACGGGGGATGGAGAGGGGGTAAAGAGACACAGGGGAGGGGGAAAGAGATGCATGGGAGGGGGAAAGAGATGCATGGGAGGGAGAGGGGGGAAAGAGACACAGGAGGGAAAGAGACAAAGGGGAGGGGGTTAGAGACACAGGAGGGAGAGGGAGGTAAAAACACAGAGGAGGGGGAGGAGATACAAGGGAGGGAGAGGAGGGGGGAAATGAGACACAAGGGAGGAAGTAGACAGGGGGAGAGACTCACAAAGAGGGAAAAGCTCCAGGAATGCCACATTCCTATGCAGCCCAACGTGAACTTATTGTCGTGGCCACAACTGATGACACCATTGCCCCCTGAAGTATACCACAAAACTCTTGCCCCCTGCCGCATCCGTGGACAACTCCAATTTTGCACTGGTTGCCCTGCCCGCCATGAACAATGACTTGCCATTGAACCAAACTAAGAATGTTTTCCAGGTCTACAGATCCTCTCTCATGGCCCTATTAATCCTAGTCATGTGATGTGGTTTCTTAACTCCAGCTGTTGTTAATGACAATCTTCTGCTAAAAACCCTACCCATAGGGATCACCCTACAGGCGAAGTTAAGCCTACCCAACAAGGATTGGAATGCCCTGAGTGAATCCTTCTTTCCCTTCAAGAATTCCTCAATACACCCAATTTTCTCCCTCACCTTATCCAAAGGTAGCTAACTTTTAAAACCCCCCGTCCAATCTCAATAACTAGAAACTTCTTGGTCGTTGCGGGACCCTCTGACTTATCTGCTGCTAATGGGATACCAAAATCTTGCAATACTTTTTATAAACAATCCATCATGTACCTGGCTTCCGCAAATGATCCCACATCAAGAAGTCATCCAGGTAATGAATAATACATTTACGGCCTGACACCAGATCTACTACCCAGTGCACAAAGGTACTAAAAGTTTCAAAATAAGAGCAAGATATTGAACAACCCATTGGTAAACAAAGATCGACGTAGAACCAACAGATACTGCAAATCTGGATGGACCAGCAACAACCTAAACGCTGATTCCACATCAAACTTAGCCAACCAAGCTTAAATGGAGGTGTAACTTCACTTGCAGAGGTCCTCGATGCCCCCCTTGCTGTGAGTAACATTTTTATGTGTTTGTTGTTTGTATTTGTTGTGTTTGTAATGTTTTTGGGGTTGCGTGGGTTGTGTCCTTGTTTTCTAATCTCGTCTGTGTTTTTCGGCAAATACGTAGGTGTTTGGTGGTGTTTTGCGTCTTTAGACTGCTGTAGCCTCGTTTTCGTTTTTTTTTCGGCGGCCATTTTTTCTCTCGCTTCGAGAATTTTTTTGTGTCTAAACTCTTTTAATTTGAGTTAAATTGAGGTGTAACTTTAGTTTTCGAGGTGCTGGAAGCTCCCTCTTCCTGTAAGTAAGCTTTTTATGTATTTGTTGTGTGTATTTGTTGTATTTTTCATGTTTTGATGTGCGCGTGTTGCGGCCGTTTTTTGCGAGGTCGTAATGGGTCGTAACGTGTCTCGTATTTTGTTTGCGTTACGACAAGAGCCTGCAAGCGTTAGCAACAACTTGTATGCTCACAACTATATATGTGATGGTTTGATGAGATGTAGAGCAATGGTCACACAAGTAATTTTCCTCAATAAAACACTGTGGCCCTCATTCTATTATCGGCCACAAATCGGCCGCAAAGCTGCGATTCCTTGCGGGGCTCCCGTTACCTTGCAATTCAAATAGACGCGCCGCAAGGATATCTTGCAATCGGCCGTAAGCTCCGAAATCTTTAAAAGCAAATATAAATTCAAGACGGCACTGTAAAGCTCTGTAAATGCTAGGGATCATAATGGGGGACATGAGGATTAATAGCAACCCCCTCTCAAGCTTGCACATCAGCCCAAATCCGAGATTTCATTAACTGTTTATTTTCCGGCCGCAGCGTGGGCGGGTCTGAGGTGCTCCAAGCCCTCTGGACTTTTTCCACGGATATTTGACATAAATTAAAATAAAAATTATTTACGGATTTGAGTGTAGGGGAATGTTGTGCTATGAATGCTAACACCTACAATCACTTTATAGTCTCCTCAGAGTGCAGGATGGCTATATTATGGCTTTATTATGTGCTTAATTGTGTGCCTGCGGGACCTTTTTGCTGCCAGTCAGCTGCGGCTCGGTTTTAGCCTTGCCGAGAGGGTTCCCGGAGCAATTGAATAGCAACCGGGATTTGCTTGCGGCCGAAACTCTTGCGGCCGTTTAAGATCAAAGGCTTTCCTGCGGCGCGTGCGGCCGCAAGGGATAACAAGGCACCGGCCGCAAGCCTGCCGGAATCCCCGGCCGGAAGGGAATAGAATAGGCAAATAGCCTGCGGCCGGTCCTTGCGGCCCCGCATCTCCTACGGCCGATAAAAGAATGAGGGCCTGTGTATGTGTTCCAAAAAGCGCACAAAAAAACTTTATTTTCCAAACCCCTTTTTTTACCTCAAAGTAATAATACAGTGGGGATAAGTTTATTAGGAAAATCAACATTGCACAAAACTGATGTATTTCATATTTCCCTCCCTGTCAGTGCAGTAGCCAATCAGAACAAAGTATGTGATTCATGAGGACAGTAAGAGAGACCAAATCTAGTCGTGATGGGGAAACAAGTGGGCATTTTGGATCCTGAAGGATTAAACTTAGCTGCTCATGCTACTCTATAGAGGGTTTATTAATTTGTAAACCTAGATTGATTCTCATATATAGTATATAAGGGAAGATGAGTGGTTTCAAAAATCTTTATTTTGTCATTTTATTTAATGTACTATATAAATAGTAATGATGATTTTATTTTCTTACTTGACTTTTGAGTTTTTAAGCAATTAATAATTACTTCTTATCAAGTAAGATCTTCCTGACGGCATCTCATTTCAAACCGTCATTTTCAATTGGTGAATATTATAATACAATTTGTTATTTAATAATTATATTCTGGTAGTATATCATGTACTCTTCTTGTCATCACACTAGGTTTGTCCTCTGTAATCCCTTTGAGAAATCTTCACCTTTACTGCCATAAACAATTTTTACTTCATATCACTTTACACAGACCTTGTTATAGAATGGCTGCTCCTGCCATACTGTTAAAGCTTCCAGATTCATTAAATCCTGAATGGCAACTCTCTGAAGAAGAGGGATGGGGAGAGAGAGGGAGAGATAGAGAGGGAGGGGAGAGAGGGAGAGGAGGCCAAGAGGAAGAGAGGGAGGGGGAGAGAGAGAGGGTGGGTGAGAGGGAGGGAGGCAGAAGATATAGTTTATATTCCACATTTAGTTAATTATTACTTATGAATGGTAACTGCTAGATTGTTAGTATATACCATAATATTTTTCACTGGTTCTATAGTTTACAATCAGTTGAAACAATGTCACACAATATTTATTCATGTTTAATCACATATAGTTCTATGGTGCTGATAAGTGTAAATAATTATACAGGAATATTATCAATTTGAATTATCTATAGAGATGTCGCGAATAGTTAGCCCGCCGACTTTTTTCGGCGAACATAGCATGTTCGCGTTCGCGGCGAACTGCGAACATATGCGAGATTCGACCTGCCCCCAATACTTTATCATTGAGCAAACTTTGACCCTGCATGTCACAGTCAGCAGACACATTCCAGCCAATCAGCAGCATACACTCCCTTCTACACCCTTCTACCTCATGGACAGCAGCCATTTTGGAATCATAAGTACCTTGCAGTCTTACTGAGAGGAGGGACAGTGTAGGTGATACTAATTCATTAGGGAAAACCATAGCTAGGCAAGTTTATTCAGTGTCCAGTGCAGTGCTGAAGGACTCTTGTGCATTATTATTATTACTAGCGTATTGCAATGAGATGTGTATGTTTGGAAAGTTGTATAGTTATTAATATACATATGGAGCAGTTTGCTCCATAAAAAAGTGGTCCGTATTAACGGCTTGCCTCGCTATGCGAGGCTCGTCTGCAATGAGCGCCTGTGTGTACTGACAGTGTGCTTGGTGCTGTGAGTCTGTGTGTACTGTCAGTGTGCTTGATGCTGTAGGTCTGTGTGCACTGCCAGTGTTCTTGGTGCTATGGGTCTGTGTGTACTGTCAGTGTGCTTGGTGCTGTAGGTCTGTGTGCACTGCCAGTGTACTTGGTGCTATGGGTCTGTGTGCACTGTCAGTGTACTTGGTGCTATGGGTCTGTGTGTACTGTCAGTGTACTTGGTGCTGTAGTTCTGTGTGCACTGCCAGTGTACTTGGTGCTATGGGTCTGTGTGCACTGCCAGTGTGCTTGGTGCTGTAGGTCTGTGTGTACTGTCAGTGAGCTTGGTGCTGTAGTTCTGTGTGTACTGTCAGTGTACTTGGTGCTATGGGTCTGTGTGCACTGCCAGTGTACTTGTTGCTGTAGGTCTGTGTTTACTGTCAGTGTGCTTGGTGCTATAGGTCTATGTGTACTGTCAGTGTGCTTGGTGCTGTAGGTCTGTGTGTACTGTCAGTGTACTTGGTGCTGTTAATCTGTGTGTACTGTCAGTGTGCTTGGTGCTTTAGGTCTGTGTGCACTGCCAGTGTACTTGGTGCTTTAGGTCTGTGTGCACTGCCAGTGTACTTGGTGCTATGGTTCTGTGTGTACTGTCAGTGTGCTTGGTGCTGTAGGTCTGTGTGCAAACAAGGTTCACAGCTCTTCAACACAATGCTTCCAAATAGGTAAAGTCTATTCATTTATTAATGTATTACATGTTTACTATTACACACAAAACAACATTAGCTCAGTTACAATAACATTGCCGTCATTTTTTGACGGGCAAGTCGCTAGTGTCATAATAAACACCACATGAACATGGCGACCACTCTCTTGTGGGATTCAGGTACGTCCACGGATTCATCCTCCATATATTTGAATAAGCCAGGAATGATATATAGAGGCCTACGGCGCTCATTGCCAAAGTGGTCCGTATTAACGTCTCGCCTGCGAACATATGCGAGATTCGACCCGCCCCCAATACTTTATCATTGAGCAAACTTTGACCCTGCATGTCACAGTCAGCAGACACATTCCAGCCAATCAGCAGCATACACTCCCTTCTACACCCTTCTACCTCATGGACAGCAGCCATTTTGGAATCATAAGTACCTTGCAGTCTTACTGAGAGGAGGGACAGTGTAGGTGATACTAATTCATTAGGGAAAACCATAGCTAGGCAAGTTTATTCAGTGTCCAGTGCAGTGCTGAAGGACTCTTGTGCATTATTATTATTACTAGCGTATTGCAATGAGATGTGTATGTTTGGAAAGTTGTATAGTTATTAATATACATATGGAGCAGTTTGCTCCATAAAAAAGTGGTCCGTATTAACGGCTTGCCTCGATATGCGAGGCTCGTCTGCAATGAGCGCCTGTGTGTACTGACAGTGTGCTTGGTGCTGTGAGTCTGTGTGTACTGTCAGTGTGCTTGATGCTGTAGGTCTGTGTGCACTGCCAGTGTACTTGGTGCTATGGGTCTGTGTGTACTGTCAGTGTGCTTGGTGCTGTAGGTCTGTGTGCACTGTCAGTGTACTTGGTGCTATGGGTCTGTGTGTACTGTCAGTGTACTTGGTGCTGTAGTTCTGTGTGCACTGCCAGTGTACTTGGTGCTATGGGTCTGTGTGCACTGCCAGTGTGCTTGGTGCTGTAGGTCTGTGTGTACTGTCAGTGAGCTTGGTGCTGTAGTTCTGTGTGTACTGTCAGTGTACTTGGTGCTATGGGTCTGTGTGC
The DNA here is from genome assembly GCA_027410445.1 of Discoglossus pictus. Classification (NCBI taxonomy): domain Eukaryota; kingdom Metazoa; phylum Chordata; class Amphibia; order Anura; family Alytidae; genus Discoglossus; species Discoglossus pictus. Next base: position 119,130,515 of record CM050165.1, on the reverse strand, counting down.
ACTGCCAGTGTACTTGTTGCTGTAGGTCTGTGTGTACTGTCAGTGTGCTTGGTGCTATAGGTCTATGTGTACTGTCAGTGTGCTTGGTGCTGTAGGTCTGTGTGTACTGTCAGTGTACTTGGTGCTGTTAATCTGTGTGTACTGTCAGTGTGCTTGGTGCTTTAGGTCTGTGTGCACTGCCAGTGTACTTGGTGCTTTAGGTCTGTGTGCACTGCCAGTGTACTTGGTGCTATGGTTCTGTGTGTACTGTCAGTGTGCTTGGTGCTGTAGGTCTGTGTGCAAACAAGGTTCACAGCTCTTCAACACAATGCTTCCAAATAGGTAAAGTCTATTCATGTATTAATGTATTACATGTTTACTATTACACACAAAACAACATTAGCTCAGTTACAATAACATTGCCGTCATTTTTTGACGGGCAAGTCGCTAGTGTCATAATAAACACCACATGAACATGGCGACCACTCTCTTGTGGGATTCAGGTACGTCCACGGATTCATCCTCCATATATTTGAATAAGCCAGGAATGATATATAGAGGCCTACGGCGCTCATTGCCAAAGTGGTCCGTATTAACGTCTCGCCTGCGAACATATGCGAGATTCGACCCGCCCCCAATACTTTATCATTGAGCAAACTTTGACCCTGCATGTCACAGTCAGCAGACACATTCCAGCCAATCAGCAGCATACACTCCCTTCTACACCCTTCTACCTCATGGACAGCAGCCATTTTGGAATCATAAGTACCTTGCAGTCTTACTGAGAGGAGGGACAGTGTAGGTGATACTAATTCATTAGGGAAAACCATAGCTAGGCAAGTTTATTCAGTGTCCAGTGCAGTGCTGAAGGACTCTTGTGCATTATTATTATTACTAGCGTATTGCAATGAGATGTGTATGTTTGGAAAGTTGTATAGTTATTAATATACATATGGAGCAGTTTGCTCCATAAAAAAGTGGTCCGTATTAACGGCTTGCCTCGATATGCGAGGCTCGTCTGCAATGAGCGCCTGTGTGTACTGACAGTGTGCTTGGTGCTGTGAGTCTGTGTGTACTGTCAGTGTGCTTGATGCTGTAGGTCTGTGTGCACTGCCAGTGTACTTGGTGCTATGGGTCTGTGTGTACTGTCAGTGTGCTTGGTGCTGTAGGTCTGTGTGCACTGTCAGTGTACTTGGTGCTATGGGTCTGTGTGTACTGTCAGTGTACTTGGTGCTGTAGTTCTGTGTGCACTGTCAGTGTACTTGGTGCTGTGAGTCTGTGTGCACTGCCAGTGTGCTTGGTGCTGTAGGTCTGTGTGTACTGTCAGTGAGCTTGGTGCTGTAGTTCTGTGTGTACTGTCAGTGTACTTGGTGCTATGGGTCTGTGTGCACTGCCAGTGTACTTGTTGCTGTAGGTCTGTGTGTACTGTCAGTGTGCTTGGTGCTATAGGTCTATGTGTACTGTCAGTGTGCTTGGTGCTGTAGGTCTGTGTGTACTGTCAGTGTACTTGGTGCTGTTAATCTGTGTGTACTGTCAGTGTGCTTGGTGCTTTAGGTCTGTGTGCACTGCCAGTGTACTTGGTGCTTTAGGTCTGTGTGCACTGCCAGTGTACTTGGTGCTATGGTTCTGTGTGTACTGTCAGTGTGCTTGGTGCTGTAGGTCTGTGTGCAAACAAGGTTCACAGCTCTTCAACACAATGCTTCCAAATAGGTAAAGTCTATTCATGTATTAATGTATTACATGTTTACTATTACACACAAAACAACATTAGCTCAGTTACAATAACATTGCCGTCATTTTTTGACGGGCAAGTCGCTAGTGTCATAATAAACACCACATGAACATGGCGACCACTCTCTTGTGGGATTCAGGTACGTCCACGGATTCATCCTCCATATATCTGAATAAGCCAGGAATGATATATAGAGGCCTACGGCGCTCATTGCCAAAGTGGTCCGTATTACACATTATATAGTAATAATAATAAGAATAATAATAAAGCAGAAGACCTCCCCTGTGTCTCCCCCCCCCCACTCCCTCCCATGTGTCTCTCTCCCCCCCCTCTCCCCTGTATCTCTCCCACCCTTGCCTGTGTCTCTACCCCCTCTCCCTTCCCCAGTGTTTCTTTCCTCCCTCTCCTGTGTCTTTTCCCCCTTCCCTCTTCCCTGTGTCACTCCCCCCTCCCCTGTGTCTCTACCCCCCTCTCCCTTCCCGTGTTTCTTTCCCCCCTTCTCTGTGTCTTTACCCCCTTTTCTCTCCCCGGTGTCTCCTCACCACTCCCTCCCATTAGTCTCTTCCCCCCTCACCCCTGTGTCTCTACCCCCCACTCTCCTGTGTCTCTCCCCCCTCCCATGTGTCTCTTCCCCTCACCTCTCCCTTACCCTGTTTCTCTTCCCCCCTCTGCTCTGTGTCTTCCTCCCCCTCTCCACTGTGTCTTCCTCCCCCTCTCCCCTCTCCTGTGTCTTCCTCTCCCTCTCCCCTGTGTTTCCTCCCCCTCTCTCCTCCCCTGTTAGCTTCTATACGCATACATACATACGATAAGAAATCTGGGGGGGGTTACCCCTTACCCCCCCCCCCCCCCCAGTTCCAACACCCATGTGTACTGTATAATATTGTATTGCATTATGTTATATTATATCACTAGCGACTTGCCTGGCACAAATGATGGGGCAATAAAGTTTGAAGCCATGGCAATGCTGTTTGACACACAATGTGATGCTTTTTGAACTCTGAGGACCTTCGGCGCTCATTGTGAGTCTCTTCCCTTGTGTCCTTCATGTTTCGTGCTTTGCAACGATCAATCTTCGCCGCTCATCGCAAAGACAGTTATATAAGTACAGTGTTAAATATATAATTTTTTTTGTGCAGTGTAAATTAAAAAATGTATTCAGGTCTCAGAGCATAATAAAGTGATTTAGATTTGTAACTGCTTTGAGAGTGCTATCGCTGGCAGCCAATGAGCAGTAATCCAGATATATAACTGCAGAGTAAAAAGTAAAACATTTTAGTGTAGTGTAAAGTCTACATTTTTATTTTCCATTACTAATTAATACTTATTAAATGAATGCACGATAATAACTATTGTGAATGAACAAATGTATTAGGAAGTGCGAAGCGTTAATGTATGTAAAGTAACCGCAGTGTAAAATATGCTATTAAGCATATTTTTTTTTATATATACTTTTTTTAATAATAATGAATTAATTAATTACTAAAATACTTTACCTATTTGTAATTAATATATCCAGTGATCAATAACCTGAAGAGCTAACAATCAGTTTTGATTTTCCTGCAGCTTACAGTGTACATTTGGACTGTTGGTGACCCGAGGTGTAAGTGTCAGCAATGTGCGCAGTGCACGAGGGGAAACCGCTTGTATAGTCGTGTAACGCGCCATTTTAGATTTGTAATGTTATTAGTTGCAAGTTAGTGTTGTAAAATGGCGGCGATTGTGTGAATGTTTTACGCGGCTCGCCAGCAGTTTCCATTATTTATAATAGTGTATTTTGTACCTCGTCTGTTCCTAGGTAAAAGTCGTACATGGCTGGCGATGTTTTGCGCGGTTTGGGGTCGTGTAGCCTCGTTTTAATTTTTTCCGGACGCCATTTTTTTTTGTTGCTTAGCCGATTTACAAGTGCCAACTGGGGAAGACGTTACAGATATCACATATATAGTTGTGAGCAGGTGGGTTGTTGCTAACGCTGCGGGCTTGCGAAGCGAGGGCCAGAGTTGCTGGCAAGGAGCGCCGAAGGCTCCCACGTCGGCTGCAATGAGCCGCAGGCGGGACTTACACCATCAAATTTACGGACTTACCATCCAAAAATACGGGACTTAGAAAAAAAAACATTACGAGCTCACCAAAATACGACCTTAACGCCCGAACTGCACGCACTTAAAAACATTAAAAACACAATAAATACACACAACAAACACATAAAAAGCTTACCCACAGCAAGGCGTGCACCGAGGACCTCTGCAAGTGAAGTTACACCTCCATTTAAGTCCAAATTCATGAGTTTAGACACCCGAAAATCACCTAAGTGAGAGAAAAATGGCCCTTGAAAAAAAGAAAACGAGGCTACAGGACCCTAAACACGCAAAACACATACGGATTTTCCTAAAAAGCCGTACGAGGTAAAGATACACTATTAACAAGGACGCTAAATCATCCACACCCGCGTACCACATACACATTCCCCGCCATTTTACAACACTAACTTACACAATGCGGAAGTACCCAGCTACCCTAACGGCTTCCCCTCGCGCACACAGCCTATTTACACTGCACACTGCACACATTGCTGACACTTACACAGCAGCTCCACAGCACTGAAAACCTACATTGTATGCTGCAGGAACATGAAAACAGATTGTCAGCTCTTCAGCACAATGCTTCCTGCATATATTACTTACAAATAGGTAAAGTATATTCATTTAGTAATTATTTCATTAGCATACAAAAATACATATACACAAAAAAAACATTATCACATTAAACATAAAAGCCATTCACTGCGCGCCTCACAACGAGCGCCAACGCTGCTCATAGCATACAAAGCCTTGCAATAAGCGCAAAAAACACATCACCGCTGACCAAAGAATAACAGCAAAAGCGTCTATCAGAAAAAAAATACAACCAACAGCCTCGCAATGAGCGCCGAAGGATCTCCGACAGCCAACAAAATGAATGTCTCGTCCAAACCATTACCTGCCTTACAATCTTATTGCCGCCATTTTTTGATGGGCAAGTCGCTAGTAAATATATAAAGATCAAGATAATAAAAGTATCAGGAAATGTAACACAAAGATGCACGCGCGTCTGAATAATACGACAAATACGGATTTTTGTCATAAGTGATATGATCGCAGTATTGGGTCATAAACCCTAAACACTGGAATCTGTTACATACAATTTACTGATGATGTCATTAATGGGCTTCAATGGCGGGGGATCTCTTTTCATACTTTTTGAGCGGTGCAAATCCAACATACGCAGAGCGGAAACGCCACATCTGTGGGACACACACAAAGGGGTTCACTTTGGGAGAAAAATACAAACAAATATAAAATATTTAATAATTATATTTTGATGTTACCAACAGATAAGGAAACGAAACTGAGGTTATTATATCTAATCGTAGCAAGCCTGGGAGTACTGGGAGTAATAATACTGCAGCAGGAGGTCAGGACTAATGTCACCTATAGACCCCCAGACAGATAAAGGTCAGTACTAATGTCCCTCTATAGACCCCCAGTCAGATAAAGGTCAGTACTAATGTCCCTCTATAGACCCCCAGTCATATAAAGGTCATTACTAATGTCACCTATAGACCCCCAGTCAGATAAAGGTCAGTACTAATGTCCCTCTATAGACACCCAGTCAGATAAAGGTCAGTACTAATGTCCCTCTATAGACACCCAGTCAGATAAAGGTCAGTACTAATGTCACCTATAGACCCCCAGTCATATAAAGGTCAGTACTAATGTCACTCTATAGACACCCAGTCAGATAAAGGTCAGTACTAATGTCCCTCTATAGACACCCAGTCATATAAAGGTCATTACTAATGTCCCTCTACAGACACCCAGTCAGATAAAGGTCATTACTAATGTCCCTCTATAGACACCCAGTCAGATAAAGGTCAGTACTAATGTCCCTCTATAGACACCCAGTCAGATAAAGGTCATTACTAATGTCCCTCTATAGACACCCAGTCAGATAAAGGTCAGTACTAATGTCACTCTATAGACACCCAGTCAGATAAAGGTCAGTACTAATGTCACCTATAGACCCCCAGTCATGTAAGGTGTAACCCTTACACTACCTGATCGATACAACATCATACCTGATGTTTTAAAGCACGTTATTCCAAACAATTTAGGAATGTTAGGTAATTTATGCCCTTTATGGCTTAAAACCAGACTCTGTATCAACTATGTAATTTTCCGTGGGAGTTTTGCCATGGATCCCCCTCCGGCATGCCACAGTCCAGTTGTTAGACCCCTTGAAACAACTTTCCCATCACTATTGTGGCCAGAAAGAGTCCCTGTGGGTTTTAAAATTCGCCTGCCCATTGAAGTCTATGGCGGTTCGCCGATGTTCGCCGGTTCGCGAACATTTGTGGAGGTTCGCGTTCGCGGTTCGCAAACCGAAAATTTTAGGTTCGCGACATCACTAATTATCAATAATTATAATTTTCCTGTAGAGTCTTAACCTATGAAAATCTCAAATTGTATATACCTTTTAGCTCTCACTGAAAGGTCCACTGCACTATACAAATAAGGGCTGGTTAAATAACAGGACATGCATAAGTATACTTACTTTATAATGTTTAAGCATGGTAATACTAGTAATTATCAGCCTTATTAAATTGCAATTTGGCCAATTGAATAGGGCTCTATATAAGCACAGAGCATATTTTTTTACAGAAGTTTTTAGTTAGTGACCTTCTATCAAAAAGCAAGGTCTCCACTAATTAAAAACTTCTGTAAAAAAAATTGTGAGCAACGTGTGAGCTACGCAGCAGGGCCGCCTGTATCAACACAGAGAAAATCTACATGAGTAATGACAGCCTGCGAGATGATCTTGCAGGCTCCCACACCTCATCAATTGCTGTGCGGGTCCTAAACAGGACCTCCGTGGCAGCCCCACAGATAAGCCCTGCCGTGGGGGGTACACTAACTACCCCCCGGCACCTAAAATTAACCCCCCTCTATGCGGGGGGGTCCCCATCGGGAACCTCAAAGTGTCCCCACATTAAAACCTTGCTGCAGGGGTCCATAGAGACCCCTGGAACACCCCACATTAACCCCTTGCATCGGGGGTCCACAATCGGCACCGATCGTGACCCTGCTGCATTTAAATGTTTTTATTTCCCGCCTTGCGTGTCCTTTAAAGACCGTAAAGGTCCTGAAAGGACTTGCGCTAAAAAATATTAACCCCAGGCAACTAAAACTAACCCCATAACTCATGGGGGTCAATACAGACCCCCATAAGCCTTAATTAACCCTGTCACTCATGGGCGTCAATACAGACCTCCATAAGCCCTTAATTAACCCTATAACTCATGGGGGTCAATACAGACCCCGATAAGCCCTTAATTAACCCCGTCACTCATGGGGGTCAATACAGACCCACAATCAGAATGGGAGATAGGGGTGTATCCCATCCTGATTGGCTCACACATCGGAGCCTTCTGATTGGCTGACATTTGATAGACAGCATTTTCAGCCAATCAGAAGGCGCCATTGCCTATTTCCTTCCTGAAAAGGCTCTAGGAGGCTCATTAGCGTCGGGGAGGTTGCGAGTGCGGACCTCCGTTAGTTTTTTTTTTAGAGCACGGATTGTTCCAGGGCCCAGCTGGGGCAGAAGAGGAGGAGGTCGTGTACATCGCAAGTACAATGTAGATTATGTTTATTTTATTTAGCTTTATGTTTATATGTATATTGTATTAATGTAATGGGGTTTTTTTAACAGGGAAGGCGCCGGAGAACAAAAGAAGAAGGACAGGGACATACCATAGGGCCTTAGCACAGGATAGAAATCAACTATTGGTTGAAAATAAAAGAGACAAAAAACAACAACCTATACGATTCATCACAAACTTCTCCAGTCAATCCCAACAAATAAGATCTATATTGCAAAAACACTGGAACATCTTGAAATTAGACAGAGATCTGGATGAAGTACTTACAGAACAAAGTACAATTACATACAGAAGAGCAAAAAACCTAAAAGATCTCCTGGTACATAGCCACTATGAAGAAAAGAAAAATAAGAGGAACTGGCTAATAGAAGGCCAAAAAGGATGTAAAGCATGCGGCAAATGTAAAGCATGTCCATTTTTATTAAAAACCACAGAATTTCAAGATGCAACAGGATTAAAGAATTATAAGATAAGACACAATATAAATTGTCTAACTGAAGGTGTTATCTACCAAATAATTTGCTCATGTAATAAAAAATACACAGGCAAAACCAAAAGACAGTTAAGACGCCGTGTATTAGAACATGTCAATGATGTTTTAAATTTAAAAGATACCTCAATAGCAAAACATGTACATCATCATCACAACAATAATCCATACTGTTTGAAATTCATAGGTATTGACCACATACCAAAAACAGCAAGAAGAGGAGATTGGGATAAACACCTACTGTGTCAAGAGGCAAAATGGATATTTCAATTGGATACAAAAAAAACACAGGGTTTAAATGAAGAATTTACATATACAGCATTCATTTGAAAAAAACCTCTTATGAAAAATACCTAGATTTAATATATGAATAGGATACAAAAGTTTAACAGAAGAATGTATATATATAGTATTCATTTAAAAGAATTACTAATAAAACAAAATACAAAATTAAAAAAAAAAAAAAAAAAAAAAAAAAACTTTTGATAAAAGATAAGAAAAATTAAAAGAAGTAATTAGAAAACCATCTTTATCTATACAAGTAATTAATATAATAATAATAATAAATATAAAACATAAATAAAATAAATGCATATAAATAAATAAATAAATAACATAAACAAACAAATAATTAAATATAAATAAACAATAAAGAATATAGCAAAATAAAAAATAAAAATAAGTATCCAGATTAGATAAAAAACAAATTAACATGGTATGCAAAATAATTATAATTTAAAATCAAATAATATGTTTAGCAAACAAAGTTTTAATAAAATAATACAAAGGCATACTAATGCTAGCAAGTTAAAAGTATTACTTTGAAAGTAATTTCCTTATTCAAAATCATTATACTTATTTAAATAATATAAAGATAATATAGTAAAAAAGAAAGTCAAAAGCAACATATGAAAATAAAGCATACACAAAAACATTCAGGAACACAAAGAGTTAACTAACTGCCATAGAAACTATGGAACACAAAGAGTTAACTAATTGCCATAGAAACTATAAATAGCTCCATAGAGAAGGCAGCACTGTGCCCCTGATGAGTGAGAGACTGATAGAGCCTCACGAAACGCGCGTCGGGAGATTGTGACATCATCAGTAAGCGCGATCACAGCGCAGACCACGCCAATATAGCGTGGAGCATGATAGATACAGCTCAAAAGCTCCAGGTCCACTACTAACTAAATAGAAAGATAGAAAGCCAATTCCTTCACCATAAAGTCTCAATATAGTAACAATAGAGTAATATACAAGAATAAGGAAATAGAAAAGCAAGAAAAAGGAAAAAGGAGTAAAAGCAAAATTAAAGCAAAAAAACTGAAGAAAAAGGAGGACACAACCTCCTTCTAAAAAACAATAGACAGAAGCATTTAGGAAATATATAGTTTAAGAAACAGCATAATCAGGAGTGTATACATTGTTTAAAAATAGCACAGTATTAGCACTATAAATGAATAAGGTAAAGTAGTGACTGTGACAGACTAACAGTCACGAGGTAAAAGGGTAATATAAGAAGAAATAAGCACTAAGTCAAATAGCACAAGCACTTTAAGATAAGAATTTTTGAATAACACAACTTGAATTATAATGCACTTTAAGAAATAGAATTCCGAATTAACATAAATAAACAGGACAAAAGATTAACACAAAAGAAATGCAAAGGCACTTAAAACATATACTCCAGTGAAGTGCTGTATGAATAAACAAAACTATACAACAGACAAAGGGATTATAAAACCTTATCTTAATCTTATGTAAAAAATTTAATCTTATGTAAATTAAAATCCAGGGTACCTGATAAGGATTTGACTAAGGAAACATACCCAAAAATACACAAATACAATTGAATTGAAAAACCAAATCTTTTATTGACTTGAGCATAATAAAGTAATTAAATAAAAAAGCTGTGATCAAAGCAAAGAATATAATAACAACAAAAATAAAACTTAAATAAACCTCTAATAATTTGCTGGACGTCAAAAAACCCAAAGGATTAAACACCTTGGGTTTAACATGATTTTTTTAATCGTTGCATTTTTAACAACATTTTAAATGTACAAATAAAGATTAATTTTTTTAAAATTAGTATGTGGCAATAATAATTAAAATAAAGGCTGCATAAAAGGTGTTTCTGTACAACCTTGGTTGGTTGTTCAAGGATTCCTAAATAGGATCCACAGGACAATATTTTGGTACGCAAGGACAGGGACATGCTGGAAAGGTGAGTAGAATATGTAGAATGTTTATGTTTATTCATTGTATGTAAATGTGTTGTACTGATTTGTTTATTTTTTTCCCCCTAGGATGGTGATCTGAAGGGACATCTGCAAAGGTAAGTGGTCTTAATTATTTTATTTTAGGTTAGAATTAGGGTTTGTGTATGTAGATAGCATTTATTGGATGTTAGATATGGGTATGTATTTTAGATAGTTAGGATTTATTGTATATTAGATAGATTGGGGTATGTATTTTAGATAGATAGGATTTATTGTATATTAGGATTGATTGTATGTTAGATAGATAGGAGGTATTGTATTGTATGTATTGTATTGTATTGTATGTATTGTATTGTATGTATTGTATTGTATGTATTGTGTATGCCTTTACCTTTCAGGTGTGTAATTTTTTCTGTAGTGGGGCGGTGGGGGGTGTTGTCGTGTATTTTTTTATTTTCTGTAATGTAGATTTTTTATTTTTTGTGGCTTCGGTTTTTTTATTTTCTGTAAGGTCGATTTTTTTATTTTGTGTAACTTAGTTTTTTTTATTTTCTGTAATTAGAGTGGTAGGGGGGTTTGTTAGGGGGTAGGTAGGTAGTTAAGGTAGGTAGTGTAGGTGTTAAAAGATTAGTGTAGAGGGGGGATAGTTTAGATTTAATGGTTTATTGGGGATTATAGTGCAGTGTAATGTTTGTAGTTAGTGTCATGAGGGTCTTTGAGGACCATCATAGCACTTATGTGGTTAATGTGAGGGTTGTAAGTGCCCATAAGGGACATTATATTTACTTATGGGACTGATGGGGTTAAATAGAGGCTTATGGGGGTCTGTGTCGACCCCCATGAGTTATAGGCTTATGGGGGGCGGTATTGACCCCCATAAGTTATTGGGTTAATTAAGGCTTATGGGGGGTGGTATTGACCCCCATGAGTGACAGGGTTAATTAAGGGATTATGGGGGTCTGTATTGACCCCCATGAGTGACAGGGTTAATTAAGGGCTTATGGGGGTTTGTATTAACCCCCATTAGTTATAGCATTAATTGAAGCTTATGGGAGTCTGTATTGACCCCCATGAGTGACAGGGTTAATTAAGAGCTTATGGGGGTCTGTATTGACCCCCATGAGTTATTAGTTTAATTAAGGCTTATGGGTGTCTGTATTGACCCCCATGAGTTATGGGGTTAATTTTTGTTGCCTGGGGTTAATATTTTTTAGCGCAAGTTCTTTCATGACCTTTATGGTCCTTTAGGGACCAGCGAGGCAGAATTTAAATTTTAAAGGCAGCGGGGTCAGCGGGGTCACGATCGGTGCCGATCAAGGATCCCTGCTGCAAGGGGTTAATGTGGGGACCCCCAACATAGAGGGGGGTTAATTTTAGGTGCCGCGGCCGGGATTGCTGATAGTAAGCCGCGGGCCCTTTAAGGAGACGCGGCAGGGAATTTCAAAGTTTTAAATGCAGTGGGAGCCTGATCTATGCTGATCGGGGACCCCGCTGCAAGGGGTTAATGTGGGGTCACTTTGGGGGTCGCGATGGGGATCCACAGCATAGAGGGGTTTAATTTTAGGTGCCGCGGTTGGGATTGCTGATAGTAAGCAGCGGGCCCTTTAAGGAGGTCTCTATAGGGACCCCTGCAGCATGGGGATGTGTACAGGGAGTAGGGGGTAGCATCACACGGCTGTCGCGGGCTGCTCCGAGGCAGCACGTAGAGGCTTTAGGATCCCTTGCTAGCACTTTTTTATGCCCGTAGGGATTCTTCCGAGGTGAGAGATTCACCTCATAGATTTAAGGCTGCGTTTTACTCCGTAGCTCTCTGGGAGCTTATTCTCTGCCATTTTTAGTAGTCATCTCGCAAAGCAGGCTGCGAGGGATGTATTGGGGATTCGGTCCACGCAAACAGCAAAAAACTGCATTTTGCGAGGACCGATGGAACCACGAGGGCTTATTTAATAAGGCCCTAAGTGTTTTAGCTATTGAGATAACAATATCAGAGTAAGAGCAGTAGAACTAACAGCTCCACTACCACAGAGCAATTCATAATACAAGCAAAGGACATATATGTAATATGTCCAAAGAGGTATAATTAAAAAACTGTCACAACTGCAAAAGCCCTTTAGGGTAGTCATATTTAAATTACTCCCATTAAGCACTAATGCACTATCTATACAGTCACATTGATATGTAAAAAAAGAAGTATAAATTAAATACTTCACTAAGGAAAAAAGTCAAGGATAAGACACAGAGTGCTCTTAATAGCACAACACTGATAAGTTTAAGTTCTGGTATTAAGAGATATTATCAATTTATCACAAGCACAAACACTTTTGGTTTGAAATAAACTGCACAAATAAATTATTTTAAAAGCACAAAAACACTTTTATACCTCAAAAAGCTACTATAAAATCCTGCCTAAAAACAAATAAATGTAATACAAGACCATTGCCAATATATGAAAGATAGAGAAATGGTTTCTAACTAAGAATTGGGAAATTTGAAACGTCATCACAATTGAGCTAAATACTCATTTTTAAATGTTCGAATTTTAAAGTTAAATGGTTTTTAAAGAAGTTATAATAAAAGTTACATTTTAAAAAAAAATAGTTGTAGTATATAACAAACATGATAATCACAAAAAGTGTCCTACCATTTTTTTAGAGTTGACTGTATCAACCTAAAAGCATATCAGTACTTAAAATAAACACCTTAAGGTTAAAGATAATAATCTCAAAGAGGTAAAAAAAGTGGTCACCTGATAAATATAACTAATAGTTTTTATCAATATTTACAGATAAGTGAATGCAACCCACAAAAAATATAGAGTAAACAAAATGATAAGTATTACACAAAGTACCAGATAAGGTGCATAGATATTAGCACCCTCTGGAACCACAAGTACTCTATATGCTAATTCACAAATATTGATAAGATATAACTTTTATTATATTTTTACAGAAAACTTGTATTCAAATAGAGGGAATTAAGAGAACACATTTAAAACTAAGGGGGCCATGAAACTGTGTGCCACCATTAAATCACAAGTGGAATAATACCCACATAAAATACTTCAGATGTCTCATTGAGGTATTTGACTTTTTTGTAACCATTTTGGGGATAATAGTCTTCTTAGAAACAAATTACCGTAGTTCAAATTTGAGTAGTGAAGTATTTGTTCAGCTAACTACCACTCTGAAAATAAATTCTGTTGTAGTTGTCCTATTATTTTTTTCTTACCATACAAACTCCTAGTGCCAGATATTATTTTGCAATGTGCATCTTATACTGTCAGGGATGATAATTTACTGAGTCAGAGGTGTAACTCCTGATGGAAAACCTACGAGGCTGCTGTCCCTCTGGGTTAGCCGTGTGACGGGCGCCAATAAATCATTCACCTCACTGAGCTTGCTCCCAATCACTGTAATAATTACCAACAAGTAATTAAAAATGAACTAACCGAATGCTCAAATTAGTGTGACAACTAGTGAATTCAAGAACTCAATCATACACCTCAAGTTAGAAGAGACAAGTGGCTAAAGTCCCACTTCATCCCTACACACACACCTGACGCACGTTTCCCTGTTCGAACTGATCTTATATGTGTAAGATATATACTTACATATATAAGATAACACCTTTGAAGAATTTAGAATCTAGAATCTAAAAACTAGCAGACAGCAGTGGTAGGGGATTTGAAGGCAGGTCGCGTCAGCGGGATGGCCGTGCCTCTAGGTCGCGCAGCAGGAGAAGCTCCAGGGAGGAGAGTAGACACAGGGAGAATTCCAGGTCAGCTAGACATAGACAACTATAATTCGGATTGCATCTGGACTGGCAAGCGGAATGGCCCCAACACCCAGTAATGGCCGTGAGTGCCTAACTGCAACCACATCAACACATTTACACTCTACTGGGCATACAATAGGGGAAGTATCTAAATTAGAGGGTGGAGATCAAGTGGTGTATTCAGTAGCTCAGGCATGGGTTCCTTCAGTGGTCCTCCCATTACCCGTCCCTAGCATGGGGGATAACAGCGGTCAGTCAACTTCTATAAGTGTTAAGGACACCTCTCTGGTAGTGGTGGATATGGTCTTAGCCACGTCTACATTATGTAGAATGGGCCCACTTGGGGTACATGTTTCCCCCGAATTAAAAAGAAAGATATGGGAATTCATTGAGATCTTTATATTACTGCCCCTAGATCAATATTTTGAATTAAAGGAGGATAACTCCAGAGATGAGAGCAAGAAAGAAGAAGAGGAAAGGAAACGTAGATACCGTAGATAAAAGTTCTCAAACGTTCTCTAACTGGTTACAGGCTTTTTCCATCTTGGCTAGCATTATAGGGAAAAGCACCCTGAATTTTGCTGCCCGCTATTTTGCTATCAAGACAAAATAGATAGTATTCATAAAACCTATGACGGGATGGCCTGGTGGTCATATGATGAGCAGTTTAAGCAGAGAATGGCCATAAGGGAGGATATGAGGTGGGATGACAGGGATGTAGGGGTTCTTCCTTTCAGAGCTCAGGGGCCAGGTAGCAGAGTATCTCCACGGCGACTAAGAAAGGGTGCTGCTTTCTCTTTAACGAGAGTGCCTGTAAGTGGGGGTCAACGTGTAAATTTAAACACAAATGTTCAGAGTGCGGTTACCCCCACCCTTTGTTCCGGTGTTTCAGGAAGTTGAGAGGTAACGGCGCACAGCCAAAGGCTGCTTCCAAAGGCAACGACCCCAGTTCAGCTAGAAAAGATGTTACCGTGGCTCGTGCGGTATGGTAGGCGAGGGGTTCTATGGGAGGGCCCAACTTATTAGTATCCGCTTCGCGGAGGGGTTTAGCATCCCATTTAAAACATTTCCCAATTTGTTATATTTACCACCCAACCCAAAATCGTCGCATCAGTACCCGGGGGTGGTAGCTGAAAAATTAGTGAAAGATGTAGCTTTGGGCAGTATGGCTGGTCCCTTTGCTGAGCCTCCCATTCCAAACTTGCACATTTTGCCACTGGGAGTGATCCCTAAGAAAGAGCCAGGGAAATTGAGGTTGATACACCATCTTTCCTTACCTAAAGGTCATTCAGTAAATGATGAGATAGATAAGGCAATGGCTTCAGTAAATTATACCACTTTTGACAAAGCATTTCAATTAGTCCGGGAAGCGAGGAGGGGGGCGAGGCTGGCGAAGGTGGAGATTAAATACCCTTTTAGGTTTTTGCCAGTGAACCTGGCCTGTCACCATATCCAGGGTTGTATATACTTGCCCTTTCATTAGTGTATAAGGAGGAGCCTCTAGGGGCACAGGCTCCACTGAGAGGAAGTGTGGTAAACTTGGGCAGGCAAGCACTAGTGGTTTATGTTTTTTTTGGCTTTATAAATAATTTAAAGGTGTAATGTGTTTTATTTCAAGGGTTAGGTACAAAACATGTCCTAGGTGGTTTGGGGGGTTGTTGTGGGAAAATTCCTGTATGTTGGGGTCAAGATGAGTATATTGTATGTTGGGGTCAAGATGAGGATATCATGAAGGATTTGCTTCATTGAAAGTTTTGCTGTATAGGTAAATCTTAATTAGTAATAGTTCAGGTCTATACCTGAATTGCAATTGTATGCAAAAGCTATTTTGACTGAAAGATCATAGGGTGTATTGATCTTATAGTTAGGTGTAAATATGTGAAATAGACGCCATACTCTTTTGTTTTGATTGTGCTGGTTGAAAGTCCGGACAGCATAGTGGTTCTAGCTTATGCTGAAATAACTTCTAATCCTTAATGATTGGAAGAAAAGTGGGACCAGTCGAAGTGGTAAGCCTGGCAGTTTTAATGGACAATTGTGCATGAAAATATTGGGAAGGTCCGTGTTGAATGGTAGGGAGATCTGAGGATTGTAATTTGGATAGCATTGTAAAGGTATCGTCTTCTGATGTGAGTACACAGATTGCATGTCCGGTCAAATCCTTGCTTCAGACATGTGCTGCCATGAGAATAGGAATTATGTTTTAGATAAAGGGGAGGGAACCTGGGTGCAGGGCCAGGAAACCATCATTATATCAGATCGGTGTATCAATGTAAAGTACGGTAAGTGGTTGTGGAGTAGATCAAAATACTTGAAGAAATGGTTGAGAGTCTTGTGAGGAAGAATGAACGTCAATTCCACTAGACCATAGTTGCAAGTCGGCTGCATTATTGAGGAAGATTTTATTATTTCCTTATTTGTAACTGGCAATATATTCTGTAGCGCTATACACAGAGATAAGTTAAAGTCAGAAAAATATTAACACAATGCAAAAAACAAAAAAAAAGTGGGCCCTGTCCTTGCACTTAAAACCCTGTGCACAGGGCTTTCCCTAAAGCACTTAGCAATATTAAAAACATGTAAACTTGCAGTCTAAATGATAGTTTGAGGATCGTACGAATGATGAGGTTGAGCAACTAGTGAATTACTAATAAAGGATCCCTCTCCCTTGGGAAAGGACATAAGAGGAGAAATTGAAATGGCCTAAGAGAGTCTGGAGTTCTTTAAAGGAGCATGATTTAGCCTTACTAATCGCTGCCATGTAATCTTGGAGTTTGGTTAATTTGCTTTTTTTGCTTCCATTAGGTTTGCTTCTATTTTCCGAATTAAGAATGATTATCAAAAATTCTGCTTGGTGAGCTTGCCCTTCTACTTTGTCATTGGCGTACAGGATACTTAGTTCGGTTAAAGGTATATATAAGTTTCCTGGGTTTCAAATGTTTGGTAAGAAACAGGCAGTGATTATCAGAAAAAATATGTGTTATATAGATAAGTTCAGTGTATTTACAAAGTTATCAGCAGGAAAGTAATATCCAGCTTTGCATTCCCACAGGAAGATTACAGAACCAAGTACACACAATGAAGCAGCAAGAAACAGAGTTTGACCTTTCAAAGGAAATACTTGCTACAGGATTGAATCACATGGTTGGGTGCGGTCTGAGCTCACAGCTGAATCAAATCACAAGTATAGAGAGAGATAGAGACTACATATCCTACATATACCAGGCTTCATTGCAACCAATGAACCCCAGAATATGATACAAATGTATCAGCTAACCTCTGCTTTCTCTTGATTAGCCAAAATGAATTATGAATGTTATGCTAATCTTAGCAGGGATTTTCAGGGGTGTCAACTAACAAAAGCTTCAGCTTGCAAACTGAAAGCATTTAGAAAACATCAGGATGAGTTTGTGAATGTTTATTTTGGTATTTTTTCATGCAAAAAAATGTCAGTTGCATTCATAATCCAGGCAATTTAGATATGCCTTTAACTGCTTTAGCGGTAATCCGGAGCCGGGCTCCGGGTTAATTTGCAGTTCCTAAAGCAGTAACCCAGAGCCACGCATGGGATTACAAACGTTCCCCTTCCCCCATCCTCTTACTTTGTAAGCTGCTCATCCTTCCCCTGCGGCACATCTTCTGGCAGTGTCTGGGAGTCCCGAGAGACGTCACGCATGTCACGTCAATAGCGATTCCCGGCCACTGCCAGAAGACGTGCTGCAGAGGAAGGATGAGCAGCTTACACAGTAAGAGGATGGGGGAAGGGGGAAGGAAGGAGGGGGGAAGGGGGAGAAGGAAGGGAGAGAAAGTAGGGAAAAGGGGGGAGGAAGGAGGGGGAAGGGGAGGAGGAAGGAGGGGGAAGGGGAAGTAAGGGAGAGGGGGAAAGAGAAGGCTGAGGGGTAAGGGAAGCAGAGGGGTGAATGATGGGCTGGGGGGAAGGGGCCACTACACTACTGAAAAAAATTAAATGTAGGAGCAGAGGGGCGGAAAAAGGCAGTCTGGCCATGTCAGTATCCCCGAGTGTACCGATTTAACATTCGGGGGTACTGACACTGCCAGAACGCCAGGAGGGTTAATAAAGTCAGAGACTTTTAAAGGCTGGTTGGGTAGTCTTTATGACCTTCAACGTACAAGAAGTCATCCAGGTAATGTATAACAGTAGAACAGCATTTGACTTTATGTAGGATCCAACACAAACCTTCAGCAAGGCTGTTGAAGACCTTAAGACTGCTCTTTGAGATGAAGGTGAGACGGTTTGCAATATAGATGTCTTTCCATTGGATGCCCTGCACATGCCTTTTTTAAGGGTGGATGGGGAGTCGTTTAAAAGCATATTTGTATCAGATTATGGATTGTCACTGGAGAAGGAAACCTGAGGCAATGTTGTGACCCCAGTATGGAAACCTATGGAGAACCCTGTGAGTAGATAGTTGGGTTAATAGCTAGCCATTTGTGATGCATCACCCTGGAGCACATCGACTTTGCATGTACCTTGTGGTATAAGGTGCATATGTGCGACATCACCTGAAAGAATACCTTTTGGTGTTAAAATTGTTGCAAATTAGTCTGGCCCCAGATAATGCACCTGACAAACTAGATGGTCTTTCTGTGGGAGAACAGATTGGAGCAGATTAATAGACAGGAGAGGAAGATTGTTTGATGGTCCAAAGGCGTGAGGTGGAGGGGCTTGGGCAGAAACCTAAAGCGTGGGGAGAGGTCTGACAGTGCTGGTATACAGATGCTTTGATGCCAGCGAAATGTTTGCAAGAAAATTCTTGATCTAGTGCAGAGAGTTCATTATGTAGTCGAATTGCAGAATAGTTGCTGGTGCCTTCGCTTTAAATTAATGGTAATAGTCATAATAGTTGAAACCACTGTATTTATGAGCTAGGTCAATGGTGATGTATAGATAATGATCCAGCTCACAACATCTCAGAGGGAAATAGACTATGGGCCCTATTAAATGCGTCTATTTGTAGTTCCAGAAACAGTAAAGAAGCCTGCTAAATTTATGGCTACTAAATTGGCCTCTTTTAGCTACCCTATAAGGCTGAAAAATGCCAAGATCGGAACTCCGACCCAGCTAAGCCTTTGATCTTTCAAGCCCGTAAATGTTCCAATCGCAAAAGAGACAGATGAGACAGGAAAAGAGACAGATAGATAATTACTGCTGTGTTCCGCTCAGAGGGCAGTAGGGGATAGAGAAAACGATGGGACAGCGACCCAAAGGAAGACAGAGAGAGAGAGAAAGGAGAGAAACAAAAAGGTAGAGTCCAAAAGATACAGATTGAAATAGTCAGAGAGAGATATATAAATTGACACACAGATAGATCAAAATGGAAAGAGAGAGACAGAAATGGACAGACAGGTTGAAGCAAATAGAAAGAGACAGAAATGGACAGAGAGAGACAATGAGAGAAAGAGGACAGAGAGAAAATACAGTCAGCAAAAGAGACATACAGGGACAGGGAGAGAGACAGACAAAAAGAGACAGAGTAGCACAGGCTTGATCATTGACACTTTAAAAGTTTTTTCTATGTGGAGATGTGTCGACTCATTCATGTTATGTATTTTTCCAGTTTGTATAAAGCAGTATCACCTTAGGCCTGGAAGCCAAACCCAATAGTTACAAACTGGAACTTACTAGTTAATAGTTTCTGGTGTTTAACCCCAGCTTCTAAACAAGGAACATTTCTTATCCTGTTTACCAAATCCAAATACATATAGCACTTCTCTGTACATCAACACTTGTAGTATGACAAATATGGTAATTGATAAAATTAAAGGGTTTATTATTTTAATTTGGCACATAGTCAGTGTTCTTAACTGCCTATTGTAATAACTAACTGTATTATAAACTGAAGCATGACATCATAACTTACAGAAGGAATAAGATACTTGTGGTCCTGTTATTGTACTAGAGTGTAACTTGTTTGTTTGTGCTCTTTGTTCATATGACCTCATATTGGCTCTAAGGCACTGATTTCCTACATAATTTTTGAAAGTAGGAAATTCTGGTCAACTTACTTAAACGTAAAAGAGTAAAAGGATGCCAACGAAGGTGTAGTTTTTACTGCTTGGTTGGAGTCTAAACTGTAGTGGCTTTGCAGAACATTAGATTACTGGAGGGCTCTAAGGATCACTCTTCCTCCAGCCACTGCCAGTCACCTCTTGGCATGATCATAAGACTGGAAGAGTGCAACGGAAGATCTTGTGTAAAATACTGAAATAAACATTTTACGTGTCAAATTTGAATTGTTGCATAATATTGCTAAAGTTTGCAAGGATAAAGATTTATTACTAGAAGTAATATAAAGTCACGTACAGTAACTGTGCCACAGGTTACACTGCATATCTCACTTTATTGCGAAATGGTCAACAGCTTAGCTTTCAAATTCATCAGCAGACTCTGTATGTATGAAATTTGAAGTCAAATATGAGCCATTTCATATCTTGACATTGTGGTTAAAAATAAGCCTTCTAAGTGTTCTCATGCCTTAGGAGGTTGAGTAAAATGTAGAATATATTACAGCAAAATTACATATAAAAGATAATAAAAGACTTACTATTTTATACATGCTTGTATGAAAAAAAAGTGATCTACAGTTATCAACTAAAGTAGTTAACTTACATTAAATGTAGACACAATGGGACTTTTTTCTCTTCCTCTGTCCACATTTAATGTAATGTATCTACTAAAGTACATAAATTAAATTGAAGGCATATACAAGTTTAATGGATTCATACATTTGTGAACGCTATAGGCATAAAGCAGCCTATATGTATGCAGCACATCTCATAAAACATTTTATTTTTATTAATATCGAAAAATCCCTCTAATGATTATGTTGACACCACCAGGGGGTGTCCACATAGACATCTGATCCCCCCAATCAGCACGTAGCATGAAGGAAGCAATATTAACCCACTATTTACATGCTGTTGCTTGCTCAGCCAATCTACTTGCAGCTTCCTGTCAGCAGTAATACATAGCACATATCAGTGATGCACTACATATCCCAGGCTGCTTTCAAAAGTTTCAGCTAACCTGAATGAACAAAACAAATAATTTTAAATGTGATGCTAATTTAGCCAGGGTTTGGAAAGTGTTAAACCTTAATTCCAACTATCAGAAATTACAAGAAACTTTGCTGACTTCAATGTAATTGTTTAAATGTTTATTTTTTCATGCAAATCATTTTTGCATACACTACTAATTATCCTCTATCAGATGCATTAATAATCCAGCAAATGTACATATCCCTTTAAATGGAGATACAGTGGGACTATTTTCTCTGTCCTGGTTGAGATCAGAAAATAAAACATAATAATTAAAAGACACTCAATGAGACTTTGTTTACTCTTTCTCTCAATTGTTACATAAGATAAAGGTGGATCAACTGATTTTTTTTATTGATTCTCTGTTGCTTTATTGCTAATTTTCTTAAATTAAAATAATTTCTTCATCATAAAAAATATAATTTGTGATAAAGTAAGGCATTTTTTAAATATATCATAGAACATTTTGTACTACTGCAACCATTTAAACTGAAGTAAGTCATAAAGCAGCACAAAAGACGTTGTACAATTGCATGGCATGCTTGTTTTTTTATGTTGATAGTAATGACTTTTATCCAGATATATTAATCATTTTCACCAACCCTGTTACAACATTATAATGTTATCTTATTTAAATGGTTATGTTCCCACAAAATGGCTCAAACCCAAAAGAAACAAAAGGTGTGGTATGTTCAACGCACAATTATAGAGATATGGTTGTGTTAAATTAGGTCAAAGAGCAACATCTTACAATGTGTGCACATTATTATGAAACACACAAATTCTGACCTTTAGCTGTAAACAGGGTTTTAGCTTTCCAAGTTTTCATTTTAAAATTATTTTTTTAAGAAAAAATACTATGTTTAGTTATTGTTTATATACTTGAGAGATTAATATATTTTCAAGTATTTAGATAATAATACATATTCCCGACTGTATACCAACAGTAAATATAGCGAATTATGACTAGCTATATAAACAATTAGAGGGTGGCCAATATTTTACATGTATAGAGCCTGATTCAATTGCAAGCCCGCATCTCGCGGGTTTCAGGCTGTATGTCTGCGGACGTGCTGCAGGATCCCGTTCGTCTCTGATTCCGGTGCTATTCAATTGAAAAAGCCCTCAAGTTACGGGCTGAACGGCGAAGCCGTAAACCATGCATTCGTGCGTAGCAGTTCAGGACTGGAACATGATCAATTAAGCAAGGCCATAACCACCCATTTCAAAACAGCCAATAGAAAATGAGACCGTCATCATTACGGCAGTAAAACATGGAGATTACATGTCAATTAGGTTTAAGGGTCCGATATACGATGGGACTCTCAAACCCTCAAAATACAAAATAATAAAAATGAAAGCCAATACTGTCCTAGCCCATGTGGGTGGCCTGATACGTATTAACTCATTTATTCTCGAGATCAATAGAACCCAGGAATGACATAAAAAAATATGATTTTTTTGAATGCCGAATTGCGAGCTTGAGACTGTTGTGCAATTATTTGTAATGTCTTTCATCGCTTTCCTTGTCATTTACAGTGCAGTATTGATTTTGTATTTGCATTTGCAGTGCTAGGGTCAGGGGTCAAACCCCCTTGCGGGTCCTCTAGTACTCATAGGATTTTCTCCTACATTTATCGTTTACGGGTGTGAAAATTTTTTCAGGCTTGGGGAATTGTAGCAATTGAATATCAATTTGCGATTTTAGCGAGCCCAACTCTTGCAGACAAGAAAGATCAAAGGCATCGGGAGGCTATAAGTTCCGGATTTAACAATCGCAAGGTTTTCAAGGCCGTAACCCGTAAACCGTTTGGAGCCCGCAAAAATACGCCAATTGAATAGCAAATTACTTTCGGCCTCACTCATTTACGGGCTCCAGTAACTTACTAATGCTCAATTGAATCGGGCTCATAGTATTTTCTTTTGAAGAACTTAATGTCATAATGTGCAATATTTTTTTACACTGTTTAAATATAAATAATTTGTCTTTCAGTTTTAACTATTGCATTCAAATTAGTTTTAATTATGACAGACATTTTGTATTTGTTCCTACAAGGACTAGATACCCGAGAGATAACTCATATAAACATGCCACAGACAGATGGCCTAGCAGCATGTCAGAAATTGGAAGAGGACTTTATGTCTACTTGCAAAAAAAAAACCTTAATTTACCTTTTCTACATAGATGACATTCTAATCATCTGGACTGCTGGGGAAAGACATCCCTAGGATCCCACAAAAACACAGCGACTCTCACCCCACTATTAATCTGAAGCTGAATATCTCCGACTAACAAATCAATTTTCTTTACGCTACAATTCATATCAATAATAACACCATTCAGACATCCCTACTGGAGGAATCCATGATACACAGGTGGACATTGTGTGTGTGAGCGGATCAGTTACATTTCTAGAGATATGGTTGTATTTCCTGAAGTAAAAAGTTAGCTTCTTAGGACTGAACCGCGTAAAAGAGCCGAACAACGCAACTGGAATCGCGAGCACCGAAGGACTTAGGACCAAAGCACATAAAACGCCCAAACCACGCAACTGGAAAGACCACCAAAAAAACACAATTATGCCTCAAATTCACTTACACACTCACATACAGCACAGGAGGCGCGCCAGGGAGCCTGTGAGTGAGGTTGCAAGTTAATTTGAGGCATATTTGCCATTTTTTCACAAACGAAAATCGCCTAAGCGAGAAAAAATATGTCGGCTAAAAAAACATAACAGGATGAAAATGAGGCTGAAGGCAGTAAAAAACAGCGCAAATGCAGTTACACTTAACCCAAGGCAGTAACACTAATATAGAGGCCCCTAAACTACATGGGGGGGGGGGGGGGGAAGAAGGCTCGCCATGAGCGATGAAGGTGCTCAATCGCGAGGCCTATAAAGTACACAGGGGGAGAGTCTTGCAATGAGCACCAAAGGTGCTCATTGCGAGCCACGCGATGACCGCCAAAGGTGATCATTGCAAAGCAGCAAAGTTAAAATACACGGGGGGAGAGGCTCGCAAAGGTGCTCAGCGCTGGGCTTGTGATAAGTGCCGAAGGTGCTCAGAGGGACAAAATCCTCACATTGTGTGGCAAACAGCATTGCCTGGTTTCACAATTTTATTCCCATAATTTTTGACGAGCAATTTCCTAGTATATATATATATATATACTAGTGACTTGCCCGTCAAAACATTACGGCAATAAGATTGTAAGGCAGGTAATAGTGTTTGGTTGCGACATTAATTTTGTTGGTGTTCCGAGATCCTTCGGCGCTCATTGCAAGCCTCACGCTGATCGCCTTCGGCGCTCATTGCGAAGCTGTTGGCTGTTTGTGTGCTATGAGCAGCGTTGGCGTTTTTTTTTGTATGCTAATGAAATAATTAATAAAATAATAAATAAATATACTTTACCTATTGTGAAGTAATATATGCAGGAAGCATTGTGTTGAAGAGCTGGCAATCTGTTTTCATGTTGCTGCAGCATAGAATGTGTGGAGCTGCTGTGTAAGTATCAGCAATGTGTGCAGTGTGTAGTGTAAATAGTGTGCATGCGCAAGGAAAACACGTTAGGGCAGGTTGTGTAAGTTAGTGTTGTAAAATGGCGCCTAATGTGTGTGGTATGCGGCTGTGGCTGATTTAGCGTCCTTGTTCTCGGACCTCATACGGCTTTTTTGGAAAATCTGTATGTGTTCCGTGGTGTTTTGCGTGTTTAGGGTCCTGTAGCCTGATTTCGTTTTTTCCGGCGGCCATTTTTTCTCTCGCTTAGGGGATTTTCGAGGGTCCGCATTTGCGGAGGTGGAGGCTCTATGGCGCCTCACAAACGGTTACAAATGACCGCACAATCGGGACAAGGAAAGAAACATAAACACGCAATGACTAACTATACGGACTTACACAAAAAATACGAGCCGCAGGACTTAAAAAAAAAAATATGGCAAATACGGCTTTTACAAAAACACGTACGAGGTACAACATACACCATTAGCAAGGACGCTTCATCATACAAACCCGCCTACCACATACACATTCGCCGCCATTTTACAACACTAACTTACAGAATGCAGAAGTACCCAGATACACAAACGGCTTCCCCACGCGCATGCAGCCTATTTACACTACACACATTTGTGACACTTACACCTCAGCTCCACAACAATGCAAACCTACACTATATGCTGCAGGAACATGAAAACAGATTGTCAGCTCTTCAGCACAATGCTTCCTGCATATATTACTTACAAATAGGTAAAGTATATTAATTTATTACTTATTTAATTAGCATCACAAAATACATATACACAAAAAAAAAAACAATTGCAATAAACGCAAAAGACATTCATTGAGCGCATCAAAACGAGCGCCAACGCTGCTCATAGCACACAAACTACACCAGGGGACAGCCTTGCAATAAGCGCAAAAAGCAGATCAGCGCCGACCTTACAATGACAGCAAAAGTGCCTCTGATAAAAAAATACAACAACCAAGAGGCTCGCAATGAGCGCCGAGATCTCAGACCACCACAAAAACTAATGTCTGTGCCAAACACCATTCCTTGACTTACAATTCTATTGCCGTCATTTTTTGATGGGCAATTCGCTAGTATATATATGTGTGTGTGTGTGTGTGTTTAGATGTATATGTACTGTGCGAGTTGATGTTGGAGGGGGTTATGCACTAGCTCCACCACTGATCCCAACCATTATAAGACGGTTGTAGTTCATGCAGGGGCATAGGGACTGAGGGGTATGGGGCTAATGCCTCCCACCTTATTTATTTGGGGGATCCTTTTTTACATGAGGCTTTTTACATTTCAGGCATATAGTGCATAGGAGTACATGCCTTATGCCTTCAATCCATTTCCCCCTCCATGAGCTGACAGGCCCTGCATGTGACATCAGCAGTGTGCAGGAGCAGGCTGAGACATGTTGTGTGGACTCTGCTGTCTGTAAAGTGAATAAGAAGAGCTCACCAATCACACGTGGACAGCCCTTCCCTTCCACTTCCTGATTGGCTATTATGACATGTGCTGGTGTGACTCACTGCAATGCGCAGGGGAGTGAAAACTATCTTCCTGAGGAGCAGATGTGGCTCCTGTGGGTTTATTTTTCATCATTTGTCTGCAATGGTGATCCTGCTTTACTGAGAGTCCTGTATAGGAAGATGGCCAGAGCAGGAGAGGAAGGTACGGTACTCTGGGGAGAGGATGTAAGGTCAGAGGGGTGATAATAAATATATTATAAGTATATTTGCCCATATTATGTATTTATATGTGTATCTGTTGGGATTGGCGGCTAATTGTTATGATATGGAAATTCTTGGACCTATCCTGTTGTGCGCAAATACGTGCCCCGCACGCTCGGACCCCCCCTAGCGCCATCTAGTGTTCAAATTTAGGTAGCGCCATTATGTGATGCTAATATAATGTGTGATTCTTTTAATAAACAATTATTTCTTTAATTAAACATATTGTTGTGTCTTTATTTTTGCAGGATGCTTTATTATAATTTATAATCTTCTTAGATTTATAAAATGCATGTTTTTTATTCTTATAATAAACCATTATTGTTTTAATTATAAGCCGTGCAAATCGTGGCGAGAAGCGCATCCTTATAGCGCTGCAGGTAGTGCATAAGCAATGCGTGGTGGGGTAGCGCATGCGCATTGCGCGGGGCACTGTGAAGCAGGGTGGTGTATGCGCGGCGTGGTAGCTAATACGCAACTGGAGAGGGGGAAAGGAGACACAGGGGAGATAAATAAGGGAAAGGGGGCAAAGAGACAGCGGGAGGGAGAGAGGGGGAAACAGACACAGGGGGCAGAGAGTGGGAAGAGGCTCACAATGAGTGCCAAAGGCGCTCATTGTGGACCTCTTGATGAGCTCCGAAGGACCAGAGGTTAAAATAGCAGGATACAGAGTGACCAGGCGTAGAGATGGCAGGATTCAGAGGGGCCAGGGATAGAGATGGCAGGATCCAGAGCGACCAGGCGTAGAGATGGCAGGATACAGAGTGACCAGGCGTAGAGATGGCAGGATTGAGAGGGGCCAGGGATAGTGATGGCAGGATCCAGAGCGACCAGGCGTAGAGATGGCAGGATACAGAGTGACCAGGCGTATAGATGGCAGGATCCAGAGCGACCAGGCGTAGAGATGGCAGGATACAGAGTGACCAGGCGTATAGATGGCAGGATCCAGAGCGACCAGGCGTAGAGATGGCAGGATACAGAGACACCAGGGATAGAGATGGCAGGATACAGAGGGGACAGGCGTAGAGATGGCAGGATACAGAGGGGACAGGCGTAGAGATGGCAGGATTCAGAGGGGACAGTAAAAGAGATGGCAGGATACAGAGAAGACAGGCGTAGAGATGGCAGGATACAGAGGGGCCAGGCGTAGAGATGGCAGGATACAGAGGGGCCAGGCGTAGAGATGGCAGGATACAGAGGGGCCAGGCGTAGAGATGGCAGGATACAGAGGGGCCAGGCGTAGAGATGGCAGGATACAGAGGGGCCAGCGATAGAGATGGCAGGATACAGAGAGACAAGGCATAGAGGTGGCAGAATGCAGAGGGGCCAGGGATAGAGATGGCAGGATACAGAGGGACCAGGCGTAAAGATGGCAGGATTCAGAGGGGCCAGGGGTAGAGATGGCAGGATTCAGAGGGGCCAGGGGTAGAGATAGCAGAATACAAAGGGGCCAGGGATATAGATGGCAGGATACAGAGGGGCCAGGCGTAGGGATGGCAAAATACAGAGTCACCAGGCGTAGAGATGGCAGGATACAGAGCGATCAGGCGTAGAGATGTCAGGATACAGAGGGACAAGGGATAGAGATGGCAGGATACAGAGGAGACAGGCATAGAAATGGCAGGATTCAGAGGGGTCAGGGATATAGATGGCAGGATACAGAGGGACCAGGGATAGAGATGGCAGGATACAGAGGGACCAGGGATAGAGATGGTAGGATACAGAGGGACCAGGGATAGAGATGGCAGGATTCAGAGGAGCCAGGGATAGAGATGGCAGGATACAAAGGGGCCAGGGGTAGAGATGTCAGGATACAAAGGGGCCAGGGATAGAGATGTCAGGATACAAAGGGGCCAGAGATAGAGATGACATGATACAGAGGGACCAGGGATAGAGATGGTAGGATACAGAGGGACAAGGGATAGAGATGGCAGGATACAGAGGGGACAGGCGTAGAGATGGCAGGATTCAGAGGAGCCAGGGATAGAGATGGCAGGATACAGAGAGACCAGAGGTAGAGATGGCAGGATACAGAGCGACCAGGCTTAGAGATGGCAGAATACAGAGGGGACAGGCGTAGGGATGGCAGGATTCAGAGGAGCCAGGGATAGAGATGGCAGGATACAGAGAGACCAGAGGTAGAGATGGCAGGATACAGAGAGACCAGGCTTAGAGATGGCAGAATACAGAGGGGACAGGCGTAGGGATGGCAGGATTCAGAGGAGCCAGGGATAGAGATGGCAGGATACAGATGGGACAGGTGTAGATATGCCAAAATTCAGAGGGGCCAGGGATAGAGATGGCAGGATACAGAAGGGCCAGGGACCGAGATGGCGGGATACAGAGGGGCCAGGCATAGAGATGGCAGGATAAAGAGGGTCCAGGGATAGAGATGGCATGATAAAGAGGGTCCAGGGATAGAGATGGCAGGATACAGAGGGGCCAGGGACAGAGATGGCAGCATACAGAGGGGCCAGGTGTAGAGATGGCAGGATACAGAGGGGCCAGGGATAGAGATGGCAGGATACAAAGGGACCAGGGATAGAGATGGCAGGACACAGAGGGGCCGAAAGTTATGGGTTGGACGACGCCTGCAATCAGCGGCGAAGCCGCTCATTGCGGGGCTCGCGATGAGTGCCGAAGGCACTCATCGAGAGGCCCGTAAAGTAGGTGGTGGGAGAGGCTCGCTATGAGCGCCTGTTAGTGGATAGCCTCACATGCTGTGGCAAACAGCATTGCCAGCCTTCAAATTTTATTTCTGTCATTTTTGACGGGCAATTCCCTAGTAATTTATAATATTTTTACATTTATATAAAATATATATTTTTTATAATAGATAAACGTTTATTTTTTTCCTTTTTCATATGTTTAAATAAAAAATAGATTTTTCATTAATAAAAGTGTAAAAGTGTATTTTTTATGTTTTCTAATATCTTGAAATTAGAAATTGGTTTGGATCTATCCTGTTTTGTGTGCACCATCGCCAGGGACTGCTCCAGGAGGTGAAGGACCGGATACTGGAGAACATATCACTGTTTGTGAAGAAGGTGAGAGACCCCCAGGCCAGAGAGAGGGACCCTGGCCCTCGAGCGGGTACATGAGAAAGGAGAGGACTCCAGACAGGGCCCAATCACTCTCACTGATTCCCTCTCACGCTCTCTATCCTTCTGCTCAGACTTATCCTGCCCTTTTATTAATGAACAATCCATTTTTTATTTAAACATATACCTAACAAGGAAAAACATTTTTTTTTTTTTTTACGTTTTAATAAATTCAAAATCCATTTATAATATATAAAAAAAAACTGTATTTCATAAATGGAAAAATGTTATAAATTACTAGGGAATTGCCAGTCAAAAATGCTGGAAAATTTTTTGAAGGCCGGCAACGCTGTTTGTCACACAATGCGAGGCTCTCCCCCCTCTAACAGGCGCTCATTGCGAGCCTCTTCCACCGTCTAATTTACGGGCCCCGCAATACTGCAGGCGTTGTCCAGTCCGTAACTTTCGGCCCCTTTGTGTCCTGCCATCTCTACGCCTAGCCCCTCTGTATTCTGCCATCTCTATCCCTGGCCCCTCCAAATCCTGGTATCTCTATGCCTAGTCTCTCTGTATCCTGCCATCTCTACCCCTGGCCCCTCTGTATCCTGCCATCTCTACCCCTGGCCCCTCTGTATCGTGCCATTTATATCCCTGTCCCCTTTGAATCCTGCCATCTCTATCCCTGGCCCCTCTGTATCCTGCCATTTCTATGCCTGTCCCCTCTGTATCCTGCTATCTCTTCCCATGGCCCCTCTGTATCCTGCCATTTATATCCCTGGCCCCTCTGAATCCTGCCATCTCTACCCCTGGCCCCTCTGTATCCTGCCATTTATATCCCTGGCCCCTCTGAATCCTGCCATCTCTATCCCTGGCCCCTCTGTATCCTGCCATCTCTATGCCTGTGGCCTCTGTTTCCTGCCATCTCTATCCCTGGTCCCTCTGTATCCTGCCATCTCTACGCCTGGCCCCTCTGAATCCTGCCATCTCTACGCCTGGTCGCTCTGTATCCTGCCATCTCTATGCCTGTGGCCTCTGTTTCCTGCCATCTCTATCCCTGGTCCCTCTGTATCCTGCCATCTCTACGCCTGGTCGCTCTGTATCCTGCCATCTCTATGCCTGTGGCCTCTGTTTCCTGCCATCTCTACCCCTGGTCCTTTGGCACTCATTGTGAGCCTCTTCCCACTCTTTGCCCCCTGTGTCAGTTTCCCTGTCTCCCTTCCATGTGTCTGTTTCCCCCTCTCTCCCTCCCACTGTCTCTTTGCCCCTTTCCCTGCTCTGTGGTATTTTTTCCCTTTTTTTCCCTCCTCTGTGTCTCGTTTCTCCCTCTCCAGTTGTGCATTTGCTACCCTGTCACGCATGCTCTACCCCGCTGCACTATGAGCATGTTCTATCCACCACGCTATGCGCATGCATGGCTTATATTTGCTCTGTGCTCACTGATCCATTTTACAGCTCCAAAATCTCCACCCCCTGAAATATCTCCTTGTTATGTCTTATAGATACTTTTAAAGTATACTGCAGACCAACATATCCCATAGAAGTCCACCTGAAAGCAGTCCCCTCCCACCCTGCCCCTCTACCCACCCACCCTTGTTTACACTTAATATATTGAGGCATACTAATTACCTGCACATGTTCAATCAGTGACATCTGCTTATAACCTCTAACCACCCCCTTCAAGAATACTTGCTTACACAGTGCCATTATGTTGTCTCACACCACCTTCCTTATTATGACATCCTGCCTCTTTCTCAGACTCTCTTATAAAGTCTCTACACATCATGTCTCCAATAATATAACAATCTCACCTTCCCTGCTCTCCTCTCCTCTTCTCTGCTCCCATGAACTCCTCTCCTTCCTCCAGTCACTATATCATCCCTCCCCTAAAGCTGGAAAGCAAAAATGTAAGTCCTATTCCCATCTCCTTTTACTCTCTCTCCTTCTTCTGATGGCTTGTGGGGATATATCCCCTAACCCAGGCCCCTCACTCATTCCCACCTGCTGTCAGCCATGCAGAGTCCCCAGGGCAGCAAATGCCCAAAACACCCATTATCTAATACCCATCACTTGTCACAAACCATCTACTTTGTCCTTCTCCTTTGCCCTCTGGAATGCAAGGTCTGTTTGCAATAAACTTACTTTCATTCATGACCTCTTCATTTCCAATTCAACCACAACCATGGCACACTGCACAAACACGCTATCTACAGAGATGCTCACCCACTGCAGAACGACTATGGAGGAAATCTCGCACTTCAGCAGACTTTCTCCACTACAAGTTCACCTTGCGCTCCTACTTGTCTGCCCTCAATTTTGCCAAACAACACTACTTCTCATCACTAATATCAAACCTGTCCTCCAACCCTAAACATTTATTTGCTACATTTAACACCCTCCTTTGCCCACCCCCACCTCCTGCCCCTTCCTGTCTAACTGCTGATGAGTTTGCCAGCCACTTTAAAAATAAAATTGAAACCATCCGAAATGAGCTGTCCTCCCAGCTTGGCCATATCCCACCATCCTTTCCACAAGCCGACAACACCCAACCCTTACCCTTCCCCAATCCCTCCTCCACTATGGATTCCTTTGACCCTGTAACCGAGGATGAAGTATCTACGTTATTATTAACCTCTCACCTTACAACATGTCCACAAGATCCTATTCCTTCACAGCTAATCCCTCCCCTATCGACCACACTTATCCCAGCTCTCACACATCTATTCAATCTCTCCCTAAACACTGGCAGGTTTCCATCTTCCTTAAAACACGCCATAATTACACCCATTCTCAAGAAGCCCTCATCTGACCCAGCTTCTGCCTCCAACTACCGCCCTATCTCACTACTTCCCCTGGCTTCTATACTGCTTGAGCGGCTTGTTTACAATCGCCTCATTCAATTTATTTCTTCCAATTCCCTTCTTGACCCTTCCAATCAGGTTTCCGAGCCCAACATTTAACAGAAACAGCCCTCACAAAAGTCACCAATGACTTGCTAACTGCCAAATCAAAAGGTCACTACTCCATTCTAATTCTCCTGGATCTTTCTGCTGCCTTCGACACAGTTGACCACCCTCTTCTAATCCAAACTCTCCGCTCATTTGGCATCCAGGGCACAGCTCTTTCATGGCTCACATCCTATCTAAAAGATCGTACATTTAGCGTCTCCTTCTCTTGCACCTCTTCTTCACCTGTCCCTCTATCTGTTGGCGTTCCCCAAGGGTCTGTCCTAGGCCCCCTCCTCTTCTCCATCTACACCTCCTCCCTTGGCACCCTCATAAAATCCTTTGGATTTCAGTATCATCTCTATGCAGATGATACTCAAATCTATCTCTCTGCACCCGATCTACCCCCCTCTCTTCTAGCTCATGTTTCCAACTGCCTCTCTAGCATATCCTCCTGGTTGTCTACCGGTGAACTCAAACTCAACATGTCTAAGACTGAACTCCTAATCTTTCCACCCTCTACTACAGCTTCCACACCTCAAATATCTCTCACTGTTGACAACACCATTATCGCCCCTACCTCCCAGGCCCGTTGTCTTGGGGTTCTACTGGATCCCGCCCTCTCTTTTATTCCTCACATCCAATCGATAACAAAATCTTGTCAGTTTCACCTAAAAAACATCTCCAAAATTCGTCATTATCTTACACAAGACACAGCTAAAATTCTAATTCACTCTCTCATCATCTCTCGACTCGACTACTGCAATTACCTCCTTGCTGGTCTCCCCATCTCTCGTCTGTCTCCACTCCAATCCATAATGAACGCCCCTGCTAGACTCATCTTCAATATCAAACGCTCAGTGTCTGCAGCCCCTCTCTGTCAATCACTCCACTGGCTTTCCATAGCTTCCCGAATCACATTTAAAATCATGACCTTAACGCATAAAGCCCTCAACAACAGGGCACCCCCTTATATCTCTGCTCTTGTTTCCAAATACTATCCCATCCGCCCCCTTCGTTCTGCTAACGACCTTCTTCTTTTTTACTCTCTCATCACCTCCTCTCACTCCCATCTTCAAGACTTTTCTCGTGCTGCCTCTACTATTTGGAACGCCTTGCCTCGCTCCATTAGATTATCTTCCTGCCTCAAAACCTTTAAAAATTACTAAAAACACACCTATTTAAATTTTTTTATCACCTTCAGCCTTTATAATTACAACTGCACACTCCACAGCTTAAAAAAAACACTCCCACCCACAATCTATAGTACAACACACATACACCTCCACTTGACTAAACAAATTGCATTCACGTTGCCATTTTGTATTTGTCACCCTCTTGTATCATACCTAAACCCTTAGGCCCTCATTCAATTGCAATTTGGCCAATTGAATAGGGCTCTAAATAAGCACATAGCATATATTTTTTAAAGAAGTTTTTAGTTAGTAAACATCTATCCAAAAGCAAGGTTTTCACTAACAAAAACTTCTTTAAAAAATATATGCTATGTGCTTATTTAGAGCCCTATTCAATTGGCCAAATCACAATTGAATGAGGCCCTTAGATTGTAAGTTTGTGAGTTTTCAATTGTGTGTCTGTGTCTTGAAAACAAGCACTATGTGCTTTTGATTATATGCTCAAAAACATTCTTTATAAGGTGTTAAGTTTGTTTTTGCCATGTACTAAACCCCTGTACAGCGCTACGGAATATGTTGGCGCGATATAAAAAAAGATAATAATAATAATAATAACAATAATTGTTTATTATAAGAATAAAAATAAATAAAAAACATCTATTTTATAAATGTAAAAAGATTGTAAATTATAATAAAGCATATATATATATATATATATATAAAAAAAACATGTATTTTAAAACAGGTAGGTGGGCACGCGCGCGGGGGGTGCAAGCACGTATTTGCGCACAAATAACAGGATAGGTCCAAATTCTCAAATTACAGATGGCTGTAAGAGTAAGCCTGCTCACTGACTCATCAGAACAGTTCAAGGTATCCTGACCGCTCAGTACACTAGTAAAACAATCACACAACACAGGGTAGCAGGACTAATAAATGCATTATTTATTTAAGAGAGACACAAGCAGAACTCTCTCTCCTGATTTATAGTTCTTTCAGGACCTGCAGAACTTGACTGATGAGTGGCTTTCTCTGCCTGTCATCTGTATATTCAGATGCTCAGCCCCCAGACCACAGAAGGCACAGTGGGTATTTATTTATACGTAGGATATCTTGCACCACTCTACTTTTATCTCCTATATCTTCTCTTCTTTCTGTCCACCCTTATAGCACACTTTCTTCCTTGACATATTATCTACTTTCTCCTCACCATATTCCCCTTCTGTTCCACTACATTCCCTTCCCCTTCTTTTCCCTAGCCCCTTTCATATCCACCAGTCTGTATAAATATCTCCATTTTTGGACAAAGAGTAATTGCAGGAACTAATACAATGTGTAATGTTTTACTGCATGGTCCTGCCCCATGTGATACCTGCATCTCTTCTTAAAGTTTACCCTATGCATTAATCTATATACTAAATGTGTTACAGTGCAGAGACAGAGAATGAGGATGGGGCAATGAATAGGGGTGTGCAAGGAAATATTTCTTCCAAAATATCTATTATTTACTGTGGCATAGACAGTTTTAATTTTTTCTGCATGTGTGCAAAAGTAATGTTCTGTTTGCTAGATGTGTAAGTAGAAATACTGTATAAGCAGTGTATACAGGGTCACATACACTGGCCATGTTGCCAGACTCAGCAGGAGGGACTCATGAATAGGCAGGGTGGCATCGAGTGACGGCAGTGGATGGGCTAGTTAGGCCAAGCAGACACACAGCTACATTTTCTCTTCCCTCGGGTATAATTTGTCACATAAAACAGTAATGATTAAAAATATAGAAAATCTATACAAAGATTGCTGGGTGTTCCATTTGTCATTAAAACCATGAACACACGGACCATCACATATAATAGTTGTAGTAATTGCGAGTTGTTACACAATGTTAAAAATTACGGGCTTGCGTGTGCGCAATGAGCGCTGAAGGGCTGCCGATTTAGGCTGCAGGGCTCACAATGAGTGCCTTCGGCGCTCATCGTGAGGCCCGTAAGACTTTGAAATTTTAAAATGATGAGGGCTGCAATGAGCACCAAAAGAGACACGGTGGTTCGAGAGGGGGGAAAGGATCGCAATGAGCGCCTTATTGCGGATCTCGCGATGATCACTTACCGTGAAATAGAAGGGCGAAGAGGCTCGCAATGAGCGCCAAAGTTAAGTAGATGGTGGGGGAGGCTCGCAATGAGCGCCAAAGGCGCTCAGCCCCAGGCCCGCAAGTTAGAGGGGGGAGAGCCTTGCATTGTGTGGTTAACAGCATTGGCACCCTCCTAAATTGGGATGGGGAAAACACTATTGTGAATTATTGTACTCAGTCATTATCAGGTGTAAGATTCCTTTCATGTCTCTGTTACATACTACATGGGTGTATGTTTGATGACAAATAGCAATCCCTCTAATTTTTATGTATTATAATTTATACTAGCGAATTGCCCGTGAAAAATGACGGTAATAAAATTTGAAGCCTGGCAATGCTGTTTGGCAGACATTGCGATGCTATTCCCCCTCTGAGCACCTTCGGCGCTCATTGCGAGCCTCTCCTCCCATCTACTTCACCGCTCATTACAGGCCTCGGCAACTTGCAACTTTTGTGCTTTGGAATGCCATGTGTCTCTTTCCACCATCTCCCCCCTGTGTCTTTCTCCTCTGTGTCTATGCTGAATCTTTGCGTGGCGCGCGCTGACTGCCGTTGTTTTTATTTTTGAAGTCCCGCGTGCGTGATGTTGATCATCTGTGTCTCGCGTGCCTGGCGTTGTTGGTGTAAGTGTTACTGTCTTTTGCGTCGTGTATTTTCTAAGTTCTGCGTGTCTGAGCCTCGTTTTCAGAATTTGTTTCCGGCTTCTGCGATTTTAAAAAAAGCCAAAATATGCATCAAATTAACTTGCAACCTCACTGCCTGTGGTTAAATGTTACTGGCTTAGGTTAAGTGTTACTGGCTTGCGTTAAGTGTTTTTGTCTTGGGGCTCTTTTTTACTGCCTTCGGCCTCATTTTCATCCTGTTACGTTTTTTCGTCCGCCATTTTATTTCTTGCTTAGCCGATTTACGAGTGACTAAAAACTCCAAATATGGCTGCAATGAGCTTGCCACCTCACTCTCAGGCTTCCTGGCTCTCCCTCGGGCTGTGTGTGAGTGTATAATTTTTTTTGTGTGTACATTTTTCGTTTGTTGTGGGTCTTTGGACTGACGCGCTTGGCCGTTAAAGTCGTAAAGTATTACGTGCTTCGAGATAATGCTGGCCCCGCGATGTGTGCCTGTGGCTCTCATCTCCACCCCTGCAAGGAGCGCCTTTGGCGCTCATTGCAGCAAAGTCGTGCGGGAAAGCGTAACGACGAATCGCAGATTGACAACTAATATAGTTGATTATATATGCATGTGTAATGGGCAATGAGTTGCAGTGTCTATACCAGTCAAGGGCAAATTATTTCACTTGATGAACTTCAAACGTGGCCCCTGAGTACTTAAAAGTGTCTCACTATTTTACAGAAAGCAAAACTTCCTGTAGGAAAGATATTAATTGGTAATAGAGGTACAGATAATACGGGAAAATACAATAGAGTACAATTATTATTTGCTACTTTTAGAGAGATATAATGTGCCCTGTATTGTTGAAGAGGGGCATGCTCTCCCATCCAGAGATCGGGCTAGGGGCCACATGTGCTTACTGTTGCTCACCATTGGTCTATACACAGTAATATATTTTATGCAGTATTTTAAGAGTGATGTGGCATTAATTTAGACAACCCAGAAAAACATCTTTTAAAAGAAATAAGCCTATCTAATTTGCCCATGTTTGTCTATTTAGTTTAGCTACATGGTTAATCTCTTGTAATTATTATTTCTCTTTCTCATCCTACACCTAATTTTGCTTTACATTCAGGACTGGCTGTTAACTTATAAAAGCATTTCTTATTTAACTCCTTATAATCCTGCATCAAAAATGAATTCTGTTTAGTATACTAAAGGGTACCATGTGTGTACCAATTCTGGCCTCCCTTTAAACCCACATTTACCTTAGAACAGACATACTCCTACCCTTTCTGTGTTTACACTGTGGAACAGACATACTCGTACCCTTTCTGTGTTTACACTGTGGAACAGACATACTCGTACCCTTTCTGTGTTTACACTGTGGAGCAGGCACACTCCTTCCCTTTCTGTGTTTACACTGTGGAACAGACATACTTCTACCCTTTCTGTGTTTACACTGTGGAACAGACATACTCGTACCCTTTCTGTGTTTACACTGTGGAGCAGGCACACTCCTTCCCTTTCTGTGTTTACACTGTGGAACAGACATACTTCTACCCTTTCTGTGTTTACACTGTGGAACAGACACACTCCTACCCTCTCTGTGTTTACACTGTGGAACAGACATACTCCTACCCTTTCTGTGTTTACACTGTGGAACAGACATACTCCTACTCTTTCTGTGTTTACACTGTGGAGCAGGCACACTCCTACCCTCTCTGTGTTTACACTGTGGAACAGACATACTTCTACCCTTTCTGTGTTTACACTGTGGAACAGACATACTCCTACCCTTTCTGTGTTTACACTGTGGAACAGACATACTCCTACCCTTTCTGTGTTTACACTGTGGAACAGACATACTCCTACCCTTTCTGTGTTTACACTGTAGAACAGACATACTCCTACCCTTTCTGTGTTTACACTGTGGAACAGACATACTCCTACCCTTTCTGTGTTTACACTGTGGAACAGACATACTCCTACCCTTTCTGTGTTTACACTGTGGAACAGACATACTCCTACCCTTTCTGTGTTTACAATGTGGAACTGACACACTCCTACCCTTTCTGTGTTCACGCTGTGGATCAGGCACACTCCTGACCTTCCTCTGAAAATACTTATATTGCAGATAAGATACGCTCCAGTGCAGAATTTAGGCCCAGGTTCATTTTACCACAAAGCTGAGTTTGCTTTTTTAAACTCTATCCCCCCAGAATTATTTTGGTTCCTACACCCTTTAGTTCATGAGATAAATGTGGGAAGGAAGCGGGGGATCAAAAGGATATTAGCTGTAAAGCTAAGAAGTGTGCAACAATGCAAAAAATATAGACTTAATGAATGGGTTTTAGACAAGCAAAATATATATGATGATAACATATGTTTAAAAAATCAACTTGACTTGGAAATATATAATCAATATATACATAAACAAAATAGCTATGTCATCTTAGCCTGCTTAAAGTGCTAGGGAGAGTGAATGAGAGAAGGGAGATGAGAGAGGGGCAAATGGACAGGTGCACAGGTATGTAGGAAGGAGGGTTTTAAATATTGTGAGAGGTTTAAGCCTCAGGATTCAAAACAACCTGCCATTTGTGGTCAGAGCCTTCCCTCCTGAGGTCACATGTGAAGCTGACATTGTGCAAAATGGCATTTTGCTTTGGTTTTGGCAGTTTTGTTCGCTACACCTCCGGGAAAGGCTTTGATAGGTGAGGTTATCATAAAGCATATGCTTGATTCAAAGTTTTGCAACAGGTGGAACTGGATGCCGGATAGACAAATTTTAATGGTGTGGTTGGTCAGGTCTAGCCCTGAATTGCAATGGGATGCAAAAGCCACTATGATGGAAAAATCATAGAGTGGATTGATCTTATAGTTGGCTGTAAATATGCCAAAAAGGTGCCATGTTCTTTAGTAAGTTTTGATGGTAATGGCTGAGAGTCCGGACACCATAGTGGATCTAGCTAATGCCAAAAAAACTTCTAATCCTGGATGATCGTAAAGGAAAGGGGGAACCAGTCGAAACCGAAATCCTGGTGGTATCGATGGACAATCCTGCATGAAAAGATTGGGAGCAGGTCAGATGACTTAATATAAGGAAACAGTTGGGAAATGGCAATATAATGATAAGTAAGCAAGATCCCTTAGTAGGGTCATGGCACGGAGATCTGAGGATTGTAATATCAATAACATTGTTAAGGTAGCTTCTTCTTAAGTGAGTACACAGATTGCTTATCCTGTCCATTCATTTATCCAAGCATGTGCTGCCATGAGAATAGGAATTCCATTCTTAGATAAAGGAAAGTGAACCTGGACGTCGGATGTTTTATTTAAAGTATAATTCCTCAATTGTACATGTCAATTTTGTAGTTCACATTGCTACATGATTTATATTGTGTTGAAACGTATTTATACGGTTCCAACACGTAAGGTGGCAACAAATCTCATGTTGTATATACTGTTACATAGATTGAGTAGTGTATATTGTACATTTATTTAATAGCAACATTGCAATGGCACTTTGCATTTTTAATTTTTCATCATGTTCCTAATCATTATGCTGAGGTTCATATTCGTGGCGTGCGCTGACTGCCATTGTTTTTATTTTCAAAGTCCTGCGTGCCTGACGTCGTTCATCTGTGTCTCGCTTACCTGGCGTTGTTGGTGTAAGTGATATTGTCTTTGCAGTTGTCTATTTTCTAACTCCCACGTTACTGGCGTTGTTCTTGTGAGCGTTGTTGGTGTAAGTGTTACTGTCTTTTGCGTCGTGTATTTTCTAAGTTCTGCGTGTCTGAGCCTCGTTTTCAGAATTTTTATATTTTTTCGGCCGCCATTTTTTTCCCACTTCTGCGATTTTCGATTTTTAAAAAAGCCAAAATATGCCTCAAATTAACTTGCAACCTCACTCACAGGCTCCCTGGCTCTCCCCCTATACTGTGTGTAAGTGGGTAAGGGAATTTGAGGCATATTTGTGTTTTTTGCAGGCTTGTTCGGCCGTTAAAGTCATATCTTTTACGAGCGCAAGTCTCTCCCCCCCCCCCCGTGTATTTTCAGGGGCGTTGCAATGAGTATTACTGATTTGAGTTAAGTGCTACTGCCTTGGGTTGTCTTACTGCCTTTGGTTAAATGTTACTGGCTTGGGTTAAGTGTTACTGGTTTGCGTTGAGTGTCATTGTCTTGGGGCTCTTTTTTACTGCCTTCGACCTCATTTTCATCCTGTTACGTTTTTTCGGCCGCCATTTTATTTCTTGCTTAGCCGATTTTCGAGTGACTAAAAACTCCAAATATGGCTGCAATGAGCTTGCCACCTCACTCCCAGGCTTCCTAGCTCTCCCCCTGGGCTGTCTGTGAGTGTATAATTTTTTTTGTGTGTACATTTTTCGTTTGTTGTGGGTCTTTGGACTGACGCGCTTGGCCGTTAAAGTCGTAAAGTATTGCTTGCAGTAAAGTATTGCGTGCCTCGAGATCCTGCTGGGCCTGCGATGAGTGCCTGTGGTTCTCATCTCCACCCGCTCATTGCAGCAAAGTCGTGCGGGAAAGCGTAACGACGAATCGCAGATTGACAACTATTATAGTTGATTATACTGTATATGCATGTGTAATGGGCAATGAGTTGCAGTGTCTATACCAGTCAAGGGCAAATTATTTCACTTGATGAACTTCAAATGTGGCCCCTTAGTACTTAAAAGTGTCTCACTATTTTACAGAAAGCAAAACTTCCTGTAGGAAAGATATTAATTGGTAATAGAGGTACAGATAATACGGGAAAATACAATAGAGTACAATTATTATTTGCTACGTTTAGAGAGATATAATGCACCCTGTATTGTTGAAGAGGGGCATGCTCTCCCATCCAGAGATCGGGCTAGGGGCCACATGTGCTTACTGTTGCTCACCATTGGTCTATACACAGTAATATATTTTATGCAGTATTTTAAGAGTGATGTGGCATTAATTTAGACAACCCAGAAAAACTTTTTTCAGAAGAAATAGGCCTATCTCATTTGCCCATGTTTGTCTATTTAGTTTAGCTACATGGTTAATCTCTTGTAATTATTCTTTCTTACCCTATTGATACCTCTTTCTCATCCTACACCTAATTTTCCTTTACATTCACGACTGGCTGTTAACTTATAACGGCATTTCTTATTTAACTCCTTATAATCCTGCATCAAAAATGAATTATGTTTAGTACACTAAAGGGTACCATATGTGTACAAATTCTGGCCTCCCTTTAAACCCACATTGAGGAACTTAAAGACATTCTAATAAGTGGTCTAAACACTAAAGTCATATGTAAATCCGAATTTGACTTCCTCTTGAATTAGAACCCAAAAATAGCTACTTTTTATACCATTCCTAAAATACACAAGAATCCTAAAAAACCTCTGGGTAGACCAATTGTGTCAGGCATTGAGAGTATTACAGAGAACCCCAGCAAATATGTGGATTCTATGTTACAAGAATTTGTGATTACGTTAGCATCACATGTAAAAGACACAAAAGATGTTTTACTGAAATTAAATGATATTTCAGTTAGTAATGAAGCACTTTTGCTGTATTTAGATGTTAAATCCCTCTATACAAACATACAACAGCAAAGAGGTATAGAAGCAGCAAACTACTTCTTATCAAAAATAGGTATTTAATATTTTAATCACAACAAATTCATATTAGAATTACTGGAGTTCGCTTTGACCCATAACTATTTTGTTTTTCTCAACAAGTTTTACCAGCAAATATGTGGTACAGCTATGGGCACAGCATGTGCCCCCACATACGCCAATCTATACTTAGGCTGGTGGGAAGAGCAAATTGTGTTTACTGACCAATTGGATCAATATACTCAGTACATTGAATTATGGATAAGATTTATCGACAATATCTTGTTAGTATGGAATGGGAACCAAAAAGATCTAAAAGGCTTTATTGATATACTCAATAAAAATAATATGGGACTTTACTTAACCTCAGAAATGAGTGAGAATGAAATTACTTTCTTGGATTTGAAAATTGCAAAGTTAGATAATGGTAAACTCCAAACAACTACATATAGGAAACCAACAGCCACGAACAGCCTGTTACAGGCTGATAGCAGCCATCCCAAATCATTAATTGAAGGGATACCAGTGGGGCAGTATTTAAGAATTAAAAGAAATTGCTCCAGTCAAATCAACTTTGAGATTGAAGCCAGAGAATTACAGCATT
The DNA here is from genome assembly GCA_027410445.1 of Discoglossus pictus. Lineage (NCBI taxonomy): Eukaryota > Metazoa > Chordata > Amphibia > Anura > Alytidae > Discoglossus > Discoglossus pictus. The sequence goes on along the minus strand of CM050165.1, from coordinate 119,088,251 downwards.
GCTTTAAGGAAAGAGGGTATAAAAACAAACCCCTGAAGAGAGCATATCAAAGAGCAAAAGCAGTAGACAGAGATCTACTGTTATCAAATAAGAATAAAGAACAAGATGAAGTGGTTAGGTGCATAGGTACTTATAATGGAAAATGGCACGAAATTAGAAAAATATTCAATGACCATTGGAAGATTCTCTTAGACAATGATGATCTAAGGCCATTCTTAAGCAATCAGGCCCAAATCACCAGTAGAAGATCAACTAACCTGAGAGATATGCTATCTAGAAGTCACCTAGAAGGTGCTAAAAACAAAACTTGGCTCAATAGAACAAAGGGCTGTTTTAAATGCTTATCATGCAAAGCATGTCAATATGTGCATACCACCAAAACATTCCCCTTAAAAGATGGAATTGGCAATTTTAAGATCCAGCAGTTAATGACATGTAAAACTGTAGGGGTTATATATCTCATGCTTTGCAAATGTGGTATGAAATATGTAGGTAAAACCTGTAGAGAATTCAGGTGCAGAATATTAGAACATGTATTCAGCATTACTAAAGAATATGACACACCAGTGGCCAACCATGTTAATTCTCAACATAATGGAGATCTCAACAATATATCCTTTATAGCCATTGACAGTATTAAACACAACATCAGAAGAGGAAATATTGATAGGGAATTACTAAAAAAGGAGGCCTACTGGATCTTTACACTTAAGACCAAAAAAACGTGGGGCCTTAATGATGGATTTACCTTCACACCATTTATTGAGGCGGTCTATTTAATCACAAAGGATATTCATGTACTATTGATGTATTAATACATATTATAAATTGGATATAACATGCTACAATGGAAACATAAATCTTTTCCCTCTTTTCCTCATATAATGACTTTAGAAGAAATAGGAGAAACAATTGATGTGATTTATATCCATCACACAAATATATGATTCTATAAACAGATTGTATGGAGGTATATAATACATCTCTAATAATATCACATTGAGAATATCATTTTGTAAATGTTGTTGAATAAAACACAATAATATAATACTTAATAATAATTATCAAATATTCCTTCTCTTCTTCTTATGGTAAATTGTAGAGTAATATGTCACTCCCCCTTTTTGGGTATTAACATGATAACAAAAATATCTATATATCACCTGTACCTAAAAGGTACCTAAAAGACACCTATAAGAGTTAATGCTGTATTACATAAAGGACATACGGTAATCCTTCTTTTATTTCTGCCATATCTGGATATCGTGCTATTAATAGCTATTATAACTGTAATTGGACTCTCTAAGTCTCATTTATTTGTCTCCACCACAACAGCTGTATTTTAAGTTATATACTTTTTTCAATAATCGTTATTTTATAAGCCTTCGAAGTTGCCATGACAACCATTGAGCATAAATAGCTCCTCTGACACTCCTCCGGTAACCCCTGAGGAAATTTTCAGAAACGTGCGTCGGGTAGCACGTACTACGCCGCAACGTTGCTCTATGACGTCACACGCAGACGCATAGGCGACATGCGGGTAGTTTTGGAGCTTAGGCGTTTTATACCTAGACCAACCATCTATACTACAAAGCCTTATTAATACTATCGACATTATTCTCTAATTTATGAGTTAATATACAATATAAAATGTGAAATCAGATAGTATAAAGCCTAGCTCCATAGTTTAAGTAGTGGAATACACGATTATAATACCATTGTAGTACTGGACTCTTTCCTATAACGCATGACTGGTCATTACCCCAAAACCCTCACCAAGCACTAGCACTTTTTTTTCCACTGTATTGATTATTACTATTATTACTTGATTATTATTAGCACAAGACACTTTATGACAGTGCTATATACACTCTAAAGGATGCAATATATATAAGTGCAATCACTATATTTATTATATTAGCACTAGACACTTTTTACAGTGCAATATATAGAAGTGCAAACACAGAGGCCTAGTATTTGGACCTTTGTTTCTGCTACTCATTAGTATTACACTATCACTTTATGAACTAGGGTATTGTGGATGCTCTATCACTCTAATAAGAGGATATAGGGATTATTTGAATATTTCCCAGTCCAACAATTTAAGTCAATTTACAAGTGAGTCCTCAATGATTCAAAATTTGCCATACTTTCTTTATCTCGTCAGAATTTCAATATTTTAACAACAAGTTTTAATAATTTTAATAAACGTTAAGTTTTATATTTTTTGCTGCTCTATATTGTTACTTGGGCAGAGGGTGTGCACTTCAACCCCAAAGGATACTTGTTCTGTCCCTTTTTCTTTTTTGTTATTTAGTCAATAATATCCTCAAGTAGCACCCCTTTCCTCCATCCCAGAATCTTTTTATACCTAGAGCCACCTATCTTTCCTATTTTGTATCCACATTTACCTTAGAACAGACATACAGTACTCCTACCCTTTCTGTGTTTACACTGTGGAACAGACATACTCCTACCCCTTTCTGTGTTTACACTGTAGAACAGACATACTCCTACCCTTTCTGTGTTTACAATGTGGAACTGACACACTCCTACCCTTTCTGTGTTCACGCTGTGGATCAGGCACATTCCTGACCTCACTCTGAAAATACTTATATTGCAGATAAGATACGCTCCAGTGCAGAATTTAGGCCCAGGTTCATTTTACCACAAAGCTGAGTTTGCCTTTTTAAACTCTATCCCCCCAGAATTATTTTGGTTCCTACACCCTTTAGTTCATGAGATAAATGTGGGAAGGAAGCGGGGGATCAAAAGGATATTAGCTGTAAAGCTAAGAAGTGTGCAACAATGCAAAAAATATAGACTTAATGAATGGGTTTTAGACAAGCAAAATATATATGATGATAAAATATGTTTAAAAAAATCAACTTGACTTGGAAATATATAATCAATATATACATAATCAAAATAGCTATGTCATCTTAGCCTGCTTAAAGTGCTAGGGAGAGTGAATGAGAGAAGAGAGACGAGAGAGGGGCAAATGGACAGGTGCACAGGTATGTAGGAAGGAGGGTTTTAAATAGTGTGAGAGGTTTAAGCCTCCTCCCAAAACCTCAGGATTCAAAACAACCTGCCATTTGTGGTCAGAGCCCTCCCTCCTGAGGTCACATGTGAAGCTGACATTGTGCAAAATGGCATTTTGCTTTGGTTTTGGCAGTTTTGTTCGCTACACCTTTGGGAAAGGCTTTGATAGGTGAGGTTATCATAAAGCATATGCTTGATTCAAAGTTTTGCAACAGGCGGAACTGGATGCCGGATAGACAAATTTTAATGGTGTGGTTGGAGAGTGGATTGATCTTATAGTTGGCTGTAAATATGCCAAAAAGTTGCCATGTTCTTTAGTAAGTTTTGATCGTAATGGCTGAGAGTCCGGACACCATAGTGGATCTAGCTAATGCCAAAAGAACTTCTAATCCTGGATGATCGTAAAGGAAAGGGGGAACCAGTCGAAACCGAAATCCTGGTGGTATCGATGGACAATCCTGCATGAAAAGATTGGGAGCAGGTCAGATGACTTAATATAAGGAAACAGTTGGGAAATGGCAATATAATGATAAGTAAGCAAGATCCCTTAGTAGGGTCATGGCACGGAGATCTGAGGATTGTAATATCAATAACATTGTTAAGGTAGCTTCTTCTTAAGTGAGTACACAGATTGCTTATCCTGTCCATTCATTTATCCAAGCATGTGCTGCCATGAGAAGGGAACCTGGACGTCGGATGTTTTATTTAAAGTATAATTCCACAATTGTACATATCAGTTTTGTAGTTCACATTGCTACATGATTTATATTGTGTTGAAACGTATTTATACGGTTCCAACACGTAATGTGGCAACAAATCTCATGTTGTATATACTGTTACATAGATTGACATAGATTGTATATACTGTTACATAGACAATGAGGCCGGAACAGAAGCTTCAGATGCAGGTAAGTGAGGGGAAAGTGGGAGGTATTTAGAAGGGTAGAATGAGGAGGGGGGCTGAGGATGAGGAGGGAGGTTGAGGAGGGGGGTTGAGGTTGAGGAGGGGGTTGAGGAGGGGGGTTGAGGAGGGAGTTTGAGGATGAGGAGGGGGGTTGAGGACGGGGGGTTAAGGATGAGGAGGGAGGTTGAGGATGAGGAGGGAGGTTGAGGAGGTGGTTTAGGATGAGGAGGGGGGTTGAGGAGGCGGTTTAGGATGAGGAGGGGGGTTGAGGATGAGGAGGGGGTTGAGGATGGGGGTGTTGAGGATGAGGATGGGGGGTTGAGGAGGGAGGTTGAGGAGGGGGTTGAGGATGAGGGGGTTGAGGAAGGGGGTTGAGGAGGGAGGTTGAGGATGAGGAGGGAGGTTGAGGATGAGGAGGGAGGTTGAGAATGAGGAGGGGGAAGTGACATAGGGAAGGGAGAAGGGGGAAGAGACAGGGAAGGGAGAGGGGAGACGAGACACGGGAGAGAAAGGGGTACACAAGAGGGACACAGGGGCAGCACATTTCCCACCCTCTGCTTATACTCGAGTCACTCATTTTACCCAGTATTTTGTGTTAAAATAGGTGCCTCGGCTTATACTCGAGTATATACGGTATTCTTATTAGAATTAGGAACCAATATAAACCTTCAGGAAATATAATGAATGAAGTTGTCTTTTCATTGAATGCCGTGCAGATGCCATAGTGAAGAGTGGATGGGGATTTTATTATAAGTATCTTTGAAGTCTGTGTGGTGCATAAAAGCGCTTGTCGATTTTAGCGTACTTCAGTGAGTATTCTTCTGATGGAATCAGGAAATTAGTGCTAGTTACTGGGTTATTGTAAGGAGTTGAGTAATTGATGACTAGCCAATTTTTATACTTTCGTGTCGCAATTCCAATAGGGTTAATTCTCCATGCAGGGAAAGGAGGTGATTTGAACGGTCCCATAATATAGTTGTTAGAGATCTCTGAAGGGATGAGCTTTTTCACTACCTCGGGTTCCTTCACATCAGATTGATTCACTGGCAAAGTAAACCTGAGACAATATAGTGACCCAGTATGGAAACCTTTGGAGAACCCTGTGACCAGATAGTTGGATAATTATGGTGAAGGGTGTGAAGAGAGGTAGTGGGCTAGCAAGACTAGATAGAGAGGTGCTAGTCATGTATCACTTGGGGCACACCAACTTTGCATGTAAGTTGTGGCACAAAGTGCCGATGTGCAGCAGGCAACATCCACTGAAGGAACACCTTTGGTGTTAAAATTCTTGCAAATCTGTGTGGACTCCAGATAATGCCCCTCATTACCTAGACCGTCTTTCTGCAAGCAAACAGGTTGATTTGGATTAATAGACAGGAGTGAAGGGATATTTGGTGGTCCAAGGAGTGAGATGGAGAGGCTTGAGCAGAAACCTGAAGCATGGAGAGGGGACTGACAGTGCTGGCATATGCAAGTTTTGATGCCAGCGAAACGTCAAAAATGCACGGGCAATACAATTTTAAGCCATGGCAATGCTGTTTGACACACAATATGAAGCTTTTTCTTCCCTGAGGACCTTTGGCGTTCATTGCGAGCCTCGTGCTGAGTGCCTTGTGCGCTCAAACCGATCCGCTCCTCACGTTTATTTTTGTTCCTATGAGCGCCTTCAGCTCTCATGAAAAAGACAGATATATATGTCAATTTATTAGTATAATTATTAGTTAATTATTTACTTAATAAATTAATATACTTTACCTATTTGTAATTGATATATCCAGCAATGAATAGGCTGAAGAGCTAAGTATCTATTTTTATTTTCCTGCAGAATACAATGTACAGTTGGCCTGTTGCTGCTGTGAGGAGAAAGTATCATCAATGTCCCAGCTGTGCATTAGAAATATGCTGCGTTGCTTTAGTTGCGTAAATCACCATTTTAGATTTGTAGTGTTAGTGTTGTAAAATGGTGTCGTTTGTGCTAGGCGGGTCTCAAGCATTTTCCGTGCAGCCTAAGTGTGTATTTTAGTATCTCGTACGCCCCTGGCAAAAGTCGTACGTGGCTGGCGGTGTGTTGCGCATTTCGGGATCGTGTAGCCTTGTTTTCATTTTTTCAGCCACCATTTTTTTCGTTGCTTAGTAGATTTTACATTTTCTAAACTTGTTAAATTGGACTTTAATTAGCGTGCAACCTTTGTGGCACATGTCATGGCTGTCCCCCCATGCTCTGTGTGTGTTTTTTTTATTTTGTTGTATTTTTCTATTGTTTTGTATTGTTTTTGAATGTACACATTTAGGGCCCTATTAAATTCCAGCCTCGTAAATAAGAGGCTTCTACTTAAGCCCTACGTACTGCAAAGTTTCTCTAACTTACAATGCTATTAAATTAGCCCTGCTGCGAGCAACGTATGAGCTACGCAGCAGGCCCGTACGTATCTACACTGCGTAAATGTACATGAGGAGTGACAGCCTGCGAGATGATATCGCAGGCTCCCACTCCTCATCAAGTGCTGCGGGGGTCCTAAAAGGGACCTCCGCGGCAGTCCCCCACATAAGCCCTGCCGTGGGGGGTACTCCAAACCCCCCCCTAGGCACCTAAAATGACCCCCCCTCAATGCGGGGGTCCCTGTCGGGACCCCCGAAGTGTCCTCACATGAACACCTTGCTGCAGGGGTCCATAGGAACCCCCGCAGCCCCCACACATTAACCCCTTGCAGCGGGGGTCCCCGATCGGCACCGATCAGGCCCCCCGCTGCATTTAAAACTTTTAAATTCCCCGCCGCGGCTCCTTAAAGGGACCGCGGCACACTATTACCCAATCCCGGCCGCGGCACTTAAAATTAACCCCCCTCTATGCTGGGGGTCCCCATCGGGACCCCCGAAGTGTCCCCACATAAACCCATTGCAGGGGGGTTCCCCGATCTGCATAGATCAGGCCCTCCGCTGCATTTAAAACTTTTAAATTCCCCGCCGCGGCTCCTTAAAGGGACCGCGGCACACTATTACCCAATCCCGGCCGCGGCACTTAAAATTAACCCCCCTCTATGCTGGGGGTCCCCATCGGGACCCCCGAAGTGTTCCCATATAAACCCCCTGCTGCGGGGGGCCCCGATCGGCACCGATCGTGACCCTGCTGCAATTCAATTTTACATTTCCCGCCTCACGGGTCCTCAAAGGACCGTAAAGGTCCTGAAAGGACTCGCACTAAAAATATTAACCCCAGGCAACTATAATTACCCCATTAACTCATGATGGTCAATCCAGACCACCATAAGGCTCTAATTAACCCATTAACTCATGGTGGTCAATACAGACCACCATAAGGCTCTAATTACCCCATTAACTCATGATGGTCAATCCAGACCACCATAAGGCCTAAATTAACCCATTAACTCATGGTGGTCAATACAGACCACCATAAGGCTCTAATTACCCCATTAACTCATGATGGTCAATCCAGACCACCATAAGGCCTAAATTAACCCATTAACTCATGGTGGTCAATACAGACCACCATAAGGCCTAAATTAACCCATTAACTCATGGTGGTCAATACAGACCACCATAAGGCTCTAATTACCCCATTAACTCATGATGGTCAATCCAGACCACCATAAGGCCTAAATTAACCCATTAACTCATGGTGGTCAATACAGACCACCATAAGGCTCTAATTACCCCATTAACTCATGATGGTCAATCCAGACCACCATAAGGCCTAAATTAACCCATTAACTCATGGTGGTCAATACAGACCACCATAAGGCTCTAATTAACCCATTAACTCATGGTGGTCTATACAGACCACCATAAGGCTCTAATTACCCCATTAACTCATGATGGTCAATCCAGACCACCATAAGGCCTAAATTAACCCATTAACTCATGGTGGTCAATACAGACCACCATAAGGCTCTAATTACCCCATTAACGCATGATGGTCAATCCAGACCACCATAAGGCCTAAATTAACCCATTAACTCATGGTGGTCAATACAGACCACCATAAGGCTCTAATTAACCCATTAACTCATGGTGGTCAATCCAGACCACCATAAGGCCTAAATTAACCCATTAACTCATGGTGGTCAATACAGACCACCATAAGGCTCTAATTACCCCATTAACTCATGGTGGTCAATCCAGACCACCATAAGGCCTAAATTAACCCATTAACTCATGGTGGTCAATACAGACCACCATAAGGCTCTAATTAACCCATTAACTCATGGTGGTCAATCCAGACCACCATAAGGCCTAAATTAACCCATTAACTCATGGTGGTCAATACAGACCACCATAAGGCTCTAATTAACCCATTAACTCATGGTGGTCAATCCAGACCACCATAAGGCCTAAATTAACCCATTAACTCATGGTGGTCAATACAGACCACCATAAGGCTCTAATTAACCCCATCAGTCCCATAAGGGTATATTATTACCATTATGGGCCTGTTACAACCCAACATTAACCACATAAGTGCCATGATGGTCCTCAAGGACCATCATGACACTAACTACAAACACTACACTATAACCCCCAATAAACCATTTAATCTAAACTAACCCCCCTCTACACTAATCTATTAACACTTACACTACCTACCTACACTACCTACCCCCTAATAAACCTTCCCACCACTCTAATTACAAAAAATAAAAAACCTACAGCACAGAAAACAAAAAACCTACAGTACAAAAAACAAAAAAACCTACAGTACAAAAAACAATTACAACCCCACCCCCCACTACAGAAAACAAAAAAATACATTACAACCCCACCCCCCACTACAGAAAATAAAAAAATTACACACCTGAAAAGGAAAGACAGATAAACACAATACAATACATACATATAATACATTACATACATTACATACAATACATGACATTACATATAATATATTACATATAATATATTACATATAATACATTACATACATTACATACAATACATGACATTACATACATTAAATATAATATATTACATATAATATATTACATATAATATATTACATATAGTCCTAATCAAATACCCCCTATCTATCTAACATACAATCTATTTAATTTAAAAAAAATCCTAACTATATCAAATACATCTCCCTATCTATCTAATATACAACAAATCCTAACTACATACACAGACCCTAATTTTAAAATAAAATAAAATAATTACAGTCCTAACTACATACACAGACCCTTATTCTAAAATAAAATAAAATAATTACAGTCCTAACTACACAGACCCTAATTCTAAGCTAAAATCAATAAATTAAGACCACTTACCTTTAAGATGTTGCTTCAGATCACTAACCTATGGGTCAAACAAAAAATAAAAATTAGTACAAAACATTAACATCAAATAAATAAACATTCTATACATTCTAAATATTCAACTCACCTTTACAGCATGTCCAGTCACTGTTTAGCTCTTCCGGCGCGGCCCTGTTAAAAAAAAAAACACAATACATGAATACATGAATACAATATATAAACAATAAATAAAATACACAAATAAACATCTAAATATACATTTCACTTACCTCCCCGCGATGTCCCCGGCCTTCTCTCCTTCAGCCCCGGCTGGGCCGCGGAACCATCCTCGCTCTAAAAAAAAAAAAAAAAAAAAAACTAACGGAGGTCTGCACTGGCAGACCTCCCCGACGCTACTGAACCTCCCGGAGTCGTTTCCGGGAGGAAATTGGCATATGCGAGACTCGTGCATAGATTTAAGGCTACGTAGCTCTCTCGGAGCCTATTCTCGGCCATTTTCTCGCAGTCATATCGTAAAGCAGGCTGCGAGAGATTCGGTTCTCGCAAACAGCAGGAAAACTGCCTTTTGCGAGCACCGAGAGAACTACGAGGGAGAATTTAATAGGGCCCTTAGTCCCTAATCTCGTTTTTTGCAACCTAATTAAAAGTCGTACGTCTTTGTTGGTGTTTTCTGCGCTTTGGGGTCGTTGAGCCTCGTTGTTGAAACTGCGTAACTGCTGTGTATGTTTGTTTTGTATTTTTTTTAAATAATTTTCATTGTTTTGTTTTATTTTTGCTGTACGCGTTTCGGCAGTTAAGTTCGTATTTTTGTGACCTCGTATTTTTTTTTTTCTAACTCCCGCCGGTCTTATTTTTTTTGTGTGTAAGTCCGTATTTCCTCTTTACGCGTTAGTGTTTTTTTCTAAGTCCCGCCGGTCTTATTTTTTTTTTTGCAAAGTCACGCTTTTCTTGGGTTTATTTGTCCTGGGATTGAGGTGGCGTAGAGCCTCCACCTCCACAAATGCTAGGGTCCGCATTTGCGGCCTGCAATGAGCCTTCAGATCATTGCAGCCGACGTTGGAGCCTCCACCTCCGCAAATGCGGCTCCTCGCTTTGCGAGCTCGCAAAGCATGACATCGATTCACAGTTTGACAACTATTATATGTGATTACTCCTCTTTTATTTATTTGTTCTTACAAGCAGCTCCTATAATTAGCCCAGGGGCAAAAGAAAAAGTTCATGCAATCCTTCTATGACGATCCGAGAGTAGGGGGCTATACAAGCCCAGAGCCACCTGCTATAGACTACAGGTTATCTACCCACAAGGACCATTGGGTTCTTTGAAATCTCTGCACCAACACCCTGATATCTGGCTTCTGAATCAGTCCGAGTCTCTCCATTAGGAATCAGCACTTCGAGGAGTCCCAGTAACCTTCCTGTGGTAGTGATTGGGACAAGTTACTTGGAGATAGATAGGTTCAGTATCACAGCCACCAGGAAAAAAATAAGAGAAGATACAATTTCTATATGTCTCTCAGTGAACTGATTTATTTTTAAAATGATAGCAATATTTATAGGGGATAGATACAGAGGGGGTGTACACAGCACAACAATGAGAGGGTGTGGCAGACAAACACAAGAGATAAACCCACATGGGGTCTAACAGTAGCTTCATGAGAGCAATATGATTAACCTCCAATATCCATCCTGCCGTCTCTAGCACATGTCAGACTTGATTAACTTAATCTGGCAAACAATAGGACAAAACAATATTTACAAATACAATGGAGGTGTTTATGCAGATAATCCAGTGGATGGAGCCAATCAATCTGTGCTTTTTTGATGGATCAATGGCCCAACACCCAGGCAGAGAAAAAGGGGTCCGTGGAATTACTCCCTAATTCCAGACAGCAGTTCAGTGGCTATGATCCTTAACGGATGATAGTATTGAACTGCAGCCCATAGCCCAAGTCCCCATCCAAATAAAAAATGTTGGCCCAAGCAGCAACTGCATAAGAACCAGTGCATGACCTCCTCCTGGAGGCGGTAGTAAGTTGGCACAGGTTTGTGGATGGTTGCCCATATTTCAAGAAAATGTCCACAGTCTCTAACCCCAATTTCTGTAGGGTCTTGGGAACATAATCCAGTTGCTTAATCCTTCCAGGGGGTGTCTGGTCACAGTAGCCACTTCTCATCCACCCTTCCCCTTTTCCTTCACAACATCTGGGATCCCAGTTCTCAGGGCCCAAGGTAGTAACACAGCCCCACCCAAGCTCCCTTTCCTTCAATAACCCACCCCAAATAGCAGGCATCAATCTTGGGGATACATCCAAGGTCTCAGGAACTATGATCCCATCCCAAGGCATATTTCTACCCACTTGGCCACAGGCAGGTAGTGGCTCTGGGGTATCCCATCTAGGTCGCAGCTAAGGCAGGGGAAAAAAAGCACTTCCCCACCGGCACAATCTCCTCAGGGTTAGTTGTCAAGGCAGGGTTGGGGAAAAACCGAGCAGGACTCAGGATTAGGGTCTCTGAATGGAGGCCCTTTCCAGGCTTAGGCTCACTTGCGGTAGCAGACTTTGCTGGGGTCAGTAGCTTCTTAAGGTGAGTATCATCCAGGGCTGGTAAGGTTGGGATTACCTCTGCAGCTAGGGTACAATGTATCAGGTCCTCTGGTACCCTGGGCCGCTTGCCCATATAATTTAACTTTGCCTGGACTGAAGCAATCCACGTCAGCCCTCCTGGTAATTCTGCAGGGTTTGGGAATGGAGTCTCAACTTGCTCCTTCATCAGGGTCTCAGGGCCAGTGCCCTCACCTGAACTCCCACACTTATCTGGATCCACCTGATCCATGCTGGACAAGAGCTTCAGCGTCTAAGGGAACACCTCCTCTCCTGATAACCTCAGGCCCCGATCTGGCATCACACTCTCCCTGAATGTCAGCCTTGGCGCCTGAACATCAGTGATCTGTGGTTCAGGACAGGTGACAATCCATGGATACTTGGGCAGACTCTCAGGGCTTGCACCTTTCTCTGCCAACAGTTAAGTCTCCAGCTCCTCGTCCTTGGTTAGCGGCTGGACCTTTTCTGTTTGTTGGCCATTTCTGTTTTTGGTGCTGCTTTACACTCCTCCCCAATCTTGCTTCTATCTGGACTATTCTTCTCTGAATTCTGAGCTGGATGCAGGTTTTTGAACTTGTTTTAGACAGTCAAATGTGAACACAGATGTACTATTTATTTATTTTATATATATATATATATATATATATATATATATATATACTGCTTGCTGTTTATTTTTGTAAATGATGATGCTGAGTTATGTCAAAAACATAATTTTAACCCCACTGTTACATTTCTACAATAACATGCATATTATATATAAATATAGGGACAGAACATTGAGACCAGCAGCAGCTCCCTGTGACTGTACTCATGACACGGCTGCAGCAGATTGGTATGTGATCGGCGGTAAGCTTGATTTAATAGCACATTATTACACTACATTTGGTTGATGGTGTATAGATAAGTTTGATTGTAAGGCCTATTTTTGGATAGAGGAGAGATAGAGATAGAAAGAGAAAGGGGGCGATAGAGGGGACAGAGAGGGAGATGGATAGGGAGAGAGGGATAGACAGACAGGTAGATAGATAGATAGATAGATAGATAGATGGATAGAGGGAGAGATGAGAGAGAGGGATAGATGATAGATAAAGGGAAAGATGAATAGACAGCAGAATAGATGAATAGAAAGCAGGATAGATAGAGAATAGATGAGAGAGGGATAGATGGAAAGAGGATAGATGGAAAGAGGGATAAATAGAGAGAGGGAGAAAATGATAGAGGGATAGATAGAGGGGGAGAGGGAAAGATGGATAGAGAGAGAGAGAGAGGGGGCGGGTTAGATGGAGGGATAGAGGGGAGATTGATATAGAGAGAGGGATAGAGAGGGGAGCATACGTCCTAATCTAATATGCATTCATATGTGTTCATTTAATTATTACATGTCATCAACAAAATGGAGGAACTTCCCTGCATAAGAATAGTAAGCAGAACCAGCACCACCTCACACTCATCAAGATAATAAGTAAGTGAAGTGACAGAAAAAATATCAAGTGGGTGGAGTATGTGTCAGTGGGCAGGGCCTATAGATGTAACATGTTGTGAAGGGGAGGAGTGTATACTGTTGGGGGGAGACAATGTAAAAAGAGGGGCCAGGTTTCCGCCCCTCCAACTTGGAAAGTCAACAGCCGCCACTGGATCTGATTGGTATGGGGCCGGCACACTGCAGATCTCTTTGCCAGGAAACTAAAACTCTGCAACTCACTTTGCCAGTCCTTACAGATCTCTTTGCCAGGTTGTATTTTTCTCTGTGCAAGGTTATGATGTTCTTCAGATCTTAGTGGTAAGGGGCTGGCACACTGCAGATCTCTTTGCCAGGTTTCATTTCTTTTCTGTGCAAGGTTATGATTTTCTTCCGATCTGATTGGTATAGGGCCAGCGCACTGCAGATCTCTTTGCCAGCGAACTGACAATTTGCAAGTCACTTTGCCATTCCTTTCAGGTCTCTTTGCAATGTTGCATTTCTTTTCTCTGCCTGATTATGATGTTCTTCAGATCTGATTGGTATGGGGCCGGCACCTTGCAGATCTCTTTGCCAGCGAACTGACACTCTGCAACTCACTTTGCTAGTCCTTACAGATATCTTTGACAGGTGGTATTTTTTTCTGTGCAAGGTTATGATGTTCTTCAGATCTGATTGGTATGGGGCCGGCACACTGCAGATCTCTTTGCCAGCGCACTGACAGCCTGCAAGTCACTTTGCCAGTTTTTACAGATCTATTTGCCAGGTTACAGTACTTTTCTGTGCAAGTTTATGATGTTTTTCAGATCTGATTGTTATGGGATCGGCACACTCCAGATCATTTTGCCAGGAAACTGAAACTCTGCAACTCACTTTGCCAGTCCTTACAGATCTCTTTGCCAGGTTGTATTTTTTTCTGTGCAAGGTTATGATGTTCTTCAGATCTGATTTGTATGTGGCTTGCACACTGCAGATCTTTTTGTCAGGTTATAGTTCATTTCTGTGCAAGGTTATGATGTTTTTTTAGAACTGATTGGTATGGGGGCGGCACACTGCAGATCTCTTTGCCAGGTTACAGTTCCTTTCTGTGCAAGATTATGATATTTTTCAGATCTGATTGTTACGGGACCGGCACACTCCAGATCACTTTGCCATGAAGCTGAAACTCTGCAACTGTCTTTGCAAAGTCCTTAGAGATCTCTTTGCCAGGTTGCATTTCTTTTCTGTGAAAGGTCATGATGTTCTTCAAATCTGATTGCTATTGGACCAGCACACTGCAGATCTCTTTGCCAGGAAACTGAAACTCTGCAAATCACTTTGCTAGTCCTTACACATCTCTTTGACAGGTTGTATTTTTTTCTGTGCAAGGTTATTTTTTTCTTCAGATCTGATTGGTATGGGGCCAGCACACTGTAGATCTCTTTGCCAGGAAACTGAAACTCGGCAACTGACTTTGCTAGTCCTTACAGGTCTTGTTGCATTTCTTTTCTGTGCAAGGTTATGATGTTCTTCAGATCTGATTGCTATTAGACCGGCACACTGCAGATCTCTTAGCCAGTTAACTGACACTTTGCAAGTCACTTTGCCATTCCTTTCGGATCTCTTTGCAATGTTGCATTTCTTTTCTCTGCCTGATTATGATGTTCTTCAGATCTGATTTGTATGGGGTCGGCACACTGCAGATCGCTTTGCCAGTGAACTGACACTCTGCAACTCACTTTGCCAGTCCTTACAGATCTCTTTGCCAGGTTGCAGTTCCATTCTGTGCAAGGTTATGATGTTTTTGAGATCTAATTTTTATGGGGGCGGCACACTGCAGTTCTCTTTGCCAGTGTGCATTTATTTTCTGTGCCTGGTTATGATCGTCTTCAGATCTGATTGGTATGGGGCCGGTACACTGCAGATCACTTTGCCAGCAAACTGAGACTCTTCAAATCACTTTGGCAATCTTTACAGATCTCTGTGCCAGGTTGCATTTCTTTTCTGTGCAAGGTTATGATGTTCTTCAGATCTGAGTGGTAAGGGGCCAGCACACTTCGGATCTCTTTGCCAGGAAAGTGACACTCTGCAACTCACTTTGCCAGCTTTTACTGATCTATTTACCAGGTTACAATTCCTTTCTGTGCAAGGTTATGATTTTCTTCCGATCTGATTGGTATAGGGCCAGCGCACTGCAGATCTCTTTGCCAGCGAACTGAAACTCTGCAACTCACTTTGCTAGTCCTTACAGGTCTCGTTGCATTTCTTTTCTGTGCAAGCTTATGATGTTCTTCAGATGTGATTGGTATGGGGGCGGCACACTGCAGATCTCTTAGCCAGTTAACTGACACTCTACAACTCACTTTGCCAGTCCTTACAGATCTCTTTGCCAGGTTGCATTTCTTTTCTGTGAAAGGTTATGATGTTCTTCAGATCTGAGTGGTATGGGACTGGCACACTGCAGATCTCTTTGCCAGTGAACTGACACTCTACAACTCACTTTGCCAGTCCTTACAGATCTCTTTGCCAGATTGCATTTCTTTTCTCTGAAAGGTTATGATGTTCTTCAGATCTGATTGGTATGGGGGCGGCACACTGCAGATCTCTTAGCCAGTTAACTGACACTCTACAACTCACTTTGCCAGTCCTTACAGAACTCTTTGCCAGGTTGCATTTCTTTTCTGTGAAAGGTTATGATGTTCTTCAGATCTGAGTGGTATGGGACTGGCACACTGCAGATCTCTTTGCCAGTGAACTGACACTCTACAACTCACTTTGCCAGTCCTTACAGATCTCTTTTCCGGGAAGCATTTCTTTTCTCTGAAAGGTTATGATGTTCTTCAGATCTGATTGGTATGGGACTGGCACACTGCAGATCTCTTTGCCAGCTTAGTGACACTCTGCAACTCACTTTGCCAGTCCTTACAGATTTATTTGCCAGGTTACAGTTCTTTTCTGTGCATCATATGTGTTCTTCAGATCTGATTGCTATTGGACCGGCACTTATCAGATCTCTTTGCCAGCAAACTGACACTCTACAACTCACTTTGCCAGTCCTTACAGATCTCTTTGCCAGCTTGCATTTATTTTCTGTAAAAGGTTATCATGTACTTCAGATCTGATGGGTATGGGTCCGGCACACTTCAGATCTCTTTGCCAGCGAACTGACACTCTGCAACTCACTTTTCCAGTCCTTTCAGATCTCTTTGCCAGGAAGCATTTCTTTTCTGTGAAAGGTTATGATGTTCTTCAGATCTGAGTGGTATGGGACTGGCACACTGCAGATCTCTTTGCCAGCGAACTGACACTCTGCAACTCACTTTGCCAGTCCTTACAGATCTCCTTGCCAGGTTACAATTATTTTCTGTGCATGTTATGATGTTCTTCAGATCTGATGGGTATGGGTCCAGCACACTGCAGATCTCTTTGCCAGTGAACTGACACTCTGCAACTCACTTTGCCAGTCCTTACAGATCTCTTTGCCAGGTTGCATTTATTTTCTTTGAAAGGTCATGATGTTCTCTAGATCTGAGTGTTATGGGATCAGCACACTGCAGATCTCTTTGCCAGCGAACTGACACTCTTAGTGACACTCTGCAACTCACTTTGCCAGTCCTTACAGATCCTTTTGCCAGATTACAGTTCTTTTCTGTGCATGTTATGATGTTCTTCAGATCTGATTGCTATGGGCTGGCACACTGCAGATCTCTTTGCAGTGAACTGACATGCTGCAACTCACTTTCATGTCAAACAAATCTAATTAGTTTCTATGAGGAGGTTAGTAGGAACCTGGATCAAGGCAACTCAGTGGATTTAGTCTTTTTGGAGTTTGCAAAGGCTTTTGATACAGTACCACATGGGAGACTATTGTGGAAACTAAGAGATACAGGAATTGCAGTAAATATCTGCTCACGGATTGAGAGCTGGCTAAAAGACAGGAAGCAAAGGGTTGTTGTAAATGGAACATACTCCGATTGGACTGTGGTAAGTGGGGTTCCTCATGGTTCAGTATTAGGTCCTCTCCTTTTTAACATATTTATTAATGACTTAGAGGTAGGATTGGAGTGTTGTGTCTCCAATTTCGCTGATGACACGAAATTGTGCAAGGTCATTAAATCAGATAATTATTTGCTTTCCCTCCAAAGGGATTTTCATAAAATTGAGGAATGGGCATCTAAATGGCAGATGAGATTTAATACGAATAAATGTAAAGTTATGCATCTGGGAAGGAAAAATAGCCGTGCAATTTATAATCTTAATGGAGCAAATCTAGGTGTATCAGATATTGAAAGGGATTTGGGAGTGCTTGTGGACAACCACCTAGGTAACAGTGCTCAAAGCCAAGCAGCAGCTGCAAAGGCAAATAAAATATTAGCATGTATTAAGAAGGGTATAGAAACCAGGGAAGCAAATATAATTCTGCCACTATAAAAATCTCTAGTACGCCCTCATTTGCAATATGGAGTACAATTTTGGGCACCACTTCATAAAAAGGACATTTTAGAGCTGGAAAAGGTACAGAGGAGGGCAACCAATTTAATAAGGGGAATGGAGGGGCTAAGTTATGAAGAAAGACTAACCAAATTAAACTTATTTTCTCTAGAAAAAAGGCATCTAAGAGGAGATATGATTACCTTATATAAATACATCCAGGGTCAGTATAAAGATTTGTCAAGGGAGCTTTTTGTGCCAAGAGGTTTTCAACTGACAAGAGGACATCCCTTGAGGTTAGAAGTAAAAAGATTCCACCTTAAAGAAAGAAAAGGGTTCTTCACAGTAAGGGTGGTTAATCTGTGGAATTCTCTACCAGAGGAGGTGATGACAGCGGATTCGATAGATAACTTTAAAAGGGGACTGGATTTATTTCTAATTAAAAAGGGAATTCAGGGTTATCATGGATAATTGGAGGGGCAGTATTGATAGTTAATCCGCATATTGCAGATCAGAGGAGATCTTAAAAGGTTGAACTTGATGGACTGAAAGTCTTTTTTCAACCTTAAATACTATGTAACTATGTAACTTTGCTAGTCCTTACAAATCTCTTTGCCAGGTTGCAGTTCTTTTCTGTGAAAGGTTATGATGTTCTTCAGATCTGAGTGGTATGGGACTGGCACACTGCAGATCTCTTTGCCAGTGAACTGACACTGTACAACTCACTTTGCCAGTCCTTACAGATCTCTTTTCCGGGAAGCATTTCTTTTCTCTGAAAGGTTATGATGTTCTTCAGATCTGATTGGTATGGGACTGGCACACTGCAGATCTCTTTGCCAGCTTAGTGACACTCTGCAACTCACTTTGCCAGTCCTTACAGATTTATTTGCCAGGTTACAGTTCTTTTCTGTGCATCATATGTGTTCTTCAGATCTGATTGCTATTGGACCGGCACTTTGCAGATCTCTTTGCCAGCAAACTGACACTCTACAACTCATTTTGCCAGTCCTTACAGATCTCTTTGCCAGCTTGCATTTATTTTCTGTAAAAGGTTATCATGTACTTCAGATCTGATGGGTATGGGTCCGGCACACTTCAGATCTCTTTGCCAGCGAACTGACACTCTGCAACTCACTTTTCCAGTCCTTTCAGATCTCTTTGCCAGGAAGCATTTCTTTTCTGTGAAAGGTTATGATGTTCTTCAGATCTGAGTGGTATGGGACTGGCACACTGCAGATCTCTTTGCCAGCGAACTGACACTCTGCAACTCACTTTGCCAGTCCTTACAGATCTCCTTGCCAGGTTACAATTATTTTCTGTGCATGTTATGATGTTCTTCAGATCTGATGGGTATGGGTCCGGCACACTGCAGATCTCTTTGCCAGTGAACTGACACTCTGCAACTCACTTTGCCAGTCCTTACAGATCTCTTTGCCAGGTTGCATTTCTTTTCTTTGAAAGGTCATGATGTTCTCTAGATCTGAGTGTTATGGGATCAGCACACTGCAGATCTCTTTGCCAGCGAACTGACACTCTTAGTGACACTCTGCAACTCACTTTGCCAGTCCTTACAGATCCTTTTGCCAGATTACAGTTCTTTTCTGTGCATGTTATGATGTTCTTCAGAACTGATTGCTATGGGCTGGCACACTGCAGATCTCTTTGCAGTGAACTGACATGCTGCAACTCACTTTCATGTCAAACAAATCTAATTAGTTTCTATGAGGAGGTTAGTAGGAACCTGGATCAAGGCAACTCAGTGGATTTAGTCTTTTTGGAGTTTGCAAAGGCTTTTGATACAGTACCACATGGGAGACTATTGTGCAAACTAAGAGATACAGGAATTGCAGTAAATATCTGCTCACGGATTGAGAGCTGGCTAAAAGACAGGAAGCAAAGGGTTGTTGTAAATGGAACATACTCCGATTGGACTGTGGTAAGTGGGGTTCCTCATGGTTCAGTATTAGGTCCTCTCCTTTTTAACATATTTATTAATGACTTAGAGGTAGGATTGGAGTGTTGTGTCTCCAATTTTGCTGATGACACGAAATTGTGCAAGGTCATTAAATCAGATAATTATGTGCTTTCCCTCCAAAGGGATTTTCATAAAATTGAGGAATGGGCATCTAAATGGCAGATGAGATTTAATACGAATAAATGTAAAGTTATGCATCTGGGAAGGAAAAATAGCCGTGCAATTTATAATCTTAATGGAGCAAATCTAGGTGTATCAGATATTGAAAGGAATTTGGGAGTGCTTGTGGACAACCACCTAGGTAACAGTGCTCAAAGCCAAGCAGCAGCTGCAAAGGCAAATAAAATATTAGCATGTATTAAGAAGGGTATAGAAGCCAGGGAAGCAAATATAATTCTGCCACTATAAAAATCTCTAGTACGCCCTCATTTGGAATATGGAGTACAATTTTGGGCACCACTTCATAAAAAGGACATTTTAGAGCTGGAAAAGGTACAGAGGAGGGCAACCAATTTAATAAGGGGAATGGAGGGGCTAAGCTATGAAGAAAGACTAACCAAATTAAACTTATTTTCTCTAGAAAAAAGGCATCTAAGAGGAGATATGATTACCTTATATAAATACATCCAGGGTCAGTATAAAGATTTGTCAAGGGAGCTTTTTGTGCCAAGAGGTTTTCAACTGACAAGAGGACATCCCTTGAGGTTAGAAGTAAAAAGATTCCACCTTAAAGAAAGAAAAGGGTTCTTCACAGTAAGGGTGGTTAATCTGTGGAATTCTCTACCAATCTTCGGATCTGATTGGTATAGGGCCGGCGCATCTCAGATCTCTTTGCCAGCGAACTGACACTCTTAGTGACACTCTGCAACTCACTTTGCCAGTCCTTACAGATCTCTTTGCCAGGTTGCAGTTCTTTTCTGTGCAAGGTTATGATGTTTTTCAGATCTGATTTTTATGGGACCAGCACACTCCAGATCACTTTGCCAGGAAACTGACACTCTGCAATTGATTTTGCCAGTCCTTACGGATCTCTTTGCCAGGTTGTATTCTTCAGATCTGATTGGTATGGGGACGGCACACTGCAGATCTCTTAGCCAGCTAACTGACACTTTGCAAGTCACTTTGCCATTCCTTTCAGATCTCATTGCAATGTTGCATTTCTTTTCTCTGCCTGATTATGATGTTCTTCAGATCTGATTTGTATGGGGCTGGCACATTGCAGATCTCTTTGCCAGGAAACTGAAACTCTGCAAATCACTTTGCTAGTCCTTACAAATCTCTTTGACAGGTTGCATTTCTTTTCTGTGCATGTTATGATGTTCTTCAGATCTGAGTGCTATGGGACCGGCACACTGCAGATCTCTTTGCCAGCGAACTGACACTCTGCAAACACATTGCCAGTCCTTACGGATCTCTTTGCCAGGTTGCATTTCTTTTCTTTTTTTTTTTTTAAACTTCTTTTTTTTTTTTTTGATTTACATTAAATATCAAAATGTACAGAATTAGTCAACAGTGCAACATTTATAAACGTGTCTATACAACAGTAAACAAATCTGTGGTTTATCATAATTAGTACGGACAAGTATGTTAACAGATGTGAAGATATAACTTGTAGCTCTCCTAGGTCTTGAGCTCTACAGTTGATATTGGGGTCAATACATCTATCTTGTGAGAATATTTTCTTTTCCCTTTCCTCCAAATAGTTTTATATGAGAGTCTCAGAGTTAGTCCCTGCAGAACAAAGTTATTTACCAAAACATTTAACATCACTGTGTGTCCAGTTCTAAATTTATAGATTACATTTCTTTCTTTTCTCTTACCAATTTACCGCAAAAAACGTATTAGTTGGTCTAGTCTTTCTCAGACTCACCTCATTTTGGACCTCTAACTTTCCAGATGTCCCAGCAGGAGGCCCATCGTTTGTATCTCACATCGAACTCCGCCGAGAAGTGGCTCATGGTTTGAATGTGATCAATTTTCTGTAGAACTTCTTTAAATGTAGGGTCAGTGTGTTTCCAATGTTTGGCTATTATGCATCTAGATGCCAAGTATAACTGATTGGTCAGGAATTGCTCACTCTTTGTTAGTGTTGTGTTTGGGAGTCCCAATAGTGCTTCTTCTGGCTTTTGCTCTAATGTTTTCCTCCACAGTTTACCTAATGTGTTGTATGTTGCCTGCCAAATATGTTTAATTTTGGGACATTCCCACAGCATGTGAATTAACGAACCTACATGTCCACAACCTCTATAGCATTTGTCAGAGAGTGATTTGTTTGAGTGGTGAAGTCTCGCTGGTGTGAGGTACCACCTCATTACTGTTTTTAGTGCGTTCTCTTTCAAAGTGATATTTAAGGATGAAATGTTAGCTTGCTTGATAACTTGACTCCATTGTTTATCGTCTAGCGTGATCTGTAATTCTGATTCCCACTTCTCCTGATAGTGTGGCTTGTTTATGCTAGACACCTCAGATAGGTGTTTGTATATAACCGAAATGTTGCCCTCGCCTCCAGGGTTGTTAATGCAACATTGTTCATATACTGATTTTCTATTCTGACTATTTGATTTTGCATTCTGAAATATCGATTGTTTGATTATCATCAGATTAATCCATTCATTGTTAGGTATTTGGTTCAGTGTGCCCCCTTGTGCCAGAGTCCAGGTGTCAGCGACTATAGTCAGATCTTTCTGTATCCACCATTTCATCTGAGAGGTTTTGGTGACATGGCCTTCCTTATGGGATTGCCAAAGAGGGGTTAAACCTGAACCTACATGTAACAGGGGGGATTTTTTATTAATTTCTTTCCAAACTGTTAATGAATTGCGGATACAGCTTGTAAGGGTTTGTGTTTTCAGTTCTTTGTGTGCGCTGAGCCATAGTGTATGTGATAAGGTTATATGGTTTTCCTCCAAGATTTGTTTTTCTATCTCGACCCATGTTGGAATGGCTTCTTTCTTATACCAGTTAGTCATTTGCGCCAATCTTGTGGCCTTATAATAGTTAACCAGGTTTGGGAAGGCTAGACCTCCTTTTTGTGTGGGTGTGTGCATCGTGTCGGGATCGCCCTAAATAAGTATAACATTTTTGGGATAACATTAATTTTGATTGCGTTTATTTTGCCAAGCCAGGATATTTTGTAGGCTGACCATTTCTCTATGTCCTGTTTTATTCTACTGATGATTTGGGGGAAGTTTGCGTCATATACTTGGTCTATAGAACCTGGAATATTAATACCTAGGTAAGTCAAGTATTTTTGAGCCCATTTAATGGAAAAATGTTTGTCCAAATTTTCTTTAATCTCTTTGGGTAGTGTAATGTTGAGTGCCAGACTTTTGGATGTGTTGATTTTAAATCCTGAGATGGTACCGAATTTCGTGAGTAGGTGGAGTAAGTTGGGTAAGCTAGTTGTTGGTTCTGTCAGTGAGAGCAGAATATCATCTGGGAAGAGATTGAGTTTGTATTCCTTGGGGCCAACTTTTATACCTTGGATGTCTGGACAGTTCCTGATCGCAATCGCCAATGGCTCTAGGCATAGAGCAAACAATAGAGGGGAGAGTGGGCAGCCTTGTCTGGTCCCTCTGGTTATTTTCAGTCTTTTAGAATTGAATCCCTGATATGTTATGGAGGCTTCCGGGTTCATGTATAAGGACTGTATCCCTCTTATAAAACCTTCTCCTAGACCTATCCTGGCTAGCACTTCCCACATGAATGTCCAATCTATTCTGTTGAATGCTTTTTCTGCGTCTAGAGATAGAAGCATTGAGTGGATATTGTTTCTTTTGGCTATTTCTATTAGGTTTAACACTCTCCTGGTGTTGTCTGGAGCTTCTCTACCGGCAATAAAGCCCACCTGATCCGGGTGGACCACACTAGGTAATAATGGGGCCAGTCTGTTCGCCAGAATCTTTGAGTATATTTTAATATCGTTATTAATTAACGAAATTGGTCTGTAGCTCCCGCATTGGGCTGGATCTTTACCTATTTTAGGGATTACGATAATTTTTGCCTCTAAGAATTCTTGTTTTATGGGGGGTCCTTTTTATTGCTCATTAAATAATTTGTGAAGGTGCGGGAGTAATTGATGTGAGCATTGTTTGTAGTAAAAATTCGTAAACCCGTCCAGGCCGGGTGCCCCATGTGATTTAGTTGTTTTAATTGCTTCTTTAATTTCTTCTATCGTGATGGGTTTTGCTAATTCTACAGCTCGGGTTCTCTCAATTTGTGGCAGCTCTGTTGCGTTTAAGAAAGAATCTATTTGTGATTTGTGGGCTTTGGATCCTGATTGTGCGGGGTCTGAGTAAAGCTCCTCAAAGAAGTGTCGAAATGTTTCAGCTATCTCATTTGGTTTAAACACTAGCTTGTTAGATTTGTTAATTATTTTTGGGATAAAGGAATTAGCTCTCTGTGTTTTCAGTTTTCTGGCTAACATGGTATCTGGTTTGTTGGCGCTCCTGAACATTGTGGCTTGTGTGCGTTGGAGGATTGTTATCATTTTTCCCCGAAGAATAGCATTTAATAATTGCTTTTGAACCAGGAGTTCATTGTAAATCTTCGGGTCGTGTTTCCTAGTAAATTGTGTTTGTAGGTCTGAAATTTTACTCTTAATAGTGTTCATTTGTGCTTGTTCTAATTTTTTTGTTGTTGCTCCTATTTGGATACAGACCCCTCTAATGACTGCTTTATGGGCTGCCCACACTCCCCCCCTGCCCACCTCGCTTCCACTATTGATTGCAAAGTAGTCGTCTATCGCTCTGGTAATTTTGTCTTTGGAGGTTACGTCATTGAGTAGGTGTGGGTTTAAGGTCCATGAAGGGGATCGTCCTGATGGGATGAAGCCATTTAAGGAAAGCAGAACCAAGTCATGGTCCGACCATGCAATGGGGTGTATATCTGCACCCATTAAGTTATGGGTTAGTCGTTGCCTTGGGACTGGTGCCTTGGGGAGAAGAAGTGGCTGCCCACACTCCCCCCCTGCCCACCTCGCTTCCACTATTGATTGCAAAGTAGTCGTCTATCGCTCTGGTAATTTTGTCTTTGGAGGTTACGTCATTGAGTAGGTGTGGGACTGGTGCCTTGGGGAGAAGAAGGTGTATGTCCTGTCCGAGGGATTTATTGCTCTCCATGTGTCTATCAGACCGTAGGATCTTACAATGTGTTTGAACGCTTTGGTGGCTGTTGGCGTAGTGTGTGCGGAAGACTTGGCAGATCGGTCTTTGTCTGGGTCTAGTACAGTGTTCATGTCTCCTCCTACTACTAGGATAGATGGTTCCCATCCCATCATAATACGTGATATTTTAGCGAAGAATTGTGCCTGTTCGGTATTTGGGGCGTAAAGGTTAAGGAAAGTCACATTTTGTTCTTGGATGGATCCGTGAATTGCTAAATATCTGCCCTCTGGGTCTGATTGAGTTTTGGAATGGCAAAAGTTAATTCTATTGTGTACCAAGATTGTCACTCCTTTAGCCTTCTCTTTAGCTGAAGAGTGGTATGCCTGCATGTATGATTTCCCCCAATATTTGGGGATCGCTAATTTTTTAAAATGTGTTTCTTGGATCATTACTACATCCCCTATTCTTTTATTGCTATCCCTCTTTTAACGGGTTCATTGAGGCCCTGAGCATTGTGTGAGATAATGTTGAGGTTCATGGTGTGTCCTACCTTTTAGCTCTTTGTTCCTTATGGGGAGCCGGTCGTGATGGAATGATCTTTTGTCATTCTTGCTGAGATTGTCCGATAGGCCCCCTGCTGGGATTGTGTCCTTACACCCGGAGGTTGGTTGTGCTAATGGAACAAACAGGAAGACGGGGAAAAATAATAATTTTTACACAGTGATAATCTAATATAAAGGCAACCTTATAAGTGTTCTGTACTACTCTGCGGTGGCAAGGGTTTTGAGTCGTCTTTATCTAAAACGTAGACGTTTCACTGGGGTGTGAACTGTTTTAACAAGAATATAAACTACAGCTACTTCGATTAGCTGTGAATGTAGTAGTAATAAAACTATTGAAAGGATAGCACTCGCTATCCTCCTTAACTTTCGTGGTGAATCCACTCGTGTCGTTAGTTGACACTGTGTGGGTTCGCCTGTTTTCTGATCTAACTAAATTGCCCACGGGGGACTTTGTGAGCGGTCTATAATTTTTAAAGTGAAAAGTGAACCTATAGAAATCTAACCTATTCTCCGTTCCAAGGGTTTCTGAGATTAGTCTATTGAAGGGTATTGGAACATAAAATCTGTCAGAAAGTTGAATTTGTAGTGCACTAATTAACTGATTGTTTTGTAAACCCAGTGGTGTCTATCATATAGTCAACTTAAAGTACGCAGTAGAGATATGTCAGGAGAAATTTAGTATGTCTATATCTACTGCACGTTATAGTGATCTACACGTTTAGTACGTTGTGTAGGCGTGGGTAAGTTCGGTTTAGCAGGTTTACTTTACTAAGGTCTAGTGTTATTTACTGTAAGGGCATTGTAGGTTGTGTGTCAGAAGCATTTTGGAAGAGTACAGTGAAATCTAACTCTACAACGCCTTGGCCTATATCGCCTTTCATAGTGATTTCTTATTGGCAGCATTATAGGCCTCTTGGAAAAAGAGAATAAGAGAGAAAAGACAACATAATATTTCACATTGTAGCGTTTTGGTTTCTAGAGTTCCTTGAGTCCGGGAGTGAGATGTTTCTCCCTCTGTCTCGTCGTGTTGATCCTCTTCTCCTCTCTCCTTGTGGTCTGTTTTCCATGAGAAGTTCAGGGGTTGCATGTAGGTGAATATCCCAAGATGTCAGCAATTTGATTCCTTCTTCCAAGGATCTGATGGAGTAAAACTTGTTGTCTCTCGATATGGTCAGACGGAATGGGAAGCCCCAGGAGTATCTCCAGCCCTGGGCAAGGATGCAGTCCAATAGGGGTTTCATATTTCTCCTTTTGGATAGTGTTAATTGTGATAGATCGGAGAAGATCTGAGGTTGATGACCTTCGATTTCAGGTATGCCTCCTCTGGATGCCTTCATGAACAACTCTTTTGTGGTGAAATAGTGGAATCTTGCGATGATATCTCTAGGTCTTTCCTTCATGTTTGGGCGTCCACCCAAGGCTCTGTGTATGCGGTCAATGTTGTATTGTTCCGAGTTTAGATCTGGTAACAGGAATTCACATAGTTCGTACAAGTATCCTTTAAGATCCGTTACCGATTCAGGGACGTTGCGTAATCTTACGTTCTGCCTCCTAGATCTGTTTTCTAGATCTTCTTGGAACAAGAGGTGGTTAGCTTGTTCTTCTTTTAGTGCCGATATTTCTATTTCCATCTGCTGATGGGATTGCTGAAGTTCTTTGTATTTCTCTTCAAGCACATTTGTTTTGGTGTCTATTTTTTTTATTTCGGATTTTAGCTCTGTGGACACCTTCGAGATTTCCGTTTTAATGTCTTCTCTGAACGTTCGGATTAGGTCCTTCAGGTCTTGTATGTCACCTTTGGTGCTCGGGGTGGATTGTTCCATTGCTCTTGTTTCGGTAGGACTCGTTGTTGAATGGAGAGTCTGAGGGGTTGCTGTTATTGTCTTTGGTGGATAGTAGGCTTGAATGTTTTTGTTGCTTTTCCTCGTTGCAACTCCAGCCATAATACTTTATAAGTCACTCTTCACTTTTGTCTGATGTAAGCGTCCCCTTTGTGCGGGCATTGATAGTGGTTTACATCTTTAGAGGGATGTGATTTCCATATGAATGATGAACTGCCAGTCTATTAGATTAATAGTAAGTTTCACCCTTGTGCACTATGTGAGGTGGCCACCAGGGTGCGCTGGAGTTCTGTCAATTTGTTCTTCAGTGACTCTCTCCTCTGTTAGGCCACGGATTCTCTTTCTTGTGGTGGTGATTGTAGATTTTCCAATGCAGTATAAGGGTATACTATTGAAGTGGGTCTACTCTATCCTCTTAGTGTTTAGATGTCACTACTGGAAGGGAGGAGAGGTATGTGCCCACTAGGCCCAGAGTTATGGAGTGTAAGTTGGGCTCTTTAAAATGGCCGCCGCTGTTTTGGCGGGAAGAGTCTTAGTTTCTGTCGTTATTAGGCTGTATTGATCTTGTACAAAAATCCAGTGCCTCAGCTTAGCATTTTGGGCCCCCTGTCTGTTGCTTATGTTCTCCCAGTGTAATCTGGTGTTAGGTATGTGCCTGGGGTGGGTGGTCTACCTGAGAGGTTAATTAGCACTGGGGGGGGGAGGGGTTCCCTGTGCTTATTGTGACTCACCCTGTGTGTCCCTTTGGCCTCTGAGAGACACTTTCAGGAGCATCTGCTGTGTGGTCCCCTGCTTGGCCTTCTGCTTCCTTGGGACTGGGATAGCTCCCACGATTTTGCCCCTTTGGGGGTGGTTGGGGTCCCCGCCAGGCCTCTTTGGCCTCTGACTCTCTCTCCCAGTTGAGTCCTGCACCGCTCACCTCCCGCCAGTGTTTGGCGGGAATCCTCGGCAGGGCTACTCTGCGTAGGCCGCAGCTCCAAGATGGCGCCCGCTCCGGATCTCGGCTCTCTCTTACACCTCCTGGTGTGCCGGTCCGGGAGCGGGGGTCCTGGGTGCCCCGACCTAACTTCTCCGGCGGGGCAAAGATGTCTCTCCGTCTCCCCTTGTTGTTGGGACCTGGCAGGGTGCCTCTGCTGCAGGGATGGGGAAGATGGCGGCCCCCCTGGCTCGTGTGTGTCACGGGACCTCTAGACCCACTTCTTGGGTCTCAAATTGTGCCACTCGAGGAGATGGGCCCCTCTCTGTATATTTGGGTTCCGCTGTGAGGCTGTACTGGCCCCAAAATGCACTTTTTCTGGCCAAAATCGGCAGAGCTGGAGCTCTGCACGTCTGCTCCTTAGCTGCGTTAGGTCACGCCCCGTTGCATTTCTTTTCTGTGAAAGGTTATGATGTTCTTCAGATCTGATTGGTATGGGCTGGCACACTGCAGATCTTTTTGCCAGTGAACTGACACTCTGCAACTCAGTTTGCCAGTCCTTATAGATCTCGTTGCCAGCGAACTGACACTCTGCAACTCACTTTGCCAGTCCTTACAGATCTCTTTGCCAGGTTGCATTTCTTTTCTGTGAATGGTCATGATGTTCTTCAGATCTGATTGGTATGGGACAAGCACACTGCAGATCTCTTTGCCAGTGAACTGACACTCTGCAACTCACTTTGCCAGTCCTTACAGATCTCTTTGCCAGGTTACAGTACTTTTCTGTGAAAGCTTATCATGTTCTTCAGATCTGATGGGTATGGGTCCGGCACACTTCAGATCTCTTTGCCAGGTTTGAGTTCTCTGCAACTCAGTTTGCCAGTCCTTATAGATCTCGTTGCCAGCGAACTGACACTCTGCAACTCACTTTTCCAGTCCTTTCAGATCTCTTTGCCAGGAAGCATTTCTTTTCTGTGAAAGGTTATGATGTTCTTCAGATCTGAGTGGTATGGGACTGGCACACTGCAGATCTCTTTGCCAGCGAACTGACACTCTGCAACTCACTTTGCCAGTCCTTACAGATTTCTTTGTCAGGTTACAGTTCTTTTCTGTGCATGATATGTGTTCTTCAGATCTGATTGCTATTGGACCGGCGCTTTTCAGATCTCTTTGCCAGCTAACTGACACTCTGCAACTCACTTTGCCAGTCCTTACAGATCTCTTTGCCAGGTTGCATTTCTTTTCTGTGAAAGGTCATGATGTTCTTCAGATCTGAGTGGTATGGGACTGGCACACTGCAGATCTCTTTGCCAGCGAACTGACACTCTGCAACTCACTTTTCCAGTCCTTTCAGATCTCTTTGCCAGGAAGCATTTCTTTTCTGTGAAAGGTTATGATGTTCTTCAGATCTGAATGGTATGGGACTGGCACACTGTAGATCTCTTTGCCAGCGAATTGACACTCTGCAACTCACTTTGCCAGTCCTTACAGATCTCCTTGCCAGGTTACAGTTCTTTTCTGTGAAAGTTTATGATGTTCTTCAGATCTGATTGGTATGGGACTGGCACACTGCAGATCTTTTTGCCAGTGAACTGACACTCTGCAACTCACTTTGCCAGTCCTTACAGATTTCTTTGCCAGGTTACAGTTCTTTTCTGTGCAAGGTTATGATGTTCTTCAGATCTGATTGCTATTGGACCGGCACTTTGCAGATCTCTTTGCCAGCGAACTGGCACTCTGCAACTCACTTTGCCAGTCCTTACAGATCTCTTTGCTAGGTTGCATTTCTTTTCTGTGAAAGGGTATGATGTTCTTCAGATCTGAGTGGTATGGGACTGGCACACTGCAGAAGTCTTTGCCAGTGAACTGACACTCTGCAACTCACTTTGCCAGTCCTTACAGATCTCTTTGCCAGGTTGCATTTCTTTTCTGTGAAAGGTTATGATTTTCTTCCGATCTGTTTGGTATGGGGCCGGCACACTGCAGATCTCTTTGCCAGGAAACTGAAACTCTGCAAATCACTTTGCTAGTCCTTACAAATCTCTTTGACAGGTTGCATTTCTTTTCTGTGCATGTTATAATGTTCTTCAGATCTGATTGCTATGGGACCGGCACACTGCAGATCTCTTTGCCATTGAACTGACACTCTGCAACTCACTTTGCCAGTCCTTACAGATTTATTTGCCAGGAAGCATTTCTTTTCTGTGAAAGGTTATGATGTTCTTCAGATCTGATTGCTATTGGACCGGCACTTTGCAGATCTCTTTGCCAGCGAACTGACACTCTGCAACTTACTTTGCCAGTCCTTAGAGATCTTTTTGCCAGGTTGCATTTCTTTTCTGTGCAAGATTATGATGTACTTCAGATCTGATTGGTATGGGGCGGCACACTGCAGATCTCTTTGCCAGGTTGCAGTTCCTTTCTGTGCAAGGTTATGATGTTTTTCAGATCTAATTTGTATGGGGGCGGCACACTGCAGTTCTCTTTGCCAGTGTGCATTTCTTTTCTGTGTCTGGTTATGATCGTCTTCAGATCTGATTGGTATGGGGCCGGTACACTGCAGATCACTTTGCCAGCAAACTGTGACTCTTCAAATCACTTTGGCAATCTTTACAGATCTCTGTGCCAGGTTGCATTTATTTTCTGTGCAAGGTTATTTTTTTCTTCAGATCTGATTGGTATGGGGCCAGTACACTGTAGATCTCTTTGCCAGGAAACTGAAACTCTGCAACTGACTTTGCTAGTCCTTACAGGTCTCGTTGCATTTCTTTTCTGTGCAAGCTTATGATGTTCTTCAGATGTGATTGGTATGGGGCCGGCACACTGCAGATCTCTTAGCCAGTTAACTGACACTTTACAAGTCACTTTGCCAGTCCTTTCAGATCTCTTTGCAATGTTGCATTTATTTTCTCGGCCTGATTATGATGTTCTTCAGATCTGATTGCTATTGGACCGGCACTTTGCAGATCTCTTTGCCAGCGAACTGACACTCTGCAACTCACTTTGCCAGTCCTTACAGATCTCTTTGCCTAGTTGCATTTCTTTTCTGTGCAAGGCTATGATATTTTTCAGATCTGATTTTTACGGGACGGCACACTCCAGGTCACTTTGCCATGAAACTGAAACTCTGCAACTTTCTTTGCTAGTCCTTACAGATCTCTTTGCCAGCTTGTATTTTTTTCTGTGCAAGGTTATGATGTTCTTCTTATCTGCTTGGTATTGGGCCGGCACACTCCAGATCTCTTTGCCAGGAAATTGAAACTCTGCAACTCACTTTGTTAGTCCTTTCAGATCTCTTTGTAATGTTGCATTTCTTTTCTCTGCCTGATTATGATGTTCTTCAGATCTGATTTGTATGGGGCTGGCACATTGCAGATCTCTTTGCCAGGAAACTGAAACTCTGCAAATCACTTTGCCAGTCCTTACAAATCTCTTTGACAGGTTACATTTCTTTTCTGTGAAAGGTCATAATGTTCTTCAGATCTAATTGGTATGGGGCCGGCGCACTGCAGATCTCTTTGCCAGTGAACTGACAATTTGCAAGTCACTTGCCAGTCCTTCCAGATCTCTTGACAGGTTGTATTTTTTTTCTGTGCTAGGTTATGATGTTATTCAGATCTGATTTGTATGTGGCTGGCACACTGCAGATCTTTTTTCCAGGTTGCAGTTCTTTTCTGTGCAAGTTTATGATGTTTTTCAGATCTGAATTGTTATGGGGCCGGCACACTGCAGATCTCTTTGCCAGTGAACGGACACTCTGCAACTCAGTCCTTTCAGGTCTCTTTGCAATGTTGCATTTCTTTTCTATGCAATGATATGATGTTCTTCAGATCTGATTTTTATAGGACCGGCACACTGCAGATTTCTTTGCCAGTTTACAGTTCTTTTCTGTGCAAGGTCATGATGTTCTTCTGATCTGATTGGTATGGGGTCGGCACACTGCAGAGCTCTTTGCCAGCGAACTGACACGCTGCAACTCACTTTGCCAGTCTTTACAGATCTCTTTGCCAGGTTGAATTTCTTTTCTGTGAAAGGTTATGATGTTGATCAGATCTGATTGGTATGGGACTGGCACACTGCAGATCTCTTTGCCAGCGAACTGACACTCTGCAACTCACTTTGCCAGTCCTTACAGATCTATTTGCCAGGTTGCATTTCTTTTCTTTGAAAGGTCATGATGTTCTCTAGATCTGAGTGTTATGGGATCAGCACACTGCAGATCTCTTTGCCAGCGAACTGACACTCTTAGTGACACTCTGCAACTCACTTTGCCAGTCCTTACAGATCTCTTTGCCAAGTTGCATTTCTTTTCTGTGAAAGGTTATGATGTTCTTCAGATCTGATTGGTATCGGTCCGGCACACTGCAGATCTCTTTGCCAGCCAACTGACACGCTGCAACTCACTCTGCCAGTCCTTACAGATCTCTTTGCCAGGTTGCATTTCTTTTCTGTGCATGTTATGATGTTCTTCAGATCTGATTGCTATGGGCTGACACACTGCAGATCTCTTTGCAGTGAACTGACATGCTGCAACTCACTTTCATGTCAAACAAATCTAATTAGTTTCTATGAGGATGTTAGTAGGAACCTGGATCAAGGCAACTCAGTGGATTTAGTCTTTTTGGAGTTTGCAAAGGCTTTTGATACAATACCACATGGGAGACTATTGTGCAAACTAAGAGATACAGGAATTGCAGTAAATATCTGCTCACGGATTGAGAGCTGGCTAAAAGACAGGAAGCAAAGGGTTGTTGTAAATGGAACATACTCCGATTGGACTAATGTGGATAGGGGGGTTCCTCATGGTTCAGTATTAGGTCCTCTCCTTTTTAACATATTTATTAATGACTTAGAGGTAGGATTGGAGTGTTGTGTCTCCAATTTCGCTGATGACACGAAGTTGTGCAAAGTAATTAAATCAGATAGTGATGTGCTTTCCCTCCAAAGGGATTTTCATAAAATTGAGGAATGGGCATCTAAATGGCAGATGAGATTTAATACGAATAAATGTAAAGTTATGCATCTGGGAAGGAAAAATAGCCATGCAATTTATAATCTTAATGGAGGAAATCTAGGTGTATCAGATATTGAAAGGGATTTGGGAGTGCTTGTGGACAACCACCTAGGTAACAGTGCTCAAAGCCAAGCAGCAGCTGCACAGGCAAATAAAATATTAGCATGTATTAAGAAGGGTATAGAAGCCAGGGAAGCAAATATAATTCTGCCACTTTAAAAATCTCTAGTATGCCCTCATTTGGAATATGGAGTACAATTTTAGGCACCACTTCATAAAAAGGACATTTTAGAGCTGGAAAAGGTACAGAGAAGGACAACAAAGCTAATAAGGGGAATGGAGGGGCTAAGTTATGAAGAAAGACTAACCAAATTAAACTTGTTTTCTCTAGAAAAAAGGCATCTAAGATGAGATATGATTACCTTATATAAATACATCCAGGGTCAGTATAAAGATTTGTCAAGGGAGCTTTTTGTGCCAAGAGGTTTTCAACTGACAAGAGGACATCCCTTGAGGTTAGAAGTAAAAAGATTCCACCTTAAAGAAAGAAAAGGGTTCTTCACAGTAAGGGTGGTTAATCTGTGGAATTCTCTACCAGAGGAGGTGGTGACAGCGGATTCGATAGATAACTTTAAAAGGGGACTGGATTTATTTCTAATTAAAAAGGGAATTCAGGGTTATCATGGATAATTGGAGGGGCAGTATTGATAGTTAATCCGCATATTGCAGATCAGAGGAGATCTTAAAAGGTTGAACTTGATGGACTGAAAGTCTTTTTTCAACCTTAAATACTATGTAACTATGTAACTTTGCCAGTCCTTACAAATCTCTTTGCCAGGTTGCAGTTCTTTTCTGTGAAAGGTTATGATATTTTTCAGATCTGATTTTTATGGGACCAGCACACTCCAGATCTCTTTGCCAGGAAACTGAAACTCTGCAAATCACTTTGCCAGTCCTTACTGATCTCTTTGCCAGTTTACAGTTCTTTTCTGTGAAAGGTTCTGATGTTCTTCAGATCTGAATGGTATTGGACCGGCACACTGCAGATCTCTTTACCAGCGAACTGACACTCTGCAACTCACTTTGCCATTCCGTACAGATCTCTTTGCCAGGTTACAGTTCTTTTCTGTGCATTTTATAATGTTTTTCAGATCTGATTGCTGTTGGACCGGCACACTGCAGATCTCTTTGCCAGTGAACTGACACTCTGCAACTCACTTTGCCAGTTTTTACAGATCTCTTTGCCAGGTTGCATTTCTTTTCTGTGAAAGGTCATGATGTTCTTCAGATCTGATTTCTATTGGACCAGCACACTGCAGATCTCTTTGCCAGCGAACTGACACTCTACAACTCACTTTGCCAGTCCTTACAGATTTCTTTGCCAAGTTACAGTTCTTTTCTGTGCATGTTATGATGTTCTTCAGATCTGATTGGTATTAGACCGGCACACTGCAGATCTCTTTGACAGCGAACTGATACTCTGCAACTCACTTTGCCAGTCCTTACAGATCTCTTTGCCAGGAAGCATTTATTTTCTGTGAATGGTTATGATGTTCTTCAGATCTGAGTGGTAGGGGATTGGCACACTGAAGATCTCTTTGCCAGTGAACTGACACTCTGCAACTCACTTTGCCAGTCCTTACAGATCTCTTTGCCAGCTTGCATTTCTTTTCTGTGAAAGGTCATGATGTTCTTCAGATCTGATTGCTATTGGACCAGCACACTGCAGATCTCTTTGCCAGTGAACTGACACTCTGCAACTCACTTTGCCAGTCCTTACAGATCTCTTTGCCAGGTTGTATTTCTTTTCTGTGAAAGGTTATGATGTTCTTCAGATCTGAGTGGTATGGGATCGGCACACTGCAGATGTCTTTGCCAGCGAACTGACACTCTGCAACTCACTTTGCCAGTCTTTACAGATCTCTTTGCCAGGTTGCATTTCTTTTCTGTGAAAGGTCATGATGTTCTTCAGATCTGATTGCTATTGGACCGACACACTGCAGATGTCTTTGCCAGCGAACTGACACTCTGCAACTCACTTTGCCAGTCCTTACAGATCTCTTTGCCAGGTTGTATTTCTTTTCTGTGCATGTTATAATGTTTTTCAGATCTGATTGCTATGGGCTGGCACACTGCAGATCTCTTTGCCAGCAAACTGACACTCTACAACTCACTTTGCCAGTCCTTACAGATCTCTTTGCCAGGAAGCATTTATTTTCTGTGAAAGGTTATGATGTTCTTCAGATCTGATTGGTATGGGACTGGCACACTGCAGATCTCTTTGCCAGCGAACTGACACTCTGCAACTCACTTTGCCAGTCCTTACAGATCTCTTTGCCAGGTTGCATTTCTTTTCTGTGAAAGGGTATGATGTTCTTCAGATCTGAGTGGTATGGGACCAGCACACTGCAGATCTCTTTGCCAGCGAACTGACACTCTGCAACTCACTTTGCCAGTCCTTACAGATCTCTTTGCCAGGTTGTATTCTTTTCTGTGCAAGGTCATGATGTTCTTCAGATCTGAGTGGTATGGGACCGGCACACTACAGATCTCTTTGCCAGCGAACTGACACTCTGCAACTCACTTTGCCAGTCCTTACAGATCTCTTTGCCAGGTTGCATTTGTTTTCTGTGAAAGGTTATCATGTTCTTCAGATCTGAATGGTATGGGACTGGCACACTACAGATCTCTTTGCCAGCGAACTGACACTCTGCAACTCACTTTGCCAGTCCTTACAGATCTCTTTGCCAGGTTGCATTTGTTTTCTGTGAAAGGTTATCATGTTCTTCAGATCTGAATGGTATGGGATTGGCACACTGCAGATCTCTTTGCCAGCGAACTGACACTCTGCAACTCACTTTGCCAGTCCTTACAGATCTCTTTGCCAGGTTGCATTTGTTTTCTATGAAAGGGTATGATGTTCTTCAGATCTGAGTGGTATGGGACCAGCACACTACAGATCTCTTTGCCAGCGAACTGACACTCTGCAACTCACTTTGCCAGTCCTTACAGATCTCATTGCCAGGTTGCATTTGTTTTCTGTGAAAGGTTATGATGTTCTTCAGATCTGATTGCTATTGGACCAGCACACTGCAGATCTCTTTGCCAGCGAACTGACACTCTGCAACTCACCTTGCCAGTCCTTACAGGTCTCATTGCCAGGAAGCATTTCTTTTCTGTGAAAGGTTATCATGTTCTTCAGATCTGAATGGTATGGGATTGGCACACTGCAGATCTCTTTGCCAGCGAACTGACCCTCTGCAACTCACTTTGCCAGTCCTTACAGATCTCTTAGCCAGGAAGAATTTCTTTTCTGTGAAAGGTTATGATGTTCTTCAGATCTGAGTGGTATGGGACCGGCACACTGCAGATCTCTTTGCCAGCGAATTGACACTCTGCAACTCACTTTGCCAGTCCTTACAGATCTCTTTGCCAGGTTGCATTTCTTTTCTGTGAAAGGGTATGATGTTCCTTAGATCTGATTGCTATTGGACCGGCACATTGCAGATCTCTTTGCCAGTGAACTGACACTCTGCAACTCACTTTGCCAGTCCTTACAGATCTCTTTGCCAGGTTGCATTTCTTTTCTGTGAAAGGTCATGATGTTCTTCAGATCTGAGTGGTATGGGATCGGCACACTTCAGATCTCTTTGCCAGCGAACTGACACTCTGCAACTCACTTTGCCAGTCCTTACAGATCTCTTTGCCAGCTTGCATTTCTTTTCTGTGAATGGTCATGGTGTTCTTTAGATCTGATTGGTATGGGGCTGGCACACTGCAGATCTCTTTGCCAGCGAACTGACACTCTGCAACTCACTTTGCCAGTCCTTACAGATCTCTTTGCCAGGTTGCATTTCTTTTCTGTGAAAGGGTATGATGTTCTTCAGATCTGAGTGGTATGGGATCGGCACACTGCAGATGTCTTTGCCAGCGAACTGACACTCTGCAACTCACTTTGCCAGTCCTTACAGATCTCTTTGCCAGGTTGTATTTCTTTTCTGTGCAATGTTATGATGTTCTTCAGATCTGAGTGGTATGGGACTGGCACACTGCAGATCTCTATGCCAGTGAACTGACACTCTGCAACTCACTTTGCCAGTCCTTACAGATCTCTTTGCCAGCGAACTGACACTCTGTAACTCACTTTGCCAGTCCTTACAGATCTCTTTGCCAGGAAGCATTTCTTTTCTGTGCAAGGTTATGATGTTCTTCAGATCTGAGTGCTATTGGACTGGCACACTGCAGATCACTTTGCCAGTGAACTGACACTCTGCAACTCACTTTGCCAGTCCTTACAGATCTCTTTGCCAGGAAGCATTTCTTTTCTGTGCAAGGTTATGATGTTCTTCAGATCTGAGTGGTATGGGACCGGCACACTGCAGATGTCTTTGCCAGCGAACTGACACTCTGCAACTCACTTTGCCAGTCCTTACAGATCTCTTTGCCAGGTTGCATTTCTTTTCTGTGAAAGGTCATGATGTTCTTCAGATCTGATTGCTATTGGACTGGCACACTGCAGATCACTTTGCCAGTGAACTGACACTCTACAACTTACTTTGCCAGTCCTTACAGATCTCTTTGCCAGGAAGCATTTCTTTTCTGTGCAAGGTTATGATGTTCTTCAGATCTGAGTGGTATGGGACCGGCACACTGCAGATCTCTTTGCCAGCGAACTGACACTCTGCAACTCACTTTGCCAGTCCTTACAGATCTCTTTGCCAGGAAGCATTTCTTTTCTGTGAAAGGGTATGATGTTCTTCAGATCTGAGTGGTATGGGATCGGCACACTGCAGATGTCTTTGCCAGCGAACTGACACTCTGCAACTCACTTTGCCAGTCCTTACAGATCTCTTTGCCAGGTTGCATTTCTTTTCTGTGAAAGGGTATGATGTTCTTCAGATCTGATTGCTATTGGACCGGCACACTGCAGATCTCTTTGCCAGCGAACTGACACTCTGCAACTCACTTTCCCCGTCCTTACAGATCTCTCTGCCAGGTTGCATTTCTTTTCTGTGAATGGTCATGGTGTTCTTTAGATCTGATTGGTATGGGACCGGCACACTGCAGATCTCATTGCCAGCGAACTGACACTCTGCAACTCACTTTGCCAGTCCTTACAGGTCTCATTGCCAGGAAGCATTTCTTTTCTGTGAAAGGTTATCATGTTCTTCAGATCTGAATTTTATGGGACTGGCACACTACAGATCTCTTTGCCAGCGAACTGACACTCTGCAAACTCACTTTGCCAGTCCTTACAGATCTCTTTGCCATGTTGCATTTCTTTTCTGTGAAAGGTTATGATGTTCTTCAGATCTCAATGGTATGGGACTGGCACACTGCAGATCTCTTTGCCAGCGAACTGATACTCTGCAACTCACTGTGCCAGTCCTTACAGATCTCTTTGCCAGGTTGCATTTCTTTTCTGTGAAAGGTCATGATGTTCTTCAGATCTGAGTGGTATGGGACCGGCACACTGCAGATCTCTTTGCCAGCGAACTGACACTCTGCAACTCACTTTGCCAGTCCTTACAGATCTCTTTGCCAGGAAGCATTTCTTTTCTGTGAAAGGTCATGATGTTCTTCAGATCTGAGTAGTATGGGACCGGCACACTGCAGATCTCTTTGCCAGCGAACTGACACTCTGCAACTCACTTTGCCAGTCCTTACAGATCTCTTTGCCAGGAAGCATTTCTTTTCTGTGAAAGGTCATGATGTTCTTCAGATCTGAGTGGTATGAGACTGGCACACTGCAGATCTCTTTGCCAGCGAACTGATACTCTGCAACTCACTTTGCCAGTCCTTACAGATCTCTTTGCCAGGAAGCATTTCTTTTCTGTGAAAGGTCATGATGTTCTTCAGATCTGAGTGGTATGGGACTGGCACACTGCAGATCTCTTTGCCAGCGAACTGACACTCTGCAACTCACTTTGCCAGTCCTTACAGATTTCTTTGCCAGGTTACAGTTCTTTTCTTTGCATGATATGTGTTCTTCAGATCTAATTGCTATTGGACCGGCACTGTGCAGGTCTCTTTGCCAGCGAACTGACACTCTGCAACTCACTTTGCCAGTCCTTACAGATCTCTTTGCCAGGAAGCATTTCTTTTCTGTGAAAGGTCATGATGTTCTTCAGATCTGATTGGTATGGGACTGGCACACTGCAGATCTCTTTGCCAGCTTAGTGACACTCTGCAACTCACTTTGCCAGTCCTTACAGATTTATTTGCCAGGTTACATTTCTTTTCTGTGAAAGGGTATTATGTTCTTCAGATCTGAGTGGTATGGGATTGGCACACTGCAGATCTCTTTGCCAGTGAACTGACACTCTACAACTCACTTTGCCAGTCCTTACAGATTTCTTTGCCAAGTTACAGTTCTTTTCTGTGCATGTTATGATGTTCTTCAGATCTGATTGGTATTAGACCGGCACACTGCAGATCTCTTTGCCAGCGAACTTACACTATGCAACTCACTTTGCCAGTTTTTACAGATCTCTTTGCCAGGTTGCATTTCTTTTCTGTGAAAGGTCATGATGTTCTTCAGATCTGATTTCTATTGGACCAGCACACTGCAGATCTCTTTGCCAGCGAACTGACACTCTACAACTCACTTTGCCAGTCCTTACAGATTTCTTTGCCAAGTTACAGTTCTTTTCTGTGCATGTTATGATGTTCTTCAGATCTGATTGGTATTAGACCGGCACACTGCAGATCTCTTTGCCAGCGAACTTACACTATGCAACTCACTTTGCCAGTCCTTACAGATCTCTTTGCCAGGTTGCATTTTTTTTCTGTGAAAGGGTATGATGTTCTTCAGATCTGAGTGGTATGGGATTGGCACACTGCAGATCTCTTTGCCAGTGAACTGACACTCTGCAACTCACTTTGCCAGTCCTTACAGATCTCTTTGCCAGCTTGCATTTCTTTTCTGTGAAAGGTCATGATGTTCTTCAGATCTGATTGCTATTGGACCAGCACACTGCAGATCTCTTTGCCAGTGAACTGACACTCTGCAACTCACTTTGCCAGTCCTTACAGATCTCTTTGCCAGGTTGCATTTCTTTTCTGTGAAAGGTTATGATGTTCTTCAGATCTGAGTGGTATGGGATCGGCACACTGCAGATGTCTTTGCCAGCGAACTGACACTCTGCAACTCACTTTGCCAGTCCTTACAGATCTCTTTGCCAGGTTGCATTTCTTTTCTGTGAAAGGTCATGATGTTCTTCAGATCTGATTGCTATTGGACCGACACACTGCAGATCTCTTTGCCAGCGAACTGACACTCTGCAACTCACTTTGCCAGTCCTTACAGATCTCTTTGCCAGGAAGAAGATTTTATTTTCTGTGAATGGTTATGATGTTCTTCAGATCTGAGTGGTATGGGACTGGCACACTGCAGATCTCTTTGCCAGCGAACTGACACTCTGCAACTCACTTTGCCAGTCCTTACAGATCTCTTTGCCAGGTTGCATTTCTTTTCTGTGAAAGGGTATGATGTTCTTCAGATCTGATTGCTATTGGACCGGCACACTGCAGATCTCTTTGCCAGTGAACTGACACTCTGCAACTCACTTTGCCAGTCCTTACAGATCTCTTTGCCAGGAAGCATTTATTTTCTGTGAAAGGTTATGATGTTCTTCAGATCTGATTGGTATGGGACTGGCACACTGCAGATCTCTTTGCCAGCGAACTGACACTCTGCAACTCACTTTGCCATTCCTTACAGATCTCTTTGCCAGGAAGCATTTCTTTTCTGTGAAAGGTTATCTTGTTCTTCAGATCTGAATGGTATGGGACCGGCACACTGCAGATCTCTTTGCCAGCGAACTGACACTCTGCAACTCACTTTGCCAGTCCTTACAGATCTCATTGCCAGGTTGCATTTGTTTTCTGTGAAAGGTCATGATGTTCTTCAGATCTGAGTGGTATGGGACCAGCACACTGCAGATCTCTTTGCCAGCGAACTGACACTCTGCAACTCACTTTGCCATTCCTTACAGATCTCTTTGCCAGGAAGCATTTCTTTTCTGTGCAAGGTTATGATGTTCTTCAGATCTGAATGGTATGGGATTGGCACACTGCAGATCTCTTTGCCAGCGAACTGACCCTCTGTAACTCACTTTGCCAGTCCTTACAGATCTCTTTGCCAGGTTGTATTTCTTTTCTGTGCATGTTATAATGTTTTTCAGATCTGATTGCTATGGGCTGGCACACTGCAGATCTCTTTGCCAGCAAACTGACACTCTACAACTCACTTTGCCAGTCCTTACAGATCTCTTTGCCAGGAAGAATTTCTTTTCTGTGAAAGGTTATGATGTTCTTCAGATCTGAGTGGTATGGGACTGGCACACTGCAGATCTCTTTGCCAGCGAATTGACACTCTGCAACTCACTTTGCCAGTCCTTACAGATCTCTTTGCCAGGTTGCATTTCTTTTCTGTGAAAGGGTATGATGTTCCTTAGATCTGATTGCTATTGGACCAGCACACTGCAGATCTCTTTGCCAGTGAGCTGACACTCTACAACTCACTTTGCCAGTCCTTACAGATCTCTTTGCCAGGAAGCATTTCTTTTCTGTGCAAGGTTATGATGTTCTTCAGATCTGAGTGGTATGGGACCAGCACACTGCAGATCTCTTTGCCAGTGAACTGACACTCTGCAACTCACTTTGCCAGTCCTTACAGATCTCTTTGCCAGGAAGCATTTCTTTTCTGTGCAAGGTTATGATGTTCTTCAGATCTGAGTGGTATGGGACCGGCACACTGCAGATGTATTTGCCAGCGAACTGACACTCTGCAACTCACTTTGCCAGTCCTTACAGATCGCTTTGCCAGGTTGCATTTCTTTTCTGTGAAAGGTCATGATGTTCTTCAGATCTGATTGCTATTGGACTGGCACACTGCAGATCACTTTGCCAGTGAACTGACACTCTGCAACTCACTTTGCCAGTCCTTACAGATCTCTTTGCCAGGAAGCATTTCTTTTCTGTGCAAGGTTATGATGTTCTTCAGATCTGAGTGGTATGGGACCGGCACACTGCAGATCTCTTTGCCAGCGAACTGACACTCTGCAACTCACTTTGCCAGTCCTTACAGATCTCTTTGCCAGCTTGCATTTCTTTTCTGTGAATGGTCATGGTGTTCTTTAGATCTGATTGGTATGGGACCTGCACACTGCAGATCTCTTTGCCAGCGAACTGACACTCTGCAACTCATTTTTCCCGTCCTTACAGATCTTTTTGCCAGGTTGCATTTCTTTTCTGTGAATGGTCATGATGTTCTTCAGATCTGAGTGGTATGGGACC
Organism: Discoglossus pictus; assembly: GCA_027410445.1. Classification (NCBI taxonomy): domain Eukaryota; kingdom Metazoa; phylum Chordata; class Amphibia; order Anura; family Alytidae; genus Discoglossus; species Discoglossus pictus. The sequence continues at coordinate 119,045,846 of CM050165.1, read as the reverse complement.
GGCACACTGCAGATCTCTTTGCCAGCGAACTGACACTCTGCAACTCACTTTGCCAGTCCTTACAGGTCTCATTGCCAGGAAGCATTTCTTTTCTGTGAAAGGTTATCATGTTCTTCAGATCTGAATGGTATGGGACTGGCACACTACAGATCTCTTTGCCAGCGAACTGACACTCTGCAAACTCACTTTGCCAGTCCTTACAGATCTCTTTGCCAGGTTGCATTTCTTTTCTGTGAAAGGTTATGATGTTCTTCAGATCTCAATGGTATGGGACTGGCACACTGCAGATCTCTTTGCCAGCGAACTGATACTCTGCAACTCACTTTGCCAGTCCTTACAGATCTCTTTGCCAGGTTGCATTTCTTTTCTGTGAAAGGTCATGATGTTCTTCAGATCTGAGTGGTATGGGACCTGCACACTGCAGATCTCTTTGCCAGCAAACTGATACTCTGCAACTCACTTTGCCAGTCCTTACAGATCTCTTTGACAGGAAGCATATCTTTTCTGTGAAAGGTCATGATGTTCTTCAGATCTGAGTGGTATGGGACCGGCACTCTGCAGATCTCTTTGCCAGAGAACTGACACTCTGCAACTCACTTTGCCAGTCCTTACAGATCTCTTTGCCAGGAAGCATTTATTTTCTGTGAATGGTCATGATGTTCTTTAGATCTGATTGGTATGGGACCGGCACACTGCAGATCTCTTTGCCAGCGAACTGACACTCTGCAACTCACTTTGCCAGTCCTTACAGATCTCTTTGCCAGGAAGCATTTGTTTTCTGTGAAAGGTTATGATGTTCTTCAGATCTGAGTGGTATGGGACCTGCACACTGCAGATCTCTTTGCCAGCGAACTGATACTCTGCAACTCACTTTGCCAGTCCTTACAGATCTCTTTGACAGGAAGCATATCTTTTCTGTGAAAGGTCATGATGTTCTTCAGATCTGAGTGGTATGGGACCTGCACACTGCAGATCTCTTTGCCAGCGAACTGACACTCTGCAACTCACTTTGCCAGTCCTTACAGATCTCTTTGCCAGGTTGCATTTCTTTTCTGTGAAAGGGTATGATGTTCTTCAGATCTGATTGCTATTGGACCGGCACACTGCAGATCTCTTTGCCAGCGAACTGACACTCTGCAACTCACTTTCCCCGTCCTTACAGATCTCTTTGCCAGGTTGCATTTTTTTTCTGTGAATGGTCATGGTGTTCTTTAGATCTGATTGGTATGGGACCGGCACACTGCAGATCTCTTTGCCAGCGAACTGACACTCTGCAACTCACTTTGCCAGTCCTTACAGGTCTCATTGCCAGGAAGCATTTCTTTTCTGTGAAAGGTTATCATGTTCTTCAGATCTGAATGGTATGGGACTGGCACACTACAGATCTCTTTGCCAGCGAACTGACACTCTGCAAACTCACTTTGCCAGTCCTTACAGATCTCTTTGCCAGGTTGCATTTCTTTTCTGTGAAAGGTTATGATGTTTTTCAGATCTCAATGGTATGGGACTGGCACACTACAGATCTCTTTGCCAGCGAACTTATACTCTGCAACTCACTTTGCCAGTCCTTACAGATCTCTTTGCCAGGTTGCATTTCTTTTCTGTGAAAGGTCATGATGTTCTTCAGATCTGAGTGGTATGGGACCGGCACACTGCAGATCTCTTTGCCAGCAAACTGACACTCTGCAACTCACTTTGCCAGTCCTTACAGATCTCTTTGCCAGGAAGCATTTCTTTTCTGTGAAAGGTCATGATGTTCTTCAGATCTGAGTGGTATGGGACCAGCACACTGCAGATCTCTTTGCCAGCGAACTGATACTCTGCAACTCACTTTGCCAGTCCTTACAGATCTCTTTGCCAGGAAGCATTTATTTTCTGTGAATGGTTATGATGTTCTTCAGATCTGAGTGGTATGGGACTGGCACACTGCAGATCTCATTGCCAGTGAACTGACACTCTGCAACTCACTTTGCCAGTCCTTACAGATCTCTTTGCCAGGTTGCATTTCTTTTCTGTGAAAGGTCATGATGTTCTTCAGATCTGAGTGGTATGGGACTGGCACACTGCAGATCTCTTTGCCAGCGAACTGACACTCTGCAACTCACTTTGCCAGTCCTTACAGGTCTCATTGCCAGTAAGCATTTCTTTTCTGTGAAAGGTTATCATGTTCTTCAGATCTGAATGGTATGGGACTGGCACACTGCAGATCTCTTTACCAACGAACTGACACTCTGCAACTCACTTTGCCAGTCCTTACAGATCTCTTTGCCAGGTTGCATTTCTTTTCTGTGAAAGGTTATCATGTTCTTCAGATCTGAATGGTATGGGTCTGGCACACTGCAGATCTCTTTGCCAGTGAACTGACACTCTGCAACTCACTTTGCCAGTCCTTACAGATCTCTTTGCCAGGAAGCATTTCTTTTCTTTGAAAGGTCATGATGTTCTTCAGATCTGAGTGGTATGGGACTGGCACACTGCAGATCTCTTTGCCAGCCAACTGACACTCTGCAACTCACTTTGCCAGTCCTTACAGATCTCTTTGCCAGGAAGCATTTCTTTTCTGTGAAAGGTCATGAGGTTCTTCAGATCTGAGTGGTATGGGACCGGCACACTGCAGATCTCTTTGCCAGCGAACTGATACTCTGCAACTCACTTTGCCAGTCCTTACAGATCTCTTTGCCAGGAAGCATTTATTTTCTGTGCAAGGTTATGATGTTCTTCAGATCTGATTGGTAGGGGACTGGCACACTGCAGATCTCTTTGCCAGTGAACTGACACTCTGCAACTCACTTTTCCAGTCCTTACAGATCTCTTTGCCAGGTTGCATTTCTTTTCTGTGAAAGGTCATGATGTTCTTCAGATCTGAGTGGTATGGGACTGGCACACTGCAGATCTCTTTGCCAGCGAACTGACACTCTGCAACTCACTTTGCCAGTCCTTACAGATCTCTTTTGCCAGGTTTCATTTCTTTTCTGTGAAAGGGTTTGATGTTCTTCAAATCTGAGTTGTATGGGACTGGCACACTGCAGATCTCTTTGCCAGTGAACTGAAACTCTGCAACTCACTTTGCCAGTCTTTACAGATCTCTTTGCCAGGTTGCATTTATTTTCTGTGAAAGGTCATGATGTTCTTCAGATCTGAGTGGTATGGGACCGGCACACTGCAGATCACTTTGCCAGCAAACTGACACTCTACAACTCACTTTGCCAGTCCTTACAGATCTCTTTGCCAGGAAGCATTTCTTTTCTGTGCAAGGTTATGATGTTCTTCAGATCTGATTGCTATTGGACCAGCACACTGCAGATCTCTTTGCCAGTGAACTGACACTCTGCAACTCACTTTGCCAGTCCTTACATATCTCTTTGTCAGGAAGCATTTATTTTCTGTGAAAGGTCATGATGTTCTTCAGATCTGAGTGGTATGGGACCGGCACACTGCAGATCTCTTTGCCAGTGAACTGACACTCTGCAACTCACTTTGCCAGTCCTTACAGATTTCTTTGCCAAGTTACAGTTCTTTTCTGTGAAAGGTTATGATGTTCTTTAGATCTGATTGCTATTGGACCGGCACTTTGCAGGTCTCTTTGCCAGCGAACTGACACTCTGCAACTCACTTTGCCAGTCCTTACAGATCTCTTTGCCAGGTTGCATTTCTTTTCTGTGAAAGGTCATGATGTTGTTCAGATCTGATTGCTATGGGCTGGCACACTGCAGATCTCTTTGCCAGCGAACTGACACTCTGCAACTCACTTTGCCAGTCCTTACAGATCTCTTTGCCAGGTGGCATTTCTTTTCTGTGAAAGGGTATGATGTTCTTCAGATCTGAGTGGTATGGGACTGGCACACTGCAGATCTCTTTGCCAGTGAACTGACACTCTGCAACTCACTTTGCCAGTCCTTACAGATTTCTTTGCCAAGTTACAGTTCTTTTCTGTGAAAGTTTATGATGTTCTTTAGATCTGATTGCTATTGGACCGGCACTTTGCAGGTCTCTTTGCCAGCGAACTGACACTCTGCAACTCACTTTGCCAGTCCTTACAGATCTCTTTGCCAGGTTGCATTTCTTTTCTGTGAAAGGTCATGATGTTGTTCAGATCTGATTGCTATGGGCTGGCACACTGCAGATCTCTTTGCCAGCGAACTGACACTCTGCAACTCACTTTGCCAGTCCTTACAGATCTCTTTGCCAGGAAGCATTTCTTTTCTGTGAAAGGTTATCATGTTCTTCAGATCTGAGTGGTATGGGACCGGCACACTGCAGAGCTCTTTGCCAGCGAACTGTCACTCTGCAACTCACTTTGCCAGCCCTTACAGATTTCTTTGCCAAGTTACAGTTCTTTTTTGTGCATGATATGTGTTCTTCAGATCTGATTGCTATTGGACCAGCACTTTGCAGATCTCTTTGCCAGCGAACTGACACTCTGCAACTCACTTTGCCAGTCCTTACAGATCTCTTTGCCAGGTTGCATTTCTTTTCTGTGAAAGGGTATGATGTTCTTCAGATCTGATTGGTATGAGACTGGCACACTGCAGATCTCTTTGCCAGCGAACTGACACTCTGCAACTCACTTTGCCAGTCTTTACAGATCTCTTTGCCAGGTTGCATTTATTTTCTGTGAAAGGTTATGATGTTCTTCAGATCTGAGTGGTATGGGACTGGCACACTGCAGATCTCTTTGCCAGCGAACTGACACTCTACAACTCACTTTGCCAGTCCTTACAGATCTCTTTGGCAGGAAGCATTTCTTTTCTGTGCAAGGTTATGATGTTCTTCAGATCTGAGTGGTATGGGATTGGCACACTGCAGATCACTTTGCCAGTGAACTGACACTCTGCAACTTACTTTGCCAGTCCTTACAGATCTCTTTGCCAGGTTGCATTTCTTTTCTGTGAAAGTGTATGATGTTCTTCATATCTGAGTGGTATGGGACCGGCACACTGCAGATCTCTTTGCCAGCGAACTGACACTCTGCAACTCACTTTGCCAGTCCTTACAGATCTCTTTGCCAGCTTGCATTTCTTTTCTGTGAATGGTCATGGTGTTCTTTAGATCTGATTGGTATGGGACCTGCACACTGCAGATCTCTTTGCCAGCGAACTGACACTCTGCAACTCATTTTTCCCGTCCTTACATATCTTTTTGCCAGGTTGCATTTCTTTTCTGTGAATGGTCATGATGTTCTTCAGATCTGAGTGGTATGGGACCGGCACACTGCAGATCTCTTTGCCAGCGAACTGACACTCTGCAACTCACTTTGCCAGTCCTTACAGGTCTCATTGCCAGGAAGCATTTCTTTTCTGTGAAAGGTTATCATGTTCTTCAGATCTGAATGGTATGGGACTGGCACACTACAGATCTCTTTGCCAGCGAACTGACACTCTGCAAACTCACTTTGCCAGTCCTTACAGATCTCTTTGCCAGGTTGCATTTCTTTTCTGTGAAAGGTTATGATGTTCTTCAGATCTGAGTGGTATGGGACCTGCACACTGCAGATCTCTTTGCCAGCGAACTGATACTCTGCAACTCACTTTGCCAGTCCTTACAGATCTCTTTGACAGGAAGCATATCTTTTCTGTGAAAGGTCATGATGTTCTTCAGATCTGAGTGGTATGGGACTGGCACACTGCAGATCTCTTTGCCAGCGAACTGACACTCTGCAACTCACTTTGCCAGTCCTTACAGATCTCTTTGCCAGGTTGCATTTCTTTTCTGTGAAAGGGTATGATGTTCTTCAGATCTGATTGCTATTGGACCGGCACACTGCAGATCTCTTTGCCAGCGAACTGACACTCTGCAACTCACTTTCCCCGTCCTTACAGATCTCTTTGCCAGGTTGCATTTTTTTTCTGTGAATGGTCATGGTGTTCTTTAGATCTGATTGGTATGGGACCGGCACACTGCAGATCTCTTTGCCAGCGAACTGACACTCTGCAACTCACTTTGCCAGTCCTTACAGGTCTCATTGCCAGGAAGCATTTCTTTTCTGTGAAAGGTCATGATGTTCTTCAGATCTGAGTGGTATGGGACCTGCACACTGCAGATCTCTTTGCCAGCAAACTGACACTCTGCAACTCACTTTGCCAGTCCTTACAGATCTCTTTGCCAGGAAGCATTTCTTTTCTGTGAAAGGTCATGATGTTCTTCAGATCTGAGTGGTATGGGACCAGCACACTGCAGATCTCTTTGCCAGCGAACTGATACTCTGCAACTCACTTTGCCAGTCCTTACAGATCTCTTTGACAGAAAGCATTTGTTTTCTGTGAAAGGTCATGATGTTCTTCAGATCTGAGTGGTATGGGACTGGCACACTGCAGATCTCTTTGCCAGCGAACTGACACTCTGCAACTCACTTTGCCAGTCCTTACAGATCTCTTTGCCAGGAAGCATTTATTTTCTGTGAATGGTTATGATGTTCTTCAGATCTGAGTGGTATGGGACTGGCACACTGCAGATCTCATTGCCAGTGAACTGACACTCTGCAACTCACTTTGCCAGTCCTTACAGATCTCTTTGCCAGGTTGCATTTCTTTTCTGTGAAAGGTCATGATGTTCTTCAGATCTGAGTGGTATGGGACTGGCACACTGCAGATCTCTTTGCCAGCGAACTGACACTCTGCAACTCACTTTGCCAGTCCTTACAGGTCTCATTGCCAGGTTGCATTTCTTTTCTGTGAAAGGTTATCATGTTCTTCAGATCTGAATGGTATGGGACTGGCACACTGCAGATCTCTTTGCCAGCGAACTGACACTCTGCAACTCACTTTGCCAGTCCTTACAGATCTCTTTGCCAGGTTGCATTTCTTTTCTGTGAAAGGTTATCATGTTCTTCAGATCTGAATGGTATGGGACTGGCACACTGCAGATCTCTTTGCCAGTGAACTGACACTCTGCAACTCACTTTGCCAGTCCTTACAGATCTCTTTGCCAGGAAGCATTTCTTTTCTTTGAAAGGTCATGATGTTCTTCAGATCTGAGTGGTATGGGACTGGCACACTGCAGATCTCTTTGCCAGCGAACTGACACTCTGCAACTCACTTTGCCAGTCCTTACAGATCTCTTTGCCAGGAAGCATTTCTTTTCTGTGAAAGGTCATGAGGTTCTTCAGATCTGAGTGGTATGGGACTGGCACACTGCAGATCTCTTTGCCAGCGAACTGACACTCTGCAACTCACTTTGCCAGTCCTTACAGATCTCTTTGCCAGGAAGCATTTCTTTTCTGTGAAAGGTCATGAGGTTCTTCAGATCTGAGTGGTATGGGACTGGCACACTGCAGATCTCTTTGCCAGCGAACTGACTCTCTGCAACTCACTTTGCCAGTCCTTACAGATTTCTTTGCCAAGTTACAGTTCTTTTTTGTGCATGATATGTGTTCCTTAGATCTGATTGCTATTGGACCAGCACACTGCAGATCTCTTTGCCAGTGAACTGACACTCTGCAACTCACTTTGCCAGTCCTTACATATCTCTTTGTCAGGAAGCATTTATTTTCTGTGAAAGGTCATGATGTTCTTCAGATCTGAGTGGTATGGAACTGGCACACTGCAGATCTCTTTGCCAGCGAACTGACACTCTGCAACTCACTTTGCCAGTCCTTACAGATCTCTTTGCCAGGTGGCATTTCTTTTCTGTGAAAGGGTATGATGTTCTTCAGATCTGAGTGGTATGGGACTGGCACACTGCAGATCTCTTTGCCAGTGAACTGACACTCTGCAACTCACTTTGCCAGTCCTTACAGATCTCTTTGCCAGGTTGCATTTCTTTTCTGTGAAAGGTCATGATGTTGTTCAGATCTGATTGCTATGGGCTGGCACACTGCAGATCTCTTTGCCAGCGAACTGACACTCTGCAACTCACTTTGCCAGTCCTTACAGATCTCTTTGCCAGGTTGCATTTCTTTTCTGTGAAAGGTCATGATGTTGTTCAGATCTGATTGCTATGGGCTGGCACACTGCAGATGTCTTTGCCAGCGAACTGACACTGTGCAACTCACTTTGCCAGTCCTTACAGATCTCTTTGCCAGGTTGCATTTCTTTTCTGTGAAAGGTCATGATGTTGTTCAGATCTGATTGCTATGGGCTGGCACACTGCAGATCTCTTTGCCAGCGAACTGACACTCTGCAACTCACTTTGCCAGTCCTTACAGATCTTTTTGCCAGGAAGCATTTCTTTTCTGTGAAAGGTTATCATGTTCTTCAGATCTGAGTGGTATGGGACCGGCACACTGCAGAGCTCTTTGCCAGCGAACTGTCACTCTGCAACTCACTTTGCCAGTCTTTACAGATCTCTTTGCCAGGTTGCATTTATTTTCTGTGAAAGGTTATGATGTTCTTCAGATCTGAGTGGTATGGGACTGGCACACTGCAGATCTCTTTGCCAGCGAACTGACACTCTGCAACTCACTTTGCCAGTCCTTACAGATCTCTTTGCCAGGTTGCATTTCTTTTCTGTGAAAGGTCATGATGTTCTTCAGATCTGATTGGTATGGGACTGGCACACTGCAGATCTCTTTGCCAGTGAACTGACACTCTGCAACTCACTTTGCCAGTCCTTACAGATCTCTTTGCCAGGAAGCATTTCTTTTCTGTGAAAGGTTATGATGTTCTTCAGATCTGAGTGGTATGGGACTGGCACACTGCAGATCTCTTTGCCAGCGAACTGACACTCTGCAACTCACTTTGCCAGTCCTTACAGATCTCTTTGCCAGGTTGCATTTCTTTTCTGTGAAAGGTTATGATGTTCTTCAGATCTGAGTGGTATGGGACTGGCACACTGCAGATCTCTTTGCCAGCGAACTGACACTCTGCAACTCACTTTGCCAGTCCTTACAGATCTCTTTGCCAGGTTGCATTTCTTTTCTGTGAAAGGTATGATGTTCTTCAGATCTGAGTGGTATGGGACTGGCACACTGCAGATCTCTTTGCCAGCGAACTGACACTCTGCAACTCACTTTGCCAGTCCTTACAGATCTCTTTGCCAGGTTGCATTTCTTTTCTGTGAAAGGTCATGATGTTCTTCAGATCTGATTGGTATGGGACCGGCACACTGCAGATCTCTTTGCCAGCGAACTGACACTCTGCAACTCACTTTGCCAGTCCTTACAGATCTCTTTGCCAGGTTGCATTTCTTTTCTGTGAAAGGTTATGATGTTCTTCAGATCTGAGTGGTATGGGACTGGCACACTGCAGATCTCTTTGCCAGCGAACTGACACTCTGCAACTCACTTTGCCAGTCCTTACAGATCTCTTTGCCAGGTTGCATTTCTTTTCTGTGAAAGGTTATGATGTTCTTCAGATCTGATTGGTATGGGACTGGCACACTGCAGATCTCTTTGCCAGCGAACTGACACTCTGCAACTCACTTTGCCAGTCCTTACAGATCTCTTTGCCAGGTTGCATTTCTTTTCTGTGAAAGGTATGATGTTCTTCAGATCTGAGTGGTATGGGACCGGCACACTGCAGATCTCTTTGCCAGCGAACTGACACTCTGCAACTCACTTTGCCAGTCCTTACAGATCTCTTTGCCAGGTTGCATTTCTTTTCTGTGAAAGGTCATGATGTTCTTCAGATCTGATTGGTATGGGACTGGCACACTGCAGATCTCTTTGCCAGCGAACTGACACTCTGCAACTCACTTTGCCAGTCCTTACAGATCTCTTTGCCAGGTTGCATTTCTTTTCTGTGAAAGGTCATGATGTTCTTCAGATCTGATTGGTATGGGACTGGCACACTGCAGATCTCTTTGCCAGCGAACTGACACTCTGCAACTCACTTTGCCAGTCCTTACAGATCTCTTTGCCAGGTTGCATTTCTTTTCTGTGAAAGGTTATGATGTTCTTCAGATCTGAGTGGTATGGGACTGGCACACTGCAGATCTCTTTGCCAGCGAACTGACACTCTGCAACTCACTTTGCCAGTCCTTACAGATCTCTTTGCCAGGTTGCATTTCTTTTCTGTGAAAGGTCATGATGTTCTTCAGATCTGAGTGGTATGGGACTGGCACACTGCAGATCTCTTTGCCAGTGAACTGACACTCTGCAACTCACTTTGCCAGTCCTTACAGATCTCTTTGCCAGGTTGCATTTCTTTTCTGTGAAAGGTCATGATGTTCTTCAGATCTGATTGGTATGGGGACTGGCACACTGCAGATCTCTTTGCCAGTGAACTGACACTCTGCAACTCACTTTGCCAGTCCTTACAGATCTCTTTGCCAGGTTGCATTTATTTTCTGTGAAAGGTTATGATGTTCTTCAGATCTGAGTGGTATGGGACCGGCACACTGCAGATCTCTTTGCCAGCGAACTGACACTCTGCAACTCACTTTGCCAGTCCTTACAGATCTCTTTGCCAGGTTGCATTTCTTTTCTGTGAAAGGTTATGATGTTCTTCAGATCTGATTGCTATGGGACCGGCACACTGCAGATCTCTTTGCCAGCGAACTGACACTCTGCAACTCACTTTGCCAGTCCTTACAGATCTCTTTGCCAGGTTGCATTTCTTTTCTGTGAATGGTTATGATGTTCTTCAGATCTGAGTGGTATGGGACCGGCACACTGCAGATCTCTTTGCCAGCGAACTGACACTCTGCAACTCACTTTGCCAGTCCTTACAGATCTCTTTGCCAGGAAGCATTTCTTTTCTGTGAATGGTCATGATGTTCTTTAGATCTGATTGGTATGGGACCGGCACACTGCAGATCTCTTTGCCAGCGAACTGACATGCTGCAACTCACTTTGCCAGTCCTTACAGATCTCTTTGCCAGGTTGCATTTCTTTTCTGTGCAAGGTTATGATGTTCTTCAGATCTGAGTGGTATGGGATTGGCACACTGTAGATCTCTTTGCCAGTGAACTGACACTCTGCAACTCACTTTGCCAGTCCTTACAGATCTCTTTGCCAGGTTGCATTTCTTTTCTGTGAAAGGGTATGATGTTCTTCAGATCTGAGTGGTATGGGACTGGCACACTGCAGATCTCTTTGCCAGCGAACTGACACTCTGCAACTCACTTTGCCAGTCCTTACAGATCTCTTTGCCAGGTTGCATTTCTTTTCTGTGAAAGGTCATGATGTTCTTCAGATCTGAGTAGTATGGGACCGGCACACTGCAGATCTCTTTGCCAGCGAACTGACACTCTGCAACTCACTTTGCCAGTCCTTACAGATCTCTTTGCCAGGTTGCATTTCTTTTCTGTGCAAGGTTATGATGTTCTTCAGATCTGAGTGGTATGGGGACGGCACACTGCAGATCTCTTTGCCAGCGAACTGACACTCTGCAACTCACTTTGCCAGTCCTTACAGATCTCTTTGCCAGGAAGCATTTCTTTTCTGTGAAAGGTCATGATGTTCTTCAGATCTGAGTGGTATGGGACCGGCACACTGCAGATCTCTTTGCCAGCGAACTGACACTCTGCAACTCACTTTGCCAGTCCTTACAGATCTCTTTGCCAGGTTGCATTTCTTTTCTGTGAAAGGGTATGATGTTCTTCAGATCTGAGTGGTATGGGACTGGCACACTGCAGATCTCTTTGCCAGTGAACTGACACTCTGCAACTCACTTTGCCAGTCCTTACAGATCTCTTTGCCAGGTTGCATTTCTTTTCTGTGAATGGTCATGATGTTCTTTAGATCTGATTGGTATGGGACCGGCACACTGCAGATCTCTTTGCCAGCGAACTGACACTCTGCAACTCACTTTGCCAGTCCTTACAGATCTCTTTGTCAGGAAGCATTTCTTTTCTGTGAAAGGTCATGATGTTCTTCAGATCTGAGTAGTATGGGACCGGCACATTGCAGATCTCTTTGCCAGCGAACTGACATGCTGCAACTTACTTTGCCAGTCCTTACAGATCTCTTTGCCAGGTTGCATTTCTTTTCTGTGAAAGGGTATGATGTTCTTCAGATCTGAGTGGTATGGGACTGGCACACTGCAGATCTCTTTGCCAGTGAACTGACACTCTGCAACTCACTTTGCCAGTCCTTACAGATCTCTTTGCCAGGAAGCATTTATTTTCTGTGAAAGGTCATGATGTTCTTCAGATCTGAGTGGTATGGGACTGGCACACTGCAGATCTCTTTGCCAGTGAACTGACACTCTGCAACTCACTTTGCCAGTCCTTACAGATCTCTTTGCCAGGTTGCATTTCTTTTCTGTGAAAGGGTATGATGTTCTTCAGATCTGAGTGGTATGGGATTGGCACACTGCAGATCTCTTTGCCAGTGAACTGACACTCTGCAACTCACTTTGCCAGTCCTTACAGATCTCTTTGCCAGGAAGCATTTCTTTTCTGTGAATGGTCATGATGTTCTTTAGATCTGATTGGTATGGGACCGGCACACTGCAGATCTCTTTGCCAGCGAACTGACATGCTGCAACTTACTTTGCCAGTCCTTACAGATCTCTTTGCCACGTTGCATTTCTTTTCTGTGCAAGGTTATGATGTTCTTCAGATCTGAGTGGTATGGGATTGGCACACTGTAGATCTCTTTGCCAGTGAACTGACACTCTGCAACTCACTTTGCCAGTCCTTACAGATCTCTTTGCCAGGTTGTATTCTTTTCTGTGCAAGGTCATGATGTTCTTTAGATCTGAGTGGTATGGGATCGGCACACTGCAGATCTCTTTGCCAGCGAACTGACATGCTGCAACTCACTTTGCCAGTCCTTACAGATTTCTTTGCCAGGTTGCATTTCTTTTCTGTGAATGGTCATGATGTTCTTTAGATCTGATTGGTATGGGACCGGCACACTGCAGATCTCTTTGCCAGTGAACTGACACTCTGCAACTCACTTTGCCAGTCCTTACAGATCTCTTTGCCAGGAAGCATTTATTTTCTGTGAAAGGTCATGATGTTCTTCAGATCTGAGTGGTATGGGACTGGCACACTGCAGATCTCTTTGCCAGTGAACTGACACTCTGCAACTCACTTTGCCAGTCCTTACAGATCTCTTTGCCAGGTTGCATTTCTTTTCTGTGAAAGGGTATGATGTTCTTCAGATCTGAGTGGTATGGGATTGGCACACTGCAGATCTCTTTGCCAGTGAACTGACACTCTGCAACTCACTTTGCCAGTCCTTACAGATCTCTTTGCCAGGAAGCATTTCTTTTCTGTGAATGGTCATGATGTTCTTTAGATCTGATTGGTATGGGACCGGCACACTGCAGATCTCTTTGCCAGCGAACTGACATGCTGCAACTTACTTTGCCAGTCTTTACAGATCTCTTTGCCAGGTTGCATTTCTTTTCTGTGCAAGGTTATGATGTTCTTCAGATCTGAGTGGTATGGGATTGGCACACTGTAGATCTCTTTGCCAGTGAACTGACACTCTGCAACTCACTTTGCCAGTCCTTACAGATCTCTTTGCCAGGTTGCATTTCTTTTCTGTGAAAGGGTATGATGTTCTTCAGATCTGAGTGGTATGGGATTGGCACACTGCAGATCTCTTTGCCAGCGAACTGACACTCTGCAACTCACTTTGCCAGTCTTTACAGATCTCTTTGCCAGGTTGCATTTCTTTTCTGTGCAAGGTTATGATGTTCTTCAGATCTGAGTGGTATGGGATTGGCACACTGTAGATCTCTTTGCCAGTGAACTGACACTCTGCAACTCACTTTGCCAGTCCTTACAGATCTCTTTGCCAGGTTGTATTCTTTTCTGTGCAAGGTCATGATGTTCTTTAGATCTGAGTGGTATGGGATCGGCACACTGCAGATCTCTTTGCCAGCGAACTGACATGCTGCAACTCACTTTGCCAGTCCTTACAGATTTCTTTGCCAGGTTGCATTTTTTTTCTGTGAATGGTCATGATGTTCTTTAGATCTGAGTGGTATGGGATTGGCACACTGCAGATCTCTTTGCCAGCGAACTGACACTCTGCAACTCACTTTGCCAGTCCTTACAGATCTCTTTGCCAGGAAGCATTTCTTTTCTGTGAATGGTCATGATGTTCTTTAGATCTGATTGGTATGGGACCGGCACACTGCAGATCTCTTTGCCAGCGAACTGACATGCTGCAACTTACTTTGCCAGTCTTTACAGATCTCTTTGCCAGGTTGCATTTTTTTTCTGTGCAAGGTTATGATGTTCTTCAGATCTGAGTGGTATGGGATTGGCACACTGCAGATCTCTTTGCCAGTGAACTGACACTCTGCAACTCACTTTGCCAGTCCTTACAGATCTCTTTGCCAGGTTGCATTTCTTTTCTGTGAAAGGTTATGATGTTCTTCAGATCTGAGTGGTATGGGACCGGCACATTGCAGATCTCTTTGCCAGCGAACTGACATGCTGCAACTTACTTTGCCAGTCCTTACAGATCTCTTTGCCAGGTTGCATTTCTTTTCTGTGAAAGGTTATGATGTTCTTCAGATCTGAGTGGTATGGGATTGGCACACTGCAGATCTCTTTGCCAGTGAACTGACACTCTGCAACTCACTTTGCCAGTCCTTACAGATCTCTTTGCCAGGTTGCATTTCTTTTCTGTGAAAGGGTATGATGTTCTTCAGATCTGAGTGGTATGGGATTGGCACACTGCAGATCTCTTTGCCAGTGAACTGACACTCTGCAACTCACTTTGCCAGTCCTTAAAGATCTCTTTGCCAGGTTGCATTTCTTTTCTGTGAAAGGGTATGATGTTCTTCAGATCTGAGTGGTATGGGATTGGCACACTGCAGATCTCTTTGCCAGTGAACTGACACTCTGAAACTCACTTTGCCAGTCCTTACAGATCTCTTTGCCAGGTTGCATTTCTTTTCTGTGAAAGGTCATGATGTTCTTCAGATCTGAGTAGTATGGGACCGGCACACTGCAGATCTCTTTGCCAGCGAACTGACACTCTGCAACTCACTTTGCCAGTCCTTACAGATCTCTTTGCCAGGTTGCTTTTCTTTTCTGTGCAAGGTTATGATGTTCTTCAGATCTAATTGCTATTGGACCGGCACACTGCAGATCTCTTTGCCAGCGAACTGACACTCTGCAACTCACTTTGCCAGTCCTTACAGATCTCTTTGTCAGGAAGCATTTCTTTTCTGTGAAAGGTCATGATGTTCTTCAGATCTGAGTAGTATGGGACCGGCACATTGCAGATCTCTTTGCCAGCGAACTGACATGCTGCAACTTACTTTGCCAGTCCTTACAGATCTCTTTGCCAGGTTGCATTTCTTTTCTGTGAAAGGGTATGATGTTCTTCAGATCTGAGTGGTATGGGACCGGCACATTGCAGATCTCTTTGCCAGCGAACTGACATGCTGCAACTTACTTTGCCAGTCCTTACAGATCTCTTTGCCAGGTTGCATTTCTTTTCTGTGCAAGGTTATGATGTTCTTCAGATCTGAGTGGTATGGGATTGGCACACTGCAGATCTCTTTGCCAGTGAACTGACACTCTGCAACTCACTTTGCCAGTCCTTACAGATCTCTTTGCCAGGTTGCATTTCTTTTCTGTGAAAGGGTATGATGTTCTTCAGATCTGAGTGATATGGGATTGGCACACTGCAGATCTCTTTGCCAGTGAACTGACACTCTGCAACTCACTTTGCCAGTCCTTACAGATCTCTTTGCCAGGTTGCTTTTCTTTTCTGTGCAAGGTTATGATGTTCTTCAGATCTGAGTGGTATGGGACTGGCACACTGCAGATCTCTTTGCCAGCGAACTGACACTCTGCAACTCACTTTGCCAGTCCTTACAGATCTCTTTGTCAGGAAGCATTTCTTTTCTGTGAAAGGTCATGATGTTCTTCAGATCTGAGTAGTATGGGACCGACACATTGCAGATCTCTTTGCCAGCGAACTGACATGCTGCAACTTACTTTGCCAGTCCTTACAGATCTCTTTGCCATGTTGCATTTCTTTTCTGTGAAAGGGTATGATGTTCTTCAGATCTGAGTGGTATGGGACCGGCACATTGCAGATCTCTTTGCCAGCGAACTGACACTCTGCAACTCACTTTGCCAGTCCTTACAGATCTCTTTGCCAGGTTGCATTTCTTTTCTGTGAAAGGGTATGATGTTCTTCAGATCTGAGTGGTATGGGATTGGCACACTGCAGATCACTTTGCCAGTGAACTGACACTCTGCAACTCACTTTGCCAGTCCTTACAGATCTCTTTGCCAGGTTGCATTTCTTTTCTGTGAAAGTGTATGATGTTCTTCATATCTGAGTGGTATGGGATCGGCACACTGCAGATCTCTTTGCCAGTGAACTGACACTCTGCAACTCACTTTGCCAGTCCTTACAGATCTCTTTGCCAGGTTGCATTTCTTTTCTGTGAATGGTCATGATGTTCTTCAGATCTGATTGGTATGGGACCGGCACACTGCAGATCTCTTTGCCAGTGAACTGACACTCTGCAACTCACTTTGCCAGTCCTTACAGATCTCTTTGCCAGGTTGCATTTCTTTTCCGTGAAAGGGTATGATGTTCTTCAGATCTGAGTGGTATGGGATTGGCACACTGCAGATCACTTTGCCACCGAACTGACATGCTGCAACTCACTTTGCCAGTCCTTACAGATTTCTTTGCCAGGTTGCATTTCTTTTCTGTGAATGGTCATGATGTTCTTTAGATCTGATTGGTATGGGACCGGCACACTGCAGATCTCTTTGCCAGCGAACTGACATGCTGCAACTTACTTTGCCAGTCTTTACAGATCTCTTTGCCAGGTTGCATTTCTTTTCTGTGCAAGGTTATGATGTTCTTCAGATCTGAGTAGTATGGGATTGGCACACTGTAGATCTCTTTGCCAGTGAACTGACACTCTGCAACTCACTTTGCCAGTCCTTACAGATCTCTTTGCCAGGTTGCATTTCTTTTCTGTGAAAGGGTATGATGTTCTTCAGATCTGAGTGGTATGGGATTGGCACACTGCAGATCTCTTTGCCAGTGAACTGACACTCTGCAACTCACTTTGCCAGTCCTTACAGATCTCTTTGCCAGGTTGCATTTCTTTTCTGTGAAAGGTCATGATGTTCTTCAGATCTGAGTAGTATGGGACCGGCACACTGCAGATCTCTTTGCCAGCGAACTGACACTCTGCAACTCACTTTGCCAGTCCTTACAGATCTCTTTGCCAGGTTGCTTTTCTTTTCTGTGCAAGGTTATGATGTTCTTCAGATCTGAGTGGTATGGGGACGGCACACTGCAGATCTCTTTGCCAGCGAACTGACACTCTGCAACTCACTTTGCCAGTCCTTACAGATCTCTTTGTCAGGAAGCATTTCTTTTCTGTGAAAGGTCATGATGTTCTTCAGATCTGAGTAGTATGGGACCGGCACATTGCAGATCTCTTTGCCAGCGAACTGACATGCTGCAACTTACTTTGCCAGTCCTTACAGATCTCTTTGCCAGGTTGCATTTCTTTTCTGTGAAAGGGTATGATGTTCTTCAGATCTGAGTGGTATGGGACTGGCACACTGCAGATCTCTTTGCCAGTGAACTGACACTCTGCAACTCACTTTGCCAGTCCTTACAGACCTCTTTGCCAGGTTGCATTTCTTTTCTGTGAATGGTCATGATGTTCTTTAGATCTGATTGGTATGGGACCGGCACACTGCAGATCTCTTTGCCAGTGAACTGACACTCTGCAACTCACTTTGCCAGTCCTTACAGATCTCTTTGCCAGGAAGCATTTATTTTCTGTGAAAGGTCATGATGTTCTTCAGATCTGAGTGGTATGGGACTGGCACGCTGCAGATCTCTTTGCCAGTGAACTGACACTCTGCAACTCACTTTGCCAGTCCTTACAGATCTCTTTGCCAGGTTGCATTTCTTTTCTGTGAAAGGGTATGATGTTCTTCAGATCTGAGTGGTATGGGATTGGCACACTGCAGATCTCTTTGCCAGTGAACTGACACTCTGCAACTCACTTTGCCAGTCCTTACAGATCTCTTTGCCAGGAAGCATTTCTTTTCTGTGAATGGTCATGATGTTCTTTAGATCTGATTGGTATGGGACCGGCACACTGCAGATCTCTTTGCCAGCGAACTGACATGCTGCAACTTACTTTGCCAGTCTTTACAGATCTCTTTGCCAGGTTGCATTTCTTTTCTGTGCAAGGTTATGATGTTCTTCAGATCTGAGTGGTATGGGATTGGCACACTGTAGATCTCTTTGCCAGTGAACTGACACTCTGCAACTCACTTTGCCAGTCCTTACAGATCTCTTTGCCAGGTTGCATTTCTTTTCTGTGAAAGGGTATGATGTTCTTCAGATCTGAGTGGTATGGGATTGGCACACTGCAGATCTCTTTGCCAGCGAACTGACACTCTGCAACTCACTTTGCCAGTCCTTACAGATCTCTTTGCCAGGTTGCATTTCTTTTCTGTGAAAGGTCATGATGTTCTTCAGATCTGAGTAGTATGGGACCGGCACACTGCAGATCTCTTTGCCAGCGAACTGACACTCTGCAACTCACTTTGCCAGTCCTTACAGATCTCTTTGCCAGGTTGCTTTTCTTTTCTGTGCAAGGTTATGATGTTCTTCAGATCTGAGTGGTATGGGGACGGCACACTGCAGATCTCTTTGCCAGCGAACTGACACTCTGCAACTCACTTTGCCAGTCCTTACAGATCTCTTTGTCAGGAAGCATTTCTTTTCTGTGAAAGGTCATGATGTTCTTCAGATCTGAGTAGTATGGGACCGGCACATTGCAGATCTCTTTGCCAGCGAACTGACATGCTGCAACTTACTTTGCCAGTCCTTACAGATCTCTTTGCCAGGTTGCATTTCTTTTCTGTGAAAGGGTATGATGTTCTTCAGATCTGAGTGGTATGGGACTGGCACACTGCAGATCTCTTTGCCAGTGAACTGACACTCTGCAACTCACTTTGCCAGTCCTTACAGACCTCTTTGCCAGGTTGCATTTCTTTTCTGTGAATGGTCATGATGTTCTTTAGATCTGATTGGTATGGGACCGGCACACTGCAGATCTCTTTGCCAGTGAACTGACACTCTGCAACTCACTTTGCCAGTCCTTACAGATCTCTTTGCCAGGAAGCATTTATTTTCTGTGAAAGGTCATGATGTTCTTCAGATCTGAGTGGTATGGGACTGGCACACTGCAGATCTCTTTGCCAGTGAACTGACACTCTGCAACTCACTTTGCCAGTCCTTACAGATCTCTTTGCCAGGTTGCATTTCTTTTCTGTGAAAGGGTATGATGTTCTTCAGATCTGAGTGGTATGGGATTGGCACACTGCAGATCTCTTTGCCAGTGAACTGACACTCTGCAGCTCACTTTGCCAGTCCTTACAGATCTCTTTGCCAGGAAGCATTTCTTTTCTGTGAATGGTCATGATGTTCTTTAGATCTGATTGGTATGGGACCGGCACACTGCAGATCTCTTTGCCAGCGAACTGACATGCTGCAACTTACTTTGCCAGTCTTTACAGATCTCTTTGCCAGGTTGCATTTCTTTTCTGTGCAAGGTTATGATGTTCTTCAGATCTGAGTGGTATGGGATTGGCACACTGTAGATCTCTTTGCCAGTGAACTGACACTCTGCAACTCACTTTGCCAGTCCTTACAGATCTCTTTGCCAGGTTGCATTTCTTTTCTGTGAAAGGGTATGATGTTCTTCAGATCTGAGTGGTATGGGGACGGCACACTGCAGATCTCTTTGCCAGCGAACTGACACTCTGCAACTCACTTTGCCAGTCCTTACAGATCTCTTTGTCAGGAAGCATTTCTTTTCTGTGAAAGGTCATGATGTTCTTCAGATCTGAATAGTATGGGACCGGCACATTGCAGATCTCTTTGCCAGCGAACTGACATGCTGCAACTTACTTTGCCAGTCCTTACAGATCTCTTTGCCAGGTTGCATTTCTTTTCTGTGAAAGGTCATGATGTTCTTCAGATCTGAGTGGTATGGGACCGGCACATTGCAGATCTCTTTGCCAGTGAACTGACACTCTGCAACTCACTTTGCCAGTCCTTACAGATCTCTTTGCCAGGAAGCATTTATTTTCTGTGAAAGGTCATGATGTTCTTCAGATCTGAGTGGTATGGGACTGGCACACTGCAGATCTCTTTGCCAGAGAACTGACATGCTGCAACTTACTTTGCCAGTCCTTACAGATCTCTTTGCCAGGTTGCATTTCTTTTCTGTGAAAGGGTATGATGTTCTTCAGATCTGAGTGGTATGGGACCGGCACACTGCAGATCTCTTTGCCAGTGAACTGACACTCTGCAACTCACTTTGCCAGTCCTTACAGATCTCTTTGCCAGGAAGCATTTCTTTTCTGTGAATGGTCATGATGTTCTTTAGATCTGATTGGTATGGGACCGGCACACTGCAGATCTCTTTGCCAGCGAACTGACATGCTGCAACTTACTTTGCCAGTCTTTACAGATCTCTTTGCCAGGTTGCATTTCTTTTCTGTGCAAGGTTATGATGTTCTTCAGATCTGAGTGGTATGGGACTGGCACACTGCAGATCTCTTTGCCAGTGAACTGACACTCTGCAACTCACTTTGCCAGTCCTTACAGATCTCTTTGCCAGGTTGCATTTCTTTTCTGTGAAAGGGTATGATGTTCTTCAGATCTGAGTGGTATGGGATTGGCACACTGCAGATCTCTTTGCCAGTGAACTGACACTCTGCAACTCACTTTGCCAGTCCTTACAGATCTCTTTGCCAGGTTGCATTTATTTTCTGTGAAAGGGTATGATGTTCTTCCGATCTGAGTGGTATGGGATTGGCACACTGCAGATCTCTTTGCCAGCGAACTGACATGCAGCAACTTACTTTGCCAGTCCTTACAGATCTCTTTGCCAGGTTACAGTTCTTTTCTGTGCATGATATGTGTTCTTCAGATCTGATTGCTATTGGACTGGCACACTGCAGATATCTTTGCCAGCGAACTGACACTCTGCAACTCACTTTGCCAGTCCTTACAGATCTCTTTGCCAGGAAGCATTTATTTTCTATGCAAGGTCATGATGTTCTTTAGACCTGAGTGGTATGGGATTGGCACACTGCAGATCTCTTTGCCAGCGAGCTGACACTCTGCAACTCACTTTGCCAGTCCTTACAGATCTCTTTGCCAGGTTGCATTTCTTTTCTGTGAAAGGGTATGATGTTCTTCAGTTCTGAGTGGTATGGGATTGGCACACTGCAGATATCTTTGCCAGCGATCTGACACTCTGCAACTCACTTTACCAGTCCTTACAGATCTCTTTGCCAGGTTACATTTCTTTTCTGTGCAAGGTTATGATGTTCTTCAGATCTGAGTGGTATGGGATTGGCACACTGCAGATCTCTTTGCCAGTGAACTGACACTCTGCAACTCACTTTGCCAGTCCTTACAGATCTCTTTGCCAGGTTGCATTTCTTTTCTGTGAAAGGTCATGATGTTCTTCAGATCTGAGTAGTATGGGACCGGCACACTGCAGATCTCTTTGCCAGCGAACTGACACTCTGCAACTCACTTTGCCAGTCCTTACAGATCTCTTTGCCAGGTTGCATTTCTTTTCTGTGCAAGGTTATGATGTTCTTCAGATCTGAGTGGTATGGGGACGGCACACTGCAGATCTCTTTGCCAGCGAACTGACACTCTGCAACTCACTTTGCCAGTCCTTACAGATCTCTTTGTCAGGAAGCATTTCTTTTCTGTGAAAGGTCATGATGTTCTTCAGATCTGAGTGGTAAGGGACCGGCACATTGCAGATCTCTTTGCCAGCGAACTGACATGCTGCAACTTACTTTGCCAGTCCTTACAGATCTCTTTGCCAGGTTGCATTTCTTTTCTGTGAAAGGGTATGATGTTCTTCAGATCTGAGTGGTATGGGACTGGCACACTTCAGATCTCTTTGCCAGTGAACTGACACTCTGCAACTCACTTTGCCAGTCCTTACAGACCTCTTTGCCAGGTTGCATTTCTTTTCTGTGAATGGTCATGATGTTCTTTAGATCTGATTGGTATGGGACCGGCACACTGCAGATCTCTTTGCCAGTGAACTGACACTCTGCAACTCACTTTGCCAGTCCTTACAGATCTCTTTGCCAGGAAGCATTTATTTTCTGTGAAAGGTCATGATGTTCTTCAGATCTGAGTGGTATGGGACTGGCACGCTGCAGATCTCTTTGCCAGTGAACTGACACTCTGCAACTCACTTTGCCAGTCCTTACAGATCTCTTTGCCAGGTTGCATTTCTTTTCTGTGAAAGGGTATGATGTTCTTCAGATCTGAGTGGTATGGGATTGGCACACTGCAGATCTCTTTGCCAGTGAACTGACACTCTGCAACTCACTTTGCCAGTCCTTACAGATCTCTTTGCCAGGAAGCATTTCTTTTCTGTGAATGGTCATGATGTTCTTTAGATCTGATTGGTATGGGACCGGCACACTGCAGATCTCTTTGCCAGCGAACTGACATGCTGCAACTTACTTTGCCAGTCTTTACAGATCTCTTTGCCAGGTTGCATTTCTTTTCTGTGCAAGGTTATGATGTTCTTCAGATCTGAGTGGTATGGGATTGGCACACTGTAGATCTCTTTGCCAGTGAACTGACACTCTGCAACTCACTTTGCCAGTCCTTACAGATCTCTTTGCCAGGTTGCATTTCTTTTCTGTGAAAGGGTATGATGTTCTTCAGATCTGAGTGGTATGGGATTGGCACACTGCAGATCTCTTTGCCAGCGAACTGACATGCTGCAACTTACTTTGCCAGTCCTTACAGATCTCTTTGCCAGGTTGCATTTCTTTTCTGTGAAAGGGTATGATGTTCTTCAGATCTGAGTGGTATGGGACTGGCACACTGCAGATCTCTTTGCCAGTGAACTGACACTCTGCAACTCACTTTGCCAGTCCTTACAGACCTCTTTGCCAGGTTGCATTTCTTTTCTGTGAATGGTCATGATGTTCTTTAGATCTGATTGGTATGGGACCGGCACACTGCAGATCTCTTTGCCAGTGAACTGACACTCTGCAACTCACTTTGCCAGTCCTTACAGATCTCTTTGCCAGGAAGCATTTATTTTCTGTGAAAGGTCATGATGTTCTTCAGATCTGAGTGGTATGGGACTGGCACACTGCAGATCTCTTTGCCAGAGAACTGACATGCTGCAACTTACTTTGCCAGTCCTTACAGATCTCTTTGCCAGGTTGCATTTCTTTTCTGTGAAAGGGTATGATGTTCTTCAGATCTGAGTGGTATGGGATTGGCACACTGCAGATCTCTTTGCCAGTGAACTGACACTCTGCAACTCACTTTGCCAGTCCTTACAGATCTCTTTGCCAGGTTGCTTTTCTTTTCTGTGCAAGGTTATGATGTTCTTCAGATCTGAGTGGTATGGGACTGGCACACTGCAGATCTCTTTGCCAGCGAACTGACACTCTGCAACTCACTTTGCCAGTCCTTACAGATCTCTTTGTCAGGAAGCATTTCTTTTCTGTGAAAGGTCATGATGTTCTTCAGATCTGAGTAGTATGGGACCGGCACATTGCAGATCTCTTTGCCAGCGAACTGACATGCTGCAACTTACTTTGCCAGTCCTTACAGATCTCTTTGCCAGGTTGCATTTCTTTTCTGTGAAAGGTCATGATGTTCTTCAGATCTGAGTGGTATGGGACCGGCACACTGCAGATCTCTTTGCCAGTGAACTGACACTCTGCAACTCACTTTGCCAGTCCTTACAGATCTCTTTGCCAGGAAGCATTTATTTTCTGTGAAAGGTCATGATGTTCTTCAGATCTGAGTGGTATGGGACTGGCACACTGCAGATCTCTTTGCCAGAGAACTGACATGCTGCAACTTACTTTGCCAGTCCTTACAGATCTCTTTGCCAGGTTGCATTTCTTTTCTGTGAAAGGGTATGATGTTCTTCAGATCTGAGTGGTATGGGACCGGCACACTGCAGATCTCTTTGCCAGTGAACTGACACTCTGCAACTCACTTTGCCAGTCCTTACAGATCTCTTTGCCAGGAAGCATTTCTTTTCTGTGAATGGTCATGATGTTCTTTAGATCTGATTGGTATGGGACCGGCACACTGCAGATCTCTTTGCCAGCGAACTGACATGCTGCAACTTACTTTGCCAGTCTTTACAGATCTCTTTGCCAGGTTGCATTTCTTTTCTGTGCAAGGTTATGATGTTCTTCAGATCTGAGTGGTATGGGACTGGCACACTGCAGATCTCTTTGCCAGTGAACTGACACTCTGCAACTCACTTTGCCAGTCCTTACAGATCTCTTTGCCAGGTTGCATTTCTTTTCTGTGAAAGGGTATGATGTTCTTCAGATCTGAGTGGTATGGGACCGGCACACTGCAGATCTCTTTGCCAGTGAACTGACACTCTGCAACTCACTTTGCCAGTCCTTACAGATCTCTTTGCCAGGAAGCATTTCTTTTCTGTGAATGGTCATGATGTTCTTTAGATCTGATTGGTATGGGACCGGCACACTGCAGATCTCTTTGCCAGCGAACTGACATGCTGCAACTTACTTTGCCAGTCCTTACAGATCTCTTTGCCAGGTTGCATTTCTTTTCTGTGCAAGGTTATGATGTTCTTCAGATCTGAGTGGTATGGGACTGGCACACTGCAGATCTCTTTGCCAGTGAACTGACACTCTGCAACTCACTTTGCCAGTCCTTACAGATCTCTTTGCCAGGTTGCATTTCTTTTCTGTGAATGGTCATGATGTTCTTTAGATCTGATTGGTATGGGACCGGCACACTGCAGATCTCTTTGCCAGTGAACTGACACTCTGCAACTCACTTTGCCAGTCCTTACAGATCTCTTTGCCAGGAAGCATTTATTTTCTATGCAAGGTCATGATGTTCTTTAGACCTGAGTGGTATGGGATTGGCACACTGCAGATCTCATTGCCAGCGAACTGACACTCTGCAACTCACTTTGCCAGTCCTTACAGATCTCTTTGCCAGGTTGCATTTCTTTTCTGTGAAAGGGTATGATGTTCTTCAGTTCTGAGTGGTATGGGATTGGCACACTGCAGATCTCTTAGCCAGTGAACTGACACTCTGCAACTCACTTTGCCAGTCCTTACAGATCTCTTTGCCAGGAAGCATTTATTTTCTGTGAAAGGTCATGATGTTCTTCAGATCTGAGTGGTATGGGACTGGCACACTGCAGATCTCTTTGCCAGAGAACTGACATGCTGCAACTTACTTTGCCAGTCCTTACATATCTCTTTGCCAGGTTGCATTTCTTTTCTGTGAAAGGGTATGATGTTCTTCAGATCTGAGTGGTATGGGATTGGCACACTGCAGATCTCTTTGCCAGTGAACTGACACTCTGCAACTCACTTTGCCAGTCCTTACAGATCTCTTTACCAGGTTGCATTTCTTTTCTGTGAAAGGTTATGATGTTCTTCAGATCTGAGTGGTATGGGACCGGCACATTGCAGATCTCTTTGCCAGTGAACTGACACTCTGCAACTCACTTTGCCAGTCCTTACAGATCTCTTTGCCAGGAAGCATTTATTTTCTGTGCAAGGTCATGATGTTCTTTAGATCTGAGTGGTATGGGATTGGCACACTGCAGATCTCATTGCCAGCGAACTGACACTCTGCAACTCACTTTGCCAGTCCTTACAGATCTCTTTGCCAGGAAGCATTTATTTTCTGTGAAAGGTTGTGATGTTCTTCAGATCTGAATGGTATAGGACCGGCACACTGCAGATCTCTTTGCCAGCGAACTGACACTCTGCAACTCACTTTGCCAGTCCTTACAGATCTCTTTGCCAGGAAGCATTTATTTTCTGTGAAAGGTTGTGATGTTCTTCAGATCTGAATGGTATGGGACCGGCACACTGCAGATCTCTTTGCCAGCGAACTGACACTCTGCAACTCACTTTGCCAGTCCTTGCAGATCTCTTTGCCAGGTTGCATTTCTCTTCTGTGAAAGGGTATGATGTTCTTCAGATCTGATTGGTATGAGACTGGCACACTGCAGATCTATTTGCCAGTGTACTGACACTCTGCAACTCACTTTGCCAGTCCTTCCAGATCTCTTTGCCAGGAAGCATTTCTTTTCTGTGAAAGGTCATGATGTTCTTCAGATCTGATTGGTATGAGACTGGCACACTGCAGATCTCTTTGCCAGCGAACTGACACTCTACAACTCACTTTGCCAGTCCTTACAGATCTCTTTGCCAGGTTACAGTTCTTTTCTGTGCATGATATGTGTTCTTCAGATCTGATTGCTATTGGACCGGCACACTGCAGATCTCTTTGCCAGCGAACTGACACTCTGCAACTCACTTTGCCAGTCCTTACAGATCTCTTTGCCAGGTTGCATTTCTTTTCTGTGAAAGGTTATGATGTTCTTCAGATCTGAGTGGTATGGGATTGGCACACTGCAGATATCTTTGCCAGCGATCTGACACTCTGCAACTCACTTTGCCAGTCCTTACAAGTCTATTTGCCAGGTTGCATTTCTTTTCTGTGCAAGGTTATGATGTTCTTCAGATCTGAGTGGTATGGGACTGGCACACTGCAGATCTCTTTGCCAGCGAACTGACACTCTGCAACTCACTTTGCCAGTCCTTACAGATCTCTTTTACAGGAAGCATTTCTTTTCTGTGAAAGGTTATGATGTTCTTCAGATCTGAGTGGTATGGAACTGGCACACTGCAGATCTCTTTGCCAGCGAACTGACACTCTGCAACTCACTTTGCCAGTCCTTACAGATCTCTTTGCCAGGTTGCATTTCTTTTCTGTGAAAGGGTATGATGTTCTTCAGATCTGAGTGGTATGGGACTGGCACACTGCAGATCTCTTTGCCAGCGAACTGACACTCTGCAACTCACTTTGCCAGTCCTTACAGATCTCTTTGCCAGGTTGCATTTCTTTTCTGTGAAAGGGTATGATGTTCTTCAGATCTGATTGGTATGAGACTGGCACACTGCAGATCTCTTTGCCAGTGAACTGACACTCTGCAACTCACTTTGCCAGTCCTTACAGATCTCTTTGCCAGGTTGCATTTCTTTTCTGTGAAAGGTCATGATGTTCTTCAGATCTGAGTAGTATGGGACCGGCACACTGCAGATCTCTTTGCCAGCGAACTGACACTCTGCAACTCACTTTGCCAGTCCTTACAGATCTCTTTGCCAGGAAGCATTTATTTTCTGTGAAAGGTCATCATGTTCTTCAGATCTGAGTGGTATGGGACTGGCACACTGCAGATCTCTTTGCCAGCGAACTGACATGCTGCAACTTACTTTGCCAGTCCTTACAGATCTCTTTGCCAGGTTGCATTTCTTTTCTGTGAAAGGGTATGATGTTCTTCAGATCTGAGTTTTATGGGACTGGCACATTGCAGATCTCTTTGCCAGCGAACTGACACTCTGCAACTCACTTTGCCAGTCCTTACAGATCTCTTTGCCAGGTTGCATTTATTTTCTGTGAAAGGGTATGATGTTCTTCCGATCTGAGTGGTATGGGATTGGCACACTGCAGATCTCTTTGCCAGTGAACTGACACTCTGCAACTCACTTTGCCAGTCCTTACAGATCTCTTTGCCAGTTTGCATTTCTTTTCTGTGAAAGGGTATGATGTTCTTCAGATCTGAGTGGTATGGGACCGGCACACTGCAGATCTCTTTGCCAGCGAACTGACACTCTGCAACTCACTTTGCCAGTCCTTACAGATCTCTTTGCCAGGTTGCATTTCTTTTCTGTGAAAGGTCATGATGTTCTTCAGATCTGAGTGGTATGGGATTGGCACACTGCAGATATCTTTGCCAGCGATCTGACACTCTGCAATTCACTTTGCCAGTCCTTACAAGTCTATTTGCCAGGTTGCATTTCTTTTCTGTGCAAGGTTATGATGTTCTTGAGATCTGAGTGGTATGGGACCGGCACATTGCAGATCTCTTTGCCAGCGAACTGACACTCTGCAACTCACTTTGCCAGTCCTTACAGATCTCTTTGCCAGGTTACAGTTCTTTTCTGTGCATGATATGTGTTCTTCAGATCTGATTGCTATTGGACTGGCACACTGCAGATCTCTTTGCCAGTGAACTGACACTCTGCAACTCACTTTGCCAGTCCTTACAGATCTCTTTGCCAGGAAGCATTTATTTTCTGTGCAAGGTCATGATGTTCTTTAGACCTGAGTGGTATGGGATTGGCACACTGCAGATCTCATTGCCAGCGAACTGACACTCTGCAACTCACTTTGCCAGTCCTTACAGATCTCTTTGCCAATAAGCATTTATTTTCTGTGAAAGGTCATGATGTTCTTCAGATCTGAGTGGTATGGGACTGGCACACTGCAGATCTCTTTGCCAGCAAACTGACACTCAGCAACTCACTTTGCCAGTCCTTACAGATCTCTTTGCCAGGTTGCATTTCTTTTCTGTGAAAGGTCATGATGTTCTTCAGATCTGAGTGGTATGGGACTGGCACACTGCAGATCTCTTTGCCAGCGAACTGACATGCTGCAACTTACTTTGCCAGTCCTTACAGATCTCTTTGCCAGGTTGCATTTCTTTTCTGTGAAAGGGTATGATGTTCTTCAGATCTGAGTTTTATGGGACTGGCACATTGCAGATCTCTTTGCCAGCGAACTGACACTCTGCAACTCACTTTGCCAGTCCTTACAGATCTCTTTGCCAGGTTGCATTTATTTTCTGTGAAAGGGTATGATGTTCTTCCGATCTGAGTGGTATGGGATTGGCACACTGCAGATCTCTTTGCCAGTGAACTGACACTCTGCAACTCACTTTGCCAGTCCTTACAGATCTCTTTGCCAGTTTGCATTTCTTTTCTGTGAAAGGGTATGATGTTCTTCAGATCTGATTGTTATGAGACTGGCACACTGCAGATCTCTTTGCCAGCGAACTGACACTCTGCAACTCACTTTGCCAGTCCTTACAGATCTCTTTGCCAGTTTGCATTTCTTTTCTGTGAAAGGTCATGATGTTCTTCAGATCTGAGTGGTATGGGACCGGCACACTGCAGATCTCTTTGCCAGCGAACTGACACTCTGCAACTCACTTTGCCAGTCCTTACAGATCTCTTTGCCAGGAAGCATTTATTTTCTGTGCAAGGTCATGATGTTCTTTAGACCTGAGTGGTATGGGATTGGCACACTGCAGATCTCATTGCCAGCGAACTGACACTCTGCAACTCACTTTGCCAGTCCTTACAGATCTCTTTGCCAGGAAGCATTTATTTTCTGTGAAAGGTCATGATGTTCTTCAGATCTGAGTGGTATGGGACCAGCACACTGCAGATCTCTTTGCCAGCGAACTGACACTCTGCAACTCACTTTGCCAGTCCTTACAGATCTCTTTGCCAGCTTGCATTTCTTTTCTGTGAAAGGTTATGATGTTCTTCAGATCTGATGGGTATGGGTCCGGCACACTGCAGATTTCTTTGCCAGCGAACTGACACTCTGCAACTCACTTTGCCAGTCCTTACAGATCTCTTTGCCAAGTTACAGTTCTTTTCTGTGCATGATATGTGTTCTTCAGATCTGATTGCTATTGGACCGGCACTTTGCAGATCTCTTTGCCAACGAACTGACACTCTGCAACTCACTTTGCCAGTCCTTACAGATCTCTTTGCCAGGTTGCATTTCTTTTCTGTGCAAGGTTATGATGTTCTTCAGATCTGATTGGTATGGGACCGGCACACTGCAGATCTCTTTGCCAGCGAACTGACACTCTGCAACTCACTTTGCCAGTCCTTACAGATTTCTTTGCCAGTTTGCATTTCTTTTTTGTGAAAGGTCATGATGTTCTTCAGATCTGAGTGGTATGAGACTGGCACACTGCAGATGTCTTTGCCAGTGAACTGACACTCTGCAACTCACTTTGCCAGTCCTTACAGATCTCTTTGCCAGGTTGTATTTCTTTTCTTTGCATGTTATGATGTTTTTCAGATCTGATTGCTACTGGCTGGCACACTGCAGATCTCTTTGCCAGCGAACTGATACGCTGCAACTCACTTTGCCAGTCCTTACAGATCTCTTTGCCAGGTTGTATTTCTTTTCTTTGCATGTTATGATGTTCTTCAGATCTGATTGCTATTGGACCGGCACTTTGCAGATCTCTTTGCCAGCGAACTGACACTCTGCAACTCACTTTGCCAGTCCTTACAGATCTCTTTGCCAGGTTGCATTTCTTTTCTGTGAAAGGGTATGATGTTCTTCAGATCTGAGTGGTATGGGACTGGCACACTGCAGATCTCTTTGCCAGCAAACTGACACTCTGCAACTCACTTTGCCAGTCCTTACAGATCTCTTTGCCAGGTTGCATTTCTTTTCTGTGAAAGGTCATGATGTTCTTCAGATCTGATTGCTATTGGACCGGCACACTGCAGATCTCTTTGCCAGCAAACTGACACTCTGCAACCCACTTTGCCAGTCCTTACAGGTCTCTTTGCCAGGTTGCATTTCTCTTCTGTGAAAGGGTATGATGTTCTTCAGATCTGATTGGTATGAGACTGGCACACTGCAGATCTCTTTGCCAGCGAACTGACACACTGAAACTCACTTTGCCAGTCCTTACAGATCTCTTTGCCAGGAAGCATTTCTTTTCTGTGAAAGGTTATGATTTTCTTCAGATCTGATTGGTATGAGACTGGCACACTGCAGATCTCTTTGCCAGCGAATTGACACTCTTCAACTCACTTTGCCAGTCCTTACAGATCTCTTTGCCAGGTTGCATTTTTTTTCTGTAAAAGGTTATGATATTCTTCAGATCTGAGTGGTATGGGGACGGCACACTGCAGATCTCTTTGCAAGCGAACTGACACTCTGCAACTCACTTTGCCAGTCCTTGCAGATTTCTTTGCCAGTTTGCATTTCTTTTTTGTGAAAGGTCATGATGTTCTTCATATCTGAGTGGTATGAGACTGGCACACTGCAGATGTCTTTGCCAGTGAACTGATACGCTGCAACTCACTTTGCCAGTCCTTACAGATCTCTTTGCCAGGAAGCATTTCTTTTCTTTGCATGGCCATGATGTTCTTCAGATCTGAGTGGTATGAGACCGGCACACTGCAGATCTCTTTGCCAGCGAACTGACACTCTGCAATTCACTTTGCCAGCCCTTACAGATCTCTTTGCCAGGTTGCATTTCTTTTCTGTGCAAGGTTATGATGTTCTTCAGATCTGATTGGTATGGGACTGGCACACTGCAGATCTCTTTGCCAGCGAACTGACACTCTGCAACTCACTTTGCCAGTCTTTACATATTTGTTTGCCAAGTTACAGTTCTTTTCTGTGCATGATATGTGTTCATCAGATCTGATTGCTATTGGACTGGCACACTGCAGATCTCTTTGCCAGTGAACTGACACTCTGCAACTCACTTTGCCAGTCCTTACAGATCTCTTTGCCAGGTTGCATTTCTTTTCTGTGAAAGGGTATGATGTTCTTCAGATCTGAGTGGTATGGGACTGGCACACTGCAGATCTCTTTGCCAGCAAACTGACACTCTGCAACTCACTTTGCCAGTCCTTACAGATCTCTTTGCCAGGTTGCATTTCTTTTCTGTGAAAGGTCATGATGTTCTTCAGATCTCAGTGGTATGGGACAAGCACACTGCAGATCTCTTTGCCAGCAAACTGACACTCTGCAACCCACTTTGCCAGTCCTTACAGGTCTCTTTGCCAGGTTGCATTTCTCTTCTGTGAAAGGGTATGATGTTCTTCAGATCTGATTGGTATGAGACTGGCACACTGCAGATCTCTTTGCCAGCGAACTGACACACTGAAACTCACTTTGCCAGTCCTTACAGATCTCTTTGCCAGGAAGCATTTCTTTTCTGTGAAAGGTTATGATTTTCTTCAGATCTGATTGGTATGAGACTGGCACACTGCAGATCTCTTTGTCAGCGAATTGACACTCTGCAACTCACTTTGCCAGTCCTTACAGATCTCTTTGCCAGGTTGCATTTCTTTTCTGTGAAAGGTCATGATGTTCTTCAGATCTGATTGGTATGGGACTGGCACACTGCAGATCTCTTTGCCAGTGAACTGACACTCTTCAACTCACTTTGCCAGTCCTTACAGATCTCTTTGCCAGGTTGCATTTTTTTTCTGTGAAAGGTTATGATATTCTTCAGATCTGAGTGGTATGGGGACGGCACACTGCAGATCTCTTTGCCAGCGAACTGACACTCTGCAACTCACTTTGCCAGTCCTTGCAGATTTCTTTGCCAGTTTGCATTTCTTTTTTGTGAAAGGTCATGATGTTCTTCATATCTGAGTGGTATGAGACTGGCACACTGCAGATGTCTTTGCCAGTGAACTGATACGCTGCAACTCACTTTGCCAGTCCTTACAGATCTCTTTGCCAGGAAGCATTTCTTTTCTTTGCATGGCCATGATGTTCTTCAGATCTGAGTGGTATGAGACCGGCACACTGCAGATCTCTTTGCCAGCGAACTGACACTCTGCAATTCACTTTGCCAGCCCTTACAGATCTCTTTGCCAGGTTGCATTTCTTTTCTGTGCAAGGTTATGATGTTCTTCAGATCTGATTGGTATGGGACTGGCACACTGCAGATCTCTTTGCCAGCGAACTGACACTCTGCAACTCACTTTGCCAGTCTTTACATATTTGTTTGCCAAGTTACAGTTCTTTTCTGTGCATGATATGTGTTCATCAGATCTGATTGCTATTGGACCAGCACACTGCAGATCTCTTTGCCAGCGAACTGATACGCTGCAACTCACTTTGCCAGTCCTTACAGATCTCTTTGCCAGTCCTTACAGATCTCTTTGCCAGGTTGCATTTCTTTTCTGTGAATGGTCATGATGTTCTTTAGATCTGATTGCTATTGGACCAGCACACTGCAGATCTCTTTGCCAGTGAACTGACACTCTGCAACTCACTTTGCCAGTCCTTACAGATCCCTTTGCCAGGTTGCATTTCTTTTCTGTGCAAGGTTATGATGTTCTTCAGATCTGAGTGGTATGGGACCGGCACACTGCAGATCTCTTTGCCAGCGAACTGACACTCTGCAACTCACTTTGCCAGTCCTTACAGATCTATTTGCCAGGTTACAGTTCTTTTCTTTGCATGTTATGACCTCCTCAAGATACTCAGTCAGATTAAGAATTTACCTACAAACACACTACTTATCCCCATAAATGAAGAGTCTCTTTATAGCAACATCCCAAACAAAGGCATACTTTAAGTCCTTTTTAACACACACTCAAAACCATAAATATAGCACTATATTGCTAAACTAATAGAATACATCCTTACCCACGCTGAAGGTGCTCATTGCGAGCTTCGTAGGACTGAGGCCCGAAGACCGTAGATGCAACTGTGCTGACCCTCAAAAAAATATGAATTTAATGGCTGACCCACGAAACTGAAAACTATCGTAAAACCACAAATATGCCTCTAATTAAATTAAACTTACACATACAGCAGAGGGAGAGAGTCAGGGACTATCACAGTCACGTTACAAGTGAGTTTCAAATGATGTTTATACTTTAAAATCAAATGAAAATCGGCTACACAAGTAAAATAATGACGGACCAAAAAACCCAAATGCCTGAAAACAAAGCCGAATCCACTAAAAACCATTACAAAGCCAGTACGTGTCACACAAAGCCAGTAACCTATCAATCACCTATATAATTGTACTGCGAGTTGTCGTCGCGCTTTGTGAGCCTCGTTGAAGCGTGCGGGACTTAGGCTTCAATGAGCGCCAAGGGCTGACGCTCATCCCTAGACACTCAGGACTTAGCTGCAATGAGCTGCAACGTACAGTAGGCAGGAGGACAGTTGTAGTACACGGGGGAAGGGAGAGGCTCGCGATGAGCGCCAAAGGTGCTCAGAGGAGCAAAAGTATTGCCAGCCTTACAATTTTATTCCCGTTTTTGATGGGTAATTCACGTTTTTGATGGGCAATTTCCTAATTTATTAATAATTTATTATTGTTTTCATACAATAAATGACACAGTCCCCATCTATTCTATGTTCTGTTCTACTGGCAATTAACCCCATCTTCCATGTGCAATCGATAACATCACTACCATTATCTATACTCCTGGCTCTACAGTCCTGCACAAGTGTGTTTTAGCCTAGACACACAAGGCATAGGCCTAAGGCAGCACATTTTCTGGGGGTAGTAGGCTGTCTTAACTTACTAATATAATGCCATGAAATTTGCACATAAATGTCTATATGCAAAGACAATTGTATCTTGTATGTGTGCTTGATAATTTCTGACATACTGTATACCTACAAATAAATATATATTTTTTTTATTTTCTCTATTGGTGTGTAATGAAATTATAATATAACGGGCAAGAGGAAAAGAGGACATGAAATCTAAATATACCACTGCTGCTGCCCCTGTATGTTAAATTAAAGAAATGCTTGGTTTCCTGCTCCCTACAGTGTCCATGCAATAAATATCAATAATGTAGCTTAAAAATGCAATCAACAGTAGCTAAATATTTTTTAACAACATTAACCTTATCCAGTGATGCACTGTATAAAAGACATTATGTGTTACCCTGTGGATAATAACAATGCTAGCCACATAATATTGACACTATTTAGCTTATGACATTATCCATAAGATATACACATACAGACCTAAAATCTTGTCCCTCTTCAATCTAATGTTTCTACTCATTGCTAGATATCTAGTGGTACCACAATAACCGTAGTAGCGTGTGTCTCTTTAATAGAGCATTGGAGAAGCTGCGTAAAGATGAACTGAAACAGGTAGAGTAGTAAGCAAATGGCAGCCTTTCAGCTTAATTTCTATAAAAATCAGGATCATTGGCATTTATGGTTTAGGCTTTAAATCCATGGATATGTGGGTTATATACCCTGTGATGTTTGTGTCAGGTTGTGTATGTGTGTGTTTATTAGGTATAAAATGATAAGAAGAGTTCACAATACTGGAGTGAGCAGACAATTAAAGTGGTCTGAAAGACAAAACTTCTAAGGATAGACTTCATGACCTGAACAATTTATTGTGCATAGCAGTGAATCTTTTGTGATCAAAATGGCACCCAAGTTGGTTATTTTGTCCACCATTTTTAGCCTGGCTCTCTTACCATCTTTTTCAGACAATAACTTTCCTGGAGCTTTACTGGTCCAGTGTGGTGGAATATACTGCTCTTATTACTACAGCAGGAAGCTCAAATAACAATCAGCTTCTTTAATTTCAGTATAATGAAAGCTTATTTATATTTATATCTACTGCTTAAAAACTGGGTCTTTATAGTTCTCTTTAAAAAAAGTACACAACAGGGGTTCCATGATAATAAACAGTTTATCAACTGAATTTTATTAAAATATATTTTCTACATTGTAAATGTGCATTGAACTTTGCAATTGTACCTGTCAATCAACCTTCCACACAGCAAGGATAGTTTATACTATATGGGTGATTATTAACAATAATTGTTATCTAATCCATTACACCAAGGAGTATATGGATAGCCCAGACAGTATCTAGGCTGATTAGCAACATTTCTCACTGAGGTCTACACATGCTAAATCTTGTCAAATTCATATGATTAAAATCTATATAAACAGATCCCCTAGAGTTTAATTAGCAATTATTCTCAAAATGTACCCAAGAAAGCGATAACAGACTGTGCTTGGTGGGTGGATCAAAAAATCTGGGTAACATTTAAAAATTGAAAACTTCAGAGTTTCTTCAAGTTTACTGGAAGAAAATTAATTTTTAGTAACTTGTACTTCTTATTAATTGTTTAAATTTATATTATATTTGGAACCTCTTCCATGTCATGCTGTTACTATACAATTATGTAACTGGGGTTAAAAAAAAAGATTTATAGTCCAAGTGCTACCTTTTTCGATCTCCTCAGATTTTTATTATAGATGAAATGATTCATCCAGTGGAAGGCAATAAAAGCTATCTATTTTTAAGCAAGCATACTTCAATTAAATATAAATGATAGAGACACTGATAAACCCAACTTTCCTCAGTCTTGGGCCTAACTGGCCTATGCGTAAAGACAACACTGAAGATACTCAAATGTTACATATAAAAGTTGTGTATAATGTCAAAACGTGATCATTTTGTTCATTATCTGGATAATGATGACTTTATCCTGAGCTCCTCTATCTCAATCATTTCTATCTTTATCCATATAATGTCAACAAAATTCATCCGTTACAAGATAACATCCATTTATTAGTAATGTATTATTGTTTGCAAAAAATAAATGAACTGGTCACCTGCCCATCTATTCTATGTTCTCTTCTACTTGCTAATGAACTAATTTGTTACAATTAACTACATCTGCAATTAACCCCATCTGTACAATCATTAACACACCACCCCAATTATCTCTACTCCTGGCTCTACAATCCTGCACATGAGTGTGTTTTAGCCTAGACCCACAAGACATAGGCCTAGGACAGCACATTTTAAGGGGGCAGCAGGCTGTCTCAAGTTACTAATAGAGACAACTCTATCTGTACGTGTGCCTGCTACTTTCTGACATAATGTATACCTACAAAGAAGTATATATTTATTATTTTCTCTATAGGTCTGTGATAAACTAATATAATGGGAGAGAGGAAAAGAGGAGTAGGGTCATTGGGTTGCGCACAAATCTGAACATGAAAGCTAAATATACCACTGCTGCTGCACCTATATGTTAAATTAAAGCTATACATGATTTATTGCTCCCTATAGTGTCCTTCAAATAAATAACAATAATTTAACTTTAAAAATTGCAGAGATACACTGGATAAAAAATGTTGTGTTCCCCTATGGATAATTACAATGTTAACCACATAATATTGACACTATTTAGTTTGACATTATTCATAAGCTATATACACATACAAACCCACAATCTTATGTTTCTTCAGTCTAAGGCTTTTACTAACTCCTAGATATCTGGTGGTACCACAGTAACAATAGTACAATTTGTGTATCTTTATTACAGCATTGGGGAAGCTGGATAAAGATGAACTGAAACAGGTAGAGTAGTGAGCAAATGTCAGCCTTTCAGCTTAGTTTCTATCACAATCAGGAGCATTGTCATTAATGGTTTAAATCCATGGATATGTGGGTTATATACCCTGTGATGTTTGTATGAGGTTGTGTGTGTGTGTGTATCAGGTTGTGTGTGTGTGTATCAGATTTTGTGTATTAAGTGTGTAAGAGACGTGTATCCGAGGCCTGCCTGGCTGTGTGTGAGCGTGATGCACTTTTATCAGTAACTACATTCTTTATGACATCACAATGCAGGATAAGCTGTGCTGGTCAGTAGAACTAGGGATTCCTCTTGGTTTCCATGACAACTGGCTATACCACAGAACCATATTATAGAGTGTCGCTGTATAATGATATGTATAGGTATATATATATGAACTACAGGGTCACTGACTGATACGTTCAACATAAATAAATTAAAATCTTGCGTAAGAATATAAAAAGATAAGAAGAGTTCACAACACTGAAGTGAGCAAACAATTCAGAGAAGATCAATTAAAGGGATCTAAAAGACAAAACATCTAAGGATAGACTTCATGACCTGGATATGTATAACTTAGAAAATAGAAGGGAGAGGGAGGATGTCACAACCTGTATGTTGAATGGGGTATGATAAGATAAAATATGAAAAATAATCAAAGATTTACAACCATTAACTGAAGACACACATTTAAAAATATGTATTCCCCAATCCTACAATCCTTGAATTTAAACAACCACCATACCTGAAACAGAGGCTTGTCATCAGAAGATTAACCAATGAAGATAGATTAAAGTGACAAAATGAAACTAAACTTTGTAACAAAAGTCCCTGCAAATTACATCAACACATTTGTAATGATAACACAGCTACACATAACAAGACCTATAACATCAGAGGGTCATATTCATGTACAACCTCAAATGTGGTTTACATAATACAATGTACTGTATGTGAAACAGGCTGTTACATTGGGGACATCATCCAAAAACTACTACTAAGGATAACCCTGCACAGACATTTTATAAAAAAACACAATGAAGACAAGACTCCAGTTTGACACCATTTTACTGAAAATAATCACTCCATTCAAAACCTAAAAATCTAAATACTCAAAGGGAATTTCAAAACCAACCAGGACACATTTGCAATAAAGATGATAACATTTTCATAAATAAAGATACAGGATTTAACATGAACTTGGGTTTTTTAGCACATTATCACATTTTCTTGTGATTCTACCTCAATCCTTCTCATGCATATAACAAGCTTGTCACGCAGTGAACTATGACTACAGTGCTCTGGTTTTTCCTGTATGTATTGATGCATATTTATAAATAGTGTGTATATATGTTTCCTATAATATGTTGTGTTGATTCCCCCTATATGTATTTACCTGGTGATGTTAGATGCTGTCTCCTCTCTCTCTGCATCTGCTGTTTAAATTCAAACTGAAAGTTCCATTCCATGTCAGTACTCCTTCTGACTTGATAAAGAGAGGTCAGACCTCTTGAAAGTTTGTCAATATAAATAAAATGTTTGTACAATACAAAATTTATCACAGTGTACAAAAGTTACTGTATTATTAATCTGGTATACTGGACATTCATGGCTACTTCACTCTGTTGCAGGAACATCAACAATTAGCTTCCTTAATTTCAGTATAATGAAGGATATTTAAAGTTATAAATACCGGGGACAGTGACAAACACTTGAAAACACTGTCTGAATCTTCCAAACAGAATGGTTACAAACCCTGTATTATTAACCAAAAATAAGCACTGCCATTAAAACACCCCATGAATACCTATTCAAGTACAAAACAAAAGAAACTACTTCACATATACCTTTAGTGACAACATACTGTACCATCCAACTTTAGAGAAAATATAAAACATAATCAAAGATTTACAACCATTATTAACTGAAGACACATAATTAAACATATGTATTCCCCAAGCCTACAATCCTTGAATTTAAACAACCACCATAACAGAGGCTTATCATCAGAAGATTAGCCAATGAAGATTTAAATACAAATAAGGAACTAATCCTTGAAACAAAAGTTCCTGCAAATTATATTACCAAAATTGAATGATGACACAGCCACATATAACAACAAGACCTACAACACCAGGAGGTCATGTACATCCTCAAATGTAGTTTACATAATACAATGTACTGTATGTGAAATACATGGTGGACACCAGCCAAAAATTGCACCTAAGGATGACCCTAAACAGACATTTTATAAAAAAACATGACGAAGACAATTATTGTACTCCAGTTTGATACCATTTTACCCAAAATAATCACTTCATCCAAGACCTAAAAATATAAATGCTCAGAGGGAATTTCAAAATAAACAAGGAGACAAAAGATATCATTTGAAATAAAGATAATAACATTCTTCAACACTAAAGATACAGGATTTAACACATTATCACAATTTCTTGTGATTCTACCTCAATCCTTCTCATGTTTATAACAAGTTTGTCACTCAGTGAACTATGACTACAGCGATCTGTTTTTTCCTGTATATATTGATGCCTATATGTAAATATTATTTGTATACATGTTTCCTATACTATATTGTGTTGATTCCCCCTATATGTATTTACCTGGTTATGTTAGATGCTGTCTCCACTCTTTCTCCATCACTGTTTAAATTCAAACTGAAAGTTCCATTCCATGTCAGTAGTCCTTCAGACTTGATAAAGAGAGGTCAGACATCTTGAAAGTTTGTCAATATAAATAAAATGTATGTCCAATACAAAAGGTATCACAGTATACTGCAATTGTTACTGTACTATTAATCTGGTGTATTGGACATTCAAGGCTACTTCACCCTGTTGCAGGAAGCTCAATAATGAGTTTCCTTAATTCCAGTATAATGAAGGTTATTTAAAGTTATATTTTCTACTTAAAATCTTGATCATTATAGTTGTCTCTAAAAATGATAGAGGTTCCATTTTAATAAAGAGATTATTACTGAATGTCATTAAAATGCATTTTTTTAAATTAAATGTCTATTGAAATTTGCAATAATACCTGTCAATCAATCTTGCCAAGGATAGTCTGATACCTTATTGGTGATTATTAACAATACTTGTTTATTTTTCCATTATACCAATAAGTATATGGAGAACCCAAGGAGTATCTAGACTGAGATCACTACTGAGATCTGCACACCCTAAATATTGTCAAATTCATATGATAAAGAAGGAAAATGTTTATTAAGGGAAAAATTGGAATAAAATCCAGAAAACATGTTGATGTGGATTTAAAAGAGGGATGAGTGCTGATCCATAACACCTTGGTAGTATGTGTGTATAAAACCCAATTGGGAAACAGGACTGGATATTATTCCCTGTGCTTGGTGTGTGAATCAAAAAAACGAATTAACATTTAAAAATGTAAAACTTACAATGTTAACCACATAATATTAACACTATTTAGTTTGACATTATTCATAAGCTATATACACATACAAACCTCCTAGATATCTGCTGGTACCACAGTAACAATAGTACAATTTGTGTATCTTTATTACAGCATTGGGGAAGCTGGATAAAGATGAACGGAAACAGGTAAAGCAAATGTCAGCCTTTCAGCTTAGTTTCTGTCACAATCAGGATCATTGGCATTAATGGTTTAAATCCATGGATCCCTGTGTTTGTATAAGGTTGTGTGTGTGTGTATCAGATTGTGTGTAATAAGTGTGTAAGAGATGTGTATCAGAGGCCTGCCTGGCTGTGTGTGAGCGTGATGCACTTTTATCAGTAACTACATTCTTTATGACATCACAATGCAGGATAAGCTGTGCTGGTCAGTAGAACTAGGGATCCTCTTGGTTTCCATGACAACTGGCTATACCACAGAACCCTATTATACAGTGTTGCTGTATAATAATATGTATAGGTATATATATGAACTACAGGGTCACAAACTGATATGTTAAACAAAAATAAATTAAAATCTTGGGTAAGAATACAAAAAGATAGAAGAGTTGACAACACTGGAGTGAGCAAACAATTCAAAGAAGGACAATTAAAGGGATTTAAAAGACAAAACATCTAAGGATAGACTTCATGACCTGGATATGTATAACTTAGAAAATAGAAGGGAGAGGGAGGATATCACAACCTGTATGTTAAATGGGGTATGATAAGAGCCTATTGCCCAAATCTCTCCCCACAGGTGTGACCGGTTTGTTTTACCTCTTTACAGCAGGAAGAACTTTCAGCCCTTAGGTTAGACAGAGAGATGTCTGTGGTCTTGTATAGCATAAAGATCTTTCTAAAATCTGAAAAGAGCTTACTCCAGCAATCAGAGTTCCATCATCAATAACGAAATTCGCACTTTAATTATGTGAACCAGTATAACAACTTCATTTATTGAAAACAGACATATTTATACCACATCCTTAGCAACAACAAACCAATCAATTCAAATGTTCATCCATGGTTACACCCAATCCTCTTCTACCTCACGTCATCAGTCCTACCTGCCAGTCTAAGACAAACACCCATAGTTTTCCCTTTGCCACCGCTGTATAATTGGTAGGGGGCTATTACATACAATAGGCATGGAGACACCAGTCTGAGGCTTGTGATACATAGAGAGAGATACTGGTATCATGTGATTCCTAGGGGTCAATTATCTTTCTAATCTTGCTAATAAGGGACTAGCCCATTACTATAAAATATTGGGCATATACAATATTTCCCTTTAATAACCCCCCCCCCCCCCTCCAAAGCACAACACAGACATACATCCATCCCATCACTCTCATCATGTTCATACGCACACCTCAACTATACAATGTACCACAGTATGGGCCCAGTGGCACCCAGGTAACTTTAAACAGGTAAACAAGGAATAACACATAAATCACAACACCCCCAATGGTAACCCATCTCAATGGGCCCCTTTCCCCTGGCACAATAATCCTATATTATAAGGATGAGGGCATCAGTCTTGGAAGGTATTGCCAGCTTGTGCCTTCGCATGCTTCAGCCATGACAGAGGATATGACAGAAACCTTCAAATGTATCAAAGGATTTAAAAATTTGAACAGTGAAGTGTCTTGAAGAAAAAGAGTAATCCAAAGACAAGAAGTGATGATTGAATGTGGACGAATTAGGGCTAATACTTTAGAAAGGGTAGTAGGTAAATGGAGCAGCTCTCCAGTGGAAGTGGCAGGGTCAAACACAGTGAAGGAATGTAAGTCAGCCTGAAATAAGCATAAGGCCAATTTGAAGCTTAATTAAGCTTACCTTTTAGGTAAATAGAGCAGATAGCCTTTTTGATTGCTATCTAGTGTGAAAGCTATATCTCTATATAATGTGAAATTATTAACTTACAGATCTCTTTGCCAGGTTGCATTTCTTTTCTGTGCAATGTTATGATGTTCTTCAGATCTGATTGCTATGGGGCCAGCACACTGCAGATCTCTTTGTCAGCGAACCAACACTCCGCAGATCACTTTGCCAGTCCTTATAGATCTCTTTGCTGTTGTGCCAATGCTCTGTTGATGTTGAAATACGGACAATGCAGAATTCACTATTAGTTTCTACATACTGTACCTACTTTTACGCTTACCTCTTTCCCAAGATTTAACTATGAGTAGCTCTCTTTTTAGTGTGCAATGCTGGTAAGATTTGTGCAGTGCTACCAAGGTGTGTGTCACCCTGACGGTGTATTAACTGTTTGAGTACTATGTGGATGCTGTGTTACAGCTGTGTGTGAGAAGAGTACAGGCTGATGTTCTAACTTTGATAAGTAGAATATATTTTCAAATTCCAATACAAATAGATATCAGATTATAAAATAATATATGTATATATTTGTTGAACACATTATTAGTAACAGCAATAGCTGAACACAAGACACCACTGACTTCCTCAACAAACTAATTCAGATTAAGAACGTATCTGCAAACACACTACTTGTTGCCATGAATGTAGAGTCTCTTTATAGCAACATCCCAAAAAAAGATGTCACTAAGGCGTGCTTTAAGTTTTAACACACATTCAAAACCATAAATATAGCAGTGAAGCCCTATAACATCAGAGAGTCATATTAATGTACATCATCAAATGTGGTTTACATAATACAATGTACTGTTACATTGGGGACATCAGCCAAAAAACACCATGACACCATTTTACTGAAAATAATCACTCCATTCAAAACCTAAAAATCTAAATACTCAAAGGGAATTTCAAAACCAACCAGGACACATTTGCAATAAAGATGATAACATTTTCATAAATAAAGATACAGGATTTAACATGAACTTGGATTTTTTAACACATTTTCCTGCGATTCTACCTCAATCCTTCTCATGTATATAACAAGCTTGTCACGCAGTGAACTATGACTACTTTGCTCTGGTTTTTCCTGTATATATTGATGCATATTTATAAATAGTGTGGGCTTCATTCAATTGCAATTTGGCCAATTGAATAGGGCTCTAAATAAGCACATAGCATATATTTGTTAAAGAAGTTTTTAGTTAGTGAACTTCTATCCTAAAGCAAGCTCTTTATTAACTAAAAACTTTTTTTTAAAAAATATGCTATGTGCTTATTTAGAGCCCTATTCAATTGGCCAAATCGCAATTGAATGAGGTCCTGTGTGTTTATATGTTTCCTATAATATGTTGTGTTGATTCCCCCTATATGTATTTACCTGGTGATGTTAGATGCTGTCTCCACTCTCTCTGCATCTGCTGTTTAAATTCAAACTGAAAGTTCCATTCCATGTCAGTACTCCT
This sequence comes from Discoglossus pictus, assembly GCA_027410445.1. NCBI lineage: Eukaryota > Metazoa > Chordata > Amphibia > Anura > Alytidae > Discoglossus > Discoglossus pictus. Next base: position 119,002,180 of record CM050165.1, on the reverse strand, counting down.
TCAGACTTGACAAAGAGAGGTCAGACCTCTTGAAAGTTTGTCAATATAAATAAAATGTTTGTCCAATACAAAAGGTATCACAGTATACAAAAGTTACTATAGTATTAATCTGGTATACTGAACATTCATGGCTACTTCACTCTGTTGCAGGAAGATCAACAATCAGCTTCCTTAATTTCAGTATAATTAAGGATATTTAACGTTATAAATACCGGGGACAGTGACAAACACTTGAAAACACTGTCTGAATCTTCCAAACAGAATGGTTACAAACCCTGTATCATTACCCAAAAATAATCACTGCCATTAAAACACCGTATGAATACCTATTCAAGTACAAAACAAAATAAACTACTTCACATATACCTTTAGTGACTACATACTGTACCATCCAACTTTAGAGAAAATATAAAAAATAATCAAATATTTACAACCATTATTAACTGAAGACACATAATTAAACATATGTATTCCCCAAGCCTACAATCCTTGAATTTAAACAACCACCATAACAGAGCCTTATCATCAGAAGATTAGCCAATGAAGATTTAAATACAAATAAGGAACTAAACCTTGAAACAAAAGTTCCTGCAAATTATATTACCAAAATTGAATGATGACACAGCCACACATAACAACAAGACCTATAACACCAGGAGGTCATGTACATCCTCAAATGTAGTTTACATAATACAATGTACTGTATGTGAAATACATGGTGGACACCAGCCAAAAATTGCACCTAAGGATGACCCTAAACAGACATTTTATAAAAAACATGACGAAGACAATTATTGTACTCCAGTTTGATACCATTTTACCCAAAATAATCACTTCATCCAAAACCTAAAAATCTAAACACTCAGAGGGAATTTCAAAATAAACAACGTGACAAAAGATATAATTTGAAATAAAGATAATAACATTCTTCAACACTAAAGATATAGGACTTAACACATTATCACAATTTCTTGTGATTCTACCTCAATCCTTCTCATGTTTATAACAAGTTTGTCACTCAGTGAACTATGACTACAGCGATCTGTTTTTTCATGTATATATTGATGCCTATATGTAAATATTATTTGTATACATGTTTCCTATACTATATTGTGTTGATTCCCCCTATATGTATTTACCTGGTGATGTTAGATGCTGTCTTCACTCTTTCTCCATCACTGTTTAAATTCAAACTGAAAGTTCCATTCCATGTCAGTACTCCTTCTGACTTGATAAAGAGATGTCAGACATCTTGAAAGTTTGTCAATATAAATAAAGTGTATGTCCAATACAAAAGGTATCACAGTATACTGCAAAAGTTACTGTAGTATTAATCTGGTGTATTGGACATTCACGGCTACTTCACTCTGTTGCAGGAAGCTCAATAATGAGTTTCCTTAATTCCAGTATTATGAAGGTTGTTTAAAGTTATATTTTCTACTTAAAATCTTGATCATTATAGTTGTCTTTAAAAATGATAGAGGTTCCATTTTAATAAAGAGTTTATTACTGAATGTCATTAAAATGCATTTTTTTAAATTAAATGTCTATTAAAATTTGCAATAATACCTGTCAATCAATCTTGCACGCAGCAAGGATAGTCTGATACCTTATTGGTGATTATTAACAATACTTGTTTATTATTCCATTATACCAATGAGTATATGGAGAACCCAAGGAGTATCTAGACTGAGATCACTACTGAGATCTGCACACCCTAAATCTTGTCAAATTCATATGATGAAGAAGGAAAATGATTATTAAGGGAAAAATTGGAATAAAATCCAGAAAACACGTTGATGTAGATTTAAAAGAGGGATGAGTGCTGATCCATAACACCTTGGTAGTATGTGTGTATAAACCCCGATTGGGAAACAGGACTGGATATAATTCCCTGTGCTTGGTGGGTGAATCAAAAAACGAATTAACATTTAAAAATGTAACACTTCAATGCAATTTTACTGTAAGAAAATGCATTTGTATTTATTATTTGTTACAGTTTTAAAGTAAATTATATCTGAAACCTCCTCCATGTCATGTTGTTACTTTGAAAATATTTAACTGGGGTTCAAAAAATATATGTAGTCCATACAGCTCTACCTTATTAGATCTCCTCAGATTGGAATATGGGAATTTTACTATTGATCTAGTAGATGGCAATGGAAGAAAAACATTTTTAAACACGTATGTTAATTAAATATAAATGATAGAGCTTTGCTCAGTCTAAGCTACTTTACTACAACTGAAATACAATAGATGCAGATAAACTTATGTTTCATGCTGCCCTAAATTCAGTCCGAATGTGAGCCCCCATCCAAAGCCATTCTAACTAATTACCTGCATCCTGAATCCTTCTCCCGTTCCCCTATACTGGTCATACTTATCTTTGTTCCATGTTACTTGCTGTCATCTACCTCTTTATGCAAATGCTGAAGCTCAGTTCGAGCTGCCATTGATGTTGGGCCTAACTGGCCTATGCATAAAGACAACACTGAAGAGACTCAAATGCTACATTTATAAGATTTGTATAGTGTCAAAACATTTTTTTTTTTTCCTTATCTGGATAATAATGTCTTAATCCTAAACTTTTTTATCTGGATAATTTCTATATTTATCCTGATAATGTCAACAATATTCATCAGTTATTAGATTACATCACTTTATTATTGTTTTCATAGAATAAATGACCTGGGGCCTCATTCTATTAGCGGCCGCAGCCGTTGCGGGGCCGCAAGGACCGGCCGCAAGCTTTCCGGCTATTCTATTCCCCTCCGGCCGGGGATTCCGGCAGGCTTGCGGCCGGTGCCTTGCTATCTCTTGCGGCCGCTCGCGCCGGAGGAAATCCTTTGATCTTAAACGGCCGCAAGGAAATCGGCTGTAAGAAATTCCTATTTGCAATTCAATTGCTCCGGGAACCCTCTCTGCAAGGCTAAAAGCGAGCCGCAGCTTACTTGCAGGAAAGAGGTCCCGCTAGCACCAATTAAGCACATAAAATAGCTCAAATAAAGCCATCCTGCACTTTGCAGAGTCTATAAAGTGATATTCGGTGTTTGCAAAAATAGCACATAATTACCCTATACTCAAATCCGTAAAATAATTTTTTTTTAATATACGTAAAATATACATGTAAAAAGTCCAGAGTGCTTGGAGCACCTCAGACCCGCCCACGCCGCAGCCGGAGAATAAACAGTTAATTTGAACTTGGGTTTGGGCTGATGTGCAAGCTTGAGAGGGGGTTACTTTTAATCCTCATGTCCCCCAATTTCAGAGTTTACGGCCGGTTTCAAGATATGCGGCCGGCCGTAAGGGGAGATCCTTGCGGGGCCGTATAATAGAATCGCGAGTTAACTGAACCCCCGCAAGGAATCGCAGCCTTACGGACGATTTACGGCCGCTAATAGAATGAGGCCCCTGGTCATTTGCCCATCTATTCTATGTTCTCTTCTACTGGCAATTAACTAATTTGCTGCATTAATCCCATCTCTGTGCAATCATTAACATCACTACCATTATCTATACTCCTGGCTCTACAATCCTGCAAATGAGTGTGTTTTAGGCTAGGCTCACAAGGCATAGGCCTAGGGCAGCACATTTTTAGGGGGCATCAGGCTGTCTGAGGTTACTAATCTAAAGCCATGGGATTTGCACAAAAATGTCTATATGCAGAGACAATTATATCTGTACGTGTGCCTGCTACTTTCTGACGTACTGTATGCCTACAGAGAAATATACATTTATTATTTTCTTTATAGGTGTGTTATAAACTTATAATATAACGGGCAAGAGGAAAAGAGGAGTACTGTCGTTGGGGTGCGCACAAATCTGAACATAAAAGCTAAATATACCACTGCTGCTGCACCTTTATGTTAAATTAAATAAATATCTGGTTTTCTGCTCTCTACAGTGTCCATGATATAAATACCAATAATTTAGCTTTAAAAACACAATCAACAGTATCTAAATATTTTTGAAAAATATTAACATTATCCAGAGATACACTGGATAAAATACATTTTGTGTTCCCCTATGGATAATAAAAATGTTAGCCACATAATTTTGACACTATTTAGCTTATGACATTATTCATAAGATATACACATACAGACCCAAAATCTTATCTTTCTTTAGTCTAACATTTCTACTTATTCCTAGATATCTGGTGGTACCACAGTAACAATAGTACAATATTTATCCAGCATTGGGGAAGCTAGATAAAGGTGAACTGAAAAAGGCAGAGAAGTTAGCAAATGTCAGCCTTTCAGCTTAGTTTCTATCAAAATCAGGATCATTGGCATTAATGGTTTAAATCCATGGATCCCTGTGTTTGTATAAGGTTGTGTGTGTGTTTATCAGGTGTGTGTGTATCAGATGGTGTGTATTAAGTGTGTAAGAGATGTGTATCAGAGGCCTGCCTGGCTGTGTGTGAGCGTGATGCACTTTTATAAGTAACTACATTCTTTATGACATCACAATGCAGGATAAGCTGTGCTGGTCAGTAGAACTAGGAATGCCTCTGGGTTTCCATGACAACTGTCTATACCCCAGAACCCTATTATAGAGATAGGTACTTAGAGTTATAGTGATGTAATGGTAGAACTACAAAGCACAGTGTCACTGTATAATTATATGTATAGGTATATATACAAACTACAGGGTCACTAACTGATATATTGAATAAAAATAAATTAAAATCTTGGGTAAGAAAATAAAAATATAACAAGCATTCAAAAGACTGGAGTGAGCAAAGACAACTCACTTCTAAGGATTCATGACCTGAATATGTATCACTTAGAAAATAGAAGGGAGAGGGATGATATGATCGCAACACCCCAAACAAAGATGGCACTAAGGCATGCTTTAGGTTTCTTTCAACACACACTCAAAACCAGAAATATAGCACTGAAGCTGACAATTTCACAATTCAATTAAATCTCTGCACTCATATATAAAATGTAAAATGAACAGGTGAACTTTCTAGACACTACCGTATTCATCGCATATGTCACACTCCACTCATCTGTATATCGGAAACTCACAGACAGATGCAGATACCTTAACAGCTCCTGTTTCCATCCATCCCACACTAAACAAGCCATCATCCATCGCTAAGCTATTAGATACCACCACATATGCTCAAACACTGGGGACACTGTCTGAATCTTTCGGACAGATCGGTTACAAACCCGGTATCATTACCCAGAAAACAACCACTGCCATTAAAACACCCCATAAACACCTGTTAAAGTGAAAAGTATTAAAATGCATTTTTTTTTAATTAAATGTGCATTGAAATGTGCAATAATACCTATCAATCAATCTTTCCACACAGCAAGGATAGTCTGATACCTTATGGGTGATTATTAACAATAATTGTTTATCACTCCATTATATAGGGGGTTGGGTGACATGGGCTGAACAGCCCACTCGCCCAGGTGTATGCGCAATACATTGCATCTCCTTTTCCTGTGTAGTGATTACCGCGTGACCACTTTCTGGTTCACTAGTCAAGAGGTCACTACTTAGGGCCTCTCCTACATTACTGCCCCCGTAGCAACACATTTTCTTTGGTTGGCCACTTTTTCACAGAGCTTGCTACGTTATGACGCTTCCGAGTGTCCAAAGGACCTCACTGTCACTGTCCCAGCTTGCTAGGCCATGACAAATGAACCCTGAGTGTAAAGGGTGGATTAGTACTTTGCACACTGCATCTCACCTAAAAACTCAGTTGCGCAGGCCCAAGGGATACATCTACATCTAGACAAACAATATTTTTGAGCCCTGCAGCGAAGGGAAAGCGGCCAAATGGCAGGTGGAAGATGTTACTGGAAGCCGCAGTCTCAATCCTGCATGCAGGCGGTTCAGGTGTATGTGTCGCCTGATACTGACCCAGAAGACAATGGCATCATTCAGCAGCAAGCTTAATGACCAAGCAGCCTTCTCTAGGGGCAGCACTGCTTGCTTCACATGGAGCGGGGCCTAGAAAAGGTAGCCTAAAGAAAGCTCTTCTCCACTTTACCCAGTTGGTTTCAAATGTAGTCAAAACTTAGAAACGAAGAAAAGGCTCATGCCTGCCTTACAAGGTGTACTTGGACTTAAACTCGCATGTTGGAACATCAGAACTATGCTTGACATAGAAGACAGCAGTCACCCGGAAGGTCTCTCTGCCTGCTCTAGTTGCTTACAAATTATCAAGGATGACTATTGACATTGCTGCCCTCAATGAAGCCCACCTCTCAGAGGAAGGAAACCTTAAGGGACATGGCACAGGATAAACACTTTACTGGCCAGGCAAGCCAGAAACAAAGAAATGCCTATCTGGTTTTGTCTCCAGGAACCATATTGCCGTCAAACTTGATAACCTGCCAAAGGGTCACTCTGACAGCATCATTTTCATGCGTAGGCAAAGATTCAGAAGCTTGGAAAGGGGTACTTGGCAACCACGTTGTTGGAAGCTACAACAACAATGGGCACCTTGTGCTAGAGTTTTGTGCAGAGCAGAAACTCACTAACATCATTTTCCAGCAGAAAGCCTAAAGACAAACTGGATGCATCCTCCATCAAAGCACTGGCATCTTATAGACTACATTTAGTAGTCTATAAGCACCAATGAGACCTTTGAGATGTCCTACTCACCAGAGCTCAGCGCAGAATGTAATATGGACCACCGGCTGGTGTGCTGCAAACTTCATCTCCACTTTAATCCTAAACTAAAGAGGAAAGAAGCCCCAAGGAAAAAGTTACAGATCGGCAACCTCCAGTCAGCTAAAGTAATGGCCGACTTCAATGTGAATCTCCAGTCAAGACTAGAGGATTGCAGATGCATCACGGATACCTCTTCATTTTCTCTATGGGAACACCTCAAAACCAGCATCCTGCAGACCTCTGAAGAGGACCTAGGGTTCTCCACAAAGAAGAACAAAGACTGGTTTGACAAAAACAATCAGGAGATCCATGAATTGCTATTGACAATGAGATCCGCTCATCAAGTTCATCTCGCTCAGCCATCCTGGCCGAAAAGGAAAGCAGCCTTCCGCCTTATGTGCAGCAACTTCCAACGTAAGCTTCGAGAGATTCAGAAACAGTGGTGGACCAACCTTGCTGAAAGAACTCAGCATTGCGCAGATGTCGGCGACTACAGGGGCTTTTATGAAGTCCTGAAGGTGGTTTATTGCCGTTCGCACCTGGTCCAAAGCCCATTGCGCAGCACAGATGGTCAAACACTGCTTACAGACAAAGCGTTGATTCTAAACCGGTGGTCTGACCACATTAAGACCCTATTCTGTGCCAACCGTGTAGTTTTAGTCTCAGTGCTCTTTCGAATTCCACAGTCACAAATGAAAACAGAACTAGATGAAATCCCTACTCTTGAAGAGACTGTAAAAGCTTTTGAGCAGCTAAAGAATGGCAAGGTAGCAGCAGTTGATAGGATCCCAGCAGAGATCTAGAAACACATGTGTCCAACACTTCACACTAAGCTCCATTAGCTCTTTGTTTGCCATAATCCTATACAAGAAGAAGGGAGAAAAGTCAGTCTGCTCCAATTAGCGGGGGCTAAATCTGCTCTTTGTTGCAGGGAAAATCCTTGCAAGAGTTCTCCTCATCGTGAGCAGGAAGAGTATGTGGCAAATACTGGAATGTATAGGATGCCCCCCCAAGTTCCTCAACATGATCATCCATCTACATGAAAAACAGCGCGACCAAGTCAGGCACAGCAATGACCTGTCGGAGCTCTTCCCAATAAGTAATGGCGTGAAGCAGGTCTGTGTCCTTGCACCAACCCTATTCATGCTATTCTTCAGTATGATGCTGCAGCAGACCTTGATAATGAGGATGGGGTCTACATTCGATACCGCACTGATGGCGGTCTGTTCAACCTGAGATGACTAATGGCCCACACCAAGACAACAACTCATTCGACAGCTGCTCTTCGCCAATGACGATGCCTTTGTTTCCCATACAGCAACAGCTCAGCAGCGATTGACATCTTGCTTTACCAAGGCTGCCAAGTTCTTCAGTCTAGAAGTCAGTTTGAAGAAGTCGTAAAGATCTCCACCAGTCTGCACCTCAGGAAGATTATCGTCCTCCTCGCATCACTCCACCAGTTCACCAACCTGGGTTGCATCATCTCTTCAGACGCTAAGATTGGCAAGGAAATTAACATCAGACTGGCAAAGGCAAATGGTGCATTTGACAGGTTATATAAAAGGGTTTGACACAACAAGCCTCTGAATAAATGCACCAAGGTCAATGTGTACAGACCTTTTTTGTTGACCATCTTACTGTACAGTCGTGGGTTACCTACCACCATCACTTACAACTTTTTGAGCGCTTTCATCAATGCTGCTTCTGCACCATCCTCAACATCCACTGGAATGACCGCATCCCTGACACTGAAGTCCTGATGATCATCGATGGATGGCTTTAGCTTCAGACTGCAAGGCCTGGAGAAGTATTATTCACCATATTGTATCCTCTTTCAAGAGAATACGCAGGGCTGATCTTATGGACAAAAGGAGACAGAGGAAAAATCTTGTCACTGTAGCACCCAATCCAGAGCAAGCCTTCCCGTACAAACACTACAGTCGAGTCTGCCTGTCCCACATTGGCCTCCTCAGCCACCAGAGAACCTGCAGATGTGGAAAACATCCCTTTTAAATCTTTGTTCACAAAGTCAAGCCAAACAAACATATGGAGAACCCAAGGAGTAGCTAGACAGAGACCACTCACTGATATCTGCATACCCTCAATCTTGTCAAATTCATACGATTGAAATCAATATAGCCAGAAGCCCCTAAGTTTAATTAGCAATTATTCTCAGTGATCACCCTAGAAAGCAATACCAGACTGTGCTTGGTGGTAAAAAACTGGTTAACATTTAAAAATTGCACACTTTAATGCAATTATACTGTAAAAAAATGCATTTGTTCTTATTATTTTCTACAGTTTTAAACTATATTATATCTGGAACCTACTTCATGTCATGTTGTTACTGTGAAAATATTTAACTGGGTTTCAAAAAAGATATGTAGTCCATCAAGTTCTACCTTATTAGATCTCGTCAGATTTGAATATGTGTGATACATTTTTGATTGATCCAGAAGATGGGAATGAAAGATATAAATTTTTTAGCATATGTAAGTTAATTAAATATAAATGATAGAAACACTGATAAACACAGCATTGCTCAGTCTAAAACCCTGGTCTCAGCCCTTTACTAGAACTGAAATACAGCTCTTTGCCGCTTAACGCTACCATTTTTAGTGCAGATTCACTATAGAGCTGTTTTTCCTGCCAGACCCATTTTAATGCTAAACCCCGCTATACCACTGTTTTTGCCTGCCAGACCCCTTTTAACACACTGTTTCACTATAACACTGTTTGTTTCTCCAAAGAAAATAGAATCCAGGATGACCCTGAAGCTTCAAGATCAATAATTTTCTTTTTCCATTCAGTTTTATTAGTAGGCAAAGTAGTCATGGTAACAATGAGTCTCGGTTTACATAGATGACAAGGAATACATAATGATGAATATACATGATAGAAACCAACAATTCCAATGTTGTAAAATAAACAATAAGATATAAAGTAGGGTATCACATTGTGTCTTTAGAGGACATGTACAAATCTAAAGATTTAAGGAAGGTTTACAGTACTATACTGTATGTTACCCTTTAAAATGAAAGGTATGGCACATAGTATCTTTACCTAAATTTCCTATTTTAAAATATTTTTTCACATACAATTAAAGAATAAACTATAATATCTTGGGGATGGAGAAAGTCAACAGTGCTAACTTTTGTAATTGTCTCAAATGTTGTACAATAGTGTCATAGGCTTACCTCTTGTTGTAACCTCCAGGGCAAGTTTCCCACCAGCCGAAGACAATGAAGATATTTATCGGTCACTATGTAGTAAAGGGTTATGATATAGTAACACTGAGTGGAGAGACCAGCCTTAGGTTCCATATGTTCAGGAAATGAGGGAAAGAGCCCTCAAGACTGTGGAAAAGTATTTAATTAATGAGGAGATTATTTAATTTATTAATGACCATGTGTAAATAAAGAGAGGGAGATTTACATTGTCAGGCAATGTAGCTCTTTGTCGCTAACATTATAAATTGCATTCATTTGTTTTATGATGTGTAAAAAGAGGGGATATGATGGCCAGAGAGACTTACTTCAGCCATCAGGGAAATCGAGAGATCAAATATGTCCAAAGCAATAGCAAAGACTTTTTGACAAAGGTGAGCAACTCGAGGGCACTACCACCATATGTGAAAGAAAGAGCCTACTTACCCACATTCTCAAAAGAATGTGGGATTTGACAACAGTTTCCATTTATAAAGCTTGGCTGGAGTATGATATGTTCTGTGAAGGTCCTTGATAGGAATTTCTAGAACACTACTGTTTAGAGAACCTCTCTTAAGGCTTACCCAAGAGTCCTCCCATATATCTTGATCCCATGAGCCATTTAGGTCACTCTCCCATTTGGTCATGTATCTAAATTTTAATGTTTTATGATTTACAATAAGTGAGTCATACATTATGCCTAAAATACCTTTTGTACGTGGAGCTTTATCAAATTTTTTTGTGAGCCATGAAGATACTGGTTTATCAAAGTTTTTTTTTCCTGTGTCTGAATAAAATGTTTAAACTTACGCTATGTAAATTGCTCTTGTAATGGGATATGATAGAGATCATCTAGTTGTTCAGATTAACAAACCAACTGTTCTCCACCAGTTTAACAAGTTTGTGGAAATATTAGATAATAAAGTGTGGGTGAAGGATTATGGGAGTGAAAGCTGAGTATATGGGTATTAAGCCATGTTTTCATTCACCAATTCCAATGGATAAGCAAAAGTTTAATGAAAGGGTTTGTCTTTGTCTCCAATATTGATAAGGGTTTAGGGAGCCAAGGGAGAGTCCCACGAGTAGGGGGTCATCTGATTGATGGGATGAGGAGTGGGCAATGTGAATGAATGATATTTGAGCTGCCTTGTAATAAAGTTTAAAATGTGGTCATCATAAACCCCTTTTTGATTTATGTAATTTGATTTGCCAGATAAATCTAAATGTGAAACATTGAAATCTCTCTAATTCTCTAGGTAGGATGATCATTTTCACAGATGGTAACCAATGTTGACTCCATGGAAACTAGAGTTAGTTCTATTTGAATGGGCTAAGGATTCAATCTTTAATGCAAATAATAAGGGGGAGAGCAGACAGCCCTGACTCGTCCCTCGCTGGATATTAATATGTGCTTTGGAGTCTCTATGCATTTTAGGAGAGTATTTAGGATTGTGATAGTAAGTCTGGATTAAATTCATAAATGAACCGGAGAAACCAAATTTGGTTAGGATCTTCTTGAGGTAAGTACATTCTAAGGAGTCAAATGCCTTTTCTATGTCTAGGGCTAGTAGACACATGTTTTTTTTTCTAGCCCAATCGACTGAATTAAGAACTCATCTACTTATCCCCTGCTTGTCTATGGGGTATAAATCCTACTTGAATTTGTGTATAAGTCTAGGGAGGTATTTAGAGACTCTGTCAGCCATAAGTTTTCCCAGGATTTTAATATATCTGTTTAAAAGTGAGATAGGTCTATAATGTTTAACTTCCTTTGGGAAAAGCATAAAGTCAGCCTGATTAAGTTCAGGGGGATCGGATGGCCTTCGAAAATCCTATTCATAAGCTAGTCAGGTGGGGAGTAAGTAAGAATTTATCTAGGCCTGGGTCTTTATCTAGCTTCAGATTCTTAATAACCTTTTTAACTTTCTGCTAGGTGACCTTGGCATTTAAAGAATGTGTTTCTTGAGTGGTGAGTGAAGGGAGGTCACAAGAATCCAGGAAAGATGTTATTTATGAATCCCCATTTAGGGGTGAAGCATTATAAAGCTTTTGAAAAAAGGAATGGAAGGTGTCTCGTATTTGTTTGGGCTAACTGTAATGTTTCCCATGGAAGTTTTGATTCAGAAAATGTTTGACTGTAGTCATTTCTCTTTAAGCTTTCTGGCTAACAGGGAGTCTAGTTTGTTGGCTTGAGTGTAAAATCTATGTTGTATCCATCTCATAGCTTTCTATGTATGGTTTGACAGAACTGATCTTGTTTTATCAATGTCATGGCTTAGTTCAGTAGTTGAGTTTTCTGGTTAAGCTTTTTCCAGGTTTGCCAGCTCCCTCCTTTGAGTGGTTTCCGGAGTTGTAATTGTTTTTATGAGTAAATGCCAGTTTGATACAGGACCCTCTTATGAAGGCTTTGTGAGCAGCCCAAACCCATCCAATATCTGGATCTATATCTAGATTTGTAGAGAAAAACATTTCAATGTTTTGAGTTATGTGGTCTCTAAATTTTGAGTTAGATATTAACATCTCATTTATTCTCCATGAGTATGGTTGATGAGCATGTAAGAAATTAACCAATAATTAAATAATTAATGTATAATTTCTACAAGTAGTAAGTTCTTTTGGACAAATCAATAAACAAGCATACCCATAAGTTAATTAAAAAGGATATATTTTACATAAATGAATATACGGTTACACAATGGGTTTTAGACAAACAGATAGACAGTAGGTATAAAACGATATTTACAAAAAGATTATTATATGAATATACTACATTATTACTAGATACTACACCAACTGTTCTTTTGTTTACCCATAAACAACCTCAGGCATAAGTCTGTTACAGTATCAATGGAATAGATAGTCACACCTCAAGTTTCTCAGGGCAAAGTTTGTTTGTGATAAGTTGGTTGTGACTGAACACAATTTATAGATCATCACTTATAAAGATTTATACAACTACATATATTTTATGATACACTTATTAAAGGCACAATGTTTGAAAATGATCACTGTATAAGCCATATCTTACAAGCATTAGGGCCTAGAGTAATTGAAATGCTAACTGATGAGGAATCTGGCCGTGTACATGGGTGTAGCGTTATTTAGGTGGTCATAAAGGGAAGACTCTATTATCATGGTGTCTATTCTGGAATATGAATTATGAACAGGAGAGTAAAAGGTATATTATCTGTCTAAAGTAGTCTCCATGTATCAGTTAAGTGTAGTTCTTTGAACAGTGAGTCTATTTGATTACATTTTTTAGAACCTGTAATCTCGGCGCTGGGTTGATCTGTCTAAATGTGGATTTAAAGTAAGGTTAAGATCTTCCCCCAGGATTATCATAACCACATCTATAGACTTGAGGAAGCGTAATAGCGTGATAAAAGTTGTATGAGGTAAAGAGGTTGCAGAGTAAAAAGCAGTTAGAGAGAGTTTAACACCTAGAAGGTTGTCCGTTAGGAAAATAAAATTTCCTTCTTTGTCCATATGTTTTTTCTTGATGTTAAAAGGGAACTGTTTATGTAGTAAGATGGCAACCCCAGCTTATTTGGAGGGTTGGCTTGGTAATGTCAGGTAATGTATGTGTATATATTTAGGGATTTTGTTATGGGCAAAGTGAGTTTCCTGGATGAATCAAACATATGGGCGTAAGTGTTTATATGACAGAAATGCCTTACGTCTCTTGAAAGGTGAATTAAAGCCCATGACATTATGAGAAATAATTGTAAACAGTGTCTCTTTCAAACTACCTTATCATTAAGATATGCTGATAAAAGCAAGCTTGTGATAGTTTGAAGACGAGGTGGTATAGTGACACAGGAAGACGGCTGGCAAGGTCCCTGGAGGATGGAGATGCATTAAGCCATATAGCAACTTTGAAACAACTTGTGAAATGACATTGGCAAAACAAATAAGACAAAAAAAACTGTTATAAAAGTACAAAATATAAAAATACAAGATTAACAAGGTAAACAGTAAAGGACACATTAATCCTCAAATCTAGACTATGGGCACAACTGTGCCAAAGGGAAGGGGGGAAATACACACACCCTAAAAATCCTCTAATATGAGGAGAATACTGAGTAAGAAGGAACTAAATAAAGTACCACATTCCGGGTACCAAATCTGCCTACTAATTTATGAAATAAATTTGGTCCAGCATAAATATATTTAACAGTAGACAGGAGTTGACCAATGATATGCTATATAATGCTATATAAAGGTGTAGCTTGCTCTGTTGTAAAAGGGAATGGTTCCACTGCCATCGCGATCCACTTCCTATTAATGCTCCGTTCAATGTGGGGGAAGGTTGAGGCCTACATGCGGTGCCGCTGGGAGGCTGTTGTCTTGAAGAGCACCACCATCAGCTGTGTAGTTCCGGCCAGGGCATGATTTCTGTGTCGCTGTGCCGGAATAGGGCTCCTCAGGCATTAAAGCCGCTGTCGCGCTATGAGAGGCAGAAGACACAGGGTACCGTTGCTGTGTGATGTTGCAGTGTCAGTCCAGCACCGTTGAGACAGGATCGCATATCAGCTGGCCATTGCAAGCAGGGCCTCTACAAGACAAAGGGAGCACATCAGAGGTAGGGATATAAGCCAAGTGGGTCCATGTGTATGCCGGTCATTTTTCCCTGCTATATTTCAGCTAATGAAAGCACTCATATGAGATGGCAATAGGCAAGTTAACCGGCCTAAAAGTGGTATTTATTGTGGATTTACCACGGGGCACTTCACGGCAAGCTCCACCCCCCCCCCCCCCCCGCAACATCAATAATTTAAAGTTAATATTTATGCTAACGTTCAGTTTGTGTTAGTGTTATGTTTGCTGTTTCTTTGAAGTTCATATAAAATCAAAAACGATTAAATTTCAATTTAAATTGTGTGCTTTTTCTCATGAGTTCCGCTATCCCTATCTTCCCCATGTTACACTGCCCCGTTTAGAGCTGTTTCGCTTAACACTCCTATAACCTGGAACCTATCTACAGTGTTAAATGAGGTTTTCATGTACAATAGATTCAGATAAACTTATGTTTCATGCTGCCCTAAACTCAGTCCCAATGTGAGCCCCCATCTAAAGGCATTCTAACTAATTACATGTATCTTGAATCCTCCTCCCTTTCCACTCTTCTGGTCATAATTATCTTTGTTCCATGTTACTTGCTATCTTGTACCTCTTGTATGCAAATGCTGAAGCTCAGTTTGAGCTGTCATAGACTTCGGCCTAATTGGCCTACGCTTAAAGTCAACACTGAAGATCTTAACATGAAATCTAAATATGCCACTGCTACTGCACCTTTATGTTAAATTAAATACCTGATTCTCTACAGTGTTCGTGAAATAAATACCAATAATTTAAATTTAAAAACGTAATCAACAACTAAATATGTTTGAATAATATTAACATTATCCAGAGATACATTGGATAAAAGACATTATGTGTTCCCCCTGTGGATAATAACAATGTTAGCCATATAATATTGACACTTTTTACCTTATGACATTATTCATAAGATATACACATTGGGACACAAAGGGCCTCATTAAATTAGCCCTCGTAGTTCCCTTGGTCATCGCAAAAGGCATTTGTTTGCTGTTTGCGAGGACCAAATCCCCAATACTTCTACTCCTTGAGGCTAGGCTCACAAGGCATAGGCCTAGGGCAGCACATTTTTAGGGGGCATCAGGCTGTCTGAAATTACTAATGTAATGCCGTGGAATTTGCACAATAATGTCTATATGCAGAGACAATTATATCTGTACGTGTGCCTGCTACTTTCTGACGTACTGTATACCTACAGAGAAATATACATTTATTATTTTCTCTATAGGTGTGTGATAAACTTATAATATAACGGGCAAGAGGAAAAGAGGAGTACGGTCGTTGGGGTGCGCACAAATCTGAATATGAAAGCTAAATATACCACTGCTGCTGCACCTTTATGTTAAATTAAAGAAATATCTGGTTTTCTGCTCTCTACAGTGTCCATGTCCATAAAAAACGCAATCAACAGTATCTAAATATTTTTGAAAGATATTAACATTATCCAGAGATACTAATAACGCAACAAAGTAATAGGTGGCTCAGGTGTAAAAAGAACTGGGTATAATGGGGTGCTACTTGGGATAACAATTATATGATAACTAGCGAATTGCCCGTCAAAAAATGACGGCAATGAAATTGTAAGGTAGCTAATGCTGTTTAGTGTGTAATAATGAAATATATAATACATTAATAAATGAATATACTTTACCTATTTTAAAGCATTGTGTGGAAGAGCTGTGAATGTGTTTTGATGTTGCTGCAGCATTAGTGGTGTGGATCTGCTGTGTAAGCGTGCTGAATGTGTGCAGTGTAACACTGTGCGTGCGCGAGCCCAAACCGTTGTCGTGTACTTCCGCATTGGCGTCAAATGGCGAGTAATGTGTGTTATACGTTTGTATCGGAATATCCGTAGGTGTTTTGTGGTGTTTTGCGAGTTTCTTGTGGTGTTTTGCGAGTTTAGAGTGCTGTAGCCTCGTTTTCGTTTTGTTCGGCGGCCATTTTTTCTCTCGCTTCGTTTTTTTTTTAGTCTCTAAACTGTTTTATTTGAAGTAAAATCGAGGTGTAAGTTGTATTTTTGAGGTGCTGGGTGCTCCCTCTTGGTGTAGGTAAGTTTTTTATGTATGTGGTGTGTGTATGTATTGTGTTTTAGATTTTGTAATGTTCGCGAGTTGCGTCCGAGTGTTGCGAGTACGTAATGTGTGTGAACGTGTGTCGTATGTTGTTTGCGAGTGTCGTAATGTGTGTGTCGTACTGTTTGGGTTGCGACGTGAAGTTTGCGAGGGTCGCAGTTGCTGGCAAGGAGCGCCTTCGGCGCTCCATGCCAGCAACTGCGGCCCTCGCTTTGCGAGGTCCTCAGGTGCTGGCATGGAGCGCCTACGGCGCTCCATGCCAGCAACTGAGACCCTCGGGCAGTGCCCTCGCTTCGCGAGGGCCTCGGCTCGCTGCGCGAGCCGCGGCCCTCGCTACGCGAGTCGCGGCCCTCGCTTCGCGAGGGCCGCGGGCTCGCTACGCGAGCCCGCAGCGTTAGCAACAACTCGTACGCTCACAACTATATATGATAATAGAAACAGAGGAAAGGATATCCCTTTTGCTCTATGCAAAAGGGATATCCTTTCCTCTTTGTTTCTATTATCCAGAGATAAATTGGATAAAAGACATTATGTTTTCCCCTGTGGATAATAACAATGTTAGCCATATAATATTGACACTATTTAGCTTATGACATTCATAAGATATACACATTCAGACATAAAATATTGTCCCTCTTCAGTCTAAGGCTTCTACTCATTCCTAGATATCTGGTGGTAGGAGCTAGATAAAGTTGAACTGAAACAGGTAGAGTAGTAAGCAAATGGCAGCCTTTTAGCTAAGTTTCTATCAAAATCAGAATCATTGGAATTTATTGTTTAAATCAATGGATATGTGGGTTATATACCCTATATTTGTATCAGATTGTGTGTGTGTCAGATTGTGTGTAATAAGTGTGTAAGAGATGTGTATCAGAGGCCTGCCTGGCTGTGTGTGAGCGTGATGCACTTTTATCAGTATCTACATTCTTTATGACATCACAATGCAGGATAAGCTGTGCTGGTCAGTAGAACTAGGGATCCCTCTGGGTTTCCATGACAACTGGCTATACCACAGAACCCTATTATAGAGTGTCACTGTATAATGATATGTACAGGCATATATACGAACTACACGGTCACTAACTGATATATTGAATAGAAATAAATTAAAATCTTGGGTAAGAAAATAAAAAGATAGCAAGCTTTCAAAAGACTGGAGTGAGCAAACAATTCAAAGGAGAGCAACTAAGGTGATCTAATAGACAACACTTCTAAGAATTCATGACCTGAATATGTATCACTTAGAAAATAGAAGGGAGAGGGATGATTTAAAAGAAACCTTCAACTTTATCAAATGATTTAATAAAGTAGAACAAGGAAGTGTCTTCAAGAAAAAGAATAATGCAAGAACAAGAAGTCAGGATCTGAAGCTGAATTAAGCTAACCTTTTAGGTAAATAGACCAGATGCTATCTACTCTGAAAGATATAAGTCTATATAATGTGAAATGATTACCTTCCTCTGATCTGATTGGTATGGGACCAGCACACTGCAGAAATCTCTACCAGCAAACTGATACTCTGCAACTCACTATGCCAGTCCTTACAGATCTCTATGTTGTTGTGCCAATGCTCTGCTGATGCTGAAGGACTGACAATGTAGAATTCACTATTGGTTTCTACCAGTAGCGGCTGGTGAACTATCAAGTTGGAGGGGCGCCAGAGCAAGACTTGACTCCTCCCCTTTTCACAGACCCCGCCTGTAACACACACCTAGCGTCAGAAGTAGGGAATAATTACCAGCTTTAATATAAGGCTGAAAGGCTATTTATATTAGTTCTTTTTCTCACTCACTTGGAGAGTACACGTCTCTGAGTAGTGGATGGATTTGCCGAATGACCACATGATGGCGATGGATTTCACTAGCACAGTTTAATCCAGAGAATTAGCAGAAGACCATATATGGTATTCTTGAACGCATGGGTGTGTATAACTTTGAGAACCGGATATGTCTAGTTTTACATTTGGCCGAAGGAATCCTTTGTGTGGACAGCTGACCATTGAGGGGACTTTGTGAAGGACATGTGACCTAACTGACCAGTAAGAAGTAAAGGACATGAGTATGGGGGTGGGATTAATATATATATATGTATTTAAGCAGGGTTCCAAGTGGGTCTCTTCCTCTTGCAATCTACAGCTCTCTGGAGCTATTCCATCTACAGCTCTCTTCACTACACTGTGAAGGCCTGGTAAAGTATCATACTCTCATACACACACATGGACATAATTGGTAGCTTTAGAATGCCTTTCTGCTAAGTTAAGAGATGTTGTTTCCATAGTATTATCATGTATTATTAATGTATTTGTATTAATTATTGTGTTCTAATAAATGCACATTTTGTAAGCATAAATCTGTAATGCCTCATGAATATATATATATATTTATTGTTTTTCCGTGGAAGGCAAGAATCTCATAGGATGAGATTAGGATAATTATTATAATTCATAATTAATATGATTATGAATAATAATATTGTAATAAATTAATTTAACTGTTTTTATTACACCGCCCATTATTAAACTCCTCCCTCTGTTCTATTGATCTTTATATGCCCCGCCCAATGACCTTATACTTGCCCTGCCCATTGAAATAGACTCTACCTACTGATTTTTTAATACTGTTCTAAAATTCTAGAATCTTGGGATTCAGGCAAATAACATTTCTCTTCTGCATGAATGCAATGACACTCACAAACAGTTGACTCTCTTGCTCGGGGTGTCTTCAAGTGTAGTAGTCCAAAATAGTCTGCAGCCGCATATTGTTTGATCCTGGGCATGATATAAAATAAGCAAACAAATCAGAGGTTGCAAGACCCCAACCATACTTAAAAACACTTATGAAACCAAGCAAGACTATCTAGGCCCCAACCATACCTAAAAAACCTTAAAGTACCAAGCAGAACTATATAGGCCCCAACCGGACCTTAAAAACCCATATTACACCAATCAGGACTAAATAGGCCCAAACCCTACCTAAAAAAAACATAAAATACCAAGCGGGATTATATAGGCTCAACCAAACCTTAAAAACCGAAATAACACCAAGCGGGAGCATATAGGCCCAAACCGGACCTTAAAAACCCACACTACACCAAGCCGAGCCATATAGTCCACAACCGGACCTTAAGGATCCACATTACACCAAGCGGGACCCAACCGGTCTTTTAAAAATATAAAATACCAAGCGGGACCAAATAGTCCCCAACCGGACCTTAAAAACTCACATTACACCAAGCGGGACCATATAGGCCCCAACCGGACCTTAAAAACCCACATTACACAAAACAGAACTGTATAGGCCCCATCTGGACCTTTAAAACCTTAAAATACCAAGCAGGGCCATATAGGCCCAAACCGGGCCTTAAAAACCCACACTACACCAAGCGAAACCATATAGTCCCCAACCGGACCTTAAAAACCAACATTACACCAAGCGGGACCCAACCAGACCTTTAAAACCTTAAAATACCGGACCTTAAAAACCTACATTACACCAAGTGGGAACGTATCAGCCCCAACCGGACCTTTAAAACCTTAAAATACCAAGCGGGACTATATAGGCCCAAACCAGACCTTAAAAACCCACACTACACAAAGCAGAACCATATAGTCCCCAACCGGACCTTAAAAACCTACATGACACCAAGCAGGACCCAACCGGACCTTTAAAACCTTAAAATACCAAGCGGGACTATATAGGCCCAAACCAGACCTTAAAAACCCACACTACACAAAGCGGAACCATATAGTCCCCAACCGGACCTTAAAAACCTACATGACACCAAGCAGGACCCAACCGGACCTTTAAAACCTTAAAATACCAAGCGGGACCACATAGGCCCAAACCAGACCTTAAAAACCCATATTACATCCAGCGGGACCATATAGGCCCCAATGGGACCTTAAAAACCCACATTACACCAGGAGGGACCCCAACCGAACCTTTAATACCTTAAAATACCAAACGGGACTGTATAGGCCCAAATCGGACCTTAAAACCCCACATTACACCAAGCGGGACCAAACTGGACCTTTAAAACCTTAAAATAGCAAGCAAGACCAAATAGGCCCAAACCGGATCTTAAAAACCCACATTACACAAAGCGGAACCATATAGGCCCAAACTGGACTTTAAAAACCGACACTACACCAAACAGAACCATATAGTCCCCATCCGGACCTTAAAAACCCACAATACACCAAGCGGGACCCAACCGGACCATTAAAACCTTAAAAAACAAGCGGGAACATATAGGCCCAAACCGGACCTTAAAAACCTACATTACACCAAGCGGAACCATATAGTCTGCAACCGGACCTTAAAAACCCACATTACACCAAGCCAGACCCAACCAGACCTTTAAAACCTTAAAATACCAAGTTGGACCATATATGCCCAAACCAGACCTTAAAACCCCATATTACAACAAGCGGGACTATATAAGCCCCAACCGGACCTTAAAAACCCACATTACACCAAGAGGGACCCAACCGGACCTTTAAAACCTTAAAATACCAAATGGGACTATATAAGCCCGAATCAGACCTGAAAAACCATATTACACAAAGCGGGACCTTATAGGCCCCAATCGGACCTTTAAAACCTTAAAATACCAAGCAAGACCATATAGTATAGGCCCAAAATAGACCTTAAAAACTCACATTACACCAAGCGGGACCATATAGGCCCCAACCGGACCTTAAAAACCAACATTACACCAAGCGGAACCATATAGTCCCCAACCGGACCTTAAAAACACACATTACACCAAGCAGGACCGTATGGGCCCCAACCGGACCTTTAAAACCTTAAAATACCAAGGGGGACTATATAGGCCCCAACCGGACCTTAAAAACCCACAATACACCAAGCGGAACCATATAGTCCCCAACCGGACCTTAAAAACCTACATGACACCAAGCGGGACCCAACCGGACCTTTAAAACCTTAAAATACCAAGCGGGACCACATAGGCCCAAACCAGACCTTAAAAACCC
Source organism: Discoglossus pictus (assembly GCA_027410445.1). Lineage (NCBI taxonomy): Eukaryota > Metazoa > Chordata > Amphibia > Anura > Alytidae > Discoglossus > Discoglossus pictus. The sequence continues at coordinate 118,980,665 of CM050165.1, read as the reverse complement.
ATATTACATCCAGCGGGACCATATAGGCCCCAATGGGACCTTAAAAACCCACATTACACCAGGAGGGACCCCAACCGAACCTTTAATACCTTAAAATACCAAACGGGACTGTATAGGCCCAAATCGGACCTTAAAACCCCACATTACACCAAGCGGGACCAAACTGGACCTTTAAAACCTTAAAATAGCAAGCAAGACCAAATAGGCCCAAACCGGATCTTAAAAACCCACATTACACAAAGCGGAACCATATAGGCCCAAACTGGACTTTAAAAACCGACACTACACCAAACAGAACCATATAGTCCCCATCCGGACCTTAAAAACCCACAATACACCAAGCGGGACCCAACCGGACCATTAAAACCTTAAAAAACAAGCGGGAACATATAGGCCCAAACCGGACCTTAAAAACCTACATTACACCAAGCGGAACCATATAGTCTGCAACCGGACCTTAAAAACCCACATTACACCAAGCCAGACCCAACCAGACCTTTAAAACCTTAAAATACCAAGTTGGACCATATATGCCCAAACCAGACCTTAAAACCCCATATTACAACAAGCGGGACTATATAAGCCCCAACCGGACCTTAAAAACCCACATTACACCAAGAGGGACCCAACCGGACCTTTAAAACCTTAAAATACCAAATGGGACTATATAAGCCCGAATCAGACCTGAAAAACCATATTACACAAAGCGGGACCTTATAGGCCCCAATCGGACCTTTAAAACCTTAAAATACCAAGCAAGACCATATAGTATAGGCCCAAAATAGACCTTAAAAACTCACATTACACCAAGCGGGACCATATAGGCCCCAACCGGACCTTAAAAACCAACATTACACCAAGCGGAACCATATAGTCCCCAACCGGACCTTAAAAACACACATTACACCAAGCAGGACCGTATGGGCCCCAACCGGACCTTTAAAACCTTAAAATACCAAGGGGGACTATATAGGCCCCAACCGGACCTTAAAAACCCACAATACACCAAGCGGAACCATATAGTCCCCAACCGGACCTTAAAAACCTACATGACACCAAGCGGGACCCAACCGGACCTTTAAAACCTTAAAATACCAAGCGGGACCACATAGGCCCAAACCAGACCTTAAAAACCCATATTACATCCAGCGGGACCATATAGGCCCCAATGGGACCTTAAAAACCCACATTACACCAGGAGGGACCCCAACCGAACCTTTAATACCTTAAAATACCAAACGGGACTGTATAGGCCCAAATCGGACCTTAAAACCCCACATTTCACTAAGCGGGACCATATGGGCCCCAACCTGACCTTAAAAACCCAAATTACACCAAGCGGGAGCATATAGGCCCAAACCGGACCTTAAAAACCCACACTACACCAAGCCGAGCCATATAGTCCACAACCGGACCTTAAGAATCCACATTACACCAAGCGGGACCCAACCAGTCTTTTAAAAATGTAAAATACCAAGCGGGACCAAATAGACCCAAACCGGACCTTAAAAACCCACATTACACGAAGCTGAACCATATAGTCCCCAACCGGACCTTAAAAACTTACATTACACCAAGCGGGACCATATAGGCCCCAACCGGACCTTAAAAATGCACATTACACCAAGCAGGACCGTATATGCCTCAACCGTAGTGTTAAAACCTTAAAATACCAAGCAGAACCATAAGGCCCAAACCAGACCTTAAAAACTCACACTACACCAAGCGAAACCATATAGTCCCCAACCGGACCTTAAAAACCCACATTACACCAAGCGGGACCCAACCGGACCTTTAAAACCTTAAAATAGCAAGTGGGACCAAATAGGCCCAAACCGGATCTTATAAACCCACATTACACGAAGCGGAACCATATAGGCCCAAACCGGACCTTAAAAACCCACATTACACCAAGCAGGACCATATAGGCCCCAACCGGACCTTAAAAATGCACATAACAACAAGTGGGACCGTATCGGCCCCAAACGGACCTTTAAAAACTTAAAACACCAAGCGGGACCATATAGGCCCAAACCAGACCTTAAAAACCCACACTACACAAAGCGGAACCATATAGTCCCCAACCGGACCTTAAAAACCTACATGACACCAAGCAGGACCCAACCGGACCTTTAAAACCTTAAAATACCAAGCGGGACCACATAGGCCCAAACCAGACCTTAAAAACCCATATTACATCCAGCGGGACCATATAGGCCCCAATGGGACCTTAAAAACCCACATTACACCAGGAGGGACCCCAACCGAACCTTTAATACCTTAAAATACCAAACGGGACTGTATAGGCCCAAATCGGACCTTAAAACCCCACATTACACCAAGCGGGACCAAACTGGACCTTTAAAGCCTTAAAATAGCAAGCAAGACCAAATAGGCCCAAACCGGATCTTAAAAACCCACATTACACAAAGCGGAACCATATAGGCCCAAACTGGACTTTAAAAACCGACACTACACCAAACAGAACCATATAGTCCCCATCCGGACCTTAAAAACCCACAATACACCAAGCGGGACCCAACCGGACCATTAAAACCTTAAAAAACAAGCGGGAACATATAGGCCCAAACCGGACCTTAAAAACCTACATTACACCAAGCGGAACCATATAGTCTGCAACCGGACCTTAAAAACCCACATTACACCAAGCCAGACCCAACCAGACCTTTAAAACCTTAAAATACCAAGTTGGACCATATATGCCCAAACCAGACCTTAAAACCCCATATTACAACAAGCGGGACTATATAAGCCCCAACCGGACCTTAAAAACCCACATTACACCAAGAGGGACCCAACCGGACCTTTAAAACCTTAAAATACCAAATGGGACTATATAAGCCCGAATCAGACCTGAAAAACCATATTACACAAAGCAGGACCTTATAGGCCCCAATCGGACCTTTAAAACCTTAAAATACCAAGCAAGACCATATAGTATAGGCCCAAAATAGACCTTAAAAACTCACATTACACCAAGCGGGACCATATAGGCCCCAACCGGACCTTAAAAACCAACATTACACCAAGCGGAACCATATAGTCCCCAACCGGACCTTAAAAACACACATTACACCAAGCGGGACCGTATGGGCCCCAACCGGACCTTTAAAACCTACATGACACCAAGCGGGACCCAACCGGACCTTTAAAACCTTAAAATACCAAGCGGGACCACATAGGCCCAAACCAGACCTTAAAAACCCATATTACATCCAGCGGGACCATATAGGCCCCAATGGGACCTTAAAAACCCACATTACACCAGGAGGGACCCCAACCGAACCTTTAATACCTTAAAATACCAAACGGGACTGTATAGGCCCAAATCGGACCTTAAAACCCCACATTTCACTAAGCGGGACCATATGGGCCCCAACCTGACCTTAAAAACCCAAATTACACCAAGCGGGAGCATATAGGCCCAAACCGGACCTTAAAAACCCACACTACACCAAGCCGAGCCATATAGTCCACAACCGGACCTTAAGAATCCACATTACACCAAGCGGGACCCAACCAGTCTTTTAAAAATGTAAAATACCAAGCGGGACCAAATAGACCCAAACCGGACCTTAAAAACCCACATTACACGAAGCTGAACCATATAGTCCCCAACCGGACCTTAAAAACTTACATTACACCAAGCGGGACCATATAGGCCCAAACCGGACCTTAAAAATGCACATTACACCAAGCAGGACCGTATATGCCTCAACCGTAGTGTTAAAACCTTAAAATACCAAGCAGAACCATAAGGCCCAAACCAGACCTTAAAAACTCACACTACACCAAGCGAAACCATATAGTCCCCAACCGGACCTTAAAAACCCACATTACACCAAGCGGGACCCAACCGGACCTTTAAAACCTTAAAATAGCAAGCGGGACCAAATAGGCCCAAACCGGATCTTATAAACCCACATTACACGAAGCGGAACCATATAGGCCCAAACCGGACCTTAAAAACCCACATTACACCAAGCAGGACCATATAGGCCCCAACCGGACCTTAAAAATGCACATAACAACAAGTGGGACCGTATCGGCCCCAAAAGGACCTTTAAAAACTTAAAACACCAAGCGGGACCATATAGGCCCAAACCAGACCTTAAAACTTACACTACACCAAGCGGAACCATATATTCCCCAACCGGACCTTAAAAACACACATTACACCAAGCGGGACCCAACCGGACCTTTAAAACCTTAAAATAGCAAGCGGGACCAAATAGGCCCAAACCGGATCTTAAAAACCCACATTACACGAAGCAGAACCATATAGGCCCAAACCGGACTTTAAAAAAACACACTACACCAAACGGAACCATATAGTCCCCATCCGGACCTTAAAAACCCACAATACACCAAGCGGGACCCAACCGGACCATTAAAACCTTAAAAAACAAGCGGGAACATATAGGCCCAAACCAGACCTTAAAAACTCACACTACACCAAGCGGAACCATATAGTCCCCAACCGGACCTTAAAAACCCACATTACACCAAGCGGGACCCAACCGGACCATTAAAACCTTAAAATAGGGCGGTGTGCTCAGCACTATAGTGACATCATGGATAGAGGCTGATCTGCCTCGTTTGGCAGCCATTTTCCTCTCTTTTACTGAAGGGACAAACTTTGTCTAAAACCTTTTTCTTCTTTAAGTTTATAAAGTGGAGGAAATCTAACTGCCTGGGGGGATGTAAACCAAGAAGCAACTGAGAGTTCTGGCCGGCAGGGACTGAGACATGCCAAACTAATTGCAAAGAGAGCCGGCATAGCCGGTAAAACCAAGAATAGAAAATCTACGTAACAGAGTGGAAATAATTGAGCATCTAGGGCTACCCTAGAGAAGCCTGCTAAGACGGACCAACACAAAGGCCCATTAAAGAGCAACAGCGTTCAAGAGAAAATGGGGAAAACCAGAAAACCCCTATCATCTAAAAAAATAGATGAACATTTTAAGACCGCAGGGGCGCAAGCCATGTCCGCACAAGACCCAGGCTCAGACCCATCTGATGAATCGGACTCTGAAACGCAGGAAGCGGCCTCACAGCCGGAGGTTAATATCAACAATCTCTCAATGGCGAGAATTGAGTCCCTGCTCGCTGCCCACATTGATAGGGCGGTAACTGCGATGCAAAAGGACATACAGGAGATAGGCCAGCGGACCAAGCTTCTAGAAGAGACTATAGACCGAGTGGTGGAAGCCCAAGAGGGAGACAGGGCCAACATTACAGATAATGCAGCCAGAATCTCTAACATAGAAGACAAACTAGAGGATCTGGAAAACCGAGGGGGGTCCCCACTGCGGTGGTAGACCTTCCCAGGTACCTCAAGGCTGTAGTCGACAAGATCCTGGCAGAATTCCCGGAGCATGTCTGGGAGGTTGAGAGAGCGCATCGGGCCCTAGGTGGGAGCCGGAAACAGAACCTTCCAAAGGACATAATTGTCAGGTTTCTACGCCAGCAGTCCAGGAATTTAATCCTTGCGACCACCCGCAAAATGTCTTCAATCACGGACCCAGATGGAGCTACCTTGCAATCTTTGCGGACCTATCTCCGTCCACACTGCAAAAGAGGAGGCTCATGAAACCAGCCCTGGACGTACTCTTGAGGCATGGTATCAAATACCGCTGGGGATTTCCTTTTGCTCTCACATTCTCAGTGGGAGGAACCCAGTACACTTCCCGCTCCTTGGAGGATTGCCAGGAACATTTGCAGAGACTAAAACTCAGTGGCGAGGAATCGCCCCCAAGAGTGCAGCCTGCAATTGCCCTACCCCCTTTAAAAAGGCAGTGGACTGAAGGGGCACAGACCAAAATGCTAAAACTGCGGTCAGGCGACAAACCCAGAATTCTGAGTCAATTATGAACTGACATGCGTCACCCTGATCCCAAAGACTACATAGCTAAAGAAATGAGCACAGGAAAATTATAAACCTGATGGAACTTAAAGAACGCATTGGACTTCATAGAGGCCTTCTGTGCGGAGCATTTGAATACCCAGAGATGGGGAACTTAGGAAAAACCAGCCAGGCATTAGACGAAAGCTGCCTGGAGGACTGCAGAATTCCTAACTATCTATTGATCCAGGACTAATGCAAATGTGTTATTTATAGTTGTTCTCTCTCTTTTCTCTCTGCATTGATGTTCCTAACAGGTTTTGTATTATACTGCATAATAGATATAGCAGGAGAAAGGCTCCACAAGAGGGGACGTTAGCCTCTAGGGCCTGTTTTATATGTTTATATGTTTCTGTTTTCTTTTTTTCTCAGACTGGGACCAACTGTTTACAGTAGACTTAGATATTGGGAAGGATTCCAGCTAATGAGTGAGCAAATTAGCCATGTAAACTCTCTGTTACATCTTGTGTCCAGCATATTCTATTCTTACAGTGCCTTGGTGTGGCGGGTTCCTGACGGCCAGAATTAGAGTAGTAGTAACCAGGACCTCAGGGATACTTGGGGTTAAGGAAGGGGTGGGCAGCCCTGATAGAGCATTCGCCTCTTAGAATGCCCAGTATTGAACCCTTTCACTCTATGCATCCTTACTGTCTCGCTTGTCTTCTACCAACAAATACCTTTTTGCTCTTTTATTGGCCTCAGATACTCTGTCTCTCACAGTTTCCCCACATTTTGGTATCTCTGTTTTTCTGTGCTTTCCAGGAGGATAGTTCCAGAACGGGGCAGATTTACTCTAGAAGGGGCCCTGGTAGGCGCCAGGCTGCGGGACAGAGGACTAACCCTATTTACAGCTAAAAGCATAGCAGCCTGGGCACTCTTAGGGCAACCCTCTTTTACTGTAGAACTATGGGAAGGGATACCAGAAAACTTATGTTTATATTTCTGCACTCCTAACAGAGCAAAACAGGCGGAGACCCAGCGGGCCTGGGCTTGGTGCCTTAGAGTTCCTGAAAAGGGGACGCTGCTCCACACTCCCTCCTCAACGGTGCATAGGGAAGGTAAGGCCAGATTCACACACCACCAGCACAAATTATTAGCCTATCTATGACAGCTCCCCCTTCAAACGAAGGAAGGCTTTCCTGTATTACAAGACCCACAAGCCCTCGGTAATCCTATTACCCGAGACCCTCTTTGCCAGGAATAAGTCACCCACATATTTAAATAAAGACTATCCCCAATTCTATCATTCCACACACGCTTCTAAAAAGGAGGGGGTAGCAATATTACTGCATAAAAATGTTCAATTTCAGCTCACTTCTAAGATAGTGGACCGGTAAGGATATTTCATAATTGTGAAAGGCACTTTGTCTGGAGCCCCGATCTCTATAGCCTCCTTCTATGCCCCCACAACTGCACCGCACAGGACTCTAATTAGATTTCTGAGGGTACTAGAGAGGGGGGACTGGGGGAAATTGGTCATAGGAGGGGACTTCAACTTAGTTCTGGACCCCAGGGCGGATAAATCCAACACCTCGCTTCAGAGCCGCTTTTCTAAGAAAGCTAGGTGTAACGGATCTCCTGGCACCCCGACCGGGTACCTCCGTTGATAGACGCGTCCTAGTTTGCGCCGAGGCCTACAAGCACCGCACCGGACACCTCAACCACCACAGACTCCACAACCGCCATAGTTTAGCTGGAGCCGCGCCGTCTTCCTTCCACCCTGTATGAATCTCCAGCATCCAGGACCGTGTGGGGAACACCTCTCCTCCAAGGAGAGTACATCAGGAACAAGCGTTCAGTAGTTACAGCTCAAGGGAGTATGCAAAAGCATAGCAATCCCAAGTAATATATAGCGATCCCCTCCAATAACGAGATGAGACTACGTTTTGAAAGGTCAAGTAGAACTATTCTTTAATGACAGGGGATCTCCTTTTATGCAATGGTGCCCTCTGAAGGGCTACACCCACATAATTATCACAGCCAATTAGATACATGGTTCAACCCCCACGTCTCCTCCCCTCAGATAACAGGTAACACAATTAAAACAGACACAATTTTAACCACATTCTGGATGTACCCCAAAAACAGGGGGTACACCTTTAAGTCCAGCACCGTTCAATATCTCTCACCCAGGGGAACACCATATTAAAAAATGGCATGAATCAGACCAGGGGTTCAAAAGTTAGTAAAAGTATGTTTTTCACATAACACACAGACATTTCACATATCCCCCACACAATACACATATAGGACAATAGGTGTGGTCACCCCTCCCTGAGGCAACTTGATATAATCAGACAATGATTAAATCAGCCCTCTTTGTTCTTATCTGAGAATGAAAACACTCCACACAATCGACTCCCTTATCTGTAACAGGATTATCTCTCCTGCCAAGGTCTGCACTAGCCTGGGGCCAATATTCTGCAGAGCACAAACCAACACACATACAGTATATTACTAGGATCATATTTTAACCAAGAATTAAATAACCATAAACAGGGTAAACAGTGATGGGTTCCGTTACAGCTGGGATCTGAGCGCACAAAACTACCGAATAGCGCTCAGATCATCTTCACACAGTTCAATTGCCATGGAGCTAAAGTCTTTCCCATAGTCTTTCATTATATGAATGGGCTCCATGGCATATCTATCTGTGGTATCATGGTTCACACAGGGCAAGTACCGAATGACCCCAGTGTATGTAAAGGGCCAGAATGAGTGACATACACTCTGGTATGGCCGAATACTGTGTTTTAAGGGCAATATGTCCCCGGGCCATAGAAGCAGGGCAGGAGGCTGGCAAACAGTTCTCTCCAAGACAAAGTGGCGAAGGGCACTTCGTCACACATCTCCCCTCCGTTAGACGATCCACCAACCCACAATAAACCAGTGCTAGAGCAGCCCCCCCACAACAACAAAGTGCAAGAGCAGCCCACCCACAACAAACAGTTACGGCACCTGGATATTTCGCTGTGGTGATGGGGCAACACGCTGAGGGGACTTGAGGGGCAGAGGCCAGCGGCACTCTGCCCTGATGCCAGCTCTTCTGCTGGTATAACCTGCAGGACATCCTGCTCTGTACAGGGGACAAAGGGAGGGCAGAGGCCGACTGCACTCTGCCCCGCTGTCAGCTCTTCTGCTGGGGTACTTGGGACATATTCCGGCTCAGTAGCCAGGGAAACGTGGGAGTCAGTGGGGGTTAACATTTCCTCTGTTAACCCGGGGGCCACATTAGAAGTTAGCTGGGGAGGGGAATTTGTACTTACCCCCTCCTCCGGTTGTCCCAGTGAGGGTATTTGGGGATCTGTACAGGCTGTGGGCGCAGAGACTACGGTCCCATCTGCGCCGTCTGGGAGATTGGTGTCTCCCCTTGTCAGGGTAAACTGTCGCTGGGGAGGAAGGACGACACCTTCTGCCCCCTGTGGTTCACACTGCCGCTGGGGGGGAAGGACGACACCTTCTGCCCCCTGGGGTTCACACTGCCGCTGGGGGGGAAGGACGACACCTTCTGCCCCCTGGGGCTCACCCTGCCGCTGGGGGGGAAGGACGACACCTTCTGCCCCCTGGGGTTCACACTGCTGCTGGGGGGGAAGGACGACACCTTCTGCCCCCTGTGGTTCAAACTGCCGCTGAGGGGGAAGGACGACACCTTCTGCCCCCTGGGGTTCACACTGCCGCTAGGGGGGAAAGACGACAAGTTCTGCCCCCTGGAGTTCACACTGCCGCTGGGGGGGAAGGACGACACCTTCTGCCCCCTGGGGTTCACACTGCCGCTGGGGGGAAAGGACGACACCTTCTGCCCCCTGGGGTTCACACTGCCGCTGGGGGGGGAAGGACAACACCTTCTGCCCCCTGGGGTTCACACTGCCGCTGGGGGGGAAGGACGACACCTTCTGCCCCCTGGGGTTCACACTGCCGCTGGGGGGTAAGGACGACACCTTCTGCCCCCTGGGGTTCACACTGCCGCTGGGGGGGAAGGATGACACCTTCTGCCCCCTGGGGTTCACACTGCCGCTGGGGGGGAAGGATGACACCTTCTGCCCTCTGGGGTTCACACTGCTGCTGGGGGGGAAGGACGACACCTTCTGCCCCCTGTAGGGCCGGTAGAGAGACCTCGGTCCCATCTCTACCTGCCATCTGGAGGTCATCCCAGGACCAGTCAATGAAGTCTGGTTCCGCTTGTCGAGTAGGTTGGGGCTGCACGAAGCTGAGCAGGTGTTGGTAGTCCTGCTCCAGCTCCCACTCTCTTGTTACCAGGTGGGTCATGTCTTTGCTCACCTCGCCTTCGTCATCCCAGACATACATGCCCATCCGGTAGTCGTAGATGTCCCAAAACCTAGACTCCTCCGTGCTGCCAAGATCAATGTCGTCCTCCAAGGCATCCCATAAAAAACCCGGGCCATCATAATCATCTCCCTCCGGTAAGTCGTGTTCAGCCGTCCAGGGGGTAAGTCGAACGGTATGCCACCAGAGGGCCTGATATGCGTTGTCTAGCCATATCTCTCGCCGTACCAGGGTCTCTAGTCTTGTCACCCACTCATCCAGGGGCTGCTCTCCCAATAGATACATCCGCATCGCCACACGCTTCTGTAGCCGCTGCTCATCACTGGGGAGACTCTCACCTCGCCGCCATTGGGCATCTTCCAGGGCATCATACCAGAGTTCCTTTCTGTCTGCATCCCTGTAGTCCGCGGCCTCCACTTCATCCTCATCATGGAACGCTGTCCGAAAACTAGCCGGTTCCATCCTGCTGTAGCCAGGGGCGCTGTACGGATACTAGCGTTGCCCTCAATTTGTAACTCCAAACGTTACCGGTGTCTCCGTGCTGCTTTTCCTCTTACTAGGACGCCATCCCACCACTGCCAGCCAATGTAACGGATCTCCTGGCACCCCGACCGGGTACCTCCGTTGATAGACGCGTCCTAGTTTGCGCCGAGGCCTACAAGCACCGCACCGGACACCTCAACCACCACAGACTCCACAACCGCCGTAGTTTAGCTGGAGCCGCGCCGTCTTCCTTCCACCCTGTATGAATCTCCAGCATCCAGGACCGTGTGGGGAACACCTCTCCTCCAAGGAGAGTACATCAGGAACAAGCGTTCAGTAGTTACAGCTCAAGGGAGTATGCAAAAGCATAGCAATCCCAAGTAATATATATCGATCCCCTCCAATAACGAGATGAGACTACGTTTTGAAGGGTCAAGTAGAACTATTCTTTAATGACAGGGGATCTCCTTTTATGCAATGGTGCCCTCTGAAGGGCTACACCCACATAATTATCACAGCCAATTAGATACATGGTTCAACCCCCACGTCTCCTCCCCTCAGATAACAGGTAACACAATTAAAACAGACACAATTTTAACCACATTCTGGATGTACCCCAAAAACAGGGGGTACACCTTTAAGTCCAGCACCGTTCAATATCTCTCACCCAGGGGAACACCATATTAAAAAATGGCATGAATCAGACCAGGGGTTCAAAAGTTAGTAAAAGTATGTTTTTCACATAACACACAGACATTTCACATATCCCCCACACAATACACATATAGGACAATAGGTGTGGTCACCCCTCCCTCAGGCAACTTGATATAATCAGACAATGATTAAATCAGCCCTCTTTGTTCTTATCTGAGAATGAAAACACTTCACACAATCGACTCCCTTATCTGTAACAGGATTATCTCTCCTGCCAAGGACTGCACTAGCCTGGGGCCAATATTCTGCAGTGCACAAACCAACACACATACAGTATATTACTAGGATCATATTTTAACCAAGAATTAAATAACCATAAACAGGGTAAAACAGTGATGGGTTCCGTTACAGCTGGGATCTGAGTGCACAAAACTACCGAATAGCGCTCAGATCATCTTCACACAGTTCAATTGCCATGGAGCTAAAGTCTTTCCCATAGTCTTTCATTATATGAATGGGCTCCATGGCATATCTATCTGTGGTATCATGGTTCACACAGGGCAAGTACCGAATGACCCCCCTGTATGTAAAGGGCCAGAATGAGTGACATACACTCTGGTATGGCCGATTACTGTGTTTTAAGGGCAATATGTCCCCGGGCCATAGTCGCAGGGCAAGAGGCTGGCAAACAGTCCTCTCCAAGACAAAGTGGCGAAGGGCACTTCGTCACACTAGGCAAATACAAAAACTCTTGCACCTGGTGGTCTTGGTAGACGCCTGGAGAGGGCTCCACCCGAGACGGAGGGAGTATACTTTCTACTCCCCCACTCATGGGTCCTATTCACGCATAGACACTGTGTATGTGAGCAACGCACTTCTGGATAACACTCATAAAGCTACCATAATTCCCTGCACCTGGTCAGACCATGAAGCTTTCTCAATAGAATTGGACTTGGGTAAGCAATTCAATATGCCCTAGACGTGGAGACTAAATGAGTATCTGATCTCGCTGCCCACAGCCCAGGAACAAATTGAGAGGGAATTGGTGGCTTTTTTCGGGTCCAATGCGGGCAGGGAAACTGCGGTGGGATGGGTTTTGATGGCTCATAAGGCCTATATTAGGGGGGGGGGGGGTGTATTAAGCTGGCCGCTCAACATAAAAAACAGAACCAGCAAAGGGAGAGAGATCTGGCGAACAAACTGGCCCACCTAGAACACCAAAATCAGCTCTCCCCCAACCCAGCTTTGAGAGGGCAACTAGACAGGACTAGGTTAGAATTAGATAGTGTCTTGTCCATAAAGACGGACAAAGCATTAAGAAGGACCCAACACTTATTCTATGCCAAGGCGAATAAGCCGGATAAAATGCTGGCTAGGAGCCTGAAAGCCAAATATGCCCAGTCTAGAATATCCCAAATTAAAAATAAGACAGGGGAACTTACCTACAGCCAAAGAGAAATACAGGGAGTCTTTGGAGACTTCTACCAGGATATTTACTCCTCAAAGAGCTCTGCCACAGACAACTCTATTCTGTCTTATTTAAACACCCTTGACCTCCCCCGAATCTCACCACCAGACTTAGAATCCTTGAACAGGGAAGTGACGGTTAAGGAAATTATAGATGCAATTCAAGAGTTAAAATTAGAAAAATCCCCGGGCCCAGACGGGTTCACCAACATTTACTATAAGAAATTTTTTGCACTCCTAGCCCCGCATTTATGCAGTTTGTTCAATTCGATCCTGAGAGGAGACGCAACCCCCCCAGAACTAAATTTTGCTGACTTGACAATCTTCCCCAAGGAAGGCAGGGACCCTAAGGAAGTTAAAAATTATAGGCCCATCTCACTTTTAAATGGGGACGTTAAGCTGCTCGCCAAGATCTTCTCCCATAGGATTTCGGTGTTTTTGCCCTCCTTAATACACAAGGACCAGGTGGGGTTTATTCCACAAAGACAGACTGGGGATAATATCAGAAGGACTCTTAATGTCATACATTTAGCTAGGTCCAGGAACCTCCCAGTTTGCCTGCTTGCATTGGATATCGAGAAGGCGTTTGATACCATAGAGTGGCCCTTTCTGTTTGCCACTTTAACGAAATTTGTGTTTGAGGGCAATTTTCTAAATCTATTGCGTACATACTACACTGCGCCTAGAGCCACTCTAAAGCTGCCAGGCCCCCAGGGGATAGTCATTAAAATAGAGAGAGGCACGAGACAGGGATGTCCCTTGACTCCGCTGCTCTTCGCCCTGGCCATTGAGCCATTGGCTCAAGCGATCAGGGCAAACTCATCGATAGAGGGGGTGAGGGTGGGTCATCAGCAGTTGAAGTGTTCCTTGTTTGCTGATGACTTGCTATGCACTCTTTCAAACCCGGGCCCCTCTATAGACGCTTTGATGAGCATGATAAATCAAAATAGCGCTCTCTCTGGCTTGAGACTGAACCAGGAAAAAACAGAAGCCTTAAGTGTGGTTATACCCAGGGACATGTTAGATCGGTTGAAGGGAGAACATAAATGTATCTGGCCAACCTCCCACATAAAATATTTGGGAATAAACTTAACCGACTCTTTGCAGGGCATGTATAAAGCCAATTACCAACCCCTGTATAGGGTTTTGCAGAGGGACTTAGAGACCTGAAACAAGAGGCAGATCTCGTGGTTGGGTCGGATAGCCACGGTAAAGATGAATATCTTGCCGAGGCTGCTTTACCTGGCCAGGACACTGCCGGTGCAAATAAATAATGCCGAGCTGGCACGTTTCCAGTCCCGGATTTTTAGGTTCATCTGGAGAAATTGACCGCCGAGGGTGGCCCGGCAAATCATGTACTGACACAAATCACAAGGGGGCTTATCCTGCCCTAATTTCAGTCTCTACTTTAAGGCTGCTCAGCTTGCCTCCATTACATTAGTGCACTCTACTCCACTACAGCCAAACTGGGTGTTTATAGAGGAGGCACAGATGGCCCCGCTAACATGCGGGATCATTTTGTGGGCTCCAAACATGCAAATTTTAAATTCTCAAATTTCCAACCCCATAACTAAATTTACCTTGAGGATATGGGATTGGGCTAGGAAAGTACACAAAATAACTTATCCAATATCGACCCTCACGTCAATCTTCTCCTCGCCCTCCCTTCTATCCACCAGCATAGCAGGTTCCAAAGCATTTTGGATTTGTAAAAACTTGGACAAACTTGGGGCATGGTTTGAGAATAGCAAAATTATACCAGTGGCGGCAATGAGTAGGAGGTTGGAGGTACCACCCCAGGAAACTCTAAATTATATTAAAATTACACAGTGGATTGGAGGTATACACAGGAGTTGGGGGCCCCCTAGCGACTCTTGGATTTCGACTGTATGTAAAAATATAAATCTCTCAGGTGGCACCTTAGGAGCACTATATAGCATCTTTAACTCACCACAGAAACCTTGGAGGCCTTCCTTCGTAACAAAGTGGGAGGTAGATCTACAGCAGAGCTGGGATGGGAGCAAGTGGGCTGAGTCATTCTCGAGTCTGTCTAAAGGTTCATATAATTATAGTCTGCTGGAAACTTCCCTAAAAATACTACATAGAGCGTACGTGACCCCGGCCAAATTGAATAAAATATTTTCAAAGATCTCGGATAGATGTTACAGGGGCTGCCAGGGCAGAGGGGACTTTATGCACACGTGTTGGAAGTGTCCTGAAATAGCTAAAGTATGGACGGTGACGACTAAGCTGCTCTCTCGAATATTTAAAACCCCGCTTAAACCATCAATCCAGACCTGCCTTCTGGGTATTCGTTACCCAGAGTTGGGCCAAAAGGGGAATAAACTGGTCCAGTTGATTTTTCTGGCTACTAAAAACATCATAGCCAGGAGATGGAAAAGCAGCTGCATCAACTTTCAGGAAGTAGTTAACAAAATAAATTTCCTATGTATTAATGAAAGAAGGACCCACATTCTACTAGACACTTATCATACATATCTAGAAATATGGGAACCATGGATTTTATCTCCAGATTGTATACTTTAGGAATCACTTAGGTCAATCAAGCGCTGGAAGGAGGAGTGGAGTGTGGAGTGGCCTGGAACGGAGAGGTAGAGGACTATTTCGGAGATATCTGGGGCACCAAGGTAATAAGAGGAAGGCAAAGAATGAGACGGGGGGCATCATCTAGGAAGGGTACAAGGCCCTTTAGAAAAAAAAAAAAAGGGATTCTATGGATCACTGTTTTAATATTAATATTTCTTCTTCTACTTTGATTATTGTGTATTCTCCAGCTTCCTTTTTAAGGAGGTAAAATTTTAGTTTATACTTGATGAATCCAATTGTTCTTTATTATTAAGGATCACTTAAAAAGAAAACAAAAAAGAGTTGGAAAAGCAGGATTGATAGTAGTAATTTTCTTGTTTGAAATGTTTATATGACTTTATTGAAATCAGTAACAAACACCTTAAAAGTCAAACGTTATATGAAGTTTGCAACTTAATCCTGTATATTATGATCTCAAAAATGCTGAATAAAAACCTTTTGAAATAAAAAAAATTAAAAATTAAAATAGCAAGCGGGACCAAATAGGCCCAAACCGGATCTTAAAAAACCCACATTACACAAAGCGGAACCATATAGGCCCAACCGGACCTTAAAAACCCACATTACACCAAGCGGGACCATATAGGCCCCAACCGGACCTTAAAAACGCACATTACAACAAGTGGGACCGTATCGGCCCCAAACGGACCATTAAAAACTTAAAATACCAAGCGGGACCATATAGGCCCAAACCAAACCTTAAAAACTTACACTACACCAAGTGGAACCATATAGTCCCCAACCGGACCTTAAAAACCCACATTACACCAAGCGGAACCAAACCGGACCTTTAAAACCTTAAAATAGCAAGCGGGACCAAATAGGCCCAAATTGGATCTTAAAAACCCACATTACATGAAGCGGAACCATATAGGCCCAAACCAGACTTTAAAAACCCACACTACACCAAACGGAACCATATAGTCCCCATCCGGACCTTAAAAACCCACAATACACCAAGCGGGACCCAACCGGACCATTAAAACCTTAAAAAACAAGCGGGAACATATAGGCCCAAACCGGACCTTAAAAACCTACATTACACCAAGCAGAACCATATAGTCCGCAACCGGACCTTAAAAACCCACATTACACCAAGCCGGACCCAACCAGACCTTTAAAACCTTAAAATACCAAGTGGGACCATATATGCCCAAACCAGACCTTAAAACCCCATATTACAACAAACGGGACTATATAAGCCCCAACCGGACCTTAAAAACCCACATTACACCAAGAGGGACCCAACCGGACCTTTAAAACCTTAAAATACCAAACAGGACTTTATAAGCCCGAATCAGACCAAAAAATCCCATATTAAACCAAGCGGGACCATATAGGCCCCAATCGGACCTTTAAAACCTTAAAATACCAAGCAGGACCATATAGTATAGGCCCAAACTGGACCTTAAAAACTCACATTACACCAAGCGGGACCATATAGGCCCCAACTGGACCTTAAAAACCCACATTACACAAAACGGAACTGTATAGGCCCCATCTGGACCTTTAAAACCTTAAAATACCAAGCAGGGCCATATAGGCCCAAACCGGGCCTTAAAAACCCACACTACACCAAGCGAAACCATATAGTCCCCAACCGGACCTTAAAAAACAACATTACACCAAGCGGGACCCAACCAGACCTTTAAAACCTTAAAATACCGGACCTTAAAAACCCACATTACACCAAGCGGAACCATATAGTCCCCAACCGGACCTTAAAAACACACATTACACCAAGCGGGACCATATGGGCCCCAACCGGACCATTAAAACCTTAAAATACCAAGCGGGACTATATAGGCCCCAACCGGACCTTAAAAACCCACACTACACCAAGCGGAACCATATAGTCCCCAACCGGACCTTAAAAACCTACATGACACCAAGCGGGACCCAACCGGACCTTTAAAACCTTAAAATACCAAGCGGGACCACATAGGCCCAAACCAGACCTTAAAAACCCATATTACATCCAGCGGGACCATATAGGCCCCAATGGGACCTTAAAAACCCACATTACACCAGGAGGGACCCCAACCGAACCTTTAATACCTTAAAATACCAAACGGGACTATATAGGCCCAAATCGGACCTTAAAACCCCACATTTCACTAAGCGGGACCATATGGGCCCCAACCTGACCTTAAAAACCCACATTACACCAAGCGGCACCATATAGGCCCAAACTGGACCATTGAAATGTTAAAATACCAAGTGGGCCATGTAGGCCCAAACCGGACCTTACAACCCCACATTACACCAAGCGGGACCATTTAGGCCCCAACCGGACCTTAAAAACCTCATTACACCAAGCGGGACCATATAAGCCCCAACTGGACCTTTAAAACCTTAAAATACCAAGTGGGACCATATAGGCCCCAACCGGACCTTAAAAACCCACATTACACCGAGGTGGACCATTGCGAGCCTCTCCCCCCTCGACCTCTCCCCTCCCTCTACTTTACTGGCCTGATGTTCATAAAGCGCCTTGCAATAAGCTCCTTTGTTACTCATTGCGAGCCTCTCCCCCCCCCCCCCTCTACTTTATTGGCCTTGCTATGAGCGCCTTTGGCGCTCATCACGCGCCTCACAATGAGCGCCTTTGGCACTCATTGCGGGCCTCACACCCCTCCTCTGTGTCTCTTCCCCCCCTCTGTTACTTCCCCCTCCTCTGTGTCTCTTACCCCCTCTCTCTCCTCCTCTGTGTCTCTTCCCCCCCCTCATCTGTGTCTCTTCACCCCCTCTTCCCCTTCCTCTGTGTCTCTCCTCCTCTCCTCTGTTTCTCTCCTCCCCTCCTCTGTGTCTCTCCCCCTCTCTCTCCCCACCTTTGTGTCTCTTCCCCCCTCTCCCCCTCCTCTGTGTCTCTTCACCCCCTCCTCTGTGTCTCTTTGCCCCCCTCCTCTGTGTCCCTTCACCCCCCTTTTCCCCCTCCTCTGTATCTCTTCCCCCCTCTCCCCCTCCTCTGTGTCTCTTCGACCTCTCTCCCGTCTCCTCTGTATCTCTTCCCCCACCTCTTCTTTGTCTCTTCCTCCTTTCCCCCCTCCTCTGTATCTCTTCCCACCTCCTCTGTGTCTCTTCCCCCTCTCCCCCGTGTCTCTTACTCCCTACTCTGTATCTCTTCCCCCCTCTCCCCCCTCCTCTGTGTCTCTTCCCCCCTCTCCCCCCCCTCAAGTGTCTCTTGCCCCTCCTCTGTGTCTCTTCCACCTCTCCTCCCCCCTCTGTATCTCTTCCACCCTCTTCCCCATCCTCTGTGTCTCTTCCCCCGCTCCCCCTCCTCTTTGTCTCTTCCCCCTCCTCTGTGTCGCTTCCCCCTCTCCCCCTCCTGTGTCTCTTCCACCTCCTGTTTCTCTTTCCCCCTAAAAAAATGCTTACCAATTGTTTTTATAGAGCTTGATAAAATTATGTCCCAAACCCATACAATTAAGCTTTTAAAAATTGTCAGAAGTAGAAAAGAAACAACAAATTCATTCACAAAATCATCAATTACCAATCCCAAAAGTCAATATGGTTCTTTAAAGAGATCGCCATACTCACAAACGCCGGGTATAACTTGCCAACATCAAATTCAATGGTCTTTCAAAATGACGAGTGAGACGCACCATTTCAGAGGGATATTAGAATACTGTATTGGTCCGAATATAAGCCGCACTTTTTTCCGATTTTTGCGTTTGCGAGTTATAGGTGCAGCTTATATTCGCGACCGTAAAAAAATGACAGCCGATTTGCGATCTTGCGAGTTACGCGTGTGCGGCTTATATTCGGGAACGCAAAATCACTGCAGTTTTGCGAGTTAAGGGTGCCGATTTGCGTGCTTGAGTCAACATTGTAGCAATTGAATAGCGATTTCCGGTTTTAGTGATTCTAGCATCCTGTAAGGCATGTAACCTGCAAAAGAAGTTACAGTACATGTTAGAAAGCCTGTTTCTTGCAATGGCTGATCACTTGGAGAGAAAAGCATCAACAAGCCTAGGAATGAGGCGTAGTTATGATGCAAGCTTCAAAATTGCAGTTGTTAATTATGCAAAAACCACAAGCAACAGAGAGGCTGGAAAAAAATATGGATTGGATGAATCTAATGTGCGACGTTCAGTTTCCACCAGAAAATCTTTCGGGGCACCAAAACATGGCAAATTCCAGTACTTGAAGCTGGGGTGTATATTGCTACATTCAAGATATGAGGAAAGATGGGATGCCAATTTCACGTGAAGTAATCCAGCTGAAAGCCTTAGAAATTTCAAAAACCTTAAAAATAAATAAGAGGGAACTTCGTGCAAGCAATGGTGCTTGCCGTCATTTTATGCGGAGAAAGGGTCTCGCTCTTCGACAAAGCACTTCATTGGCACAGAAACTGCTGGCAGATTTTGAGGAGAAACTGACTAGTTTCCAGCGGTATGTCCAATTGCGGCAGCGTCACTCATACCCATTAGACCAGATGGGCAATGCGGTATGTCATCCAATTAAGGCAGCGTCACTCATACCCATTAGACCAGATGGGCAATGCTGACAAGACGCCCTTATTTTTTGACATGCCAAGCAATAAGACAGTAGACCAGAAAGGGGCAAAAAGTGTCACCTTAAGAAATACCGGCAATGAAAAACTCAGTAACGGTGATGTTAGCTGTTACTGCTGACGGAGGAAAGTTACCCCCCTATGTTATTCTGAAGCAAAAAACTTTGCCCAAAGAAAGCATTCCTGAGGGCTTAGTGATTCGTTGCCAGGAAAAAGGCTGGATGACAAAGGAACTGATGGTTGACTGGTTGTCTGTAGTTTGGAATTGCAGACCTGGAGCACTGCTCACTAAGAGAGCCATGCTAGTATTGGATGCTTTTAAGGGTCATCTCACTCCTGAAGTGAAGAATAAAGGTGCTGCACAGAAGACAGACCTCGTTGTTATACCAGGTGGCATGACTTCAAAGCTACAAGTGCTTGATGTCATTGTGAACAAGCCGTTCAAAGACAACCTTCGCAAGCAGTATTCAGATTGGCTTCGGGAAGGGGATCATGCTCTTACACCATCTGGCAAGATTAAGAAGCCGTCAGTGACACTCCTGTGCCAATGGATTCTAACGTCATGGTCAAGTATTTCATCTAACTCCATCATCAGGGGGTTAAAAAAATGCTGCATGTCCAATGCATTGGATGGTAGCGAGGATAACTTGCTATGGGAGGAGACTGAAGAAAACAGTGACAGTGATGAAGTGAATACTGGTGACGAAGTCAGTAGTGACACCAGTGATGACTGTGAATAGTAAAAAGTTTCCTTGTTACCTTACTTGTTACCTTATGTTTCATGTTACCTTAGCTTTCTGTTGATGTTACCGTAATATTGACAACCTGCCTAAAGAGTTACCGGATAATGTTTTCCAAATACTGGATACCGTATATGGTACAGTATATGGTAAAATAAAATCACTATTTTATTTCCTAAATCTAATTGACTTTTGTCTTTTTTTCTCCAATTTTAAGGGTGCGGCTTATATTTAAGTACTATCTTTTTTACAGGTGCGGCTTTTTTGCGGGTGCGGCTTATATTCGGACCAATACGGTATATCCCAGAAATGAGGAACAAACTTTCATTAATATAAGTATCTTAATTACTAATTTGGATCCAATGACATATGCCATATTTTTCCCACATGTGGAAGCAGGTTGGTAACCCAAATTAACCCTTGAGAGTTACCCAAATTCATAAGTGCGTGTGAGAAATAATATTACCATGCTTGAATTTAAAGTGGCTCAAACTGCCATTTGAGATGGATTCAATCCCATTTTATGTGGCGGAATACTGACACAACAATGGATCATTGATTCATATTTGCAAGTTGAGGCTAATAATTTAAACTTCATCAAATATCAACAAGATAAACTACGTGTAGAATAGTATTCTGGACTGATGGATTATGTCGCTGAGGTGGCTACAACCAGAGAGCTGCCAGCTGGCAAAGGCATCATTTTTCCTTCTTCTTTTCAAGGATCTCCTCGCAATATGCGAGAAAGATACAATGATGCTATGGCTATTGTAACTAAATATGGCAAACCAGATTTACATGTAATCCACAATGGCCAGAGATTGTACAGAATCTGCTAATTGGACAAACTGCTTCCGATAGACCAGATTTAGTTGCAAGAGTCTTTAAAATCAAATTAAATGAATTAATATGTGACATAACCATAACTCAGTTATTTGGAAAATGTCTGGCTTATGTTTATACCATAGGATTTTAAAAAAGAGGCCTTGCACATGCACATATTCTTATAATCCTCCAAGAGAAGGATAAATGGGATACTGGTGACAAAGTGGATTCAGTGATTATTGCTGAACTACCAGATCCAGAAATACATGGTAGACTATATGAGATTGTAACTCATGGACCATGTGGAGATATTAAGTCACCATGTATGGAAAATAAGAAATGTACAAATGATTTTCCAAAAGATTATAGAGACAAAACGTATGCTAATTGTGATGGCTATCCATTATATAGAAGAAGAGAAGGACAAACTGCCATTATTCGTGGAAAAAGGGTAGATAACAGTTATGTGGTACCATACAATCCACATTTACTCATGAAGTATAATGCACACATTAATGAGGAAGCTTGCATTTCTATAAAATCCATTAAATATGTCTACAAATATATTTACAAAGGCTATGATGCAGCTACTGTAGTGGTCAAAAGTGCAGGAAATCACGAACAAAGTGAGTTAGTACATGATGAACTTGCATCTCATGTAGATGCTCGCTGTGTAAGTGCGCCAGAAGCAATGTGGCATATTCTCAAATTTGAAATGCATGATCGCTCACATGCAGTATATGGATTAGCTGTACATTGGCCACAAAGACATTTAGTGTATTTCCATGTTGGAAATTAAACAAATGCTTTGGCACAAAGTGAACATCGGCAAACTACACTAACTGCGTGGTTTCAATTAAATTGTACTGACTTGGAGGCAAGGGAATTGCTATATATTAATATTCCATACCATTATGTTTTCGTTAATGGATTATGGCAAAAAACGAAAAAGTTGTGGAAATAAAATAATACCAAGAATTTACATTGTAAGTCCAAGAGACCTTGAACGTTTCGGCTTACGATTTTACTTCTAAATGTTCCAGGTGCACAAAGTTTTGAACAGTTAATGACATAGTTTATGAATCATTTCATTTAGCTGCGTGACACAAAAACTTCCTAGCTGATGATACAGAATGGGAAAGATGTCTAGAAGAAGCAGCACTATGTCAAATGCCACGGCAGATGAGGGAACAATTTGCATTCATTTGTATCTTCTCAAATGCATTAGCTTTGTGGGACACATTTAAAACAAATATGTCTGAAGACTTTTTGCAACAATACAATGAGCCTATTGCACAATTAAAAGCATTCATTGAAATTCAAGCGGTCTTTTTATCTCATGGATTAAGTTGTGCAAGTTTTAATCTGCCAGATCCAGGTCTCATAGACAACATAAACTTTGAAGACTGTGACACTCAGTTTCAAAGAGAAAGAACAGAAGAAAGACTTGCAACTTTAAATACATTACAATTGCAAACATTTAATGCAATCAAAAATGCCTTAGATGATGACATGCTCAAAGAGTGTTATTTCTATCTAGATTGACCTGGCAGATCAGGAAAAACTTATCTCTATAATTTATTGATGAGTTTTGTTCGAGCACAAGGTCAAATAGCATTGCCATTTGCAACCACTGGAATTACCGCACTTTTGTTAGAAGGTGGATGAACTGTGCATAGTGGATTTAAACTGCCAGTTCCCATTCTGGAAACATTATTGTCAGATATTCGAATAACATCATTGGAAGCAAAAAATAAATAAAAAAAGTAAATTAATTACAATAGATGAAGCTACAATGATGTCATGCCATGCCCTACAATGTATTGACCGTTTGCTATGTGAAGTCAAGGATAATGATTTGCCATTTGGTGCAAAGGTAATGTTTTTAGGTGGAGATTTTAGACAAACATTACCTGTCGTTGTACATGGAAATCGAACTGACATTGTCGAAACATGTAAAAAGTCAAGTACACTATGGAAACTATTTACCCATTTTCAATTACAACAAAATATGAGATCAGAAGGAGAAAATTAGTTCAATGATTGGCTCATTAACATTGAAGAAGGAAAAACAGAGCAAATACAAAATTTACCCAATGATACTGTGCACATTCCAGCTCATATGATTTGCAAACAGGATCTCATATCAGCTATATTCCAAAATACAATGAATAACGAGGACTATGCAGAGCTTGCCAACAAAGTAATACTAACATGAAAAAATAAGGATGCATTACTCCTCAATTTCATACATGCTGAAATTCTAACTGGTACCCATAAAGGAGAGAGAGTTTTCATACCAAGAATAGATTTGGCACCAAGTGAAAGTAGCCTCCCTTTTGTACTTCAAAGGAGACAATTTCCCATCATCATGGTATTTGCCATGACCATTAATAAATCACGAGGACAACTTTCAAATTTGTGGGTATCTTTTTAGAAGAACCGGTATTTGCACATGGGCAGCTGTATGTTGCATTCTTAAGATGCAAGAATCTAGAGGCTATTAAAGTTTACATTGAAAACAACCAAAGTCAAGGTGATTTATTACATGATGGCTGCATATTTACAAAAAACATTGTCTACTATAAGGTACTATAACTAAAATTCAACAAAAGATAACAATACAAGACATGGCAAAAATCAAAAATAAATAATTTCACCTCAACGACAATTTCACAAGAAAGTTTTAAAAAAAATAGAGCACAGTGGTTTGATTTTGAGGACGAACTTTTATGTCACTCAGGCTCTTTTTAGAGGACAACTATTTCAATAAGAAACTATAAAATGGCAAAAAACATAGAGAACAGTGGTTTTACTTTTATGAGGACCACTATTTCATATAGGAAACTCTATGTGCCATTTTCCAACAATACTTTCATCTCAAGAACAAATTTACAACAACAACAAAAAAAACAAATATAGAGAACAGTGGTTTGATTTCGAGGACAAAATTTTATGTCAGTCAGACTCTTTTTAGAGGACCACTATTTTCATAAGAAACTCTATAAAATGGCAAAAACCAAAGAGAACAGTGGTTATACCCTGCGGACGAACTTTTATGTCTGGCGGTCTCTTTTTAGAGGACCACTATTTCAAATAGGAAACTCTATGTGCCATTTTCACAAATTACAACAAAAACAACAAAATGTCAACCATCAAAAATCCACAACGACAAAATAAGGTATTGAAATTTTATGGAAGTGGCCTTTTAGCATGATTAGCCCCACAAAACACTTTGCTTGCATTTTATGACAATTAAAGTTTAAATGTTACTTCCTTAAGTTACTGTTTACAATGTTACTATTTTTGTTTCATTGCAATCTGAGTAATCTGATCGCCAGTTAACGGGGTCAAAAAGGAATTTTTTTTTTCCCCTTTGATACAATTGGCTAAATTTCAATGGGGCTTTTTACTTTTTGCCTTCCTCTGGATTCAATACCTATTTAGTTTACCAGTTGTTAATCTACAAGTTGCATGTTACAAAACATTATGTCATGTTTACAATACTCATTAATACAATGTTGACCTGTTCTTAAATTAAAATTTTACTACTCTTAAAAAAAGATGATTTACCAGTTGGTCAGCTACAAGTTGCATGTTAAAACAATAAACATGTTTCATATAATAATTATACTTCTTTATAGATAAGAAAAAGGTTTAAAGTGTCAACTACTCATATTGCTTGCAAAACAGAATTAAAAACATACACATTTACTTGCCGTCATTTTTTGACGGGCAAGTGACTAGTAACCCAATAAATGACAGAATGATTTTAATTTGAATTCAAGGCAATCCATTTAATATCACAGTGATCCAAGTCTATGCTAAAGAGGCTGAAGTTGTCCAGTTCTACGAAGACATTCAGCACGTCATAGATAGAACACCAAGAAAATATGTTACTATCATCATAGGAGATTGGAATGCTAAAGTAGGGATCCAAAAGACACCTGGAATAATTGGTAAGTTTTGCCTTGGAGTACAAAATGAAGCCAATCAGAGATTAGTAGAATGTTGTCAAGATAATTCTCTGGTCATAGCAAACACCCTCTTCCAACAGCTTCAGATACAATTTTACATATGGACATCACCAGTTGGACAAAATAGAAATCAGATTGATTATATACTTTTTCCCCTCCTGGATCGCTACCTTGTCGTGGAGAAGGGGCTTGTGTACTTTGATGAAGCTGTGAGCTATACCATGTAGGGTAGCCAAGATGTTCAGGTCATGGCCCAGAGGTCAGACAAATTGTGGTCCACTGGAGAAGGAACTGGCAACACACTCCAGTAACTTTGCTAAGAAAACTTTATGGACTGGCACAACCAGAGACATAACAATATGGCACCGGAAAATTAGCCCCTCAGGTCAGAAGGTGCCTACCAAATTACTGAGGAAGAGCAGGGGGCAAGTACAAGTAGCACCAGATCTAATGAAATGGTTGGGCCAAAGCCAAAACGACATCCAGCTGCAGATGTATCTGAAGGAGAAAGAAAAGTCTGCTACTGCAAAGAACAATTCAGCATAGGAACCTGGGATGTTAGAACTATGAACCAAGGCAAACTAGATGTGGTCAGGAATGAAATGACAAGGTTAAACATTGATATCCTGGGAATTGGTGAACTTAAATGGACTGGAATTGGACATTTCACATCAGACAACCATCAGATCTTCTACTTTGGTCAAGAATCCCGCAGAAGAAATGGAGTAGCCGTCCTAGTCAATTAAAGAGTGGCCAAAGCAGTGCTTGGTTACAACCCAATAAATGACAGAATGGTTTCAATTCAAATTCAAGGCCAGCCACAGTGATCCAAGTTTATGCTACAACCATGGATGCTAAAGAGGCTGACGTTGTCCAGTTCTATGAAGACATTCACCACATCATAGATATAACACCAAGAAAAGTTGTTACTTCCATCATAGGAGATTAGAATGCTAAAATAGGAAACCAAAAGACATGTGGAATAGCTCGCAAATTTGACCTTGGAGTACAAAATTAAGCAGGTCAGAGATTAGTAGAATTTTGTCAAGATAAGTCTCTGGTTGTAGCAAACACCCTCTTGCAACAGCCTCGAAGACTACTCTACTCATGGACAGCACCAGATGGACAACATAGAAATCAGATTGATTATATACTTCGTAGCCAAAAATGGAGGAGCTCTCTATAGTCAGCATAAACAAGACTGGGAGCTGACTGCGGCTCAGACCATAAACTTCTTATTGCACAGTTAAAAATTAAACTGAAGACAAGAGGGAAAACCATCAGACCAAGTATATACAAAATAAATAATATCCCTTGTGAATATGCAGTGGAAGTAAAGAATAGATGTAAGGGACTAGACATGGAAGATAGAATGCATGGAGAACTTGCTGTTATCCAGGGAACAGCAACAAAGAATATCCCTAAAAGAATGAAAAGTAAGAAGTCAAACTGGCTTTCTGATGAGGCTTTGAAAGTAGATCAGGAAAGAAGGAAAGTGAAAGGTAGTGGAGATAGAAAAAGATTTGTCCAACTGAATGCAGAATTCCAGAGGATACCAAGAAGAGACAAGGAGACATTCTACAATGAGCAAAGTAAAGAGATTGAAGAAGAAAATTTGGAACCTAAAAGGCACCTTTCATACCAAAGTGGGCGTGATAAAAGACAAAAATGGTGGGGACTTAACAGAAGAAGATCAGATAAAGAAGAGGTGGCAGGAATACACTGAATATCCTTTACAGGAAGGATCTTAACAACAGTGATGACCTCAATAGTTTGTTCAATGAGCTGGAGCCAGACATATTGGAGAGTGAAGTGAGATGGGCCCTAGGATATCTTGCTAATAATAAGGCTGCAGGATGTGATGGAATCCCAATTAAACTATTCAAAATTCTACAGGATGATGCTGTGAAAGTGTTCCTTGCTTTATGCCAACACATTTGGTAAACTCAGCAGTGGCTAATAGACTGAAAAAGGTCAGTCTACATCCCAGTCCCAAAAAGAGGCAGTGTCAAATAGTGGTCTAATTATCGAACAATTGCACTAATTTCACATGCCAGCAAGGTAATACTTAAGATTCTACAAGCTCAATATTCCTGGAAGGAATATCAACAACCTCAGATACCCTGATGATACTATTCTGATGGCTGAAAGTGAGGAGGAACTAAAGGTCTTATTGATGAGGGTAAAAGAAGAGAGTACAAAACTTGACCTGCTGCTCAACGTGAAAAAGAGGAAGATCATGGCAAATGGCAATCTCACGTTCTGGCAAATAGACGGGGATGCAGTGGAGGCAGTGACAGATTTTATTTTCCTTGGATCCAAGATCTCTGCAGATGGTGACTGTAGTCATGAAATTCAACAATGTTTGCTTCTGGGGAGGAAAGCTATGGCCAGCTTTGACAAGCTAGTAAAAAGTAAAGATATTAAACTATCAACAAAGGTCTGCATAGTTTGAACTATAGTATTTCCAATAGTAACATATGGATGCGAGAGCTGGACCATAAAGAAGTCTGAGTGCCCTAGAATTGACGCCTTTGAATTGTGATCTTGGAGAAGGCTGCTTTAGAGTCCATTGGACTACAAGAAGATCCAATAAATCAGTACTTCAGGAAATCAAGACAAACTGTTCACTAGAAGGTGTGATCATGAGGCTAAATCTCAAATATTTTTGTCATATCATGAGATGGCAGGATCCCCTAGAAAAGACTTTGATGCTGGGAAAGATTGAAGGTACAAGAAGAAGGTGGATGACAGAGGTGGAGATGGATAGATGAGGTCACTAAAGCAATGAACATGAACTTGATGGAGCTCAGATGGGCAGTGACTGAGAGATGCACCTGGCGTGCTGTGGTCTATAGAGTCACGGAGAGTCGGACGTGACTGAACAACTACAACAACAAAGACCTGGAGAAAAACAAGACCTGGAGCTTACTGCAGATTAGATCAAAAGCTTCTTATTACAAAATTCTGAATTAAACTGAAGAAAAGAGGGAAATCATCAGACCTAGTAGATATGAAATAAAGAAATACCCCTGGTGAATATGCAGTGGTGGTAAAGAATACATTTAAGGGACTGGACATGGAAGACAGAATTCTGGAAGTACTTTGGACAGAAGTTTGGGACATTATCCAGGAAACAGCAACAAAAAATATCTCCGAAAAGAAAGAAAAATAAGAAGGCAAACTGGCTATCTGTTGAGGCTTTGAAAGTAGCCCAGAAAAGAGGAAAAGTGAAAGGTAGTAGAGATAAGTAACAATTTGTTCAATTGAATGCAGAATTCCAGAGGATAGCAAAAAGAGACAAGGAAACATTCTACAATGAGCAATGTAAAGAGATAGAAAAAGATAACAGAATGGGAAAGTCAAGAGATCTCTTTAAGAACATTTAGGATCACAAAGGAACCTTTCAGTACAGAGAGAGACAGGCCAGGTCGTTTTTGAAAGAAATACTGCTTGGTTGGAGTCTAAACTGTAGTGGCTTTTCAGAACATTAGATTACTGGAGGGTTCTAAGGATCACTCTTCCTCCAGCCACTGCCAGTCAACTCTTGTCATGACCATAAGACTGGAAAAGTGTAACTGAAGATCTTGTGTAAAATACTAACTAATCGTTTCACCTGTAACATTTTAATTGTATAATATTGCTAATGTTTGCAAGGATAAAGATTTATTACTAGAAGTAATATAACGTCACGTACAGTAGCTGTGTCACAGGTTACACTGCATATTCCTTATCATTGCAAAATGTTCAACAACTTAGCTTTTAAATTCAGCAGCCGACTCTGTATGAAATCTGAGCCATTTTTAGTGCTGACATTGTTGTCAAAAGTAAACCAATAGCATTATCAATAGATCTAAGTCCCATATCCTATGCTCCCCACAGTGGCCCATGATAATATTATTATATTTAATATTTGTATTTTAATGACTGAGTATTAATTGGACAGTGTAGAATTATTAGATTTTAATAAAATCTAAATGAAAGCAACTCAGAACAGCTGCAGAGCAAACTATTTGCTCTCAGTCTTTCAAATTTTTCAAATGAAACTTGGATCAAATGTTGACACAAAACAAAACTTTCTAAACTCTCTCTCTCTCTCCTCCTTTTTCTTTTTTTATCTTTCTTGTACGAAAAATAAGTAGTCTACAGTTATGTACTAAAGTAGATAATTTACATTAAATAGAGACACAGTGGGACTATGTTCTCTTCCTCTGTCCTGGACTAGATAAGAAATGAAAAACTAAAAGACACTCCATGAGACTTTGTTTACACTTCCTCCAAATTGTTACATACAATAAAGGTGGATCAAACAGATTTTTTTAACTGCTTCTTTATATTGCTAATTTTCTTAAAAGAATATAATTTGTTAAATATGAAATACAATTTTTTGGTAAGTTAAGTTTTTTTTTTAGATGCATCATAGAATTTTTGGGATCTGGTCCTTTCAAGTTAAGTAAGCCTCAAAGCATTTTTTTGGTTATATATGTTGATAGTAAAGGTTTTTTACCCAGATATATTTAAAAAAATTACCAACCCTATTGCAATATAAGATTATTATCTTATTTGAATTATGATATTTTTTTTCAACAAAATGGCTCAAATCCAGAAGAAGCAAAAGCGTGGTATGTTACACATGTGTCAAATTAGGTCAAACAGCAAAAACTTACAATGTGTGCACATTAATATGAAACACATAAATCCTGGCTTTTGGCTTTATACAGGGTTTTAGCCTTCCAAGTTTTCTTTTTATAGTTTTTTAAAGGAAAAATACTGTTTTTTATTGCTTGAACACTTAAAAGATGAATATATTTCCAAGTATACAACCAATAGTATATATTGCCAACAGTATATAACGCCAATAATTGTTAGATAAATTATTATTATTGTAGTTCATTTATATTGCGCCAACATATTCCGTTTCGCTGTACATATATTAAGTTCAGTCAAAGATAAATACAAATGAACATATAGCAAAGATAGGAGGGCACTTTCTTTGATCTAGGAATCCAATGTCCATGGTGAATTCCCAAAGTACTTAGGATAGAAACCTGCAGAGTTACAATCTACGGTATAGTGAGTGGTAAAAGTGGGAGAGAGAGGTGATAAGCATGTTAGGGTGGAAGGTGATATGCTTCTTTAAAAAGATGCGTATTAAGTGAGGTTTTAAATGTTTTGAGGCAAGAGGATAATCTGGTGGAGTGAGACAGAGGCAAGGAGTTCCAGAGACTAGGGGCAGCACGAGAAAAGTCCTGGAGGCAGGAGTGAGAGTAGGTGACAAAAGTTGTCGAAAGTAGAAGGTCATTAGCAGAACGAAGAGGGCAGGTGGGGGAGTATTTGGAGATGAGAGTAGAGATGTATGGGGGAGCGTTATTGTTGAGGGCTTTGTAAGTTAGGGTCCTGATTTTACATTTTATTCTTGAGGCTAAGGGAAGCCAGTGGAGTGATTTACAGAGAGGTGATGCCGACCCTGAATGTTGTGTACGGCAGATGAGTCTAGCAGAGGCATTCATAATGGATTTAAGTGGAGATAGTCGGGTGGTGGGTAGGCCACCAAGAAGCGAGTTGCAGTAGTCTAGTCGAGAGATGATGAGAGAGTGTATAAGGATTTTAGTTGTGTCTTGTGTAAGATAGTGACGAATTCTGGAGATGTTTTTTAGATGGAGAAGACAAGATTTAGTTAGTGATTGTATGTGAGGGATGAAAGACAGAGCGGCGTCCAGTAGAACTCAAAGACAACGAGCTTGGGAGGAGGGGGTGATGATGTCGTTGTAGACAGTGAGAGTGATGTGAGGAATTGATGCTGTGGAAGAGGGAGGGAAGATTAGGGGTTTAGTTTTAGACATGTTGAGTTTGAGATGGTGGGTGGACATCCAAGAGGATATACTAGAGAGGCAGTTGGAGACGTGTGTTAGAAGAGAGGGGGATAGATCTGATGCGGAGAGGTATATTTGGGTGTCAACTCCATAGAGATGATAATGAAGCCCAAAAGAGTTTATGAGGGTACCAAGTGAGGAAGTTTAGATGGAGAAGAGGAGGGGGCCTAGGACTGATCCTTGGGGTACACCAACAGATGGGGTGAGGAGAAGAAGAGGTGTCGGAGGAGATACTGAATGATCGATTTTGTAGTTATGATGAGAACCACAAGAGAGCTTTGTCTTGAATACCGAGGGAGAAGAGGATATGGAGTAGAAGTGAATGGTCGACAGTGGCAGAAGCAGCAGAGACATCTAGAAGAAGAAGAATTGAAAAAGCGACCTTTTGACTTGGCGGTAAGCAGGTCATTGGTGACTTTAGTGAAAGCTGTCTCAGTGGAGTGTTGGGGTCGAAAGCTGGATTGGAAGGTGTCAAGAAGGGAGTTAGAGGAAATAAAGCCGGTAAGGCGTTATAGACGAGCCGCTTTAGCAGTTTGGAAGCCAGGGGAAGCAGAGAGATAGGACAGTAGTTAGATGCAACGTCAGAGTCAGATGAGGGTTTTGTGAGGGTAGGTATAACTATGGCATGTTTTAGAGATGTGTGAGAGCTGGGATTAGTGTGGTAGAGAGGGAAGATATGAGCTGAGATGGAATAGGATCCTGAGGGTATGTAGTGAGGCGAGTGGATGATAGTAGTTCAAAGTGGCTGTTGTATTGGAGAAGGGAGAAGACTGGGTGTTGTTGGTTGGTTTAGAGGGTGGAGTGTGAGAGCCACAATGAGATAAGAGTTCATTGCGGATGTTTTAAATTTTATGAATAAAATGGTTGGCAAATAAACTAAAGCTAAAAAAACAATTAGAGGGTGACTGATATTTTATAGTTTTTTCTTTTGAAAAACTTAATGTCATAATGTGCAATATGTTTTTACAATGTTTAAAAAAATAATTACAGTCTTTAATTTTAAATGATTGTATTTAAATTTGTTTAAAAAGGAAATCTTGAGCTAACAGTTTGGGGAATTTATCAAATATTTTAGATATTATAAGGTAACAAACATTGGAGTTTTCTCTCTCAATTTAATAATATATCTTATTCTACTTTAATGTGTTTTCGAGATTTCCAGAGCCCAGGTAGTCAACCAAAGATATGTCGACGTTTCGCTGCCTTTAGATATTTAGTAAGACTCTTAGGGCCTCATTCTATTTGGGGCTGTTACTTGCAAGTAACTCCCCCGATTTGCTACTTTTGAGCTACTTACACAAGTAGCTCTATTTTTATTTAGCTATTCTATTGTCCAGGCCCACACGTTAGTCTCCCTTCCCAATAATCGCAAACCCTGCATTCGGAAATAGCATCTACGGGCCTGAACATGAAGCCTGTAACTACCACTATCGAAACAGATAATGGAAACAGAGATCATCATCATGACATCAATGTTTTCAACCTCCAAGCCCGTAGGACTTTGAAAAATGCAGCTGGCAAACCTGCTGCAGTGTCCACACATTAACCCCATGTTGCGGGGGTCCCAATCGGGACCCCTTCAGGGTCTACACATTACCCCCATGATGCGAGGGTCCTGATCGGGACCCACGCAGGGTCCCGACATTAACCCCTTGCTGCAGGGCAGAAGGAAGAGTAAAAGGCCTTCGACCCTGTCCACAAATTCAGCCATAATGTTTATAATATTGCACAGTTCTGTACAGTAAATTGTAGAGGCACCTGAGTACTCTGATAACTGAACATACACTTTCCTCTTTTTGAAAGTAAAGTTGTTATTTTTTGGAAGGGGCACATGGCAACCCTATTTGGTTGGCACGCTGCTCCAGGGATGGAGTATATGAAGCAAGTGCCAAAGTGGGTTTTTGGAAAAGAAGACACAGGGATATGGTGGAAGAAACACAGGGTGTGGGCAAGGACACAATCATAGCATGTTTATGACAGAAAAGACACAGGGTGGTTTATGGATGAATTTGAACAAGGTGGATTATAAAGGAAAAAGCAAGGTGGGTTATATCGGAACAAACTAAGCAATTCTGGGGAGGGTGATGCTGAAACAATGGTTCAGGGTTGCGAGCTGGTGAGAGTATGTGGAGTCATTATCACCAGCAGTTTTTTATAGCCTAGTGTGGTGCCCATATGATTTTTTAATTATTCTGCAACTTCTGTTTGGGTCTATGACCTCTTGACCATTAGAAAGCATAGATCTGTCTCCAGTGGAAGAAAAATAATCAAATGTGTAATAGAGTTCAAGATATGAATATAAGAAAAGAATTAGCAGCATCTCAGTTATATAGAGCTAAATTGTCTCTATTGACAATTCTCTACCACAAAGAGCATTATTAATTAATTACTTATAACAGACTCAATCTGATACAAGAGTTCACTAAGTGCCTGCTGTGGAGAGGTAAACTATAGGAAACGGGTGAAAAATACATTACATTTAGCTGAAAACAGATGTACAGTAAATTCATGAAACTAATAATAATTTTAAAAAGGGGTACTGTATGACAAAGGACTAGACAGATATTCTGACACATGAGGAATTAATTGTCCATCTCCTGAGAGTTTACAGTTTAAAGGGGGTGGGAAAGTTACTCAATGGGTGAGAAAATGTGATGCATATTTATCTAGTCAGCAGACAGGACATACTGGAAATGTGGTTGTGTGTCCAGGAAGGATCTCAGATATTCAATGTTGTTTTGCATTTCTCTTCACATAGCACGTTCAGGGTTGTGAGCCAGTTCCTCCTCCAGGACAGTATTTGTTTTTCACTAGGACAGTTCATTAAATTGACAGAATGCAGAATCTCTCAGTGTGTGTATGTTATTGCTCATTCTCAATGTGTCGTATATTTTTTAGGAATATATATGCTTTTCAATCACATATAATAGTTGTCAAACTGCAAGTCGTCACGCTTTGTGAGCTCGCGAAGCGAGGGGCCACATTTGTGGAAGGTGGAGGCTCCAACGTCGACTGCAATGAGCCAAAGACTCATTGCGGGCCACAAATGCGGACCCTCGCGAATCAAGGGGCCGCATTTGCGGAGGTGGAGGCTCTACGGCGCCTCACTCGTGATTAAAAACAACCTAGAGAAGCAAGACTTTGGAAAAAAACAACCACGATGCAGGACCTAGAAAAAAAAACAATAACACGCAATGACTAAATAAAGACTTACACAAAAAAATACAAGCCACGAGACTTAGAGAAAAAAAATTACGACCTCGCAAAAATACGAAATTAACAGCCGTAACGCTGACGTCCACAAACAACAAAAACACTTCCAAATAAAAAAATAAATAAACAAACACACAGCATTGGGGGACAGCAACCACATCTGCCAGTGAGGTTGCCCCCCAATTAAAGTTAAATTTAAGAAGTTTTGGAACTTGAAAATCGGCTAAGCGAGAAAAAACATGGCGGCCGTAAAAAAATGAAAACGAGGCTACACAACCCAAAACCCGCAAATAACAGCCAGGCATGTACGACTTTTGACAAAGACGTACAAGGTACAAAAATGCTAAATTACGAGGACGCAAAAACACTGCGCACAGCGAAAAACATGAAAAACATACAAAATATAAACACAAATTTAAAAAAAACAGTACACACAGCAAAGGGGGAAAGCCAGAACGTCTGGGAGTCAGGTTGCATGCAAATTTAAGTCCAATTTACTGAGTTTAGCCACTCAAAAATCCCCTAAGCGAGAGAAAAAATGGCCACCGAAACAAACGAAAACGAGGCTACACGACCCCTAAACCCACAAAACACCGCCAGGCACATACGACTTTTACACAAACCCGTAAGAGCTACAAAATACACTATTAGCAAGGATGCAAAATCATCCACACCCGCGTACCACATGCACAATCGCCGCCATTTTACAACAGTAACTTATAAAATGCGGAATTACACAGCTAAACAAACGGTTTGCCTTCGCGCACGCAGCCTATTTACACTACACACTTCACACATTCCTGACACTTGCACCTCAGCTCAACAACACTGTAAATCTACATTATATGATGCAGGAACATCAAAACAGATTGTTAGCTCTTCAGCACATTGCTTGCTGCATATATTAATTACAATTACGTAAAGTATATTAATTTATAATTTTAATAATTAATTAATTATCATTGTTAAATACATATACAGAAAAAAGAAAAAAAACAATAAAGGCCTTCACTGAGCACCTCACATGGAGCACCAACGGCGGTCAGAGGACACAAAGTACACCAGGGGAGAGGCTCGCAATGAGCGCCAAAGGAGATCAGCGCAGACCTTACAATGAACGTAAAAGCGGCTCTGATAAAAAATACACCAACCGAGAGGTTCACAATGAGCGCCCAAGGTACTCACACGACCAAAACACTTACTTTCTGTGGCAAACAGCACTACCTGCCTTACAATTGTATTGCCCCGTCATTTTTGACGGGCAAGTCGCTAGCATAAATTATATATGACATAACAACGCAGACCCTCTGATATATAGTGGTTGAGGTACTTCTTCTGGAGATAACAATCTATAAAGATTGGGTGACATTGTAAATAGCTGATAAGTTAATTTTGTATACATGGTGTGACATAAAAGGGGTAAAACATATGAGACTGATGTTGTTGTGCAGTCCTTCAGTTGTGTCCGACTCTATGTGAACCTATGGATCAAATCCTGCCAGGCACATTGTATATGGTTGTGCACATCCATATAGTTTACATTGCAAAGATACTTGAGTGGGTAATTGTAATTATACATATACATAATTGTATATGACAGGCAATGAATTAAAGACTTATGTGCCAATTTGACTATTACCTATATTTATTTAGTCAAAAAAGGATAGTATAGATACTTCCCACTTCACTACAGTAACCCTTTAAGGTTTTTGTACATCAGATATATTAACTTGTAAATCTTCAGTCCTTAAAGGGCCAGTTAATTCAGCACAACTTGGAGCACACCACTGTAAAGTTCTCCTAAAACATGTTGAAATACTTTTTGAATTTTTTAAATAGGTGTTTTTTTTACAGAAGAAATCATAAAAGAAGTGTCTGTTTTCATGAGTCACTGGCAGTGCCCTCAGACAGACACACAGCAACAGCTGTGTGCAGAGAGCATAAACAGAAAGAGAGTTAACCCTTCCCAAATTCATATGTGCAGATAAAGGACTGCTGGAATCAGCTAAAGAGTACAGTTGGGGGTTACCATGTCCTGCTGCATTCCAAACTATAAATCGTTGTGCTCTTCATCGCTTGTTGTTGGCAGATGTTGTTAATAATGGAACAGCAGGAGTGTGTTTGTAAGATCTTAGCAGCCTTATTAAATTGTGATTTGGCCAATTGAATAGGGCTCTACATAAGCACATAGCATTTTTTTACAGAAGTTTTTAGTTAGTGAACATTGCTTTTGGATAGAAGATCACTAACTAAAAACTTCTGTAAAAAAATGCTATGTGCTTATGTAGAGCCCTATTCAATTGCCCGAATCACAATTTAATAAGGCTCTAGATTTTTAACTGTTATTTGTGTCATTTAAAAAAACAATAGATCATTTTAACATAAAATCTTGTGCTCTTTCACACCGTGGTAAAGTAAATGTCCCTTTAAATCTTTATATTAATTAATCTTTGCAATGTTTTATGTTTATTGAGTTCTAAGCTTCTTTTATATTCATATACCTACTTACTTAAAATAGACTGAAGGTAATGACTGGGGTGAACTGTTTCTTCATGGAGAAGTTGGCAACATAACTCTGTGATACTCACAAAGACAACTCTCCTTACATAACTGCTCACTAGGGATTACATATACAGAACAAATGGCAAAACCCACACATAAATTAAGGTGACAAAATGTCCCCTTTAATGGAAGACACTTCTGAAAAATATACATTGCAGAGCTACTTTGAAACTAAGTGCATCCGTGCCATGCCAATTAATGGTGAGATCTGTCCACCTTAAAGTCTATATAGTCAAGAACAAATATGCTGAAGTTCTTTACTCCTACAGATGTATCTCCTCATATGTGTCATTAGTCCTTATTTATAGATTGCTAACATTTTCTTTAGAAAGATGCAATAGGTACAGTAAATTAATGAGATTTGTAACTATACATATCTAAACATTTCTTATTCCATTTGCTTTTAAAAAAAAATATTACCCCAATTCTTATACTGGGCTTTTTGTCTGTACAATTCACATATTTGCCCAATTATTCAATCTTACCTTTATCTATACAAACGTTTGGTCTCCATGTGCAAGGTAGAGTTTCCTTCTTTAGGGCTTCCTATAGTCAGCGGCTCATCTGTTAATCGTCCTGATCTGAATGACTTTGCCTCTAAACACAGCTCCTTATATAGTGCCTGGGCTCTGTGACATCTTCTGTTATGACATATCTCTGATGTCAGAAGTGATTGTTACCTGGTGGGCCCAGCTCAGCCTTGTGATATCTGCCATTAGACAACTCATCATACAGTGCTTTAGAAATATCCCAGTTTGCTCCCATGCATATAAGGGTGGACAAAAACATCAAAACTTACATTTACAGAATCATTTTAGAATGGGTACATGTTCGCCTCCATCTGTTTTCTACTTATTAATTGCCTCCTGACATTTACCTTCCACTGTGTGGGTTGCCTCAAATAAGTTGGAGAGTTAAAAGGGAGAATAAGCTATAGACTGAAATATAGAAGTGTGCAAGGCAGGATGCAAAAGAGAGTGCAGTGTAGGCAGGGTTACTAAACTGTCTTGTTCAAAACCTTAAATGGCAGTGTTGTCACACAATTTTTCTGTACAGTCTTTTCAATAATTATACCAAAACATACTAAACTAATGACATTTTCATTACTGCTTCTGAATTTCTGACGTTCATAAATGCCACATTCCTGTTGTGAAGATATCATCTTCAACTGGGCATCGCAGTTGGCTTCTGGAAGTGGCTACTGGTCTGTCTTAAAGTGATAGTACCTCATACATTTTTATTATGCTGCCTATGAATTAAACACAAACCAAAACACATCAAATGAACAAAAAAATATTAATAAAAAGCATTTTGAAGGGAAAACAGGGTTAGCTAGCCACATGCGGACATATTTTTAGTAGTCTCTTGCAGATATTGTGGCCATGGTGGGTTGAGCTTTGGGGCACGTTTACATGTTAATGTGAGGGAACAAAAAATAATGATTATAGTTTTTTTAAAGTTTATTTGGATGGGGAGGAGTGAAGAGGTTCTGGAACTGCAGGAAGGTCTTCAGATGTTCACATCCCTCTATCTTTATTTCAGTCTCTCATTCTTTCTCCACTTGCTTTGTCCTTTCTCTCCCATCTCTTATCCATTTTCTTTCTCTCTTTCTTTTCCCTCCCCCCTTTGTTCCTATATCTCTTTAGAAATGAGATGTGAAAGGATTGAAATATGAGGAAGAAGGGAGTCGAAGAACGGGGAATGAAATAAAAGTTTGAGGGGTAAAGGGTTAGAAGAGAGTTAGTAAGAAGGAAGAGGAATAAGGAGAGACGGTAGGAAGCAAGGAGAGAGAGAGAAGAAAGTGGTAGAGAAGAAATGTTGGTGATGGAAGAAAGGAATAAGAGGAGGATGGGTAAGAGTTAGTATAAGAAGGTGGAAGGAAGAGGACAGGGGAGAAGAGATGAAGAAGGAGAGAGGGGTATGAAGGAAAGAAAGGAGGATGAAGGGAGGAATGAGAAGAGAAGGAAAAGGGGAATGAAAGTAAAAGAAAGGGATAAGGAGTAAGAGGAGAAATATGGAGAAGAGGTAAAGGCGTGAGTGAGAAAAGAGAAAGGAGAGGAAGAAAGGAAAGACAAAGAAGGAAGAGTAAAAATTAATGAGGGTAAAGATGGAGGGAAGGAGAATAAGAAATGGAATAAGTGATAAAACAGGAATGATGGAAGGGAGGAAAGTAAGGAGAGAGTGAAGAGGAAAACAGAAAGAGTGTATGGAGATGGGCGAAGAACAGCAGGATGGTGTAAAAAGTAAGGTTGGATGAAAGCAAAGTAATGAATGAGAGCAGCAGAGGCGGTGCAAGTGGTGCAAGGCACCAAGGCCCCTGGCCTCTGAGGGGCCCCCGCGGACCTCCTGCGTGTCCCCTGTAGCTCCCACAGCCCTCCCTTTTCCCCTGCAGGTCCTTGGGTGCCCCCAAGGCACTGTGGCCCCCTGGTACCATGTACCCCCCTGGGCTCCCTATGGCCTCTAGGCCCAACTGTGGCCCCTGTGACCCGTGGGTCCCCTGCAATCCTTTAAGGCACACTGTGGCTCTCACTAGGCCCCAGGGGCCCCCTGGAAACCATGTGGCTCCCTAGGCCCCTTATGTCCCCATACTACCCTGTATCCCCCTGGTGTCCCTATGGCCCCCAGGGTCACCTGTGGCCTCCAAGGCCTTTATGGCCCTGTGGACCTCCCGTGGGTCCCCTGTGGCCCCTTATGGCCCACTGTGGTTCCCCACAGGCCCCAGCGGCCTTCTGTACCCCATGCAGGCCCAGTGTTCCCCTCAGCCTTCTGTGTTGCCCCTCGCAGACCTCTGCGGGTTCCCTCAGCCCCCTGTGTTCCTTCTCAGTCTTCCGTGGCCCCTTGCATACCTCTGTGGCCTCCCTCAGCCCCCTGTGTTCCCCCTCAGCCTCCTGTGGCACCTTGCAATCCTCTGTGGGCCCCACAGCCCCCTGTGTCCTTTCTTGGCCCCTTGTGTCTCCCTCAGTCCTTGCTGGTCCCCCGTACGGAACTCTGTAAGCCCCCCAGACCTCTGTGGCCCTCCTTGGCCCTCTGGCCTGCCATGGCCCCTCCTCACCCCAGGAAGTGGAGGGCAGCATTGAGCAGGTAAGAAAGTATTTATATATATATATATATATATATATATATATATATATATATATATATATATATATATATGTACTGCGTTGCTGGGGGGCTTCGGGCACTAGCTCCACCACAGATTATCATACAGGTATATGGGAACATCATGAGAGAACAGTGTTTGCGTTGTACTGTGTACCTGGTCGTGTAAAATGTTCTTATATTCTTTGGTCATTATATAACCATGCAGAGCAATCATCGGACCTAATAACTCACATGAGGATGGTTGTCCATACCATGGATCCCAAACCAAGTTTAACAGTTGGCAATAAACATTGTGACTTGAAGCTTTTGGCTTTCTCCAAACATAAACCATGACATTATGAGATGTAGGAAAACAGGTGAGAAATTACCTATTACACAATATTACTTTTTTCCATTGCTCAGACATTCAGGTTTTGTACTTCTTACACCAAGTTATGTGTTATGGGTGTACATTGGCCTTGGATACATATGTATACATACACTACAGTGAGTGGCCCTTGGGGCAACCAGATCACACCTATATGTCACCCAACCACCGTACTAATAAATATCTGTATGAGAGGCACAAGCTGGACTCGACAACCCAAATACGATGCAACTCGAAGGCATCTTAACCTGTGGTACCACTGTATTACATTGCATTGTTTAAACTCCTTTAAGCTTGACACACCGTATGAACAACACACTTATTGGTAGAAAGTTGAGCTTATCCTAAAAATATATAGTTTTCAGAAATATTCTCACATAAAATATTGTATACGCTGATGCATAACAAAAGGTCAAAACTGTGCCAGTCCTCTTTAGCATTAAAAAAACTGCGAGCTCCTGGCACTTAAAATGTTAAAACTGAAAGCCTTTTACAGTAAACAATTACAGCAGTTTATGTAAAATGTCACAAAAATGCTGATTAGTATGTTTGTACGTATGTTTTCCTCCATGTTGAAAATAAGGCATTTGGATCAGTTTTTGACACACAAGAGACCCCAAGTGGCATGTTCCAAGCTTAATTTATAGAAAATGATGGAAAAATAGACACACACAGATTAGCCAAATAATATCCAGTGGCTTTGCAAGTATTATACAACGAGCATTATACCTTATACATGCATGTACAATATTTAATGTCTATGATCATGTTATATGTATATCTGGGGCTTCGTAGTAGTGCAAGCTGGGATCTAGAATAAGCTAAGACCATGCTGACAGGGAAATCTGAATGGCCTAGAGCAGCATAAAACATTCCCACGTGTGTTTTAAAGTATCTTTACTGTTTACACTTAGTCGAAACATTCAATTTGCAAAATGGATAACTAAAATCACAGTTTCAGCCAATACAACAAATATATCTCTAGTGTTGTATGCAAATATTTTGTACAAATCATTTTCAAAATGTAGACCAAGTTCATAAATCCAATTCATCTAAATGCAACCAATGTCCAATTGAACTGTAATTATAACATTCATATTATATTAGTCTCCAATCCAAATTGTAGAGAATGAATGAACCAATACTAAACTGGAAGTCCTAAAGTTTGTTCTCAGGAAACTTAAAGTACAACTGAATTGTCATATTAAAAATGTACTGTTTTTAAGAACTTGATAATATGCAAATGTTTCTAAAATAAATAATTAAACCCTTTCATTTTTAACTGTTGTATTCTGTTTTGCTTATAACATGATGGATATATTGTTCCTCAAAGGCTTAGAAATCTGGAAGAAATGGCCAGAACGAGGATTCAGATATGATCTGTATTCAATTTTGATAAACACTTTGGCCCATTTTCAATTGAGCAATTGTTAGTTACTGGAGCCTGTAATGTAGCTGTAAACTAATTTGCTATTCAATTGGCATCTTTTAGCTACCCGCAAATGATTTGTGGGTTACAGGCTGAAAATCCCCATGGTTGTCAAAAGCGTAACTCCAACCCATCTAAGCCTTTCATCTTTTAATCCTGTAATTGTTACAATCTCAAATCGCTATTCAATTGCTACAATTCCTCAAGCCCGCAATTGTTTTCACACCTGTAAATGGCAAATGTAGAAGAAAATCCTATGAGTACCAGATAGGACTTGCAAGGGGGTTAAACACCTGATCGTGCCACTGTAAAAGAAAATAAAAAAACAATACTGCATGAAAAGACATTAGAATTAATTGCACAATAGTTTCAAGCTTGCAAATCTGCAATCAAAAATTATGTTTTTTATGTTTATTTCCGTATTATATCAATCTCGGTAATAAAGGAATTAATACATATCAGGCCACCCACATGAACTAGAACTGTACCCTCATTAATTTGTATTATTTTGTATATTGCCGGTTTGTGAATCTGGTCTTTATATCAGACTTCCAAACTCTAACTGATTGGCGTTTATCCTCCATGTTTCACTGATGTCACGATGACGGTCTCATTTAATATTGGGTGTTTCTAAATTGGTAGTTACGGTCATGCTTAATTGATCATGATCATGGTCTGAAATGCTACTTACGGGTGCATGGTGTACGGTTGAGGCCAGGTAGTAGCAGGCTTGTTCAATTCAATTCTATCCTAAGGCAAGGTCTTCACTAACTAAAAACTTCTGTAAAAAAATATGCCATGTGCTTATATAGAGCCCTATTCAATTGGCCAAATCACATTTAAATGAGGCCCCAAGTAGCAGTCTAGAATTGAATAGCTCTTAGCATAATCAGAATTATGTAAATACTAGAAAACTGCTTGTCAAAAATGACAGGATTAAAATCGAAAGGCTGGGAATGCTGTTTGCCACACAATGTGAGGCTTTTAGACCTCTGAGCACCTTCAGCGCTCATCGCGAGCCTCTCCCCCTGTGTACTTCAAGTTTCTTGCTTTGCACTGATCACCTTTGGCACCTCATCGCGAGCCTCACGCTGAGCACTTTCGGCAAGCCTCTCCCGCTCACAGTGCTCATTGTGAGCCCCGCTCATCTCTTGCCTTCGGTGCTAATTGCAAGCCTTCCCTCCCGCCTACTGTACAAGCAGCTCAGGTTTTGTTAACCCACAAGTTTTGTGCTTGGGAATGCCATGTGTCTCTTTGCAGCATCTCCCCCCTGTCCCTTCCCTGTGTCATTCTCCTCTGTGTTTGTGGTGAATGTTTGCGTGGCGCGCGCCGACTGCCTTTTATTTTATTTTCAAAGTCCTGCGTGCCTGGTGTTGTTCGTGTTCGATTGCAATCTCACTCCCAGGCTTCCTGTGTCT
The DNA here is from genome assembly GCA_027410445.1 of Discoglossus pictus. Classification (NCBI taxonomy): domain Eukaryota; kingdom Metazoa; phylum Chordata; class Amphibia; order Anura; family Alytidae; genus Discoglossus; species Discoglossus pictus. Next base: position 118,937,222 of record CM050165.1, on the reverse strand, counting down.
CACCCTGTGCTGTGTGTGAGTGTGTTCTAATTTTTTATACATACATTTTTATTTTTGGTGGGTTTTTAGAGTTAAGCGCTTGAACAATGCTGCAGCGCTTATTGCAGCCTAATAACAACGCCGCTATCGAGCCTCGCGGCTGCTTCGCTTCACTTTGCGAGGCTCACATTTGTGATGATGCTGCTGGCTCGCTTCGATTTGTGAGGGACGCAACTGCGTGACCAACATTGCAAACATCCCGGTCAAAAACTCAGATCCACAACTATATATATGACTAGCTACTTGCCCGTCAACAATGAGGGTTTTAAAATTGTAAGGCTAGCAATGCTGTTTGCCACACATTGGCCGTCAAAAATGACAGGAATAAGTTTTCTCCACCTCTCGCTCCCCTGTGTCTCCCCCCCCCCTCTCTCCACTGCTCTCTCTCCCCTGTGTCTCCTTTTCCCCTCTCCCTCGCCTGTGCCTCTTTTCCCCCTCTCCTTCCCCCCCTCTCCCTCCCCTGTGTCTCCTTTCCTCCTCTCCCTCTCCTGTGCCTCCTTTTCCCCTCTCCCTCCCCTGTGTCTCCTTTCCCCCTCCCTCTCTCCCTCTCCTGTTCCTCCTTGCCCCCTGTATCTCCTTTCCCATTCCCCCTTTGTGTCTTATTCCCCCTCTCCCTCCCCCAGTGTCTCCTTCTCCCCCTGCCTTGTGTCTCTGTTTCATCTCCTCTTCCTCTCTTGTCTCCTTTCTCCCCTCCCTTGTCTCCTTTCCCCCCTCCCTTTCCTTTCCCTCCCTTGTCTCCTTACACCCCCTTTCCCCACCAGTGTGTGGTACCTAGATTGAATCCTGCCAGTAGTGCCGCACTCGGCTTCTCTGCTGTTCCCTTCCATCCGTAATTACTTTCTGGATCAAGCCGCAGCATTGCGCTCATCGTACGCACCTCGCAAAGTGTGACGACGTCTCGCAGTTTGACAACTATTATATGTGATATTTTCTCTAAAAAATGCTTTTATGTTCCAGTCTTGCATACCTGCTAATGTTGTTTTGTTATATATGTCACAAGCATGTGAAGCTTTTGCAAGCTACACTGGTCCTTCAACAGTAGAAAATACTCATTTTGTTTCTCTAATGTATAATAATTCAACTGTATACATGTGTACCAGTGAAAAACTAAAAAAAAATAAAAAAAAAAATAGGCTAGATACACTTATATAAAAGCACTCACATCCTAAGGAAAAAAACGTAAAAACATAACATAAAGGTTTCTACTCTGCCTGACCAAGGAAAAGGACACTGGAGAATGGCTGGATCGATCAATCAAGTCTGTTAGGTATGTCATGAAAGAAAATAGAAACATTAATAACAGCTGTAATACTGATGCAAAGTCTGCAGCACCTGTCTAGGGATTCGTAACATATATTTTCCTTAAATCTTGAAAACACACAATAATGCAAATTCATCAAACAGTACTTTGCCAAAACAAATGTCAGAGACTGTGAAGAACGTTTTCTTTGTATGATCTACTAAAATGACCCAGCCTTTCTCACTCTTAGGAAATAAATGCACACGTTGCAAAATCAAAATATCTCTATGATTGTATCTTTAATATAAAACAGGAATATGTTTATGTTCTTTCCTCAGATAATCATATATTATATCATGTAGGATCATATACTATAAGGTGCTGTTGTTTCTCAAGTTATATAAAAAAAAATATTGTATGCAAAGTTACCACAGTCCTTAGGGTTCCCTGCTGGTGGTCCAGTGGTTAGGATACAGAGCTTTCATCACTGCAACCTATGTTTCATTCTAGTCAGAGAATCAAGAAGTCACACCACCCTGAAGTCAAGCAGGGTTGGGCCTGGTCAGTACTTGGATGGGAGACCACCTAGGATTACCTGTAGCTGTATGCTGTGCACACTGGAGAAGAAACTGTCAACCCACTCCCGTATCTCTGCCATTAAAACCAAGTGGATCAACATGAGCATGGACATAAAAATGTGCATGGTGTGTTAGGGTCCATGAGGTCACAAAGAGTCAGAAATGACTGCATGACACGGAGAAAAAAAATCCCCAGTCCTTAGGTAATCCTATAAGGGTTATGGATGGTTGCTGGATTTCAATAGATATACAATATACCTGGGTATCTATTTACTTTTATGTGTTTTATCTTAAGTGGTGCTTTTAAACTCTGATTTTAGGCAATAAAAACAAACACATATTACCTGTTTGGATCTGTCCTCCACAGCTCACAAACACACAGACTCTGTGGTACTTGGTGTGCATGGTCTCATATTAACAAATCTTTGACCATCTCTCTGCAACATTCTGCAACGTGTTGCTGAGACATGATGCCAGACAGGTTAGGACAATACATCGCACAGAGTCTGTGTCTGCATATGATGCAGTGGGCAGACCCATACATTCATTATTTGTTTGATTTTAGGCAGTAAAAACAGAGTTTATAACAACTTCTTAAAAAAAATAAAGTACATACGAGTAAATAAATATATTCCATACCTAGTAAAATCCAGAAACCTTCCATATCCTTTTTGGTCAGTGTAGGTGGTAGCTGTGCTACCAAATAAGGTGACGTCGCAATGCTGACTCATTTTGTTGCACAGAAGGATCCAACAGCAGCAGCTACCAACTGGATGGACTAAACAATTAACTGCTGTAACTTTCGGTAAAACAATGTTTTTAATGTCAACATAGAACCATGAAAACCAATCTAAACAATAGCACCTTTTAATATAGTCCCATATGTTTGAATATTATCCTGAAAACCTGCAGTTAACTTGCACTTCTACCTAGCTTGCAGTTACGAATGTAACTGCTGAATTTTAAAATGTACAGTGCTGATAATATTTCATCTTCTTTCCAAGCTTTGTTCCTGCAAGACACTCTTCAAACTTGGCATCCACCTCTTGGCTTTGAGCTTCAGTAAAAAGACTTTTCCAGTCCCCGATTTCTCCTGTTAGGATAAACAACAGATTAGACTCTACCATCAACACAGTTATTCTAGGCATTAGAGAGTTAAATTTGGCATTCATATTTTTTGCACCTTCTAAGAAATTTTCCATAGTTGTCAATGTTGAAAACAAGAACCACATTACTGCCCATGTAGGCAGTGCAGCAAAAAATGGGAATATTAAAAAAATAAAAATTAAATTTACTGCAAATGGAGACACGTGGAATAAAAATAAAACAGTTTAAAAAATCAGTCAGTTTAATTTTAAGGTATTTATTTTTGCTTCCATCTTGAAGATAAAAAAGGCCCCTATTCAATTGCTTGAAATTTGCAACAGTTACAGAGCGATTCAATTGATAAAGCCCGCAGCTACCTGGCTGAAAGCCTGAACCGTAAACCATGCACCTGTAAGTAGCATTTCAGAGCATGATCATGATCAATTAAGCAAGGCCGTAGCTACCCATTTAGGAACAGACAATAGTAAATGAGACCGTCATCATGATGTCAGTAAAACATGGAGGTTACACATCAGTCAATTAGCGCTTAGAAGTCCGATATGAGATCAGACTCGCAATCCGGCAAAGTACAAAATAATAAAAATGAATGAAGAAAATGTTATAGTCCATGTGGGTGGCCTGATATGTATTAAGTCCTTAATTACCGAGATTGATATTACACGGAAATTAAACTTTAAAAAAATTCTATTGCAGATTTGCGAGCTTGAGACTGTTTTGCTAATAATTCTAATGTCTCTCATCGCTTTCCCCCGTCTTTTAAAGTACAGTATTGATTCTTTATCTGCATTTACAGTGCTATGATCAGGTGTTTAACCCCCTTGCAAGCACTATCTGGTACCCGTAGTATTTTCTGTAGGATTTACGGGTTTCAAAACATTTGCGGGCTTGAGGAATTGTAGCAATTGAATACTGATTTGCGATTGTAACATTTACAGGCTTGAAAGATCAAAGGCTTAGCTGGGTCGCAGTTACAAGTTTGACTATAGCAGGGATTTTCAGCCTGTAACCCGCAAATCGTTTGCGGGTAGCTAAAAGACGCCAATTGAATAGCAAATTAATTTACGGGCTAAATTGCTCAATTGAAATTGGGCCAATGTTTATGTCTCTCTGACTGCTAAAATTTAATTTTTACCTCCACTTTCACTTTCTAATTGTATAATTTGCATGTTGATGCATGCTCAAACTAAAATGTGAGATACAAGTAAACAGTAATAAGTAATAAAACAGAGACATAATTGTAACAGAGTTGGAACACGCAGTCCAATATCTCCGCTGGTATACAATAAAATATCCAAGAAGCACTACAGTCTCACCATCCCCAACCTCCCATATTGGACGACACTCAATTGGGAGTCAAATAATACTGTCTTTATTTTGTTGTGCAGAAATATATATACACATCTCTTCTCACAGGCAATACACATCCCCCATAGTTGGCCACACAATACACATAGAGAAACAATAGGTGTGGTCACACACCCCGGAGGTTACCTGGCTACTTTGATACAATCAGACATTGATCAGATTATACTTCTTTGTTCTTATGTCTGATAATGAAAACACTTTATACAATAGACTTCCTTATCTTATGAGGAGTCTCTGTAATAGGATTATCTATTATGCCAAGGTCTGCAATAGTCTGGGCTAATATTCTGCAGAGCATAAACCAACATACATACAGTATAACAGTAGGATCATATTTTAACCATAATAATTAAATAACCATAAAACAGGGTAAAACAGTGATGGGTTCCGTTACACACCTCCCCCGTGACCATAAGCCGGCATACACGGTCTGATCACAACGGATCGGCCTGGGGATGTCCGGACAAAAGTATTTGTTGGTCAATTCTCTAGTTTGACAACCCATCAGCATTACTGCAATTCACATTTCCTCCCATTTCAAGAACAAAACAAACGCACTCTTCATACAGCATTCACAGCAATAAACATTTCAAGGAGAGGGAAAATACATTTTACAAACAGGTTTTACAGAGGCCTCTGTACTGGAGACAATGGGGAAAGTAAGCCAATTATCCAGGGATAGAGGCAGACTCCATTGAGCACATGATTGCAAAAAAACATAAACCACTTTAAAATACATAAAGTCACCTTTTACACATAACACACAGACATTTCACATATCCCCAGATAGCTGGGATCTGAGCGCACAAAACTACTGAATAGCGCTCAGACCCTATTCACACAGTTCAATTGCCAGGTATCTAAAGTCTTTCCCATAGTCTTTCATTATGAATGGGCTCCATGGCATAGCTATCTGGGGTATCACCGCTCCCACAGGGCAAGTACTGAATGACCCCCCTGTATTTAAAGGGCCAGAATGAGGGACATACACTCTGGTATGGCCGAATACTGTTTTTAAAGGGCAATATGTCCCAGGGCCATAGTCGCAAGGCAGGAGGCTGGCAATAAGTCCTCTCCAGTACAAAGTGGCAAAAGGCACTTCGTCACCCATCTCCCCTTTGGGGAGAAGTCTAACCAGGCACCTGGATATTTCGCTGTGGTGATGGGGCAACACATGGAGGGGACTTGAGGGGCAGAGGCCAGTGGCACTCTGCCCTGATGCCAGCTCTTCTGCTGGTATAACCTGCAGGACATTCTGCTCTGTACAAGGAACAAAGGGAGGGCAGAGGCCGACTGCACTCTGCCCCGCTGTCAGCTCTTCTGCTGGGGTACTTGTGACATATTCTGGCTCAGTAGCCAGGGAAAGGTGGGGGTCAGTGGGGGTTAACAATTCCTCTGTTAACCCTGGGTCCACATTAGGAGTTAACTGTGGAGGGGAATTTGTACTTACCCCCTCCTCCGGTTGTCCCAGTGAGGGTAGTTGGGGATCTGGACAGGCTGTCCAGCATCCCAGTAGGTCAGGCACAGAGACCATGGTCCCATCTGCGCCGTCTGGGAGATTGGTGTCTCCCCTTGTTAGGGTAAGCTGTCGCTGGGGGGAGAGGGCGACACCTTCAGCTCCCTGGGGTTCACACTGCCGCTGGGGGGGAAGGACGACACCTTCAGCCCCCTGGGGTACACACTGCCGCTGGGGAGGAAGGACGGCACCTTCTGCTCCCTGGGGTACACACTGCCGCTGGGGAGGAAGGACGGCACCTTCTGCTCCCTGGGGTACACACTGCCGCTGGGGGGGATGGACGGCACCTTCTGCTCCCTGGGATACACACTGCCGCTGGGGGGGAAGGACGATACCTTCTGCTCCCTGGGATACACACTGCCGCTGGGGGGGGTGGAAGGATGACACCTTCGGCCCCCTGGGGTACACACTGCCACTGGGGAGGAAGGACGGCACCTTCTGCTCCCTGGGGTACACACTGTTGCTGGGGAGGAAGGACGGCACCTTCTGCTCCCTGGGGTACACACTGCCGCTGGGGAGGAAGGACGGTACCTTCTGCTCCCTGGGATACACACTGCCGCTGGGGGGGAAGGACGACACCTTCGGCCCCCTGGGGTACACACTGCTGCTGGGGAGAAAGGATGGCACCTTCTGCTCCCTGGGGTACACACTGTCGCTGGGGAGGAAGGACGACACCTTCTGCTCCCTGGGGTACACACTGCCGCTGGGGAGGAAGGACGGCACCTTCTGCTCCCTGGGGTACACACTGCCGCTGGGGAGGAAGGACGGCACCTTCTGCTCTCTGGGATACACACTGTTGCTGGGGAGGAAGGACGGCTCCTTCTGCTCCCTGGGATACACACTGTCGCTGGGGAGGGGAATTAGTTGGAGTATTCCACGTGGAGCGGTTTCTGTTTCTGGGACAGTCTCTCTGCATGTGGCCCTGCTGGTTACACGTGTGGCACCTGATGTACCGTGGAGGGGTTTGGTAGTTCCCACCACCCGGATGCAGTGCTGGGGGGGGTTAATGGTGGGAGGTGGGTTAGCAGCTCCCAAGATGGACCGCTACCGTGCCCGCTGCTTTTCCATTATGTATTCGTGGACATCTGTCATTAACCATTCCAAGGTTAGTGTGGGAAGCGTACCTGGGAAAAAGGCCAGTCTGCTTTGGAGTTCTCTTCCAAACTCAGTCTGTGTGCTGTCCGTAAGAGGTGCTATAGCCGCTGCCCGGTCTCCCTACATGAGTTCCTTTCTGTCTGCATCCCTGTAGTCCACGGCCGCCTCCTCCTCCTCATCATGGAACACTGTCCGAAAACTAGCCGGTTCCATCCTCCTGTAGCCAGGGGCGCTGTACGGATACTAGCGTTGCCCTCAATTTGTAACTCCATGGAATGGTGTCTCCTGTAGCTGTCCTTCTGACCGTGGGAACAATTCCGCCACTTGCCACCAAATGTAACGGAGTTGGAACACGCAGTCCAATATCTCCGCTGGTATACGGTAAAATATCCAAGAAGCACTACAGTCTCACCATCCCCAACCTCCCATATTGGATGACACTCAATTGGGAGTCAAATAATACTGTCTTTATTTTGTTGTGCAGAAATATTTTTACACATCTCTTCCCACAGGCAATACACATCCCCCATAGTTGGCCACACAATACACATAGAGAAACAATAGGTGTGGTCACACACCCCGGAGGTTACCTGGCTACTTTGATATAATCAGACATTGATCAGATTATACTTCTTTGTTCTTATGTCTGATAATGAAAACACCTTATAAAATAGACTTCCTTATCTTATGAGGAGTCTCTGTTATAGGATTATCTATTATGCCAAGGTCTGCAATAGTCTGGGCTAATATTCTGCAGAGCATAAACCAACATACATACAGTATAAGAGTAGGATCATATTTTAACCATAATAATTAAATAACCATAAAACAGGGTAAAACAGTGATGGGTTCCGTTACAATAATTATATTTTATCATTTCTAAATGTGCAGTTGGAGCAAATATGTCAGCCCCTGCAACCCTGCTCTACTTGTTGATGGTCTGTGGGGTGATAAGGTGTAAAAGTCAAAAGCAGGTAAATGGGGAGTACATTACTAAATACCTTAAACCTTCTTTCAGTGTTTTATATAAGGAAACTGCTTTTTCTAGAATACGGAGTAATAATTGCATATAACCGACACATGAGTTCTGCAAAAACTTTCTATCTATCGTATTTTGAATACATTTGCCATACGTAGAATTCTGTTATAATAATTTTTCAAAACGGCTGTATAATCTTTTCTAAATGCTATTGTTTAGTACAGTGGTGACATAGTAATAAATAATAATAATATATAAACACAAAGGATAATAATACAATATAGATACATTTGCTTTGTATTACATGACAAGATTGTATTAATTTATAAAGTCACTCCTCTACAATTTTTTGGTTTCTTTAGCTCAATCTCTATATCATTATTTTAACTTAACAAAACACAACTAGGTCGGGGAGAGAGAGCTCACGCTGCCAGATAGTGAAGTACAGTAATATTTAATAACAATAATAAGTATGCAAAAAAATCACATTTAGCACCCTCAATGCAGTGAGGCATAGTAATGCTAGTTGTACACCAAAGTCCTCTTATGGCAGTATCCATGCAGGCTCAAGCTCAGAAGGTGAAGGAGGCTGGTGTAGTAATGATCCAGATAACAGCCTTATTAAATTGCAATTCGGCAAATTCTAAAGGGCTCTATATAAGCACACAGCATACTTTTTTACAGAAGTTTCTAGTTGGTGAAGACCTTGCTTTTGAATAGAAGTTCACTGACTAAAAACTTCTGTAATAAAAAGTATGCTATGTGCTTATATAGAGCCCTTTAGAATTTGCCGAATAGCAATTTAATAAGGCTGTATGTACCAACATCCACAGGAGCAAGTCTTCAACTCCCATCAATTTTATGGGTAGAAAAAACATACAAAAATGAGTGAGGAATTTAACACAGCCAACCCTCTATTATAAATAAATGATCTTCCCACACCAACAGGATATATATATATATATATATATATATATATATATATACATACATATACACACACACACACACACACACACACACATACACATATATACATATATATGTGGGAAGACCATTTATTTATAATAGAGGGTTGACTGTGTTCGATTCCTCACTCATTTTTGGGGGTTTATCTACCCATAATATTGATGTGAGTTGAAGACTTGCTCCAGTGGATGTTGGTACATAATCTGGATCACCATCGTACACCAACCACCTCCACGTTCTGAGCTTGAGCCAGCACGGATACAACCATAAGGGGACTTTGCAGTATGACAAGCATTATTATACCTCATTGTATTGAGGATACTAAATGTACATGTGTTTTATCATGTTGATGGGCACACATGTCAACGGTGCCTGTGGAGGAGCAGCATGCCATCGCAGAATAGAGGAAAATAAGAGAGAATTCGTATTTATGACCAACCAGGACCTTTTCAGTTCACCATCAGAAACTATACTAGTGGCTGGACACTTAAGGAATAACACCAAAGAAGTTTTTTTATTACTCAAGGTGGGGCTTGGAATTTTCTAGCTTGGCATTCTGCTGGACAGCTTCTTAGGGAGAAGCATATGTTGCGGATATCTCTGGTGTCCCTTTAACTCTTTACTGTGAAGATGTCCAACAATGAAAACTCCTGTGCCCACCTCAACAAGTTCAAGAACAAGGGCAAGGACACATCTGAAATGAGGAGGCTGCGTATTGAAGTCAACGTTGAACTGAGGAAAGCAAAGAAAGATGATCAGATGCTGAAAAGGAGGAATGTTAGCTCCTTCCCAGATGAGCCTACATCTCCTCCTTAAGAGAAGAACCAGAATGGGCAGACCTCATCCCAGTGGAGTGTTGATGAGATTGTCAAAGGCATAAATGCCAACAATAAAGAAATTCAGCTACAAGCCACACAAGCTGCCAGGAAGCTGCTATCCAGGGAACGTGAGCCCCCCATTGACTTCATCATCAAAGCTGGACTGGTTCCCAGGCTGGTCTTTCTTTGAGTCTTTCTTGAGCTGCGTGGATTGCAGCCCCATTCAGTTTGAGACTTCCTGGGCTCTCACTAATATAGCATCAGGCAACTCTGACCAGACCAAAGCTGTTGTGGATGGTGGTGCCATCCCAGCCTTCATCTCTCTGCTGGCATCACTTTATCCTCACATCAGTGAACAGGCATTGTGGGTCTTGGGCAACATTGCAGGTGATGCATCTGCCTACAAAGATCTGATCATTACATATGGTGCAATTGAGCCTCTGCTGTCACTTCTTGCTGTTCCTGACCTCTCTTCTTTGGCTGCTGGATACATCCGTAATGTGACCTGGACCATATCCAACTTGTGCCGTAGCAAAAATCCAGCATCCCCAATAGAAGCTGTACAGCAGGTGTTGCACACACTGGTGCGACTGTTGCATCATGATGATAGAGAGGTACTGGCAGACACTGTGCAGTGTCCTACCTCACGGATGGTGCCAATGATTGAATCAATGTGGTGCTGCGCACTGGTCTTGTACCTTGTATGGCTCAGCTACTGAGATGTGGTGAATTGTCTATTGTGACTCCTTGTCTCAGGACAGTTGATAATATTGTGACTAGCACTGATGAACAGACTCAAATAGTACTTGATGCAGGAGCTCTTGCTGCATTCCCTGACTTACTTTCACATCACAAGAACAACATCCAGAAGGAAGCTCCATGAACCATCTCAAACATCACAGCTGGACGGTAGGACCAGAAACAAGAAGTGATTAAGCATGGGCTCCTGCCTTATCTAATTAATATACTGAGGAAGGGTGACTACAAGACACAGGGCCTCATTCAATTGCGATTTGGCCAATTGAATATGGCTCTATATAAGCACATAGCATATTTTTTGACATAAGTTTTTAGTTAGTGAAGACCTTGATTTTGGATAGAAGTTCACTAACTAAAAACTTCTGTAGAAATAATATGCTATGTACTTATATAGAGCCCTATTCAATTGGCCAAATTGCAATTGAAAGAGGCCCACAGAGGGAAGCAGTGTGGGCCTTCACAAATTACACAAGCGGTGGTAATGTTGATCAGATAATCTACCATGTCCAGTGCGGGGTCATTGAACCTGTGTCAAACCTTCTGTCTACTAAGGACAGCAGAACAGTGTTGGTTCTTCTAGATGCTTTCACAAATCTATTTGCCGCTGCTGAGAAGATTAATGAGACAGAGAAACTCTGTCTCATGGTTGAGGAATGTGGAGGCCTTGACAAAATGGAGGCTCTGCAATCAAATGAGCAGGTCTACAGAGCGTCTGGCAACATTATTGAGAAATACTTCTCTGGAGAGGATGAACAAGATGAGACTGTAGCTCCAGACACTACCTCAGATGGTTACACCGTCAAAGTTCAAGAGGGCTTTTATACTACTTTTGACTTCTAAGAACATCACATCTTGAACTTTCCTTGTTTATCTACTTTCTATGTGAGCTAGCACTTTTCATCTTTACTTGAATTGTTGTTTTTAAACTGTACATATAGAATGCGAATCTCAATTCTTTCTGTAAATAAACTCTATTGTAGTTCACAATTATTTAGCATTCACAGGTTCAATGGAAAATTATTTATATTGCTGAATCATCTTGTGGTGATAACATTTTTAGTCCCCCTAATGCAGAAATAACTAGACCAAGTTTGCAGCAGGGGGGCTAAAACCAAATATTTTGGTATACACATGTTTGTTACTTGCACCAAGTGGAAGAAACACAATACAAAACATGAATTCTTAAAAAAAAAAAATCTAGATTGATCTATCAATCTATTTTTATGAGGAATTGCTATTTTAGCTTGTGATTATATTGATATATTTTTTGGTTTTGGCCTTTTTGAACATTTATGTCCTTTCTATGTTCATAATTCTCTACACTATTTTATTGCACCATGAGGATATTTATCATGCTACTGGTTTAGAAAGTATACGTATATGTGAAATAAGAGATTAGCATTCCTCCTCTTTTCTCTGTCTTGTCTCTTTCTCTGTGCATTTGAGATATATCACTTATTTCTTTAATTATTTTAACTTACGTAAAGATTATTACTAAATGTTGTTAAATCTAAATTATTAAAGTACCACTCAAAAAGGAGCTCTAATCCGTTATTTCATACTCTGAGTATACTTTCTAAACCAGTAGTATAATTAAACACCTGATAAATATCCTGATGGTACAATAAAATACTATAGAACATAAATACTCTGAGATAGATGTTCAAAAAGGCAAAAACAAAACAATATATCAATATAACCACAGGCTAAAATTGCAATTCCACATAAAAGTGGATCAACCAGATAAAAGTGGATCAATAGATCAATCTAGAAAATTTCAAGCTCCACCTTGAATAACAAAAATATTTCTGTGCTGTTATTCCTTAAGTGTTCAGCCACTAGTATAGTTTGTGGTAAACTGAAAAGGTCCAAGTTGGTCATAAAGACAAAATCTCACTCTTATTTTCCTCTATTCTGCGATGGCATGCTACTTCTCCACAGTTAGGCACCGAAATTGGGGTTCCTGCTCCAACATAACAAGACTTTTTCTCCATTTGAAATATTTACCAAAGTTTTTTCTAGTCAGTTCATGTTTGGTGTTAATGCTCCAAACACAGTTCTAGCTGCAGTTTATATTTGTATAATTAGTTTTTGTCCAACTCTCTTCATACCTTCCAAAGGCCCAGTTAGTAGCCTTATTACTGGGTCTAACTTTAATTCATAAGACAACAAATATTTTATCATGTTATGTACTGTTCTACTGAATGTTTGAATTTTATGGCATTCTCACCATATATGAGGATGTGCATCATGTGCCCAATTCCTTACATCCTCTTAAACATGTTGGTTATATGTGTGGCTTGTACATATTTATTATTATCGGAATTTTGTACCAAAAGTATAATATTTGATAGCTATTTTCAGTGGGTCGTGTTTTTTGGCAATTAATATGGTGATATTATGGTGATATTACTGATATCAATAACATTTATTAATATTAAAAAAAATTACATATTTTATATATTTGTCAATTTCGACTATCTGAATTCTTACTACACGATATAAAAGCTTTGGCCTCATGAAATAAACCGAACTATATTATGTGAAAATATATTTATTATAAATAAATAGAAATAATATAAAATCAGTATATTTTAATATAACAAGATGGTATAAACAATTGTAACAGATATAATATCAGGGTATAGCAATAATAAAGTATCAGTTATTATCAGATTGTCGACATAATCATATATAAGACATGCACAATTTGCTTAAAATAAATGATATGGTAATTATGAGGTCAGAGAGTGTGATTATTTTGGTATGTTTACAAATATCTATTTATTAAGATATACAATTTTAATAAAATAAAACTTTTAATTAAGATATTTTCTCTAATTCAAAAATAAAATGACTTTTATTAAAATTAGGTACTAAATCAAAATATATTGGATTGCTATAACAGCTGATATTTATGATATTTTTTAAATAATCTGTAAACTGTATGTCGACTTACAAGTTACAGAATTATAGTGATATTGTATATATCAGATAAATATTGATATAGCTATCTACTTTATAGTGAATTAACAAAATATTTTTATAATTATAATGAAAAGAAAAATGATAGAGAAATATCAAAACTTATACAATACCTACCGTATATACTCGAGTATAAGCCGAGTTTTTCAGCCCTTTTTTTAAGGCTAAAAAGGGCCCCCTTGGCTTATACTCGAGTCACTCTCCCCCCCCCCCCGTGTCTCTCTAAATCCCTGTGTCTCTCTAAACCCCCCGTGTCTCTCTAATCCCCCCCGTGTCTCTCTAACCCCCCCCATGTCTCTCTAACCCCCACGTGTCTCTTTCCCTCCCCCCTCCTCATCCTCAACCCCCCTCCTCACTTTACCCCTCTAAATACCTCCCCCTCTCCCTTTCCCCTCACTTACCTGCTTCTGCTCTGGCCTCCGCTCCTTCCGGCGTCTTGACCCGACGCGCATGTGACGTCACGTCATTAGCATATACCAAATGCCGGCACCCGGTATATGCTAATGACGTGATGTCACATGTGCGCCGGGACGCCGGAAGGAGCGGAGGCCGGAGCAGAAGTAGGTTAGTGAGGGGAATGGGAGAGGGGGAGGTATTTAGGGGGGTTTAGAACGAGGAGGGAGGTTGAGGAGGGGGTTGAGGATGGGGGGTTGAGGAGGGAGGTTGAGGAGGGGGTTGAGGATGAGGGGGTTGAGGATGAGGGGGTTGAGGATGAGGAGGGAGGATGAGTAGTGAGGTTGAGGAGGGAGGTTGAGAATGAGGAGTGGGGAAGAGACGCAGGGAAGGGAGAGGGGGGAAGAGATGCAGGGAAGGGAGAGGGGAGAAGAGACACGAGAGAGAGAGGGGGACACAGAGGGCACAAGAGGGACACAGGGGGCAGCACATTTCCCGCCCTCGGCTTATACTCGAGTCACTCATTTTACCCAGTATTTTGTGGTAAAGTAGGTGCCTCGGCTTATACTCGGTCGGCTTATACTCAAGTATATACGGTAATTCCAATGTCTTGTCCATGATTCCTTCAATGTCTAACCCAAGGAACCTTTTCTTTTGTTTCAAAATTATTTTGTGAGTGAGTTGTTAAAATTTTATTGTAGCTTTTGGAGAACACATTTTGTATTATCTGTGTGTTTTGGTAATGTTCCAATAGCATGTGTCAATGTGTTCTTAGGAGTCTGCCAAAGTTTTTCCTGGGGTATGTCTGTTTCTAATACAGTCTGTGTTCCTAGGCTTCCCCAAGTATTTGCATCTCTCCTAATTATACTAAGGCTGAATTTTCTTATCAGAAATTCCAATCAAGATATGTGTTCGGTAATCAGAAACCATGGTGATGTCAAAGTTGTTAACCAATAAGAAAGTTATATCTTGTTACATAGGCTTATTAAGTCATTATTATTTTGGAACACCAGATAATGCCCCTGTATCTTCAAATTACAATCAAAAAATGCAAATAAGATTAGCTAATAACCTTTGACCTATAAGTAATAAGTAAAATGAATATCTCCCTCCATTTTGACATTTCAATGTAAAACTGCCACATGTTACATACCATTGACAAATTTATAAATTGTGAACAAGACACTACTCTATTTAAAAACATTCTCATAGATGGGAACTGTTATGGAGCTTCCTTCTAAGTTGTAAACGTAATCTTTTAAGATTTAAGGAAGAATGAATTAATGTCTCTTAAAAGAAAAAAAATTACCAATTGAAATCCTATTTAAGTGAGAAACTGGAAATTCTTTACACAGAAATTATCCAAATATAAATTCATGTATATATATATATATATATATATATATATATATATATATATATATATATATATATATATATATATATATTATATATATATATAAAAGCACATAAAATAATATACATAGATATAATAGAAAAATATAATAGGAATATAATGTTAAATTAAAACAACACCATGAAAGGTGATTTTAATAGTAGAAATACCCTGACAAGTGTAAGTATTCTCACAAACTATTTAACTTTTTTTAACCACAATAAATGGGACTATAGTTTATACAGAACTATAATTTAAGAAACATGAGCCATTACAATGGCCATTTAGCGATATGAATAGAAGGTTTAATAACTGGAATTTAAAATTAAAATGTAATACAGCGTGATAAATGTAGTTGGATATATAATATCAGGGTTTTGCATACTTTTCTGCACGTTTTCCCATGACACATACTCAGAAGCTTGCATAATATTCTCCACTGTCCCACTACATACCCTTTCTGAATAACGCATCAGCTAGTATGCCATGAGTATCCTTGGACTTTTCTTTCATGGACTTAAAGGTAGTTCTGCTTTCAACCAGCTGAAGTTGCTCATCAGATAAAGAAAGTTCAAGGAATTCAGATATCAACTTCAGATGTAAACGATAGTCCTTGGAAAGAAAGGTACAGAAATACAGTTTAAGAAATGTGCTTAAAAACAGTGCTCACCAAAGTACAGTGTACACATGTGTTAGGTAAATCCAATGACCTCATTCATCTAAGACTAGGAAGACTCAATTGCTATTGCACTTCTCCTCCACCACAGCATAGACTGCATTAATTATGCATTCCAGAATACCTGGAACAAGCTTTGTAGAAGAAGGGGGCTATGGCTGCAATCTAAACCCACCTCTCTAAAGTAAGTTTGGGGATGAGGAGATGTATCTGAAGAAATATAAAGTTATAAGGGGAGCAAGTGCACTGGTATGCAGTATGGCACACTGACAGGCAGAAACCGGTGACTAGAAGTTGGCACACAAGTGAATAACTTAAGTACTCACGTCTTTCATATCTTCATATGTTAGTATCATGATATTTGCATCATCGATGTGCTTGTCCCAGGCAATGGCATGGTCAAAATATGACCCATGGCATACTAAAATTAAATAAATTAACAGTAAAGTGTGAAATTAGACCAAATAAATGTTAGAAAAAAAGCCACATTGTCTGGACTAAATTCTTGATAAAACATCCAGAGCTTGTGGGTTCTTCCTCAACGGTGTTCTTAGATTTTTACTATATTTGAATCTAATTATATCTCATATGTACTGGATGCAGATATATTAGCAAATTTATATGGCATGTATGTAACAATTTATGTAACAAACTAGTTATTCAAGGTGCTAGAACCCATGAAACAAGCAAAGTTTGCTCAACTTAAACATTTCCCAAACTACAGTGGCTCCTTAAATGGACACATAAAAGGTTCTATATTTAATTGATGACTGCATCCTTTCAGCCTGTGCATATCCCGGAGTGACACTCACTATATCAGTAATAGAGAACATTCATATCAATGGGACTTTTTCACAAACATAAAACTAGAAGTTTAAGTTTTTATCCTACGAAATAATTTTAATAACATTTAGTTGCGACAGTACATGTTTTTAAATATACTAATAATACTAAACATGATACTTTTTTGTGTCACTTTAATCAGACGCTGTTTTTTTTTTTTTTGTCATAGAATGGATTAAAAATAAATATCACATACAGCTACTGCTGATCTCTACCCAATATAAGGTCAAAAGTGCAGAGACAGGTCTACATGGTAGGCAATGGTAATTTTTTGGGCATAAGGTTGTATCAACAGCGGGATCTTCATTTGCTGAAGTCTGCTTTTGTTAAAAAGTTTTCCCTTGGCAACAAGCTCTGCATATGATGCAGCCTGTCAAAAATTATACTCGACTCAAGGTGATCTCTATATATTTAAGTTTGTTTAAGCCATATATACCTGTATCCAAGCCAATCATGCCCTGTTGATTAATTTTATAAATAATCTTCTGCTTCTCAAAAGAACTTCTCATTCTTCAGTTCCCATCTGTTTGTCAATTCTGAAGAGGTGCCATCATTCTTCAGTTGAAAAGTCAGATACTCCACATCTTTTATAGAACTTGACTGATGGCTCATTCCATTCTGCAACCAGAATGAACCAAAGAGGAGACCAATGGCGCAACTGGAAGCTGATACTCTAATCCTTGAAAGTGAGCTTAATACTGAACGTTGCTGTTATAAAATTACTGATTATGAATTATAGTAATTATCAGTACATAATTAAAGCAACAAGCTCCTCGCATAAGGATATTACAGTAGTCCTTTAACAATCATCCAATCTACCTCATCAGGATCCAGCATTTTCATATCCATATACCATTAGTTCCCAGTGCCAACCTTCAGGACTCCCTAACAAGTCGTTTTGTGGAATGAATGTATAAGGAATAATATTGATAGGTTCTTGAAGGCAATATTTTGTATTGTCTAATTTGTCAAGAATTTTTTTGTGCATAGATTAGAGTAGATAAAAGAGTAAAGTAGACACAAGAGTGAGTAAATAATGAGTACAAGCTGTAATCAATTTATATTTACCTTTTCCCCTCATGAAATCCTGGAAAAATAAATCCCAAGAGCTATATGTGGGAAGTACCGGATTGCTGTTATGGAAATGGAAAAATGAAACAGCAGTGTCTTTTGGATTACGAAAAACCACCACAATCTGTTAAAATAGGTAGCAAATATATGACTATGTTATTCATGCCAGTGTTACTTTACAATGTAAATGTTCAGCATTTCACAAACTGTCTTTGTAAGATATCTGTGCCAGTGTTTCACAATCTAATTGGTCCATGGAAACCTTTTTGAAGTCTAAAAGAAGTGATGGAACCCCATGTCCAAAACAATGTCTCCCATGGAAACCTAGTTTCCTTTACCCCCCAAAAAAATTCCCTATTGTCCAAATTCTTGGACTATTTCAAACACAAGAGAAATCTTTTTGAAGAACTATAAATTAACTGATTTTTCTGTTTAATTAATTGATTTTTCTGTTTTATTTCACAGTTTCATATTTTCTATCTATTTCAGAACATGTGTTGAGTTTTATAAAACACATAATTAGCGATCTTCTATACTGGATGTAGAATTGCTCATTTTCTTTAAGAGAAAAGTTACATTAATATTTTCATATCCACTACAGTGATTCCCAACCCTAAAGACACACGCTGATTATTTTCAGAATATTGCTGCTTGATTATAGGTCAATGGTGGAGCTACCGCTGGTGGAGCAGGTGCAAAGAATTAAAGCTCCCAACAAGATAGGGGCCCTCTATTACCTGGAGAAAAAAGTGTTTTTTACTTTATAAATATATATTAGATCATTATTTTTATCTAGGAGTAATCTGACCACCTACATATATTTACATATATTTCTGTTTAATTGAACCCTACAGACACCTAGGGCCTCATTCAAATGCGATTTGGCCAATTTCTTTACAGAAGTTTTTAGTTAGTGATCTTCTATCCAAAAGCAAGGTCTTCACTAACTAAAAACTTCTGTAAAAAAATATGCTCTGTGCTTATATAGAGCCCTATTCAACTGGCCACATTACATTTGAATGAGGCCCCTACTTTGTATACAGAAGTTGCTAAGAGAGGCCTAGAGGGAACCATGGATGTCAACATGTATTGTGACATACCGAAGCAAAGCATTATCCCCTCCCTTCAACAACCCCAAACACACCACCAAGACGACCACTGTCTGGCTAAAGAAGCTGAAGGTAAATGTGACTGGACAAGCATATCACCAGACCTAAACCCTATTAAACATCTGTGGTGTCATTATGGAGGAGTGGAAGGGGACTCTAGTGGCAACCTGTAAAGCTCTTGTGAACTCCATACCCATGAGGGTTAAGGCAGTGCTGGAAAATAATGGTAACCACACAAAATAGTGACACTTTGGGCCCAATTTGGACATTTCCACTTAGGGGTGTACTCACTTTTGTTGCCAACGGTTTAGATATTAATGGCTGTGTGTTGAGTTATTTAGAGGGGCCAGCAAATTTACACTGTAATACAGGCTGTACACTTACTACTTTACATTGTAGCAGAGTGTCAAGTGTTTGAGGGGCACTGCGGCAATAGTGCACCAGGAGCACTGGCTGTAGATCCGCCCCACTCTTCCTGTCCTGGCAGTTGAGTTGACTTATCCCCCCCAAATGTTTTTGGGCTCCTATGATCATGACTGACTACCACATCTGTATTCAAATCTAAGCCTCTTGGTATATCTTGAGGATCAAGGTTGGCAGTCACTATTCAAAGGACAGGATAATAGTAAATATACAATAAAAAAAAAAAATCAGTGATTAAGTGTGAAATGGCATTGCTGTTTAAATGCAGTTCTTACCTTTGCTTTCATTTCAAAAAAGGATTTGGGAATGTTATCATAATACAGATGTGATGAAAAGACTCTTGGTGATGGCCTTTCCTTTAAAATCTTAAAAAGATCAAAAAGTAAAAAAAAGGATGCAAATTTCTTTAAATTTTATATGCAGAATAAACTGTACAACTAAAAACAACAATAGATTGAAAATAATGGAATATAGGTGGTGCTTTATATAAAAAAAAACAACACATCAAAAGAAATCTAAACAGAATTATATTCTGCGTAGCTGCTGGACAAGACTACTTTTTGTGCCTGCTTCTGACTGCTAAAATATTACCCATTCACAAACATAGCTGTAAGAATGCAAAGTAGTCTCCAGCTGTAGCCTTGGCTTTAATGCAACAAGCAGACATGTTTCAAATGTGAACACAAATGTACTATTTATTTACTGTACTACTATACGGTGGAGGGCTTCTATCAGTCTTTTGCCCACCATATATTAAATGATTGTTGTGGTGAACTACCTCCCAACAAAATCTACTACACAAGCTAGGAATCGGCCCCATGCTGATGAGAGGAAGTAACCTTGAAACAGCTGTATGTGGGTAGGTTTCCTGGCTTGTGTATAATTCAACCTAAGCTTTGCTTAAAAACAGCAGGCATATGCTTAAATGAAGCCATGTTTAAAATGATATTGTATTACAAGAGCAAAGCCTTTGTGGGCAGATTTGCATGTCCCTGCCCAGGTTCCCAGAATGCAGTGGAATAACTGTATTTCTCAGAATTCTGAGGTTTAAAAGTTCAAATGTGAACACAAATGTACTATTTATTTACTACTCTAACAAACACAATGAAAGAACGCCATGCAGGCACCTCAGTAAGTGAAGCTCTGGTCAGTTGGTCGCTAGAAAAGTTTACACAAAGTAGACACATCAATAAATACACTCTGTAAAATAATAAGAAAAGTATAATAAAACCACATGTTGGCTTATTTCATCATTTAAGACTCCTAATAAAATGAAATATACAGTAAATGTTAAACACCTGAAGATACTTTTTTATACTAAAGACTACGCCTAGATGAGATTACATTACAGAACTTGGCCAGTTTGCCAGTTTTAAATCAACGCTTGTATATAGTTCAAGTCACAATCTTGTCACTGACACTTACAGTGCTGAGCTGATTAGGTCAAATATTCAAGAGCCAGTTGCACAGCCAATCAAACTATTTACTTTTTTATTTGACATTGTACAGGTTGAGGATTACCTCTTGATTATTAAAGCGCCAGCGTAAGCCCTTTGTTAAGGTAAACTATTTTTATTTCTCCATTAATTAACATGAAAAATAAACGTGCAAACAGCAGCAAATCAAAGCATTAGCAAGAAAATATAGTCTTTCAATTTCGTAAGCACTACTGAAAGGAAGCGAGCGATTGCATCTGAGATAACGTTATTCAACCCTTAGCACAACAGCCTAATACGTGTTATCTCAATTTCTGTCAGTAGAGTTCATTACTATGAGAGAGATTTATAGCACTGGCCATCCATTAATGAGTTAAACTGTGTTTTTAAATTATATTTTTGGATCTTTGCACGTATATTTTTCATGTTAATTAAAAATGGAGAACTAAAAAACAGGTTTAAGAGGAAAAGTGTGTACACTGGCCCTTTAAGTATGGCAAAAGCTTATGCGTGGGCCGTGGCTCAGTAATTTTTATTGTTCTTATAATAAGTGAAAGCTTCAGAATAAATGTATTTCAGGATATTCTGGTTGAAGATTAATTTATACAACATAATCATTATTTAAAGAGGTTCTTCAAGTATCTTAATATTGGTCTTAATATTCTTCACCTTAACTTTCTCTGGTTTTCCAAATTCAATCATTGCCTGTTCCAAAGATGGCTCTTTATTGTGAATTGAATACACCATTTCATGTAGAATCTTGATTACCCAATTTGTTCCTAAAACGAAAGAAAATAACCATAAATGGCAAGGGTACTCTGTAGGAAATGACGCAATGATTAGTAACTACCTCTGTAAAAGTGGTTTTCCCGCAGTGTAGCGTGGCATATGTATGTGCCTAAAAACTTCCTACGTTTAGCTAAAACAAATTGGGCCTCATTCAATTGTGATTTGGCCAATTGAATAAGGCTCTAAATAAGCACATAGCATATTTTTTTAAAGAAGTTTTTAGTTAGTGAAAACCTTGCTTTTGGATAGATGTTTACTAACTAAAAACTTCTTTAAAAAATATATGTTATGTGCTAATTTAGAGCCTTATTCAATTGGCCAAATTGCAATTGAATGAGGCCCATTATCTCCACCTCCTTCTGTCATGTCTTAACTACAGATGGAAAGGGAGCCGGACCTACAGCCTGTGCAGGGCTAGGTAACAGGGCCCTGCTTAGCAGGGGCCCCAGTGCAGTAAAATGTATATTCCCCTGGGCCCATATTCCCCAGCACCCCTGTCCCCATGGGCCCCATCAGCTTCCACTAGGGACCCTCAGGAAGGTGAGAGATGGAGAGGAGGGAAGGTGAGAGAGAGAGAGGAGGAAAGGTGGGTGGGGGGGAGAGAAGAAAGGTAGGAGCGGGAGGAAAGGTGAGAGAGGGAAGGAAGATGGGATAAATGGGGGAGAGAGAGTATATATATATATATATATATATATATATATATATATATATATATATACATATATATATATATATATACACACACACACACACACACACATATTATAGCTACTGATTGTCTGGCAATAGTAATTGGCTCCGTATTTAAGGGGACATCAAAGGTTTCTGGATTTCACTGCCAATATAGTATACTTATGTATCTATTTACTTTTATGTACTTTATTTTCTTAAGAAGTGCTCAAAAGCTCTGTTGGTTGCGCAGTGTCTCACAGTGGCCAATCAATGACCATCTCACCCAACCTTCTTTACTCTGTTACACAGACACCATCCTTCACAGTCTCTGAAAAGAGATATACAGCTATGCTGGCTAACCCCTTCATTGCCACCATCCAACTTACTTAAAGGTTTCAAATTTTGCGGGAAAGAAAAATGGGTTCTCCAACTGTTAGAAATTATTATCTTTTATCTGTAATGCGCCAACATATTTTGTAGCGCTATACAGGGGCTAGGTACAAGTCTAAGACAAATTTAAAACAATGCATAGGAATGGAAGGCCCTACGCTCTGGGTATCAGATTACTCCACTAATGAAGTTGTGATGTTCTATGAAAAAAATCTGCTGCTCCCTCTAGTGGCTGAAGGTTAGACAGCTAAAAAAATAAGGGGTGGTCCTGATGTTTTTCTAAAAGCAGGTTTTATATGCATTAAAGGGATTTTTTTAACCATTACAACACTCATTTTTCATGCAAAAAAGGGGAGGAAGAGAAATAGGGAAGGATGCAAAGATGAAAATGATGTGGCTATTAACGGGACATTGAAAAAAAAATTTCTTTGTTGCATCTAAAAGAAGGTATTAGATAATGTTCAAATGTGTGGTCTATTTTCTTGATGCTTTCAAAAGCAGAAAAAAACATTTAAATGGTTTAACTGAGTGATATTTATCTGCAAATGAAAACCACAGATGTATGTATGCTCTGTGCACTTTCTTTTGATCTCAATTAAGTTCAAACAAGTTTTACTTTATATTTTTTTCAAGCAAACCACAATATGGTAATTATTAAAGCACTCTCTTATAAGTGTATGAAAAAAAGAATGGTGTTCCATGTCCTGTTAAATGAAGGGTAAATGGGCTGTAAAATACTTAAAATATATTAAATGAATGAGTTAACGGAACATGGAGAAAATCAAATGATTGGAGACAGTGAATAAATGGAACTGAACTGAGGTGCTGAGGAGGATGGAATTGTATATAGTAGCGCAAATTAAACAAAACCATTTCAATTATTTGATGTATGGTTGTATCTATGTGATCTCTGTCTAGATTTAACTGAAAATATGTAAATTAATAATGATGTGCTTTGGAAAAC
Source organism: Discoglossus pictus (assembly GCA_027410445.1). Classification (NCBI taxonomy): domain Eukaryota; kingdom Metazoa; phylum Chordata; class Amphibia; order Anura; family Alytidae; genus Discoglossus; species Discoglossus pictus. The sequence continues at coordinate 118,913,610 of CM050165.1, read as the reverse complement.
AATTTCCAGTTAATGTGTATGGTGTAGCCCAGACTCCACCCAGAAAGATAGCCAGCCCTAAAATGCCAGGCATTTCTAGCTTGTTCTAGTACAAATGCGCATTGGTTTCTGTTTGTTATGACGCTGCTGTTTAATCACTCACCACATTTGGGATAGGTCACAATGAGTAAATCATCTTCTCTGGCTTCAAATGTTTCCAATGCTTGTAAGGTCTCCTTACTGCTCACATAGCTGGCGTACAATATACCTTTATAAGTAAAGAGTAAGTCCTCTGCAGTTTTGGTGCTAACTTCTCCAGCTTTTTGCTGCAGTTCTTCCAGGAACTTTTGCAGATATTTCCCCTTTGGTTGGCTGCAGTCAGACATCTTTCTGAATTGTAAGTAACAAAATGGTTAAGATGATGACTTTTCTAGACACTGAGGATGGCCAATACATAGATCAAACATTGTACATCATGTAGGACACATGTAAACCATGTAGGACAGATAATATATAGAGAATAATATTAGTTGAGCACAAATAATGGGATCTGGTCAATTATGCGGTTTGATAAAACATATGGCACCTATTTTTATAATGGACCTCAGAACATTAAATGGATCTCTTGATTTTCTACATACAGATTGTTTTAGAGCCCCAAAAAAATAACTTGTGGTCATGTGAATTCTGATTGTATGGCATTCTCCTGCCTCATAGTGTTGTATGTGTTTCCGAAATGTAACAACATTGCTGAACAGTTAGGAGGCAACATGGCTGTGTCTGAGGTGGCAGTAGATGAAAGTGTAGTACCATTTTTGTCTGTTATAACATTTCCATTATATTGCTATTTTTTGTGCCCATTCTGTCTTTTCCTTCCTCTTGTCCAATTGCTTGTTTTTTCCTATGGCTCACATGTCCCATGTCTTGGTTTTCCATTTCTGTCAATGGCAGTTGGAATTCTGAGCTGCGCATTCTGATTGGGTCAAAAGATCAAAAGCAGATACAAGAGCTAATCAGGCTACAGATGCAGTTCTAAACTGTGACAGTTACATACATTTTTCTGTTCAACATCATTGTACATTTCCTAACAGACAGTCTTATAGTAATCAAGTCTGAAAAATAATAAGTAAAAGGTGGCTCGAGGTGCTATGACCTGGGTTATGTGTAGACATAGGGGTGCTTCCAGGGTTTAAAATACTGATAATAAATAAACAAAGAAGGAAAAAGTAATCCCTTTAATGTGGTGCACTCCGTAGGACCGAATATCTAATAGAGAGTAACCATTAAAACTTAACCTTTAAGTAGTCACCCCGCCGGCGTCACCCGCAACAACGCACCCTGCCAAGGCACAGGAGGGTGAAGGCACAGCCAGGGCTCACCTGGAGAAGGTGTAAACAGGCCCTGGTCCAGGAGTGCTGTGCAGGACCCGTCCGGATCGGCCCAGGAGGTCACAGGGACTGGAGGGGCCCTGAAACGGGTGGCGGCCATCTTGGCCCTACACGTGGCCAGCGTGAGGAAGAAGATCCAGGCGCAGTGAGTACTCTGGGAGAAGGCTGGGGGCTCCCCAGGGGAGACCAGTGGCGGCTGGCCCGGTTGGACTGGCCTGGGAAGGCTGCAGACCCCCAGAGGAGGCAGCTGGGGAAAGAAACTAAGGGCCCAGAAAGCCCGCGAAACGGGAGGCGGCCATTTTGTGTCCAGGGCCTAGTGCAAGGGCCATTGCCAGGCTAGAATTCTCCCTCAACACCCCAAACAGCTTACAAGCAGCATCTCCAGGGGATTTAGAGAGGCTGAAGTGGGCTGCCCTGTCAGAGACCCACAGAACATAGAACACACTACTAATCAGCTCCCAGAGACTACCTTTCTGGATCCAGGCTGCTCAAGCTGGGACAGGCCTGTCTCTACTGCAACTTGTGTGTTGAACTTTGCATTTCTTTATTAGGCAAAAGGCCTTTGTACTGCTAATTGCTCTCTCACTAACAGACTGTAACTGGTGGTGTATAGTTGACCGGCATAATAGCTGGAATTCCTGGGTGCCAATCCAATGAGCAGTAACATAGGCAACAACCTGCTGATCTCCACACACTCCAGTCTGAAGAGGCAAAACATCAAGAGTGAAAGTGGCCTGAAACTGAAGGCTTCCATTGCCACCTAGTGGAGCCGAGGTCACACTACAACAATCTGGTACTGGAGCAAACGACTAATAGCAGCTAACAAGGCTTATCTCTCTAGGATGTAGAATTCCTGGGGGGGAAAAAGGGGAACTCCTGCCGGCGGGGGCTGCGTCATGTTGAGAAACATCCCTGGCACTGTCATCTAATCCCACGGGGCAAGAAGAAAGCAAAAAAGGTCCTGAGGAGACAGAAGAGAGTCCCCCACACACCAGAGAATTACTGTGTGTGTCCTAAGTCAAAATACATCAAAGTAACAAATATGGGGAAGAACAAGAAATCCCTCTCAACTAAGAGGATTGAGGAACATTTCAAGAGAGCTGGGGCCTCCAACATTGAAGCCCAGGGCTCAGAATCTGAACACTCTGATCACTCAGACTCAGAGCAGCAGGCCGCATCCTCGCAACCAGAGGTAAACATCACTGAGAACTCAATGGCAAAGTTTGAAGCTCTTTTGGAGACGCATATTAATAGGGCAGTTGCAGCCCTTCAAAAAGATTTGCACGAGTTGGGGCAGCGGACCAATCTCCTTGAGGAGTCTGTGGACCAGATAATATCGACTCAAGAGAATGATAGGGTAAACATTGCAGAGAACACCTCCCGCATCTCTAGCATTGAAGATAAACTTGAAGATCTAGAGAATCGGTCGAGAAGGTTCAATATAAGAATAAGAGGGGTGCCGACAGCAGTAGTTGATCTCCCCCGCTACCTTAAAGCTACTATCGACAAGATCCTATCGGAAACTCCAGATCATATATGGGAGGTGGAGCGTGCCCACAGGGCCCTGGGAGGAAGCAAAAATCAAGACCTCCCCAAGGACATTATTGTTAGGCTATTACGCCAGCATTCCAGGGACCTAATATTGTCTACAACACGCAAGATGGCATCGATTGTTGGCCCCGACGGATCCAAGCTACAATTCTTTGCAGACCTCTCCCCTATCACACTCCAGAGGCGGAGGCTAATGAAACCAGCCCTAGAGATACTCCAACGCCAGGGCATCAGATATAGATGGGGATTTCCTTTTGCTCTTTCCTTCTCCCTAAATGGGGTGCACCACTCATCTCGCTCTCTGGAGGAGTGTCTAGGTCTCCTTAAAAGACTGGCCCTGACAACAGAGGAACTTGCAATTGGGCCTCCTGCACCCCTCATCACTCGGTTGCCTCAGAGGCATTGGACGGAAGTCACCAGTCTAAAGAAAACCTCAGATAAGACTTTTGGGGTCCTCACCCAGAGACCGGACCAAGACAGGGGCAATCGGAGGGTGTGAAACCCTTTCATAGTTTCCCTAGAGACTTCTTTTTTACCCCTACCTTTGATGAGCAGAGGACAGTTGCAGCGGAGGGGGGGGATCTTGTTGTCCCTACCTCAGCCAAGTTTGGACAGTATCTACGTCTGAGTGGGATTATTGACTCCAGAGCTGGGGACACTGCCCCCCAAAGCTATAAAGAAGACCTCTATACTTAAAGCTGCGAGTGGTTCTGCATGCCTGTTAATGACTTGCTTTAACCTGTTTGTGTTTTCCTCCCTATAAGAAGGTTTAACTTGCAATAGTCTTAGCTACTGTTAATGCCTTATAAAATAGGATGTTTTTATTATCTTGTTCCTTCCTCTATTGGAAGGTTTAATCCGGTAAAATTGTGCTCATAGAACATAAATGTCAGTTGCCAGGATGTTTACTGTTTACTCTTGTTGTAAATGCTCACCATTTAGGTAGTCCCCCAGAAATCCCCCCCGCCGGTGGGAGGACCCATGATTCTAGCCAGGAAGTATGCAGGCTAGGATAAAGAAACTGGCTTTACTAAACTGTAGCCCCACAGGGAGAGTGTTCTACCCCTTTACTCTCTCTCTAGTCTTTCTTTTCTCCTGTACTCTGCTCTCGCGGGCTTTGCCCACCCTCACGCTGTTTTCCTGTATACTCAAATTCCTCCTCTCCGTCCGCTGCTCTCTTTCCACCTCCAGCGCCTCCTTCCATCACCCCTCCTATTTGTGGACGAGAGGCCAACAAATGGCCCCCAGCTACTCCCCTATGGCCTCTGTAAATGCAACCCAACGGGGTGGAGGGCTCCCCTACTGGGGCTGCGGGCTTGCACTTAGCCTGAATTATAATCTTTTATCCCCACACAATTGTAGTCTAGACGGGGACTGTTCCCTTGACAAGTTGTTTATTGTGATGAGCTCTGCTAATATCCTCACATCCTTAGAAATGACTAACCAACTATCTCTCTTTTATGCTCCCGGCAGATCAGGTATCTATAGCGATCCACACTCTAGCCGACTTCCAGTCCTGGACCGGATGGGCCGCTCTCCGCTCCCTCCGCACGGCCGCTTCAGAGAGGTACAATGGGACACGCAAAATATAGGCTTATTACACATGAGTGCCCCGGCTAGGATAATCACCCATAACGTAAAGGGGTTTAACTCCCCCTTTAAAAGAAGGAAGGCTTTCCTATATTATAAAAATTTTAGTCCCTCAGTCATCTTTCTCCAGGAAACTCACTTTGCCAATAACAAGGCTCCTACTTATTTCAGTAAAGAGTACCCCCAATATTACTATACAACCCAAACATCTAAGAAGGAAGGGGTAGCGATCTTGCTCCACAGGAATTTCCAGTTCCAACTGGACGCAAGAGTAGTGGACCGGGAGGGGTACTTTTATATCATAAAAGGTACAGTTCAAGGAAACCCGATCTCTTTAGCATCGTTTTACGCGCCCACTGTAGCTCCCCACAAGACTCTGATAAGATTTCTAAAAACCCTAGAGGTGGGGAACTGGGGACAACTCATAATAGGGGGTGACCTTAACCTGGTTCTGGATCAGGTGGCAGATAGGTCTAAACCTTCTTCTCGCACAAAATCAAGCAGATTAGGAAGCTCCTGCACTCTTTAGATCTAGTGGATGCTTGGAGGGGGCACCATCCACGGGGGAAGGAATATACTTTCTATTCCTCAAGCCATGGGACCTACTCCCGCATAGATGCTCTTCTTGTGAGCTCCGCACTACTGGACCACTCCAGGGACGCTAATATAATCCCGTGCACTTGGTCAGACCATGCAGCAGTCTCTCTGGAGGTAGAGCTGGGGACCCAGACTTTGCCTTACTCCTGGAAAATAAATGAATATTTATTAGCGCTGCCTGCAGTCCAGGAGCAAATTGCTGCTGAGCTGAAGGCGTTCTTTGAAATCAATGCGGGAGGGGAGTCTGAGCCAGGTTGGGTGTGGGTGGCCCATAAGGCCTACATAAGGGGGACTTGCATTAAAATTGCCTCCCATCATAAGAAAATGACCCGCAAACGGGAGAGTGATCTCATGACGAAGTTAGCACAGCTAGAGAAGCAGAACCAGCTGTCCCCCTCCCCCTCTCTTAGGGGTCAGATAGATGGGGCCAAATTGGAGTTAGAGGGTATTCTAGCGGTTAGGACTGAAAAGGCGCTAAGGAGAACACAGCATCTATTTTACCTAAAGGCGAATAAGCCCGATAAATTGTTGGCGAGGAGCTTGAAGGCGCGGTACGCACAATCTAGAATCTCCCAAATTAGGGCAGGGACGGGTGCTCTTACGTTTAGCCAGAATGAAATCCAAGAGACATTTAGGGACTTCTACCAATCTCTCTACACTTCACAGAACATGGCCCCAGAACACTATATTACCTCATATCTAGACTCCCTAGATCTCCCGCAAGTTTCAGTAGGGGACTTGCAGAACTTAAACAAGGAGGTCACGATAGAGGAAATCCTAGAGACAATAAAAGAGCTTAAGCTTGGAAAGTCGCCTGGCCCGGATGGGTTTACCAATATTTACTACAAGAAATTCCCAGAAATACTAGCCCCTCACCTGTGTAACCTTTTTAACTCAATTCTGAAAGGGGAGGCAATCCCCCCCGAGCTGAACAACGCTGACTTGACATTGTTCCCTAAAGAGGGCAGGGACTCCAAAGAGGCTAAAAATTATCGGCCAATTGCACTCCTGAATGGAGACATTAAGTTGTTAGCAAAAATCTTTGCCAAAAGAATCTCGGCTTTTCTTCCAGCACTGATTCACAAAGACCAGTCAGGTTTTATCCCACACAGGCAGACGGGGGACAATATCAGGAGGACTTTAAATATCATACACATAGCTAGATCAGGTGGGCCCCCTGTGTGTATTTTAGCCTTGGACATTGAAAAAGCGTTCGATATGCTGGAATGGCCATTTCTGTTTGCCACATTGTCTAAATTTGGGTTTAAGGGCCAGTTTATCAGCCTGCTGCGCTCATACTATACTTCACCCAAAGCCTGCCTTATGCTACCCGGTTCTCAGAGAGCCTATATCAATATCGGACGCGGCACTCGGCAGGGCTGCCCACTATCCCCACTCCTCTTTGCACTAGCAATTGAACCTTTAGCCCAGGCGATCAGAGCAAATTCCAAAATAGGTGGTGTACGGGTGGGACATCAGCATGTGAAATGTTCTTTATTTGCTGATGACCTCCTTTGTACCTTGACGAACCCGGGCCCATCGATTCAAGCTCTGATGGAAACGATCACGCAGTATAGCTCCTTGTCAGGGCTCAGATTGAACCAGGAGAAGACAGAGGCCCTTAGTGTTGGTCTTCCCCCAGACATATTGAACCAGCTGAAACTAACATATAATTTCCTGTGGCCAGCCTCTCACATTAAATACTTGGGAATTAATCTAACCAGTACATTAGCAGATATGTATAAAGCTAACTTCCCTCCCCTCTTTAGAACACTGCAGAGAGACCTAAACATCTGGTCGAGGCGGCATATCTCCTGGACGGGTCGGATTGCTGCGGTCAAGATGAACATCTTGCCAAGGCTGCTCTACCTAGCCAGGACTTTGCCCATTCAAATAAACAATGCAGAGTTGTCCCGTTTCCAATCCCTGGTATTTAAATTTATATGGAGGAATAGACCTCCAAAGATAGCCAGGAGGATAATGTTTAGGCATAAGTCCAAGGGCGGTCTATCATGTCCTAATTTTTCCAACTACCTCAAAGCGGCGCAACTTGCTTTTATCTCCTTGGTGCACTCCATCCATCACCAACCAAATTGGGTGTTTATTGAGGACGCATTAATGGCTCCCCTGACTTGGAGAATAATTCTATGGGCTCCTCCCTCAGAGACATACGGGGACTGGATTAGTAACCCTATCACTAGCTTCACCTTAAGGACTTGGAATCAGGCCAGACGGGAACACAAATTAGCCCACGCCTTGTCTCCCCTAACTTCTGTGTTCTCATCTCCCTCCCTTTTGACCTCTCTATCAGTAGAATCGAGAAATTTTTGGAGCTCGCTTAACTTAGACAAATTGGGATCATGGGTGGACAGCGACAGAATCTTAACACTAGACACAGTGAAAAGGGATCATATAATACCCCAGCGAGAGCTATTTAATCTTACAAAAATAAGATATTGGATAGGGGAGGTGGTGAGGAAGCATGGACCCCCCATGGCTACCTGGCTGTCTACAATATGCAAGAATGTACCGCTTTTTAAGGGAACCCTGGGAAATCTTTATGACATATTAAACTCTCCCCCGGATCTTACAAAGCCCCCCTTCATGATAAAGTGGGAATCTGATTTACAACAAACTTGGGAGGGGACAACTTGGGCCGAGGCCTTTTTGAATCTCTCCAAGGGTTCATTTAATTTCAGTCTCTTGGAAACTTCCCTAAAAATTCTGCACCGGGCTTACATGACTCCAGTCAGATTGAACAAGATATTTCCAACAATCTCAGATAAGTGCTTTAGAGGGTGTCAAGGTAGGGGGGATTTCATTCACTCATGGTGGCAATGCCCCAGGGTGGCTGAGATCTGGGAGAAGGCAGCCACACTAATTTCAGGATTATTGCATACCCCTATTACACCTTCAATAGCGACATGCCTTCTAGGAATACATCATTCAGAATTAGGGAGAAAAGGCAATAGGTTGGCTCAAATGATTTATCTTGCAGTCAAGAACATAATTGCCAGGCGATGGAAAGATAATTCTATCAGTTTTCAAGAAGTGATTAATAAAGTAAAATTTCTATTTATTAATGAAAGGATGACTTATACTCTTTTAGACTCTCTCCCGGCATTTTTGGAAATTTGGGAGCCTTGGATTAGATCACCAAACGGTATTCCTTGAGGAGGGATAGTCTGGGGGGTCGGGTGGGGCCTGTTTTTTCTGAGGCGGCTAGGTGTGGAGCCGAGTGGGGAGCGGTGCGGTTCGGACGGAATTGGAAGAAGGCTGACTGTTCTGTTGGAGGTGAGGTAATAATACAATGATTATTGGGGAGAAAAAAAAAAAAAGTGCTAAAGAGGCGGCGGAGAGGGGGAGTGTTCGGAGGAATATTGAATTTTCCTTTGGTATGGCAAGCGAGAGTAAACTTTTATCTCTCTCACTTTTATTCTTTATGCTGAATCTATTTAAGCTCAGCTAGTTTACTATCTTTACGGAGTTGTTAGAAATTTATATGTATTATAATTATCACTAAAAATTTTGAAAATAAGGTTTTTTGAGGAAAGAGAGAATGGTCTCAGTATTACATTTTGGAGGAAATCTGTGTTCAGGTGTCAAATGTACGTTTATTCCTGAAATGTTTTATTTGTTACTGCCATTCATACTACTCTCAATAAAGTTTATATGATAAAAAAAAAAAAAACTTAACCTTTAATAATGAGGGCTAAAAACAGTTCACTGTAAGAATATCTTGAAATCCGAACGCCATGCTACTATTATAGCTGTACAACGTTAGAAAAGACCATATAATACCCTAGGTTATATGGATAGCAATTAATATGAAAAATAGGGGAATAAAGTGCTAATTGCTATTGTGGAAGAGCAACAAGGAGGAAAAAATCCTATAGTTCAAAACATAGTGACAGGTGATTAAGGTGCTAACACACATATTAATTGATTATACTATAAATAATTATAAAGTGCTAAATATTGCTTGATGTATACTTGAAACCCAAGTGATCCTGGTATAAATGGCCTATAGATAGTGATATGTGTCCAAAATAGTATATTTAAGAACAAAGGAGCAACTGTCCCTCTATATTAATAGTATAAGCCATCTCCTGAATGAGTCCTGGATACCAATTCAAAAGAATCTAAAGTCATCAATGCTTCTAATGATTATTGCTAAGGGACTAATGTATATGGGTTAGGATTTCATGTAATGAATGGAGGAATAGGCAAACAGAAGGGTCAGGGCCTAATTCTTTATATTGATCGGCTGCTAAGTTCATGTGCGCTGCCTCTGCGCCCTGAAGGGACATAATCGGCAAGCGACGCTAGAATGTAGTGTAGCGTGGTGTCAACCCTTTTTCTGCTTGGTTTACTTATAGTAATAAAGTGCTAAACTTTTACACATATATTTGAACTTATTTATCATTTTCTTTACCACAATGGCTCCCTGTTCTACATACTGTACTTATTAAAAGAAGGATTTCCATTTTTTTACTTTATCAAGTTTAGTTCTTCAAATATAAAAATCATCAAATATGGGTCTTTAACACAGCTTGGAAAATAGCCTCTTGCTATTATTATGGTTTCAAGAACTAACAATCCCTTTAGCCACATTAAAGGATCACTGAATTCACTGTAAAATCTCTTCATGGTGTGAAAGAGCACAAGATTGTATGCTAAAATGATCTATATTTTTTTCATTCAATAATAACAGCTAAAAAATCTTAAGTTTTAAATGTTTGTTTATATTGAGCCTGTTGCATTAGAAATGGTCAGAGTTCCGAGTGAAGCACATGGCGTGTAAGGCTCTATGGGAGAAGGCTGTGATTGATAGCACCACTTCCCTGGGGACACTGACCAGTTAACCCATAGCTTTTCTGTTTTAGTTGACTACCAGTCTTCCATGCCTGCACATATAGATGTGATAAGAGCTAATATATTTTTTTTATTTAATATCTGTATGTGTATAGAATGACTCCATGTAATGTGTGTGTCTGATATAAGCAGCATGTGTTAGATTAGAGAAAGGGAAACACAGGGAAACTTTGATATGCCTTTAATGAAACAAACATGGAGCAGCCTGTGGGCAGTCTTTCACACACATTAACACTCAAAAAAATGTACATATTTAAAAAATTAAAAAAAGTATTTCAACATGTTCGCATCAACCCCGGCTGCACAGGGCTGCAATGAGCGCCGCAGGCTGCTCAGTGCTCCTCCATTCATAGTGAATGCTGCTGAATCATTGTCCCTCTCCCTCCCAGTGCCTGGCACTTCTGGTGTAGGAGTGGTGGGATCCTGGGCCCATCCCTGCACACACAGCCCCCATACAGATCCCTCTCACTCACCAGGAGCCCGCCACACTCACCCGTCAGGGTTCAGTGTATCTGAGCCCTCTGAGCGCCCCTCACACCTCCATATTGTGCCTGGTAAGGTGTGATCAGACGCTGGCACACTCAGCCCCTGCCCCTGCCCCAGCTCATCCCTGGAGCCTAAGGGCTCACATCAACCCCAGTTGCACAGGGCTGCAATGAGCATGTAATGGGAGTGTGCATGTTACAGGGAAGAGAGGGGAGGTGAGAATGCAGGTGAGAGGGGGAGAGTGTAGGGGAGAGGAGAGAGTGCAGGTGACGGAGGGGCAGAGAGTGCAGTTGAGTGGAGAGAGCAGGTGAGAGAAGAGAGAGAAAGCGAACAGAGTGCATGTTAGAGGGAAGAGAGGGATGGTGAGAGGGGCAGAGGGTGCAGGTGATAGGAGAGAGTGCAGGAGAGTGTCCAGGTGAGAGGAGAGAGAGAGAGAGACAGTGAGAGGGAAGAGAGTATAGGAAAGATGATGAGAGGGGCAGAGAATGCAGTAGAGAGAGAGAAAGAGAAAGCAGGAGAGAGAGTGCAGGAGAGAGAGAGCAGGGGAGGGGGACAGAGAGTGCAGATGAGAGGAGAGAGAGCAGTGGAGAGGGCAAAGAGAGTGCAGGGGAGAGGGTGCAGATGGGAGGAGAGAGAGAGCAGCTGAGAGGGGTGAAGAGTGCAGTAGACGGGGAGTGCAGAAGAGAGGGGCAGAGAGTGAGCAGGGGAGAGTGGAGAAAGAGTACAGGTGAGAGCAGAGAGTACAGGAGAGGGGAGAAAGTGCAGGGAATGTGCAGAGAGTGTATGGGGATGAGATAGTACAAAGAGTACAGAAAAGTACAGAGAGTGTAGGGCGAGGGGTAGAAAGTGCAACAAATGGTCGGAGAGAAGGGAGCAAGTGCAGTGCAGCAAGTGTATGTGTTGGGTGAGATAGTACAAAGAATACAGAAAGGGAGTATAGGGAAGAGTGCAGAAAGTGTGTAGGGGGATAGTTGGTCACGCAATGTTAAAATTGGTGGCCCTCACAAAGCGAGGCCCGCAGTTTAGATCCACAACTATATATGTGATTGCAATGAGCGCCAAGGCTCACTGTGTGCAATCCCCTGCCTGTCTCTCTCTCATCTCCACTCTGCCTCTCTCTAATCTCCACTCTGCCTCTCTCTAATCTCCACTCTGCCTCTCTCTAATCTCCACTCTGCCTCTCTCTAATCTCCACTCTGCCTCTCTCTAATCTCCACTCTGCCTCTCTCTAATCTCCACTCTGCCTCTCTCTAATCTCCACTCTGCCTCTCTCTCTCTCATCTCATCTCCCCTCTGCATCGCTCTCTTTAATCTGGAGGGAGAAGAGGGGGGAAAGGAGACACAAGGGAGGGAGAGGTGGGGGAAATGAGACACAAGGGAGAAAGTAGACAGGGGGAGAGACTCGCGATAAGCGACAAAGGTGCTCACATTGGGTGGCAAACAGCATTGGGTCCTTTCCCTCTTCACCTTCACAAAATCTGACAGCTGCAATCCCGCCACCAAACGACAGATGGCGCTGCCAATTTTCATATAAGGCACGCCAACAGAAGAGGCCTTGAGTTACGAGAGGCGCACCCGAGGCCCTGGGGGGCCATGTGCCCGCGCCGAACATAGTGATGGCCTCGCTGTCGACTCTGCGCTGTCGAATTGCGCCACGTTGGAGGGGAAAATAGTTATTTGCCTTACATCAAACATGACAGTGTCTGAAAATTGAAAGCGCCCTCTGCCGGATGGCTCCTGTAACTGCAGCTGTCAGTTCTGCCGAAGACATGCGAAGGCTAAAAATGTTATATTGAAAAATGTTAAATATAAAAAAAAAAAAATGCAAGCCAGTGGGAAAGAGCCTCGCATTGGGTGGCAAACGGCATTGTTAGCCTTACTATTTGAAACCCGTCATTTTTGACGGGCAAGTAGCTAGTGTATATTATATTCCTAGTGAAATCCAAAAACCTTGCATGTCCATTTAAAGAATATGAAAAACTGTATATATATTGTATAGTGAATAATTCCTGAGAAATACAGTATTGTTTGTTTTGTATTTTTATTAGTGACTCCAAATGGTAATTAGTTGTTTTGATGTGATAACCAGTCTGTTTGTCTGTCTCTGGAGCAGAAACCCATGTTTCCCAATGTTATGTCATAACTATACCCCCACCCCCATTTTATTAAGTACTCTGAGCCACACATATTTTGTAGCTGAAGAATGACGTACTGTACAGAAAAAGGCTAACACAACACACAGCCAGTATTTAATACTCTTCCTGTTGGGATGACAATGTCCCTTTTACTAACTCTCACAGTGAGATCCCTCAGGAAGTGCAAGCTCAGCTGGTTTAAACCAGCTGGTATAATCACAGAGGCTTATTACTCCAGTCATTATGCTGTTTTAGATAACTGGGCATGCTCATCCTGCTAATTACCAGTCACTGTAAAAGTTATCATGTAATTTCTGTGACCCTTTAAATGAAACTCAGTCAGTGAAAAAAATCAAAACACCAGTACCGACTTCCTCATGATAAGCTCCAGCACAGAAATATAATCCTAGAAATGTAGTGATAAAAGAAAACAAACATTAAAAATAGAACAACTTACAAGTAAAATGAAGGAGATAGATGTCCAACAGTAGAATCTGCCAAGAAATCACATGAAAACACCGCCAGCTCCAGTAGTGCAACTCCAGTGCCAGAGTTTAGTGCTGGCTGCAGAGGGAGTGAAGCAAGTTAACCATTTCAGTGCTCAGAGCAATGTAATGAAGATGGGAAGTTTCTAAAGTGTAGAGACCAATGAACATTATACATTACCAAACTAAGATCTGGATGGGAGAGGGAATCTGTTACAGCAACATTCTACTTGAGAGAGGTCACTGACAGGCTAATTTGAAACTGCACTTCACAGTCTATGTATTCATGAACTGCATGAGCTACAGAGGGCAGACCCAAAGAGGTAAAAAAAAATAAAAAATTTAGGCAGAAAAATGGGATTTAAAGGTAAATGGAATATATATTGTACTAGCCTTCTTTTCTCTACAGTCAATCATTCCTGAGAAATACAACATTGCTTTTGCAGCTAATTTCAAGTTCAGTGTGTTTAATCACAGGTCAGTTTACATGAAAAGCATGGAGCAGGGGATCTAACTGAATGACAACATTGGACATAAGTATCTTGACTCTTATTAGAACATCAAAACAGATAATTAGTATTTAGTAGTGGCTCCTTTGTATAACAATGTACCAGAAATAATAATGAATATCTCTGGAATGATCCACTTTAGAAACAAGGGCTCACATAACCAGTTTTTTATGCTCTTTAAGAATAACCTAAAAAATATACCTTGAATTTGTGGTGAAAGCCCCCTTCAAGATCTATAAAAAAATTAGAGCAGGGGTCACCAAACTCGGTCCTGGAGGGCCGCACCCAGGCCTGGATTTGAGGATTTCCTTTTTGTGCACAGGTGAGTGAATCAGGATGACTGAAGAAGCAATAGTCTCACCTGTTTGCAGCAAGGATATCCACAAATCCAGGCCTGGGTGCGGCCCTCCAGGACCAAGTTTGGTGACCCCTGAATTAGAGTGTTGTGCTGCGCTATGTCCCATCAGACTCATTTAGCTACCCCTATTTCACCAACACTATCTACATATGCTTTGATCCAGAACTTCCCTAAAGGACAACAGAGGGGATGGGGAGGGAGAGGAGAGAGGGGAGCAGAGAGGGAGGGGAGTGAGAGAGGGAGGGGAGAGAGAGAGGGAGGAGAGAGAGAGGGGGGGGAGGGGAGAGAGAGGGGGAGGGGAGAGAGAGGGAGGGAAGAGAGAGGGAGGGGAGAGAGAGGGAGGGGGAGAGAGAGGGAGGGGAGAGAGAGAGGGAGAGAGAGGGAGGGGAGAGAGAGAGGGAGGGGAGAGAGGGAGGGGAGAGAGAGAGGGAGGGGAGAGAGGGAGGGGAGAGAGGGAGGGGAGGGAGGGAGGGGAGAGAGGGAGGGGAGAGAGGGAGGGGAGAGAGAGGAGGGAGGGAGGGGAGAGAGAGGAGGAAGGGAGAGAGGGAGGGAAGGGAGAGAGGGGGGGAGAGAGGGGGGGAGAGAGGGGGGGAGGGGGGAGAGAGGGAGGGAGGAAGGGGGGGAGAGAGGGAGGGAAGGGAGAGGGGGGGGAGAGAGGGAGGGAGGAAGGGGGGGAGAGAGGGAGGGGAGAGAGAGAGGGAGGGGAGAGAGAGAGGGAGGGGAGGGAGAGAGGGAGGGGAGGGAGAGGGATGGAGAGAGAGGGAGGGGAGAGAGAGGGAGGGGAGGGAGGGAGAGAGAGGGAGGGAGGGAGAGGGAGGGAGAGAGAGGGAGGGGGGGAGAGAGAGGGAGGGGGGGGAGAGGGAGGGAGGGGAGGGAGGGGGGGGAGAGAGGGAGGGAGGGGAGGGAGCGGGGGAGAGAGAGGGGAGGGAGGGGAGGAGAGAGGGAGGGAGGGGGGGAGAGAGGGAGGGGAGGGAGCGGGGGAGAGAGAGGGGAGGGAGGGGAGGAGAGAGGGAGGGGAGGGGAGAGAGGGAGGGGAGAGAGGGAGGGAGGGGAGAGAGGGAGGGAGGGGAGAGAGGGAGGGGAGGGAGGGAGGGGAGAGAGGGAGGGGAGGGAGGGGAGGGAGGGGAGAGAGGGAGGGGAGGGAGGGAGGGGAGAGAGAGGAGGGAGGGAGGGGAGAGAGGAAGGGAGAGAGGGAGGGAAGGGAGAGAGGGAGGGAGAGAGGCGGGAGAGATGGAGGAAGGGGGGGAGAGAGGGAGGGAGGAAGGGGGGGAGAGAGGGAGGGAAGGGAGAGGGGGGGGAGAGAGGGAGGAGGAAGGGGGGGAGAGAGGGAGGGGAGAGAGAGAGGGAGGGGAGAGAGAGAGGGAGGGGAGAGAGAGAGGGAGGGGAGAGAGAGAGGGAGGGGAGAGAGAGAGGGAGGGGAGGGAGAGGGATGGAGAGAGAGGGAGGGGGGGAGAGAGAGAGAGGGAGGGGGGGAGAGAGAGGGAGGGAGAGAGGGAGGGAGGGGAGGGAGCGGGGGAGAGAGAGGGGAGGAGAGAGGGAGGGAGGGGGGGAGGGAGGGAGGGGGGGAGAGAGAGAGGGAGGGAGGGGAGAGAGGGAAGGGAGGGAGGGGAGGGAGGGGAGAGAGGGAGGGAGGGGGAGGGGAGAGAGAGAAGGAGGGAGGGAGAGAGAGGGGAGGGGGGGGGAGAGAGACGGGGAGAGAGGGAGGGGGAGAGGGGGGGAGAAAGGGAGGAGAGAGGGAGGGAAGGGGGAGGGAAGGGGGAGGGAGGGGGAGAGAGGGAGGGGGGAGAGGGAGGAGGGAGAGGGGGGAGAGGGAGGGAGGGGGGAGAGGAGGGAGAGGGGGGAGAGGGAGGGAGGGGGGAGAGGAGGGAGAGGGGGGAGAGGGAGGGAGGGGGGAGAGGGGGGAGAGGGAGGGAGGGGGGGAGAGGGAGGAGGGGGGAGAGGGAGGGAGGGGGGAGAGGGGGGAGAGGGAGGGAGGGGGGAGAGGGAGGGAGGGGGGAGAGGGGGGAGAGGGAGGGAGGGGGGAGAGGGAGGGAGGGGGGAGAGGGGGGAGAGGGAGGGAGGGGGGAGAGGGAGGGAGGGAGAGGGGGGGAGCAGCAAGGATATCCACAAATCCAGGCCTGGGTGCGGCCCTCCAGGACCAAGTTTGGTGACCCCTGAATTAGAGTGTTGTGCTGCGCTATGTCCCATCAGACTCATTTAGCTACCCCTATTTCACCAACACTATCTACATATGCTTTGATCCAGAACTTCCCTAAAGGACAACAGAGGGGATGGGGAGGGAGAGGAGAGAGGGGAGCAGAGAGGGAGGGGAGTGAGAGAGGGAGGGGAGAGAGAGAGGGAGGAGAGAGAGAGGGGGGGAGGGGAGAGAGAGGGGGAGGGGAGAGAGAGGGAGGGGAGAGAGAGGGAGGGGAGAGAGAGAGGGAGAGAGAGGGAGGGGAGAGAGAGAGAGAGGGAGGGGAGAGAGAGAGGGAGGGAGGGGAGAGAGAGAGGGAGGGAGGGGAGAGAGAGAGGGAGGGAGGTGGAGAGAGAGGGAGGGCAGAGAGAGGGATGGGAGGGGAGAGAGGGAGGGGAGAGAGGGAGGGAGAGAGGGAGGGGAGGGAGGGAGGGGAGAGAGGGAGGGAGGAGGGAGAGAGAGGCGGTAGGGGGGAGGGAGGGAGGGGAGAGAGAGGAAGGAGGGAGGGGAGAGAGAGGAGGGAGGGAGGGGAGAGAGAGGAGGAAGGGAGAGAGGGAGGGAAGGGAGAGAGGGAGGGAGAGAGGGGGGGAGAGAGGGAGGAAGGGGGGGAGAGGGAGGAAGGGGGGGAGAGAGGGAGGGAAGGAGAGAGGGAGGGAGAGAGGGAGGGAGGAAGGGGGGGAGAGAGGGAGGGGAGAGAGAGAGGGAGGGGAGAGAGAGAGGGAGGGGAGGGAGAGGGATGGAGAGAGAGGGAGGGGAGGGAGAGAGAGGGAGGGGAGGGAGAGAGAGGGAGGGAGGGAGAGGGAGGGAGAGAGAGAGAGGGAGGGGGGGAGAGAGAGGGAGACAGGGAGGGGGGAGAGAGAGGGGGGAAAGAGGGAGGGAGAGAGAGAGGGGGGAGGGAGGGAGAGAGGGGGAGTGGGGGAGAGAGAGGGGAGGGAGGGGGGGAGAGAGGGAGGGGAGGGAGCGGGGGAGAGAGAGGGGAGGGAGGGGAGGAGAGAGGGAGGGGAGGGGAGAGAGGGAGGGGAGAGAGGGAGGGAGGGGAGAGAGGGAGGGAGGGAGAGGGGGAGGGAGGGAGGGGAGAGAGGGAGAGGGAGGGAGGGGAGAGTAGGGAGGGGAGGGAGGGAGGGGAGAGTAGGGAAGGGAGGGAGGGAGGGGAGAGTAGGGAGGGGAGGGAGGGAGGGGAGAGAGAGGAGGAGGGAGGGGAGAGAGGAAGGGAGAGAGGGAGGGAGAGAGGGAGGGAAGGGAGAGAGGGAGGGAGAGAGGGGGGAGAGAGGGAGGAAGGGGGGGAGAGAGGGAGGGAGGAAGGGGGGGGGAGAGAGGGAGGGAAGGGAGAGGGGGGGGAGAGAGGGAGGGAGGAAGGGGGGGAGAGAGGGAGGGGAGAGAGAGAGGGAGGGGAGAGAGAGAGGGAGGGGAGAGAGAGAGGGAGGGGAGGGAGAGGGATGGAGAGAGAGGGAGGGGAGAGGGATGTAGAGAGAGGGAGGGAGAGAGAGGGAGGGAGGGAGGGAGAGGGAGGGAGGGAGGGAGGGAGGGAGAGGGAGGGAGGGAGGGAGAGAGAGAGAGGGAGGGGGGGAGAGAGAGGGAGGGGGGGAGAGAGAGGGAGGGAGAGAGGGAGGGAGGGGAGGGAGCGGGGGAGAGAGAGGGGAGGGAGGGGAGGAGAGAGGGAGGGAGGGGGGGAGAGAGGGAGGGAGGGGAGAGAGGGAGGGAGGGGAGAGAGGGAAGGGAGGGAGGGGAGGGAGGGGAGAGAGGGAGGGAGGGGAGGGGGGGAGGGGAGAGAGGGAGGGGAGGGGAGAGAGGGAGGGGGAGAGGGGGGGAGAAAGGGAGGAGAGAGGGAGGGAAGGGGGAGGGAAGGGGGAGGGAGGGGGAGAGAGGGAGGGGGGGAGAGGGGGGAGAGGGAGGGGGGAGAGGAGGGAGAGGGGGGAGAGGGAGGGAGGGGGGAGAGGGGGGAGAGGGAGGGAGGGGGGAGAGGAGGGAGAGGGGGGAGAGGAGGGAGAGGGGGGAGAGGGAGGGAGGGGGGAGAGGGGGGAGAGGGGGGAGAGGGAGGGGGGAGAGGGAGAGAGGGGGGAAAGAGAGGAGAGGGGGGAGAGAGAGGAGAGGGGGGAGAGAGAGGAGAGGGGGGAGAGAGAGAGAGGGAGGGAGGGGGGGAGAGGGAGGGAGAGGGGAGAGGGGGGAGAGGAGGGGAGGGAGGGGGAGAGGAGAGGGGGGAGAGGAGAGGGGAGAGGAGGGGGAGAGGAGGGGAGGGAAAGGAGGGGGGAGAGGAGGGGAGGGAGAGGGGGGAGAGAGGGAGGAGAGAGGGAGGGGGAGAGAGGGAGGGGAGCAGGGAGGGAGTTCTAATCTCTCTCCTACAGCTCCAAAAGAACAATATCACATATATAGTTGTCAGCAATACAGCTCGCATAGCGAACATGCCATAACTGCGGCCCTCGCAAAGAGAGGGCCGCAGTTGCTGGGAAGAATCGCCAAAGACGATCCTTGCGTTGGTGGAGATGAGCGCCATAGTCACTTATCCCTACGACCACCTACGACTTTCGGACCGCAAATGCGGCCCCTCGTGAAGCGAGGGGCCGCATTTGCGGAGGTGGAGACTCCCACGTCGGCTGCAATGAGCCACAGGCTCATTGCAGGCTGCAAATGCGGAACCTCACAAAGCGAGGGGCTGCATTTGCGGAGGTGGAGGCTCTACGCCGCCTCACAAGCGGTTACAAACGACCACACAACCGGCACAAACACGCAATAACTAACGACGGACTTACACACAAAAAAAAATACGACCCACAGGACTTAGAAAAAATCCATTACGGTTTTGCAAAAATGCGACCTTAACGGACAACTCGCGCACAGCTCAAAACATTGAAAAACACAAAAATACACACAAAAATAAAATAAAAACCTTACCCACAGCAAGGGGGGAGACCAAGGACTTCTGCAACACAAGTTACACCTCGAGTTCAGTCAAATTAACAAAGTTTAGACACTCGAAAATCCCCTAAGCAAGAGAAAAAATGGCAGACGAAAAAAAAAGAAAACGAGGCTACACAACCCCTAAAGCCGCAAAATACTGCAAATCAAATACGGCTTTTATAAAAACCTGTACGACCTACAACATACACCATTAGCAAGGACGCTAAATCATACAAACCCGCCTACCACATACACAACCGCCGCCATTTTACAACACTAACTTACAGAATGCGGAAGTACCCAGCTACACAAATGTTTTCCACTTGCGCACGCAGCCTATTTACACTACACACTGCACCCATTGCTGACGCTTACACCTCAGCTCAACAAAACTACATTATATGCTGCAGGAACATCAGAACAGATTGTTAGCTCTTCAGCACATTCCTTGCTGCATATATTAATTACAAAGAGGTAAAGTATATTAATTAATGATTTTGTTAATTAATTAATTAGCATAAAAAAAATACACACAAAACAAAAAAAACACCACACTAGAGCAAACAACCACAAACAGCTTCACCGCGCCACCCACAAGGAGCGCCAACGCTGCTCATAGGACACAACCTACACCAGGGGACAGCCTTGCAATAATGACAAAATGAGATCACTGCGGACCTTACAATACGCGCAAAAGCACCTATGATAACAACAAATACACCAACCCAGAGGCTCGCAATGAGCTCCAAAGGCGCTCATTGCGAACCACATGATGAGCGCCAAAGGCGCCCAGCGCCAGCCCCGCAATGAGCGCACAAGGATCGCACACCACCAAAACAACGTACTCATTTTTTGACGGGCAAGTCGCTAGTTATATATATACTAGACAATTGCCCGTCAAAAAATGACGGCAAATCATGGTATAATTTTTCATGTCTCCCCCTCCCTCCCCTGTGTCTCTTTCCCCTCTCCCTCCCCTATGTCTATTTCCATAATAAAATACTTACAACCCGCAGACTAAGGATGGCAGTGAGAGACAAGTCCTATTGCATCCAGGTAATATGGCTACTGATCTTTGTACTATAGCAACAAACACAGCAGTCAGTGCAGCTTTTTATGACCCTGGGCTATATCCAAGTTATGGTGTGTACAATACGGAGCTTTTAAATGACATAAACATCGCAAATTAGACATCATTCATTTAAAACATCAGTTTTTAAACATTACAATGTATTTGTATAAAAAAAAAGTGCTGCAAAGGATATTATTCTTACACGTTGGTATCTCCTTCTGACTAACTCAGAACATGGGTGTGGCTCAGGAGTTATGGAGTGGTATAGAAATAATTACTCCTACTATTGAGCGTACTTAAAACAGACATACACAACAGAAGGAGGATACATCTTTGTTGCTAAAGCAGTTTCAGCAGAAATAAAAAGGAATATTTTTATTTTAATTCAGATTCTTTATTTAGAGGTTTCGGCAACATATGCACTTGTCTGGTATTACACGAGTGTGATCACCACAAGTTTAAAAAAAACAAGAATATATTATATTAAAGCGAAACAGCAACGGTCCTAGTTAGGAAAAATATACGTCACATAAAATAGTTGTCAAACTGCGACTCGTCGTCACGCTTGCGACAAATCGCAGTTTGCCAACTACGTAAGCCGCACATGTGTATGCGCAATCGGCTGCACATGCACATTGTGCAAAGGGGCGCTCATGCGCATAGTGCAGCATAAGCACAAATAAGACGCACATGCGCATTGCGGCGGGGCGCGCATGCGCATTGCGGCAAACAGACAAAGGAGGAGAGAGAGGAGGAGGGGACACACAGGGAAGGAGGGGGAAGACACAGAAGAGGGGGGAGAGACACAGGGGAGAGACACAGGGGAATGAGAGGAGGGGGGAGAGACACAGAGGAGGGGGAGACACAGGGGAGTGAGAGGAGGGGTGGAAAGACACAGGGGAGTGAGAGGAGGGGGGAGAGACACAGGGGAGTGAGAGGAGGGGGGAGAGACACAGGGGAGGGAGAGGAGAGGGGGTAGACACACGGAGAGGGAGGGAGAGGAGGGGGAAGAGACGCAAGAGAGGGGGGAAGAGACACGTGGGGAAAAGAGACACGTGGGGAAAGAGACACAGGAGAGGGAGGGTCCAAGAGACACAGTGAGGGAGGGGGGAAAGAGACACGGGGGAAAGACACAGGGGAGGAAGAAGGTGTAAAAACACAGGGGGGAGGAGACACAAGGGAGGGAGAGGAGGGGGGAAATGAGACACAAGGGAGGGCGAGGAGGGGGGAAATGAGACACAAGGGAGGAAGTAGACAGAGGGAGAGACTCTGAGGGAGATACTCGCTCCTCGCGAGGCCAGCAAAGTAGAGGGGGAGAGCAGGGGCGGCCCGTCCATTGGGGCGTCAGGGCAAACGCCCCCCCAAATATTTTCTTCACCCTGCAATAAAAAAAACACAACAATGTATTAGTATAACCCAAAAACAAAAAAATATAAGGTGTACATCATCATTTCAAGTCTAAATAGTCTAAATAGTATTAAAAATGAAGTAAAGTTAGTAAAGGGACACTGTCA
This sequence comes from Discoglossus pictus, assembly GCA_027410445.1. Lineage (NCBI taxonomy): Eukaryota > Metazoa > Chordata > Amphibia > Anura > Alytidae > Discoglossus > Discoglossus pictus. The sequence goes on along the minus strand of CM050165.1, from coordinate 118,892,003 downwards.
CTTTAAAATAACCCTTGCGCTACATTAACTAATGCTGTGTATCTATATAGCCCCCTGCCTGCACCCTGTGTGATCAAATTACAATAGTTATACACTGTGTACACTAACCTTAGAGTCTTCTCTCTCTTCAATGAGTCCTGGCCTGGCCCCCCTGACCGTTAATGCATGCCGCCCACCATCACAGTGACGATATGCATGGGCGGTCATAAATGTATCAATTAATAACAGACAGTCTTCCATCATTGACCAATCAATGATGGAAGGCTGTCCAGTTACTAAGTGATCAATCTAAACCCACCCAGACCGTTAGCCCTGAGCGCCCGCCAGCAAATAGGGCCTCGAGTTATCATTTTGATTGACTGATACAGTCAATAAAACCACCAGTTCCCTGTCCCTTCCCCCTTTCTGTTTCCTGACCCTGGTCACGCTGAGACTGAGAGACCTCCCTGGCTGAATCTACTCATCTGCTCTGCCTGCCTAACACAGTAAGTCTACCTGCCTCTGCCTGGCACCTGCCCTGCCCCTGCCCAAACCAAAACCCCTAGTAGCCCCTAATAAAAGTTAGGGGTGACCAGTTACCCCCAGCCCCCCACTTTGCCTGCCTGGCCTGCCAGTGCCACCTACCCAGCCACCCACCAACTACCACCGACGACCCCAGCCATCACCCCCATGTGGCCTGTGCCACCCCCGATCAGGCCTGCCCTATGCTAGCCTAGCTATGCCATCATGCCACCGCCGGATTACCCCGATCACGGGATCGGGGTAGTCGGGTGGTGAGCGGGGTGGCACAGGCCTCATCAAGGGGGTGATCCGATCACCCCCATGTGGGCCTGTGCCACCCCTGATGACCTCCATGTTGCCGCCCTATGCCACCCCCGAGGCCCGATCACCACCGGCACCGCCACCACCCCGATGCGGCCTATGCTACCCCGGGTATTCGGGCAGTGAGCGGGGTTGACCAGGCCACATGGGGGTGGATGTTCACCCCCATGAGGCCTGTGCCACCCCTGATCGTGGCCTATGGGCGACCGATGGGCGCCTGACCGTGACCGACCCCACCCTGGATGAACCAACTACCTACCCCCCCCCCCCCTATTTTTATTCCATTTTTAGAAGTGACAGGCACATATACATGCCTGTTACTTCTAAAGATAAAATAAAAATAGGGGAAGGGAAAAAAAAATACAGTAAAAACATTATTATTACAATTAAACAGTAAGCTAAGCAAACACATTGTTAGTACAGTTAGTAACACAACACATTTTATACAAAAATAAACAGCTTTAAACAAACATTAATAAAAAATAAAATAAACAACAGCACATACTTACCTGTAAAATTGACCCCTCCAGCGTTGGCCTTCTGTACTCTGGATATAGTCATGAAAAATAAATAATCCAATGTTGATTGAAGCCAATGGTCAAATAAAATAATCCATGTTGATTGAAGCCAATGGTCAAAATAAAATAATCCATGTTGATTGAAGCCAATGGTCAAAATAAAATAATCCATGTTGATTGAAGCCAATGGTCAAAATAAAATAATCCATGTTGATTGAAGCCAATGGTCAAAATAAAATAATCCAATCTTGATTGAAGCCATTGTCCATCCATCCATTCTGGCCCATTGAAAGAGGCCTCCACAAAAAAAAACCGACGCTCTAAAAAAAAAAAACAACACACTAAAAGAGCTCCTCCTACAAGGAGCCCCTCCCGCGATTAATTGTTTTTTTCCCACGGTCTGCTATATATACTAATTTTTGAAGGACTCTGATTGGCTGAAATTTTTGATTGACATCGATTTCAACCAATGAGAGTCCTTAAAAAATTAGCAAATCAGCAAGCAGGTATGGAAGCCTGTAAGGGTAAAAAAGGTTAGTGTGAACTTGTTTGACCCTGTATGTATTATACATATTACAGGGCTATTTTATGTGATATACATGTTACAGGATAATATCCTGTAACATGTATAGCCAAAAAATAGCACTGTAATATGTATAACAAATAATGTGTAATAGAAATGCATGAACAATATAATATAACAAGTAATAAAGAACATCAATTAATCAAATAATAAATATCAATTAATATATATTGTTGTATGTATATGTTTATGTATATTTATGTGTATTTTTTATGCGTATATATATATATATTTGGATATATATATATATATATATATAAAAATTGATATCAATATATCACAATAAATAAATATATATATATATATATCAATTTGATATATATATATATATATATATATATATATATAAAAATTGATATCAATATATCACAATAAATAAATATATATATTTATATATATATATATCAATTTGATATATATATATATATATATATATATATATATAAAAATTGATATCAATATATCACAATAAATAAATATATATATATATATATATATATATATATATATCAATTTGATATATATCTATATATATATTTATTTATTGTGATATATTGATATCAATTTGATATATATATATATATATATATATATATATATTTATTTATTGTGATATATTGATATCAATTTTTATATATATCTATCAATATATATATACTAGCGACTTGCCCGTCAAAAATGACGGCAATAAAAACTGAAGCCTGGCAATGCTGTTTGCCACACAATGTAAGCCTCTCCCCCTCTACTTTACTGGCCTTGTGATGAGCGCCTTTGGCGCTCATCACAGGCCTTGCAATGAGCCCCTTTGGAGCTCATTGCGAGTCTCTCTCTCTGTCTACTTCCTCCCTCGTGTCTTATTTCCCCTCTCCTCTCCCTCCCTTGTGTCTCCTTCCACCTCGTCTACCTCCTTTGCATCTCCTGCCCCCCTGTGTTTTTACCTCCCTCTCCCTCCCGTGTCTCTAAACCCCTCCCCTGTGTCTCTTTCCCCCTTCTCCCTCCCATGCATCTCTTCCCCCCCTGTGTCTCCCCCAACCCTCCCCTGTGTCTGTTCCCCCCTGGCCTGTGTCTCTTTCCCCCTCCCCCTGTGTCTGTTACGGCCTTCCTCGTGTCTCCATTTCCCTCCCTTGTGTATCTTCCCCCCTGCACTCTCTCCACTGTGTCTCTTCCCCCTCCTCTCACTCCCCTGTGTCTCTTCCCCCTCCTCTTTCTGTGCCTCTTCCTCCCTGTCTCTTCCCCCTCACCCTCTGTGTCTCTCCCCACTCTGTGTCTTCCACCCTCTCCCTCTGTGCCTCTTCCCCCGCCTCTCTCTGTGTGTCTCGCCACTGTGTCTCTTCACCCCTTCCTCTGTTCCCCCCCCTCTGTGCCTCTTTCCCCCTCTCTCTGTACCTCTTCCCCCCCTTCCCTCTGTGTCTCTTCCTCCCTCACCCGCTGTATCTCTCCCCCCTGTGCCTCTTCCCCCCTCTCCCTCTGTGCCTCTTCCCCCCTCTCCCTCTGTGCCTGTTCCCCCCTGGCCTGTGTCTCTTTCCCCCTTCCCCCTGTGTCTGTTCCCCTCTCCCCCCCCCATTTCCCTCCCATGTGTATCTTCCCCCTGTTCTCCCTCCGATGTGTCTTTTCCCCCTCCTCTACCTCCCCTGTGTCTCTTTCCCACCTATCCCTCTGTGTCTCTCCCCCCTCCCTCTGTGTCTCTTCCCCACTCTCCCTCTGTGCCTCTTCCCCACTCTCCCTCTGTGCCGTGCCTCTCCCCCCCCCTCTTCCCCACTCTCCCCCCCCCCTCTTCCCCACTCTCCCTCTGTGCCTCTCCCCCCCCCCCCCCCTTCCTCACTGGGCCGCGCTGCGCGCAAGCGCGGCTTGCGCCGCGTTCTGCGCATGCGCGGCTCGCGCCGCGCTCTGCGCAATGCGCAGCAGTTTACTCTCCCTCTGTGCCTCTACCCCCCCTCTTCCCCACTGGGCCGCGCTGCGCGCAAGCGCGGCTCGCGCCGCGCTCTGCGCATGCGCGGCTTGCGCCGCGCTCTGCGCAAGCGCGGCTCGGGCCGCGCTCTGTGTAATGCGCAGAGCGCGGCTCGCGCCGCGCTCTGCGCAATGCGCAGCAGTTTGTAATTGTCTAACTGCGATTCGTCTGAAGCGTGACGACGAATCGCAGTTAGACAATTATAATATGTGATATCTATCAATATATATATATATATATATATATATATATATATATATATATATATATATTTATATATTATTTTTTTTATTATTTTTTTTGGGCCTATATGTTATTTAAGGTTTTTAAGGTGCGGTTGGGGCCTATATGGTCAAAATTTGTTATTTAAGGTTTTTAAGGTGCGGTTGGGGCCTATATGGTCCCAATTTGTTATTTAAGGTTTTTAAGGTGCGGTTGGGGCCTATATGGTCCCAATTTGTTATTTAAGGTTTTTAAGGTGCGGTTGGGGCCTATATGGTCAAAATTGGTTATTTAAGGTTTTTAAGGTGCGGTTGGGGCCTATATGGTCCCAATTTGTTACTTAGGGTTTTTAAGGTGCGGTTGGGGCCTATATGGTCCCAATTTGTTATTTAAAGTTTTTAAGGTGCGGTTGGGGCCTATATGGTCAAAATTGGTTATTTAAGGTTTTTAAGGTGCGGTTGGGGCCTATATGGTCCCAATTTGTTACTTAGGGTTTTTAAGGTGCGGTTGGGGCCTATATGGTCAAAATTGGTTATTTAAGGTTTTTAAGGTGCGGTTGGGGCCTATATGGTCCCAATTTGTTACTTAGGGTTTTTAAGGTGCGGTTGGGGCCTATATGGTCACACTTGCTCTTTTAAGGTTTTAAACGTTACGGTTTGGGTCTTAAACGTTCTAATGTTTTTTTTTTTGTTTTCTATAACTTCCCAGGTGCAAACTATCTGTGGAATCAGATTTCTTTGGACTCGTTGGTTGACTTACTGGACGTGAATACCCCGAGAAGGAGAGTCAACTGTTGGTGAGTATATGGTCACACTTGGACTTTTAAGGTTTTTAAGGTGCAGTTGGGGCCTATATGGTCACACTTGGTCTTTTAAGGTTTTAAAAGTTACGGTTTGGGTCTTGAGATTTCTAATGTTTTTTTTGTTGTTTTCTATCACCCCCCAGGTGCAAACTATCTGTGAAAGCAGATTTGTTTGGACTCGTTGGTTGACTTACTGGACGTGAATACCCCGAGAAGGAGAGTCAACTGTTGGTGAGTATCATTGCCTTTAATTTTCTGTCCATGTGTATAGGTGCAAATTTGATGTTGATGTAGTCTTGTCACATGAGGGTTTGCAATCTGTAATGTATACCAATGAAATCAACACACTGTTATTTTAAAGTAATTTTGTGACATAATATAAATTAATATACCGTGATCTCTTTCTTTTATTGGTATCAATATCAGAAATGAATACTATTGACTCTCTACTTGTGAAGCCTTTCGCCACCCTAACCTATGAGGAGAAGGTGGAAGTAAAACGGTTAGGAGCTGACCAACCAGAGATAAATCTGCAGCAAATCGCAAGAGATAGAGGGAAGCAATATGTCCGTAATTTCAATACTGAATGGTACAAGAAGAACGACTGGCTTTCTGGAAGCGTTTCTAGGAAGTCCTTATATTGTTTCCCATGCATCCTATTTGGTGGTGACGCTGCTTGGACCAAAACTGGAGTGACTGACGTCAAACATCTAGCTGACAAATTGGCAAAACACAAAAGTTCAAAAGCTCACTTGGATAACAGGATCAAGTTTGAGATGCTTGGACAGGCGAACATTGCTGTTCAACTGGACCAAGGATACCAAGTCAGCATTCAAAAACACAACGAAGAAGTGGCTAAGAACCGGTACATCCTTTCGAAGATAATTGATTGTGTTCGCTTTTGTGGCGCTTTTGAACTGGCATTAAGAGGACACGACGAGAGTGAAACATCGCTAAATCCAGGAGTGTTTAGAGGCCTGGTGGATTTGGTTGGCAGTATCGATAGTGCAATGGAACAGCATTTGAAGACTGCAACTGTGTTTAAGGGCACTTCCAAAACCGTGCAGAATGAGCTCCTGGGCTGCATGCATGAAGTTATAAAGGAAGTGATTCACCAAGAGCTTAAAGAAGCCCAGTTTGTGGCAATCCAAGCGGATGAAACAACCGATATTTCCGCTAGGACACAGTGCGTTGTAGTCTATCGCTACATTGACAAGAAGCATCAAGTGGTGGAAAGATTTGATGGCTTCACGGAAATGAAATCAACGGATGCAGACTCGATTGCTGCTGTTGTGCTGGAAACACTGAATACTGTTCTCCCAGAGCCAGAAGACAAGAAGAAACTCATAGCTCAAAGCTACGATGGTGCCAGTGTGATGCGTGGAGATCAAGGAGGAGTTCAAAGAAAAATAAAAGACGTGTACCCGAACGCACACTACGTCCATTGCTATGCTCACCAACTGAACCTAATAATGGAGAAAGCAGTTTCAAGGATTGGAAGAGTTCGAGTTTTTTTTTCCAACATAGGCGGCATACCATCTTTTTTTTCACGCTCTCCAAAAAGGACTGGAGTTCTGGATGAGGTAGTTGGTAGAAGACTTCCAAGAGGTGCACCGACACGATGGAACTTCAACGTTAGGACCGTGAACGTAATCTACGAGAACAGAGATGCGCTATTTGAGTGTTTCCAGACAATTGAAGCATGTCTAAACTTTGATCCAACATCTATACGGGAAGCCGCAGGTTTCATTGGAATGCTGGAAGACAGGGAGTTCCTTTACTTCCTTAAATTATTTCATTTAATAATGCCACATGTTGACATCCTCTATAGTCAGCTTCAGAAGCGAGACACGGATACTGTTTATATCAAAAAAGTCACAGAAGACTTTGTCGCCAGCATCCAGAAAATCCGTAATTCTGTGGAAGAGATAGAAGCAAGTTTGCCGAGCGATCTAACAGTCAACAGACGGAGTGCGGAGATCTCAACCTTGAGACAACTTTCAAGAGAGGTATGTGACATAGTGGTGGTTCATGCAAAAGAACGTTTTTCATTTTCAAATCACCTAGTCAGTGCCAAACTTGTTCAAAGTGACTTGTATAAAACCCATGGCACTTGCTTTCCAACCCAAGCTCTGGAAGACACCGTGCAAGCATATCCAATACTGAAGAAGGAACAATTACGCACTGAGCTGTCACTTCTGGATGGGAAGACAGAGTTTCATACTTGTACAAGTGCTGTTGCTCTGCACAAACTTTTCCATCAATTTAATCTGCAGAATGATTTCACAGAGACAGTAAAATTATTAAGAATCCTGATTACAACACCAATGACTACTGCAGAATCAGAAAGATGCTTCTCAACATTGAAGAGGATAAAAACCTTTTTAAGAAGCACCATGTCCCTGGAGCGGTTGAATGCATTGGCGATGCTCTCAATGGAAAAGCAACTGATTTCCGAGATCCCAGACTTCAATTAAAAAACAATTGAGAAGTTTCTTCTTTGAAAGATCGCCGTGCAAAATTAAAATACAAGTGATTGAAGCAAAGAAGAATGCATACCCCCAAGGTGTGCAAAGATAAACTGCGTTAAGCAGCACCACCTCACACTACCAAACATAACTAGTGGTAAGTAAAGTATGAACGGTGTGTGGGTGTGCATATGGAAGGAGCTATGAAAGGTGTGTGCATGGTCAGTAACAATTGTTGAAGCCTTGGCGTGGTTTGAAGGAATTGGAGGCACTTCCAAGGGTAGCTGTCACTTGTGTACAGGAAGCAAGAATTCCATGTCTGTACAAGTGCTGTTGCTCTGCAGCAACTTTAGCATCAATTTAATCTACATAATTTAACAGAGTGAGTGAAGCTATAAGGAATCCTGCTTACAACAACGAAGACTACTAAAGAACCCGAAAGATGCTACTCCACATTGAAGAGGATCAAAAAAGTAATTAAAAAGCACCATGGCCCTGTAGCGGTTAAATGCATTGGTTTGAAGGAATTGGAGGCACCTTCAAGGGTACGTAAAGTTCTCAGAAATGGCACCACCTCACTACCAAAAATAACTAGTGGTAAGTAAAGTATGAATGGTGTGTGGGTGTGCATATTGAAGGAGCTATGAAAGGTGTGGGAATGGTCAGTAACAATTGTTGAAGCCTTGGCGTGGCGTTACTGCTCATATGGTTATCCATATGCTAATTCAACGTGTTTGTTTGACATTGATTATTGTGTTGTCTAAACAGAAGTGAAATGTTGTTGTTTTCTTGAATCCCAAGATCCACTGGTTTGGGCCTATGCAGTGCTGATTGGTCTTCTAAGGTATGTTTGAGGCCTATATGGTCCCACTTGGTCTTCTAAGGTATGTTTGGGGCCTATGGTCACACTTGGTCTTCTAAGGTATGTTTGAGGCCTATATGGTCACACTTGGTCTTCTAAGGTATGTTTGGGGCCTATATAGTTCCACTTGGTCTTCTAAGGTATGTTTGGGGCCTATGGTCACACTTGGTCTTCTAAGGTATGTTTGGGGCTTATATAGTCACACTTGGTCTTCTAAGGTATGTTTGGGGCCTATATAGTCACACTTGGTCTTCTAAGGTATGTTTGGGGCTTATATAGTCACACTTGGTCTTCTAAGGTATGTTTGGGGCCTATATAGTCACACTTGGTCTTCTAAGGTATGTTTGGGGCCTATATGGTTCCACTTGGTCGTTTAATGTTTTTTTAAGTATGGTTTTGTTCTTGAATGGTATGATTGATTTGCTTGTTTTCTTTCAACCCCAGGTGCAAACCCTATGTGGCTGCAGATTTGTTTCTACTCATTGGTCAACTTAATGAACGTGAATACCCTGAGAAGAAGAGCCGACTAATGGTAGGTGTCACTCCTTTAATTTTTCTGTTAATACGTATAGGTGCAATTATGATATTGCTGTAGTCTTGTCACATGAGTTTTTTCAATCTATATTGTATACCAATGAATTTAACACATTGTTACTTTACTTCTTGACATTTCTGCATTGCAGATCATGTATTTCAATGTGCTTTACAAGCATAAGGTCATTGGGCGGGGCTTATAAAGGTCATTATGACGTCAGGGGGAGGAGTTATAAAAATGGGTGTGGTTTGAAAAGGGGGAGTGGCTATGTTTCGCCCTGTCGCCCCTCCAACTTGAAAAGTCACCAGCCGCCACTGGGGGAGAGGCTCTTACAGCATTGCCAGGCTTCACATTTTATTGCAGTCATTTTTGACGGGCAAGTTGATAGTAAATAAATATAATTGAAACTGGTTCTAATAAGGAAAACTAACACTTCCACGCTTTTCCTATTTAATAAATGTTTCATATTTTTTAGTTTAAATATTTATGGTTGTCCTTATAAATAAATGGGTCCTTTCCCTCTTTAGAGGGTGCCGAGCCTGCACGCAGCCACCACTGACGCGAGCGTGCATCGCCACCTACCACTCACAATGCGTGACTACACAGTGGTTATGTGCTTATGCAGTTGTAGAATGGATTGCTTTAGGGGAGAGGTGGGTTAGAGGTTAGGGTTATGGTTAGGGCTAGGCATAGCGTTAGGGGTTAGGGTTAGAGTTAGGAAAATGGTTAGGCAAATGATTAGGGTTAGGCATGGGGTAATGGTAAGGGTAAGGGCTTGGCATAGGGTTAGGGGTTAGGCTTATGGTTAGAGTTAGGCATAGGATTAGGGTTAGGCATAGGGTTAGGATTAAGTTTCAGTGTTAGTTTTCAGCCATCACTTCTTTATTTTTACTGTGCACATTACAAGCACTGTGCCTGTTGATGCTTTAATACACCAGCACAGTAGCGCATTCCTGACAATAGGTGATGCTGTGGGGTAGCCTTCAGATACAGAACAGTAGAGCATTCCTGACAATAGGTGATGCTGTTGGGTAGCCTTCAGATAAAGCACAGTAGTGCATTTACTGGCACTAGGTGAAGCTGTGGGGTAGCCTTCAGATACAGCACAGTAGCGCATTCCTGACACTAGGTGATGCTGTTGGGTAGCCTTCAGATACAAAACAGTAGTGCATTCATGACACTAGATGGTGCTGTGGGATAGCCTTCAGATACAGCACAGTAGAGCAATACTGACACTAGGTGATGCTGTGGGGCAGCCTTCAGATACAGCACAGTAGAGCATTCCTGACACTAGGTGGTGCTATGGGGTAGCCTTCAGATACAGCACCGTAGCGCATTCCTAACACCAGATGGTGCTATGGGGTAGCCTTCAGGCTCATTCACAGTGCTCATAGTGATTTTGCTTCCTCATAAAAGAAAAGATCCAATAAATGTTATTAGATATTTCTAAAAAGATAAAAACATGTTTTAGTTATTTATTATTATTATTATTATTATTGCCTTTATTTATATCACGCCAACATATTCCGTAGCGCTGTACAGGGGTTTAGTACATGGCAAAAAAGAAACTTAACACCTTATAAAGAATGGAGGGCCCTGTTTTTGAGCATATAATCAAATGCACATAGTGCTTGTTTCCAAGACAAGGACACACGATTGAAATCTCGCAAACTTAGAGCCTCATTCAATTCAGAGTTGCCCAATTGAATAGGGCTCTATATAAGCACATACCAAAAAATTTCACAGAACTTTTAAGTTAGTGAACTTCTATCCAAAAGCAAGGTTGTCACTAACTAAAAACTTCTGTCAAAAAAATATGTTATGTGCTTATATAGAGCCCTATTCAATTGCCAAAATTCAAATTGAATGATGACCTAACAATCTAAGGGTTCTCTCTATGAAGCAGACAGGTGCTGCTTTATGATTTGTATGTAACGTGGTACCAGCTGCCATATTTGTTTCTGTCAGTGCTTGTAATTTGGTGCGACTATCATAATTTTTTACTGGAAAAGTGATTGTTACATGTAGGTATATAAAGTACAGCTTGAACTAGAGAGTTGCACCATAATAGTGCTGACGTGCTACATAGGAATATGCAGCCAGAGTCCAGGGTCAGACTAGATAAGGTGATTATTTAAAGAAATGTATACACTTTTTCATGGTGTTCATAATTATATAGGCTTATTTAAATTAATTGAAATCTGCACTGTATTTGTTAATTTTAGTTGTCAGTAGTCTTTTAATTTTAGGTAGAACTTACCCATAAAATTCTGTGTAACTTTCCCAATTACTACTCATACTTTCCATTTTCTACCTGCACAGGATGACCACACATAGATAAATAGAAACCTAACTGGAGAGACTTTGTGGCCATACTGTGTATAGCTTAAAGGACAGAAGGGAAAGGGGAGATATAGTAGAAACCTTTACATATCACATATAATAGTTGTCAAACTGCAATACGTCATCAAGCTTTGCGTGGTGCGTACGAGTTAGGCGAGGGAGCCGTTAACGCGTAGCACTTAGGCCATGAGCAACAATCATCGCCTGTAAGGCGAGCTATTAAGGTAATTAAACTCGCAGCACAAAGGCAATGAACACCAAACACTTAGCAAACGCGCGATTACATTAGCCTCCAAGCACTTGACAAATGCGGGACTTGGAAAAAAATTAATTACAAGATACAGGACTTTGATAAAAAAAAATATGAGATAGCAAAAATTCGAGGTAAACTGCCGAACCGCGAAAATCCAATAAACACAAAGAAAATAAAAATGAATACAACAAAAACATCACCCACAGGAAAGGGGGGGAAGCCAGGACGTCTGGGAGTGAGGTGGAACGCGAATTTAAGGCGATTTCGACAACTTTCATCACACGAAAATCGCCTAAGCGAGAAAAAAGAAATGTCAGCCTCAAAAAATGAAAACGAGGCTACACAACCCCAGATTGCGCAAAACACTGCTTGCACACAGGAACGAACGAACTACAAAATACACATTTACAAATGACGGAAAATACTTGCGAGTCGCGTAACACATTAATAACATTACCAATCTCTACAATGGCGCTTTACGAGACGCAGGACTTTGAAAAAATACGAGCTTAACGGCCGAACCGCAAAAATCCCCAAAACACAAAGAAAATAAAAATAAATACAGCAAAAACATCACCCACAGCCCGGGGGAACAGCCAGGACGTCTGGGAGTGAGGTGAAACGCGAATTTAAAGCGATTTCGACGACTTTTCAGCGAGAAAAAAAATGGCAGACGAAAAAAAATGAAAACAAGGCTACACGACCCCGGACCACGCAAAACACTGCCAAATGCGTAGCACTTTCACACAGAAACGAACAAACTACAAAATACACTATTAATGACGGAAAATGCATTTGAGCCGCGTAACACATTAATAACAGTAACAATCTACAATGGCGCTTTACACAACTAAACCAACCGATTTCCCTCGCGCACGCAGCCTATTTCTAATGAAAGACCCGAGGGCCACACCAGGCCTCCTGGTGATGGCAGGAGGGACCACTTGACCTGGCAGGACCGGGTAGGTAGGAGTGGCTAGCTGGGAAGGGGTGTAGCCATTTATAGGCGCCATTTCTGCCGTTAGGCTCCCAGCTAGCCATGAGGTGAGGATATAGCTGCTGGTCGCAGCTTCTTATCAGATGCTCTGTGGATTCCAGGGTGCTGAATTAAGCTTACCCATGGAGGAGGAAGGCTGGGAGCACGGTGAAGAAGAGCAGACAGCTCTCTCTCCTGTACAGGTCTACAGGGACTGCCCTCGGACACCCGGTGTACGGCCTGTGTCGTTATGGGTGTCAGAGACGCTGAGAGCTGGCGGGGAAGATTCCTGCGCAGTTATGGTATGTGTCTGTCCCAGGGCAGGTACCCCCCCCCCCCCCCCATAGTGTGAGTAGTGCTGGGAGGGCACTGAGGAAGAAGGCACTGCCTGTCTCCCAGCAGAAACCTCACTTACCGGTGCAGCAGGGTCTCCAAGGGGCTGCCCTTGTGCACCGAGTGGAGGGCCTACGTTGTTAGTTAGGAGGGTCGACGCTGGGAGCGGGCGGTGGGGTTCCTGCCTCAGAGCTGGGGGGACACAGTTGGGCCGCTTGTCGGCAGCGTGGGGGGGAGGCATAACGGATTGCTGGGAGACGGCAGTGCAAGTGCATGCCTTGGAGCTGGTGATCCTGCGCCACTTACCTGCGTCGCCGGAGGCCACTGCGCTGTATGGGAACTTGGAGCTGCGTCCCATTCATGGCGTGGCATCTGTGGAATGCATGTGGTCGTGGATGTTATTTCATGCTGGGTTCATTCAGCCTTCGGTGTTCCGAGGAGAGTGGCAGTGTTGTTTTCACCTTGCTGTGTTTATGATTGTTTGCTCAGGTTGAGGATGAGGAGGGGGGTTGAGGAGGGTGATAAGGGAGTGGGGAGAAGAGACACGGGAGAGGGGGGGGACACAGGGGACAGCACATTACCCACCCTCGGCTTATACTCGAGTCACTCATTTTACCCAGTATTTTGTGGTAAAATAGGTGCCGCGGCTTATACTCGGGTCGGCTTATACTCACTTATATATGGTATATCATTTAATTTTTAGTCGGTTTCCTGTCTCATGTTATCTGGTATTTGTGTGAATCCATTGTGTTTTATGCCCCTCATCATCTTTGCGCGGTTAGCCCTCCAAAAATGTCTAGTCTTGGTATAATTCATTCTCTGTAAGTAATAAAATAATTAATTTCCTATCTACCAGTTGTACGTATATCCACTCAGTCTGGATATTCCTTAGTATTCCTTGTTTTACCCCGTTGTTTAGGGCTCCTAAATTTATATGTTCATGGGTTTATAGTTGTTGTCCTTAGGGTAGTGTTTTCTGTCCTGGGGCCCTTATTTTTTTATTTGTAGTCTTGCGTAGTTGGTCTTTGCTCTGGGTATCATGCGTAATGGGGTGCTCTGTTTATATTTGTGTGTGTATGTATGTATGTATGTATATATATTTATATTTATGTATATATGTGTGTGTGTATTTATGTATGTGTGTGTGTGTACGTGTGTTTATATATATGTGTGTGTATGTATATGTGTTTATATAATATGTGTATGTATGTATGTGTGTAATTTTATATATATATTTATATATGTGTGTGCATATACCGTATATACTTGAGTATAAGCCGATTTGAGTATAAGCCGAGGCACCTATTTTACCACAAAATACTGGGAAAAATGAGTGACTCGAGTATAAGCCGAGGGTGGGAAATGTGCTGCCCCCTGTGTCCCTCTTGTGCCCTCTGTGTCCCCCTCTTGTGTGCCCTTTTCTTGTGTCCCCCCTCTCTCTCCCCTGTGTCTCTTCTCCCCTCTACCTCCCCTGTGTCTCTTCATCCTCTCTACCTTCCATGTGTCTCATCCCCCCTTATCACCCTCCTCAACCCGCCTCCTCATTCTCAACCTCCCTCCTCAACCCCCTCCTCATTCTAAATCTCCCTCCTCAACCCCCCTCCTCATTCTCAACCTCCCTCCTCAACCCACCTCCTCATCCTCAACCCCATCCTCAACCTCCCTCCTCAACCTCAACCCCCCTCCTCACCCTCAACCTCCCTCCTCATCCTCAAGCTCCCTCCTCAACCCCCCTCCTCATTCTCAACCCCCCTCCTCATTCTATACCCCCTCCTCAACCTCCCTCCTCAACCTCACCCCCCATCCTCATGCTCAACCCCCCCATCCTCAACCCCCTCCTCAACCCCTCTCCTCATCCTCAACGCCCTCCTCAACCTCCCTCTTCAATATCAACCCCCCTCCTCATCCTCATCCTCCCTCCTCATCCTCCCTCCTCATCCTCAACCTCCCTCCTCAACCCCCTTCCTCATCCTCAACCCCCCTCCTCATTCTAATCCCCTTCTTCAATCTCCCTCCTCAACCTCAACCCCCCCATCCTCAACCCCCCATCCTCAACCCCCTCCTCAACCCCCTCCTCATCCTCTACCCCCTCCTCAACCTCCCTCCTCAACCTCAACCCCCTCCTCATCCTCAACCTCCCTCCTCATCCTCCCTTCTCATGCTCCTTCCTCATCCTCAACCTCCCTCCTCAACCCCCCTCCTCATCCTCAACCCCCCTCCTCATTCTAAACCCCCTCCTCAACCTCCCTCCTCAACCTCAACCCCCCATCCTCAACCCCCCATCCTCATCCTCAACCCCCCATCCTCAACCCCCTCCTCATCCTCTACCCCCTCCTCAACCTCCCTCCTCAACCTCAACCCCCTCCTCATCCTCAACCTCCCTCCTCATCCTCTCTCCTCATCCTCAACCTCCCTCCTCATCCTCAACCTCCTCATCCTCAACCCCCCTCCTCATTCTAAACTCCCTCCTCAACCTCCCTCCTCAACCTCAACCTCCCTCCTCATCCTCAACCCCTCCTCATCCTCAACCCCCTCCTCATCCTCAACCTCCTCATCCTCAACCCCCCTCCTCATCCTCAACCCCCTCCTCAACCTCCCTCCTCAACCTCAACCCCCCTCCTCATCTTCAACCTCCCTCCTCATCCTCAACCTCCCTCCTCAACCCCCATACTCATCCTCAACCCCCCTCCTCATCCTCTCTCCTCATCCTCAACCTCCCTCCTCATCCTCAACCTCCTCATCCTCAACCCCCCTCCTCATTCTAAACTCCCTCCTCAACCTCCCTCCTCAACCTCAACCTCCCTCCTCATCCTCAACCCCTCCTCATCCTCAACCCCCTCCTCATCCTCAACCTCCTCATCCTCAACCCCCCTCCTCATCCTCAACCCCCTCCTCAACCTCCCTCCTCAACCTCAACCCCCCTCCTCATCTTCAACCTCCCTCCTCATCCTCAACCTCCCTCCTCAACCCCCATACTCATCCTCAACCCCCCTCCTCATTCTAACCCCCCTCCTCATTCTAAACCCCCTCCTAAACCCCCTCCTCAACCTCAACCCCCCCTCCTCAATTCCCCATCCTCAATCCCCCCTCCTAATCCTCCTTCCTCAACCTCAACCCCCCTCCTCATCTTGGGTAGCCTTCAGATACCACACAGTAGCGCATTCCTGACACTAGGTGGTGCTGTGGGGCAGCCTTCAGATACAGCACAGTAGTGCATTCCTGACACTAGGTGATGCTGTGGGGTAGCCTTCACATACAGTAAAGTAGCGCATTCCTGACACTAGGTGGTGCTGTGGGATAGCCTTCAAATACAGCACAGTAGCGCATTACTGACGCTAGGTGGTGCTGTGGGATAGCCTTCAGATACAGCACAGTAGCGCATTCCTGACACTAGGTGGTGCTGTGGGATAGCCTTCAGATACAGCACAGTAGAGCATTCCTGACACTAGGTGGTGCTGTTGGGCAGCCTTCAGATAAAGCACAGTAGCGCATTCCTGACACTAGGTGGTGCTGTTGGACAGCCTTCCGATACAGCAAGGTAGCACATTCCTGACACTAGGTGGTGCTGTGGGATAGCCTTCAGAAAACAGCACAGTAGGGCATTCCTGACACTAGGTGGTGCTGTGGGATAGCCTTCAGATACAGCTCAGTAGCATATTCCTGATACTAGGTGATGCTGTGGGGTTGCCTTCCGATACAGCACAGTAGGGCATTCCTAACACTAAGTGATGCTGTGGGGTAGCTTTCAGATACGGCACAGTAGCACATTCCTGACACTAGGTGGTGCTGTTGGGCAGCCTTCAGATACCGCACAGTAGCGCATTCCTGACACTAGGTGGTGCTGTTGGACAACCTGCAGATACAGCACAGTAGAGCATTCCTGACACTAGGTGGTGCTATGGGGTAGCCTTCAGATACAGCACAGTAGCGCATTCCTGACACCAGATGGTGCTATGGGGTAGCCTTCAGGCGCATTCACAGTGCTCATAGTGATTTTGCTTCCTCATAAAAGAAAAGATCCAATAAATGTTATTAGATATTTTTAAAAAGATAAAAACATGTTTTAGTTATTTATTATTATTATTATTATTGCCTTTATTTATATCGCGCCAACATATTCCGTAGCGCTGTACAGGGGTTTAGTACATGGCAAAAAAGAAACTTAACACCTTATAAAGAATGGAGGGCCCTGTTTTTGAGCAAATAATCAAATGCACATAGTGCTTGTTTCCAAGACACGGACACACGATTGAAATCTCGCAAACTTAGAGCCTCATTCAATTCAGAGTTGCCCAATTGAATAGAGCTCTATATAAGCACATACAAAAAAATTTCACAGAACTTTTTAGTTACTGAACTTCTATCCAAAAGCAAGGTTTTCACTAACTAAAATCTTCTGTCAAAAAAATATTTTATGTGCTTATATAGAGCCCTATTCAATTGCCAAAATTCAAATTGAATGAGGACCTAACAATCTAAGGGTTCTCTCTATGAAGCAGACAGGTGCTGCTTTACGATTTGTATGTAACGTGGTACCAGCTGCCATATTTGTTTCTGTCAGTGCTTGTAATTTGGTGCGACTATCATAATTTTTTACTGGAAAAGTGATTGTTACATGTAGGTATATAAAGTACAGCTTGAACTAGAGAGTTGCACCATAATAGTGCTGACGTGCTACATAGGAATATGCAGCTAGAGTCCAGGGTCAGACTAGATAAGGTGATTATTTAAAGAAATGTATACACTTTTTCATGGTGTTCATAATTATATAGGCTTATTTAAATTAATTGAAATCTGCACTGTATTTGTTAATTTTAGTTGTCAGTAGTCTTTTAATTTTAGGTAGAACTTACCCATTAAAGTCTGTGTAACTTTCCCAATTACTACTCATCCTTTCCATTTTCTACCTGCACAGGATGACCACACATAGATAAATAGAAAACTAACTGGAGAGACTTTGTGGCCATACTGTGTAGCTTAAAGGACAGAAGGGAAAGGGGAGATATAGTAGAAACCTTTACATATCACATATAATAGTTGTCAAACTGCAATACGTCATCAAGCTTTGCGTGGTGCGTACGAGTTAGGCGAGGGAGCTGTTAACGCGTAGCACTTAGGCCATGAGCAACAATCACATTAGCCTCCAAGCACTTGACAAATGCGGAACTTAGAAAAAAAATAATTACAAGATGCAGGACTTTGATAAAAAAAAATATGAGATAGCAAAAGTACGAGGTAAACTGCCGAACCGCGAAAATCCAATAAACACAAAGAAAATAAAAATGAATACAACAAAAACATCACCCACAGGAAAGGGGGGGAAGCCAGGACGTCTGGGAGTGAGGTGGAACGCGAATTTAAGGCGATTTCGACAACTTTCATCACACGAAAATCGCCTAAGCGAGAAAAAAGAAATGTCAGCCTCAAAAAATGAAAACGAGGCTACACAACCCCAGATTGCGCAAAACACTGCTTGCACACAGGAACGAACGAACTACAAAATACACATTTACAAATGACGGAAAATACTTGCGAGTCGCGTAACACATTAATAACATTACCAATCTCTACAATGGCGCTTTACGAGACGCAGGACTTTGAAAAAATACGAGCTTAACGGCCGAACCGCAAAAATCCCCAAAACACAAAGAAAATAAAAATAAATACAGCAAAAACATCACCCACAGCCCGGGGGAACAGCCAGGACGTCTGGGAGTGAGGTGAAACGCGAATTTAAAGCGATTTCGACGACTTTTCAGCGAGAAAAAAAATGGCAGACGAAAAAAAATGAAAACAAGGCTACACGACCCCGGACCACGCAAAACACTGCCAAATGCGTAGCACTTTCACACAGGAACGAACAAACTACAAAATACACTATTAATGACAGAAAATGCATTTGAGCCGCGTAACACATTAATAACAGTAACAATCTACAATGGCGCTTTACACAACTAAACCAACCGATTTCCCTCTCGCACGCAGCCTATTTCTAATGAAAGACCCGAGGGCCACACCAGGCCTCCTGGTGATGGCAGGAGGGACCACTTGACCTGGCAGGACCGGGTAGGTAGGAGTGGTTAGCTGGGAAGGGGTGTAGCCATTTATAGGCGCCATTTCTGCCGTTAGGCTCCCAGCTAGCCATGAGGTGAGGATATAGCTGCTAGTCGCAGCTTCTTATCAGATGCTCTGTGGATTCCAGGGTGCTGAATTAAGCTTACCCATGGAGGAGGATGGGAAGGGGTGTAGCCATTTATAGGCGCCATTTCTGCCGTTAGGCTCCCAGCTAGCCATGAGGTGAGGATATAGCTGCTGGTCGCAGCTTCTTATCAGATGCTCTGTGGATTCCAGGGTGCTGAATTAAGCTTACCCATGGAGGAGGAAGGCTGGGAGCACGGTGAAGAAGAGCAGACAGCTCTCTCTCCTGTACAGGTCTACAGGGACTGCCCTCGGACACCCGGTGTATGGCCTGTGTCGTTATGGGTGTCAGAGACGCTGAGAGCTGGCGGGGAAGATTCCTGCGCAGTTATGGTATGTGTCTGTCCCAGGGCAGGTACCCCCCCCCCCCCATAGTGTGAGTAGTGCTGGGAGGGCACTGAGGAAGAAGGCACTGCCTGTCTCCCAGCAGAAACCTCACTTACCGGTGCAGCAGGGTCTCCAAGGGGCTGCCCTTGTGCACCGAGTGGAGGGCCTACGTTGTTAGTTAGGAGGGTCGACGCTGGGAGCGGGCGGTGGGGTTCCTGCCTCAGAGCTGGGGGGACACAGTTGGGCCGCTTGTCGGCAGCGTGGGGGGGAGGCATACCGGATTGCTGGGAGACGGCAGTGCAAGTGCATGCCTTGGAGCTGGTGATCCTGCGCCACTTACCTGCGTCGCCGGAGGCCACTGCGCTGTATGGGAACTTGGAGCTGCGTCCCATTCATGGCGTGGCATCTGTGGAATGCATGTGGTCGTGGATGTTATTTCATGCTGGGTTCATTCAGCCTTCGGTGTTCCGAGGAGAGTGGCAGTGTTGTTTTCACCTTGCTGTGTTTATGATTGTTTGCTCAGGTTGAGGATGAGGAGGGGGGTTGAGGAGGGTGATAAGGGAGTGGGGAGAAGAGACACGGGAGAGGGGGGGGGACACAGGGGACAGCACATTACCCACCCTCGGCTTATACTCGAGTCACTCATTTTACCCAGTATTTTGTGGTAAAATAGGTGCCGCGGCTTATACTCGGGTCGGCTTATACTCACTTATATATGGTATATCATTTAATTTTTAGTCGGTTTCCTGTCTCATGTTATCTGGTATTTGTGTGAATCCATTGTGTTTTATGCCCCTCATCATCTTTGCGCGGTTATTCCTCCAAAAATGTCTAGTCTTGGTATAATTCATTCTCTGTAAGTAATAAAATAATTAATTTTCTATCTACCAGTCGTACGTATATCCACTCAGTCTGGATATTCCTTAGTATTCCTTGTTTTACCCCGTTGTTTAGGGCTCCTAAATTTATATGTTCATGGGTTTATAGTTGTTGTCCTTAGGGTAGTGTTTTCTGTCCTGGGGCCCTTATTTTTTTATTTGTAGTCTTGCGTAGTTGGTCTTTGCTCTGGGTATCATGCGTAATGGGGTGCTCTGTTTATATTTGTGTGTGTATGTATGTATGTATGTATATATATTTATATTTATGTATATATGTGTGTGTGTATTTATGTATGTGTGTGTGTGTACGTGTGTTTATATATATGTGTGTGTATGTATATGTGTTTATATAATATGTGTATGTATGTATGTGTGTAATTTTATATATATATTTATATATGTGTGTGCATATACCGTATATACTTGAGTATAAGCCGATTTGAGTATAAGCCGAGGCACCTATTTTACCACAAAATACTGGGAAAAATGAGTGACTCGAGTATAAGCCGAGGGTGGGAAATGTGCTGCCCCCTGTGTCCCTCTTGTGCCCTCTGTGTCCCCCTCTTGTGTGCCCTTTTCTTGTGTCCCCCCTCTCTCTGCCCTGTGTCTCTTCTCCCCTCTACCTCCCCTGTGTCTCTTCATCCTCTCTACCTTCCATGTGTCTCATCCCCCCTTATCACCCTCCTCAACCCGCCTCCTCATTCTCAACCTCCCTCCTCAACCCCCTCCTCATTCTAAATCTCCCTCCTCAACCCCCCTCCTCATTCTCAACCTCCCTCCTCAACCCACCTCCTCATCCTCAACCCCATCCTCAACCTCCCTCCTCAACCTCAACCCCCCTCCTCACCCTCAACCTCCCTCCTCATCCTCAAGCTCCCTCCTCAACCCCCCTTCTCATTCTCAACCCCCCTCCTCATTCTATACCCCCTCCTCAACCTCCCTCCTCAACCTCACCCCCCATCCTCATGCTCAACCCCCCCATCCTCAACCCCCTCCTCAACCCCCCTCCTCATCCTCAACGCCCTCCTCAACCTCCCTCCTCAATATCAACCCCCCTCCTCATCCTCATCCTCCCTCCTCATCCTCCCTCCTCATCCTCAACCTCCCTCCTCAACCCCCTTCCTCATCCTCAACCCCCCTCCTCATTCTAATCCCCTTCTTCAATCTCCCTCCTCAACCTCAACCCCCCCATCCTCAACCCCCCATCCTCATCCTCAACCCCCCCATCCTCAACCCCCTCCTCAACCCCCTCCTCATCCTCTACCCCCTCCTCAACCTCCCTCCTCAACCTCAACCCCCTCCTCATCCTCAACCTCCCTCCTCATCCTCCCTTCTCATCCTCCTTCCTCATCCTCAACCTCCCTCCTCAACCCCCCTCCTCATCCTCAACCCCCCTCCTCATTCTAAACCCCCTCCTCAACCTCCCTCCTCAACCTCAACCCCCCATCCTCAACCCCCCATCCTCATCCTCAACCCCCCATCCTCAACCCCCTCCTCATCCTCTACCCCCTCCTCAACCTCAACCCCCTCCTCATCCTCAACCTCCCTCCTCATCCTCTCTCCTCATCCTCAACCTCCCTCCTCATCCTCAACCTCCTCATCCTCAACCCCCCTCCTCATTCTAAACTCCCTCCTCAACCTCCCTCCTCAACCTCAACCTCCCTCCTCATCCTCAACCCCTCCTCATCCTCAACCCCCTCCTCATCCTCAACCTCCTCATCCTCAACCCCCCTCCTCATCCTCAACCCCCTCCTCAACCTCCCTCCTCAACCTCAACCCCCCTCCTCATCTTCAACCTCCCTCCTCATCCTCAACCTCCAACCTCAACCCCCATACTCATCCTCAACCCCCCTCCTCATTCTAACCCCACTCCTCATTCTAAACCCCCTCCTCAACCTCAACCCCCCATCCTCAATTCCCCATCCTCAATCCCCCCTCCTAATCCTCCTTCCTCAACCTCAACCCCCCTCCTCATCTTCAACCCCCCTCCTCATTCTAAACCCCCTCCTCAACCTCAACCCCCATCCTCAACCCCCTCATCCTAAACCCCCCAGCCATCCTCATCCTCATCCTAAAAACCCCTCCTCATTTTACCCCTCCTCATCCTAAACCCCCCTCTAAATACCTCCCCCTCTCCCTTTCCCCTCACTTACCTCCATCTGCAGCTTCTCCTCCGGCCTCCACGCTCCTTCCTGCGTCTTGACCCGGCCAATGCTAATGACGTGGCGCGCATGTGACGTCACGTCATTAGCATATACTGGGTGCCGACGCAGGAAGGAGCGGAGGCCGGAGGAGCAGCTGCAGATGGAGGAAAGAGAGGGGGAGGTATTTAAATGGGTAAAGTGAGGAGGGGGGTTTAGAATGATGAGGGGGGGTATAGAATGAGATGGGGGTGTTGAGGATGAGGAGGGGGGTTGAGGATGAGGAGGGGGGAAGAGACACAGAGGGGTTAGAGAGACACTGGGGTGGTAGAGAGACACGGGAGGGTTAGAGAGACACGGGGGGGTTAGAGAGACACAGGGAGGTTAGAGAGACATGGGGGGGGTTAGAGAGACACGGGAGGGGGGAGAGTGACTCGAGTTTAAGCCAGGGGGGCCCTTTTTAGCCTTAAAAAAAGGGCTGAAAAACTCGGCTTATACTCGAGTATATACAGTATATATATATATATATATATATATATATATATATATATATATGTGTGTATATATCTGTATATGTATGAGTATTATACGTTATGTATATGGTTTTGTATTCCTGAATTGTAATTTACTAATCTCTCTCTATAGCGCTTTTCTTGGCGCATCAGTGCACAGGTTGAGTTTAGTGGGCTGGTGTTTTATATAGTTATATATCTCCTTCCCAGTATGTCTTTATCCTTACATTTAGACTTCTGAGTTTGCCTGGTAGGTGTGGCCTATTCCGTGGGATAGTTAGTGTTGTTTGCGTCTGGTATTATGGTATAGGCGCTCTTTAAATTCTATAGGCGCAGTTGTAGGATATCCTAATTTCCCATGGTTCTGATTATGGTTTTCATAATTTTGTTTCGAGGCCCGTGGTATGGTCCTCTTCCTACGTAAGGGATTTATGTATGTCATCATGGTTGTGTTCATTATTCAACTGAAGTTCGGTATTTCCTTTCAATATGTTGGGAGGCTTTGTTATGGTATCGCTTGTAGCAGTATTTCCGGGTACGCTTGTGGTATAGGTTGCGTCCCAGATTGGGGAGGACTCGTTGGTTGAGTGTTGTCTTATGTGGGATCTCTCTTTTAACCTCTTCGGTGGGATCACTCATCATCAGTCAAGGGAGTGGTATAAGCTATGATGATGGAGTCTAGTACTACAGGGTACTCGGCTTCGGAGCTCATTCTGGAGTTACGCGCTGCGTGGCGGTGGAGGATTAAAGTAGCAGTAAAACGTCCATTCGGTTGAAACCACGTTTTGGTGGGATATGTCGCTCAGTTATGCATCATCCCACTTGGAATGAAGATGCAGGATAAGCCGGTTTCAGTATCGATACTAGATGCACCTCAGACGAATGACTAAGTATAGCGATGGGCAGTCTGTATTCGATGGGTTCGCGTGTAGATACGAGAGTGATGTATTGGCAAGGTTGGGAGTTCTCAGAAAACCAATGCTCAGAAGGAGTGTCCGGTAGCAGCCGCGGCCACTCTGAAGTGGGTTGGTTAATAGTTCTTAGCAAAGAGAGGAAGGAACCGGAAAACAGGAAGAGGTGAACAGTAGGTATGGCAAAGGGATGGCAGGCAAATGGTAGCCTTTTCCCAAGGGCCTGGGATACCACTGTTCGGGAAGGAGCTGTGTGTCAAGTGAAAAGCCTTGGGGACTGTGCAGCCATCTCTCCTTCCCGCGGGTTTGCCGGTAGCGAGAGGGTTGTTTGTTATACAGACAAGGCGTGGTGGCCTCAGGTGCCTGGTATTGGGATCCAAAGAGGATCATGTGTTCATATAACTGGTTTGGGATCAAAAAGGTGATCAGGTAACCATATGGCTGGTTTGGAAATCCCATGTGAACATATGCCCGGTCTTGGGATCCAGAGGTTGATCAAGTGACCATGTGGCGGTATACCACAGTGATGGAAAGAGGTCTGTGACAAGTATGAAGCCTTGAGGTTCTGTACAGCCGACTCTTCCACAGCTATCTCTTTCTCACGGGTCGGATGGTAGCAAGAGGTTGGTTGGAAAATGGATGAGGTATGTCGACCGCAGGTGATCAATTGGGTGATTAAAGGTAATAAGGCAACCCTTGGACCAGGACAGCCAAGGACAGATCGGGTGAGCAAAGGTTGGAAGTTACAAGGTGAAAGGCACACTGATCGCTTCCCCCTCCATTGGATTTAGCTCTCTTGGTCCTTTCCTCCTGGGAGTAGGATTGGTTCCCTATGATTAGGATACTACTGCCTTGGAGACGGCAGGCAGCGTTTGGGCATATTTGACATTGGAACTTGGTAACCACTCGCTTGGTGCAAAAGCAGCCACCGTAACAGGCCTACGGGTTTTGGAGAGTATGGTTGAGAGAATTGGAGGGTTATATGCGTTGCCTTCAGTGGCTAATGGACAATATGTCCATAAAAGTGTTTTGCCGAGGTGGCTATCACGGTCCGGGGCCGGTGGGGCCCCCGGGCCAGATGAGAGTTTTATCAGTTTGTTCCTGGAATGGATAGTGACATCAGTTGGAGGAGCAGGTAGCGAGTGGCACTGGCTGCTTCCCATCTTGGTATCGATCCAGGTGGTAGTTAAGATCCTAGTAACATGCACCCATTGCCGGATGGGTATCATGAGCTAAAAAGGTTCGGGCATGGTCTTTATTGCCTCAGATGTCAATTACATGAGTGATCTGGATCAGGATAACCTGTAAGAAAGCAGTCGCATGTGAGTTCAGCTCCGCTTGGGCTCAACTTCATGAGTAGAGGTGGAGCTTGGAGTGCTGGTGTTTTAGGAGGGTATGCGGCTGGCCATGGCGTTTTTTTGGGGGAGTCGAGACCGCAGAAGGTATTCTGTGGTCCTCTCCGTGGTGGGTGGTGAGGGGAGTCGCCGGGACAGTGGTACGGATGTTAAAACACAGTAGGCCCTGGACGAGGCTTCAGGGCGTAGGGCGTACTGTCTCTGGCTAGGCACCTCCCCTCACGTGGTCATGTTCATGTATTGGTGTTATGGTTATGTATATATATATACACCTATTTGTGTTTACCAATAAATGCTGTGGTCTATTTTACTCCTGGTCTGTGTTTAATCATTATATTTAATAGGTAATTATGTATTACCTTTATTCGCTCATACCAACTGGGCCTTGCTTACGTCATGCACAGTTGGGACATTCATTACACTTTATCATCAGGGCACCAACTCTCAAACTGTACATTGTATGCTGATGGAAAATACAAACAGATTGTTAGCTCTTCAGGCTATTGATTGCTGGATATATTAATTACAAATAGGTAAAGTATATTAATTTATTCAAGAACTAATTAATTAATTATTGATTAACTAAATATAGATAAATATATATCTCTCTTTATAATGAGTGACAAAGGTGCTCAGAGGAGCAAAAATAGACTGGACAAGAGGCTCACCATGAGGCCAAAGGTGCTCAGCGTGAGGCTCGCAATGAGCGCCGAAGGTCCTCACAGTAAAAAAAGAACAGCATTCCCATGGCTTAAAATTTTCTTGCCCTGTAATTTTTGACGGGCAAGTCACTAGTATTATAATATTTGTGGTATGTCTGTAACGCTCCATGGGAGTGCATAGACATACCACTTCCTAAGTTCTTACAGCAACAAACTGCACAGGAGGAGAAGGGAAGGACACAGGGGAGAGGAAGACACAGGGGAGAGGGTGAGGAAGACACAGGGGAGGGTAGAGGGGGGGAAAGGGAAGAGACACAGGAGAGGGGAGAGTAAGACACAGGGGAGAGCGGAAGGAAGACACAGCGGAAAAGGGAGAAGAGACACGGGAGGGGAGAAAGAGACACGCGGGGGGGAAGAGACACAAGGGAGGGGAGTGGGGAAGAGACACAGGGGAGGGGAGAGGGGAAGAGACACAGCGGAAGGGAGAGTGAAAAAGACACAGGGGAGGGAAGGGGGAGAGACACAGGGGAGGGAAGGGGAAAAGAGACACAGGGGATGGGGGAGACATAGGGGAGGGAAGGGAGGAGAGACACAAGGGAGGGAGAGAAAAATCATACCATAATTTTTACTAGTATCACATATAATACTTCTCAAACTATGAATTGTTGTCAAGCTTGCGAGCCTCGCGAAGCGAGGCTAGCCATTTGCGGCCCAGAGGGCCGCAACTGATCCTCACAAAGCGAGGCGAGCCATTGAGGTATTGAAGCCTTCTGAGCTCGCAGGTCTTAGGCAATGAGCACCAAAGGCACTCATTGCCCTGTGAGCCTCGTGAAGCGAGGCAAGCAGTTGAGACATTAAAGAATGCAGGACTTAAGCTGAAATGAGGCCGAAGGCACTTCTGGGAGCCTTGCGAAGCGAGGAGTGCAGTTGAGACATTGAAGAACGCAGGACTTAGGCTGAAATGAGCAATTAAGCAGCAGTGCAGCCCAGGCTGCAATGAGCCCCCAAAAAATACTAATTTAATGGCTGACCTGCGGAAATCAAAAAACATGAAAAACAAGAAAAATAATAAAAAAAATTAAAAAAATACATTCACACACAGCACAGGGGGAGAGCCAGGAAGCATGGGAGTAGAATATAAGTGATTTTGAGTCTTATGTGATGTATTTCGTCACTCGAGCATCGGCTAAGCGAGAGAAAAAATGGCGGATGAAAAACGTAAACATTTCTGAAACTGGATGAAAACGAGGCTGAGCAAAGCCAGGCACGCGGGACTGAGAAAATACACGACGGCAAAGACAGTAACACTTACACCAACAAAATATGACCTTTATGAATTTAATGGCTGAACAGAGGCGGCAAAGACACTAAGACTTACAGCAACAACACCAGGCACGCAGGACTTTGAAAATAAAACAAACGCCAGTCAGCGCCCCCCACACGAACAGTCAGCAGACATACAGAAGAGAAACACACAGGGAAGACACAGGGGGAGATGCTGGAAAGACACATGGCAATCCCAAACACAAACCTTGCAGGTTAATGAACCCTGCAATGAGCGGCCCGTACAGTAGGCGGGAGGAAAGGAAAGGTTCTCCGAAGGCACTCATCGTGGGGCTCGCGATCAGCGCCAGAGGTGCTCAGAGAAGCAAAAGCCTCACATTGTGTGGCAAACAGCATTGCCTGGCTTACAATTTTATGTCCGTCATTTTTTGACGGGCAATTCGATAGTATTTATTAAAGCTCAAGAGAGATGCTTATTTAAAAGAGGAATACAAGAGGATATGGAACATGAAACATACCTCACAATATTTCCAATGGCCAAAGTGGGACACATATTCTTTCGAAATTCGGCAATAATTGTGTCACCGCCATGCTGTACAATGCTTAAAGTGAGTTTTAGAGATACTCACACGTAATCCTTCATATAGATATATATTCTGTAGAACACACCCCAGGCTTCTACCTCTCTTCTAGACTAGAGAGGAAACAACAGAAGGAACCAGAGAAAGGGGGGGAAGGTCTGGGATGAGGAAGCTGAAAGGTACAGGGGGGATTCCCCTAAACATGACTATCTCTCCAAAAGAGGGACACTTGGGACATATGCAGATGTGATAGTTGATACCTTGTACAGCCTTCCAGCAGAAGTGGAAGGTGCAAACACCTTAAATTCAGCCAAAATAAGCTAAAGTCCATGCTGAGGACTAACTGAGCCAAGCTTTTTAGGTAGATGGAATATGAAACGTAGATTGAGCCTTTTGGTTCTTTTCTGACTTCAAATGTGTGCTTGTCGGATAACCTTACATATAGAAATGCATTTAGAAACAATCTACTGACCTATTTGTGGTACATACGCAATAAAAAAACATTTAAAGTTATGTTCAACTAATTTACAAATTATGCACTAATATTCAAAAGTGTATATATGCATATTGCCAACTGTACGAGTTTAGTGCAAAGGAAAAATCCAACAGTGTTATTCCAGATGCAGAAAACAATTTCCAGCTCTGAAAAAAAAAACGGTTTTCCTCTTATATGTGTAACTCTTCTTCTGTACATTTATCAGGGAAACGACGCACATTTTCTGTAAATGGATAGTAACTCCTTTCTCTGTGTATAAGACAAAGCGGTTTCCTGTTTTCTATTATCCTTGATGTAAAGTATTTCTTTTGAACATGACACCCAAATCTTCTAGCCTACACATTAATAGTAGCTACCAGCTTGCTATAAGTTCAGCCTATTTGAGAATCTGGGCTATTTTTTGGCATACATATAAAAGAGCAGGCTTTATTAATTCTTACTTTGCATGAAAAAATAGATTTCAAAAGTTAATCTCAGAACATCCATCTGACAAATTTGAGTATGGAAGGGTTAGTTGCTGCTAATTAGTCTACCATAGTGGTGGGCAACAGGTGACCCGGGGGCCACATGCAGCTCTCAGGCACTTCTAATGCTGTCCACAGTCTGCTCTTTGGAGTTGGAGAGCAAGAAAGAATACATTTTAGCTCTCTAAAACTAGCACTGAACTGGGATCTATCCTGGTATAGTTATGGCACAGGTCTGCTACTGCAGTGTGGAGACCAACCGCTGGATGGCTCTGCAGATATGTTAGAGAAGTTCTACGCTTAGAATGGTTACTTAACCCTTAACCTAGCCCTAACCCTCACCTAAACCTTGACTCTATGGTATGGCACTAGAATATCGGTAGCGCCATCTAGCAGTTGGTCACTGCACTGCAGAGGCAGGCCCTAAACTGTATTCAAATACACATCCCCTTATCAATATCTCTATTACCAATTAATTCCTTTCCTTCATTGATTTTACCACTTTGCTTTGGGTAAAATAAAAAAGGTGCAATGCACTGTGAGACCCTTTTAAAGGTGCTGCTTAGAGGGAATTAGTGATTTTTCCATTAGCCTCAATTACCCATCTGGTGGTATATCCTAAAACAGAAAGAGGATATAACATTTGTTGCAAGGCAGCACGTAAAGGAGTTAAGAAAAAAAAAAAAAAAAAAAAGATGTGCAGTGCTTTTAGATGAGCAGATAAAGGACCAAAAAAAAAATACAGTGTACAAAACATATATGGGGATAACAATATCATTAATATTTTAGTAAGTGGCTCTCTAATATATGTTAGTTAAGGGACTGTGAAAGGCAGTGAATAGAGTAAGATGGCTGATTGGGTATAATTACATGAATGCACTACAACAAAATATCCTAAGCATAAAAAAGATGGGTGACGATTGAAGCTGGTGAGAAGGTAGTGAATCTAGAATAAAATAGCTTAATGGATGTAGCACTGCTCACCTCACTGTTGCCTCGCAACCTGCGTACCCTTCTCTCCAGTCTTTCGCCCTTATTGACTCTGGACCAACATCACTACAACATACAGCAGTCTAAATCTCAAAGAAAATGTAGATTTGGCTGTTTATCCATTTTTTGGGGGCTTAGACATAAAAGGACATTTTAAACCACTGTTGTTTCTAAACACTTGACATGCTTGTGAAAAGTGTAACACAACATTAGCAGGTATGCAAGACATGAACATAAAAGCATTTTTAGATATATAGATGACTTGTGTATCATAGGGAATTCCATCTTAGACTGCTAGTAAATCAGTAGCTTGATAGCAAGGGTATCTGACCGGGCCTTGCTCAGCTATTGAGTTTCTTATGTCAAGTGTGCTATTTGGAGAGGCCATTTTCACCAGGATTAAATACGATATTATCTGAAACCACAGTTACTCCTACTCATCCCAGGTTTCCGGAAGAAAGACAAAAAAAATGTCATCATTAAAGCAAAACTGACTAAAGCTGTTAAAAATGATTTTTTAAAATAATTATTGAAACTGTATAACAGCATTTTGCACATGGAGAAGTTCAAAAGCGTATGCTATAGATATACCACTTCAATAGTCATTCCACTACCATGATGCAATGCCCTAGAAGGATTAAAACATGCACATACCAGTAGGATAAAACAGAACAGTTTAAACAATGCAAACACACATGGTATCCAAACTAAGGAGGGTACATTTACATAAAACAAAAACAGTCTCTTTAAGGATCCCTGTAGTCCTATATTGAAAACACAATATTTTAAAGACCTAAACTAATGGGCAAATTCTTGTTAGATGATAAAATTATCATTATAGCTTTAAATGTATTTCCTTGTATACACAATTATCCTGTTGAGGATTCTACCATTTTGGTTTCTGCTTATAGATGGAAGGAGACGTTACTATTGTCTTAATGGAATAATGGTACATAAAAAGGCAGAAAGAATACACATCCTTCATGAGCAGCTGCAAGAGACATTTTGATAAAGAAAAATAAACCACACAAACTATAAGTGTATATACAAATATTTTTGTTTACTATCAAATATAAAACAGTATAGAAAAAAATGGGGCCTTTGTAGTCTAACCACACTAGCATTATCACAGCTTTCAGTAACCATCGGTCCCTTCTTTGTAAAATGATATTTATAATAAATATGTATGCTTGTTAAAAATATATGTCGTTTAACTCCTACATACCACGACTGTTTACGTCCGTCCGTCCGTCCCCCCCATTTATGCACATGAACATGTTTTGTGACTATTTGCTCCGATGTTTAATGTACTTTACATTTATAAATATAGAAGGTTGCTGGTCTGTTGGGACACATTTAATCTCACAAATGACAATTGACAAAAAGATTGTACATTATCTTTATTTGTTATAAAAAAGAGGTAGCAAGTGTGCATTCTTCTATTGAGGAAATACATTTTAATATGTACAGTATTTATTATATTTCAGCATTTCTCCCAGTCTTGTTCCAGCAAGGTGCTCTTCAAACTTTGCGTCCACCTCTTGGCTCTGTGCTTCAGTAAAAAGGCTCTTCCAATCTCCTACTTCTCCTGTAAATAAAGGAAAACGGTCTGATTCAGTTTAAAAAAAGGTAAAAACGGTACGTTTTCTGCTTTGGGGAGCTAAAAGAAAGAGGAAATTGTGGTAGATACTGGACAATAAAGGGCTGCTGTGCCATTTTCAGGAAATAACTGTTCCAGCCTTTGTTGAACCAAAAAATAGTATGTGCACTGTAGAAAGAATGATGGAATATTACACTAAAGTAGGGATCATTTTCTTTAAAGGGCCACTGAAGTCAGAAAAACACGTCAATGTATTGCTTTTTAATAAAGATCTTCAAATAATAATACATTATTAAAAGAAAGGAATAACACTATTTATTCATGAGACTGGCGATTTTTCAGTAGAGGCACAGCCATTTTGCATTAACAGACCTTCATCTTGATAACATTGTAGATTTATCTGCAACACATCACGTGCCATGTAATGTCATCAGTGTTATTGTTACGGGCAAGTGAACTGCTCAGCAGTGTGCGCATTGGCCCATGTTAAATAGATCTGCGGCTGCATTAAGAAGATGGAGGCAATGCTATCAATGGAGGAATTTTAATATGAAAAATGGCTGCCCCCTTAGTGGACAACAGAAAGCCTAAAGCATGAGTAAGTAGTGTAACAGTTTATTTTAATAAGGTATTAATACATTAAAATGCAATATTAATTAAACTGACAATTTATTTTTCAGATGTCAAAAGGTCCTTTAAATATAATAAGAATATCCATCCAAAAGAATGGCAGTGGGGAGATATGCATGACTGTGATTGGAAAAATAAATGATCAAATACACTATCAATATATTGAGGACATACAAATAATACTGAAAACATTTAAACAATTAAATGCATATGTTTCAAAAGTTGAAGAATGCACATATGGAAATATGGAAATTAAAAAAATAAATGCAGATTGTAGTTGGTAATTATATTTAATGAAGCAAAAACCTTTTGTGGATAAAACATAGAAACAAAAGATTTATCAGCAGAGAATAACTAAGAGGCCTATATAACCTGCCCATAGTATCTACCAAATTAAGCAGGCGTAAATTAATTAACTGCATTAACCTTGGCACTTACCCTGGGTATATCTTACAAATTTGCTAGCCTTTCTGTAAAGGAGCACGTCCACACATTACCTGTAAATTTCCCGCTTTTATATTATTACCTCTTGTTCTTGGTTTCCTTAAAAAAAATACTTTAGGCCCTTATATTATTAAATCCTTTTACATATTTCATGGTTTTTATCATATCAACCATCTCCCTTCTATTCTCTGAGTTATACTTATTAGGGACATGAAGTATTTCATTACAACTTTGTCTTTTATATCATATAATCAGTTCAATAAAGGACAACTAAAATTATACAATTTGTTAATATGCTTTTGGAGACATGATCTCCAGAGCTTGATAAGGCAAGGTGTAACTATAGATCTATAAAAACATATTAATACATCTATTTTGTTCTTATACTGGAAGTTTCAAAGGTATTGAAGTACTACTATGGATTGTAGATATGGGGAGTAACCTTTATTTCAACTACTGTACATTAATCTATGCTTACTAATTACTATTTAAAAAAAATATATATATTATTTGAGAATATCAGCAAAATACAGTGTTATACATTTTAGTTACTCGTCATGGTATGAGGTATTTCAGTCACTCGTCACAAGTCATTCTCCAGTCTTGCACATAGCTATTTATCTAGTTACTAATTTTTATTTTATTATTTATACATTGAGAAAGCCTGTAAGATTGGTTGAAACGAGTCTGGTCCTTTTATTTTATTTTTTTTCTAGTTATTGATATTGCCATTTTTTTTATTATTATTATAATTTTTTCCTTTTATCTTGTATTAGCATATTTTCTATACTCCTAAACCTGTGACTTGTAACCAAGAGTCATTTGGAGTACAACAATCCTCTACCATTTAATAAGTATTGCAACTACTATACAGCAAACTTTGCTATTTGTGTACTGGATTTCTTCATGAATACATTTTTTTTTCCTATAAACTATTATATTAGCTTTGAGTATTCATAGGGATCTATATGACTCAAGTACTCCGCTTCTCTGTGAACATTGTAGTTCATGAATAAAACCGCACCCATAGGCTGACTCCTCACTCCACCTCACATGAAACAGACAGGAAGATCCAGTTCCTGAACAAGTAGAACCGGCTACCTCCGTGTTATCCCCCAGGAGAAGGACTTCCTGACGAGTGACTGATATACCTCATACCGTGAGGTATATCAGTCATGTGAGTTGGCATTTTTACCTTCATTCTATGTATTTATCTAGTTTAGCATTTATTTGCATTAGGTTTGGCGCCTCCTCCCTTCCCTTTTCTCGCTTTCATTGATTTTAGGCGTACCAAGTGCATGGTAATGTCTGAGGGGGCAGCATTTTCCAAGTCATCACCATTATACCATATCCATCAATACCTGGGACTATGGTATATCGCCCTATTTTATCCACAGGACTAATTTGACATATTGGACCTTTTTGGACTATGGTACCGGGAATCCCCATTTCAAATCGGGGATATATGGGACAGTACGTAAACAGTTGTAATACACCCAAATATTTCTTCGTTCTACTTTGGGCCTATATTGACTCCGGAGCACTCCGGTTTTTAGACCTTTCATTGGTCTTTTTTCCTGTTTGTATTAGTTAGTCATCAGTTTGTATAATTTGTGTACAAAATAAAAATAATCTACATGCCGTACAATGTCTGGTATCATCTACGTACCTTTTCGGAAAAAAATATTACCAAGTTTCCCATGTGTCTCACTTGCTTTTGCTTTCATAGATTTAAAGGTAGTATTATTTTCCACTGTCTGAAGTTGATCATCAGTCAGAGAGACCTCAAAGAAATCAGAGATCTTCTTCAATTGTGAAGGATAATCCTTAAATAGAAAATAATCATCAGTCAAGCAACAAAAGCATTAGAGCTCATAGAGGATTTAGCACACATATATAGAGGAATACAAACAAGAGAAAACATTTATAAACAATAAAAAAAAAATGAATCAATTTGACTAAGATTAAAAAAAAAATTCAGGAAATGACCATCCACAAAAATGTCTGTCCTATATTGTCCAATTTAATTTTTTTATTATTTAACCCAATTTGGACTTTAGAATGGACTATATAAGAAGGACTTTTTGAATAGTGATTTCCTGAGGAAGTGGTTTTTGCTTAACATTTCTTTTAGCCGGTACATGACCTCTCCTTATTAATCAACTCTGTGAGCAAATGGCTCTTCATGGAGCAGACTAGCTACAAAACCATGTGGGCTCCATCTCTGTGACTGTGCCATCTCCACATTAAAATTCCAGACTTTTTTTAAACAAATAAACTACTGCCTACTGTAGGGGCATTGAACTCTGTTTGCCTTTTTTATACTGACCAGAGACGGCACTTTGACCAGATTAAGGATTGCAGGAGAGAAGACCTTTAAAGTTAGTTTTCCTTGTTACTGCATATTGGTAAATGTTATTATTATTGTTTACATATTACAGAGCGCTAAAACCTTTCCACGTCTATACCTTAAGTCTCATAAGTATAATAATCCATACTCACTTCTTTCATATCTTCAAATGTGACTATCAATACATTTTTATCATCAATGTGCTTATTCCAGGCAACAGCATGATCAAAATATGATCCCCAGCAAACTAAAACATAGAGAAACAATATTGGCATAAACCGCAAAGTCAACATAAAAAAATTAAATTATTTGGGCATTTTTTTTATTTTTTTTAAAAAGCATTAAAAACTGGTTATACATTAAACTAGCCATTTTTTGACATATAGATCATCTATCCTTGTGATTCAATGTGCTAATTTGTGATATTGCAGGGTGTTTTCTCCGGTGTTACCATGAAATTAGATTCTCTCATATACACTAATAAAGATGTAAAGAAATGCAGCCTTAAAGTTATTACCAATTATATGCAACTATACTGTAGGGGAATCTAACTTGAATGTAAAGGAAGCTTTCACCGTTGCAATGAAGACATGGCAACTAAAAATGTCAGTGCTATCAACATGACTAATGTAAATCTCATTAGTTTAAAAGAATATACCCTGCCAAGAAAGCAACTAAAAGATGCAGTTGAAAAGCAAAGGTAGCTAACAGGAAAGCATAATTGCATATAAATTTAAGATTGTATTTATTTTTTCTATCTAAAAGCATTTGGGCCATTAAAACATTTAGTTTTATGTTAACAGCATGTTGTAGATAAGTGACTGCAACAGTCTTTGAAGGACAATTTCCACCTAAAATTACATTTCTTTTATATTAAATATTGCTCTTAGGGAAGATTAACTATCTGTGTGAACTTAATGGCAGCAGAAGCTGCCATTTTGAAGTGATTTATTGTCGCTGATTCTAAACTGTGACTCTCACATCATCTAACATACAGAGGTCTTGTTTCCATAAAATGCAAGCACTTGTCATGCAATTTTAGATGATTAATCCTAATTTATCAAAGCAATCAGTCTGTTTTTGATAGAATGGACTCAAGTAGAAACCAATAACGGATTGGGACTCAAGGCCGGTCCATGATCCCCAAAACTTTATTTCAGGTTGTACCCATCTTATCAATTGTAACAGAAAGATTGTATCTGGACTATTTCAATCACATATTATAATTGTCGAACTACAAGACGTCATCACGCTTTGCGTGGTGCGTACAACTTAGGCACGCTCATCGCTTGCGAGCCTCACATAGCAAGGCGAGCCATTAACTCACAGCACTTAGGCGATGGAGCGCCAAAGGCGCTCATTGCCTGCGAGGCGAGCAGTGGAGGCAATGAAACACGTGGGACTTAGCCTCCAAACACTTAGGAAACGTGGGATCGCCTTAGGATGCAAGCAGTTGCCGAAAACGTTAGGAAAATACGGCCGAACCGTGCAAATCGAAAAATACGAAAAAAACACAAAAAAACACACACAAAAAAAAAAACATCACACACAGCACGGGAGGACAGCCAAGATATCTGGAAATGAGGTGGAAAGCAAATTTAAGTCTATTTTGGCGAGTTTTGGCACTCGAAAATCCCCTAAGCAAGAAAAAAATGGCGGCCAAACAAAATGAATACGAGGCTACACGACCCTGGACTGCGCACAACACTGCCAACCATGTACCACTTTCACCCAGGAATGTATGAGGTACAAAATAGACTATTACAAAGGACAGCAAATGGACAAACACATAGACAAACAACGCTATTTTACAACCCTAACTTGCAACTAATAAAATTATGCATATAAAGTAGCGCTTTACTCAAATAAACCAACGGTTGGCCCTCGCGCACACAGCCTATTTCTATTGCACAGTTGGGACATTCATAAAACTATGTCCTCAGGCCAGCAACAGTCCAACTGGACATTATATGCTGCAGGACAATAAAAAGAGATTGTTACCTCTTCAGGCTATTGATTGTTACATATATTACCGTACTTCGAAAAAGGTAAACTATATTAATTTCTTATTCAATTAATTCATTAATTAGTATTTAAAAAAATATGAGGAGCCAAATTACACGCAAGGAGAGGCTCGCAATGAGCGCCGAAGGTCCTTAGAGTATGAAAAGCTTAACATTGTGTGCCTAACAGCATTGCCATAGCTTCAAATTTTATTGACTGTCATTTTTTGACAGGCAAGTCGCAAGTTCTATTATAAAATTTAATCAGATAAAATTGTAGCTAAACTTTAACCTGTATAAAGTTAGAAGGGAGGCCCTTGCTGGATAGGATTGCTCCTTAATTTTTTTTAGAAGTAAACCCTTTTGGTCTTTTTAGAAAGAATTTGTAGAAAAGATAGATTTAGTGAATAATCACAGAGAAAAGACAAAAAGGGCAGAAGTTTCTGCCAGAAAGCGACAGACAGAAAGAGCCCCAAGCTACCCTTTGTCCTAATAGATAAACGCTTTCCTTTTCACCCACTCCCCATCACAGGGCTGGTTTCAAACAATTGCAATAGCCTCACGCCATATTTGTATGTACATGCAAAATTATAATGTATATGTATGGTGGAATGGTGTTTGATGTTCTGCCCGCAAGACAGTAGTCTTGTTGCATGTTTTAAAATAAAATACACTATATTCGTATGACCTTTGGTCTAGATATTTCAGCCAAACATTTTGGGTTATTGCATTACCCATTCTGTGTTATCTCGCACCTCTTGACAGAGTGTGGTGAAAACAATGAGGAATAGAAGTAGAAACATCATATATTTGCTTTATCTTCATGAGACAAGACGTTTCTTTCTCAAGGCCTTCTCAGCCATCAGAAATAATTTGGCCTAACTCTGAAAAGCTTGTGTATAAGACCAAAATAATTCACTATTCATATAACGAATGGTCAGATAGCATGGATATATGTAATTACAGTGGTAAATAATCAACATCAAAAAACAAAGTAGATGATATAGATATTATATTTTCATATACAAATGTCAAATCCATGTAATATGTTTACACATATATTTGAACCTCTAAATAATACCAACGTGTGTTTAGGTGAAACTTCCACTTTAAAAGGATTCTTCTGCGCGCCAAAACATCCATGCTAATGAATAGAGTGTTTTGCAAGCAGAGAGTAATCATTATTGGTTTTATATTATTATTTTGGCAAGCTGGTTCTGTTGTATTATTTTTAACACATGTAAATTCAGTATTATGAGAGTTGCAGACAATATAATTCTTACCTTTTCCACTTATGAAATCTGGGAAAAACTCATCCCAGGTACTGTATGTGGGAAGTACTGGATTACTGTTACAGAAATGGAAATATGAGACCGCTGTGTCCTTTGGATTTCGAAAAACCACTAAAGTCTGTTGAAAAAAGGACAGAAATTTATGACTAGACTGTGTAAACCAGTATTAAATATACAACACAATGTTCAGAATGCCTTGAATGGTCTGTCACAATCAATATCGTTAGATAAAAGTATTATTAACAATATTATTTTAGACAAACTGTATGATAAACAGAGAGCACTTTTATATAAAATATAGTATTTTGCATTGCTTGGATACAAGCGTCTTCTGAATTCAATGTCCTCCAATCTGTAGTATTAGAACAATTATCAGAAACCAACATGGTAACTTTCATTGAAACATGTTATAAACTAATGTATTATTTCTGTTTGTTTCTAAAGAATTTTACCTATTAAGTGTAGTTTTTCAAAACCACATAACGCAAATAGGTCTATAGTGGTATTTTAAAGCAGCCATGTGATTAACTTCTCTTACAGACCCAATCTGTCTACCTTAAATAATAAAGGCGTTCACCTCTGTCGACAAAAAGGATATGTAAAGCAGGTTATTATCAAATGTTTGCTGCAGATTTTATTTTAGCATAGCTGTGCGATGAAATAATTATTTATATTAGAGCTGTTTTTTGTAACAAGATATATGAATAAAGATTGAAATACTAGTTTATATTCAGTATTTAATCCAAAATCGTAAAAAAAAAAAAATTCTTAAGCATTCATTTGCAAGCCCATATTGAGTGTCATTTATTCATAATAAGTGAAATTTGATAAATTACATTTTGGCTAGCAATAATATGTCCAGTGTTTTTCTCTCTAAACTGTGATACATTTTGCTTCAATTTGCTATGCTTTGTAAGTGAAAGCTCTAAGCAATGCAAAACAAATCAGCCTCCATCACAGCTAAAAGGGACATTACATTGGTAAAAAAAAAAAAAAAAGCCACTGTCCTTTAGAAGTATATGTTGCAACTAGCCAAATTATACAAAGTTATGGATTTTTATAATTTTATGTATTTCCCTCGGAGGCTGCTATGTTTGCTTGACTCCTACTATCTGTGTTGGGTTGCTGGATAGCAAGCTGTGATTCTCCATATTGCATCTCATAATATAAACACAAAATGGTCAGCAATGTTGGTCCACTGTGTGATGTTTTAATAGTTCCTAGTAAATGAGCAGGCACCAACAGGAAGCAGCAGGCTTTTCTGTTTGCTTTAGAAGATGCAATATGTAGAATCACATGAGTGATATGCTCTGAGTAATGAGAGGAGGGAGAAAGGCCAACATGGCAGCCCATAGAGATAGGAAGTTTAAAAAATAGTAATATGTCAAACACGTACAGTATATAATTGAGCTTAACAGGGCTCTCTTAATAGTGGAAAGAGCAAACGCTACATAGATAAAAAAGAGGAATAACC
Source organism: Discoglossus pictus (assembly GCA_027410445.1). Lineage (NCBI taxonomy): Eukaryota > Metazoa > Chordata > Amphibia > Anura > Alytidae > Discoglossus > Discoglossus pictus. Next base: position 118,852,746 of record CM050165.1, on the reverse strand, counting down.
ACTGAGAAATTTCCAATATATTGGTGATCCAGGGACAAAAGATCTATCAAGGTATATAAGGTATAATAATTAGATCTATGTAATAAACTGTCTTTGACAGTCTCTTACAAGTGGTAAAACGACCATCAAGCTTTAACAATTTAACTACACCTGCTTGTGATTCTCTCTATACAAACGACTCTGTTTTGTTTATATAATATCCACATTAAAAGGGTTTTATTATGGTTCTATTTTAGTTTTAATAGTTTTTTTTTTAACTACTAAGAGTCCTACTGAGCGGACATATTTGTAGCATCTGGTACTATATTAGTATCTAGCATTCTCAAACGTGTGCTACTGAAACTAATATGGTCACTGCCATTGTTACAATAGTCTACTTCTATGAGCAATTATATTAAGGACAGTTACAATATACTTTTTTGCTGTATTTGGCAATTTGCAATTACCAGTGTGTATTTATGCTAGAAACGTCACGGCTGATATTAACAGCATATAGAAACATTTGGCTCTTTAGTCAGACTAGTAACTGACTGTTCTGTCGTTAACATCAATAATTCATAGCCCCATATGTTCTTTTCTTGAGCCTTTAACCAAGCTGAGTTATAAGAAGAACCACACCTGTTATAGTTTAATGCAGCAGTTATTTATAAAGGAAAACTAGCTAGATTTGAGGTCTCTGACTTTTGTTAAGCCTTCCAAAAAGTAGTTACCCCTTTGGGGGTCATAGATCCAATTATTATACCTTATATACCTTTATCAATCTATGGTCCCTAGTTCATCAATATAAGAAATTGCTCAGTGGTTATTTCTCTTTAACTAAGCTCCATTGTTCTTTCCACTAATAAAAGTTTTCATAACCCCCATTTTATAATTCATATTGTTTTTGGTGTTATGCACATGGGAACTTTCCTGGCTAATTTTGCCATTTCATAAAAGGGGCTTTCACTTAAAATCTCCCTTTAAAAAGAAAGCCAAAATAGCAGATATTTTTTGATCAGCTCTCGTGGTTACCAGGAAGTGCATCAGGAAAACATGATCTTGTTCCTCAGAAGAAGCAGCCTGTAAACCCACTGTCCTAGGTTCAAGCTGTTCGCATACCAGAACTGTACACTTTGGTATTTCTAAAGACAAAATACATTTTTGCCTACACATCATAATGCCAAATCCAATATTCAAAACACATTTAAAAATATTCATTTGTGTCCTTACTATTTAGCTGAAATATTGATGAATACCCCTAACTACATTAAAAGTGTTTAAATAACAGGGCTGAAAGTATATTTTCCCAACCCAATATTAAAAGGACTACTAAACTTTGGAATTGTTTTAAGTTGAAATAAAATGAATATCCCCCACACATTTTATAAACTTTTTAGTGAAATGTATTAAATGTTTTGGACTTACTTGCTTTATTTTGCCATTTATATTGCTCACTATAGGGGTAGCCATTTTGTCCCTCACATTTGTCTTCTCTGTTATCCTACTGTATGTTTTTATAGCTGGTGCTTGCAATAGAATATGCAAAGATGATGTCACTCATGAGGGTGGAGCCATCCACACAGCTTAGTAGGGTCCACCTAGAACATGAGAGGGGGGGGGGGGGGGGGGCACTATAGCTGCTGATTTATCACACTATCAGGATAGGTTCACTTTATTAAGCAAATAATTTCTAATACATATTAATGTACAGCTCAAAACTCTTCTATCAATAAAACAAATTATATTGACATAATTCAAATCAATCTAGAAAACTGTACATATATATATATATATATATATATATATATATATAGTTAATAAATAGTACATATGTGTTCATATTTGAATGTCTAAAACAAGTTAAATAACTTGTTTCATGCCCAGAATTCTAGGAAACAGTTATTACACTGCATTCTGGGAACCTTGGCAGGGACATGCAAATGTGCCCACAAAGGCTTCGCTCTTGCAATCCATAACCATATCAAACATGGCTTCCCTTAAGCATATGCCTGCTGTATCAAACAGCTTTGAGCAAAGCTAGGGTTGGATTATACACAAGCTACGAATCCCACCCACGTACAGTTGTTTCAAGGTTACTGCCTCTCATCAGAGTGGGGCCGGTTCCTTACCTTGTGTAGTGGATATTTTGAGTAGGTAGTTCACCACAACAATCATTTAATATATGGTGGGCAAAAGAGTTTGTATTCACATTTGAATGTCTAAAATAAATTGGGCCCAAAGTGTCAATATTTTGCATGGCCACCATTATTTTCCAGCACTGCCTTAACCCTCATGGGCATGGAGTTCACCAGAGCTTCACAGGTTGCCACTGGAGTCCTCTTCCACTCCTCCATAATGACATCACGGAGCTGGTGGATGTTAGAGACCTTGCACTCCCCCACCTTCCATTTGAGGATGCCCACAGATGCTCAATAGGGTGTAGGTCTGGAAATATGCTTAGCCAGTCCATCACCTTCACCTTCTTTAGCAAGGCAGTGGTCATCTTGGAGGTGTGTTTGGGGTCGTTATCATGTTGGAATACTGCCCTGCGGCCCAGTCTCTGAAGGGAGAGGATCATGCTCTGCTTCAGTATGTCACAGGACATGTTGGCATTCATGGTTCCCTCAATGAACTGTAGCTCCCCAGTGCCGGCAGCACTCATGCAGGCCCAGACCATGACATTCCCACCACCATGCTTGACTGTAGGCAAGACACACTTGTCTTTGTACTCCTCACCTGGTTGCCACCACACACGCTTGACACCATCTGAACCAAATAAGTTTATCTTAATCTCATCGGACCACAAGTCATGTTTCCAGGAATCTATGTCCTTAGTCTGCTTGTCATCAGTAAACTGTTTGCGGGCTTTCTTGTGCATCATCTTTAGAAAAGGCTTCCTCTTAAGACGACAGCCACGCAGACCAATTTGATGCAGTGTGTGGCGTTAGGTCTGAGCACTGACAAGCTGACCCCCCCCCCCCCCTCCCCTTCAACCTCTGCAGCATTGCTGGCAGCCCTCATACGTCTATTTCCCAAAGACAACCCCTGGATATGATGCTGAGCACATGCACTCAACTTCTTTGGTCGACCATGGTAAGGCCTGTTTTGAGTGGAACCTGACATGTGAAAAAAAAACTGTATAGTCTTGCTCACCATACTGAAGGTAAAGGTGATAGACTGGCCAAGCAGGTCTCCAGACCTAAACCATATTGAGAATATGTGGGGCATCCTCAAACGGAAGGTGGGGGAGTGCAAGGCCTCTAACATCCACCAGCTCTGTGATGTCATTATGGAGGAGTGGGAGAGGACTCCAGTGGCAATCTGTGAGCCCATGAGGGTTAAGGCAGTGCTGGAAAATAATGATGGCCACACAAAATATTGAGGGCCCAATTTGGACATTTCCACTTAGGGGTGTACTCACTTTTGTTGCCAACGGTTTAGACATTAATGGCTGTGTGTTGAGTTATTTTGAGGGGACAGCAGATTTACACTGTTATACAGGCTGTACACTTACTACTTTACATTGCAGCAGAGCATCATTTCTTCATTGTTGTCAAATGAAAAGGTCTAATAAAATATTTACAAAAATGTGAGAAGTGTACTCACTTTTGTGATTGTGTGTATATATATATATATATATATATATATATATATATATATATATATATACACATACAGTTTATATGTATCTTAATATGTATATTCCTACATCATGTATAAATAGTTATTGATGGAAGAGTTCTGTGTGCTATACTGTATAAGGTAAAAAACAAAAATACAAAAAATGTAAATGTAAAGTCTTAACACCCATACAGGAGCTCTTACCTTTACATTCTTTTCAAGAAAGGACTTTGGGATGTGGTCATAGTACAGATGTGAGGAGAAGACTCTGGGTGATGGTTGTTCCTTCACTTTCTTAAAACACGAGAAAAAGAGAAATATAAATATAGAATATATGGGTTATAGCAGGGGTCACCAAACTCGGTCCTGGAGGGCCGCACCCAGGCCTGGATTTGTGGATATCCTTGCTGCAAGCAGGTGAGACTATTGCTTCTTCAGTCATCCTGATTCACTCACCTGTGCACAGAAAGGAAATCATCAAATCCAGGCCTGGGTGCGGCCCTCCAGGACCGAGTTTGGTTACCCCTGGGTTATGGGCTATAAATAGTGAAACACAAAGCACAACGATTGCTCATAAACCATATGTCATATCAATGGTAGAGCAATATCTCACATAGACAGATGAGGGTACACTGTACAAGGCAGCGGTGGTCAAAAGGCAGCCCTGGGGCTATTTTAAAGAGACTTATCTTAAAGTGCACTGAAAACTTTCTATATATTGTACTAGTCATTTTACCTACAATAAAGCATTCCTGAGGTATTAATGGATGCTAATAAATGGCCCCATGTGTTAATTTATGCCTCAATGTGCTTGATTAGTGTTTGGGGGAAAGGATGTAACCGACGGATAACATTAGGATACATGCTTTTGCCACCATATAAACAAATAAGGAGTCTGTGTTACTATTTAACATATCAATATATTATTACAGATCAGTCCTGCGTTAGCACAGAGGTAAGTAGTTCATCAAGACTACGACATTACCTTACCTGGACTTTTTCTGGTTTTCCAAATTCAATCATTGCTTGGTATAGTGATGGTTCTTTGTTGTTAACTGAATACACCATTTCATGTAGAATCCTGATTACCCAGTTTGTTCCTAAACCAAAAACAAAATAAATATGAACTGTACATTTTTATTGGATTGTACCCTATATCTCTAACCCGAACGGCCCTCACCCTAACACCCCTCACCCTAACCCTAACACACCTAACCCTAACAAGCCTCACACTAAACCATAAGGAATTCACGGACCCATCGGCCGGCACTGCGCATGGGTTGCCAACAGGAAAGGTCCAATGTCTGTGTTATAATTAGTGTAAATAGCAGCAAAGCAAATATTAGCAATTATTATTATTTGATATAATATATATTTTTGTTTATGAGATTGACACAGGAATGTTAAAATTCTACTTGAATGTTCTATCACTCCACAGCAGAAGTGTCCACCCCAAACAAAGCTTTTCTGACAACTAAACACCTTTTCAAGGCAATGAGACAATCTCTCCCCCCCCCCCCCCCCAATTCCTTCTTCCAGACCCATCTCTCACCATCATTCCCTCTCTTCTCCATCCCTCTCTCTATTCCCTCTCTTCCCATCTTAATTTCTGTCCACCTCACCCCACTGTTCCCTACGTCTCCCCTACCTCACCCCCTTCTTCTCCATCCCCAAACATTTCTCCATTACCTCTTCCTCTGATAGCCTCCTGTTTCCCTAATTCTTCCCTCCTCACTCTGCTCCCCCTCTGTCTCTTGAGCAGGAAGATTCCCATTAAACACTAATGTGAGTTTGGTGCCTTAAGTGGGGGCGATCAGGTAGGGAAGTTTGAGTGATGCAGAGGACTGGTCAGAGAGGTGAAAGGGAACATCACAGGTGTGTGTTTTTTAAATTAATTTACATTTTATTACAAATAAAAAAATAGAGGGGATGAAGGTATTACTCCATCCTCCCCAATGCATGCAGATCACCTCCAGTGCAGTATGGGGGTTATCACCATGCAAATCCAAGCATGCTAAAGGTATTTGAAAGTTTCCCTGTTTTTACCTTTTTAATCGAACACATGCTGCTTATATCAGAAACAAACATTATAACAATTCCTTCTATACACATACAAATGTATTTTATTAAAAAAATGGTTTCCACACCCACAGAGGTGCCTACATAGGAACCTGGTACCTACCAATAGAAACACTGCATTTGACTACATTTTTTTACCCTATATTACCCTATACTAGCCCTCCAGCAAGTAGAAGCACAGTGCAGAGATCCAGAGAAGTTGCATCATTCAAGGTAGGACAGAGAGGTGTGTGATGGGAAAATAAAACGACAAAATCCATGATGCTTTGCGGCAGAGGCTGAATACGTTTGCATAAACTACTAATTCTCCTCTATCAGATGCATTCATAACCCATGAAACTTAAATATGCCTTTAAATGAACATGCTTGGTCCTAAAAGCACAGGCAGACAAAAATATAAATGTAATGTTCTTGCTACTCTGAGTGTTAAACGGGTTCCCTGGCAGGGGTTTCATGCTGCCCTTAGGCACTTCCCATGGGGCTCCAGCACATAATATCCCCTTGTACCCCTAAATACTTCTCATTATTTATATTTCTATCACCAATGAATGCCTTTCCTATAGGGATTTTACCATTTGGATACAATTAAAAGGTTTAAAGCACTATTTTAAGTTCCTTCAAATGAAATAGGTCGCCTGTCCCTGATCTAGACTCATAATTGTAAAGTTACATTGTAACCTCTGCCTTTACTAGGGAAGAAAGTGAAGAAAGATTTTCTGGTTCTTCATGTGAAGAAAGATTTTCTGGTTCTTCTTCTTTACAAATTGTTAGCCTGATACTTTTGGTACACAACAAATCACATACATAATTGTGGGAAATGTGGTCTCCTTTCACAGCAGTGCAGCAAAGCAAAACAGTATACAATTTGATTTAAAGATATTAATTAAGGGGACATGGAAATATTTTTTTTCTTTGTTGCATAAGAAAGAGGGCGTTTGATAACGTGTCAGTGTGTTTTTGGACCTTTCCTCTTAGCTGATTGCCACCAGGTGCAGCCGAGATTTTAGTCAATTCTGGCCTAGATTTGAGTCAAATTACCTAGTGTTAGGGTTTATGGTTTACAGGTTAGGATACTGGCAAATGATAAGCTTTACACAAACAAGAAATTTAAAAATCTTGACTGCGCCAATTTCCATTACTGCTGGAGGTCAGCTAATAGGAAATATCCATGTTTTCTTTTTCAAATGAAGGTGTCAGAGCTCAAAAATGGATAAATATGTTTAACTGCTCTTGGTAGCTTTCCTTTTTTCTTTCCCGTTTTATCCACGCCAGTGCAGTGGCCAGTAGGTGGCGCAACAGTAGTACTCCAAGACTTTGTTCAATTTGTTGAGTGAGGGCTAGATTTAGGGATTATTGTTAGGGTAGTGGAAGATAATAAGCTTTACATAGTAAAATAGTGTCACCACCCTAACTCTGAATCCTAACCCTAAGTACAAATTGAACAGTGTCAGCGTGCTACTGCAGCACCTGCTGGCCACTGGATGCCACTGCTGACAGGGACAAAACAGGAAAGGTCCCTCTCTGCATTTGCAGCTAGTTTTAATAAAGCATTAACAAGTTTTACTTAATATTTTAATATTAATACTAATAATACTGCTGCACATTGCATACAAGGGTCGCCAACAGAAGAGGCCTTGAGCTATGAGAGGCGCACCTGAGGGCCGAGTGCCTGTGCCAAACACAGCGATGACCTCACTATCGATTCATCGCTGTCGAGTTGCGCCACGTTGGAGGGGGGAATAATTATAGGCCTTCCCTGAAACCTGACGGCACCATCTAGCGGATACTTGCTGGCACTGCAGCTGTGCTGGCGATTCTTGCGCATACACAACCGGATAGAAGCAAGGTTACGTCATGTATAAAACAGTATCTAAAAATCTTGCAGAGTTAAAGCATAAAGCATTTGTACTGTCATTTTTCTTATTTTACAGAATACACAGCATGTTAAGAAAACAATCTGCTACATAACTGAGCACTTTATGTACATTGATTTTCTTAAAAAAAAAAAAAAAGAACTCACCACACTTGGGATAAGTTACAATGAGCAAATCGTCTTCTCTGGCTTCAATAGATTCTATTGCTTCAAAGGTTTCCTTTCTGCAGACAGTGCTGGGATACAGCACCCCATTATAATTAAGTAGTAGCTCCTCTGCGGATTTCTTGCTAGCTTCTTCCTCTGCTTGTTGGACATTATTCAGGAATTGTTCCAGCTTTGATTTGTTAGCTTGCTCGGAGTCAGACATTTTCCTTCAGTGGCAGCTTAGTAGGGTCTGTGCGAGCGTTGCCAAGGACTGGTTATTTCAGTGAGGAAGCTGAAAGGGTGTGTTCCTCGTCAGAGTAAGTTGTGCAAAAATGCATAGTCATCCGTGTTTGCAGTGTGTATATATATATATATTATATATAACGCTGGGGTAATTACACAACAATGTAAAAAGCTTTTGTTGGAGATTATAGTTTGATTGACATATTTACATGATTGATTTTTTGCTAACAAGGAATTGCGTGTTGGATTGTTCACATATTTTAATATATTTTTTATCTGTAGCAGCGCTATGGAATATGTTGGCGCAATATAAATAAAGATGATAATAATATTAATAATAATAATAATTATATAATATTATTATATTTTCTATCAATCAATCTTATTGAGAGCAGAGACATAACACAGCATATATATAATATATATATATATATATATATATATATATATATAAAATATATGATACATAATTTCAACTCATAGACGGATTACAATTCCTGGGTCCTATACTTTTATGGTAGCGCAGCAACAAGGCAGCAGCAGTTGCCGTGACCATCCGCAAGATGGCACTGCCGATATTCTGGTGCCATACCATAGAGGCAAGGCTTAGGTAAACAGTTAGGGTGAGGGTTAGGGTAAGTTCATGTTTTAGGCTTAAATTATAAGCTTAGAACTTCTCTCACATATCGGCAGCGCCATCTAGCAGTTGGAGGCTGCACTGCAGTGGCGGGTCTGTCCCGACACCATAGCAGGGCAGATCCCAATTCCTGTTATGAGTACTCCAGCAGTGGCAGCAAGGAGCTGCTAGATGGCACTGCCGAAATTGTACACAATTCCCAGCTTAATACCATTACCCTAACCCCAAAGCTATGACATCGGCAGCAAAATCTTGTCAGCGACCTCTAGCAGATGCTCACCAGCCACTAATGCCGCCTGTGCAGGATTACTCATAACAGGAAAGGACCTGATATAGCTATATGTCTTAAACATTCAACATTAAACCTTATCAACATAAAACTAAAAAAGTTAATTAACTGCAAGTTTGTACCTGTCTATTGAGGGTTATTTTCTCTCTTTCTCTTTTTCTCCTTCTTTTTCCTTTTACGTTCCGCTCTCTGAATGTAAACTCAGTAAGAAAGAAGATGAGCATATTAAATTTAAAGTAACCATTTACATGCAATTAGTGAAACATTAAGGGGTGATAAGGGTGAAATAACAGCAGCCCCCCATTTTCAGTACTACTTTTAAGTATTATAACAAAAGAGGAGACACATACCCTCTAGTAAAGTCTCTGCTAGCCGTGTCCGGGGGTCCAGGCCTCCTCCATTCCTTGTCCTATCCTCACAGGGATATGAGAGAGGTTTTTAGTTACTCTAGGGCAGGGGTGACCAATCGCTAGATGGCGCTGCTGATATTCCTGTGCCACATCATAGAGTCAAGGCTTAGGTAAACTGTTAGGGTTAGGGTGAGGGTTAGGCTACCATTCTAAGCTTAGAACTTCTATAACATATCGGCAGCACTGCAAAATATCGTCAGCGACATCTAGCGGTGGTCACTGCAGCGGTGGACCGGTGCCGTAACTATAACAGGGTAGATCCCTTTCCTATTATGAGAATGCTGGCACAGGTAGCTGCAGTGGCGGTAAGCATCTGCTAGATGTTGCTGCCAAGATTTTGCTGCCAGTGTCATAAGGTTAGGGTTAGGGTAAGCTTGGAAATAGTGTACAATCTCAGCAGCGCTTACAAACCGGGTACAATTTCAGCAGCGCCATCTAGCAGCTCCATACTGCTGCTGCCACTGCTGGCGTTCTTAAACCAGGAAAGATCCAGGGAATCTCATATTCTTTATTATATTTTAAAGGATTACACACGTTGCAACTTCTATAGGCAATAATTTGTACTTCTACTTTCTCAGGAAGGTGTTTCCATATAAAGTAATGAGCGGGGGATTACAGGGGGAAAGTAAACATGGGGAAAGATCCCAGATGGATTTTAAAAAAATAGAAATGACCCCATCTCCCCCATGCATGCAGGTTAACCCCCAGTGCATGGGATTTATCAGCATGCTAATCCAAGGATGTTAATTTTGGGCATCCAAGGATGTTAATTTAATGCGCTTGGATCTAATGAAAACACAGGCAGTTTGAGATGCCACATTCCACTATGCTGCCTACCTCATGAATTTTATCAGCTGAATCTCAAATACAAGATTTCATAGCAGCATAACCACATATAAAAGGTAATACATCCCTTTTTTAAAACATTTTTTTATTTTCAAGTGTAGTTCATCAAAATGGTATATTTTAAATCTATGACTACATATATTTAACATACATCAAAATGAAATTTGAAAAATTAGATTACAGTAAATGACTTCATGAAAATTCTTCACCTGGCATAAAATAACCAGGTATATAACTACAATAAATTATGTCAAGATGTCATAAAGAAAGTATATGGTAGCATGAGCACAAAAAGTAATTTTATTTAAATCAATATTACATATAATAGTTGTGGATCTGCGACTTTGTATATAAATATATATATATAAAATCAATGTTATTTATGTTTCTGCTCCAAAGGTGAACCAGGTATCACATGACTGGATTTAGCTAGATTTCCCTTAGAGCTAACACTGCTCCTTTGTGCCTTTCCTTGCCACTAAGGTCACAGAGTTTTTCAGCTCTCATTCATTTCCCAGCAACATAGGGGCGGTGTTTAGAATACAAAATACTGCCCTTTGTTGATGTGTGTAGTAGCTTGCAATTGGCAAAGCTTTACGCCATAAAGTTACAAGACAGGAATATAAAAGCAGTTTAAAGAAAATATATTTATACTAAGTGAAGCTAATGTAAGTGAGCTAATGCTATTTGGTATATAATAATAAAATAACTAATAGATTAATAAATGAATATACTTTACCTATTTTGAAGCATTGTGTTGAAGAGCTGACAATCTGTTTTGATGTTGCTGCAGCATTAGTGGTGTGGGGCTGCTGTGTAAGCGTGCTGAATGTGTGCAGTGTAATACTGTGCGTGCGCGAGACCAAACCGTTAGCGTAGTTGTGTACTTCCGCATTGTTCTAAAATGGCAGGTAATGTTTGGTATACGTCTGTAGCGGAATATCCGTAGGTGTTTTGTGGTGTTTTGCGTGTTTCTTGTGGTGTTTAGCGTGTTTAGAGTGCTGTAGCCTCGTTTTCGTTTTGTTCGGTAGCCATTTTTTCTCTCGCTTAGAGAATTTTTTAGTGTCTAAACTCTTTTATTTTGAGTTAAATGAAGGTGTAACTTCATTTTTTGAGGTCCTGGATGCTCCCTCTTGCTGTAGGTCAGCTTTTTATGCAAGCTCATTGCAAGCCTCTCCTCCCCTCTACTTTATGGGCTCATCGCGAGCCCTGTAATGAGCTCATTGCAGACATCGCCCAACCTGACACCTTCGTGCCTTGCGTTGAGCGTTTTTGGCGCTCATCCCGAGCCCAACAATGAGCCTCTCCCCATTCTCTGACCCCTGTGTCTGTTTCCCCCCTCTCCCTTCCATGTGTCTGTTTACCCCTCTCCCCCCGTCCCTGCTCTTCCGCCCCCCTTATTTCCCTCTGCTGTGTCTCTTTTCCTCCGTCTGTCAGCCCTGTGACTCTTTCCACTTCCCCCTCCCATGTGTCTTTCTCCTCTCTGTCCCTGATCAAATGTTTGCGTAGCTCCCATTGAGCGCCGTTTCTAGTCTTGCGTGCCTCGTGCTGAGCGCCTTTGCTTTTATTTTTTTATGGGTCTCATGAGCAACGTTGCTTGTATTTTCAAAGTACAGCGTGCCTGTCGTTGTTCGGCTAAGTGTTACGGGTTTTGGCTTTGTTTTAACCCTTTTTGAAAGTGTTTACGTTTTTACGGACTCCATTTTTTTCCTCACTTAGCTGAATTTCGATCTTTGAAAAATGGCAATTAAGCGTCAAATTAGCTTGCAACCTCACTTACAGGCTCCCTGGCTCTAACCCTGAGCTGTGTTTGAGGTTTCTAAGTAATTTTTTTTATTAGCTTCTTTCGAGTAACGTGCTTGAAAAAATCTCTGCTGGTAAATTCTTAATTTTTTACAAGTCTTGCGTGCCCTGTGATAAGCGCCAAAGTCCTTCGGCCTTCGTCGCTGATCATGGGCATCGCCATGAGCGCCTTTAATCTCTTTCCATCCACCATCAGTGGAGCGTCCTTGGCCAGATTATAGCAAATTGTAGCAAAGTTGTGTGGGCCTCCCGATGAGCATGCGCAACTATGTATCTTTTAACATAGCGTTACCAACAAACTTGCAATACAACAACTATATATGTGATATATATATATATATATATATATATATATATATATATATATATATGTTTATATATACTTTTTTTTATTATAGTTCATTTATAACACGCCGACATAGATACTAGCTACTTGCCCATCAAAAATGACGGGAATAAAATTGTAAGGCTGGCAATGCTGTTTGCCACTCAATGTGCTCCTTTTGCTCCTCTGAGCACCTTTGGTGCTAATCACGTGGCTCAAAATGAGTGAGTTTGGTGCTCATTGCAAGCCTCTCTTCACTTGTAATTCAACTTTCCTGCTTTGCAATGATCACCTTTGGCACTCATCGCAAGTCTCTCCGCATCAAAAATGACGGGAGTAAAATTTTAAGGCTAGCTATGCTGTTTGCCACAGAGGTTACGGGCCCTCTGAGCAGCTTCGGCACTCATTGCGTGGTTTGCATTGAGCTCCTTTGGTGCTCATTGCAAGCCTCTGTCCCTGTGTAGTTTATAGGCCGCGCGCTTGAGTGTTACTGCCTTGGGTTAAGTGTTAGTGGCTTGGATTAAATGTTAGTGGCTTTCGTTAAGTGTTACTGCTTAGGGCTATTTTTTTACGTCCTTCAGAGTAGTTTTACGTCCTTGGACCTCGTTTTCGTCTTTTTCCTTTTTTTGGCACCCTTTTTTTTTTCTCGCTTAGGCGATTTTCGATTGTGAAAAAACAGCAAATTAACTTGCAACCTGACTCACAGGCTCCCTGCCTCTCCCATTGTGGTATGTGTGAGTGTGTAAGTTAATTTGAGGCATAATTGTTGTGTTTTTCATGACTTTTCAGTTTTGTGGTTCGGCTGTTAAAGTCGTAATTTTGCTCATTGCAGCGCCTAAGTACCGCGTAATCGACGGATTGCTTTGCGAGGCTTGAAGTTGCGGCTCTAAGGGCCACAACAGCGTAACCAACATTGTAACGTGACGCACACTGATAACTATATATGTGATATACATCACTAATATAATTGTCTTAAGTGTGTAATGCTCCATGGGAGCATACACACTTACTTCCTAAGTCCTTACAGAGCTGTGCGCATGCGCAGCTCTGTATGGACGCTGAGAGCGCGCGTACATAGTGCACGTGCATGTGCAGCTCGCGGGCAGTGGAGGGGAGGAAGAGGGAGGGGGAGGAAGACACAGAGGAGAGGGAGAGCAAGGAGGGGAGAGGGGGAAGGAAGTCACAGGGAAGAGGGGAGGAAGAGGGAGGGGAGAGGGGGGAAGACACAGCGGAGGTGGGGGAAGAGACACAGGAGAGGGGGGAGAGATACAGGGGAGGGAGTGGGGAGGAAGAGACACAGGGCAGGGATAAGGGGGAAAGAGACACAGGGGAGGGTGAAGGGGGAGAGAGACACAGGGGTAGGGGGTTGAGAAAAAAATATCCCGTCATTTATGGCGAGCAAACGACAAGTATATGTATAAAATCACAAAAGCTGAAATAACATATTATATATATATTTGTATATAATCTCTCTCTCTCCCTTTCCATGTATATATATATTGTCACAACTGGATGGACAGCTGGACATTGTGTACATATAGTTACTGTCAAGGTTTCTTGGTTAAAATGTATGTGCTGTTATTGATGCACAGTGGCAATATGGTTGATGTAATGAATACAGGAAAATATGGCTCACAGGCTCTAGTTCATGTTACTAGGGCCTTACCGGCACTAGTGGGACTTATTATCGGTCAGAATGATGTTGGGATCTGCTAGGCCCTTATTGTGGTTAATTGTGAGAGGACAGAGTAATCTATTTCCATTTGTATGTGGTCAGCCATGTTGCTTAGCTGAAGGCCATCTTGACTGTTGACTCTGGGCTGCAGATTTTGTGACAACACAAGCTATTTATTACTTTAGATAAACAAGAAGTATTGTAAAACCCGGCCCTGTAGTTTATTGTTCACCGATGGTTGTCAAACGTAGATGAACAGACAAGGACCATAGGTAAAGAGTATTGATAGAAAATGTGACATCTGGAAACTGTGGTGGGGGTCAAACAAGTCTGGCTTGGGCAGGACTATACAGGGGGATGTTTTTGGGGGTTGGTAAATAATTTGGTAAGAAGAATAAAGTAGAGTCTGTCTGAAGCACTAACCAAGGGTGTGTACTACTACTTGTACCAGGTGCCATCCTAATTAAAGGAACTAAGATCCAGGTTTAAACATACATAAGCATATATATATATATATGTTTATTCTGAGGGAATATAATAATTCTGATCACTGTAATTATTGTGTTGCACTCTGCCTAGAACTATACCCTGAACTACTGAGGGTACCACTGATAAGCCTGCTTACTGTGCTTCCTAAGGGCCTCATTCTATTATCGGCCGTAGGAGATGCGGGGCCGCAAGGACCGGCCGCAAGCTATTCGGCTATTCTATTCCCCTCTGCCCGGGGATTCCGGCAGGCTTGCGGCCGGCGCCTTGCTATCCCTTGCGGCCGCTCGCGCCGGAGGAAAGCCTTTGATCTAAAACGTCCGCAAGAGTTTCGGCCGCAAGAAAATCCCGGTTGCTATTCTATTGCTCAGGGAACCCTCTCTGCAAGGCTAAAAGCGAGCCGCAGCTTACTTGCAGGAAAAAGGTCCCGCTAGCACCAATTAAGCACATTATAAAGCCGAAATAAAGCCATCCTGCACTCTGAGGAGACTATAAAGTGATTGTAGGTGTTAGCATTAATAGCACAACATACCCCTACACTCAAATAGGTAAAAAAAATGTTTTTTAATTTATGTCAAATATCCATGTAAAAAGTCCCGAGGGCTTGGAGCACCTCAGACCCGCCCACGCTGCGGCCGGAAAATAAACAGTTAATGTAAACTCGGGTTTGGGCTGATGTGCAAGCTTGAGAGTGGGTTACTAATAATCCTCATGTCCCCCAATATGATCCCTAGCATTTACAGAGCTTTACAGTGCAGTCTTGAATTTATTTTTGTGTTTAAAGATTTCTGAGCTTACGGACGGTTGCAAGATATACGGCCGGCCGTAAGAGGAGATCCTTGCGGGTCCGTATAATTGAATTCCAAGATAACGGAACCCCCGCAAGGAATCGCAGCCTTGCGGCCGTTTTACAGCCGATAATAGAATGAGGCCCTAAGTATCTGTGGCTATTTGGTGCTGTATTGTGTTCATTCCTGCTAACAGGTATATCCTATGAACCCCACAAACTTCTGGGTGAGATACTGTAGATCTATGATCTTTCTGAGTCCAACAGAAGCAGTAGGGTCGTGAATCCCCCCCCACAATCATTGCCCCAAATTCCCTCAGGCCCCAGGCTGGACCCTCTGCACTACAGAAAAAATAATACACTACAGGAAAAATAAGTAAACCTATACTACATACACTACTTAAAAGAATAATAATGTAAAAAAGCAGGACAGAGCAGGGACCCCCAGATGAGGGCCCAGGTATATTGCACCGCCTTCAGTGATAGCTCTGCACGTGAGTATATGTATATTTGTGTTTATAAATAAAATATAACTGACTCTCAGTATTCATTAATTGGAGTCCACTATGCAGATACCCAGTAACCAAATTCACATCTCACACCTTCTAGCTAGACTGCCTCCTCAGAATGCATAGCCTCTAGCAAACTGCCATTAAAACTAGAGAGTGGCAGCAAAAAGAGAGAGCACAGCTCATTAATATTAATGATTGGGGAAAGAGTGGGAAAAACACTAAAATGGTTTCCAAAGCAGTATAGGAATAGTATACCTTAGTGCACAAAGAGCAGAAGCTAGGGAAAACAGGATAAATGGTGGGACAGCGGGATTTCACTGTGAAATCAAGCCAGTAACGCAAAACACGGGGCACTTAGGAGGTATGTTTGAATGGCACAAAAATTGGATTTCATGAAACCAACTATTTGAATTTCCTGTCTGATTTAGCCAAGTGGAGAAACGCGTTGAGTATTAAGTGTTCCTGTTTAGGTCCCGGGATCTGATTCAGACTTGATACTGTGTATGTGGTTATAGCTAAATATAAGTCATGAGGGGCTCTTGTTTATGGAGACTAGGAATATTTTTTTTCTTGCATTCTAGTAATTGAACATTTATTTTGTTGCTTTTACAAGGGCAAATTAAATAGGGCAGTAGGTGTCATGTTTAGGAGGGCTCATTGAACTTTTAGTGAATGTTGAACTATTGGGGAGGGCCTGGATTAACATGGACTGGTATTGCCCTGTTGGCATGAGGTGTTTAATATTGGTTACAAAATCATGGGAGTTTTTTTGCAGTCAGCCATCCTGTGAATTAAATCAATACTCAAAAATGCATTCATGTTTGATAAATCTGGGCCTTAGGACTAACACTATATGAGGCAATTAGTTCTCAGTAGACTGTGGAACCTCTAGTTGCCTCTTTGCCAGTATTCACACAGTTCTTTGTAGGGGAGGTTTAAGCCCTGGAGGGCCGTTGCTTGAAGTGTTCTGGGAGTCACAATCTATCCCCCCAAAAGCAGATCTTGAGAAGCACTTCCCTTTTGCAAATGCAGCATCAAGGCGATGATCTCTACTGAATGATCATTTTCATGCTGCCATATTTAGTCCTATGATAAGTCCTTGTCTTTTGGCTGGGAAAACATAGTCTGTCAGGGCCCATAATCCAAAGTTTAAAGAATGGTAGGATATCAAATGCATCAAGGGGCTGCTGTGGAAAGTGTTTTGGTAGACCTTAATTTGTAATCCAATGGATGTGTGGGAGCAGTGCCGGTGGGGACCACAGAGGATCAACCAGCCGTACTGGTAGCCGTCTCTCATGGGCTGGTCTGTTGCCCTCCCGCTTTAGACAATGATCAGTCAGTTTCTCAGGGCCTGAGTCCTCCCCAAGACTCCTCAGTCCTGGTTGTAGCTACCCTCTTTGCTTGTTGAACCTCCTCCTGTTGATTGAGATCTATTACACATCGCTCCTGGGAATGATGATGATTGCTGCTCCGCACCAGCCTCTCTGCGGAAGGCGGTTGCTTGGTTCCCTCTGCTCCTTAACTGTGATCTGCTGCCAGTGGCCCTTCTGATTCCACCCTTGTTGTAGTGATTGGAGTGATAGGACTCTCCTCAGTCAAACAGGATCGCCCAACGGTTCCGATGCCATACTCTGGATCACCCCGCAGAACCTTCCAGAGCCCTTCTATCAACTCTCACCTGGAGTAGATGGGTTACTGTGATGCAGTACCTGGCATCATCAGGCCATCACGGAGTACTTCCAAAGCAATCTCTTTACACACCAGGTCCTCCAGCCACTCTGCTAGCTCATGTCCCTGTCGGAGTCCCAGAGAGGCTATCCACTATTTAGAATTGCTACTTCCCGGCAATTTATTATGGCATTCTGTTGTAATCGCTGCTTCATCATCCAGGTGATCGGGCTCCTTTTCTCGTGAATCACCTAAGCCAGACTAGCATTCATTTGCCTCCACAGCTCTTCATCCTGTGTAAGTGCTTGTCCTGCCAGATGCTGGATACACTGCTGCCATGCCTCACTTTCCTCTGCATCTCTGGAAGATCATGATCTCCACCAGAGGTAGATCGCCGTAGTTCATCAACTTTAAATACAACTGGAGTTTAAGCAACTTCAAATTCCATGCCTGCCTGGGGAACAACCTATTTAGGCATGTTGTTGATTGTCTTCTCATACTGTAGACCAATCAGAGGTAGCGGGCCATGTGATTTTGAATTGCCCACCCTAAGAGGAGGTAGCCTATGTCAGCCATACTCTGATTGGCTGTTAAGACTACTGCTCAGCCAATCAGGGAGCAGTGGGAAACATGGATAATGAACTGTCTTGGCAGCCAGACTAGTTGGCACCTGTACACAATACCACAGTAGGGTAAGACAATAGGTGTAGGTATCAGGGAGGTTTGAACTAGTATAGTCCGGTCGCAGCTGGGCTTAGCCTATAACATGTACATATGAAGTATAATCACAATACAGGCAATAGTCAGTAAATAGTCTTTTAGTGAAAGCTCTTAAACCATAACAATAGTTCATAATTCTGGGTAGAGTCAGCAGTCTCTGCTGATGCAAGGGTAGCTAAGTGCCTTAAACTCAGATCCTCCCCCAGCCCAGACTTGGGTTAACGTAGATTTTAACACAGGGAATTATAGCTCTGTTGATGGTCATGTAATAAGGTCCGTACATGGGCTGGAAGATAGTTTGGAGGAGGCAGCTGCTTTGGATAGTCCCTGTAACAGAACCCATCACTGTTTTAACCTGTTTTATGATTATTATGGTTAAAATATGATCCTACTATTATACTGCATGTATGTTGGTTTATGCTCTGCAGAATATTGGCCCAGACTAGTACAGACCTTGGCATGGGAGATAATCCTGTTACAGAAACTCCTCATAAGATAAGGAAGTCTATTGTATAAAGTGTTTTCATCATCAGACATAAGAACAAAGAAGTGTAATTGAATCAATGTCTGATTGTATCAAAGTTGCCAGGTAGCCTCAGGGAGGTGTGACCACACCTATTGTTCTCTTTATGTGTATTGTGTGGCCAACTAGGGGGGATATGTGAAATGTCTGTGTGTTATGTGTAAAAGATAATTTTACTAACTTTTGAACCCCTGGTCTGATTCATGCCATTTTTTAATATGTTGTTCCCCTGGGTGAGAGCTATTGAACGGTGCTGGACTTAAAGGTGTACCCCATGTTTTTGGGGTACATCCAGAATGTGGTTAAAATTGTGTCTGTTTTAATTGTGTTACCTGTTATCTGAGGGGAGGAGACGTGGGGGTTGAACCATGTATATAATTGGCTGTTGTGATAATTATGTGGGTGTAGCCCTTCAGAAGGCACCATTGCATAAAAGGAGATTCCCTGTCATTAAAGAGTTCTACTTGACCCTTCAAAACGTAGCCTCGTCTCGTTCTTGGAGGGGATGGCTATATCCTACTGAGGATTGCTATGCTTTTGCATACTCCCTTGACCTGTAACTACTGAACGCTTGTTCCTGATGTGCTATCCTTGGAGGAAAGGTCTTCCCCACACGGTCCTGGATGCTGGAGATTCATACAGGGTGGAAGGAAGACGGCGCGGCTCCAGTTAAGCTACGGCGGTTGTGGAGTCTGTGGTGGTTGTGGTATCCGGTGCGGTGCTTGTAGGCCTCGATGCAAACTAGGACGCGTCCATCAACGGAGGTACCCGGTCGGAGTGCCAGGAGATCCGTTACATTGGCTGGCAGTGGTGGGATGGCGTCCTAGTAAGAGGAAAAGCAGCACGGAGACACCGGTAACGTTTGGAGTTACAAATTGAGGGCAACGCTAGTATCCGTACAGCGCCCCTGGCTACAGCAGGATGGAACCGGCTAGTTTTCTGACAGCGTTCCATGATGAGGAGGAGGAGGCGGCCGCGGACTACAGGGATGCAGACAGAAAGGAACTCTGGTATGATGCCCTGGAAGATGCCCAATGGCGGCGAGGTGAAAGTCTCCCCAGTGATGAGCAGCGGCTACAGAAGCGTGTGGCGATGCGGATGTATCTATTGGGAGAGCAGCCCCTGGATGAGTGAGTGACAAGACTAGAGACCCTGGTATGTCGAGAGCTCTGGCTAGACAACGCATACCAGGCCCTCTGGTGGCATACCGTTCAACTTACCCCCTGGACGTCCGAACACGACTTACCGGAGGGGGATGATTATGATAGCCCGGGATTATTATGGGATGCCTTGGAGGACGACATTGATCTTGGCAGCACGGAGCGGTCTAGGTTTTGGGACATCTACGACTACCGGATGGGCATGTATGTCTGGGATGACGAAGGAGAGGTGAGCAAAGACATGACCCACCTGGTAACGAGAGAGTGGGAGCTGGAGCAGGACTACCAACACCTGCTCAGCTTCGTGCATACTCGACAAGCAGAACCAGAATTCATTGACTGGTCCTGGGATGACCTCCAGATGGCAGGTAGAGATGGGACCGAGGTCTCTCTACCGGCCCTACAGGTGGCAGAAGGTGTCGTCCTTCCCCCCCAGCGGCAGTGTGAACCCCAGGGGGCAGAAGGTGTCGTCCTTTCCCCCCAGCTGCAGTGTGAACCCCAGGGGGCAGAAGGTGTCGTCCTTCCCCCCCCAGCGGCAGTGTGAACCCCAGGGGGCAGAAGGTGTCGTCCTTCCCCCCCCAGCGGCAGTGTGAACCCCAGGGGGCAGAAGGTGTCGCCCTTCCCCCCCCCCAGCGGCAGTGTGAACCCCAGGGGGCAGAAGGTGTCGTCCTTCCCCCCCAGCAGCAGTGTGAACCCCAGGGGGCAGAAGGTGTCGTCCTTCCCCCCCAGCGGCAGTGTGAGCCCCAGGGGGCAGAAGGTGTCATCCTTCCCCCCCAGCGGCAGTGTGAACCCCAGGGGGCAGAAGGTGTCATCCTTCCCCCCCAGCGGCAGTGTGAACCCCAGGGGGCAGAAGGTGTCATCCTTCCCCCCCAGCAGCAGTGTGAACCCCAGGGGGCAGAAGGTGTCGTCCTTCCATCCCAGCGGCAGTGTGAACCACAGGGGGCAGAAGGTGTCGTCCTTCCTCCCCAGCAACAGTTTACCCTGACAAGGGGAGACACCAATCTCCCAGACGGCGCAGATGGGACCGTGGTCTCTGTGCCTGACCTACCGGGATGCTGGACAGCCTGTCCAGATCCCCAACTACCCTCACTGGCACAACCGGAGGAGGGGGTAAGTACAAATTACCCTCCCCAGCTAACTCCTAACGTGGCCCCAGGGTTGACAGAGGAAATGTTAACCCCCACTGACCCCCACGTTTCCCTGGCTACTGAGCCGGAATTTGTCCCAAGTACCCCAGCAGAAGAGCTGACAGCGGGGCAGAGTGCAGTCGGCCTCTGCCCTCCCTTTGTCCCTTGTATAGAACAGGATGTCCTGCAGGTTATACCAGCAGAAGAGCTGGCATCAGGCAGAGTGCCGCTGGCCTCTGCCACTCAAGTCCCCTCAGCATGTTGCCCCATCACCACAGCGAAATATCCAGGTGCAGTAACTGTTTGTTGTGGGTGGGCTGCTCTTGCACTTTGTTGTTGTGGGGGGGCTGCTCTAGCACTGGTTTATTGTGCGTTGGTGGATCGTCTAACGGAGGCACTGACCGGCAGAAGGTCAGGTGCCCGTTTAGACTTCCCCCCAAAGGGGAGATGTGTGACGAAGTGCCCTTCGCCACTCTGTCTTGGAGAGGACTGTTTGCCAGCCTCCTGCCCTGCGACTATGGCCCTGGGACATATTGCCCTTTAAACACAGTATTCGGCCATACCAGAGTGTATGTCACTCATTCTGGCCCTTTACATACAGGGGGGTCATTTGGTACTTGCCCTGTGTGAACCATGATATCCCAGATAACTATGCCATGGAGCCCATTCATATAATAAAAGACTATGGGAAAGACTTTAGCTACATGGCAATTGAACTGTGTGAAGAGGATCTGAGCGCTATTCAGTAGTTTTGTGCGCTCAGATCCCAGCTATCTGGGGATATGTGAAATGTGAGTAAAGGTGAATTGCAGTAATGCTGATGGGTTGTCAAACTAGAGAATTGACCAACAAATACTTTTGTCCGGACATCCCCAGGCCGATCCGTTGGGATCAGACCGTGTATGCCGGCTTATGGTCACGGGGGAGGTGTGTAACGGAACCCATCACTGTTTTACCCTGTTTTATGATTATTATGGTTAAAATATGATCCTACTATTATACTGCATGTATGTTGGTTTATGCTCTGCAGAATATTGGCCCAGACTAGTGCAGACCTTGGCATGGGAGATAATCCTGTTACAGAAACTCCTCATAAGATAAGGAAGTCTATTGTATAAAGTGTTTTCATCATCAGACATAAGAACAAAGAAGTGTAATTGAATCAATGTCTGATTGTATCAAAGTTGCCAGGTAGCCTCGGTGAGGTGTGACCACACCTATTGTTCTCTTTATGTGTATTGTGTTGCCAAATATGGGCATGTGTATTGCCTGTGGGAAGAGATGTGTATAAATATTTCTGCACAACAAAATAAAGTCAGTTTACTGCTTGACCCTCAACACAGAGCTGATGTCTCGTTCTTGGGGGGATTCATGGTATGCTGTTGCAGACTGACTGCCAAGAGTGTAAGCATCTTGGGGTGCTTTTCCTGTTCAGCTGCTAGCGGCTATTCGTGAGGCTCCAGTTAAACTACGTCGGTTGTGGAGTCTGTGGTGGATGTGGTGTCCGGTGCGGTGCTTGTAGGACTCGACGCAAACTAGGACGCGTCCATCAACGGAGGTACCCGGTCGGGGTGCCAGTGGATCCGTTACAGTCCCTCCATTGGGGACAGTGCAGCTGGTTTCTTCCTGGGAGGGCTGGTTACCTGCCTTCTGAATGACCTTTCCTAGTGCCTCTGGTCACCTACAGATGCCAGTGGCAGCTAGAGCAGTGGTTGCTTCTTCTCCTCCACTCCTTCAAGGTTACTCCCGCTATGTGCTCGTGTGATTGGCTGAGCGCTGCTCCTGTTTGAATTTACCTCCTAGTATTTTTCAGACTGTGTGACCTGATAACCAGCTAATATCAAAAGTAAATATTATTCTATAAAGAGTAGGTACTTTTACAGAAGAACCTTGTTTAATTTCAATGTTATTTTTTGCATGGGTAACCTTTGTGTCCAAAATATCCAACTTTGTCTGGTTCCTCCTGTTGTTTTCTCCCAAAGTCTAGAAGAAAATTTAAAAACTGGAGTATCAGTTCAACAGAATGTATGTGTATTAAGTATTGTGCACAGATTAAAAGGACATGGACCACAACAGTTTTTAATTAATTTAAATGATCACATTTTAAACATTACAAAGGTTGTTTTGTGTTTTATAACATTATTTATTCCTATTAAAACTTCATTCAAACTATTAGGAAATGCAAAGAGAATACTGTAGTCTTTAGATCTATTTCAGGCAAGCCCCCAAGATCAGTTAATAATCAAAAAATCTTTGTGTGCTTTTACAGAAAAACATGCTGACACGTTACCAAATACCCTTTTTCTGATGCAACAAAATTTACTATTTCCATGTCACGTTCAGTGTATGTGTATTTAAATGTAGGTTACACATCACACACAATGGTATTAGCACTGCATATTAGCGCATATGTTTTCAAAAATACAAGTATAACTACTAACTTGCCCGTCATAAATATTGGTATTGTATGTTATGTTCAATTGCCTGTTCTGTTTCTCTCTGTGCTATCTCTCTTTGTGCGCCCTCTCCCTCTCTCTGTGCGCCCTCTCTCTCTGTGAGCCTTCTGTCTCTCTGTGCGCTCTCTCTCAGTGCTCCCTCTCTTTGTGTGTGCGCTCTGTCTCTCTGTGCCCTCTCTCTCTGCCCTGTCTTTCTCTTTGTTCTCTCTCTGTGTGCTCTGTCTCCCCCCTCTCTCTCTCCTTCACCCTCCTCTCTGCCTCCCTCCCCCTCTCTCTCCTTTTCCCTCCCTCCCTTTCTCTGCTCCTCTCTCTCTGCCTCCTCTGCCCCCTCCCTTTCTCTCGCTGCCTCCTTCCATCTCTCTCTGCCTCTGTCTCTCTCTCTACCTCCCCCCCTCTCCCCCATCTCCCTGTCTTCTCTCTGTCTGCCTCCTCTCTTCCCCTCTCTCTCCCTGCATCTCTCTCTCTCTCTCTCTCTCCCTCCCTCCATCTCTCTCTCTCTCTGCCTCCTCTCTCTCCCCCTTCTCTCTCTCTCCTCCTCTTCTCTACCCCTCCCTCTCCCCCTCTTCCTTTCCCCCTCTCTCTTCCTCTCCCTCCTCTTCCTCTCCCTCCCTCTCCATCTCCCCCCCCCCCCCACGCCGCAGCTTTGAGATGTGCAATGCACAGCTGCGCAATTCGCCCTCATCATGTGAGTAGAATCTTGCGGGCTTAATTCACAACTGACAACTATTATAGTGGATAAGTTACT
Source organism: Discoglossus pictus (assembly GCA_027410445.1). Classification (NCBI taxonomy): domain Eukaryota; kingdom Metazoa; phylum Chordata; class Amphibia; order Anura; family Alytidae; genus Discoglossus; species Discoglossus pictus. Next base: position 118,828,635 of record CM050165.1, on the reverse strand, counting down.
GGCACTGATTTAAATTGTATGTGTTTTCTGAACTTTATTACTGCAATTTCAAGTTGAGCTCTCATGTTTGTTTGCTGTCCATAGGCTATTAAAACAATATGCAGGTTCAAATAAATAAAAGTCAACACTTTTTTTCCGTTTTAAACTGTGTATTTTCTTCAGATTTGTGTATCTCCTCCTTCCTGTGTCAATCAGGGTCGTGACCAGCTCTTCCAGTGTACTGGACTATAGTCTGACCAGTGTAGGTTCTGCTTCAGACTGAGCATGCTCAGTAAAGGATGGTTCATACTCTGTCATGGCTCATGGTGGAGGTAATGATGTCATAGGGCAGGGCCAGGTACATTAGGCTCTATGATAGTCCAGTACACAGACCAAACTGGCCACGCCCCTGGTAAACCCAGGTAGGAGGAGATACACAATTGTGCTTGAGGAAAAAATTCACAAAGACAGCTGAAAAAAGCCAAACAACATTTTTTAAATTTAATTTATTTTAAAATGCATACAGTTTTTATTAGTTTATGCCCAACAAACAAACATATGATCCTTACTTAAATAAAGCACAGTGGTCCTTTAGTACATTTCTATATCTAAGATATAACAGAATGTCAACAAGTTGCACTTAGGGAATTCTGTGTGTCAATATGCAAATGGGTATTTAATTATGTACATTCTTTCACCAATTTCATTACATACTAGCAACTTAGCAACTTGCCCGGCAAAAATGGCAGGAATAACATTTTAAGGCTGGGAATGCTGTTCCTCATTGCGAGCCTCTTCCTCCCCCCGACCCCCTGTCCCCGTGTATTTTGAGTGTCACTGCCTTGGCTTAAGTGTTACTTCCTTGAATTAGGTGTTACTGGCTTGCGTTAAGTGTTACTGCCTTCGGCCTCGTTTTCGTCCTGTTATATTTTCTCCGTGGCCATTTGTTTTCTTGCTTAGGTGGTTTTTAAAGCGTTAAAAATATGCCAAATGCTCCAAATTCACTTGCAACCTCACTCACAGGCTCCCTGACTCTCCCCCTGTTCTGTATGTGAGTGTGTAAGTTAATTTGAGGCATATTTGTGTTTTGTCTTTACAGTTCCGTCGTTCGGCCGTTGAATTTGTAATTTTGCAAGGCCGCAGTTGAATGTACGGGCTTCAGTCCTAAGTCCTATGGGGCTCGCGATTCCAGTTGCCTGGTTCGGCCGTTTTACGTGCTTCGCTCCCAAGTCCACGGGGCACAAGATGAGCGCCTGCGGGGCTTATCGTGAGCCCTGCAATGAGCACCTTTGGTGCTCATTGCAGCCTTAGCCCCACGAGCTTCGCAGTCGGGTGCCTCACTGCTCGTCTCGCTTTGCAAGGCCCGCAACAAAAGTCCTGCGGGCCTTGCCGTCACGTGCCTCAATTGCTCGCCTCGCAAGGCTCGCAATCAACTGCTCGCTTCACGAGGCCCTCAACATTCCTGAGATTTACCAAAGACCTGTAGTATCCACAACTATTATATGTGATACATAGTTTGCCTGTAGCTTTCATTTAGGGTGTTTGCGTTTGGGGAGGACCTGCGGAATCTTTGCCTAGGGGCATGTAAGATGTAAATCCGGGCCTTACAATGGACTAGATTTCTGTTATGGATAAATATATCAAGTTGATCCACAACATATCCCTGCTGATTTTTTTCTATATGAATAACTAAACTTTATTGCAAAATGTTTTTAGAAAGTAAAAAAACTAATCACAGCCTTTTGCATTTTTATTATACCAAATTATCCTTTACTGCAGGCATCTATTTACTTTTGTCAATTAATGTTACTGTTTCAGGGTGATATGTGTCTGAAAACTAATGAACTTCCATTACTGCTACTAAAAGCTCTGACAGTTTTAGATGCCACATTATCGTTGTGTAGATCCTGTGCACTCACGTCCTCCAACCAAAGGAAAGATAATCACCAGAGACCAAAATGATACATTCCAAAGCAGCATAACTGCATATAAAAAATAGGTTACACACTATGTTCCTTTATTTTCCATTATAAAATATTTTTGCATATTTTTAGGTGTATTTTTTCAAAATAGTATATATTTACATACATGACCACAGTGGCCCTTTAAATTGATTTTTCTTGGGGATAAACGTCCCGGAAGATTGTCTGAGAAATCCAACAGATTTTTATTTTATTAATAATGAAAATAAACTTTATTTAAAAAAAAGAATAATAGCACTACTAATAGATTGCTCAGGGATGACCAGTAGATAATATATTAGTAAAAAGTTTTAGATAATATAGACATTGGGCCTCATTCAAATGAGCTTTCGGGAGATCCAGGCTTTGGAAATGTAGCCCGCAAGTTAATTTGCTATTCAGTTGGCGTCTTTTTCCGGGCTCTGATCGGGTTACGGGCTCCAGCCTCTGATTCACTGCAATGGTTCACATTCCCAGTTAATGCCCCTCCAAGCCTTTGATCTTTCACGGCCACAAGAGTTGCGAACGCTAAAATTGCAAATAGCTATTCAATTGCTACGATTCACCCTCGCTAAGCAAGACGTCAAGCACGCAAATGGCAAAAGTTGAACCACAAGTTACTGGCACTAAGGAGGTCTCGCAAAGGGCTTAATGACATGTCCAGAGCACTTTAAAATCAAATAAAAAATCAATACTGTACTTATATTAAAAGCTAAAGTGATGTTAGGTCTTAGAATAGACAACATTCTCAAGCTCGCAAATCAGCTAAAAAATTTTTTAGTAAAAGTTCTGTTTCCGTATTATATCGATCCTGGCAATAAATGTGTTACTACATATAATGGAACTCGCATATAATAGAATGTCATATTTACGGCTTTATCAATATTGCATTATATCTGGAATGTGGGTCTGACCGTAACTTGTAATTCAAGCCCTTAGGGCTTTGAAATCCAACTTCCATTTTTCATTGAAGTAATAATGACGATCTCTGTTTCCATTGGTTTCTAATCGGGGAGTTACGACCTTGCTTGATTGATCATGTTCAAGCTCGCAAATGCTACATACGATAGCATGGTTTACGATATCGTGCCGAGACTTGCGGGCTCGGCAAATTGAATAGCATCATAAGTTGGGGACGATGCGGGCCCGCACTAGGCCCGCAGACTTATGGCCTACATCCAACAACTTGCGGGCTTGCAATTGAATGAGGCTCAATGTATATCAGATAATATAAACCATACTTGAAGTAACAAAATTATCATGAAAGGAGCTATTATGGTTGTCATTTTACCATTTAAAGGGACACTGTCAATTCACCCTAGCAACAATTTGGTTTAATTTTAAAGTACATTAAAAAACACGTCTGTACATTATACTAGCCATTTCTCTACAGTAAAGCATTCATTGTGTGCCTCTTTTATGATTATTTGCAACTCAGAGATAGCTTGATAAGGGTGGGGAAGGGGATCTAACTGTATGGTAACATTGAGGGACATTGCTTTGCCACCAACGAGACAGACAAATAGATTATAATCATAATTAGTCAAAATAGCTAATTTAGTATTTGAGAACTATTCATTTGCATGAGAATTAAACAGAAACAATGCTGTCCATCTTAGGAATGATTTACTTTAAAAATAACGGATAGTGTAGTGTATAGATAGTTTTTAATGTTGTCTAAGAATAACTTTTAAAAAAATGGATTTTGGGGCGACAGAGCACCTTTAATCTCCATTCACATTGCATGGTATTGTATTTTACAGGAGAATGCATTATTTGATTTTAATGATATATGTCAAGGAAAGATTTAAAGGAAACAAAAATACATTTTTCAATGTATATTCAGTTTGAAAGTACCAATTTTGAACAAGAAAATAATAGAATATTAAAAAACACAAAAATGGTAACAGTTTTTGTAAGGTAAAAAATACAGGGAGTGCAGAATTATTAGGCAAATGAGTATTTTGACCACATCATCCTCTTTATGCATGTTGTCTTACTCCAAGCTGTATAGGCTCGAAAGCCTACTACCAATTAAGCATATTAGGTGATGTGCATCTCTGTAATGAGAAGGGGTGTGGTCTAATGACATCAACACCCTATATCAGGTGTGCATAATTATTAGGCAACTTCCTTTCCTTTGGCAAAATGGGTCAAAAGAAGGACTTGACAGGCTCAGAAAAGTCAAAAATAGTGAGATATCTTGCAGAGGGATGCAGCACTCTTAAAATTGCAAAGCTTCTGAAGCGTGATCATCGAACAATCAAGCGTTTCATTCAAAATAGTAATAATAATAATCGCAAGAAGCGTGTGGAAAAACCAAGGCGCAAAATAACTGCCCATGAACTGAGAAAAGTCAAGCGTGTAGCTGCCACGATGCCACTTGCCACCAGTTTGGCCATATTTCAGAGCATCACTGGAGTGCCCAAAAGCACAAGGTGTGCAATACTCAGAGACATGGCCAACGTAAGAAAGGCTGAAAGACGACCACCACTGAACAAGACACACAAGCTGAAATGTCAAGACTGGGCCAAGAAATATCTCAAGACTGATTTTTCTAAGGTTTTATGGACTAATGAAATGAGAGTGAGTCTTGATGGGCCAGATGGATGGGCCCGTGGCTGGATTGGTAAAGAGCAGAGAGCTCCAGTCCGACTCAGACGCCAGCAAGGTGGAGGTGGAGTACTGGTTTGGGCTGGTATCATCAAAGATGAGCTTGTGGGGCCTTTTCGGGTTGAGGATGGAGTCAAGCTCAACTCCCAGTCCTACTGCCAGTTCCTGGAAGACACCTTCTTCAAGCAGTGGTACCGGAAGAAGTCTGCATCCTTCAAGAAAAACATGATTTTCATGCAGGACAATGCTCCATCACACGCGTCAAAGTACTCCACAGCGTGGCTGGCAAGAAAGGGTATAAAAGAAGAAAATCTAATGACATGGCCTCCTTGTTCACCGGATCTGAACCCCATTGAGAACCTGTGGTCCATCATCAAATGTGAGATTTACAAGGAGGGAAAACAGTACACCTCTCTGAACAGTGTCTGGGAGGCTGTGGTTGCTGCTGCACGCAATGTTGATGGTGAACAGATCAAAACACTGACAGAATCCATGGATGGCAGGCTTTTGAGTGTCCTTGCAAAGAAAGGTGGCTATATTGGTCACTGATTTGTTTTTGTTTTGTTTTTGAATGTCAGAAATGTATATTTGTGAATGTTGAGATGTTATATTGGTCTCACTGGTAAAAATAAATAATTGAAATGGGTATATATTTGTTTTTTGTTAAGTTGCCTAATAATTATGCACAGTAATAGTCACCTGCACACACAGATATCCCCCTAAAATAGCTAAAACTAAAAACAAACTAAAAACTACTTCCAAAAATATTCAGCTTTGATATTAATTAGTTTTTTGGGTTCATTGAGAACATGGTTGATGTTCAATAATAAAATTAATCCTCAAAAATACAACTTGCCTAATAATTCTGCACTCCCTGTATAGAGATGTGGTTATTATTTGCTAGTGACAGCAATTGCTTTATGTGTTTAGTTATTTCTCAAAAATGTCATTAGTCTTATTGAACTAGCTCTAAGGAATGATGTAGTTTGAATTTTATCTTCAAAGTATAGAAGTTAGCTAAATGTTCAGGATAATTCTGTCTATATTTTAAAAGTTAGGCTGTAAGGTGTTTTTCATTAACAAAATCCATAAAATTATCAAGAAAATAATGTATTTGGTGTACTATATATATATATATATATATATATATATATATATATTTATCAAAATTATTTTAAAGTGCCATCTCCTGTAACAAAAAAATTTACAAAAAGCCAGAGGAGGGCCCAGGTGCATTGTAGCACCTGCACCATGGGTTGCTCAGTCCCTCCCCCTATATCTGCCCCAAGAAGGACTGAGGGCCAGATACTTATTCTACCTCTGCCTCTTCTATAATGTGGGAGTTCTATGTTGCCAATCATGAAGGTTCATGGAGGAAAAATATCCCAGGTATGGTCAGTGGCTGACATGGGATGGAATTCTCGCTGCAAAGGAGGACAGACAGGGGAAGAAGACGTATTTATATACACTGCCTTGCAAAAGTATTCACCCCCTTGACTTTTTACCTATTTTGTTACATTACAGCCTTAAGTTCAATGTTTTGTTAATCTGAATTTTATGTGATGGATCAGAACACAATAGTCGAAGTTAGTGAAGTGAAATGAGAAAAATATATACATAAAACATTTTTTTAGAAATCGAAAACAGAAAATTGGCATGTGTGTATGTATTCACCCCCTTTGTTATGAAGCCCATAAAAAGCTCTGGTGCAACCAATTACCTTCAGAAGTCAAATAATTAGTGAAATGATGTCCACCTGTGTGCAATCTAAGTGTCACATGATCTGTCATTACATATACACACCTTTTTTGAAAGGCCCCAGAGGCTGCAACACCTAAGCAAGAGGCACCACTAACCAAACACTGGGAAACTGGTCAGAGTTGAGGGAAAGATGGATGGTGCTAAATACAGGGATATTCTTGAGCAAAACCTGTACCACTCTGTGCGTGATTTGAGGCTAGGACGGAGGTTCACCTTCCAGCAGGACAATGGCCCCAAACACACTGCTAAAGCAACACTTGAGTGGTTTAAGGGGGAAACATGTAAATGTGTTGGAATGGCCTAGTCAAAGCCCAGACCTCAATCCAATAGAAAATCTGTGGTCAGACAAAGATTGCTGTTCACAAGCGCAAACCATCCAACCTGAAGGAACTGGAGCAGTTTTGCAAGGAGGAATGGGCAAAAATCCCAGTGGTAAGATGTGGCAATCTCATAGAGACTTATCCAAAGCGACTTGGAGCTGTGATTGCCGCAAAAGGTGGCTTTACAAAGTATTGACTATAGGGGGGTGAATAGTTTTGCACATTGACTTTTTCTATTATTTTGTCTTTGTCATATTTGTTGTTTGCTCCACAATATTTAAAAAAAAAATCTTCAAAGTTGTGGGCGTGTTCTGTAAATTAAATGATGCAAATCCTCAAACAATCAATGTTAATTCAAGGTTGTGAGGCAACAAAACATGAAAAATGGCAAGGGGGGGGGGGGGTGGATACTTTTGCAAGGCACTGTATGTCTTCATTATGGGGTAGCTTTAGGATAAGTATAAAGCATCTTAGAATGGGATTCTGCTTTTGTCTAGTGGTTCCTTCTTTTACTTAGGTGCTTTTGAATAGGAACAAAAAGCACTGCTGCTGTTAATCTTGCTAACTATGACTTGAGCTAATAGCCTTTAATAGCCTTTATCACAACATTTCCGGGCTAACAACTGTATTTATTGCATGTTGTATTTCATTGCACTTCCATATATGTTTCTGATCAATAATTAGAATTTGAGGTTAACTAAACTCATCTGAAAATACATTCACATAATTTTTACATTTAGAACATATAGCAACAGTGCCATCTAGGGGCTGTGTTGTAAATTACAACTTCATTTTGGTTACTCGGTCAATTTAAAAGGCTATACAAATTATATAAATACTAGAGACTTGCCAGTCAAAAAATTACAGCAATGAATTTGTAAGGCAGGTAATGCTGTTTGCCACAGACATAATTTTTTTGGGTGGTCTGAGATCATTCGGCGCTCATTGCGAGCCTCTTGGTTGTTGTATTTTTTTTAATTATTGGCGCTTTTGCTGTCATTGTAAGGTCGTCGCTGATCTGCTTTTTGCGCTTATTGCAAGCCTGTCTCCTGGTGTAGTTTATGTGCTATGAGCAGCGTAGGCGCTCGTTGTGCGGCTCGCAGTGAATGGCTTTTGCGTTTATTGCGATAGTGTTTTTTTTGTGTATATGTATTTTTTGATGCTAATTAAAAATGCTATAAATTAATATACTTTACCTATTTGTAAGTAATATATGGAGGAAGCATTGTGCTGAAGAGCTGACAATCTGTTTTAATGTTCCTGCAGCATATAATGTAGATTTGCAGTGTTGTGGAGCTGAGGTGTAAGTGTCAGCAATGTGTGCAGTGTGTAGTGTAAATAGGCTGCGTGCGCAAGGGGAAGCCGTTAGTGTAGCTGGGTACTTCCGCTGTGTTGTAAAATGGCAGTGAATATGTATGTGGTAGGCGGGTTTGTATGATTTAGCGTCCTTGCTAATGGTGTATGTTGTAGGCCGTACAGGTTTTTGTAAAAGCCGTATTTGCTTTGTGGTATTTAGCGGCTTTAGGAGTCGTGTAGCCTAATTTTCGTTTTTTTCGGCTGCCATTTTTTCTCTCAATTAGGGGATTTTCGAGTGTCTAAACTTTGTAAATTTGACCGAGTTCGACGTTTAAGCAGTGTTGCAGAGGTCCTGGGTGTCCCCCCTTGGTGTGGGTAAGGTTTTTATTTTACTTTTGTTTGTATTTTTGTGTTTTTTAATGTTTGCCGCTGTGCGCGGGTTGCTTGTTAAGGTTGTATTTTTGAGAGTCCATAATGGCTGTTTTCTAAGTCCCGCGGCTCGTAATTGTTTTTGTGTAAGTCCGTAGTTAGTCATTGCGTGTTTGTTTGTTTTTTTAAACTCCCGCTTGTGTGGTCATTTGTAAGGGGTTGTGAGGCGCCGTAGAGCCTCCACCTCCGCAAATGCAGCCCCTCACTTCAGGAGGGTCTCCATTTGCGGTCCGAAAGTCGTAGGGGGTCATAGGGATGAGCACCTAAGGCGCTCATCTCCACCAGCGCAAGGAGCGCCTTGGCGCTCCTTGCCAGCAACTGCGAGCCCTCAAGCCTTAGCAACTACTCGTACTGCTGACAACTATATATGTGATTTAAAATCATATATAGCTTTTCTTCAGGTGGAACTCAAATTGCTTTATAGTTTTACATCCTTTCTCTCCCTCCTCCAGATTATATTTTTTCTATGTAATGATTTTACCATTTGAAATTCCCTACTTTGCTCTGTCAGAATCTTCCACGAGGGACGTAATTATCAGATTACATTATTTAGGTTTTAAAGATCAACAACAGCCTTATTAAATTGCGATTCGGTAAATGGGAACAAAAGTATTTGATACCCCGTACGAGAGATTAAAAATATACTCCGATATCTCAGCTGATACCTTATACAAGAGAAGAGAATTGAAAGATATTAATTACTGAGACCCTAAGAGAAAATCAAATTAGATACAGGTGTGGATATCCAACAACATTGCTTATAACTATAGGAGATATCACAACCATAGTAAATAACATTTAAGAGGGGAAAGGATGTTAAGGCATTTAAAAATGTGGCCATCTGATTGAGAGTTGTAGGGGGCAAGAGGAAAATCAGACAAAATATGAACAGGGAATTAAGGGAGGGGAGTGGTTTAGCAAACTGGATTTACTAAAAGATACAAGAAGGGAGAGAAGGGAAAGGGGGTATGGCTATTAGAAACTCCTGTATTGGTTCAGAACAAGTTATAGAATTTAAGGGGGGGGGGGGAAAGGGGGTAGCGTCGCTGAAATGATTGGCAACATATGGGAAACGTGGTTATAATGGATTTGGGAATACATTTCTCCTACTTACACTGTCATGGAAATGATACTTAACTTTATTAGGGGGAAAATGTTTTAGATATTGATTTTTTTTTAAAAATAATTGTTTTACCATTGTTATGAGAAAATATATTTTGTAGATAGTTTACACATTTTGAATCAGTGTTTGTATAAAGAGATAAAGCTTATGTATAAGGGGATAATTATTAGGTAACATTTAATGTTTTAGATTTAATTATTTTGATTTTTATAAAACTATATCACAATTGGGTTTGGATCTAGTTAGTTAATTAGTGGCTTTAACCTTAAGTGATAACTTATGACTTGAAGATTGGATTAAATATGATGAAAAATACAGGAGCCTTTCAGCCTAACTCTCGTAATAATACATAGTACCACCCACATTTGTTACTATTTGATTGGGGCACATATTTTTTGATCTTAATGTTCAAAATGGAGGGGCCCGCCCCCTAGGTCCGAATTTCGAACAATGAAGTTCAACTTCTCTTTTTCTCTTTCGCGGGGAGGAGGAATTTTCCCCTTGCGTGGTAGAGGGAGTAGAGATGATTCACCGACGGAGATGGGTATGTATGGTTTCCTCCAATGAGGAGGGGAATGTATGAATGTGGGAGAGAATGGCCGGGGAAGGATAGTAACAGACAAGAATTTAAATATGTATAAGGAAGAACTTGTGTGTGTTTCGGGGCCACACAGGCCTTGCAGAGTGAGGGGCGGTTGGAGCGGAGGGGGAGAGGCGGTCAGAGAAGATAAAGAGAGACATAAAAATAGGTAAGAATGACTTTAAATATAGCTAGTCAATCAACCAGGATCGGAGGAGGCTCGTGGAGACCTAACAGGGGGTGGCTGGTGAGTGTGTGCTACTTTGGGGACCTTCCCCCCCATATCTTGATCACCAGGCCACCCCAAATATCAGATCCGACCCAAGCAAATTTGCAAGAACCTGCAGAACCTCAGCCATAGGGCCTAAGAATGGCTTAAAAAACCCCAAAATATAAAAACTGAATTGGGGGTGAAATATTGCAAGCAAACAACAGGAAATAAGCAAAAGCCCACCTCTCTTCCCCAGAGACTGTTTTTGTTCTTTTTTCATATAAAAGGAGGGGATGTAATGATATGCATGGGAGGAAGAAGACTGAAAAAAAAAAACAATCAGTAAAGGAAGGTCTGGTTTTATACTGTATAGTAAAGGAGAACAAGCTTGCAATTTGCCCCACAAGTGGTATAATAACTTGTTTGTCTGGCAGACTAAGAGGTTAAGACTTTGCTCAACTCCTTGTAGGGAAGAGGTCAGGGTGCTGCCCACACATACCGAAACAAACTTGCTCATGTTGATCTGTGAAGGCCTGACTCTTTATCTATAAAAAATCCCTTCAGCAGAGCAACACTACCACCTAGTGGCTAAATCTTATAGCTGCAAACTCAGAGACACTAAGCTGACTTTAACATAGAGGGACCATTAATACCCTCACTTAAAATGAGCTAATTTATCATCTGGGTTACTTCTCAATCCAACTTGGATAACAAGACCTGGTAAAAAGTAAATTGGGAGCCGGCCACAAAAGCTGAAAGACTGATACAGTTACTCATCTGGATTCACTGAAAAATAATTAACAAAAATGCAAAAGCTAAGAAAGTTTGTTGAGTGCCTGGACACACTTGATGTACCATATTTGAGAATATTGGGTGTCACAAGCATTCCTTTCATCTCTGACAGTTATACCGCTACTACTGTGCAAGTACGACTTGACTTTCCTTTACCTGCTCTTAATGCTCCATTGCCAGCCAGACCCTCTCATTATATCCAGAATGACTGAATAATGTAATCTATGTACCTGAAGGCTCCTGGCCTAACTGTGTGATATGACTAAGACAGGGGCCTCTTGGATATGATTCCTATCTAAAGCCAGAAAGAAAGCTTGTTTCCGGGCTTCCTGTTTGTCAGCCTCGACAGTGCCCTCTCGCATCTTCCTTTCACAGTTTTGTTCGTCAAAAATCCTGTCTTCCTATACATCATGGGGAAATCCAATAAAAAAATCAACAATCCAGGGGAATTAGGGATCACTTTCCATCACAAGCTCCTCCACCTGCTCCATCTCCTCAGCCAGAACCCACATCCTCTGATAGCTCAGATGCAGAGGATACTACTGATGGTCCTCCACATGTGGACTTGACAGATGCAATAGTGGCAAAAATAGATGCTCTCTTACAAGCATATCCACGTCTGTCAGGGAGATCAAACAGGGAATCCAGGACCTGGGTCAACGCACAAACCACCTGGAAACTCTAACAGAACAAATTATTGAGACACAATCTTCCAATAGGCAGGTGATTGATCAGCACTCATCACAAATTTCCACCCTTGAAGCCAAACTACAAGATGTAGAGAACCGCTCAAGGCGATTTAATGTCCACTTTCGCAGCATACCTAAAGCTGTAACTGACCTTATGCCGTACCTACAAACAACTATTCAATCTATTTTACCAGTGCACCCAGAATCAGCTTGGAAAATTGAGAGAGCCCACAGAGCCTTGGGTGGCCCTCCAAACTCTGATCAACGAAGGGCGTTCTGGCTCAAGATCTTCTTCTACAGGAAGCCAGAAAGTCCTCCTCCATTGTGGGCCCAGACGGCTCCACCTCACAGATTTATGGGGATCTAGCACCATCTACACTATGGGAGCGTAAACTTATGAAACCCGCAATTGTAATTCTCATCCACAACAAAATCAAATATAGATGGGGATTCCCATTTAGCCTCTCCTTCCAAGTTGGCTCATCTGCTTATACAGCTTTCTCCCCGTAAGAATGTATGGGTTTCCTGGCGCACCTTCAATTAGCTCCAGATCCTGGACTGTCAGAACCTTCAAACATTCCGGAACCTAACTCTACGGAATCTCCAAATATGCCGCCCTCTCAACGTCCAAATACGCAATGGTTGACAGCTCCGAAACCCACATGACCTTGGAAACCTCCACAGATAGAGGCCACATCAAACCGTTCTACGCTCTTTTCCAAACCCTTGCTGGACAATCCTAGTAATCCAGTGATGCGTTCCTCACCCACGAGAGTCTGATTTTTTAAAAACTTTCTCCTTTACTCATCAAGGACTACTTAAGACTTGCACTTCAGAGACGTTATCCTGGGTTTGGGCTTCCTAATAGGATATGCTGACGTCTCATATATTTACCCATGTTCCTTGTATTAGTTATTATTACAAGCCAGATCCTAAAATGTATCCACTAGCTGCTCTAGTAAGGGCTTTAGTCTTCTTTACATTCCCTGGATATTTTACAAGGAAATAACAGGCCCATCTGAATCACTTAGTACAAATTAGATCCATTGTGGATCCATTAACTTCCCTTGCCATATTCCCTTGTCCAAGGCCCTTGTCCTATTCTTCACCCCCAATCTTGCTCCTACCTCACTAGCAGTGATTTCAAGGTTGTGGAGACCCCCTCCTTGCCCTCGGCACAGTGTGTGCCTTAAATTGTTTAGTGAGGCGATACCCCCACTATACTGTTGTTGTTTTTTTTCTTTTTTCTTTTTCTTTCTTGTTTGTACAATGTCGATTTTTTGGGATGTTTTCTCAATATTTTTAAAATGTAGAAGAAGTAATAATAAAGGACCCAAATGGTAGATACTTTATTTGGTTAGGATCTATAGAGGAAGAAAAATGTATGATCATTAATGTCTATGCTCCTAATGCGAGTCAAATAAATTTTCTTAATCGTCTGATGAAAATTGTTAATAGATATGGAAATAACAAACTAATAATCTGTGGACACCTTAATCTTTGCTTAAATGTGGAAATAGATAGGAAATCAGAAAACAATTGAAATCAGAGTCTCAGTTTAAAGAAAATGCCAAAGAATTTCTAAACGTTTTGGTAAATAATAGACTTTATGACTCATGGAAGACTTTTCATGTTAGTGAATGAGACTTTACACATTACTCCTATAGAAATCAAAGTTTTGTCAGAATTTATTATATATTGGTTTCAGAAATAATTCTGAATAAGATAGCAAAGACAAAAATAGCTCCCATAAAGCTGGTCTGATCATGGACAAGTGTCCATTAAGATCATACAGAAACAACTTCCAATGGAAAGACCTCCTTGTAAAATCAATTTAAACAAAAGGAGGAAACAAAAAGTAAAACCGTTAAAAGATTTATATATTGAATTTAGTTAAATTAGATCATAAAATGAAGATTAGCATAGATATAACAACACAAGAACAGGCAAGATTACTTAAGTTAAAGATCAAAAAATTGAGCAGGAGATTTATGACAATTCCAAATGGGTCACTCAACAAAATTATACCAATTTGGTAACAAGGCTGGCCGAATGTTAGCCAACAAATTGCGAACTAAGAAGCTAACGAACAGAAGAATAGATTTTCTTAAGTATAAAGAAACAGTAGTAACTAAACCAAAAGAAATAGGTGAAAGCTTTGTGAATTATTATAAACAATTATATAATTTAGAACTGACAAAAGAATTCACAACCCCTTCTATAGATGAGATTAAACAGTTTTTAGACAAAGTAAATCTAACTAAAATAACAGAAAAAGAACTAGCCTTCTTTAATGAAGAAATTTCAATTAGAGAAGTTCAAGAAACTATAGCGGAACTAAAACTGGGTACCTCTCCTGGCCCTGAAGGCTTTAGGAACTGGTATTATAGAGCATATCAGGAGGAACTGGCTGAAGCACTAAAATATTAATTTAATCAAATAAAATTTGAAGGCGTTATTCCACCTGAAATGTTGAAGGCGGAAATAATAACTATTCCAAAAGAAGAAAGATGTCAAAATATATGTAAAAACCTTGTCGAGGAGATTGGGATCTGTGTTGGGGAGATTGGTGTCAATAGAACAAAAGGGATTTGTTCCAAACAGACAGGGCCCAGATGGAGTAAAAAAGTTAATTAACTTAATATTTTACATTAAGCGTAAACAAATACCATCCGTCCTACCGGATATGGATGCAGAGAAGGCCTTCGACAGGGTCGGTTGGGGATTTATGGAGTTAACATTGTCCAAGTTTGGATTTGGTGAATCTGTCTCCCACAATATTCGCTTTAACACTTGAACCTCTACTTGTAATGATGAAAGATTAAAGGAATTGAAATAGGAACTAAAGAACATAAAGTCTCAGGTTTCGCAGATGACGTGATAATAATAGTGGAACAGCCATCCTTTTCCTTTTAATTGAGGAGATGGACAAAGATTGACTAACTTCTAATGAGTCTAGGTGAAATTGGATTTTTCAAATCCCATGAGTGTTTTTCACTCTGGTATTAGTATTACATGTCACAAAATTGTTATATAGCAGAATATGGGAAAAATGTCATATATTTTGACAATTTATTATTCCATATGGAAGGCATTGTTTTTAGTTCACCCTTCTTATCCTTGGTTTTAATTTTTTAACCGTACAAGTACCTAATAGTGATGTCGCGAACCTAAAATTTTCAACAAAAAAAATCAACCACAAATGTTCGCGAACCGGCGAACATCGGCGAACCGCCATAGACTTCAATGGGAAGGCGAATTTTAAAACCCATAGGGACTCTTTCTGTCCACAATAGTGATGGGAAAGTTGTTTCAACGGGACTAACACCTGGACTGTGGCATGCCGGAGGGGGATCCATGGCAAAACTCCCATGGAAAATTACATAGTTGATGCAGAGTCTGGTTTTAAGCCATAAAGGGCATAAATTACCTAACATTCCTAAATTGTTTGGAATAACGTGCTTTAAAACATCAGGTATGATGTTGTATCGATCAGGTAGTGTAAGGGTTAGGCACGCTTCACAGTGACAGACCAAACTCCCCGTTTAACGCACCGCAAACAACCACAAACAGTCCATTTGCACAACCGCAAACTCCCCATTTGCACAAGGTTGGATACCAAGCTAGCCATGTCCCGTTCCTTGTCCTCACTGATGTCATTGAAGGTCTCTTCCTCCACCCAGCCACGTACAACACCAAGGGTCCCCGAAAGGTGACAACAAGCCCCCTGGGACGCCTGCTGTGTTTGGTCTTCCACCTCCTCAAAGCTACCTTCCTCCTCTGACTCCTCTTCTTCAGACTTCTCTCACTGCATTGCCTCTCTCTGCATTATTATAAGGTGTGCTAAGTAGTACTACTCTTATCAGTTTAAAACCTGTTACAGCACATATCAGGGGGCGTGTATAAGGCCTGGATTTTTAGAACCAGGAGATGGAAAAAGATGCTTTGTTGGTCGTATCACTTACATTTTGGGGCACTTTGTGACATTAGCTTCTTACGCTCAAACATGTCCTTTACAGGCACCTGACTATGGGCAGATGAGCAGGAACTGCTCAAGGCGAGAGACGGAGTGGCGGATGGTTGAGAGGGGGCAAGGAGGACAGCAGTGGTTGATGTGGCTTATGATGCTGCTCCAGGAGGAGGATGGCGGCTTTGAGTTTGTGTGCTGCTTGTACTCATGTGTTGGTCTGGAGTCACCCAAACATTAGGTCTCAACCTGTAGAGGATAAGGGAACCAGGCTACTCTAGACCTCATTCATCATTACAGGTTTTGACAGATCGGTACTATGCGTGCAAGCTACTGTGACAACAGATATGAGTGGCACTGTGCACTTGCAGAAGTTGGTAGAGTAGACGCTGTAGGTCTGACACACACGCTTGCAGACAACTAACTGCTATGCAATCTATTACAGTACAATTTTTGTTTTGTTTTAAATGTACACTACTGTTACACCACATATGAGTGGTGTGTTAAGTAGTACTACTCCTATCAATTTAATCCCTGTTATGTGCCTTTTTTTTGGGTTTGGTTGTTGAAGCCACAGTGCAGCACCAGAGGCCAGAAAAATTAGGCATGTACACATGCCTGAAAAATTAGGTATTGTTGATCTTGCAGCGAGCAGAGAAGAAGGTAGGCCTGATTCAACGCCCCATCCCTGCATATCCACACTCAGAGATTGAGGGGGTGACCCTTACAAGGCCACGGGCCGGAGATATAAAGGGGGGCCATCCCAAATAAGCACACAAGCGGGGACAAAGGTAGTGAAGGGGACATAGAGGCCCATGGACTGACGGTCGCCATCTTGGCAGGAAAAGGGCCCAGCAATTAAGCCAAACTGACCCAGCACAGGCAGCTACTTGAGTCAAACGCTGTACAATTACACCTTAATAAAACTGAAACATGCAGCAGCAGGGATTCTAAACGGCCACACGGGGACAAGGAGGCTAACAGCCCCCACAGTCTCTGCACCACTCTTTTTAACAGATAACCCAATGGGCTAACCAGGAGATTATTATTATTATTGGAGGAATTATTAGTGTCTTTACCCCCCAAGAGAGGACATAATATACGGTATCTTTAGACTACCTGATGGCCAAACCTCCTTTAGCCCCAATGCTATCCAAGAAACATTTCAAAACTTTATCTGACTGGGGGTCTATAGAGTGACATTAGTACTGACCTTTATATGACTGGGGGTCTATAGAGGGACATTAGTACTGACCTTTATATGACTGGGGGTCTATAGAGGGACATTAGTACTGACCTTTATCTGACTGGGTGTCTATAGAGGGACATTAGTAATGACCTTTATATGACTGGGGGTCTATAGGTGACATTAGTACTGACCTTTATCTGACTGGGTGTCTATAGAGGGACATTAGTAATGACCTTTATCTGACTGGGGGTCTATAGAGGGACATTAGTACTGACATTTATCTGACTGGAAGTCTATAGAGGGACATTAGTACTGACCTTTATCTGTCTGGGGGTCTATAGGTGACATTAGTCCTGACCTCCTGCTGCAGGATTATTACTCCCAGTACTCCCAGGCTTGCTACTATTAGATATAATAACCTCAGTTTTGTTTCCTTATCTGTTGGTAACATCAAAATATGATTATTAAATATTTCATATTTGTTTGTTTTTTCTCCCAAAGTGAACCCCTTTGTGTGTGTCCCACAGATGTGGCGTTTCCACTCTGCGTATGTTGGATTTGCACCGCTCAAAAAGTATGAAAAGAGATCCCCTCCTTGAAGCCCATTAATGACATCATCAGTAAATTGTATGTAACAGATTCCAGTGTTTAGGGTTTATGACCCAATACTGCGATCATATGATTTATGACAAAAATCCGTATTTGTCGTATTATTCAGACGCGCGTGCATCTTTGTGTTACATTTCCTGATACTTTTATTATCTTGATCTTTATATATTTACTAGCGACTTGCCCGTCAAAAAATGGCGGCAATAAGATTCTAAGGCAGGTAATGGTGTTTGGACGAGACATTCATTGTGTTGGCGGTCGGAGATCCTTCGGCGCTCATTGCGAGGCTGTTGGTTGTATTTTTTTTCTGATAGGCGCTTTTGCTGTTATTCTTTGGTTGGCGGTGATGTGTTTTTTGCGCTTATTGCAAAGCTTTGTGTGCTATGAGCAGCGTTGGCGCTCGTTGTGAGGCGCGCAGTGAATGGCTTTTATGTTTAATGTGATAATGTTTTTTTGTGTATATGTATTTTTGTATGCTAATGAAATAATTACTAAATGAATATACTTTACCTATTTGTAAGTAATATATGCAGGAAGCATTGTGCTGAAGAGCTGACAATCTGTTTTCATGTTCCTGCAGCATACAATGTAGGTTTTCAGTGCTGTGGAGCTGCTGTGTAAGTGTCAGCAATGTGCGCAGTGTGTAGTGTAAATAGGCTGTGTGCGCGAGGGGAAGCCGTTAGGGTAGCTGGGTACTTCTGCATTGTGTAAGTTAGTGTTGTAAAATGGCGGGGAATGTGTATGTGGTACGCGGGTGTGGATGATTTAGCGTCCTTGTTAATAGTGTATCTTTACCTCGTACGGCTTTTTAGGAAAATCCGTATGTGTTTCGCGTGTTTAGGGTCCTGTAGCCTCGTTTTCTTTTTTTCAAAGGCCATTTTTTCTATCACTTGGGTGATTTTCGGGTGTCTAAACTCATGAATTTGGACTTAAATGGAGGTGTAACTTCACTTGCAGAGGTCCTCGGTGCCCGCCTTGCTGTGGGTAAGCTTTTTATGTGTTTGTTGTGTGTATCTATTGTGTTTTTAATGTTTTTAAGTGCGCGCGGTTTGGGCGTTAAGGTCGTATTTTTGTGAGCTCGTAATGTTTTTTTTTCTAAGTCCCGTATTTTTGGATGGTAAGTCCGTAAATTTGATGGTGTAAGTCCCGCCTGCGGCTCATTGCAGCCGACGTGGGAGCCTTCGGCGCTCCTTGCCAGCAACTCTGGCCCTGGCTTCGCAAGCCCGCAGCGTTAGCAACAACCCACCTGCTCACAACTATATATGTGATATCTACAACGTCTTCCCCAGTTGGCACTTGTAAATCGGCTAAGCGACAAAAACAATGGCGTCCGGAAAAAATGAAAACGAGGCTACACGACCCCAAACCGCGCAAAACATCGCCAGCCATGTACGACTTTTACCTAGGAACAGACGAGGTACAAAATACACTATTAGAAATAATGGAAACTGCTGGCGAGCCGCGTAACACATACACAATCGCCGCCATTTTACAACACTAACTTGCAACTAATAACATTACAAATCTAAAATGCCGCGTTACACGACTATACAAGCGGTTTCACCTCGTGCACTGCGCACATTGCTGACACTTACACCTCAGGTCACCAACAGTCCCAATGTACACTGTAAGCTGCAGGAAAATCAAAACTGATTGTTAGCTCTTCAGGATATTGATGACTGGATATATTAATTACAAATAGGTAAAGTATTTTAGTAATTCATTAATTCATTATTATAAAAAAAAATATCTATAAAAAAATACGCTTAATAGCATATTTTACACTGCCGTTACTTTACATACATTAACGCTTCGCACTTCCTAATACATTTGTTCATTCACAATAGTTATTATCGTGCATTCATTTAATAAGTATTAATTAGTAATGGAAAATAAAAATGTAGACTTTACACTACACTAAAATGTTTTACTTTTTACTCTGCATTTATATATCTGGATTACTGCTCATTGGCTGCCAGCGATAGCACTCTCAAAGCACTTACAAATCTAAATCACTTTATTATGCTCTGAGACCTGAATACATTTTTTAATTTACACTGCACAAAAAAAATTATATATTTAACACTGTACTTATATATCTGTCTTTGCGATGAGCGCCGAAGATTGATCGTTGCAAAGCACGAAACATGAAGGACACGAGGGAAGACGCTCACAATGAGCGCCGAAGGTCCTCAGAGTACAAAAAGCATCACATTGTGTGGCAAACAGCATTGCCATGGCTTCAAACTTTATTGCCCCGTCATTTGTGCCAGGCAAGTCACTAGGGATATAATATAACATAATGCAATACAATATTATACAGTACACATGGGTGTTGGAACTGGGGGGGGGGGGTAAGGGGTAACCCCCCCTCCCCACCAGATTTCCTATCGTATGTATGTATGCGTATAGAAGCTAACAGGGGATGGGAAAGGGGGAGGAAACACAGGGGAGAGGGAGAGGAAGACACAGGAGAGGGGAGAGGGGGAGGAAGACACAGTGGAGAGCATGCCCAGCCGGTACATCTACACATTATATAATAATAATAATAATAATAATAGTAATGCACAAGAGCATGCCCAGCCGGTACATCTACACATTATATAATAATAATAATAATAATAATAGTAATGCACAAGAGCATGCCCAGCTGGTACATCTACACATTATACAGTAGTAATATTAATAATAATAATAAGGCACAAGAGTCCTTCAGCACTGCACTGGACACTGAATAAACTTGCCTAGCTATGGTTTTCCCTATTGATGCAGTATCACCTACACTCAGCCTCCTCTCAGTAAGACTGCAAGTTAGTTTTGATTCCAAAATGGCTGCTGTCCATGAGGTTAAAGGGTCTGGAAGGGAGTGTATGCTGCTGATTGGCTGGAATGTGTCTGCTGACTGTGACATGCAGGGTCAAAGTTTGCTCAATGATAAAGTATTGGGGGCGGGTCGAAAATCGCATATGTTCGCAGTTCGCCGCGAACGCGAACATGCTACGTTCGCCGGGAACAGTCCGCCGGCGAACTATTCGCGACATCTCTAGTACCTAATAAATTGTCAAAATATATGTAATTTTTCCCATATTCTGCTATATAACAATTTTGTAACTTCTAATGAGACAAACTGGAACAAAATCTCGCTCGTTCCTCTCTTATACCCCTCCAGCCGGTTGGTAACCTGAGTATAGCCTCCAGACTTTAGATACTTTTGCGGCCACATGTGTGAATGAATATGAATAGCAACTAAGGAAAGAAAAATATTTCTAGGAATGATATTGTAAAGTATGAAGTTGCATGTTTTATGGATGTTATTGTCTAAATTGATGTCATTATCTGATATGATAAGTTATATTTGGTTGTAATGTGTGAAAACTTTAATATCATGTATTGTATAATTTTTTCATCTTCTATAAAAAAAAATGAAAAATAAAAAAATATATATTTTACCATTTGAAATTCCCTACTTTGCTCCGTCACAATCTGCCCTAGATTTAGAGCTTGAAATCCACTTCACCTTTTGGTAGAAGACCTCTAGCACTAACTTCCACAACACCTGTGGGCTTAGTCTTCACTGTAACATACAACCACCTCCTCTAACCTGCTATTTGTTATGTATCTCCATCGCTCCTTTTGTAGCACTTGCTAAACCTTCTCCTTTAGTATGCGAGGTCTCAGGAGCTTATTCACAGTGCTTTCTAGTGGGTGAAAAAGAACAATATATACAACTAGCGACTTGCCCGTCAAAAATTACGGCAATAAAATTTGAAGCCTGGCTATGCTGTGTGCCACACAATGTGTCTAACTGGAGGCTCTCCCCCACTCTACTTTAGTGCTTTGCCCGTAACTCCTCTGTGTCTCTTTTCCTGACTCTCTCTCCCCTTTGTCTCTTTCCCCCTCCTTTCTCCCTTTTGTCTCTTCCCCCTCTCTCCTTCCTTCCCTGTGTCTCTTCTCCCCCCCTCCCTTGTCTCTCTTTGGCCCCCTCTCACAGCTTTGAAAAGATTTGCGGGCTTGGTGGTGGTAAAACCTGTAACTTTGATTAAAGCACGCAAGGTTTGAATCATAAATCACTATTGCTCCAAACCTTGTGGGCTTGAAAAAATGTTTACATTAGGAGGCTGCCAAAAGATATTAATCGAATAGAAAATTATCTTTCAACCTCACTTATGGACTCCCTGCCTCAGGTGGAGACAGGGAGCCCATAAGTGAGGTTGGTAGCTAATTTTCTATTCAATTGGTGTCTTTTGGCGGCCTCCCAGCAGCTTCCCAGTTACAGCCTTGAAAAAAAATGGTGGCGGTTAAATCCAAATTACAAACTTGAAAAAAAGGTAGCGCCCTTTTTTTTTTAAGCCCGTAACTTGGAAGCCATTGGATGCAGCTAAAAGACACCAATTGAATAACAATACGGGCTCCCTCCCTCCTCCTTTACCCATTTCGGCTCTCACCTGTCCTCCGGGCCTATTGCGGGCCTCGCGATGAGAGCCTTCAACGCTCATTGCGAGCCTTTGCCCCTCTTCCACCTTGCGGGCCTCGTGATGAGAAGCTTTGCCGCTCATTGCAGGCCTCTGCAAACCCGTAACTTCGGTCCTTGCGATGAGCGCCGCACAAGCCCACAACTTTGCAAGCTTTACCGACAAAATCGCAATTACGTCAACTATATATGTGATATAGAGCTAATAATCAAATGGTATCACTTCTTTCCACACTTGCACTCTTAGTTCTAATTAGAGCAGTTGTGTGGTGCCGCAGAAATAGCCTGAAACCATTAACTTCAAAAAATAATAATTCATTTAGCAGCACTTTTAAAAAGTAAAACACCTTTCCTTATGCTTTTCCATCCTCTCTCTGATGATGAGGAGCACATATGGTGACTTCAGCGTTCATTTAAGCCTTCAATCCCACCAGCCATGCATCACTCAACTAAAATGTAGCCAGGAATATGGATGTTAAATCATATCTTTAACCAACGCCATCTTTTATTGACAGTATTTCTAGTATTCACAACCACCATGGTTCCAGTGACATCTTAGAGTTTTCTTGTTTGTTAACTGTTAGCTCTTTTTCTATTTTACTTCCTTATATATTATATATATTATTGTTATATATATATTATATAAGTTATGTGTATCTTTGCTTGTTTATATAGAATTTCAGAATTACAGAAATCTCGGTCCACTGTAGAAGGAACTGGCAACCCACTCCAGTATCTTTGCCAAGAAAACCATATGGATAGCACAACAGAAACACAGACAGGTGTGCCTGAGTCCATATGGTCACTGAGAGTCAGACACCACTGAAGGACTGAACAACTGCAAAATCCTTTACTGCAGGGTTCCATTTTCTTCTCTCAGCTGATTCTGCCGTTACTTTATTAGGATGGTGTCTTTTTGTAAATTACTGAGCTTTTCATTAGTTAAAGTTCAGGCAGTTGTTGCTGCCACATTCCCATTGTGCAGAAAGAATCTCTCTGTGCATTCAAAGTCTTCTCCCACCTTGATCAACAGGCATAATTGCATATAATGTTTAATAAATTGGAGACTGAATTTTTTATATCCAAAAATAATGTATCCCTTTTATCAAGTTTAATTCTTCAAAACAGTATCTTTTAAATATATGACAACAATATTGTAGATTATTAATGTTTTCCTGCTTTGCCTCCAGTTACATTTACCTTTAAAAGGGTCATGAAATCATTTATGCAGCCCTTTTGCATGAATACGGAGTTATGTTCCTGACAGTATGGTTGTAAAATCCAAAGTATAACGCTGCAAAATGTAAAAGCAAGTACTTAGGACACAGACCGCAATATATAATATATACTTAAAAGGAAACTGATAATAAATCTCCTCTTTTATGCTCCCGTGAGCTACACTCCTTCCTCCACCCACTATCTCCTCCCTCATCTCAAACTCATAAGCAGAAACACTTCTGTGAGTCCCATTTGCATCTCCCTTCCTTCTCTCTCCTTCTGGCTACTGGAGACACATTTCCTAACCATTTCCACTAGCAGATTACATTACATGACCACTAGGGACAGATAACATATACTTATATAACATACTTAAGCGATTCACTTCACAATGACACATACCTTCCTACCTAAGTAAACTTTCACTTTCTTCCTCACCCCTGCTATCCCCTATCTGTTTCTCCCCAAGTCTCTGCCTCTTCCACACCCTTTAAATTGGAAGTAGCGAGTTTCCAATCTTGTAGGGTGCTTTGGAAAAAAGCACTTCCTGCAAAGATTCTAAGCTCAAAACAAGGCCCTCCATTTTTCTGCAGTTTGTTAACATTGTATTCTTCCTTGTCCTTATCCCCTGTACAGAGCTACGGAATATGTTGGCGCAATACAAATAAAGGTTAATAATAATAATAATAATAAATCACATTTCCAATTTAATTAGGGTTTCTCATATGTTTATTTTAAATGTGTGTTGTTATTAGTCCTGAACACTGAAGTCTCATGTGATTGGTTATTTCTTTCATAAA
The DNA here is from genome assembly GCA_027410445.1 of Discoglossus pictus. NCBI lineage: Eukaryota > Metazoa > Chordata > Amphibia > Anura > Alytidae > Discoglossus > Discoglossus pictus. The sequence continues at coordinate 118,804,627 of CM050165.1, read as the reverse complement.
ACAGACAGATTATGCTCTACTGTGAGTATAGTGTGATTGCAGTGGCCATATTTGTTTCTGACATTGTTTATAGCTTGTGTGCAGCAGCCATATTTGTTTCTGGCAGAGAGGGAATGAAAGCTCTGCTGTAATGTAGCATTTAAATAGGAATCTGCAGCTAAAGTTCAAGGTGAGCAATTAAATATGACTTGGGAATCATGCCCCCAGGCTGGATAAGTCCTACATCTCTCCACCCTCTGGATGATGTATTGTCTGTGGTGTGGGGCTCACCCAGGGGGACGTACCAATTTGAAAACCTTTTGAGATCACTATGTAAAACACACATTATTTGCAGGCAGTAATGTGATATGAACTGCTAAGAATTTACACAAATACACTTATGTAGTCACTTCCCACTATCATATCTCAAGTATGGTATGCCTGCTTAGTGAACATTTCCCCCTGGGTGGCCCCACTCCAGAGACAATACATAATTTAGAATTTTGGATATATAAGGAGCTCATGCAACCTGGGGGTATGATTAAAATAGTCATTAATTGTTTAAAAGCACAAACAGGGTTTTTGTTATAAACCCTATCTCGCTATTATTTAGAAAGTCCTTTATAAGAACCCTAAAGTGCCCTTTACTGGCAATTTGATGAGTGTAACGGAATAGGAAATGGACTTTGAAGATATGAAATCAGATGAAGGTTGGCAATTAATGCAACAAAGCTGCAGGAAAAGCAAGTAGGATTCAAAAATGGCAAATACATCCCACAAGAGCCTGCATACATAATGAGGATAGAGTCTGTAACTATTGTATTATGGATTTACACTTTCTTTAAAAGCAGAGTATGGTGGTGCAGTGGTAAGCAATTCGTTTTTTTCATTCATAAATCATTAATTCGATTCCAGTGCCTCCCACTTGTTTTTGTTGTTGTTGAAAGAATACTAATATATATATATATATAGTCCAGTCACAATATTACGACCACCAGCTAATATCCTAAATAACCGCTGTGTGCTGCATGGTAGTGCATGGTAGTGAGTCAATAAGATGCTGGAAGGTTTGCAAGGTTATTTAGAGCCCTCTGTGCATCCGACAGCTGCTGAAGAGTGTGTGGTGGAGGATCAATATGGCAAACATGACGATCAAGTTGGTCCCACAGGTGCTCGATGTGGTTCAAGTCTGGGGAATTTGAAAGCCAGGGAAGTACTTAGAAGTCTTTGTTGTGCTATTCCGAGCACTCCCGGACAATTCTGGCCATATGTTGCATTGTGCTGCAGGAAGGTCCCATCCTCTCCAGGGAAGACAATCAACATGTGTGAATTTAATTGATCTGCAAGGATAGATAGATAACCCAATCAGTTGAGTGTGCCTTCCAAAGGTATGAGTGGACCCAGACAATGCCAGGAAAGCATTCCCCAGACCATAACACTGTTCATCATAAGGACAGAAGGAGAAAGCAAACTCAGAGACTTTCACTGTTCATTCAACACTTTACATCCATCTATAAAATGTAAAATGGATTTCTGTACAGAACAGGTAAACTTTCTAGACACTACTATGTCCATTACCAATGGCACTCTCCACTCATCTGTATATAGGAAACCCACAGACAGATGCAGCTATCTACACAGCTCCAGTTTCTATCCCTCCCACACTAAACAAGCAATCATCCATAGTCAAGCTACAAAACACCATTTTAACCAGAATGATCAGTCCATACAACACCTAAAAATCAAAATACTCAGAGGAAAATTTAAAAAACTCCAAGAGAGAAAAGCATTTGAAATAGTTGTCGTAATTGCGAGTTGTCGTCACGCAATGTTAAAAGTTACGGGCTTGCGCAGGCACAATGAGCGCCAAAAGTTACAGGTGTGACAGGGGCTGCAATGAGCCATGTCTGCGCTAATCGTGGGGCCCGCAACACACAGGGGAGGGAAATAAGGGGGAAAAAATAACTTCAGCATTAATTTTAAAAAGTTTTCCACATGCTTTTTCAAACTCTATCTAATGGTGCAGAGTACATATAGTGGACTTGCGAGGACCTTTAAGGGATAAAGTCTCAGTGGGATTATTAAAATCCATAAACAATTCAACTTTTTTAGCTGTCTGTACTAATTTTAGATCTATTTATTAAAGTGATTTCATCAATGGACATTAACCTATTTAAAAGATTATAAATACCTATCTTGATAACATCTGTGTTTTTAAATGCATATTTTTCTATCAAGACCTTATACATAACAAACTAAGCAGCTGTGTTAGCCATTGGCATAACAACATTTTGGTGGGGATTTTTTTTAACTGTTTATGAGTAGACGAATCCATTTAGCCTTTTTTTTTGCAAAAGACAGCTAGATCATGAGAGTATGTTTTATTTAGCTATCAGTGTAAGGAAGTGTGATGGAACAAGAAGAGGTCAGAAAGCTTTGTTAGATAATTGGATTATACTGAAACTGACATCACACGCCTTCCCTCCCACAGGGCCAGACGAAGATTGCTTGCATCAGGAAATGCAATTATTGCTGTCTGGAAATGTAAACAGTCCTCTCACACACAACTTCCATCAAAGTATCATGGATGGCTCTAATGCAGCGATATCAATTTATTTTTTAGTCATATAAATATATTTTATTATGATAAATGAGCAATTGTCGCATGTTTTATCTGACACAATGCAATAGCACACAATTTGAGACCTTGAGAACATGATGAACTTCTGTGACAAACCTCAAATTACTGAAGGACCTGAATATTTGTGGGGATGCAGCAGTGGCAGATCATCTTTGTGAATCGAACATCTACGGTAATTCAAGGTAGTAGTGCTATGGTTAAGATACTCCAGTACTTTGAGTTTCTGATGCCCTGAATTTCTCGAGAAGTTTTTTGTTAATATTTAATCGGTTCTTATTTTGTCATATTTTTTCTTTCTCTTAATGATTCTAAATGGGAAAAATTAAAAATAAATAAAATAAATAGTAAACTGTCAGTTAATGCCAATCTCAGGACAAAAAGACTGCTCGTTCTTTTTTTGTTGTAATCCTTTTGTTTCTGCATACATCTTATTGTTATTTTAACTATAGTGTATGCTATGTATGTGTTATGACTTCTGACCTTCTACTGTAATTTTGCATTTACTTTTTATTTATAACTGTTAACCCAATGAAAACATGGACAGAAATAAAAATAAAAATCTTAATGGCTTTTCCCTGCTTTATTATGCTCTTAGTCAGACACATCTTTTATTTCTTTGTATAATGGCCCTTTTAAACAATACAAACGTTTTCTTTTCCATGAAAAAGCAACTTCCTTGAAACCAACAGGAAATGCCTGTCTGTAGAGTGGCAGACATGTATGGTTCAGATAGCTACCTGCGCAATTGCTGAATGTGGCAAGGATAATTATATATACAAAGATGTTTATACTGCTTCAGAATCTTAATTAAAACATACATTGAAACTTTATCAAATACCATATACAACAAATAAAAATGCTTTCCATAGTTATTTAACTTTTTTAGTAAAGCTTTTTGTAACTTTGCTCCACAGTTCCCACTGAAATATTCTCTAGTTGTAGACTTGTCTTAAGTATTTAAAATCTTGTAATTTGATGGAACTGTGCGCCTGCTCTTGTTCTAAAAAAGGACTCTTGCATACCTCCCAATATTTCAAATAGCCAAAGAGGGGCCCTTTTAGAAATATTATACACTATTAGGTAGTGTTACCATATTCTAGGCAATGTGTGACCTATGTTATAATAGGTGAGTGTCATGATATATTCTGTAGACATGATCAGAGTTACAAAACAGGGTTTTGCCATTAATTGTGAGATGTTTTTTTTAAAAGCGGTACATTTTGGAGGCAAGAGGAACAGGCAGATTTATCCTGAAAATGTATTTTTTTTACTCCTTAGTGTAGTGGACTCCTTCACTCCTCCTCTCAGGGTCCCCTTAGAACACCAGCCCCCTTCCTTACAGTGGACTTCTTTGAGAGGGATCTGGGATTAATTGGTGGTTCAGCTGTTTCCCTCCCGCTTCTTTTGACCGGGGCATGAAATCCCAAATCTTTATATATGTTGCATTAAGCTGTGTAATACAGCAGGTATAAGCTTAAAGGAAGCCATGTTTGAAAATGGCTATGGATTGAAGAGCGAGGCTTTTGTGGACACATTTGCATGTCCAAGCTCAGCTTCCAGAATGCAGTGTAATAACTGTTTTTCTTGGAATTCATCAAATGTGAACACAGATGTACTTTTTATTTACTGTACTACTGTACGGTGGAGGGCTTCTATCGCTCTTTTGCCCACCACATTATAAATGATTGCTGTGGTGAACTACCTACTCATAAAGTCCACAACACAAGCTGAGATCCCGCTCCATGCTGATGATAGCCAGGAAGCTTGAAACAGCTGTACATGGATAGGATTCTCAGCTTGTGTAAAATCCAGCCTTGGCTGTGCATTAAATCTGTAGCTTAAAAGCAGGTTTTTGAAATTGTTTTAGACATTCAAATGTGAACACAGATATACTATTTATTTACTATATATATATATATACTTGGAAATTGCCAGTCAAAAATGACGGGAATAAAATTGTAAGGCTGGCAATGCTGTTTGCCACACAATGTGGGGCTTTTGCTCCTCTGAGCACCTTTGGTGCTCATCACGAGCCCCACGCTGAGCGCCTTTGTGTACTTCTCCCCCCATGTACTTCAGCTTTCCTACTTTGCAATGATTACCTTCGGCGCTCATCGCGAGCCCCACGATGAGCGCCATTGGCGATCCTGTGGCTCGCAATGAGCTCCTTTGGCGCTCATTGCAAGCCTCTCCTTCTCGCGGTGCTCATTGTGAGCCCAGCGATGAGCGCCTTTGGCGCTTATCGCGTGGCTCGCAATGAGCGCCTTTGGTGCTTATTGCGAGCCATTCCTCCCACCTACTATACCGGACCGCTCATTGCAGGGTTTGTTAACCTGCAAGTTTAGTGCTTGGGGAATGACATGTGTGTCTTTCCAGCATCTCCCCCCTGTCCCTTCCCTGTGTGTTTCTCCTCTGTGTGTCTGCTGATTGTTTGCGTGCCACCTGCTGACTGCCATTGGTTTTATTTTCAAATTCATGCATGCCTTGTTCATGTGTGTTTCTGTCTTTGCTGTCGTGTATTTTCGAAGTACCACGTGCCTGGCTTTGCTCAGCCTCGTTTTCATCCTGTTTCAGATTTTTTATGTTTTTCATCCGTCATTTTTTTCCTAGCTTAGTCGATTTTAGATTGCCTTCTGCTCTCATTGCTGCCTAACTCCCGCATGCCTCAACTGCTCGCCTCGCTTCGCGAGGCTCATGGTGGACGACTCACCTTGCAAAGCGTGACGACAACTTGCAGTACAACAACTATATATATGATAAATAAACTATATATAGTATATTTATTTATATTACATATGTAATACATATATATATCACATATATAGTGAGCAATATGGGTTGTTGCTAAGGCTTGCGGGTTGCGTAGCGAGCCTGCCGCAGTTGTTGGCAAGGAGCGCCAAAGGTGCTCCTTGTGCTGGTGGAGATGAGCGCCATAGGTGCTCATCCCTACGACCCCGTACGACTTAGGAAGGGAGCATATGTCTCTCTTCCCCTCTTCCTCTCCTTCCCATGTGTCTCTCTCCCCTCCTCCTGTCCTTCCCATGTGTCTCTCTTCCCCTGTATCTCTCTTCCCTCCTCCTCTCCCTGCCCGGTGTCTCTCTCCCCTCCTCCTGTCCTTCCCCTGTGTCTCTCTTCCCCTTCACTTCTCCTCATTGCCTGCAACCCAAAATTACGACATGCGGCACTTAGAAAAAAAAATACTGTTCGAGGTCGTAAAACAAACACGTAACCGTGCAAACCCAAAAACCCCAAAACACACACAAAAACACAATAATAAAAAAAAAGAAAATCACCCACAGCACAGGGGGACAGCCAGAACATCTGGAAGTGAGGTTGAACGCCAGTTTAACCCCAATTTCCTCAGTTTCGGCACTCAAAAATCACCTAAGCGAGAAAAAAAATAGCGGGCGAAAAAAATTGAAAACGAGGCTCCATCACCCAGGACTGCGAAAAACACTGCTAAACATGTACAACTTTCCCAAGAGATCCGAGATAAGCTCGATACCCCACATTAACCCCTTGCAGCGTAGTCCAATCGGACCCCCGAAGTGTGCCCACATTAAGCACCCATGCTGGGGGTCCCCATGGGGGACCCCCGCAATTTCCCAACATTGACCCTTGCAGCAGGGGTCACTATTGTGTCCCCCCAAATTTAAAAGATCTAAATTCCCTGTTGCGGCTCCTTAAAGGGCGTGCGGCACAAAGCACTTAAGGCTGGCAGCGGGGGTACTGTAAGTACCCTCACCGTCATCTAACATTAACCCCCCAGTGCTGGGGGTCCCCATTGAAAGCCCCGGAGGGTCCCCACATTAACCCCACATTAACCCTTGCAGTGGGGGTCCTCAAGGACCCTCATGACACTAAGTACAAACACTACACTGCACTATACCCTCCAATAAAGCAAACTAACCCCCCTCTACACTAACCTATTAACACCTAACACACTAACTACTGTACGCATCTACTGGCACCCCGACCGGGTACCTCAGTTGATGGACGCATCCTAGCTTGCGTCGAGGCCTATAAGCACCGCAACCGGACACCACCACAGCCACAGACTCCACAACCGCCGTAGTTTAGCTGGAGACGCGCCGTCTTCCTTTCCACCCTGTATGAATCTCCAGCATCCAGGACCGTGTGGGGAAGACCTCTCCTCCAAGGAGGACACATCAGGAACAAGCGTTCAGTAGTTACAGCTCAAGGGAGTATGCAAACGCATAGCAATCCCCAGTATGATAGAGCCATCCCTCCAATAACGAGACCGAGGCTACGTTTTGAAGGGTCAAGAAGAAGTCTAACTTTAATGACAGGGGATCTCCTTTATGCAATGGTGCCCTCTGAAGGGCTACACCCACATAATTATCACAGCCAATTATATACATGGTTCAACCCCCACGTCTCTCCCCTCAGATAACAGGTAACACAATTAAAACAGACACAATTTTAACCACATTCTGGATGTACCCCAAAAAACAGGGGTACACCTTTAAGTCCAGCACCATTAAAAAATGGCATGAATCAAACCAGGGGTTCAAAAGTTAGTAAAAAGTATCTTACTTGCAGCATGGCAATCCACATCCCCCATAGTTGGCCACACAATACACTAAAGAGAACAATAGGTGTGGTCACCCCTCCCTGAGGCTCCTTGATATAATCAGACAATGATTAAATCAGCCGTCTTTGTTCTTATGTTTGAGAATGAATAGACTTGCTTATCTGTAACAGGATTATCCTCTCCTGACAAGGTCTGCTCTAGCCTGGGGCCAATATTCTGCAGAGCATAAACCAACATACATACAGTATATTACTAGGATCATATTTTAACCAAGAATTAAATAACCATAAACAGGGTAAAACAGTGAAGGGTTCAGTTACAGCTGGGATCTGAGCGCACAAAACTAGCCGATTAGCGCTCAGATCATCTTCACACAGTTCAATTGCCATGTAGCTAAAGTCTTTCCCATAGTCTTTCATTATATGAATGGGCTCCATGGCATAGCTGTCTGTGGTATCATGGTTTACACCAGGGCAAGTACAGAATGACCCCCCCTGTATGTAAAGGGCCAGAATGAGTGACATACACTCTGGTATGGCCGAATACTGTGTTTGAAGGGCAATATGTACCAGGGCCATAGTCGCAGGGCAGGAGGCTGGCAAACAGTCCTCTCCAAGACAAAGTGGCGAAGGGCACTTTGTCACAACTACCTACCCTCAAATACCCCCCCCACCCCACTAATTACAGAAAATAATTAAACCTAACTCACAAAAAATAATAAAACCTAAGTCAGAGAAAATAAAAAGTCTACATTACAAAAATAAAAAACCTTTAGTCACAAAAATAAAAAATCTACATTACAGAAAATGAAAAAAAAAACTAAATTAACCCCCCCCACTACAGAAAAATAAACAATGACAATACAATACAAATAAAATAAAATATAATACCCCCCTATCTAAAAAACATTAAATACTATCTAAAACACACACATACCCCACTATCTAAAAACAATAAATCCTATCTAAAATACACACATACCCCCCTATCTATCTCAAATACATCCCCCCTATTTAACATAACAATAAATCATATCTCCCTACACAAACCCTAATTCTAACCTAAAATAAAATAATTAAGACCCCTTCTGATTGGCTGAAAACGCTGTCAATCAAATTTCAGCCAATTAGAAGCCACCAAGGTGTAAGCCAATCAGAATGGGATACACCCCCATATCCCATTCTGATTAGCTAATGCACCTGTCAATAATTTTTAAACCAATTAGAAGGCTTTATTGCCTCCAGCCAATCACAATGGGATACACCCCCACGGGGTGAATTGCTGGAGACATCTGTGCCTTCTGATTGGCTGTAATCCGATTGACAGTGACAACAGCCAATCAGAAGGTGCAGATGCCTTCAGCCAATCACTCCGTGGGGGTGTATCCCATTGTAATTGGCTGAAGGCAATAGTGCCTTATGATTGGCTGTTGTCTCTGCAGCCAATCAGAATGTGCAGATGCCTCCAGCCAATAAATCTGTGGAGGTGTATCCCATTGTGATTGGCTGAAGGCAATAGAGCCTTCTGATTGGCTAATGCACCTGTTAATCTTTTTTAAACCAATCAGAATAGGATATGGGGGTGTATCCCATTCTGATTGACTCACACCTTGGTGCCTTCTGATTTTCTGAAATTTGACTAACAGCATTTTCAGGTGTATAATATTTTTTTTATTTTCTGTAGTGGGGGGGTTGTAGTGTACTTTTTTTATTTTTTGTAATTGTAGATTTTTTTATTTTCTGTAATGTAGCTTTTTTGATTTTTGTAATGTAAATTTTTTCATTTTCTGTAATGTAGCTTTTTTTTGTAATGTCAATTTTTAAAACTTTTGGAATGTTACATTTTGTTATTTTCTGTATATGTAAGCTTTTTTATTTTCTGCGAATTAGGCTTTTTTCACATTTTATAATTGTCAAACTAGCAAGACGTTGTCACGCTCATCGCCTGCGAGCCTTGCGTAGCTAGGGCGAGCTGTTAACATCCCAGCACTAGAAACTCCCAGCACTTGGGCGATGAGCGTCTTAGGCTGCAAGCACTTGTAGAATTCAAGAACTTAGAAAAAAAAATTACAAGATGCGAGACTTAGAAAAAAAAAATACGAAAATAGGAAAAATATGAAGTTTAACAGGCCGAACCGTGCAAAGCATAAAACACTATACACAAAAAACAACAAAAAACAACAACAAAAACATCACACACAGCAACGGGGGAACAGCCAGGACGTCTGGGGAAGGTGAGGTGGAATGCAAATTTAAGTCGATTTCGCCGAATTGCGGCACCCGAAAATCGGCTAAGAGGGGGAAAAAAATGGCGGCCCCAACAAAAAAATGAAAACGAGGCTACACGACCTGGACCGCGCAAAACCACCACAAAATGCATACCACTCTTCACTTAGAAACCTACGAGGTACAAAATACACTATTACAAAGGACCGGCAAATGCTCGTGAACCGCATAGCACATAGACAAAGGACGCTATTTTACAATCCTAACTTGCCACTAACAACATTACGCACCTACAGTAGCACTTTACACAACTAATGAGTAATGTATAATAATGTATAGTTGACTGTTAGAACATTCATAACACTATCTCCTCAGGGCCAGCAAACAGTCCCACGGGACATGTATGCTGCAGGACAATAAAAAGAATTGTTACCTCTTCAGGCTATTGATTGTTACATATATTAATTAGAAAAAGGTAATTATATTAATTTATTATTCAATTAATTCATGAATTAGTATTTAAAAAAATATAGAGACATAGCAAAAGGACACGCAAAGGAGAGGCTCGCATTGAGTACTCTAAGGCGCTCATTGCGAGCCACACGATGAGTGCCAAAAGCTTGACACACGATGAGCGCCAAAGCATGACATTGTGTTGCCAAAACCGCATTGCCATGGCTTAAAATGTTATTGACGGGCAAGTCGCTAGCATATATATATATATATATATATATATAATATATATATATATTATATATAATATATATATAGCACAGGAAGGCCCGGAGTCTACATTGAAAAAAGCATTTCCAGCCCCCACCACCACCAGGGGGACCCAACATTTTGTTTTGCACCAGGGCCATCCATTCATTAGCTCTGACACAGTCGCTATTCCTCATACTTCATTCTCTTTCAATACCATTCTGATGTTTGTACCAAATAGATTTATCATGATTTATCATAATGCCTCATATTTCTAATTTTCTCTTTGAATTTTCCCCCTTTTTGTTGATGTTTACCACTGGGATAAATTAGATAATATACTGAATATCTCTAATTAGGAAACAGCATCTGGTTTCTTTAACTAAAGAGAAATAAACCAATCAAACCATTAGGGTGAGCTGTAGATTCATTATCTAATTACTTAATTATGCAGACTTACAAAATGCTGACATATATTGACAAAATTGCTATTAATAGCAATATCATATGACCAGTCTCTAGTCCGGTATTAAAGAACCACTGTTGTTAAATGTTTTCAATAAAGTCTTCTGAATACTTAAAAAAGCTAAACATTTAAAATTACCAGAACTTTTATATTTTTAACTTCTATCTGCAATTATTCTTTACTGTGGGGTTCCATGTTTGGTGTTTTGGCTGATGCTGTCTACTTTCTCAGCATGGTGTGTCCTTTTAAACTAGCAAGCTTCTCTGTGGGCTGCTGTGAGCACTTGCAGTTGGAGCTGCATATCTTCCAACTATCCTTCTTTTAGATGGACTGTCCTTTTTTCCAGGGAAAATCCCCCTGTCCCTCTTAGCCTCCCAAATGTTCCTCTTTTGAACAAGTGCCACATTTAAGTGCAAGCACTTGTTTTCCATCCCGGCCCATGTCCTTCTTTCTCTGGTTCCTCCTGTTGTTTCCACCCTAGTCTAGGAGAAATATAGAAGCCCTGTGTGTCACTTCTGCATAATATATGTGTGTATGGAGCATGGTACATGTGTGTATCTATAAAACTTACAGAGTCTTCTCTACGGAATCCTGTCTTCTCATGATATGACCAACATATTTGCACGCCTTATTTAAATTGTGATTCGGCCAATTAAATAGGGCTCTATATAAGCACAGGGCATATTTTTTACAGGAAGTTTTTAATTAGTGAACTTCTATCCAAACGCAAAGGTCTTCACTAACTAAAAACTTCTGTAAAAAAAATATGCTCTGTGCTTCTATAGAGCCCTATTCCATTGGCCGAATCGCAATTTAATAAGGCTGTTTGATCTCTACCCTCATGATCAAACCTTCTAGAGTTTGGCTTGTTTTCCTATTGTATAGATTGTATCACATATATATTTGTCAGTGTGAGTAACGTTTTGCGATGCTTGGTCACGCTTTTGCGTCCCTCGCTCTGCAAGGTGACCCGTTGACGCACACACACCTTAGGCTTTTGCGTCCCTTGCGCAGCGAGGGACACCTGCGAGGCCTTGCGAAGTGAGGCAAGCAGTTAACACCATGCGGGACAGGCTGCATGAGTGCCGTAGCGCTCATTGCACTGCGAGCCTCGCTAAGCGAGGCGAGCAGTTGTGCAGGAACAACGGGCGGGACTTCTAGGCTGCAATGACCAAAACAAGTAACACTTACATTAACAACGCCAGGCATGTATGACTTTGAAAATAAAACCAACGAGGACCAAAAGCCTTACATTGTATGCCAACCAGCATTGGCTAGCCCTTCAATTTCATTCTCGTAATTTTTGATGGGCAATTTCCTATTATAATAGATTGATTAGATCTTCTCTACAATCCAAAGGACCCTAAGCAAGTTTCTAAAAAAAAAACACAATTCAAAGGTGTCAATTATACGGCCCTCAGTCTTCTTATGGTCCAGTTCTCACATAGGTATGTATTACTGGGAATACCTTAGTACTAACTATGCAGACCTTTGTTGGTAGTTATATATCTTTATAATAGCTTATCCAGAACTTTGTCATAGCTCCCCCCAGAAGCAAACGTCTTTTAATTTCCATGGCTACAGTCACTATATCCAAAATGATCTTGAAGCCCAGGAAAATAAAATCTGTCACAGCCTCCACTTTCCCATCTGTTTGTTGGGAACTAAGATTGTTGTTTGCCATGATCTTTGTCTTTTTACCATTGAGCTGCAGGCCAACTTTTGCACTCTCTTCTTTTAGCCTCATCAATCGTAATTTTTGTTCCTCCTCACTTTGAGCCATCAGTGTAGTATCAATGGCGTATCTGAGGTTGTTGATATTTCTCCCAGGAATATTGATTCCTGCTTTGGATTCATACATCCAGGCCTTCCATACGAAGTATTACTGTACTAAAACTAACCCTTATGGTGTATATAATACTACTGGCCAAAAAGGGTATTACTCATAAGCTGTTTAGTACAATTCTAAACTATACTTAGAAAGCTTGAACTATATAATTATAAGATAATACTGAGTCAGATTAAATCATAATTCTTTTAGTATCAGAGCCACAGAATTGCCCCAAAAATAAATACTGGCCCCATGAAACACAAATATAGTGCAGAATAAAGGATTATAACAAATGAAAGACATATACAGCCTTATTAAATTGCGATCCGCCAATTGAAAAAGCTCTATATAAGCACAGAGCAATTTTTTTTCAGAAGTTTTAGTTAGTAAAGACCTTGCTTTTGGATAGAAGTTCACTAACTAAAAACTTCTGTACACAAAATATGCTATGTGCTTAAATAGAGCCCTATTCAATGGCAATTTAATAAGGCTGTTAATGTGTATTTAATTATTCATTAACAATATTATTTTTAATCAATCAGCTAGGTTCCTGTGTTCTTGATATAACATTAGACATTACATTGTGTTGTAAAAAGATAGCAACACCTGTGCCATTGTTTTTCATTAGCCTCAAAGGAAGAGCTAACTTTATAACCTATTAGATTTCCTTGAAATTACAAATATAATAAAAGAGGTACTTTCTCACCAGATGGTGACCAGATCTATACTGATGTTCAGGAAGATTTTTTTTAAAGAATGACTGAAACATCTTTCTATAAATAGAAATATTCATTTTATAGAGAAAATCTCATGAAAAGAAAGTTTCAGTCCCAAATGACTGTATAATTTAAAAAAAGTACATTTAGAAAATAGGAAATTGTATTTTTTGCCAAGTTGGTGCAGATGTTTATTATAGAGATAAAATATGCTCTGTGCTTATATAGAGCCCTATTCCATTGGCCGAATCGCAATTTAATAAGGCTGTTGATCTCTACCCTCATGATCAAACCTTCTAGAGTTTGGCTTGTATTCTATAGTATAGATTGTATCACATATATATTTGTCAGTGTGAGTAACGTTTGCGATGTTGGTCACGCTTTTGCGTCCCTCGCTCTGCAAGGTGACCCGTTGACGCACACACACCTTAGGCTTTTGCGTCCCTTGCGCAGCGAGGGACACCTGCGAGCCTTGCGAAGTGAGGCGAGCAGTTAACACATGCGGGACAGGCTGCAATGAGTGCCGTAGGCGCTCATTGCACTGCGAGCCTCGCTAAGCGAGGCGAGCAGTTGAGGCACGCGGGACTTAGGCTGCAATGACCAAAACAGTAACACTTACATTAACAACGCCAGGCATGTATGGACTTTGAAAATAAAACCAACGAGGACCAAAAGCCTTACATTGTATGCCAACCAGCATTGCTAGCCCTTCAATTTCATTCTCGTCATTTTTGATGGGCAATTTCCTAGTATAATAGATTGATTAGATCTTCTTACAATCCAAAGGACCCTAAGCAAGTTTCTAAAAAAAAAGCTTAAGAAAAGCTTTCTTGGATAAACATAATATCTATGAGCTCTTCTGTGTGTTATTATTATTGTTATTTTTTATTCTGTATCGATATACAGGGATTAAGTCCAAATAAAAAAAATCCTATATTAAACACATGGCAAAATGTAGAGGGTCTGTTTTTTTAGTTTAAATCTTACGTATATTTTTTTTCCTAAGCACATTAAAAGATTGAAAACAAATTTACAATTTAAAGGGATTAATGAAAAAAAGGGAAGTGGTGCTGTGGCGCAGCGTTCGATCACAATGTTGAGACTGTGTGCGGCTCCATAACATAAAGGGAGCAGTGAAACTAGGAAAAATGTTAGTTGGTGACTGCATATGTCCATCTGGATGGTATGAGATCAAGTGTCACTGGCTCAACCCCAGAGAGGTGTCTGCTCAGTCTGATGATAATTGGAACTAGGGAGAAATGTCAGTTGGTCAATGATTCTTCCAGATGGATTTTAGGAGGTCAGTTTCATTAGCTGAGCCCCTGCAGAAGTGACTGTTTCAGTAATGATGGTAAATGGAACTGGGAAAATGTCAGTAAATGCTTCTGCCCAGGTGGATGGTATGAAGCCCAGTGTCACTGCCTGAGCCTCTGAAGAAGTGACTGCTCAGTCCTGATTGTAAATGGAACTAGGAAAATGTCAGTGGGTAAATTATTCTGCCCAGGTGGATGGTGTGAGGCTTATTGTCATTGGTTGATCCTCTGAAGAAGTGACTGTTCAGTCCTTGATGGTAAATGGAATTAGAAAAATGTCAGTTGGTGACTGCTTAATTCCATCTGGACGGTAAGGGATCCTGTGTCATTAATTGAGGCAATTAGCAATTGCTAATACCAGTACACAACCACAAGTCAAGAGAAAAAACATGATATTATTAATTACAATTAAAGGGTCAGTGAAATGCACTAAATTATGTCCTTATGAATAAATTGACTTCATAAATGGACAATGTGAAGATCCAGGAATAGGGGCTATTACTGCCCAGGGCCACCTGCTATAAACTGCAGGCTAACTGCTCACAAGGACCATTGGGTTCTTGGAAATCTCGGCACCAGCACCCTGATATCTGGCTCTGTTATCAGTCAGGGTCTCTTCATTAGGAATCAGCACTTTTAGGAGTCTCAGTAACCTTCCTGTGGTAGTGACCATGACAAGTTTCTTGCAGCGTGGAGATAGGATCAGTATTGCAGCCACCAGGAGCAAAAAAGAGAACATACCATTTCTATATGTCTCCACTGTGAACTGACTTATTTTTGGAAAGTCAAACAATATTTAATAGGGGAATAGATAAAGAGGGAGGTGTAGACAACACAACAATGAAAGGGAGTGGCAGACAAACACAGGGGGTTGACTCCTTATGGGGGTCTAACATTAGCATCCTGTCTGGCACCTGGGAACAATAGTCCATCCTTCAATGCACCCCATATTGTCTCTAGCTGTCAAGCACATCAGAGATGTAATAAGCTTATCTAATAAACAATGGGACAAAACAGATTACATTACAATCACTGGTTCCTATCTGTCTACAATGTCTCATTGTAGACCTATTTTGTTTAACTTTTTCATGACCATTTATTTACAGTTTAAACATAACACAGAAACACAGTAATATAACATGGGGAATTACATATAGTATACAGGATAAGGCAATGACATATGCTATAACGACCATATGAAGCATGGTGGTACACTATAGCCCTATAGTTTGGGGCGTATACACCCCACCACCCACCTGCCCACACTTCCCATGTGGCAATATAATTTTCCCGTACTGATTTTCCCAATGGGGCGGTATGTCCTTTATGGTGGCTCAATGCACCAGTATCCAGGCCCTGGAAAGGGGTCCATGACAAAGTGTTTTCAGAAAGTTTAAAATAATTACAGGCTTTTAATATTTATTTTATAGTAAATAATTTTGCCATGACACAAGCATGGGTCTGCTAAATTAAATATTTTTCTATATTTTCTCAAAATCTCCTTTGATACTTAGGGGCTTACATAGCTCATAAATGTTTGTTAAATTTTTCAAAAATATATAATGGTATTCTCAAACTACAGCCATTCTAAAGGCGCTCATTGCAGGGGTGGACGCTCATCCCGAGACACGCAGGAATTAGCTGCAATGAGGCCTCATCGCGAGGGGCCCCTGGACTTTGCGATGGATGCAATAAATTATGGCCCGTATGATGGTGCTGCTGGAGGGTTGTGAGGCTGCTTGGAGGCTGAGTGGTGCTACTGGGGGTTGGAGGCTGAATGGGGTGCTGCTGGGGGGTTGGGGCTGTTGGAGTTGGTGAATGGTGTGCAGGTGGGGTGGTGGAATGGGGCTGCTGGGGGGTCAATGGTACTGTTGGGGTTATGGGGTATTGAGTGGAGCTACTGGGGGTCTGAATGGTTCTACCGGGGGGATTGGGGGATGAATGTTGGTGCCGGAGGCTGAATGGTGCTGCTGGGGGGTGAAATGGTGACTCTGGGGGGGGGCGCTGATGGTGCTGCTGTGTGGTTGTGGGGCTGAGGGGGGTTGTGGAAGGGGCACTGCACTACAGAAAATGACATGTTGGCATAAAATATCTTTTATATACTGTATAGCACTGGAGGGGGCATGTCAAAGCATTTCCCCCCCTCATCCTTGGGTAAAATGGGCTGCTGGGGGTGAGTGGTGTTGCTGGGGGGTTGTGGAACTGGGGGTTGAGGGCTGAGTGGTGCTGCTGGGGATGAATGGGGCTGCTGGGGGGTTGGGGCTGATGGGGCTGCTGGGGAGTGAATGGGGCTGTTAGAGTGGTGAATGGTGCTGCAGGGGTGGTGAATGGTGCTGCAGTGATGATGAATGGTGCTGCTGGGGGTGAATGGTGCTGCTGGGGGTTGGGGGCTGATGGTGGTGCTGGGGGTGACTGGTGCTATCTGGGGGGAGCTGAATGGTGGGGGTGCAATACAGAAAAGAAAACATGTTGGCATAAAATATATTTTTCTTAGTTTAAATAAATAAATATAAATATATATAAATATATATATATATATCACATATATAGTTGTCAAACTACAAGATGTTGTCACGCTGCCGCAAATGCGAACCCTCGGCAAAGCAAAAGGGGGCCGCATTTGCAGAAGGTGGAGGCTTTATGGCTCATGACTTTGGAACAACACCACCCACACACCTCTAAACTCGCAGCACTTAGTCCTATACAGAGCCCCATCAACCCCTAAATAACCAAGTCACTCATGGGGGTCAATCCAGACCCCCATAAGCACTTAATTAACCCCCTCACTCATGGGGGTCAATACAGACACCCATAAACCCCTAATTAACCCTGTCACTCATGGGGTCATTTACAGACCCCCATAAAGCACTTAATTAACCCCATCACTATGAGGGTCATACAGACCCCCATAAACCTATAATTCACACTGTCACTCATGGGGTCAATAGAGGGCTGTTACTTTAGATTTAATGGTTTATTGGGGTGGGTTAAGTGCAGTGTAGTGTTTGTACTTGTCATGAGGGTACTGGAAAACCCACATAGCACTTACGGGGTAATGCTAGGCTTCTAACTGTCCAATGAGGGTCTTTAAATACCCTATGGGACTAATGGGGTTAAATAGAAGCTTATGAGGGTCTGTATAGACCCCCATAAGAGACCGGGTGTTAAAATGGTGTAGTGCTTACACTTTGTGTCATGAGGGTCCTGATGACCCTCATGGCACTTATAGTGTTATTACATACGTCATTGGTGTGGGTTATAGGGGTCTATATAGTTGAGTCACCACAGTACACTCACATTGTGAGACAAACAGCATTTCAACACTTTTTTATTGCACCGTCATTTTTGACGGTCAAGTCACTATATATATATATATATATATACTATATATATTTTTTTTTAGGGAAATGGTCCCCGGTGCCAAAAAGGTTGGGGACCACTGGGACTGCAGAGGACAGCTTGGGGAACCCAGAGCTAGCAGGGGGCATGGCTGCCTCCCAGAGGATACCCTCGGCCCAGTCTGCAGTGGTTGGTAGTCAGGGTGACTCTGGAGCACCATGTGCCCTTTGGGGGGGGCACGTACCCAAAATTCCTCCAGTGTGTTCCAGGGCGATGAGAGCAGGCAGACAGTGGGCAAGGGCACTGATTTAGGAGTCTGGCAATCAGCGCCTGCCGTGAAGGTTGCGGCTGCGCTTGGAGAATCAGCTGGTGGGGGCATAGTAACCCAGCATTCATCCATGCAACACTCCTCTGAGCCAGCAAATCCTGGAGACACTCCACCTAGGTGCACGGCACACCCTAAGCCTAAGGGCAGGGGTACAGAATGAACAGGGGGGATCTCAGCCCAGAATCCTACAGATTTAGCGGGGGAAGAGAGAATGGCACAGAGAGGTTAAAACACCTTCTTCTTCTTCACTATCTTAAAGGAACCGCGAGCTGACAGCGAGGAGCTGGCTGCAAGGAGACCGGCGAGAAGCAAAGATCAAGTGGGCGGGGGCTGCAGCCAGGGATCAGGCGGGTGGCTCTTAATGCGGCCCAGGCTGTGAGGTTCCATCAGAAACACCGACAATCCACCGCAAGGTACAGCCCTCTCCCATTTCACAGAACGGACCCCTTAACAAAAGACAGTGACACACACTGGTAGGGGTGGGGGCATGGTTGGCACGAGTGACCTGGGCAACCCCTATAAGACGTTGTTGGACAGTATATGAGGTTAAACAACAAGCTGTGGAGATCTGGGGAAAGGTGGAGTGAATCACTCTCTAAGCACACTGCTAAGGACTGAGCCTTTGATACAGAGACCTTTCCTCACAGCATTGCCTGAGGCTGAATTGCACTATATCTGGGGGACCTATAGGTGTCCTTGGTTTCAGGAACTAACATTATTAGAGGCACTTTTATGCAATATATATACACCAAAACAAAAATATTGTGTCTACCTATACTTAAAACCTGCGCCTCCACAGGCAGATATATGGACTGTGTTAATTTATTACAACATTAGCACGTATGCTGCCACCACTGTGGACTTTTGCAATACTGCAGATCATCACTGGCTTCATACGAAGTAACATAAAGATTGGAAGCCTCCCTGCCATTCATTGCTGCTTACTACTTGTACTGACCTATTCTACAGCTACGCTCTACCTAACAAGCAAAAATAGACAGGCTACCCGAAAGAGGGTACAACTTTTTGAGTCACTCCTCTACCAAAGAACTACTCCCTGCTTGACCCTGATTTCCAAAAGGCTGCCTCAGAGCCCCAGTTGGGGTCTACACTTATATCATGGAATAAAGAGCCGAATGGGGATTTAGCCTGGCAGCAACAGCTATCAGCTGCCTTAACTAAACTCTATGAACTGGACAAACTCTCTACTAATTGTGTCAGCGGACTACCACTCAGAACTCAGCCCCTTCCCTATATTATATCTAACTGATCCCACAACGCGATTCTCTGCTGACTTCTGCAGCCCGTTCTCCAAAATGCCAAAACCCAAAAGAACAGCTTCTGTGAAGGGCTACGGGAGCACTTCACACCTAAAACTGCCAGATGCTCCCCCCTGCGGAATCCGCCTCAGAACACTCGGATTACTCAGACAGGGAAAGGGAACCCTAACATTCCCTAGCCAATACTTGGACCTATCGGCCAGGTCAGTGGTTACAATTGAGCGGCTCCTGGCAAAAGCTATTGAACCTCTGAGACAAGACTTGAAGGAACTGGGGCAACGTACCCAACTATTGGAGGAAACAATGGATCGGATAGCCGAAGCGCAAGAAAGCGAATCAATCCTCTATTGCTCAAAAACACCATCCACATCTCTGACCTCACGGATAAGATAGAGGACCTGGAAAATCGGTCCCGCCGGACACAACGTCCGCCATCCGTGGCATCCCCAAGAGATATACAAGACCTGTCCGGCTACCTGAGGGATACAATCCCGACAATCCTCCCTAATCAGCCCTGAAAATTGTGTGGGAGATTGAGCGTGCTAATAGAGCCTTGGGAGGTACGAGAAGCTTGGATGCACCCAAGGATGTTATTGTCAGATTTTTTAAGGCAAACTGCCAGGGATCTTCTACTATCAGCAACCAGGAAGCTGCATACAATCAAGGTGCTCGAACGATTCAACCCTGCAGTTCTCAAGCGGAACTTATGTCGGACACCCCTGCATAAGCGGAGACTATGAAACCGGCTATTGCTATCCTCCTTCAGCACAGGATCCAGTACCGCTGGAACTTTCCGTTTGCCTCTGTCTTTTTACTTTCCAAGGCAAGACTTTTACCACCCGTTTCCTGGAGGACTGTTTAGCTGTGTTACAGCAATTGCACCTATGCCCGGAGTCCATGACAGAAGCAAACCAAGAGCATCTTGTTCGCCTATCCTAAGAGGCAGCAGACCCCAAAGCCAGCACAAGTTCATGGTAAACAAGTTCCTGCCCTGGAGGGGCCCAGCGACTTTCGGGACAATGAAGGCGGCCTACAAGACAAACGCTTGGTATACACTGCAGACTCTGGCCTCTCTGCCACTTCAAAGCTGGGCCCGCGACCTGAGAGGCCTCCTACCTAGCTGGACTTTGACAACATTTTGCTGATTGCCTGATGTTCACTTCTCGTTATTTAAAGTTCAGATAGAATGTTGCTAGAATACTTTTAACTATTACCATTTAGAATAACTATGGTTTGCCAGATTATTTCCCCACATTATGTGGATTTGATTTCTCTTTATTTTCTAGAGAAAGAGATAGAAGGTTTATGTGTAAACGACGGTTTTATGCTTATTCTACTTGATTTTTGTAATTGCAGCTCGAGGATTAGACGTACTGTAAACTTGCTGTTTTACTGCCCTATTCTTTTTATTTCTTCTCTCCCTCTCTTCTGGTCTCAGATCTACCTACCTCTCTGATATTAAACTACCTTTCTCCCTTCTCATTGATCTCAGCCCTCTTGATAAAAGGAAGACTCTTTTACCGCCAACAGCATATTTGTTTGGGACTTCTGTTTGCTCTCCGGGCTCCTCCACTCCTTGTCACTCACAAGCTCAACTACCAGGTAAGGTCGCATACATCTAGGACTCCCAAACAAAACTTCCAATGGCTACCTCTAAATACACCCTAATAACCCACAATGTGAAGGGCTTTAATTCCCCCTTTAAAAGGAGGAAAGCCTTTTGCATTCTACAAAAAAACACACTCCCTCTGTCATTTTTATGCAGGAGACCCATTTCTCCCTCAACAACAAACCTACATTTTTACATAAGGATTACCCCACCTACTATCTGGCCTCTCTCCCCACCAAAAGAGCTGGATGTGCAATTTTATTGCATAAAAAATTCCCCTTCCAGGTAGAGACCACTCGGGTAGACGAGGACGGTAATTATGTTATGGCAACTGGGACTATAAGAGGGGAAAGAATAATGCTAGTCTCCCTGTACTCTCCTACGAACTCTCCCTACACTGTTCTCATAGACCTGCTGAAAAAAATAGAGACTCAGGACTTGGGGAAATTGAGAAGTGGGGGGACCTTAACCTGACCTGAGACCCAACCCTTGATAGATCCGGAAAACCGACCAACAGACTACCCAACAAAACTAATCAGATTAAATCCCTACTAAACGGACTGGGGCTAGTCGATTCCTGGAGGGGAAAACACCCAGACAGGAGAGAATATACATTCTACTCCTCGACTCACCTGACATACTCTAGGATTAATACTCTTCTTCTCGCTTCCTCATTGTACGACTCTACCATAAACTCTGAGATTGTCCCCTGCCCCTGGTCAGACCATGCCCTGGTACTTGTTGAGCTAGATCTGGGCCCTAACCCACGGCTTCCCTATACCTAGGCACTGAACGAATTCCTACTGTCTAACCTGAGTAGCATGGAATCCATATCCAAAGACATCCAGTTGTTTTTTGAGACTAATGTCTCCCCCGAAACTGGGGCTGGCTGGCTCTGGGCTGCCCATAAGGCTTTTGTTAGAGGAACTTGCATTAAACTGTCCTCTATACACAAGAAACTCCTTAGGCAAAAGGAGACAGATCTTACAAGCTCATTAAAGAGGTTAGAGGAGATAAACCAACAGTGCCCCTCTCTTAAGGGACGTAAGTTAATTGACCAGACTAGGCTAGAGCTGGACGCCATATTGTCCCACTGAACTGAACGAGCAATGAGAAAAATGAAGCACCTATATTACTGGAAGGCAAACAAACCTGACTCTCTTTTGGCTAAAAGGCTAATTAAAAAATTCTCCCAACCCAGAACCACCCAAATTAGGCTACCTGGCGGTCAAATCTCCTACAGCCCCAATGATATTCAAAAAACGTTTCAAAATTATTACCAAGAAATATATTCCTCACAATCATACTGTAGTGGATCAGATATAGACTCCTTTCTAAATGTATGCGACCTCCCCAAAATACTGGACTATCAACTGGACGATTTGAACTTAGAAATAACCCAGGAGGCGGTTAAATTTACCATCCAGAACCTTAAGTTGGGCAAATCTCCAGGGCCGGATGGTTTCACTAATTTGTATTATAAAAAATGTGAACCCCTTCTTACCCCCCCACTTGACATCTCTCTTTAACGCCATATTAAATGGAGAGTCTATGCCCTCTGAGCTAAACCGGGCTGACCTAGTGGTTTTTCCAAAAGATGGCAGGGACCCTTTAGAGGTGAAAAATTATTGCCCCATCTCCCTAATCAACGGAGATGTCAAAATCTTGGCTAAAGTTATGGCCACCCTCATTTCTAAATTCCTGCCAGACTTGATCCACAAGGACCAAACTGGGTTTGTCCCCTTTAGAGAGGCCGGGGATAATGTTAGGAGGGTTCTGAACGCACAGTTCTTAGCTCAGAAGTCTAATATACCAGCCTGCCTTTTAGCTTTAGATATAGAGAAAGCTTTTGACACGGTAGAATGGCCATATTTATATAAGATTCTAGACAAATTTGGATTCAAGGGACGCTTTATCAATCTACTTAGGAGATATTATGACTCCCCAGCAGCCAATCTAAAACTCCCAGGAGGATCACAAAGCCAACATCCAAATTCGAAGAGGAACTAGGCAAGGTTGCCCACTCTCCCCATTGTTATTTGCTCTTGCCATAGAACCCCTTGCGCAAGCGATCAGAGCCAATCCTGTCATCCAGGGGGTACAAGTAGGCCTACAGCATTTCAAATGCTCTCTCTTTGCGGATGACATGCTTTGTACCCTGACCAATCCCCTCTCATCTATACCAGCACTTAAGTCCACTGTCAAGGATTTTAGCAGAATCTCGGGTCTTAAGCTGAACGTTGAGAAGACTGAGGCGCTGGGGATGGGATTGCAGCAAAGTGAGATTGACACCCTTAAAGCTAATCATCAGTTTCTTTGGCCCGCACAGTCTATAAAATACTTAGGCGTAAGACTTACTTCCAAGTTTGGGGATCTGTACGCGGTAAACTTTCCCCCCCTTGTACAAATCTCTAGCATTGAATATGCAGAAATGGAGGAGCTTTAAAATCTCATGGACAGGCCGCATTGCGGCTGTGAAAATGAATATCTTACCTAAACTATTGTACTTATTTAGATCCCTTCCCATCCCACTCTCCCTTAAAGATCTAGATAAATTCCAGAATAGTATTCCCAGGCAGGTGATGTTTCGCTCCAAGAATAGAGGTGGCCTCGCGACCCCAAACTTGAGACTTTATCTTAAGGCCGCTCAATTAGCCCCTCTACCTAGAGCCCACTCTATAAAACACCATCCATCCTGGGTCTTCATGGAAAATTACCAAATGTCTCCAAATAGTTGGGATAAGTTGATTTGGATCCCCGTAGACTCTGCCCCCTTCATAACTCATCAAAACCCTATGATCTCTGATATCCAAGACCTCAAAGACCTGATCCTCACATTCAGGGAGGACATCAGAGCGGACATCCAAAAAGTCTCAGCAGACTTGACGTCCGAGATAAAAAGAGTGGACGCTAAAACTGACTCGCTTGAAGAGAAATATAACAAACTAAAACAATCTCATGTCAAGATTGAGGAAGAAATCTCAATGCTAAAGGAGGAGCAAGCCTGCCACTTAACATTTCAGGAAGACCTAGAAAATAGATCTCGGAGACAGAATATCAGACTGAGAAACGTACCTGAATCAGTAACTGACCTCCATCTATACATGTCAGAGCTCTGTGAGTTTCTGCTACCAAATCTGGACTCTGAGCAATACAGACTGGACCGGATCCATAGAGCTCTGGGAGGTCGTTCCACCATGTCTGAACGCCCCAGAGATATCATCGCCCGCTTCCATTACTATACAACTAAGGAAATGTTCATGAGAGCATCCAGGGGGGGTATCCCTGACATCGAAGGGCACAGACCAAGTGTCTTTGCGGACCTCGCTCAACAAACGTTATTCAAGAGGAAAATGATGAAACCACTCCTGGACAACATCCTGGCCCATGGCTGGAAATACTCTTGGGGCTTTCCATTTCGCCTACTGATTGCCAGGGACGGCAAGTTCTTTACCATCAGAACCCTGGAGGAGGGGATGGCCCTTCTAGCTACCTGGGGCATTACTTTAACAGATGCTCCTGGAGTCTCTGGCGACAGCCAACCCGTCAGGGAGTTGACAGAGGGTCCCCGAGGAAGAACAGTTGGTCTTAATTCTCGTGGTAGAGGTTCCAACCTCCCCTCCAGAAGACATCAAAACAGGGCCCCTGACCAGCCAGATGTGCCATAGATCCAATAACACTGTGATGTATTGTTATATGATATGTTATAGTTAGGTTCTACCTCTTATTTTGATCTTCTAAAACTTGCGACCAAAAATATGAACAGACATGACTAGTTAAACTCTTGCATAACTATCTGTCACTTTAGAAGAATATTTCTTCTTTTTTTTTTATATAGATATTGATAGTGTCCCTTAAGGGCTTCACCATATACACACCCCCCGGCGAATCCAGTCAGTATTGGAGTCTAATACTACTGGACTCACCAATTTAATTAAAAGGACAGCGCTCGCTCTCCTTGAAGTAGTGTTATACTACGTTCCTAGTTTTGTTATATTCTATTAGTATAATTTTATTTTTAGAATTAAAAAAAAAAGAAGTTTTTTTTTTTTTTTTTTTATAAATTTGTGTCAACAAATTTGACGCCGGATTACTTGACAAGCAGTTTCAACCACTGTATATCGTTGTGTTCTCCTCATCCGTTCTACCCTAACTTTTTACTTTACGTTTACATCAATTTGCACAGTGAAGTGACGCAGGTGGTTTCTGGACGGAGTCCCAGCGGGAGGCTCATCAGACTAGATACTCGAAGGCGGCTATAACCCTTAGTGCTCTACTAAGCTTGGCCTTGAGCCCCAGACAAACGGTGAGTCATGAATATTAATATCATTTCACATAATGCTCGGGGCCTGAATGAACCGATTAAGAGAGGGGTTGCCATAAAAGAGTATCAGAGACTAGGGGGAGATGTAATATTTGTGCAAGAAACACATTTTAAGAAACTAGCGGTCCCCAAATACTGGGGGAAAGCATATAAACAAACTTTCCACTCCACCGCAACAGAAAAGAAAAGAGGGGTGACTCTCCTTATTCATAATAGGCTTACATTTCGCCACACCCGCACTCAGACAGACCCAGAGGGTAGATATGTGGCAGTACATGGCACCATTCATGACCAGAAAATTACCTTCCTTAACATATATGCGCCAAACACTGATCAGAAGCAATTCTTCACTAAGATTTCAGATCTGATTATGGGCTGGGAGCACTCCCTCCTGATCATAGGGGGGGACATGAACACAGTCCTAGATCCATCTACAGACAAATCAACTGCTACCACTAAACTCACACCTCCCACGGCTACCCGAGCTCTTAAACATATTCTCAGATCTAATTGCCTGATAGACAGTTGGAGGATAATGAACCCCACTGATCGGGAGTATACTTTTTACTCCCCCAGACATCTGTCACACTCCAGAATTGATTACCTGTTCATTCAACAACACCTATCACTAAACTTAGAAGCAGCTTCCATTCAACCCATTTCGTGGTCAGATCATGACCTGGTTCTGATCTCCCTGTCTGGACTTCTACCAGCGGGACGGTCCCCCTCGTGGGCACTAAATCCCTGTCTATTAAACGATCTAGTCCTAAGGGAAAAAATCAGCAGTGCAATTGTGGAATACTTCGGGATCAATAGTAGGGGTGAGGTAGACGGGGGAGGAGTGTGGGCAGCCCATAAGGCAGTGATTAGAGGAGTTTGTATTCAGCTAGGAGCAGCAGCGAAAAAAGCAGATAGAGTGCAAATTAGGGACCTCAATAGCAAGATCACAGAGTTACAATCACTATTTGCCAGGAATCATGATCCTAAGATCTACAATGAAATTCTGAAATACAAACACACCTTAAACACAGTGCTCAGGAAGAAGGTGGTCTCCATGCTACAACGTACGCAGGCCAGCTTCTTTATGAGCATCAATAAACCTGACAGTATGTTGGCCAGAAAGCTTAAAGCACAGAGGGCGGACTCATTCATCCCAAAGATATTTACTAAAGGGAAAGGCCCGGTCTCTAAACCAGACCAGATTGCTGATGTCTTTCGACAATTTTATACAGAACTGTATTCCGCCCCCTCTCACTCAGGATCCTACTCTCACAAATCACAAATTGATGAATTTCTTTCTGGGATTCAGCTGCCACAAATTGAGGAATCACAGGCAGAGACCCTAGCAGACCCCATAACTGCTGAGGAAATTAAACAGGCTATTAAGGCCACGAGATCACATGCAGCACCTGGTCCGGATGGATTCACAAATTTTTATTATAAACAATACATCGATCTCTTGCTACCGCACACCAAGAATTATTTAACAGTTTCCTTTCTGGTTCTTCATTCAGACCAGAATTTCTAGAGGCTAAAATTATCGTAATACCCAAAGAGGGGAAAGACCCAGCACAGTGCGGTAGTTATAGACCGATCTCATTGATCAACACGGACCTCAAACTATATTCCAAAATAATGGCAAACAGATTGGCCCCATTGTTGCCGGACGTGATCCATCCGGACCAGGTAGGCTTCATCTCAGGTAGAGAAGCACCCGACAACACCAGGAGAATCTTTAACCTGATAGACTTGGCTACCAGAGAGGATATCCCGCTAATGCTCCTATCTTTAGACGCCGAAAAGGCATTTGATAGGATAGACTGGACTTTTATGTGGAAAACATTGGCGAAGTTTGGTCTGGGGGACGGCTTTTTGAAGGGCATTATGCCTTTATACAGCGATCCCAGAGCATGTATTATATATCAGGGATTTGTGTCCAAACAATTTAATATTACTAGGGGAACTAGACAGGGCTGCCCACTCTCCCCCTTGCTCTTCGCCCTTAGTCTTGAACCATTGGCAGCAAATTGTCCAAACATTAAAGGAGTGCAGATTGGCCCTAATGAGCATAAGCTCAACCTTTTTGCAGACGATATCATGCTGTCACTTACAGATCCAATACCAAGCCTGCCTAATTTATTCCAATTGCTCACAGACTTTGGCAGAGTGTCAGGGTTCAAAATCAACACTAACAAGAGCATAGCCCTCAACATTACACTACCCCAAACGGTGAAACAGAACTTAGAAAACAGCTTTCCCATAAAATGGGCACCCAAACAGATAACTTATTTGGGTATTCATATTCCGCGGTCTATAGCGTTGGTATACGAGGCAAATTTTCCTCCTGTCTTTAACAGAATCAAGGCAGATATCTCCAAGTGGTCCTTCCTTAACATCTCATGGTTGGGCAGAATAAATTCCATCAAGATGAAT
Organism: Discoglossus pictus; assembly: GCA_027410445.1. Taxonomy (NCBI): domain Eukaryota; kingdom Metazoa; phylum Chordata; class Amphibia; order Anura; family Alytidae; genus Discoglossus; species Discoglossus pictus. The sequence goes on along the minus strand of CM050165.1, from coordinate 118,776,886 downwards.
GTGATTCCCAAATTATTATACCTATTTAGGACAATCCCAACCCCGATCAGGTTACCCGACCTTAGAGTGTTGCAAAAAACACTTTTTAAGTTCGCATGGAATAACAAGAAACCAAGAATTAATAGAACCACAATGTGTGCGCCTAAACAGAAAGGGGGGGCTAGCCTTCCCTGATCTAATCAAGTATTATAAGGCCACTAGATTAGCTCAAACCACGACCTGGTTTAAAAAAGAGGCCATACCGGTGTGGGCAGACATAGAGAGGCAACTTCTAGAAGACAAGCATTGGGTACTATCGCAGGTTTTATGGCTTAGCTTAGGTCGGGACCTACGAACAGGAGAGTTACCAATTTGTATTAGCCACTCTTTGAAATTATGGAAAGGCCTGAACAGAAGGGTGGACCTCCTGAGCGTGGGTTCTGGCTTGATTCCACTATGGCAATCACACAAAGGTCAGCACCTCAATAAATTTACCCAGATGAAATGGTGGATAAAGAACAAAATAACAATTGTGGCAGATACCTGGGTGACCTCACAAAGCAACACATCGTCAATTATCACTGACATAATTCAGGTGCCACATAGAGAGTGGCTTAATCTGATGGCAATTAATGAGACACTAACACACTCTACGAAAATCAACAAATATCACACCAAATCTCCCTTTGAGAAATGCTGTATCAACAATTCCGGAGGTAAGGCCAATATAGCCATCATTTACAATCAGATGGTGTCTCTCACCAACAGGGTTAAACCACATTACCAAACTGCATGGGAGGCTGACTTGCAGGTAACTCTAGACGACAGCCAATGGAATAAGATCCTAAAACAAGCCAATACCTCTTCACTAAACGTGACACTAAAAGAAAACTCTTTTAAGACAATAATGAGGTGGTACCTTACACCAGCAAGACTCCATCTTCTGAACAAAACACACCCTGACACATGTTTTAGGGGCTGCACAGACACTGGTACACTGATTCACATGCTGTGGGAGTGTCCGAAAATAAGACCCATATGGACAGCAACATACGACCTATTAGAAACACTTTTGGGGACAAGAGTAACACAAAAGCCTGAGGAAGCTTTGCTAGGCCTTCCAATTACGGGGCTATTCAAATCAGAACAATGTTTAACAACACAGATATTTTTGGCCACGAGATGCATCATAGCTAAACCCCTTGAAACTTACCTCCCCTACTCACATTGAAGTACTTCACAAAATCAGGTTCATTCGTGCTATGAGCTCACTTTCAACTGAAATTGATGAAAGATACCGTCGATGGGCCTCCTGCTGGGACTTATGGACTCTACGAGGTCCACAATAAGGTTCGTGTGAACTACTTTTATGGGTTGACCTGATGTTTGATCTATGGTTTCACCTTACTGTACCTCCTAGACACATGTCTGCTTTGAGGAATGTATATATGTTCAAGACCTTGTGTGACTTTATATATATGTTTTACATGTTCATGTGTTATTCTAACCAAAAAAGAAAAACTTTGAAAGAAACTTTTTGATATATCTTGTTGATACTTGAGAGATTTGTTATATGATTTGCTGAACTTACGATGTTCTATTTGTTTATTCTTTCAATAAAAAAGTTAATTATAAAAAAAAAAAAACCTATGATCTCCTTAACGCTTCAGTCCTGGAGATGGGCGAACTCTAGGCATCGACTTATCTCGGAATTATCACCTCTTCTGTCAGTTATGTCCTTTCCACAAATTTTAGCAGACTCAAGCTCCATGTCTAAATTCTGGTGGATTTCCAGACACCTTGACCGCATAGGAAACTGGTTCGCCAATGACAAACTACTGACCTATGACCAATTTTGCACGACTCATGACTTGCCAACTACGGAACTCTACAATTACTTAAAAATTAGAAGTTGGGTTACCAAGATGGTTAAGGATCCCGGGCCCCCCAGAGCCTCCTGGCTATCTGTTATCTGTAAAAATCTCCCGCTGACCAAAGGCACTCTGAGCTCTCTGTACAACACCTTCCTTAGCTCTACTAGTAGCCAGAAACCCAAGTTCCTGTTGCATTGGGAAAAGGACCTGGGGGCAGAATGGGACTGGGACAAATGGACTGAATCTTGCTCCAATCTTTCAAAAGGATCACTCAATTCGGCCTTATTAGAAACATCAATCAAAGTTTTCCACAGGGCCTATTGCACTCCCGATAAAATGCAGAAGTTTAAGCCATAAGAGAGCAATAAATGCTTTAGGGGATGCCAGCTTGTGGGGGATCATATTCATGTGTGGTGGTCCTGTCCACGTGCCCAGAATCTCTGGGAACAATTGACCTGATTAGCCTCCACAATTTTTCAAAAAGAAGTCTTACCTTCGATAGAATCCTGTTTACTGGGGTTCATATTAAAAACTTGTCGCATTCCCAGAACAGGCTATTTCAATTAATGGCGTTAGCTTCAAAGATTCACATAGCCAGTAGATGGAAAGACATGACTCTAAAATTTCAGGAGGTGACTAGGAAGATCAACTACTTACTTGTTAACGAGAGATTAACCCATATTGTCTTAGATAGGATGCCCCAATTCCAGATAGTCTGGGACCCTTGGATAACATCCTCCTTTAGTGTGCCCCTAATATAACGTCTGCAATTAACTGAAGCGATTGTGAGGAAAAGACTGGAGTGGGGGAGCCCTGGAGACCTTTCAGAGGCACTAGATGGCAAGTATTATCCGAGGTAAGGTGAAGTAACCAGCCGGGATTGCCCCGAGGCTGCCTAGAGGTGCCCATGATTACTTATTATGATATAGTACACGATAGCCTAGTAAAGATAGATAGGTAATAACTAATATATTGTATGCTCTTATCAACTTTGTACTCTTGAATTTAATTGGTTTATTATGCCTTATGTTTCCTTTAAAGTTGGAATATTAGTTTAGACACTAGAAAATGTACTCACTAAAAATTAAAAAACAAGAAGGTTTAGTCAGTTAACTTTTGCAAAATGATAACACTGTGAATCTATAACTCGATAAAACTGACATTTATGACTGTTAAGAATGTTTTATTTACGTATGGAATTTGTATACCTTCTAATAAAAGAATATAAATTCAAACAACAAGCTGTGACGGGACCTAGTGACTCTCCCCTGCTGGACTTGTTCACAGCAGGGGGGGGGGGTCTTTAATCTGATGATGAGGGAGGAATGATCCAGCTGGGGCAGGAGAGTAATGTATCATCTTGTTTTCCCAAGAGATCTAGAGAGAGGTCTAGGTCACGCAGCCATAGGTCGTGTCGGTGCACACTCAGGATCGGAGCGGGAGTCGCAGAGGCATAAGAGGGAACGCACTCCCGAGCAAGGGAGGCAGGCGAGGACCTAAATCCACCACGTGACACAGGTGAGCCTGCAATTGCGGGTTATGTTTTGCCACAAACGACTGGGTGGATGCGCGATGCTCAACTGATAGCTGGACTTAAGAGTTTACTGGGGAGTCACAGGGTCCCTGAGGTTGGGCTTGAGCCGGCGCCGGGCGTTGCGGCCAGATGGTGGACCAGGGAGTCGCCCAGGCTAGAGAATGGCGCACTTGAGCTCAGTGAAAGCCCGGTAGATGTCGGGCCGCAAGCGCCCCAACAGTGGTTAACCATACGGTAGCTAGGGCTGAGACACCCGCACCCATGGGGAGCGGAGTTTCTGAGGCAACGCTCAGGCCTACGATGGAATAGACAAGAGCTTATGTTCAGTGTCTTACGCCTCATTTGACATAGCGACTGGCATTGTGCGGTCTATTGGGCAGGGCTCACTGATGGAAAAGGTGTACATAGAGGCCGCTTTTTGCCTGTTACCAGTGCACCGGGACATCCATCACCTGTTGGGTTGCTGTTTCGAAGGAAGCTACTTCGTGGACATCTGTCTGCCGATGGGGTGCTCCATATCTTGTGTCTATTTCAAAGCTTTCAGCTTGTCCCTGGAATGGGTGGTGAAGAAAGAATCGGGCTTTACCAGTATTACACACTACCTGGACGATTTCCTGTTTGTGGGCCCGTCAGGAGGAGAAGCGTGTGAATACATCCTAAAGACGTTCACGCGCATAGCCGGTGAATTTGGGGTCTCTTTAGTTAAGGACAAGACGGAAGGGGAGGTGACAAGGCTTTCCTTTCTGGGAATACAAATAGACTCACAGAAAATGGAGTGCAGTTTGCCCATGGAAAAGGTGGAAAACCTTGTGGAGGAGCTGGAAGCTATGTGCGGAGCTAGGAGGATTACTCTGAGACGGTTGCAGTCAGTACTGGGGAAGTTAAACTTCGACTGCAGGATAATTCCCATGGGGAGCATATTCAGCTGTACACAGGCGCCACGGGAGGCAAGGGCCTAGGAGCGTACTTTGGAGGAAGATGGACTTAAGAGTTTACTGGGGAGTCACAGGGTCCCTGAGGTTGGGCTTGAGCCGGCGCCGGGCGTTGCGGCCAGATGGTGGACCAGGGAGTCGCCCAGGCTAGAGAATGGCGCACTTGAGCTCAGTGAAAGCCCGGTAGATGTCGGGCCGCAAGCGCCCCAACAGTGGTTAACCATACGGTAGCTAGGGCTGAGACACCCGCACCCATGGGGAGCGGAGTTTCTGAGGCAACGCTCAGGCCTACGATGGAATAGACAAGAGCTTATGTTCAGTGTCTTACGCCTCATTTGACATAGCGACTGGCATTGTGCGGTCTATTGGGCAGGGCTCACTGATGGAAAAGGTGTACATAGAGGCCGCTTTTTGCCTGTTACCAGTGCACCGGGACATCCATCACCTGTTGGGTTGCTGTTTCGAAGGAAGCTACTTCGTGGACATCTGTCTGCCGATGGGGTGCTCCATATCTTGTGTCTATTTCAAAGCTTTCAGCTTGTCCCTGGAATGGGTGGTGAAGAAAGAATCGGGCTTTACCAGTATTACACACTACCTGGACGATTTCCTGTTTGTGGGCCCGTCAGGAGGAGAAGCGTGTGAATACATCCTAAAGACGTTCACGCGCATAGCCGGTGAATTTGGGGTCTCTTTAGTTAAGGACAAGACGGAAGGGGAGGTGACAAGGCTTTCCTTTCTGGGAATACAAATAGACTCACAGAAAATGGAGTGCAGTTTGCCCATGGAAAAGGTGGAAAACCTTGTGGAGGAGCTGGAAGCTATGTGCGGAGCTAGGAGGATTACTCTGAGACGGTTGCAGTCAGTACTGGGGAAGTTAAACTTCGCCTGCAGGATAATTCCCATGGGGAGCATATTCAGCTGTACACAGGCGCCACGGGAGGCAAGGGCCTGGGAGCGTACTTTGGAGGAAGATGGTGCCCGAGTCCTTGGCCAGAGCAGTGGGAGATAGCAGGTTTGATGAACAATCAGGCATTTTTTTAACTCTTCCTGATAATAGTGGCACTCCACCTCTGGGGAAGCGAGTTGGCAGACAAGCAGATTACCTTCTATATGGACAACATGTCGGTGGTGCACACCATTAACACCACGACAGCAGCGTCATGACAGTCATTCGGCTCATTCGGCATCTGGTTTTGGGTTGCCTAAAGAAGAATGTATGGTGTAGGGCTAGACATGTGCCAGGATATTTAAACGGAATTGCTGATGCCCTTTCTCGTTCACAGTGGGATCGCTTCAGGCTGTTGGCCCCAGAGGCGAGGACACATGGGGAAGACATCCCAGCATGGATATGGGAGCTTGGAGCAGAGAGATAGCATCACTTGTCAGAAGATCCTTAGCACCGTCCACATGGAGCGGTTACAGGAAGGTGTGGAACAAGTGTCAGAAGTTGGTTGTGACAGCTGGTGGTGCTGCCACGGAAGACAGGATGGAAGTTGTATTGTTGTGGTACCTGTTAAGATGCAAGGATGCCGGGGAGTCGGCAGCATCTGTCAGGCGTCAAGTGGCGGCCCTAGCTTTTATGTTCAAGCTAGCTGGGCTGAGGGACCTGACAAAGGAGTTTATGGTACAATGTGTCGTGCGATGTATGTTCCGTGGTGAACACAGTCACGAACGAAGATGGCCCATTACCTTGACGGTCTTGGTGAGGTTATGCTCAGTTCTGGATGAAGTGTGTGACAAGGCCTATGAATCCTTGCATTTCACGACGGCTTTCACGCTAGTCTTTTTTGGTGCATTCCGAATTGGTGAGTTAGTATCGGCACGGAGGCAAGGTTCGGGAGGCATACAACTGGTAGATGTCTGTCTTCAAGGTGTAAAATTGTGTTTATGGAAGTCCAAGACGGATAAAGCGGAAGAGGAAAGGAGGTAATCCTGAAGAGGGTAGGAATGCTATGCTGTCCGTTTGAATGCTTGAGGAGTTACCTATCGGTGCGCCCAAGGGTAACTGGGTCACTGCTGGTGCATAAGGACGGCACAGCACTCTCACGATTCCAGTTTGCAAGAGTGCTGAAACTTGGGGTACAGCCTCTGGAGTTTAGCCAAGAAGACTTTAACACCCATTTGTTTCGGATAGGGTCAGCGATGGAGGCGGCGCACCTGGGTCAGCCAGCAGAAAGTATAAAGTGTATTGAGAGATGAGAATCCAGACGCTACACGACTTATGTGCGACCAATGATGGACGAAAGTAGGACGCAATGGACAGTCTAACTCTGTCATTGTTGTTCGCAGGTGCCCAGAGACAGCTGTGGATCATCAGGAACTCGTATGTGCATTGCCGCATTGGCAAGGAAGGATTCACAGCTTAGTGTGCCTGAGGAGGTCCTGCAAGTACGATGTACGATGGATCGGTGTCTGAGGCTTGATGTGGTCGCAAGTGGCGGGACTGGTGGAAGCACACGCCCACCGTTGGGGTCACCCTTCATTTATCTTAATTTACGCCGGTGGCAATGACTTGGCCGCAGTGCCGATGAAAAAGATGATGAAGGACATGAGGAGGGACCTGCTGGGTTGGATGGACAAGTTTAACGGAGTGTTCATCATCTGGTCGGAAATGATCCGGAGACGGGTGTGGAGTCCCAGGAACCCGGTGAGTGTGGACAAGGCGAGGCAGAAGGTGAACTGGTTGATGTCCAGCTTCATAAGGAAGCAGGGGTTTCTGGCACTTCGGCACACAGAGTTCGAGGACAAGGATGCAAGCCTCTTTTTCCGGCCGGATGGTGTTCACCTGACACACATGGGTTTAGAGCTCATGATGCTGGTGTTCAGTGAGGCTGTTCAACAGGCCATAGCGCTGAAAGGGGGGATCACGTCCACATAAGTTATGTTAAGTAAGGTAAAGGATCCACTAGGGTCTCCCTGGGTCATGCGGTAGAAGTGGAGGCAGTAACATATTTTATTTTTCTGGGCTCCAAGATCTCTTCAAATGTGTCTCTTTCTTCCCCCCTCCCCTTTGTCTCCCACCCTCCCTCCCCTGTGTCTCCTTCCCTCCCTCGTGTCTCATTCCCTCCCCCTCCCTTATCATCCTCCTCATCCTCCCTTCTCATCACTTCCCCCCTCTCCAGTTACCCCCCCCCCCCCTTTCCCCTCACTTACCTTTATCAGCTGCTCCTCTGCGCATCTTCCGGCTGTGTCGGGACCCGGCATATTCTAATGATGTGAAGACATCCAGAAGACGCGCAGAGGAGCAGCTGATGAAGGTAAGTGAGTGGAAAGGAAGGGGGGGTAATTGGAGAGGGGGGAAGTGATGAGGAAGGAGGATGAGGAGGGAGGATGAGGAGGATGATAAGGGAGGGGGAGGGAAAGAGACACGAGAGGGAGGGAATGAGACACAGGGGAGGGAGAGGGGGGACACAAGAAAGGGGCACAGAGGGCACACAAGAGGGGGACACAGAGGGCACAAGAGAGACACAGGGGGCAGCTCATTTCCCACCCTCGGCTTATACTAGAGTCACTAAGTTTTCCCAGTATTTTGGAGTAAAATGGTGCCTAGGCTTATGCTCGGGTCGGCTTATACTAGAGTATATACGGTAACTAATTTGTTATATCTGGCAATATACTGTACCAGTTCTTTTTTTTTAATGTAGTTTATAGCATTAAATGCAAGTGAAATCAGATATCAAAAGAGCAAATAATGCACAGTAAAGAACAATTGCATATGATGGTTGACAAATTAAAGTCTGTATTTAATTTTTACTTTCTAAAAACATCTTCTCATTATGAAAACTAATTCTTTAAAATAGCACACTATAAGTATGGAATTTAAATTGTTTTAATGTGCCCAATTACTGCACCAAAAAAAAATATTCTCTTGCATGTTTTACTCTTTCAATGTAATAGAAAGGAAACCTTCACACCAAAATGGGGTTAACATAAAGGATAGAAATAATCTTGGCAACGCTTATCCTGCCTCGTGGCCATTAAATATGTAGGCCAGGTAGCTCTAACACCAATTGTCATACAATTCAAATTAAACATGTTCTGTGGTAGGATTGCCAAGTAGTAGTTTTAAATAGATATAATTGAATGCTATTTTAAATAACCTATAGTAATTACTTTTATTTATATATTTCAAAAATTTTAACCATTGAATATATCAATTAGTTAATTATTAAAATAATTTTATTAATTTGGCTCGGTTGCTAAAACCTGTTTAATTCTCCTAGACAGCATTGCAGCATTAAAGAATACTACATGAATCTAAGGGTGTATTTCATATAGTTTTGAGTACAGATGCTTTTGTTTTACAACCCTACAAAAATTAGTTCCTATCTGATATGTGTACAGGTAAATCCTGAATGTGCACCCAATGGTTTATAGGGCCACACCACAAGTCAATGACATATTTACTGACTCTAGATAATTAAAAATTAGTCCATGTGACCTAAATATAATTATCTACTCACTAGTCTTTTAAATTCTCTAACAAGGGAACCTCATAGTGTAAGAAATATTGCATAATAAATATTATAGCAACATATCTGCTGAATAAATGATTACCCTATATATTTAGGTAATACTATTTTGTATTCAACATTGTTGCCTTTAAATTTCTATGGAAGGTGTCCGTAGTGGTGGCAGTAGTTTATGGAATTTGTAAAGCCAACCTCGTGAAAACCCATTAATTTCTCAATGTGATAAATATTTTCTGCAGCGCAATCTAACAAAACGAAACCGCTTCTGCTATGCCAAAACATTTGTATTTAAACAATCACTATCTATTTATTAGAAAGAAATATGGATCTTTCCTGTTTTTTGACTGTCAGTAGATGGAGTGGCCGAGATTTTAGTAAATTTCTTGTTAGTGTAAAGCTTAACCTAACCCTCAACCCTTAACTTAACACTAGGAAATTGACTAAAATCTCGCCTGAAACTGACTAAAATCTCGGTCTTGCCACCTAGTCACCGCTGGCCACCACTGCTGGCATTCAGAAAACAGGAAAGGTCCAGAAATAGAATAAGTATTTTATAACCTAACTTCCTAGTTAATAAATAAAATGCGAGCAGGACAACTAGTTATGTGTCATGCACATCTCTAACACCAGGGTGTGGTGAGAGTGACACATTGCGTTATTTACAATAATTGCTGAAATGTGATCTTTTCAGAGTAATTTAGTCTTAATAGACAAGAAAAGTAGATGAAAGAGGAATTCATTTTGTAGACACTTAATGTCATGTGCCTACACAGTAATCATTACAAATATAAAGTCATAATAGGAGTGAATAGGCATGACCAATAAACTTAAACATATTTTTTCTGGGTCTGAACTTGACATGTGGCATATCTTCTCACTCCTGCATCACACTAATTTCCCCTAAACAAGGTACAAATATATTTGTCAGATTTTATTGGTGAAGCTCATTACATCAACGTCTATGTTTGTTAAGCCTCATGGAAGGAAGGCTCTTATAATATATAAAGACATTTGATTAATGTGTGTATTTCAGGAGACAATTTAAATTTGGTAGTATGGCATATTATATCGATTTTTTGCTAGGAGAATTAGTTATTTCTAAGTTGTTTTTTCTTCTAATCTCTTTATATAATGAATTTTTGTGATGGTCAGCAACAATACACCTTATTTTTTCCAGCTTGTGTGGCCTGTCAAGAGGGAAGGGGATGAGAGGGTAAAAATGGCATCATTATGATCATATGGCAGCGGAACCACAAGCAACAGGATACAAACAATGAGCAATTTATTGATTCTGCATAATGATACAGTATAATGTTTCAATGGGACTAAACAACGCTACAGGTGTGATGGTTAGGATCCATTAGACCAAAGTCTCAGCAGATGGGCTGGCAACAGAATCACAGGCAGAGCACAGCCACATGTCCGAGTCCAACTGAGAAGACTTGGCAGAGTCCAAACAGTTGGAATGACAGCAAAACTACAGGTAGCGGGGTACAGAGAAGGATCAGAGTTCAGACAGGAAGACTCATGAGCAAGTCCAAGATGCCCCAGTAGGACTGGGGAACACCATTGCTGCAATTCTTGTAGTAATCTCAGTTCAGATAAGAAGTACCTGGGGAGGCAAGAGATGGGAAGCACAGGATCATATGATCCAAGTAGTGCAACAATACAAGTAGTGCAAGAGGTCAGATGGCACAGTTAGCCAGGTAACCAGGGTCCACAACAATACTGAGAGCCAGACGGTGCAGGAATAGTGTGAAAGGTGATCGAAGAAAGTGATCAAAGAAACATGTGACACACTGGCCAGGTAACCAGGAAGCATGACAATATAATTTGCTAGTCTATGTTGAAATATGTCTATGTTTGAGTACAGGTGGCAATGTTAACCAGGTAACACAAATATCACAGCAATGCTGGAAGCTAGGAATCATCAGGAACAGCCAGAAATAACCTGGAACTGACCAGAAGCTCTCAGGAACTTTAAGATTATCAGGAACAAGCCAGAAACTCTCAGAAACATACCACAAGCTGTCAAGAACTTCATGGTAATCAAGAACAGACTAGGGATTCTCTGGAACGTGCCTGGAGCTCTAAGGAACTTCAGGACTCACAGAATTAGCCATAGATAAAACATACACTCTCTGGAACATACCGGGAACTGTCAGGGACTTCAGTACTTACGTAATTGGCCAAAACCAGACCAGGAGCATACCAGGAATACTTAAGAGTTTTAGGATTCATATAGCCAAGAGTAGACAATCCTTACTTTCGTTAATACTTTCATTGTTAGCTAGTTACAGAATATGTTTTCAGGGCCAATATACAGTAACTAAGGTACTGTACTTGGAAGTATAAATGATATACAATAAAATATTCCATGACTAATCAGTTTGCTAAGCAAAGACAGTAAATGTGTGTGTGTATTTGCTTTAATTGACAGTTATTCATCACTCTTCAGTCATTGTGCATTAAAAAAACAAAAATTGTATGTGATCTTGTCATGCCCAGGGCCTGACTGGACTGTTTTACCCTATGTCCTGGGCCTGACTGGCCAGAGTTACCCTGTTTTTATTATTATGGTTATGTATTTCTTAGTTCTTATGGTTAAAATATGATTACTGTTATACTGTATGTATGTCGGTTTATGTGTTATGTTTCATGTTATAGGAATTGTTGTAAAAAAACATATTAGCTATTCTACAGGCTATTGCACCAGCCTATTATGTTACAATGTTGTTATCTGGGGATAACACACTCAGCCCATCTAAATATAATCAACAGGATGTAATTAAAGATCTGATCTCAACAGAGGTACAGTGTTTCCTAGTAAGCAGGGGGCAGCCTATTATTTAGGGGTGTGGCTTACTGTGATTGGCCAGCCTGTGTGCCAGAAAATTGTATAAAATGTGCTAATCAATAAAGGTATGACAGTGGTATCTGTACTTACTTAGACAAGGTGTAAGTGTCATTCTGTGCATTAATCCTAATTCTAAGGGATTATATGGTGTTCCTGATATTCTGGTCTGCTGAAGCAAGTTCCTGGGCGTGGTTCCTGTGTATGGTCCACCGTCTGCTATCAGAGGTGTTAAAGGACTGCACGATTCTGCTGGATAGGTTTGAACTAGGTTCTTACCAAGTCCAATTGAAGTAGCAGATTGTGACAGATCTATATTACATAAATATTTTCTTATAGATACAGGGCACGCATAGGTACTGAGTGAGCATGTTGTTTTAAAGGGACATGTAAGTGAGCTGGGTTTCAAACATTTACCAATAAACAGCAACTGATTAGTAAAAAAATATGTGTTATATTGAGAAATTGAATGTACTTAAATATTAATATGCTAGATACTGATATCTGGATGTGCACACCCCTAGGAAGCTTACATAAACTGTACCCTGCAGGGTACAGTGTGTGACCTCTAAAGGAAATGATGGTTGGTGGGGTCACAGCTGAAATTGTCCATAAGGAGACAGGCAGAGAGAAAAAAAACAGACAGCAACTGCCAGATTGTGATACAAATGTTTCAGTCTTTACTTCCTCCTGATTGGCCAAAACTATTTTTCAAATTGTATACCAGTTTATAAAACAAAAAAGAGAAGCACACGCCACTTCCTAGTGCAGTTTATTCCAAATATAAAAGTCACATGAACATAAAAATGTGACACTCACATTTATAAAACTTTACAATAAGAGGTATAAGATCCAATAGAATCCCTCCAGGTCCACGTATCTTGAGATGGAACCAGCTGATGATCTCTAAATAAGGGATAACTGCTAGTACCTCCAAAGTCCTTAGATTCTAAAGAGGGATAAGCAACCTCTACATGTTTAATTAAATACTGGGGTTAGAAAAAAATGGGGGGATGTTTATAGTGGCACTTAAGATGTGTATGGAATACCTCTAGGGCCTAGCAGAACCACATATATAGCCACAACGTACTCCTTCAATTATATACCCTGTATAAAAATGTCCAAAGTATATATAAAAAGGACAAACAATTTGATAAAATGTCCCTACACACGAAAGCATAAGAAAGCTAGCTTACAAAATAGAAAAAATAAATCAACAGTGTCTCAAATAGAACCAAACACGTTTCACCAGATGACTTTTATATTTTTAATAAACTGCACTGGGAAGTGGCGTGCGCTCTTTTTTTTTTTGTTTTATATATTTTAGTATCAAGAACTCCGTGGGGACCCGAGTTCATATGAAGCTGCCCCATTGTGCTGTTGTAGAAAAAAGAAATCTTCATATGAACTGTTGGACTGTATGGTATTGAAAGCAATAAAGGAGAAGGACCAGTATTGTCTTATCTGGGATATACCTGGGACTCTATAAGTATATACTACCCCCCTACCCCTCTGTTTTGGAGAGGTGGAGGTTGTTTAGTAGTTTTTTTACCATATACAGTTCCTTTGTTGTACAGTCTATTTGCTCATTCACAAGTCTTCCTGCTGGTGACTATCATTTTAGTCCCTTGTATTTCCAATAATTATTTATTTTATTATGATGTTTAAGCATTTATTTTAATTTACTAACTTCTATTTTTACAAATTTTATTTCTGGTCCACAGAGACACATGTGGTGAATGTGACTTATGTTTAACGTCTTTAGAATTTTAGATAAATCTAGTGGACCGCATTTGCGATTCGCTTGATCATTTACTATTATTTTTATTTGTATACCAGTTTAGCCTGGGTTTGGAGGGTGTTAACCCTAAGTTTCAACTGACAGAAATTAAAAGCTATTTTACTAACTTCAAGGTAAGCCTGTAACCTGTAGATCGTTTGAGGCTCGCAAAAATACGCAAATTGAATAGCAAATGCGTTTACAGGGCTTCATTACAGGCTCCCGTAAGCTACAATTTCTCAATTGAATAAGGCCCTAAATCTCTTACATTTACTATACAATTTCTACATTTGCTATAAAGGACAAATAATAACAGATGGAGGCTTTAACCTTGTAATTAAGGAAAATTTAGATAAATCTAGAGTACCAAGTAAAAGATCAACCATAAAAGTTGAACCTACTACTTTAATGGTTCATATCTGGAGAGAATTATACTCTTCCTCCCTTACATATACATTATTTTTTCACCTTACAATTTATATTCAAGAATAGGTTATATGTTTCCTACTAATTCCCTAATAGGTGATATACTTGAATGTAACATAGAACTTTGTGGTCAGATCAGGCAATAATCAATACTGTCTTGGCCATGTTAGTTACTGCTCGAAAAGCAAAAATGGCACTTAAAAATTCTAAACTTCCCTTACAATATTAGTAAAAATCAGTGTAACACATTAGCAATGTCTGTTAACTCTAACAAAACAATACCATGAAATTGCAACATATGCCAATGGTCTATATTACTATCCATTTATGCAATAATGTCATTACTAATACTTTTTTTCTTTAAATGAGGTCACATTTCATTTGTCTGTCTTTCCTGATATTTTTGTTCATTCTTATCACTCAATACTCTGAAGGCAGAGGATACTCATGTATGGTGTTGCATAAAAAGAGGTATTTTAGGAGTACTGGGTGTAATTAATCTCAGGCTCATTTTGAGTTGGGCTGTGTGCAGTGCCGGATCTACCTTTTTGGAGCCCCTAGGCAGTGAAGTGGAGAAGCCCCTGCAAGCGCATGCACATGGTATGCGTGCATCTATTTTTCCCTTTTCTGTGAGTTTATATCACTCTCTATGTCCCCATACTAGCTATTTTAACAACATAGCTATTGATACACATGCTGAGCTATTACTTGTTTATTAAATGCATTTGATGCTGGGCCAGTCTGTGAACTATACTTATGTTTGGCATCCAATGATCATTTAAGGTTGTAAAAAAATATATTATTTTTTTTAGTAATAAGCATTAAATTGTGCACATATTATTAAGTCATATGAAATATGTAACACCTGTATGTTACTAGCTGTCATATGTATGAAAAATGTCCTCTTTTCATACATTTTAATGGATCAATGTAGCTGGATACTCCTATATCCTAACCGTAACTTTGTAGTGGGAAAGTGTGTACCATAAAGATGGCTGACGTTGTACACAAAACACACATTTCCTCTGATAACTGAAGTAGCTGAATTTGCCAGTTGGTGATATATTCATGAAAATGCAAAGATATAATTGTTTAAAAATGTTGCTCACATTCCCAGTAAATAATTATAATGATGACATCAGTCAATCAATGGTGAGTCCATGAATGCTAATAATCTTTCATTTTAAACTGAGGTTTAATACCAATTTCCACTGCTTGACTCAGATCACATCAAGTGTAAATATGTCTACTCAGTTTATTAATGAAACACGTACTAAAGTTTAGCATTGCTTTACATTAGTCCAGTCATAGGGATATGAGCAATGATATTTGTTTAAATAGATTTGGTTTGAGCACACCTATGTTATTAGCTCACTTAGAGCTATGCGCAAGGGATATAATGCAAACATGTGTACTGTATACAAAAACCACTTAAAATATATAAAATTATTTTTCTCTGTAGGAAGCACTGTCAAGTCCAAGGATAAAAATAACCTATTGCTAGATAATTGGAAGATGACGCCACCACATTGTGTAATTTGAGTTGATACAGTAGGTTCCTCAAGCAAAGGATCTATTAGGAACACAGAAAGCATGTGCTAACCACTCTTGTTTTACTATTGTAAGTTCAGGAAAAACTGCTTGACAAACTAACAGCAGTAGCAGGTGTTTAATCTATGAATGTTAAAACATTTTTAGAGAAATACTTAATTTTTCAAAAATGCTGTTTGTGTATAAAAACACTTTCTAGAAGCTTGGAGCCAGTAGAACTGACATTATCATATATATCAGTAGAAAGATGGGTGATCTGACACTCCCCACATATGCTCAGAAGCAGGCTGACCCTCCTGAAAACTGTAAGCCCTGCTCCTGCAGAAATGTAAAAACACTCCCTTCATACAGAAATATCAGCATTTCTTTTAAGTTATCTTCATACATTTTTCACGGCCTAATTATGGTCTTAGTCAGCATTGAATAGTTTACAAATAAAGAGAACGCTCAATTAGCTACAGGAACGTCACTTGTTATCAACTTCATCTGAAACGCAAACAATAACATCTCTTTTACAAGAAGTACAGCCGCAATGTATACTCTGATACAAGAACAAAATTTATGTTTATTGTTACACATATCCCTTCTGGATGCAACACCTGTGATGTACTGTAAGTTAAGGATACTAATGTGGAGAAAAGTATCAAAAATATATCTCTCCTTCAACCACACACACTCTCTCTTTCACACACACACTCTCTCTCTCCTTCATACACACATACTCTCTCTCTCTCTTTCACAAACACACACACTCTCACTTTCACACACACACACACTCTCTCTCTCTTTTACACACACACACACTCTCTCTTTCACACACACAAGCTCTCGTTCACACACACACACACACTCTCTCTCCTTCACACACACTCTCTCTCATTCTCTCTCCTTCTCACACACACACTCTCTCTTTCACACACACACTCTCCTTCACACACACACACTCTCTCTCGCTCTTTCACACACACACTCCTTGTGTGATCTGGCTCCTCCTATTTTAACAGTAAGCAGCAGCCCAGCGCAGCCCTGACTGAACACATTACACAGGCTATGTTGCCTCCCCTAGCAACCTGACACCCGGGGCGCTCTGCCCCTGGTGCCTCCTCAGCTACGCTACTGATTGTTACCCTTGTTGGCTAGTCTCCAGTCTTGTGTTATTTGATACGGTCCTCTGTATGCTGCTATAAAGCCACATTAAATTTCCCTTATGTGTAAAACCGTAGCTCATAATGTAGCCCACAAGACTTACTGCTATTAAATTAGCCTTGTAAAGCAACCCGCCGACGACTTGCGGGGTAGGGGCGAGAAAACCCTACGGGACGTAAGAATTCGACTTGCGCGCCTGCAAATCCTTTGATCTGTTAAGCCCGCAACTTTTACGTTTCCAATCATGCTATTAAATGGCAACGAATTCACTGGCGTTTAATACCGTAACTCGCAAATGGAGCCAAGAAGCCAACGAGTGCTAGAGAGGACCTGCAAGGAGGGTAAAGTCCAATCCTTAGCACTTTAAATGCACATATACACACACTACTGTACTTTTATTAACAGTGAAAGTGATGTTAGGCCTTAGAATTAATAGCACAACATTCTCAAGCTCACAAATCGCCCCCGAAAAATACGTTCTTCCATGTTTAATTTCCGTGTTATATCGATCCCGGCAATTAATGTGTTAATACAAATAATAGAACTTGCATGTACTAGAACATCATATTTACAGCTTTATCAATATTGCATCATATCTGGAATGTGGGTCCGATCGTAACTCGTAATTGAAACCAGTAGGACTTTGAAATCCCACCTCCATTTTCAGTGACGTAATTCTGAAGATCTCTGTTGCCATTGGCTCCTTCTAAACCCGTAACTACTAATTGATCACATTCAAGGCCGCACATCCAACCTTCAACAAATGGTTTGCGTCTCAAGCCAGGAAATTGCAGCATGTTCCAATTTAATAGCTCTGTAACTGGGCCAAATTTTGAGCCTACAGCAGTTCCGGGTCTCATGTTGCACATACAGGCTTGGAATCTAATGTGTCTCATAGTACACCAATTATTATTATTATTATCGTTTATTTGTAATGCTCCAACATATTCTGTAGCGCTATACATAAGTTGTGATCAAGGCAAAACAATATTAACACATTACAAAGATGGAGGGCCCTGTCTTTGAGCTTAGAATCCGGTGTCCATAGGGCTTTCCTCAAAGCACTGTGCAAGATTGAAAACTTGCAGACTTACAATCTAAAGACCACCAATGTCAGGATGTCTGGGATATGGTTCAGAGGTGACACTTCCTCCATACAGGCAGCTACTAATTGGCACCTACCCCAAGTCTTAGGTTGTGGCAGGAATAAAACACATGATCATTTACATAAGCCCCATGTTCCAAGACTACCCAGACAACTGAAAAAAGTTCCCTTTATTCAGGTGTTTGCTGGATAGCGTAACCTTGGACCTGGGACTCACAACCTTCCCCATGCACTAACATTGTTCTTGCTCTATTAGAAACCAAAGATTGCTTTGTTTTTCATTTTTAGTGCACCAACAAAAAGCTCTTCCTAGATTATTTTCTTACACTGGATCACCACCATAGTAGGGTAGGAAAATAATACAAATGTAAAAATTTACCAAAGAAAGTAAAAATATTAATACGCTGAAGAATTATACAAATTTGATAATATTGTAGCATGTCAAAATATTCAGCAAATTTCACTTGAGAACAAATAAATGGAGAGTAATGGCTTCTCAAAGATGCTGTATGTTGGATATAACAGGAAATATATATTTTACTGTGCACTGTGTAGCTCAAGAACATAGGAAGATTTCCACACTTGGAAATATTCTACATCCTGTAAAAGTTGAATATAGAAAGCTTTCAATGGGTTAAATATATAGAAGCCGTAAAGTTTTGTTTGTTCTTGAAGAAGGACAAAGATCAGGCTCCTTATGGTTAAGACATGTTTGACATATGTTTAAAGACATATTTAAATTGTACTTTTATTTACTTTATGTACTTTTTATAACCTCAAAAACACATTATAATAAAACCAAAAAAATTTACTTGAGTATTTTTTTAATTACCATAATATACTCGAGTATAAGCCAACACGAGTATAAGCTGAGGCACCTATTTTACCACAAAACACTGGGAAAAATGACTCGAGTATAAGCCGAGGGTGGGAAATGTGCTGCCCCCTGTGTCCCTCTTGTGCCCTCTGTGTCCCCCTCTTGTGTGCCCTTTTCTTGTGTCCCCCTCTCTCTCCCCTGTGTCTCTTCTCCCCTCTCCCTCCCCTGTGTCGTTTCACCCCTCTCCCTTCCCTGTGTCTCTTCCCCCCTCTCCCTTCCCTGTGTCTATTCCCCCTCTCCCTTGCCTGTGTCTCTTCCCCCCCTCCCTTATCACCCTCCTCAACCCCCCTCCTCATTCTCAACCTTTCTCCTCAACCCCCTCCTCATCCTCCCTCCTCAACCTCCCTCCTCATCCTCAACCTCCCTCCTCATCCTCAACCCCCTCCTCATCCTCAACCCCTCCTCAACCTCCCTCCTCAACCTCAACCCCCCCATCCTCAACCCTCCTCCTCATCCTCTACCCCTCCTCAACCTCACCCCCCCCCCTTACTCATCCTCAACCCCCCATCCTCAACCCCCTTGTGCCGGTATATGCTAATGACGTGACGTCACATGCGCGCCACATCATTAGCATTGGCCGGAAGGAGCGGAGGCCGGAGCAGAAGCTTCAGATGCAGGTAAGTGAGGGGAAAGGAAGAGGGGGGTTATTTAGAGGGGTAAAGTGAGGAGGGGGGTTTAGAATGAGGAGGGGGGGTTAGAATGAGGAAGGGGGTTGACGATGAGGAGGGGGAGGGAAAGAGACACGGGGGGGTTAGAGAGACACGGGGGGTAGAGAGACACGGGGGGGTTAGAGAGACACGGGGGGGGGGGGGTTAGAGAGACACGGGGGGGGGGAGTGACGCGAGTATAAGCAGAGGGGGCCCTTTTTAGCCTTAAATATATACGGTATTTGGTTTTCTCTGTTTACCTGTATTTCTTTTAACTTACATACTTATCATCAAGTGCTATGTTTAGCAAGTGTTATGTTTAAATATTGTATAAATACATTTATTACTATGCAAATTACTATAAAATGAAATTTGCTAATTAGCATCAAAACACATATAGAAATTTAAGAACCAGGGAACTTCATTTACATATAGGAGCCATGTGAGACGCTAGACCCCATGTAAAGCATTGCTGGGTGCCATGGCTCCCTATATTTGTCTATCTCTAGTTATTGTCAAGTGTTTATTTGTATAAAATCCTTTATATTAAGTTGGGCAAATAAAATGAAGTAAACAATTCTAACATAAAGAAAGAACACTTTCTAAATGTCATAAATGTATATAAAGTTATTTTTAAAAAACTAAACTGTCCTAAAATCACAATTCTGAAAGTGGAAAATCCAAGTCATTCAAATATGGACAGAACATCTAATTTTATCAAGCACCACTGTAGAAACAGTTCAGAAATGGAGGAAAAATCTAAGTGTATCCTTCATTCACATAATTAACAAAAAAAATGGATAAAACAATATAATCTCATTCAATACACACTAAAATTGTATGCAATAGTGTTAACATCCAGAGTGAAAGTATCTGAAGTGCAAGACTAACAAAGCTGCTGGTGGATGAATTTTAATGTATTTCTTGCTTGCTTATGCCAGCTACCAGAAAGCATCACATGCTGTATAACTACCGATGCACAGGTACAGTGTGCTCTAAGCAATAGAAACCATTTCAAGGGGATTGTAGGAGTAGAGAGATTCTGGTCTTTGAAATATTTATAAACAAAAACAGAATTAGAGGTAGGTTTAAGTGGGTTTGTTCTATAGGCCAGGTAACTTACTCCAAGAGCTGCACTCTTTTAGATCCAGTCCCTAAATACTAGGCAATTCTACCCTGAACAGGAGAAACAGCAAATCCCAGATGTATGTTTCGGCCTCTCCTGGGCCTTGTCAGTGTGATGTAGCAGCACTCCCTAGGCACAGTGGTGAAAAAGACAAGAGTCATTTGCATAAGTAAAAACAGAATTAGAGAAACTAAATCTGAGAATGAACACCACCTAAGGGGGTTTGTCCTATTGGTCCGGTTACCTACTCAAAGAGCAGTCTCTTTTAGCTCACTTGTGCTCTACACAGAGAGAAATATCCCCTTAGTAGATCAGTCTGGGCTCACACAAAAGGGGGATCCAGCCCTGAAATACCAGGTAATTCTACCCTGAACAGGAGAAACAGCAAACCCCAGATGTATGTTTCAGCCTCTCTTGGGCCTCATCAGTGAGGTGTAGCTGCACTCCTTAAGATAATAATTTATTTTTGCTGGAAAATAAATAAACACAACTTTTATATGTAATTAATCTTTACTGTGGGGTTCTATTTTATTTTCTGACCTACAGTAAAAGAGTAAAGGAAGAAATGGTAAATAGGCTGTAAACATGAAAAGTTTATTCTGTAGAATAAATCTCATTCATTAACCATAATTAAGTAAAAAGTACTGAGGGCAAAGTACATACGGTCATAAAATTGACGATATCCCACAGTAGTGCAAAACATGTTTAGTGCAATTTACTTTACAAGATGTACTTTAAATGTAAGAAATTGTCTCCCTGACAACATAATATTCAGGGTCATATTTACATATGGGCTAAATGGGCTGCAACCTAGGGTGGCAAAACTAATCTATTTGTGTTTTAGTTTTTTTAATGGGAAGCCCTCTCCTACCCCATGTCCCCTAGGCACCCACCCCAAAAAAAAAAAAAAATCAATTAGGTTGCACCAATTTATATATATATATATATATATATATATATATATATATATATATATATATATATATATATATATATATGTGTGTGATATTCATTTAATTTATGGCGGAAGCTGATTTCATGTACAAAATATAATAATTGCAGAATAAAGATGCCATCAGTACGATGTAAGTTAAATCACTTATTATTAGGATTATTATTATAATTAACACATCAATTTTCACAGGGTGGCAATTCAATATAGGCCAGGGCATCAAAACTCTTAAATCCGCTCCTGATAATACTTAGATACATACATTATAACAAAATTACAGTTTTGCTTTCATGCAATGCAATTAACGTTGAAAGATTTCTTTTTCTGAAAAAGGGTATTTATAAATGTATCACTTTGTATTAAAGTGTGTAAGGCAGACAAATAGCATGGCAAATCTACTTTCTGCCATAGTGATATTTAATACAAATTAAAGTATTTTGCATTGGTTTACTTAATTTTTGCTTTAAAATATGCCTGATTATCTTTGGAAATTGTATATGAAAATTGTATATGAAAAATTAATTAAAGATTAAGTTACAAAAAAAGCAAAACATAAGATATTTTTCTTCACAATTAATTAATGATGGAGCCATAAAAAAAACAACATAATGCAAATGTCTTTTTTTTAAACTACATCCATGCAATTAAATAGATTTCACTGGTACTTTAAAAGTTTGTGCAAATATTAATAACACACAAAATAAGAGAAACAATTTGTGTTAAAGGGACTTTGTCACCCAACAGGAATTTTATTTCATTTTAAAGAGCACTAAAATTGTCTTATCATTGTACTAGTTGTTTTTCACTACAGTAAATTTTGTGAAATATTTAAACAACATGAATAGCACTTAAAATTAGGCAAATGGCCCTTTAAAGCCATGACTGGGAGAGGCTTCATATTACCACTCCTGCAGGCTGCTAACAAGCAGACAGTGACATGCTGTGTATCATTGCTCTGGTAGTATGAAGCCCCTCCCTGTGGGTGTGGCAGGAAAGGGTGAGGCTGCCGAATGTAACAATCTGGTATTCTGGGGACTTTTTAAAAGTAAGCAAAGTATACATTTGATATAATAATTACATTGAGTAGGATGAAATTAATTAGTTAACCTATTTGTGTGCCTAAATTGTCTCTTTAAATGCACAAAACAGAAAGTTAAGAATTACCACAACCCGATAAGAATTACAATATTATTGTAAATATTATTTAAAAAAAAACATCTGCTGGGATATATAATAAGAGAAGTTGATTTTAAAGGGATTGTGTCACCCCAAAATCATGTTGTTATTAAAAAGCATGCAAGAGAGATATTCCTGTTGGCATAAAAGTGTCCCTTTAAGAAATACTTTACTTTGTCTGGTTGCTTTAACTTATTTGCATCAGTAAATTAAAATAAAAGGCTACTAAAAATAAGTAAAAGTGGGTTTATAAAAAATATTTTATTAAAGGTATATGCAAGTGAGCTGGGTTATGAATGCATCTGATAGAGGGGAATTAGTAGTGTATGATTACATTTATTTGCATGCACTATGTTGTTCTAGCTTTACAAAACTGTTGCAGGTGATGTTTTCACCCTCACGATTGAGCTAGGCTCCTGAGAGGGTTCATTTTTGTAAATGTGTACCCTGTCTATCTGAGCATGCCCAGTTTTACAGCCAATCAGCAATGTTGTATGCAGCCTGCTACACTGGGTCCTTAAAGGACCATAAATCATCATGCAAGTAAAAATGCTTGAGCGGTTACACGGTTGTTCTTTAGACATACACCCTCTCCATGATAAATTCTGACAAATTATAATTGTACTGAAACCAAACATTTAAGCTTCTTCCTATTCTAATCTGTGTTTTAGGCAAATGAGCTTTTGTGCTTGATTTATAGTCCTGCAATGACCTGCAAATTTGAGGAAGAGAGCATGCATTCATGGTCTTTGCATGTGTCTCTGTGTGAGTGTCTGTGTGAGTGCATGTGTCTCTGAGTGTGAGTGTCTCTGAGTGTGGGTGTTTCTGAGTGTGAGTGTCTGTGAATGTCTCTATGTGTGAGTGTCTCACAATCAGTGAATGACGGGACACAAACCTTGTTCTGGGTATTACAGAAATCTAAAGGAAATCTGCAGCTCAATTTACAAGCCAAAAAGATACAATGTATTATGTATGCTAATTTTCGCTGGGATTTTCAGGGGGTGTCAATATTGATAGAAAACTGTATGCAAATGCAAGAAATTCAGCAAACTTTAGGGTAAATGTTTATTTTTGTATTTTTTCGTGTAATTTTTTTCATACACTACTAATTCTCCTCTATCAGCTGCAATCATATTCCATCTCACTTGCATTTACCTTTAATGTATTCCTAGTATGTCCTACTGTGTGTCATTCTGCTTCCCTATATTGCAGCATTGTTGACACAGATTCTGTTTGCTATGTTTACTACTCTGAACATGAGTCATTTCTGATGTCCAGGCCTTGTGCGTGATGATCAAACACTATGATAATTAGTATGATTAAATTAGCAAATACAAGCCACTGGAACTCACAGCTAAACAAATAGCTACATGTGGAGCAACATACTACTGTATAATAGAGCTGACTTGCACATGACTTGTGCATTGTACCCATGATATGTAGTGAATTATAGGCTTCTATTTTATGCCACAAACTTAAAGAGACACAGAACACAACGATTCTTACTGTGCATTTAAAAAATAATATTTTAAAGTTGTATTTCAATTGAAAAATATTAAGGGAACTATCCTATTATGGTGTCAGGACAGGTCCGCTGCTGCAGTGCGGCCTCCAACAGCTAGATGGCGCTGACAATATTGAGAGAAGTTCTAAGCTTATAAAGTTAGCCTAACCCTTGAACTAACCCTAACCCTTGAACTAACCCTAACCCCAACCCTCACCCTAACAGTTTAGCTAAGCCTTGACTCTATGATATGGCACCGGAATATCGGCATCGCCATCTAGTGGATGCTCACCGCCACTGCTGCTGCCTTGTGCTGTGCTACCGTAAGAGGATAGGTCCATATTAAGTAAAACCTGTTGAAACTTCATTAAATGTAACAGGAATGCACAGGGCATACGTACTCCTGTAGAGTTCATTGGCAGACAAGTATGAATCATAAAGTTATATTACTGCTCTTTGTTTTACAGGGGCAAACCTCAAAATCAATATAAGGGACTCTGTCATCCCAAAATCAAGTTGTTTTTTTCTAGGTTACTCTTAAGGAGCCTGAAAAACTGAATCTATGTTATGTTAACCATTTTTTTCTAAAGTTAATCAATCCTGGAAATTTCCCTGTTGTAGTTGCTTTATATATATATATATATATATATATATATATATATAAAAAATAAATATATATATATATATATATATATAAACACAGTGGTACATTATCTGATACTTTATTAGCTCCATTATCAGATACCCACTTTCAGATGCAACAAGGCAGCTTTTTGTAATTTAACTCTTATATCTGCATTATATCCCTATTGTTCAAAGCTGCTAAAGACAGTACTGATTCTCTATAAACATATAATAAAAATGCATTTTAAAAGTCTAAAATTATTAATGCCCCTGTACATTTGTATGCAAATCACATATAATAGTTGTCAAACTGCGATTCGTCGTCACTCTTGCAAGCCTTCTGAGCTCAAAGCGAGGCGAGCAGTTGAGGCACTGAAAGACGCAGGAGCTCTAAGAACTAGGGCGATGAGCGCCGAAGGCATTTTTTTCGCCTTGAGAGCCATGCAAAGCGAGGCGAGCAGTTGAGGCATTGACACACGAGGGACATAGCCTGCAAGCAGTTAAGAAACGCAGACTTACTAGGGGCCTCATTCTATTAGCGGCCGTAAATCGGCCGTAAGGCTGCGATTCCTTGCGGGGGTTCTGTTAACTCGCGATTCTATTATACGGCCCCGCAAGGATCTCCCCTTACGGCCGGCCGCATATCTTGGAACCGGCCGTAAGCGCAGAAATGTAAAAACGCAAAAATAAATTCAAGCCTGCACTGTACAGCTCTGTAAATGCTAGGGATCATATTGGGGGACATGAGGATTAAAAGAAACCCACTCTCAAGCTTGCACATCTGCCCAAACCCGAGTTCAAATTAACTGTTTATTTTCCGGCTGCGGCGTGGCGTGTCTGAGGTGCTCCAAGCACTCTGGACTTTTTACATGGATATTTTACGGATATTAAAAATAAAATATTTTACGGATTTGAGTATAGGGTAATTATGTGCTATTTTTTCTAACACCGAATATCCCTTTATAGTCTTCTCAAAGTGCAGGATGGCTTTATTTGAGCTATTTTATGTGCTTAATTGGTGCTAGCGGGACCTCTTTCCTGCAAGTAAGCTGCGGCTCGTTTTTAGCCTTGCAGAGAGGTTTCCCGGAGCAATTGAATTGCAAAACTCTTGCGGCCGTTTTAGATCAAAGGCTTTCCTCTGGCGCGAGCGGCCGCAAGAGATAGCAAGGCACCGGCCGCAAGCCTGCCGGAGCCTCCGGCCGTAAGGGAATAGAATAGCCGAATAGCTTGTGGCCGGTCCTTGCGGCCCCGCAACGGCTGCAGGCCGCTAATAGAATGAGGCCTTTAGACTGCAAACAGTTGAGGAACGCGGGACTTAAAAAAAAATCCGGCCTCGGAATCTCTGGGGCAAAAAAAACGATCTTGCAAAGATACGACTTTAATGGTGAACCGCGGAAATCAAAAAACACGAAAAATAAGACAAAAAAAAAAAAAATACACAGCACGGGGGAATGCCAGGACGCCTGGGAGTGAGGTTGCAAATTTAAGCAGAATAAAAACAGGGCTAAAGGAGACAAAAGCGCGCAAATCACCGCCAGGCACATACGAGTTTGGCAGCAATGACCTCAGGATCTCGAGGGCAAAAAAAAACAACCTCGCAAAAATACTAATTTAACAGCCGAATTGCGTAAATCGGAAAACACAAAAAAATTAAATAAATAAACATAAAAACACACTCACACACAGGACGCCTGGGAGTGAGGTTGCACGCAAATTTAAGCTGAATTTGCTGAGTTTCGGCACTCGAAAATCTGCTAAGGAAGAAAATAAATGTCAGACGAAAAAAATGAAAACAAAGCTAAAGGAGAACAAGGCGCTCAAATCACCGCCAGGCACGTACGAGTTAGCCAGGAACGTAGGAGATACACAATATACCATTACAACGGATGAAAAATGCTCGCGAGCCACGTAACACATAGAAAAAATCCACCATTTTACACTAACTTGCAAATAATAACATTACAGTTCTTAAATGGCGCTTTACCCGCCTAAACAAACGGTTTGGCCTCGCGCACTCAGCCTATTTACACTGCACACTTGGCACATTGCTGACACTTTCTCCTCAGTTGATCAACACTCCAACTGTACATTTTCTGATGCAGGAAAATCCAAAGAGATTGTTAGCTCTTCAGGATATTGATTGCTGCATATTAAATATAAATAGGTAAAGTATATTAATTTATTAATTCATATTCATTTATTAATTCACTGTACTAAATAAATGTTATATTTTACACTGTACTTATATATCTGTCTTCGCTATGAGCGCCGAAGGTGATCGTTGCAAAGCAGGAAACTTGAAGTACACGAGGGGAGAGGCTCACAATGAGCACCGAAGGTCCTCAAAGGAGCAAAATCCTTACATTGTGTGGCAAACAGCATTGCCATGGCTTCAAATTGTATTGCCGTCATTTTTGACGGGCAAGTCGCTAGTAATATATAATGCTGGAACAGCACCGGTACGCACATTATGTGTATACTAGCGACTTGCCTGTCAAAAATGAAGGGGTAATAAAATTTTAAGCCTGGCAATGCTGTTTGACACACAATGTAAAGCTTTTTCTACTCTGAGGATCTTCAACGTTCATTGCGTGCCTTGCGCAGAGCGCCTTTGGTGCTCATAGCGAGCCGCTCAATTTTAAGCCTGGCAATGCTGTTTGACACACAATGTAAAGCTTTTTATACTCTGAGGACCTTCGGCGTTCATTGCAAGCCTCGCGTCCGTCGGCGCTCATCGCGTGGCTCGCAATGAGCGCCTTTGGCGCTCATAGCGAGCCGCTCCTCTCGTTTACTTTTGGTCCTATTTTATCTTTTATTTATTTTCCTGCAGCATACAATGTACAGTTGGCCTGTTGCTGCTGTGAGGAGAAAGTGTCATCTATGTCCCAACTGTGCATTAGAAATATGCTGCGTGCGCGAGGTCAAACCGTTGCTTTAGTTGTGTAAATCGCCCTTTTAGATTTGTAATGTGTTAGTGTTGTAAAATGTCATCCTTTGTCTATGTGCCACGCGGGTCGCAAGCATTTTCCGTGCTTCCTAAGTGTGTATTTTTGTACCTCGTACGTCCCTAGCAAAAGTTGTACATGCCTGGCGGTGTTCTGCGCATTTGTGGGTCGTGTAGCCTCATTTTCATTTTTTTCGTCCGCAATTTTTTCCTCGGTTATGCGATTTTTGACTCGTTAAATTGGACTTTAATTAGCGTGCAACCTTACTGGCAGATGCCATGGCTGTCCCCCCATACTCTGTGTGTTTTTTTTTGTATTGTTTTTCCTCCGCCATTTTTTTTCTCGCCTAGCCGATTTTCAAGTGGCGAAACAGCATAAAATCGACTTTAATTCGCGTGCAACCTCACCCCCAGAGGTCCTGGCTGTCTCTCCGTGCTGTGTGTGATGTTTTTGTATTTCTTTTTTCATTGTTTTTTGGGGAGCTCGCAAAGCGTGACGACAATTCGCACTTTGACAACTATTATATGTGATTGTGCTTTTTGTACTAACTTTGGAAACATAAGGCTTACAGTAATTCTGATTTATATAACTTTTTCTGAGACAATCACATATTATAATTGTCTAACTGCGAGACGTCGTCACGCTGCGTTGCGCAGTGCGTACGACTTTGCGATGAGCGCCGCAGGCGCTCATCGCCCGGCGAGCCTCGCGCAGCGAGGCGAGCCGTTAAACCGCTCTGTTGCGTAGTGCGTATGACTTTGCGATGAGCGCCGCAGGCGCTCATCGCCCGGCGAGCCTCGCACAGCGAGGCGAGCCGTTAAATCGTAGCACTTTGGCAATGAGCGCCGCAGGCGCTCATTGCAGGCGAGCCTCGCGTAGCGAGGCGAGCCGTTATATCGTAGCATCGTTACATCGTAGCACTTTGGCAATGAGCGCCGCAGGCGCTCATTGCAGGCGAGCCTCGCGTAGCGAGGCGAGCCGTTACATCGTAGCAATTAGAAAAAAAAATACGAGGTGAAAAAAATTACGAGATAAGCGGCGGAAGAAAAACACAAAAAAACCCCACTAAATACACACAAAAAAAATAAATAAAGGTCACTTACAGCATGGGGAACCAGGCAGGAGGTCTGGAAGTGAGTTGGAACTGCAATTTAGATCGATTTAGCCGAGTTAAAAAGATTGAAAATCGGCTAAGCGAGAAAAAAATGGCCGACAAAAAAAATGAAAACGAGGCTATACTACTACGAACTGCGTAAAACACCGCCACAGACGTATGTGTTAGAAAAACAACGAGATAAAGGATGCGGATTAACCGCGCAATGAGTAAAAAGACAGTAGCGAGTACAATTTACGAAACACAATTACAGATTTACGCATTAATACAGATTTAAAGACTTTGTCTCGCGCAACATCGGATTTCCCGCCTAAACCAACGCATTTGATGTGAAATATGTTGCAAGTTACAAAAAAAAAAAAAAAATTGTATTTATTTTAAGAAAAAAAAAAAGGGACAAATGTAGCGTCATGTGGCAAACAAATTTCACTACATTTAATTTTTAGTGACCGTCATTTGACCGTTTGACCATATTTACTGTTAAACCGTAGTACTTTAGCGGGCTGAGCGATGAGCGCCACAGGCGTTAAACCGTAGTACTTTGGCAATGAGCGCCGCAGAAAAAATGCAGCACGAACAAAACTAAAACCAGGCGACAGCACTATAACCATGGAAAACGGTACCGATAATCCGCTAAGACGCATACCACACATTATCCGCCATTTTAGGATAATGCGGAAGTACACAGCTACGTTAACGGTTTCGGATCGAGCACGCACACTATTACACTGCACACGTTCATCACGGTTACACAGTACCTCCACACCACTGATGCTGCTGCAACATCAACACAGATTGCCAGCTCTTCAACACAATGCACTACTGAAATATAGAAATCAAATTAATAAATGAATTTACGTATTTTTATATACGTAAATTCATTTATTAATTTGATTTCTAGATTTCAGTAGTACACAGAAAACAACATTAGCTACCTTACAATTCCATATGTATAATTAATAACTAAACAACTTTTAAAACATACACATCTGATTGCCGTCATTTTTTGACGGGCAATACGCTAGTAACAGATATAATCAGCTGACAAAAGAAAGTTGAATGATTTGGTATAAAGGATAACAAAGTATGTTTTTACTTTTTAAAACAATTTGCCCATTATCAGGTTTCGTTATTAAAATAAGATGTATAAAAACTGACTGCAGTGGTCCCCTTTGGCTGCTGATACATTGGAAGGTATAGAGATATCAGCGAATGTGGTCACAGCTGATGTATTACTGACATCCCACCAGCAGGGGGAGCCCTCTTTCACACCTAGTATCTGATGTCTGCTTTTGTATTTGGTCCATAACAATAAAGTTATTGTTGCGAAAAAGAGAAAAAAAAAAAACTCTTTCCTGTCAGGAAGCTGCGCTGTGAGGGTGGCTCCAGTCCTTGCGACTGTGCAGCGTGCTTGACGTCAGTGCGCCGCTGTCAGAAAAGCTGGAGACCCGCCCAGGGAGCCAGGCAGCGTCTGTTCCTTCGAGTGTGGGCGGCAGCGGAGCCCGAGCTGTGGATATAGTGACCGGAGAGCGGCCACAGTGTGACGGATATAGTGACTGTCCGAGTGCTCCTGTCCGGTGCACCCTGCTCACGGTGACGGCTCGGTGCTGACCGCGGCCCCTGCTGCGAGGGCGGCCATGGACGAGCAGGCGGGGCCCGGAGTCTTCTTTAACAATAACAACAACTCGCTGCTGTCCGCGGCCGCTGGGGGAGCGGGGCCTGGGGGAGCAGGCAAAGGTTTCGAAGCCGGGGCTGGAGATGCGGCCTCAGCCGGAGGAGGAGCAGGCGGGTCCGGGGCGGCCGGGAGGGCCCAGTACAGCATCCCCGGGATCCTGCACTTCCTGCAGCACGAATGGGCACGCTTCGAGGTGGAGAGAGCGCAATGGGAGGTGGAGAGGGCCGAGCTGCAGGTAATGACACACGGCATGACTGAGAGAGGGTGGAGGTACCAGCAATGGAGCCATGGGAAGCTGCATAGGAAGACCTGGCATTCATGTGTATGCACCCATAGAGCATGATAAGGGAGACAGACAGGGTGGGCAAGCATGTTTAGGGAGGGATTACAAGTGCCGGGCAAGATGTCTTCTAGGAGCCTTTTAGGAAATAGAAATGTATTCTAATCTGATAACCATATTTAATAGCAGTAAACGTATTAGGATCCTAGGCTCCCCAGAAGTGTCCATCCCTGTATGTGTATATCTATCTATATCTATCTCCCCTTCTAGAGCACTACCTTGTGTGCTGAAGGGGCTTGTGTACCATGCTATACCATATAGAGTCACCCAAGATGGACAGGTCATAGCAGAGAGGTCAGATAGATCCACTGGGGACGGAACTGGCAACCCACTCCAGTATCTTTGGATCTTCTGGATAAGTATAACCAGTGCCTGGTGTGCTGAGGTGCATAGGGTCACAGAGAACTGGACATGACTGAATGACTAAACATCCCATATATTTTTCCATTCTATGTCTGTGCATGTGTAATATATATATATATATATATATATATATTACACACATACATACACACACACACTGTCCAAACAGGTGCATTATTCTTATTCTTCTGGAAAGAAGTGAGGCTTCTAAGATGTTTCCATGTGTGTCTTTTCTGTGTGTATATTATAAGCATATAGTATAACAGTAGCTTAACATAAAGTTGTAAAATATTCTATTTGCCAATTCATACTGCGCTGTATCTTCATCCTGTGGTTAATCTGCTGAGCGATTTTGTATGTACATAATATATTGTATAGCATTCTGTAAGGAGCTGTTTATAATGTGTTTTGCAGAGTGATGGCATGTTTTTGTTGAACCTTTCTCAGGAACGATGGCTTGTTTGCTTCTGTTGCATACTTTTTGGCTTTTTCCTTATTTATAACTGAATGCTGTAAGATATTGGTAAAATATTTAAAAACGTATCTGAAAAAAAACATGAAAAATGTTGTTTGTTTATGAAGATCTCTAATGCAGTTTCTCCAAGCAATCCCAATGGTTGAAGCCTGCACAATACTTGTCCTCGGCCTCAATATCCTGTACACGGTGCAAGAATGAGGCAACAAGCTCCCCACTTCAAAATACCTTCTCTAAGTTATTGTCATGGGCTACAGAGACAGTTTTTTTTTTTTTTTTTTCTTTTCTTATGGATCCCCTCATCACTCACAATGGTCACAGATCCCTGTTTTGGATGCAGGCATATGTTTACATTTTTAGAGAACTAAACGTTTACCTTTTATAACTGCTGTCAGCTCCAATAAACTTATTTTTCTTCTTTTTTTTTTTTGTATATTGCTGGACTTTGTCAGGGAAATGGTGTAGACAGGTTTTACTACCTTTTATTGCTAGCTTCATATATTGTGTGATCTTGTCTTTACAAATTAGGGATTTACAGGTCAAGGGGTGTGTGCATATGATTACCTTGTCATCCTGAAGTGAGTAAACAAGTTGTATAATTCTCGTACAATTGTCCTTTATATTGTGAGGTGTGCGAGTGTCATTGCTTAGTTGCATTATTCTGTAGTAATAAAAAAAAAAATACAGTAGTTCCATGGCCTCTATTAATCTTGGGTATTGATATTAAAATTAGCAATGCTCTTTAATATTAGTGTGTTGCTGTTTATTCAAATTATTTACTGGTGTACCTAATATGTAACCATAGGTGAGTTCACAACTGAAGGTCAACAACAAAACCTCAAACTGTCAAAAGGTTGCTATAGTGGTCTATTCGTGTTGTACTTGAGACCTAATATTTGCTTTTGATTATGGGGGAATGGTTAAATCCAGACTACTGCAAATGTTTGGCTACTATAATATTTCTCCTGTTAACTTTGTGGCTAATACAAGCATTTGGTGAAATCCTAGATTTAGTCAACACCAATTTTGATCAATTTGAAAGTGATTTTGTGCATCTGTTACTTATAATACCTGTCTTACAATAAGGTGGGTTTCCTGTCTTGTCTGATCTAAGTAAATTAAATCATATGTGTTATTTTTGGTTTACTTGTTGCACCTAGTATGAAGTATGTAGGACGATAAACATAATGCAATTATAGTACCTTTTTTAATAAAGGTGTGTCCGGTTACTTGTATATCTATGCATTCTTTGAGAAGTGAAACAAACCCAGTATATTTATTGTTTTTCCTTCTCCAGCTTACATTATCTGTTCTCTCCCCTGTCTGTCTCTTAGTATTTGTATTTTCTTCCGTATTTTTTTTTCTCCTTTGTCCATGGAAAGTTTTTATAGGAAATCCAGTTTGTCGTTTCACCTAATGTCTTCTCTATTTGCAACTTTCCAAATGCCCACAATGTCATATAATAAGCAATTAATCCCCAGACAAATGCTTAAGTGTAGAGTTGACTTGCTTGGCATTTAGGGTTTGGTCTGTTAATGGTAAACCACCCCTTCAGCTCAAAATGATAAACTTCAATGCTATTTTTCAGTAGTAAATGCATTTTTTTAATTAAACATATTTGGAACTTCCATGTTGCTTTGTTTGTTGTGTATCTATTGCACTTTCATTAAAAGTGCACCAATTTACAGACTAAGCTATAAAGGAGCATATTTTCTTCCAAACAGGGTTGATCATTCATCCCCATACTTTCTCAATTCGAATCGTTGACTATCGCCACCCATAGTAAAGCAGTGACAGAGGAATCTCTTAGAAGTGCTGGCAAGCGGTGTTCCACTGTCTCTACATCTCTACCTGTGTTTCTTGTAAAAACGCTAGTGAATACCTGGTACCAGCTAGCACTGTAGTTCCATATTTGTAATATATGCTTTTACACTTGAAAATTGGCAAAAAAATGTGCTTTACTTCTTAATTTCCACCCACCTACTTTTGATGATTTTTTTTTTTTTTTTCTTCATTTGCTTCTACTTACTGTCTATGAATCATATACATTTTTTTTCTTAATTTTTTTTAGATTAGCTGAAACAAACCACCATACTTTTGGGCCAACTAATAAACATTAGCAACTGTCATGATCTGCTTCTTCAAGGGGGCTTGATATGAACCAAGTTCACACCTACCCCAGCAGAATCGTGTGGCTCTTGTTCTCTGTGGCACAAAAGATGGCAAAGCCCAAAGGTACAGGCAGAGAATACTGGATACAGGTTACTAGGGCACGCCATCTCAATAGTGCGTGGTAAAGTCGCGCATACAATTGGGCGGCACACAAATGTGCGCAGAGCTAGAAACGTTCACGTGCAATAGCTCGCTCCTCCCGCCTCTCCTCTCCTGGTGACGTTGTGCTGTCCAGGTAATGTCTGTCTGTCACGACTTCTGTCTCTACTTGTCCTTGTTCTGTCAGATTCTGACACTAGATAGGGGCTAGAGAGAGTGACTGAAACCCAGAGAGGACCTTGAAAGACTGTGACACTAGAGAGAGAAGGACAGGAGAGAGAATGACTGAGCAGAGGGTGACTGGAGAGCGACCTCACATTCACATGTATTACTTACCCCATCCCACGGGCAATAGTGCGCCCGACATCTGCGCTTGGCATCTGTGAGCTCCCAGGGTGTTGCTGCTCCTCACCAGGCCTGCCTGCAGCACATTAGTCGGGGTGCACTACTGCCCATGGGATGGGGTAAGTAATACATGTGGATGTGAGGAGGGAGAGATGTGACCTCTCGCCAGTTGCACTCTCTTAATTGTCACTGTCTCTTTCGAGTCACCCTCTGTCTGTCTCGGTCATTCTCTCTCTCTCTCTCTAGTCTCTTTCTCTCGCCTGTAACTCTCTCTCTAGTGTCAGTCTTTCAAGCCCCTCTCTGGGTTTGTCATTCTCTCTCTAGCCCCTCTCTAGTGACAGAATAACCAGGACAAGTAGAGACAGCAGTCTTGACAGACATTACCTGGGCAGCACAGTCTATGTCACAATAGAGGAGAGGCGGTAGGTTGGTAGGGGCGCGCAATTGCGCGTGAGCGCTCCTAGCTCTGCGCACATTTGTGTGCCGCCCAATTGTCGGCGCCCATACGCATGTGTGCTGAAGTCGTGCTACTGGTTGTTAGTGGCCTATAGCAAGAGCACTCCCCAATTCGGGACACAAAAACAGCCTCACACTGTGGATATGTGAAATTAAAACTGAACCTTCTGGAAAGAAGCAAGGCTTTTAAGATTTTCCATTCCTGTATGTGTGCGCTTTCTGTGTGTATTTGTATATTATAAGCATATATATATACAGTAGCTTAACATAAAGTTGTGAAATATTCTATTTGTTCTTTCATACTGTGCTGTATTTTAATTTTTACCAATTTGCCATATCTATTTCAACATTTATTTAGTGAATAAGCCCTATGATATATTTCATATACCTTTCTCGGCTCCGATAGCAGGTAAAATATTTTGCAGAACAAATCTAATGCACTGAAGAAAATGTATTCGTACGGTTTAAAAGAAAGTGATTCCTGTCATGGAACATTTAGGCTCTGTGGACACCCTGTTGTAAAAAGTACTGGAGAAAGGCAAACATTGGCATGTGTAAAAGAAACCCTTACAAGTACTCTATTTTATACTCTTTGGCTTTCAACTTTTATAGACCTGTTGCCAAAAACTGAAATTGCTCCAGTACCTTTTTTTTTTTTTTTCTGCTGTTGTTATATATCAAAAATTGCATACATTCTGCAGGGATGCACAATGGGGAAAATAATTAGAAAAGGGCTGGATTATAGGATTTAACTGTGAATTAGCATAATCGAACTGCCAAACTGTAAGTTCATGTTACTCATGACAAGATGCCTTTTATTTATTTTTTTATTGTACATCTATTCACAGAATCACTTCTATAGTTGTCTAGTTGTCCGTGTGGAGAACACTTACAATGTTGGTCACACTTTGCAAGCCTCTTGTGAAACTGCAATTGAGATATGCGACTGCGAGGGTCGCAACTGTGACCGAAGAGCGTAACTCTAAAAACACGAAAAACAAACAAAAAAATGTTACTAAAATAGTGAGAGAGCCAGGAAGCCTGGGAGTGAGGTGGCAAGCCATTTTTGAGGCATATTTAGGGGTTTTCGGCAATACAAAATTGGCTAAGCGAGGGGGGGGGGGGGGGGGGGGGTGGCGGACGAAAAATTAAAAAAATTCTGAAACTGGATGAAAATGAGGCTGAGCAAAGCCAGGTACGCAGGACTTCGAAAATAAAACCAACGTCAGTCCGCACGTAACACACAAACATACAGCAGACACAAAGGAGAAGGACGGGGGGAGATGGAGGAAAGACACACATGGCATTCCCAAGCACAAAACTTGCAGGTTAACAGTAGGTGGGAGGAAACGGTCGCAATGAGCGCCGAAGGCGCTCCGCGTGGGGCTCGCAATGAGTGCTAAAGGTGATCAGTGTAATGCAGGAAAGTTGAAGTACGCGGGGGGAGAGGCTCGCAATGTGTGCCGAAGGTGCTCAGAGGGCCAAAAGCCTCACATTGTGTGACAAACAATGCCAGCCTTACAATTTTAATCCCATCATTTTTGACGGGCAATTCCGAAGGCGCTCATTGCGGGGCTTGCGATGAGCGCCAAAGGAACAGCATTCCCAGTCTTCAAAATGTATTCCTGTCATTTTTGATGGGCATTTAGCTAGTAGCCAATTAAGAATTATTAAAAGTCCCTTCATCAGATTATAGTTTGCTTAATGTTTTTTTTTTTTTTAGTCCAGTAAGCACAATACTGGGATACTAAGGTGCTCCAAACTCCTTTGTCTTCATTTAAGTTACTGTTCTATTGTAATGGCAGAGGAATGGTCTATAAAAGTTGTGTAATACTATACTGTAGAAATATATGGATATAGTATGTAAAACTAACAATGTAGCAAGTGCGCACAGAGTTCTTAAGGTTTTTTTTTGTTTCATGCATTTTTATAGGAGCATGTTTTTTTGATTGAAAAATAAAATAAGCAAAATCTGTTAATTTCTTCAAATGAACAGGACATGCAGAGAGCATACACAGTTCTGTAGATTAATTGCTCTTAGGGGCTTGCCCTATCAGTCAATTACAAATATAAATACATTGTTGTGCTCTGACACATTCATTTGGAAAAAAGTAAACATAGTATCAAATAGGTTTTCTTTGTTGCTTCCGGGTATCTCTGTGAATGTTTAAAGCAAACATTTTAAATTGTGTGGCTGTTACTCAGTTTATCCTTAAAACATTTGGTATCCATTTTCAAGATAAATAACTACTTATAGGTTTGCATAGGCAATTGGCGGTTCCCTGGTAGTCAAGTGGTTAGGATTTGGTGCTTTCACCTCTGTCACCAGAGTTCAATTTCAGTCAGGGAACCCACCACCCTGAAGCGATGTAGAGTTGGGCCTGGTCAGTACTTGGATGGGAGACAACCTAGGAATACCTGGAGCTATATGCTGTAGCCCACTGGAGAAGGAACTGGCAACCCACCCCAGTATCTCTGCTATGAAAATCAAGTGGATCAGCATGGTGTGTTGTGGTCCATGAGATCACGGAGAGTTAGAAACAACGCAAACGCACACATTGGCACTTTGAGATGACACTGTTTCAAGGTTCATTTATATGTATTCAAAAATATCCATGTAGAAGAAAGGTTGGATGCTTTTTATATTTAACTTAGGAGCTTGCGAGATCTGTGAGTAACCATGAAACGTTATTGGGAGCCTAGTTTATATCAGAGCTGGCATTTCTAACTGAAATTTAGGAGCCATCCAGGATAGTTCGGAGCCTGCCAAAGTTTAAGGGGCCAGGGAATGAAACGTGTGTGTCATAAAATGTACAGCATAAGTTTACTTTCTGAAGGAAGACCTCAAACTTTAATTGGATAGAAAATATTTTTTTACAAGCAAATAATAATTTAAGTCCAAAGAGGTTTAGACAGAATGATTTTCTGAGATCACACCAACTCTACCTTCCACATGATGTTACAGCATTTTCCATCTGTGATCTACTCTAAGACCAATTTTATTTATTTTAATATGAAATATGTTGCAAAATATTTACTGTAGTACACTTTTTTTGTAGTAAATTCATGCGTTTACAAATCCCAAGAGCCAGGTTCCTTAAAACTTTTCATTCCTATCTCTTTAGTTGGTATGCATTGTATATTGGAGGCTGAAAAAAATGTACACCAAATTTAGGCGCCAACCTGAATACTAAGGAGTTAGCCAAAATGTCCTTAGGAGCTAGGGAATAGTGCATGTCTAAGTTATGTATACACTACTACACTGTAGTAAATATAGAAGATGTTGATATAATAAAAAAATCAAATACTTTATTTAACCGTCAAAGTACATGTATACCTGAGATTACGCCACAATCTTAAAAACTTCTATTTAAGCCTTGAACTTTTGTGTTCTTTTTTTTTTTTTTTCTACTTCCTTTTTCTGGTTCATTGTTCTAATGATCTATGCTTCCTGTATGAAAATGAAATGGTTATAAAGTTGTTTTACTCTATCAATGTGCATCCTCCGTAATGATCTCATTGCTGTGTAACAGGGTTACATCAGATATGTTTGCTTTGTAATTTTGCAAATCACCTACAATGATGATGTGTGTTTTTTTTTTTTTTTTTTTTTATGTCTTCAAGTTCTCATGTCTCCTATTTTTTTTTCTTTTTCACTCCAGAGAAATGAAACCCTTAGACAAAACATACATGTCTTCATAGTCAAACAATACACCAGTGGAATCTGCTGGGATAAACATATTACATGAAAAACCCTTTGTCATATTGCATTGTTAGGTATCCTGGTATTTATTTATTTATTTATTTGTTCATTTTTATTATTATTTAAGTAATCATTGCATATGCACATGAGACCATGCAGGTAACTAGCTCATTTCTTTTTATTTCCAAGAACTATGCTTGATTGAGTACTTTAATCTATTTTCTGTTGTCACATCACTTCCTCAGACCTGAATCATGAGGGAGTGTGTTTTGGCTCGCTCTGAAGAGTGTGAGGGGTGAGCAGATAGCCATTGTAAAGATCATAATTGCATAAGATTGAAATAAACACCCTTCCCCTCCCGCTGTATCATGGATCACTCGAGGGTCCTGCATAGGCATTATAACTTTTTTTTTTCTTTCTAATAATCTTATATATAATTTTTACTTTTTTCCTGCTTTTGATTTGGACTTGTGTGGTAGTTTTTTTTTTTTTTTTGTAAAATAATATTTTTATATGGGAGTATTATGCATATATGATTTTCTTCTAATTGTTTGTTTGTATTTCCCTGTTGCTCCATCCTTATTCAATAGGTAGTTTTTTCATAAAAAGAATTATGGAATTAGATAAAATCCTGTGTAAGTTTGAGACTTACAGCAAAATGTTGTCCCTATATGTTAAGCCCATGCATGAAATGTGGGTGTTAATAAATAACTAGAATGTTATTTTATTCATGGAGGAAAAGAGGGGAAATAGTCAGACCAAGCAAAAATGAAATAAATAAAATACCCTGTGAATATGCAGTGGAGGTGAAGATTAGATTTAACATGGTAGATAAAATGCTTGAAGAACTTTGGACTGAAATGTGTCACATTGTCCAGAAAACTGCAACAAAAGGATATTCCCAAAAGAAAACTAATAGGACAAACCGGATGTCTGATGAGGCTTTGAAAGTTACCCAGGAAAGAAGCGAAAGTTAATAGATAGATAGCTTTATCAAAATGAATGCAGAATTTTTGGAGGATAGCAAGAAGAGACAAGGAGACATCTATAATCGGCAATGTAAAGTAGTAGAAGAAGATAACAGAATGGCAAAGTCCAGAGATCTCAAAGAAAATTGGGCATCTCAGAGGAGACAAAAATGTTAGGGAGTTAACAGAATCAGATCCGATAGAGGTGGCAGGAATACACTGAAGATCTATACAGGAAGGGTCTTCACAGCAATGATAACCTCAGTAGTTTGTACAATGAGCTGGAGCCAGATATTTTGGAGAGTGAGATGGGCCCCAAGATTTCTTGCTGATAACAAGGCTGCAGAGATGATGGAATCCCTGGTGAACTATTCAGAATCCTACGTGTTTCTTGCCTTAGGCCAACACATTTTGGAAAACTCAACAGTAGCCAATAGACAGGAAATGGGTTGTCTACATGGCAATCCCAAAAAATGCAGTGCCAAAGAGTGCTCCCATTATCAAACCATTGCATTCATTTCACATGCCAGCACAATGCTTGCTTCTTCAAGCTTTGTTAAAACAATATATGGACCAAGAACTACCAGATGTGCTAGCCGGGTTTCACAGGGGCAGACAAGATAAAATTGACAATATCCACTGGATTAATAGAGAAACATTGATTCCAGAAAACATTTAGTAATACTTCATGGACTATTCTAAAGTCTTTGACTCTGACCGTATCGGACCATATCTCATCTGCCTCCTGAGGAATCTGTATGTGGACCAAGAAGCCATGGTCAGAACC
The DNA here is from genome assembly GCA_027410445.1 of Discoglossus pictus. Lineage (NCBI taxonomy): Eukaryota > Metazoa > Chordata > Amphibia > Anura > Alytidae > Discoglossus > Discoglossus pictus. The sequence continues at coordinate 118,736,885 of CM050165.1, read as the reverse complement.
AAACAAGCTTATATATTTTCACCTTATTTACCCAACTTATAAGCAAAATACATCATGAGAGAGTTAGGCCATAAAGAAGGCTGAGCCGCATTGAATTGACTCCTTTGAATTAGGGTGTTGGAGAAAGCTGCTTGGACTGCATGAAGATCCAATCTATTAATACTACACAAAATCAAGCTCAACTGTTCACAGGAAGGATTGACTGAAGCTAAAGCTCAAATATTCTGGCCATATCATGAAAAGACAGGATTCTCTAGAGAAGACTGATGCTGAGAAGGATTGAAAGCACGCAAGGGCTGTGACAAAGGCAGAGATGGATAGATGAGGTCATTATAGCAATGAACATGAGTTTGAGGGAGCTGTGGTCCATAAGGTCAGTCGAGCACTACTAAACGGTTATCTGGTATGGATGTTATGTGCATTGTTCTATGAATGTATGTTCTCTCCTGTCTTACAAAGCAATCTTGTTTACTTAGTCTTATTTACAGTTTCTAAGGAAGGGAGAGTTTTTCATAACCTATTGGTAAAAACTTGATTTCCATGTTAAGACTTTTCTTAGTTACCCTGCTTCAACTTGTTATAATTTTGGTTTCATGTGAGATAATGAGGTTTATTTATCCAGATCTCCTAATTTTAACTCCATTTATAGTAAAATGAGAACCGGTGTAATGTTTTTTAAAAACCTCTCCCCAGAGCTGAGAAGGGAAATGTTTTGTCTTCAGTGTGAATCATCATTTCACAGGATATATTTACCTATATTTCAATAGATAATCATGTTTTGTTTGTGAAACACGTTTCATAACTGGTTCATCCTCTTAAGCCAGAAATGCAACTAGTGCGAAACTTTTACCTTTTTTTACGTAATCCTAGTAGTATTGGGAGGGAATAAATTTGGCATAATAATGGGCTTGTTCTTGCAGATAACAATCCATATTTGGCACACGAAAAACAATTTATTCTTGCATATATCATAGTTTTTGCATTTGCTGTAAAATTTTAAATGCTCTCTTGTTTCTAAGAAATTCAACAAAGTTATGCTTGTTGGCATGCCTTTTTTGTTTTTAACTTTATTTAGAAAAGGTGGAAAAAAAATGTTTTGAGAGATTTTAAATCAATGCCTATAAAGCTGTGTATTGTAATTTTTGCTTTGCTGACAGCAGTGTGGACAAGCCAGGCTAACTTTAAGATTGGAGTGGAGAAATGCTGACAAATCATGTTTCTTTTGTATGAGAGAAAGTAGGCTTTCTAGATTTCTGAACATGTATGTCCATATGAGACTCGAATCCTTTTAGAAAATCTTGCTCCTGCCTTCTTGGATTACAGGTTCATAATACTGCATTGGCTTGTTTTTAGTGCCTAAACTCAATGAAGCATGACTTGAATGCTTTATTATTATTATTATTATTATTATTATTATTTGTATTATTATTTTTATATATATATATATATATATATATATATATATATATATATATATATATATATATTTTTTTTTTAAGAAGCTTGATATTGCATGAACAATCTGTTTTTATTTTCATTTTGATTGATTCCTGCATTTTTCCTTAAACTTGTATATTGCTAGTAAGGTTTTAAAGTTATTTTAATTAAAAATTTACATTCTACAAAATTGCATTGTACAGGCGCGGGAACATAACCCCTGCAAATGCCTTAAAAACTGCAAATAACAGTCTGCATATCTGCTGAGATTTAGCAGTGAAATGGTTAACCCAGTTCAGCTCTCTTGTCTCCTTCCCCTACTCCAGTCAATAGGCAGTGCAATAGATTGGTTTGTGGACACTCTGTTGCAGTGACGCCATGATGTAGAAGGGAAACTTGCTGTACTGTATTTTCTTAAGGAGCTTTTGTTTTTTGAGTGCTTATTTTATTGTGATTATTTGTGTGAATATTACTGAACATGTAGAAATACATACAAATCCATATGAAAATGGGAGCGACAAAAACATGAATGTGAAATCCGTGAATGACGAACGCGTGAATGTCCAGGGTTGCCTGTATAATATCATAAACAACATATTTTATTTCAATATATAATGAAGTGGAGTAACTAACTGCATAATTCATACTTTTATAATAATTACATTTTGCCTTCTCCGCCTATCCCATATCATTTACGCCAGGATTTTTCCCCACGATTCCCTGTGAATGGCTGACAAACAAATCGAGGACTCTCGCTCCTTATAAAGGGTGATGTGGTATTGTAATAAAAGTCTAATCCACTAACTGTATGTATTAAACATGTAATGCTTCCCATAATCTATTATTCATTATTTTATCCAAGGCTTAATAAATAAAGGTTTCTGAAAAGATGACAAGAGCATCAAAATGTGTTTGTGTGTGTTTGTATTTGTCCTGCAGTATTCTAGGCTAGAACAGGGATAATCAAGGTCGGCTCTAGAGAAACAAATAGGCTTGTATTTCCCTTTCCTCAGTCATCCACATTGATTCTTTCACAGCCCAAAAATCCTGTAATTTTGGGGTTCTGTCTAGAACAAGGCAACATTTAGTTTAGAAAATATTTAATAATGTGTACTCTAATCTAGCTGTCAAACATTTAAATGCCTATGGGCAGAGACTCTCCCTGTCTTGTTAGTGAGTTTTCATTTTTAACCAACCCTGATATTTTCTACATACTTTAAAAGATCTATTTTGAAAAGATCTACTTGGGGATTTTAGGAATGAAGATGTAATATAAAATGGTTCATTTCTGGGTGTAAATACGGGCACAGGCATTTATTTTGTCAGCCATTACTAGGTTGCTGTCTTGATCTATCTTTTCCTTTTACTAGTTCTCATTAAATCTCCCTCACATTTGATTCATTATTTAAATTAATTTGCTTGCATGTCCAGTTTGTATATAGTTTTTTGGACTTACTCCCTCCTTTCCTAATACATCTCCCGTCTATTAATCAGACCAAGGATTTGTGACAATTTGTGTAAGCATTGCATTATTTTATTAACAATAATTCTGCCACAGTCACATGTGTTGGAGAGGCAGGTCCTTGTGTGGCTGCTGTCCTCCCTAAGTAAGGTATCACAGGGTTAACCAAACAAAACCAAATGTAAGTCTAAGGTCTACATCTATACGTGGCGTGTAAAAGGTTCTGATAACTTCTACGTTACCTCATACGTTTCTTACATTTTCAGCCCCTCTACACACCACACAGAAACATTTTTTAGATATCTTGCTTTTTTGTGTAGGAAAAATAGCTAATCAAATGTGTGTTTTTAATGCTTGTTTTAAAAAATAATCCAGTGATATGCCATGCTTGAAAATTAGGCAATGTATCCCTCATATGCGGAGTGTTTGGTCTAATAACCTTTTTAATGATGAAGTATCTCATTTTCTCTTAAGTGGAATGGAGGGGTTGAGTTAGGAAGAGAGGCTAACCAAATGTTTTTTATTCTTCTATAGAAAAAAAGCACCTTCAACTTGATTTGAACTTTTCTTGCCCAGACACTGACATTGTAGCCCCTCTAGGTTTGAGGGAAAAGGTTTCACCTCATTATGAAGAACCTGTTTCTTTATTGAGGGCTGTTAAATTGTGGTATTTGTTAAAGGAGATAGTGACCGCATATTAAAAAAAAAAAAAAAGTATAAAAGGTTATGTCTATTAACTAAGACTAGTTGGATATTGATTGCTAGTTGTTGGGATCAGGAGGGTCTTCCCAACCTCTATTACTATGTATATTTTCTTTTGAGGCTGTTTCTGGTTCAGGAATGCTGTATTTGTTTGATGCCAACTAATAACTTATTTGTAATGAAAATGGGGTAACATTCGTTCATTACGGGACAGTAGCCTCAAGAGGCTCAAAACACTAATGAAATTTCAGCCAATACATTTTAGAAGGGTATTCAAATGTTTGTGCCATGATTGCACACTTTGTAATCCTGTCAATGACTCATACCAGTATCCATTAAGCAGATCAACAATAGTGAAAGTGATTACTGCATTAGAACATTATTTTACTTTAAGAAATCTATTCTGTGGTATTTTTTTTTTTTTTTTTTTTTTTTTAAAGCACCCTCTGAATTCCTATCATTTTTGCATTGACTGTCTACATTGCTACATATGTGATCTAAAGAAAAAAAAAAAAGTAACTTCAGTTCTAAACAGTCTACAAAACCATGTTTGCACACCCCTACGTTCTTCAGTTTAGGCATTTTCACGTGTATGGTGGACAAAAGGTTTGCTCTGTTTAATCACAGTGCATATTGCATACAGTTGTTTTTGTATTTTTGTATTTTATTTTTTTTGCAGTCTTGTGCAGGTTTCAGGACACATCTGCTGTTGTGTTTTTTATTTTTTATTTTTAATTATGATGATTATTATTGTTTTTATTTTTTATTTTAATATATGCTATAATCGGTCTTTACTATTTGATCCTTTCTTGCTTGGCCATTACGTCCCCACCAGTGCGGCAGTAATTTTAACTAATTTAAAGGGATGTGGGACACAGCTTTTTTTCCCCAAACGGATTTGTGAGAGCACATTTTAAACATTCCAAAATTTGTTCAGCATCTGAAAATATAGAGTAAAATCTTTTAAACTTAATTTAAACTTACTGAAAATGCAGAACATACTTTAGTCTCATTTGGCTGAAAGGATATGCCCTCGAGCAGATCAACTTCTAAATAACTGTGTGCTTATTTGGGGGGAAAACACTGACCGATTACCATATACCCTCTGTCATGATTTTATTGTTTAAGGTCTCATATTGCCAGTAGTTTTATGAATATGGCTAAGGGAGCATGACATTATTGCATTGGTATTATGTGTTGTTGCCTGTACATGGTTATTTTGTATTCTAGTTATAATATATTATGTGGGAAAATGTTATATAGAACATATGTGGAGTTGGTAAAAATGCTCTGCATAGAAGTTAGCTGCAGATCATTGCACACTCACACATACATACCTTTGGTCAAGACAGATGTATGTACTTCAAGTAGTCCTAAGCAAACACTTGAGTTTAACATAAAGGTATCTTCACTAGCCAGCTATAGGTATCTGGTGAATTTGATCTCAAGAGCTTAGATAGCCCAAGGTGCAAGTCAGATGGGCTGACATCACACATACACAAGGGTGTGGTATTGGAGAGTACAAATATGTTGTTTTGATCATTCAATAAAGGTTGAGAGAGCGTTTTCACATATCCACAGTGTGAGACTATTTCTGTGTGTTGTATCCTGACTTGGGGAGTGGTCTCGCCATGGGCCACTAATAACCTGTATGCAATATTCTCTGCCTGTACCTTTTGGGCCTTGCCCTTTTCAGAAGCCATATTTTGTGCCACAGAGAATATGAACTACATGATTCTGTTGGGGTAGGTTTAAACTAGGTTCATATCAAGCCCCCTTGAAGAAGCACATGGGGGCCCTCTTTTCTGATACAATGGAAAAGATATTTACGTGTGTGTCTCTATATTATAATAAAAAATTAAATAAAAAAAAGTAGCCAGGTAATGGAGTTGTTTGTCTTATATCCCAGAAGTAGGGTAAACATGACTCATTAATTTCGACAAGTGTTGCTTGCTGTTCTGACCTGTTGTAGACGTGTACACAGAATACACTTTCCAGCAAACACGGGGAAAGAGTGACTGGAGTATAAGCCGAGGGGGGGGGGGGGGGGGGGGGGGGGCTTTTCAGCCTTAAACTCGGCTTATACTAGAGTATATACGGTATCACCATAGCCTCGTGAAGTGAAGCGAGCCATGTACGACGCACCACTTAGGCTGGATGAGCGCCGAAGACTTTCATATGTGGAGCGAGCAGTGTACGGCGCAGGACTTAGGCTGCCTCACAATGAGCACCGCAAGCAGGAGAGGCTTGCAATGAGCGCCAAAGGCGTTCATTGCGATCCCCGCAATGAGGCTTGCCATGCGTGCCAAAGTTGATCAGTACAAAGCAGGAAACTTCAAGTACCCGGGGAGAGGCTTGGGATGAGCGCCGACTGTACTCGGAGCAAAAGCCTCACATTGTGTGGCAAACAGCATTACTAGCCTTACAATTTTAAACCTGTCATTGATGGGCAAGTAGCTAGTTTTAGCAATATTGGTAAGAAGCAGTGCATTGACTCTGTATTGCACTGGGGTATGTTGATGCATTAAACTGAAGCAGTCTGAAAAGGTCACACCAATAATTATACATACAAGTATAAAATAAATCCATATAATGTGGTGAAAATGTTCTATTCATAAAGACAAAGCCTGTTGTGCAAAAAAGAATAAGTATCCAATATATTAAGTTATTTTTATATTAAGCAAGCCATAAAAAGGAATAGTAAGTTGTCTCCAATAAAGTTTACTTCATATGCGGATACTGAGCAATATCAGGAGGTTTTTCTCTAGCATTCTATTGTTAAATTTCTAATTTTAAAAATAAAGGTTAATTTTTATTAAAATCATGTACCATTTTGTGGGAACAATAATATAAGCTATTAAAGGTGCTCTTTTTTTCTGTCAGTCTTTTTATGTCTGACGTGTTGCCAGTTTGTGACTGTTTATTCATTTATTTACTAAATTGTTTCAAAGTTGGGTACAGGATTCATATTTTAGGTGCCGTGGATGTCTGAATTAGTCGTGCTAGTCCCATATTTCCGGTCTTGCATCTTCAGCCTATTAACCAATTTCAACATCGTTTTTGAATGCACATCTATAAGAACATAGTTACTGTTAACTTTTATTTTACTGATCAGGCTAGATGAGCAGCAAATGCTTTTGCCTTTAGTTTGGTTTTTCTTTACTAAACTTGAACATCAATTTTCCTGCATAAAATACATTTGTGTAGTGTGTTATGATGTACTCTTGCATGCGTAATACAAATGGAAAAATAACTATTCCTGTATACAGTGATGCCTTTTTTTCAAAGGTTGTCACTCCTTTTGGCAAATGGAAAAAAGGCAAAGTTTTCCCTTTTCTACTGTACTTACTGTATAAGCAGAGTTTTAATGCTAAAAAGTGCCCCCTTGGCTTATATTCTTTTTTATATTGGCGATAATTGGGTCTTTTTTTTTTATGTGTATTTTTTTTCAGGAAGGGGAAACTTGCTAGACCACCATATTTTTCCCAGTTTATTAGTTTGTGTATCCCTGCCGATGGCTAATCCTTCATGGCTCTGCATCTAGTTCAAATTTAGTGTATTTTTAGAATATCACATTGCGCTCAGACAGAATGAACCATAAAATGACACACAAAATATTATCTGAAATGAGTGTGAGAAAATACTCTTATAGTGATGGGAAAGGGCTTTGTTCAGAATTCTGAGGGATCAGTTTTCTGTAAACTTGCAATTTTATGCAAGACGTTCATATTTAATCCACTTTCAGTACTTTCGCTTCAGGCTTTTTTCCTGCTGTATGTGAAAAGACTGATAAAATTCATGCATGACAAATGTTAATGATGGTAAAACCAGACTCTGTTTGCTAAAGTGCTAGTGCTCCAGCATCATTACTGGTAGTTAATATTTCATATTTTAAAAGGCAGAGAATGCCTATATAACATGCGCAATAAGCGGTGAAAGCAAGAGGCATGCACCTATGCCAGTATTTGAAAACAATATTTATTTACAGGGACTGCCAATTATAGTGGACACTTGGTACTTGTCGTTTATTCCAGAAGGCATGCCAAGTGGCAAAAAGGAAGCGTATCAAAGTTCCCATAAGGATTAATGTAAATTTACTCCTACAAGCGCAACAAGTCAAAATGTATAGAATACTAAATTCGACAAGTTGAGTTTGACTAGTTACAATATATTACCCCAATCCTTTTACTTTCGTTTGGTGTATGGGGACTTTTTTTTTTTTTTTGGTTACAAAGTATTAAACTTTTGCAATAACTCTTAAATGACCACTGCACTAAAAAAAAAAATTATATGTTTGAAAACGGTCTACATAAAAGTATAATTAGGCAGGAAATGTCATACAGCAATTTTAATTTGAAAAAAATACATTTGATGCGGCTACTAGAACCTGTTATAAATCTGATACATTGGGGGTCATTGTACCCTCCTTCTGCCCTTGTACCTCCACTGATATCCAAAATATACACCCTTGTGACTAACCTCTGAGGAAGTTATGTAACAAAAGCAAAATGGATCAATATATTAAGTCTTAAAACTTTTTTTTATAGGAAAATCAGAATTTTTTATGTACATTGCTTACACAACTAATATTGTTTATTACATACTTCACGAACAAGTGTTTTTTTTTTTTTTTTAAATGTATTAATTTTTTAACTTTAGTGGTTCTTTGATGTCAGAGCTGAATAAAGCCAGTAAACTGTTAGGTATCTGTATGCACATTCCCTACCTAATAACTGTTTGATGTCTTTGCTCCTCTGTTTGATTTGAAATTGGAAATTTTTACATTTTGAACCAACTACAAATGTGTGTTTTTGTTTTTTTAAGAGTACATTCAGGCAATCCTCTTGAGGTTCTACCGGATCCTGCCCTCTTTCATTCCTCACATACAATCACTCACAAAATCTTGTCTTTACCTAAAAAAAAAACATCTTACACAAAACGTAACTAAAATTCAAATCCACTCTCTCCCCATTTCCCGCCTTGACTACTGCAACTCTCTCCTTGCTGTCTCTCTCCACTCCAATACATAATGAACACCTCCATTAGACTCCTCTACCACACTCAACACTCTGTGTCTGCAGCACCTCTGTCAGTCTCTCCACTGGCTTCCCATAGCCTCAGGAATACAATTTAAAATCATTACCCTAACTTCTAAAGCACTCTGCAATAGTCTGTCCCCTTATATCTCTGCCCTCATCTCTAAATACTCCCCAAACCACCCTCTTTGCTCTAACGACCTTGTTTCCTCCTCTCGCGCCCGCCTTCAGGACTTTTCTTGTGCTGCCCCTATTGGAACTCTTTGCCCCAGTCTAATAGACTATCCTCCTCCTGCCTCAAAACTGCACTAAAATCACATCTGTTTAAAGAAAGAAATCACGAGAGGCCTTCATATACACATCACATCTATTATCCTTCTTCTATACCTCAGCCTTACCCTTTAGCAATTACTGCACTAATAAAAAAGCATTTCAATTGATTTCAGTGTGATTATAACTCCTTTTTCTCTTCATTGGAGTAAACATTTTATTTATTCATGGCATGAATCTGATGTATCAAATATCTCACTAGAATATTATTTTGCTCTCTAAAGGGTCTAGATTAAAATATCACAACAGTGTTCGTAGCATTCATTAGTGTGTACTAATTGGATTGGAAGGTCTTTTATTAGATTATCATTTCTTCTGTGGTCTCAAAACAATTAATACCTTTTGAATAGTTGAGCACTTAAAAGAAACGTTTGTGGTGGATGTTGTATGAGTCACTGATTTTGATATTCATGAATCTGTTTATTATAGTGTACTAGATTATCCTCACGAACCAGCTTGTCCATGTTTGTTTAATGTAGGGGCTGCATGCTTTAATTGTAATCATGATTACATTACATTACTAAGAATATCATGGACAGAGAAAAGGTGATCCACATTAAACAATGGACTTGAAAGAGAAACTGGCCCTCAATCTAATCTTATAAAATGTATATCTACAATTAGTAAAACATTAAACGTGTCACATATAACTACTTTAATTTGATATTGTCTCTGTAATGTATCTATACAGCTTGTCTGTGGAGGTGAAGGTTGTCATGTCATTTTATACTTCCCCCATGACCTATAGCACTGCTCTACTTCATTGCCTCCATATAGTATGAAGTTCCTAAAATACAAATTGTACCTCCTTGGGTCTGCCTTTTGCAGTTCATGAAGACAGTCTGTAGTACTGGCTGTGCAATGTCTCATACTAGGCAATAAGTGATCGTGTCTCCTCAGCATGTTGCAGAGATTTTGCTTGAATGAGGAGCCATTTTGTCCTTATGTGAAAAGCAGCCCAAGAGTCAAGAAGTTATTCTTAAAGTGCATGGCTATAGTTTATATTAGCCATTTACCGCTTGACCATAGAGAATGCAATCTTAGTGACAGAAATGTGTCAGAACCGGCTTCGAGTAGATAGCCATTTCAGTGGTGGTCTAGTTATCACTGAAATAATGTAAACTGCTATTGCGATTTACAATACAAAATATAGCCCTTGCTCAATCTAACAATTATTGCATTTCGGTGGATAAAACCCACATAAAACAGTATGTCTGGGAGGAAGATAATATGAGGAGAACCACCATTTCCCCAATTCAGGCTTCAATGTAGTATGTGTAAAGGCTATTGCTCATTCCTTTCTTCTGCACAATTTAGACATATGTTTATATGTGAAATGTCAAAGTGCCCTGATGAGGGGGGTGAGAGGTCTATATGCAGGTCTATCCTTGCATATCTGATATATGCATCAACTATCCGGAATGTATTTAATATGAAGCTTTATTACTCTTACTTGTAGGATCTACTCAATATTCAAGATTATATACCTGTCTTCAAAAATGTAGCTGTTGTAGATGGAGTTTTGCAATATACTGTTGAATGTGCCATATGGTCTGGACAGCAGAGACTCTTTCTGTCTACACCTTCACTTGCTAAACTATTGTATGCAATTTTGCCATAATGTTCTGCAAGTAAAAAAAACAAAACATTTCCCATTATTACTGGAGAATTTTTATTAAAGCCTCTCCTCTCATGAATACCCCATGAAAGATAGAGGAGTGAGTTTTTGTGCTCTGTGTGAGTAGATGAGTAGTAGATCTTGTACATTTATGGCCATAATTGCAATGTATCCGTGTTTTTTAAGAAGGTAAAAAGTATTCATAGTTTTATTATTCTGCATTAAACATTCAGCCATTTATTGACTTTTATATATATATATATATATATATATATATATATATATATATATATATATATATATATATATATATATATATATATATATATCCAAGTATTTTTTTTTTTTTTTCTTGTTGTTTTAAAATTTTGTCATCATTGGAAAATGCTAAGCTATTTTGGTTTTGCTGTAGAGGAGAGGAACAAACTAAAAACTTCCACATACCAAAGAAACAGTCGCAGTAGTTATCTACTACATTGGCAAACTATGTAAGGAATGCTGCATGAATAGAGCCTGTGTAAACATACAAAGCCTCCCTGAAGCAAATCTCTGCTTTAAAATTAGATCCCATATCTCTGTACTGAATATCAGCTCTTGCATTGCTTTGCAGGAATAGGCAATAATTAATTTCCTGTGTGGAAATATCTGGATAAGATCACTTGTGAGTGTATGGGTTCTGTATTACATTCAAATGAAATAATTCTGCTTCCTATCTTATAAGCTAGCTTCGCTTATAAAGGGTGAATGTAAATATTTCATTTAATTATTTTTTAATCGCATTTAAAATTATAATATGTAGCAGTTAATTCTTATCATTAAACAAATTCCCGTATAAGAAGCATTGCATTGTTGGTTTTATTGTGTTTTTTTTTCAGATTATAGAAAGAAAATAGCTTTGTAATTCTTTGTTTTTAAGAACCCTCTAGTTCTGTATTCACAATATACTCTTTTGAAGAACTGTACTTTTTATAATCGGTTTATTAGAAAATAAAACAATCCTGATATATAACCTCTTTTTTTATATGCAGTAATGTAAAAACTTCTATGTGCGACAATGGAAGTGACTGCTAGATGATAGGTGGTTCCCATAGAACTAATGGAAAGTTAATACATTTAGGATACACGCACTACAGAAAACATGACTCTAAAGGGAATCCATTTACACATTACATATTAAGATTTTAGATGCAAATTTTTAAACCCTAAAATATTTTTGCACACTATCAAGTTGTCCCATTTTTCTATATAACAACCCTGATCTCAACAATATGTGCATTGAAAGTGTCTCCAGTTGTTAACAGAACACAACTGTCTTGGCAGCTGATCTTGCTGCGAGTGATGACTTATTTGTGCTCTCTTGGCTACTGTATAGTAACTTACATGCACAAATATTTATTTTCCCTCTTGGAATGCCAGACTTCTCTAATGTCAAATTGTTCTTTACAAGTGTGAATAAGTAGGATGGTGTTGATTGCATATGACTCTTATTCTGCATTTCACTGAAATAGTTTTACATTTCTGTGTTCGAGAAATGTAGTTTTATTACATTTTGCAAAGGAAATCTTACATTATTGTGTTCAAAGTACTCTACTTCATGTTGCCTAGTCTTCTCCATAGAGGCCTCTTGGTAACTGTATAAAATTACAAAAATTTACTTGTGAAACTGTATGGCAGAGACAAAAAGATATATATTTTAAAAATGAGTCCAAAATGGCAAACATTTCCGTTGCTATAGAAAAATATTTGAGTGAGATATATATTCCAGGCAAACCCCGCTTAACGCTACCCCGCCGAGAGCGGGTTTGAAATAACATGCTCAGTTTCGAATTCCCTGTATAGTGCAAGCTCTTGTCTTAAAGCCTTTTTTTAAACTTTTGAGAAGGTCCTCTCGAAAGCTTGTCATATACTGCAGTACTCCTGATTATTCATCTAGATATATCATTCACAGCTACCTCACTATCACATATATAGTTGTGAGCGTACGAGTTGTTGCTAACGCTGCGGGCTCGCTACGCGAGTCGCGGCCCTCGCGAAGCGAGGGCACTGCCCGAGGGTCTCAGTTGCTGCCATGGAGCGCCGAAGGCGCTCCATGCCAGCAACTGAGGACCCTCGCGAAGCGAGGGCCTCAGTTGCTGGCATGGAGCGCCGTAGGCGCTCCATGCCAGCACCTGAGGACCTCGCAAAACGAGGGCCGCAGTTGCTGGCATGGAGCGCCGAAGGCGCTCCTTGCCAGCAACTGCGACCCTCGCAAACTTCACGTCGCAACCCAAACAGTACGACACACACATTACGACACTCGCAAACAACATACGACACACGTTCACACACATTACGGACTCGCAACACTCGGACGCAACTCGCGAACATTACAAAATGTCAAACACAATACATACACACACCACATACATAAAAAACTTACCTACACCAAGAGGGAGCACCCAGCACCTCAAAAATACAACTTACACCTCGATTTTACTTCAAATAAAACAGTTTAGAGACTAAAAAGAAAACGAAGCGAGAGAAAAAATGGCCGCCGAACAAAACGAAAACGAGGCTACAGCACTCTAAACTCGCAAAACACCACAAGAAACTCGCAAAACACCACAAAACACCTACGGATATTCCGATACAAACGTATAACACACATTACTCGCCATTTCTCGCCAATGCGGAAGTACACGACTACGCTAACGGTTTGGGCTCGCGCACGCACAGTGTTACACTGCACACATTCAGCACGCTTACACAGCAGATCCACACCACTAATGCTGCAGCAACATCAAAACACATTCACAGCTCTTCCACACAATGCTTTAAAATAGGTAAAGTATATTCATTTATTAATGTATTATATATTTCATTATTACACACTAAACAGCATTAGCTACCTTACAATTTCATTGCCGTCATTTTTTGACGGGCAATTCGCTAGTATATATATATATATATATATATATATATATATATATATATATATATATATATATATATATATATATATATATATATATATATATATATATATATATATATATATATATATATATATATATATATATATATATATATATATATATATAAAATCACATACACACATACCGTATTGGTCCGAATATAAGCCGCACCTTTTTTCCGATTTTTGAGCTTGCGAGTTACGGGTGCGGCTTCTATTTGCGAACGCAAAATTACTGCCGACTTGCTCAATTGCGAGTTAAGGGTGCCGATTTTCGTGCTTTAGACTGCGGTATTGAATAGTGATTTTACGGTTTTAGTGATTCTAACATCCTGTAAGGCCTGTAACCTGCAAAAAAAGCTACAGTGCTAATTAGAAAGCCTGTTTCTTGCAATGGCTGATCACTTTGAGAGTCTTCTTCTCTCCAATTTTACGGGTGCGGCTTATATGCGGACCAATACTATATATAGCGATTTTATGGTTTTAGTGAGATATATATATATATATATATATATATATATATATATATATATATATATATATATATATATATATATATATATATATATATATATATATATATATATATATATATATATATATATATATATATATAATCACTAAAACCATAAATCGCTATTCAATACCGAAAATCGGCACCCTTAACTCGCAATCGCGCAAGTCACCAGTAATTTTGCTTTCACGAATAGAAGCTGCACTCGTAACTCGCAAGCTCAAAAATCGTGAAAAAGGTGCGACTTGTATTCGGACCAATACGGTATGTATGTATATGTGTAAATATATATGTATGTGTGTGTGTGTGTGTGTGTGTGTATATATATATATATATATATATATATATATATATATATATATATATATATATATATATATATATATATATATATATATATATATATATATATATATATATATATATATATATATATATATATATATATATAAAATCTCCTTCTATCCAATCCATCCTAAAAATTACGGCAATAGAATTGTAATGCAGGTAATGCTGTTTGGTACACAAAGTAAGTATTTTGGGGAGTATCTTCGGTGCTCATTGCGAGCCTCTCCCCTGGTTTAGTTGTGGTCGTGTAAACACTGTTGGCGCTGCTTGTGAAGCACGCGCTGAGCACCTTTTAGCGTGCCCTCAGTTTTATTCCTTCGCTATTGGTTTGCAATTTGTCAGACCTCTCTGCTGTGTTCTGCCCATCTTGTATGACCCTACATGGTCAGCTTATTTAAGGTACATGGCCCCTCCCCATGACATGATAGTGATCCAGAAAGGGATATAATAAATTCTGTATCTATTTGCTTGTATGTACATTATTTTATTAAGAAGTGCTTAATAAGCTCTACTTTTACTGACTAAAATCAAACAATATTGTCCCTGTATGGATCTGAACACTGCAGTGTAGTGTCCTAGCCTATCAGGGACCACGTCTGCGGCATGTTGCTGAGAGATGATGAAGATTTGCTGTACTTTCTGTGTCTTATACGAGCCAGAGTCTGTGTCTTTGTGAGCTGCAGAGGGCAGACCCATAAAGGGATTATTTGATTTTAGGCACTAAATAAAAGCTTGTTAGCATTTTTCAAGAAATGAAAGCATATGCAAATATATAGGTATATTATACAGTAAGCAAAATCCAGAAACCTTCCACATCTTTTTAATCTTCTTTTAAAGTGAATAGTCGTAACCCACAAGTAATTTTATTTTTATTTACAGTAGTTGAGGTTAATTCTACTGTGTGTCTCTATAAAGTAATGTTCTTTTTTTTTTCTAAAGATCTTATTTCTTTCTTCCTAGGCTCAAATAGCTTTCCTGCAAGGTGAAAGGAAAGGACAAGAGAACTTGAAAAAAGATTTAGTGAGAAGAATAAAGATGCTGGAATATGCTTTAAAACAGGAGAGGTAAGTGACAGATGTTTTTATTGTAGGTGTTCAGTATATTGATTCAAACATCAAATTTAAAAAATTTATATTTGGGAAATTAGTATGCTGGATTTATAACGGATTATCACTAATGTTGATGTGGGCTTTGATTATATGGAGTTTATATTTAAATAATAAGTTTATCTCATACGACGAATACACATTTTGCATGCATTAAAACTGCCTCTCTCCCCCTCTTGATTCCCCCCCCCCCCCCCCCATTGGCGCTTCCTACGGCACCAGCAGCATGCCTCTAAACTGCGTTGCGTTGGCCGGTGCATCTTAGTAAAGTCACACACGCAAGGGAAGGCAGTACAGGAGGAGTGCTGGTAGGAAGTGCCTCGCGATGGGGTGAGATCAAGATGGGCCAAGGGATGATCATGGATGGGCAGAGGGGAGAAGAAAGGGGGGGGTCAGGGAGGGTCAAGAGCTCCTGGAGGCTCCCAAATGCTCCAAAGTGTGTATGTGTGTGTGTATATTTGTGTGTGATGTAGGTGTGTATATGTGTGTGAAGTGTATTTGTGTTTGATTCAGAATATTTTTTTCTTGTTTTCCTCCTCTAAAAACTAGGTGCATCTTATGTGCAGGTGCGTCTTTTATGACAAAAAATACGGTAATTAGGGAAGGCTTGATAGGGAGGGGGGGGAAACGAATAGACCTTTTATTAAACTTTTACTGTGAATTTAAACAATATTTGTCAATGATTGCGCAGGCAATTTAAGCTTTTGATTGCTCCACCTCCTGAATGTAGCTGACGTGGACACCGTGGGCGAAGTGCCAAACTGAAACCTCTTTGAAACTCGCATTACTATAAGGGAGCAGTATCTAGCCATGTACAAATACACGTTCTAGTCACCACTCTCTATCATACTGTTATTTGTGCTCTGCCAATTAAGATTGCCCTTCTCCTTGGGCAACTCCTCTCCAGATACAACTTTTATTCAGGAGGTGGAGAGTCTGGGGCACACATTAAAATTAGTAATTGTTTTAAATGCACCATAAAAATTAAGTTAGACTAAAGGTCTAATACAAGGTTAGTAAAGGCTACCTAACTGTTCTTTAGGGAGCCCTTTATTAGACCAATAAAGTGGCCATTTAAAATATTTACCAATCTTCCAGTTACTTATTTAACCTCTTATATCCGTTGTACCTGCCTTTTATTTCTCCATCTAATACCCCATAAAGACACCTTCTAATCAAACTATGAAATGTTATAATTACTATACCAGGCTGCAGTGAGTTTACTTTCCCAGAGTGCTACTCTGCAGTACTGCCCGTTCTATTTCTCTGTAAGATGTGATGTAAATTTCACTTCGCACAAAGTCTTCACAGAATAGGGGCAGCACGAAAAAAGTCCTGAAGGCAGGAATTTGAGGAAGTGGGGAAAGGTGGAAAGAAAGATGTTAGCAGAATGAAGAGGGTGGGTGGGGGAGAATTTGGATATGAGAGCAGATATATAAGGGGTTGCAGTGTTGTTGAGGACTTTGTAAGTTCGGGTTATGATTTAAAATGTTATTCTGGAGGGAATCTAAAGCCAGTGGAGAGACTGATAAAAACGCTCTGCGGACACGGAGCGTTTAGTACGGTAGATGAGTCTAGCAGAGGCATTCATTATGGATTGAAGTGGTGACAATCTGGTGATGGGGAGGCCAACAAGAAGCGAGTTGCAGTAGTCAAGAAGATATATGATGAGAGAATGCATTACAATCTTGTCTTGTGTGAGGTAGAGACCTATTCTCTTCAAGTAGTTAAGTTGCATTATAGCAACTGTAAAAGAAGTCTTAGACCCTCTATTGTTGAGACTAGAGCAGATGTTCACCAAGTAACACCATATATTGCTTATTTCATCTGTTTTTCAAGTAGGGACAGCATTCTCATTTGGACAGATTATACGGTTTTGCATAGCTTTTTATTTTTACTTTGACAGCCTAATGGAATGTAACATGAATTTGCATGATATCAACACCACATTTTTTAGGCTTTTTTTTTTTTTTTTTTTTTTTTTTTTTTTACACAAAGCTGTATGATAAGCGCATGTGATGTGAATAGTTTTGGTACCTCAAAATTAGTAGGTGCACCTACAGCAGTGGTAGATAAATGGAACCTCCTTTAAGTGGAAGTTGTAGGGTCAACCACAGTTATAGGATCATTGTGACAATTGGTCCCTGTATGACTTATTAAATAGCTAAACTTCATATGGGAAAAGCAAAAAATGCACACTTTTCATTTTAGTGTTTTTTAAATGCAATTATTATTTTCTTTAGGGATCCATTTTGTTCCCCTCAACTGATCAGGTCTCCTTGTAAACTGAATTTACCACTAGCTCTACTGGAATCACTATCCACATTCCCATTGTGCATTCCACATTAGATGTAGATCAGCAGAAACCTAAATGGTAGAATTTACAGTAGTATAACTTCATATAAAAGTAATATAATAGCAGTTAAGATTTTTCTATTTACAATTTTCCAGACCTTCTTGTTACAGGTTAAGTTCTTATTATCTAGATCTTCTCAAAAAATGGATTTGCAGCTTCTTCATTTAAAATAAATAAAGTTTGAGACGTTTTTCACAAATATTTTCTTTATCTAAATATTTATTTCACTCCTTGACTAATGCACTGAACATTGGGCTTACCATACCATTAGTCTATTAAAAAATTGCTTACTTTTCTGAGGTGTTTTAGTTACTCTACAAAAATCTACCACTCCGGTCTGGGTTGTGTCTCTCTAGTCTGGCTTTTAAAGGAAGGACCAAATTGTTATAGCAATAATAATTGGCAGTCATAACCAGTTTTTGTTACTTTTACACAATAAAGAAAAAACATTTTTACCTAAAACTACATACTCTGTTCTGGAATTTGTGTGTATGGTAGTAGCCCTTTCCTCGTTCTGTTTGTAATAATTGCAGAGCTGTTTAATTATTAATCAATTTGTCTGTACCATATATACATAAGTATTCCAACTGGTGCTATGATTTTATCAACCAACTGGATATTAACAATCAGTGCATCCATTGGTACAAGTGAGCTGCTGTGGTGGAGAAAGCTCTGTGGATAAAAAAAAAAAATGCATTTTAGAAAGAAGAGTTTTTAGCATCAAACACCTGGAACATTTGTTCACTTGGCTTCTGGTGTCTTACATACTAAAGATAATGATTGAGACCCTAGTCATAGGAGCTGGACATCATCCAGCTAAGCTCCTCCCCTGCAAGGCTGTTCTGTACATATCAGGGGTTTGTTTCTGCCTAGGATCACAAGGACCAGGCCTAAGGCAGCACATTTTCAGGGGGCAATGAAATTTGTGTCCGTGTACTTAACCCTTTCTAACATACGGTGTATGTACACTTTAAATATAGAAATGGAAAACAGAAACTGCAAGTGGGAAGTGTGTGTGGTGGATACAAACAAGTCTGTATGGCACAGGGCAGCATAAAACCTAAATGTGCCTATAATAAATATAGCAAACTACAGAGTGTAGGTCTTCTAATAAACTGTGGGATGTCATTTCCTACAATGAAATACACACGTGGTCCCAAGTGGATTGGTCTCTACTGGAATGCAATCTGGTTAAAGTGATAAGGCCTCTAAATTCACAATGGCAATTGTTGGCAGGAAAGCAGAAATGTCTCTGTTGGGAAAAGGGCAACTATTCCTGATTCTTCTCTAAAGTGAGAGCATGCTTGGGAGTGAGATTGGGTTGTCTTTTCTTTTTAGTGGAAGGCTGTCTGTCATTGGTAAACTAAATGTGTTTGTTTTTCTCTTAATATTCAGAGCAAAATATCACAAACTCAAATACGGAACCGAGTTAAATCTGGGTGATATGAAGCCACCAAATTATGATTCTGGTAAGTTGTTGTTTTTTTTGTGTGTTTTTTTTGTGTTTTTTTATCGATCAAGGGTGTTTACTAAAACCAAAGTTTTTTTTTTTTTTTTAAGACCTCGAAAATATTTTCATAGTTTCATAGAAAATGTGAAAAGCAGACGTGATGCATTTGTGATTAAAGAACCGTGGAAAGTATTTTCTTTGTTACATCAGAGAGTATGAAACCTGTACCCCCCCCTCCCTCCTCCAAAGTAGATAGGACGGTAACATATAATTGATTTGGAGGGCTTGTCCATGTGAGCCTATGTGCAATGATATAGCTACGATGTAAACTTGTCTGTGAGGCCTGGGAACAGTGAAGTGTTTTGGGTTTTGGCAGAGGCATTTTCTGTAAACATTTTAAAAAGGTTTTGCTATAAATTTTTCATGCAAAAAAGTTTTTGTAAAGTTTAAAACATGATCTTTTAAATGTATTTCACCTCCCAAAAGAAGAGCTTCTTAAATGAGAAGTTCACACTAAACAAGCTGAGTTAATATGAACAATCACACTTTTTAGAAGCTTTAGATGTATATGTAAACGCTATGATATGGCTCTGAAATCTAATGTTACTGACACATCAAAAATCTTAAAAGGTATCTTCCCATTTAAAGAGTGTGTTTTACACATTGCAAGCATCTTATGCTTTTTTGTTGGATTAATATGGAAACTTCATTTATAACAAATGTTAGCAAAAAATTTTTTGTCAAATTTGGTGTCCGCTGTAAAGAAGCTTTTTTTTTTTTTTTTTTTACCATTATTTTAAATACGTGATTGAAAGGGTCACTGCATTTCAAAATGTTATATTTGATTCTTTTGCAATCGTTTTCAGGCTTTCACACAGAATCTGCTAGTTAGGAGTATGGGGAGAAGTCTAAATGTTATATTTTGTGGGTGTTTTTGACATAATGGGAAAGTAAGGATGATTCCCTGCACAGGCGAAGTCCCAGGTACAGTCTGCATTTTAGAGTGGGAACAGTTTTTTCACTGTTGTAATTGCACTGAGTTGGTGTGGGGTTTTTCAGGGATTATAGTTAGTTTGTAGTGTCTTAAAACACTCCATGCACTGGTGTGTGTGTACTGCAGATTTCAGTTTTCTTACACTATTTAACCCCACACACAGACATGCACATAAACCTGATAAACACTATTAAGAGGGACAAATAATCCAAAATGTCTGCATCACACTGAAGCTGATGAGGAACAGAGAGGAAGCATCAACTGTTATATTTTGCATCATCTTTACTTTAGTAGTAACTGTCTTATCTATTCACTTGATAGACCGGTCACTTGAAGCAGCTGTGTGGTCAGTCCTCCATATTACTATCTATGCAGCTTCTTGTGGGAGGTGTTCACAGCATGTGCAACAGACCATTCTTGCTTTATTAAAAATCATTCAATTCAATGTACTTTTAAAAACACTTACAACTACAAGAAGCATTCCTTTACCTCCAACATGGTGTAAGTGTCTTAACATTAAAAACTACTAAACTTCAAAATTACAACTCCTGAGCCCATTACTATGACTGTCGTTTAAGTGGTCCCACTAAATTTCATTTTATTTTAATAAAATTATTTAAGATATTGGTTTTAGCAGTATTCACTTAATAAACTTCAACTGTGTGTAGCCTTTTAGAATAACCAGTGTGCCCTGGACACATTACTAGTATTTTTGTTATGTAAATAGATGTTCTAAAAATAGTACAATTAATAATTAATAAAGAATAATGCATTTTTTGGCAGTGAGATATAATACAAATGATTTTATCTGGTTGTTTACAGTAAATAGAGATTACTTTAAACATTGTCTCTGCATTTAATATTAGAAGCAGTAAGATTCACTGCCATCTAGCTTGGTATTAATGTAGAATGGTAGATTTACATTTCCCTCTGTCAAACTTTTTTTAAAAGGATTATTGTAGTTCCATTGATTGATGTTATATTACTTGCGTGGCCATAGAGCAGGGCTTGACAAATCCCAAGACCCAGGGAGCTTATGGCTCCTAAAAATGTAATTATTCACACATCTCCTGTATACAGGGTATAGTCAAATTATTATGACCACCACCTACTTTTTACATCAGCAGCACGTAGCCAATTAAATATGGCACGTGTCGTTAGCTGGTTGGTGAGTATATAAGGTCACATGTAGGCATTCTGCAAACATATCAACCATTGGTGTCATGGGTAAAACAATTTATGCTACTTTGAAAAGGGGATGGCCATTTGCATACGGCCCAAGGGTGGCAGTATTTCTGGAACAGCGCACCTTGTGAAATGTTCACGTGCTGCTGTGGGTAAAGTATTTGTAATTGCGATTTTTTTCAAGTCATGATACAAACGGCTTTCAAACTGCGAAGCACCATGTGCCATTGATGTCAGAGGTGACAGTCTGCTGCAAAGGTGTGTGAGCCAACCAATATGCTACAGTCAAGCAACTCCCCGTCCAAATGAACCAGGGCGCTAGCAAACTAAAATAACAGTACCATAAAATGTTGGGTATGGGTTAAACGGATAGTCACTGTACCAATTCTAACAAGGGTTCATCATCCGAAACTGCTTTAATTTGCATGACCGTATAAGAATTCTTCTCATTGGCAAAGGGTTACCTTCTCTGTTACATTGACTGGACGGAGGTTAGAGTTTGAGGCTTGGAAGAACACAAGCTGGTGGCGGCAACGTTTATGGTCTGGGCAATGTTCTCTTGGGCCCACTCATACCTCCGGAAGACACTGTCAACTGGGTTATCTATCCATTCTTGCAGATCAAGTACACCCATACATGTTGACTGTCTTTCCTGTAGTGGATGGGATCTTCCAGCAGGACAATTCAACATGTCGTACAGCCAGAATTGTCCGGGAGTGGTTGGAGGAGCACGACAAAGACTTCCAAGTACTTCCCTGCCCTCCAAATTCCCTGGACTTGAACCCCATTGAGCACCTGTGGGAGCACCTTGATTGCCATGTTTGCAGTATGGATCCTCCACCACACACTGGATGCACTGCAATCTGCATGGCTCAAATACCCTTGCCAACATTCCAGCATCTTATTGACTCACTACCATGGCATCAAGCTGCTGTCCGTGCGGCACACAGAGGTTATTTGGGATATTAACGAGTGGTCATAACATGACTTGACAGTCTATAATCCCTACTACGTCTCCCGAAAAATGTGTGATACATTTGTCAACCTCTGTTTTCGACTTTTCTCTGTAACCAAATGTTCAGTTTTTTTCTTCTTGGTGATCTCTATTAAATGAGTTGTACAAATATAGAAACATCTTGACGTTGGTACCTATGGCAACTCTCTCTAGGAGGCTGGAAGAGCATACCCTATCTTCATCCCTATTGATGTTTTTGTAAAAGGACTGAAAGGCCAAAAACAGCTGTTTTTAAATGGTATATCCTACAAACTGCTTGAGGCTAATCTATTTAGTCGAATATAGTGTCTCAAACTTTCTGATTCAGGTATCTGGTGATTAACTTCTAGCACTCAAGGAGGCACATTTTGGAATCCAGAACATTAACATGTTGATACTATATGTGATACGCATTTAGTTTTGTACTGGTTTGAATAGAGTACATTTTGGCTACAGATATATTTAATTATCTATTTTATACTGTGACAAATGATAGTGGTATAGGATAGGTGTTACACTCCTTATCAGTTTTTAAGCACAGGCAAATAAGGTCTCAAGGGCTGACTGTTGAGAACTACTGGTCTAGTAGACTTTTTATTAATAATTCTAATTATTATTATTATTATTATTATAATAATACTAGCGACTTGCCCGTCAAAAAATGACGGCAAGATCAAGTTTTTTCCCAAATATTTATCTCTCCCATGTCTCTTTCCCTTCCCCTCCTGTCTCTCTTTGCCCTCTCTCTCCCTTCCTTGTGTTTCTTTGCCCCCTCTCTCCCTCCCTTGTCTCTCTTTTCCCCCTCTCTCCCTCCCTTGTCTCTCTTTGCCCCCTCTCTCCCTCCCTTGTCTCTCTTTGCCCCCTCTCTCCCTCCCCGTCTCTCTTTGCCCCTCTCTCCCTCCCCGTCTCTCTTTGCCCCTCTCTCCCTCCCCGTCTCTCTTTGCCCCCTCTCTCCCTTCCCTGTCTCGCATTGCCCCCTCTATATCTCCCCTGTCTCTCTTTGCCCCCTCTATATCTCCCCGTCTCTCTTTGCCCCCTCTATCCCTCGCCTGTCACTCTTTGCCCCCTCTATCCCTCGCCTGTCACTCTTTGCCCCCTCTATCCCTCGCCTGTCACTCTTTGCCCCCTCTATCCCTCGCCTGTCACTCTTTGCCCCCTCTATCCCTCCCCTGTCACTCTTTGCCCCCTCTATCCCTCCCCTGTCACTCTTTGCCCCCTCTATCCCTCCCCTGTCACTCTTTGCCCCCTCTATCCCTCCCCTGTCACTCTTTGCCCCCTCTATCCCTCCCCTGTCACTCTTTGCCCCCTCTATCCCTCCCCTGTCACTCTTTGCCCCCTCTATCCCTCCCCTGTCACTCTTTGCCCCCTTTATCCCTCCCCTGTCACTCTTTGCCCCCTTTATCCCTTCCCTGTCACTCTTTGCCCCCTTTATCCCTTCCCTGTCACTCTTTGCCCCCTTTATCCCTCCCCTGTCTCTCTTTGCCCCCTCTATCACTCCCCTGTCTTATTCCCTCCTCTCTCCCTCCCCTGTGTCTCTTCCCCCTGTACCTCCCCTGTGTCTCTCCCCCCTCTGTCTCTCTTTGCCCCCTTCTCCCTCCCCTGTGTCACTATGCCCCCTCCCCCCCCCCCCCTCTCCTGGCTCCCTTCCCCCATCCTGTCCCTCCCTTCCCCCATCCTGTCTCCCTCCTGCTGTGGGCCGCTGGGGAGCATCTGTGTGTCTTTGGGTATTAGCTGTCCTATTTACATCCCCAGTACCTGTCTTGGCACACAGTCTTTGTGCTGTCACTCCAGCTCAGGGTTCTGTCGTGCTGACACTCTGTGAGTTGCAGGAATTGTTCCCTTTCTCTCTGCTCCGTTGTGAATGTCGGGGACCCTGCTGGGGGTGGTGGTGGCATCCTGTGCTTTGCTCCCTGCTCCGTTTCCATCTGGAGGGTCTGAGGCAGGCCTCCAGGGGCTCTGATTGCAGTGCCTCTGTGGATGTACAGCAGGGGTCACGTTGTGATCTGCTGTTAAGTCCTCCTGCTTCTGTGTAGAAGCGTGCAGTGCTAATGGTGTGTGTCTCCAGGGACTCCACCCATGTCACCGGTCCAGACCGCGAGGGCTGCGGGCAAGGGCCTCAGTTCATCCCAGCAACTGAGGGCCGCAGCCCTCGCTATGCGAGGGCCGCGGCTCGCTGTGCAAGCAGCGGGAGGGCCGCGGGCTCGCTATGCGAGCCCGCAAGCGTGAGTAACGGGCCGTACGCTGCGGGCAAGGGCCTCAGTTGCTGGGATGGAGCGTCTTTGCAGTAAGGGCGGAAATGAGTCGCAGCGGTTTGTAACCATGGCGATACGTAACGCTACTGCGAGGGAGGCATGCTCACTGGGTTATAAACGCTCTGGGACCCGAACCGGGGCATTGTGGGGAGGAGGTGGCTGCTCCATCCCAGCAAAGCGAGGGCCGCGGGCTCGCTGTGCGAGCCCGCAAGCGTGAGCAACGGCCCGTACGCTCACAATTATATATGTGATATGACTTTGTGGTGATGTGTTTTATAAATTATGTATTTATTTTTTTTCCTGGGAAAAAAAAGTATTTCAGTTGAGTGCTTTATTTATTCCCTCAAAAGAAATAGCATTGTATAATTTCTACAATTTTTAGTCCAGGGTTTGACAAATCTGTAAAATTTTAAAACCAAGACAGGTTTGTAACGATCCAGCCAAACCTTTTAGAAACACAGTTATGGATTGTATGTAGAAATTGTAATGGAAACTTCATGGCGGTTGGGATTCCTAAAATTCATAATTCTGGCTGCTTAATATTTTTCCAAACTTTAATGCAGGTCTTCCAAGCTTTTAGAAACAGCCTATCTGGCTCCTATGAAAATGTACTGCCTCAGATTTTATATTAGATGTGTACAAATATGTGTATAAATTGGAAATTGCCCGTCAAAAATTACGGGAATAAAATTGTAAACCTGGCAATGCTGTTTGCCACACAATGTGATGATTTTGCCCCTCTAAGCACCTTTGGCGCTCATGGTGAGTCCAGCGCTAATCGTGTGGCTAGCAATGAGTGCCTTTGGCGCTCATTGCAAGTCTCCCCCCGTGTACTTCAACTTTCCTGCTTTGCAATGATCACCTTCGGCGCTCATCGCGAACGTCACAAGCGCCTTCGGTGCTCATGCAGGTTACAGGCTTTACAGGATGTTAGAATCACTAAAACCGTAAATCGCTATTCAATACCGCAGTCTCAAGCACGAAAATCGGCACCCTTAACTCGCAATCGTGCAAATCGGCAGTCATTTTGCGTTCACCGATATATAAGCCTCACCCGTAACTCGCAAGCTCAAAAATCGGAAAAAAGGTGTGGCTTATATTCGGACCAATACGGTATATATGTGATGGATACAAAAAAATAGGATCTGAATATTACCAGAAGTCTTTTTTTTTCTCTCACCATCTCTCTTCTTCTCATTCATAAAATAGATCTTAAAAATAGAAATTTGTTTGCCATATATAATCAGTTGTGTTTTCTTACCAGTCCTGGTATTCGGAGTAGGCTTGTAAATGGAAGGTTAACTGCAGAACCTTTTTGTGGTCATGGATTTTTATATATCTTTATTTAAAAATGCAATACTAAATTTCCAAACACAGACTATATATACACTACATTGTTTTGTTTTAATTAATATTTTTACAGTTGCTTTTGTGTGACCTGTGCCTTAATACTTAGAGCCTTTTAGTGCATTATAGTTGTGATCCTGGAGACCTTTTGCAACATCAAATCTCCAATTTTGTTAGCTACACACCCTATGGAAGAATTTGTTGGCAACCTTTGCTCAAATAGTTTACGGCTTCACAACATGCCACAGTACACTTGAAGGAACATGGTGTGTTGTGGAACGTTTATATTGGTAATTTAAAAAAAAAAAAAACCTCAAGGATAACTCCAATCTCCTTTCTTTCTTTTATCTGGTAGCATTGTGGCCATCTATACCTTTTTTGTCCTTTTTATTTTATTTTATTTTTATGAACCAGCTAATTTATTTAAGTCAGTCTGCTTTTGATATGTGCCAGTGAAGGATTTTTGATATGTTGATTATATAGTGATATAATTAGGAGACAAGTAGAAACTTATGGGCAATGGTGGTTCTACGGTTATCACAGAAAACGTAATTTGCTTCACAGATATCTTTTTTTTTTTTTTTTTTTTTTAATGACCCTGGTAATGTTCTCACAAGTGATAGCGGCATTAATTAGGTGTTAGTCGTAAAATGCCTTCTGAATTGCTACCTTGTTTTGGTGAAGGAGCTTGGGTACTTCAATGAAGCTGTGGGCTATACCATATAGGGTCAACCAAGATGGGCAGGTCACAGCAGAGAGGTCAGACAAATTGTGGTCCACTGGAAAACCACTCTAGTACTCTTGCCATGAAAACCATATGGATATGCACAACCCGAAAGGCACTGAAAGTTGGATACAACAGAAGGACTGAGCAAAAACAACAAATCAAATTCCTTTTCAATTATTTAAAACAATTGGTTCTAGGCCTACAATTAAACTGCTTGACTCAACTACCTGAGGTCACCAACAGCTTGCTGGGAAGAAGGTCTATAGTTTTGGAGCCCTTTTAATAATGACCAGTTTATGTCTAGACAGCAAGTATTCAGAAAATAAGAATGATAAGTTAAAGGTGTTTCATTTGGCAATGAGCAAATTGTCTTCTCTGTATGGGATAGCTAATGAAGAGCATTATCTAAATAAAAGCTGTCCCTTATCTGTCCAGACCACCCTGAAAGCCTTTCTTGTAGTGGAATCCATTTGGCCACTTACTCCTACAGTCCTTGAAGTGTGCCCCTCTATTATTGCATGAGATGGCAAGATGCAAAACCACTTGTTGTTGTGATTGCATTTTAAACACTACATTATGAGCAATTCACCCTTTTCACTTAGCCATATGATGTACCATTGTATGAAGTTTCACAAATCAAACATATATTTATCAAGCTATATGCAGTATAATTGATTAATGGAAATTTCTCATGTTAATGTAGAACATCATAACCATTTGTCATTCTGCTTTTTTAAACCATTGACTTTAAAAATGATATTTAAGCAGTCCTTTAAAGTATTCTCATTTTGAAGAACTTGAAAATTTGCAAATGCTGTTTTTGTTGCATAATTCACAAACCTTTCAAATGTTTAGCAATTACTAAATGATGTAGACTACAGTATGATATTCTCATTCACACACCACACACTATAAAAAAAAACTTTTATTTTTTTAGCCAGTATATTTGATACATTTTTAAAATAAAAACTGTTGAATTTGCTGTTTTTTTTTTTTTTTTTTTAAGCGACAAATGCAAAAAGAAAAGAACATGTTTAGTTGAATTTTCAGTGATGCCATTTTTTAGTGTTGTGCTAAGCCCGGGCCCATCTAAAGTTGGAATTAATATTGCTGGGAGAAATCTCACCCTCAGATATGTGGATGATGCTGCTCAACATTTAAAGACGAAGATCATGGCAAACTGCAATGACAATTCCAGGCAAATAGATGGGGAAGAAGTGGTGGCAGTGACTATTTTATTTTCCTGGGCTCCAAGATCTCTGCAGATGGTGACTGCAGCCATGCAATTAAGACATTTACTTTTTAAAAGCAGGAGGGCGGAGAAGAGTTTTAAGTTTGGGGAACAAACGTTTAGGGTTGGAGGATAGATTCTTTCCTGAGAATGGAAAACCAAATGGTTATTGACATATGTGTCTCTTTTTTTTTTGATTTTCATTCATAATTCATGTTTTTTCCTCTAGATGAAGCAAATGAGACAGAGATACAGCCGCCACAGAATAGCCAGTTTATATGGAAACAGAGTCGGCAGTTGCTAAGACAGTAAGTAACGCCAACCACTCCCCTCAAAGGGTTAAACAAATAATTTAGTGTAAATGCTTTTTATAGCCCTTTTAATTGGCTTTCCGTTAAATAAAATGTAATTTCATTTTTAGTATCCGCTTATCTTTATTTTATTTTTGTGCCCAATTCATTTCCAGTGCTATGAATAGAGAATTGTACAATAGGCCTCTTTCATTTTTCAAGTGACTATAGAGGCTGGTAGTGCAAGATGCAACCATTGCAGCTGGTACCAGATGATTTATGGGCAGGTTCCCTCATCAGTGCTGCACTGTGTGTGCCATGTTATAGATTTGTGTTATGGAGTCGTTTTTACAATTTATATAAAATTAAACTTCTATTCTTTGTTTATTATTTTTTTTTTTAAAGGTATCTACAAGAAGTGGGTTACACAGACACCATATTGGAGGTGAAATCTAAACGGGTGCGTGCTTTGTTAGGCCTTTCTGCTGATTCCTCTGACAGACTTACAGATACAAATCAGGACTCCATGGTAAATGGCACAGAGACTGAGCTTCCTAATCCACTGAAGCTTGTCGGGTAGGTCTACTTTGATTAAATAATTTCATATGAATTACAATTTGTTTGTTCTAGGTCTTCTTCTTCTATTTTTATTTAAATTTTAACAATGTCCTGCTTGTTTTAGCCATAATTTGAACATTTAAGGTTATGTACTAATCTCTTCTTTATAGCTCACTTACTTTTAACAATTCTAAAATCCACATTCAGTTTTGAGATCTAGCAATTGTTTTAATATTTTCCTGTTACTATTATTTGGTGAGACCTTTGCAAACTGCTATAAAATATATGTATTAAAATAATGGTAAAATACTTATTACATGCATGATAATTAGCCATAGCACAGTTTTTTTTTTTTTTTTTATTCGTTGATATTGTACAATTTATATGGTTTAAAATGAGTAAGGCAATAGTTTTCCTAACTAGTAATCATGTGATTAATTAAAGGGCGTGTATTAACAAAAACATTAATTTAAAAGTAGGAATTGCGCAGCAAAGGAAAGAGTATAATCTAAGTTTGTAACAAATGTCAATTGAGCTTTAATATAACGTAAACCTGGGAGCTGACACTCCATGAGAACTGGCCAAGGCTAAAGACAATGTTGAAGACAAATCACTTAGGCCACAGTATTATGACCTATAGAGTGAAAAACTATTTAAAATGACTTGTGCTTTGCATTTCTACATTTTTAGCATTTGTGGATGGACATAAATTACTGTTAAATCTTTCAATTGTTTCATTATGTGTGTAATATACAATATGTAATTTGAATGTGTGCATTTGGTAAAAGTATTTATTTGTTTACTTTAAGTGTATTTAATATAAAATGAGCTAATGAATCTGGCAATGGTAAGAGATTCCACACTTTGACCAGCATTGCTAACAAGTCTACATCATTTTTATAATGTAGCCTAGTTCTTTTATATCTATTTTTGTGGTCGTGTGTAGCATGCAAAACAGAAAAAATTAAAATGTACACCTCTTTAAGATGCTGATGATGCAGTTGAAAAATATTTTGAAGGTTTCTAATTTGTTGCCAGTTGCAATGAAGGCTGCAGTGGTGCTTTCCCTGTTAGAATACATTCCCCCATTACCACTGTTTTTTGTTATTTCCATGGATTTCATGATTGTATTGTCATTTTGTTGTTTTACCCTTCAACTTTGAGCCTCACTTGTGCTTCTCTGACATTGCTGGTTCCTACTTTTTATCCCATATCACAATGTATCTTGCATTCATTTCCATACCAGCTTTCATTTTCACCAGCTCAGGATTGAGAGTGGTTTTTGGGTAGGAGTCAAACCTAAGGGGGAGGACATGCCTGACAGGTAGTAATTGGGAATTTAAAAGTAACTGACATTTTCTAAGACTTTGAAATCAGGAAACTCCCTTTCAGCATTCACACAATTTTTTAAATTAATTAGCCTTCCAGACATATTTTCACATATTACTAAATTATGCTGCACATTTAATAGAAGTAGTTAAAAATGTATTTGGTTGCTATATAGGTTTAAACTACACAGACTTTTTGTTTTGATGAAAGACCATACATGCCTTTTAATTTGCTATAATGGCGCCTGGCTTTATTAAATAAATTTATTTACATGCAACACCAAACTGCTTTGGAACACTTGCCAATGTTGGCACCTATGGCACTTTATATTGGGCCCAACAAATGTGCACTGTTGTCTCATACTGAAGCCAGTGAATTTGGCTTTGACCATTTAATGTAATTTAGCTTTTTTTTTCTTCAGTAAAACAGATACTGCTTATTTTACAGTCCCTGATTGCAGTTCCAAGGTTTGGAAAGATAACTAAAACTGACATGTAAGGTTTTCAGCACATGTTGATAAAATTATATTTATATGTGCAAATAAACACTTTGGTACCTTGTTTGTTCCTTTAAGGTTTCAGATGCTAATTATTTTTCTTCTTGCTTGATATGTTAGAAAATCTCAAGATATGTGTTGATACAAGCCTAACAAACAGTATTTTTTATATTTTTTATTGTGTGACAGGAAACCAGATATGACAGACTCTGCCTCTGTGCTGGAGACGTTTAAGTTTCTAGAAAATGCTGCTGCAGAGTTTAGTGACGATGATGATGACGACGAAAATGAAGGCAAGACCATAGATGCTGCAACGGTGAGTCCATTTATTTATTTATTTTTATATACAAACAACGTAGGTTTGAAATAAGTGTGTTTAACATATTGCTATAATTATCCTTTATTTGTAATGCACCAACGTATTCCGCAGCACTGTATAGGGGTTGAGTACAAGCCACAAGGGGTTGAGTACAAGCCACAAACCGTTTGAACACCTTGCAAATGAATGACCTTGAGTTTAGAATCCAACATGCATAGCGCTTTCCCTAAAACCACTTGCAAGATAAAAAAAATATAAATATTTGGATTGTAAGTTTACAAGTTTTTAAAGTCACACAGACGAGGTTACAAGTATGGTATCATTTAAAGGCTATGTGTAATAAAAACGACTTTATTAGTTATTAGAATAAGAAATATTTTCCTTCAGAACACAAACACTAAAGGCTGCCATTTTGGAGCTACCAACCTTTCTGATCCACCCACAAATTGAGATTTATATCCATTGTTAACCAGATTATTTGCTTTTAAGCCCCTAAGATATTGGATCCATTGTCTGCTTCAGGAGTAATTAATGCAGTATATAATGATTGCTTGATTTGGACAATTTTGTCCACATGACAGAAACTGGTGTGCAACGGAGGCCATTCTGAAGGAGAAAAACATTTGAAACCATGTTCTTGCTAAAATCTTTTTGTGGTTTATTCTTGTATTTTTTTTTTTTTTGTATCTATTTACTTTTTATGTACTTTTATTAAGAAGTGCTTATAAGCTCTGTGTTTAAATCTGTGTCCTCCGGGCCCACCAACAGGACATAGTTTTTATTTATGTCCCTTCACTCAAGCAGTATTTAATACACAGCCTGTTAAATGCAGGGTTTCAAATTGGCTTGTCAGTGACCTCTCTCAGCAAGATTTTTGCAGTGTTACCCCTGATTACTACAAGACAATTTATTTAAACTGCATACGGTTTCTTTTCATAGTCTGTCTAACAAACATACATATGTGCTTTGCTTTTAAACCAAAAGTTGTCCTTTTAAGCATAAATTATTTGTATCTCATGACTTCCTGGAAGCAGACATGCTAAAAGATTGCCTAGTGGTCCTTTTTTTAATTTTTTTTTATTACTACAAATGTTAATATTCTTGAAACCCATTGTCTCAAAAATCACTGGTTGTGAAAATTGGTGAACCGAACAGCCTTGCAAGTGAGGATATTTTTCATGCTGAAAGCACTTGCATTGTAATAGTCTTGGAGTCCAGGCAGGCTATTCTTCCCCCTTTCTAACTCTTTATCTATTATTACTTCTTGCCTTAGTCTCCTAATTACTCATAAGCACCACTGTTATAAGCCTAATTTATGGCCACTCTTGCTTTGTAAAAAGCCGACTAGTTCCCCAAACTCAGCAGTCCACTCCTATTACAGTCACTAATGTTACAATCACATTGTTGGATATACCCAGTATGCCTCTATTCCCTGCCTAACCTAGGTGAATATGGGGAAAAATTTACTGTAGATAGCCCAACATGTTTGTCCTTGCGCTGAGCACAACTATACTCCTAGGAACTTTACTCATTTGTCATTTATTAATATATCCCATCATTCAAGCATATTTAGGGTAAATTTGATTGTATTATTGATGAATATATTTACATTTTAATTTTATATATACACCCCCGGACCGCGCAAAACACTGCCAAACTCATAGTGCTTTACCATGGCGCTTTACGAGACGCAGGACTTGGAGAAAAAAAAAATACGACTGAGCAAAAACACAAGGTTAACGGCCAAATTCCAAACCACAAAAACACACAAAAAATACAAAGAAATAAAACAAAAACATCACCCACAGCACGGGGAACAGCCGGGACGTCTGGGAGTGAGGTGCAACGCGATTTAAATTCGATTTTGACGACTTTCACCACACGAAAATCGCCTAAGCGGGAAAAAATGGGTGCCGAAAAAATATTAAAGTGAGGCTACAAGACCCAGGACCACGCAAAACACTGCCAAACGCGTAGCACTTTCACACAGGAACTAACAAAATACAAAATACACTATTACAAAATATGGAAAATACATGCTACACATTAATAACATAACCAATCTACAATGGTTTGTGTGCGCAAGGGAAATCCGTTGGTGTAGTTGTGTAAATCACCATTTAGAATGCACAGTTGGGACATTCATTACACTTTATCATCAGAGCAACAATACTCACTGTACGTTGTATGGTGCCGGAAAACATAAACAAATTGTTAGCTCTTCAGACTGTTGATTTCTGAATATATTAATTACAAATAGGTAAAGTATATTAATTTATTCAAGAAATAATTAATTCATTAATAAGTAAATATAGATGAATATATATCTCTCTTAATGAGTTCCGAAGTTGCCCAGCGGAGCTAAAATAGACGAGACAGGAGGCTCGCAATGAGCACCGAAGGCCCTCGCAGTACAAAAAGGTTTACATTGTGTGTCAAACAGGATTCCCTTGGCTTCAAATTTTATTGCCCCGTAATTTTCGATGGGCAAGTCGCTAGTTTTTCATAATCATCAAACATTAATTTGAACATTCTTTTAATATAAGCATAAATTTATAGTTTGAAAACTGTTCAATGAAGTCAATAAATCATTAACTCTCTTCCCTTTTTTGCCTCGATATAGATTGTGCGAAGAAGAATTGTACCTGAGCCCAATGAAGACAGAGACACAGAAGAAGCTTTAAAGGAGTTTGACTTTTTGGGATCGGATGATAGTGACGGAGGGGAATCGCGGAGTGCTGGTGATGGCACAGAGTGGGGTAAGCACAGTTATAATACTTTTTAAACCATATACCAGCCATACTGATGTTTTAAGAACTAAAATACACTAGTCTAGTTAGTAGTTTAACTTAATACATTTGCAGTATATTTATTAATCAGCATGTTTTTCTGGTCCGCAACTGGAATGCAGTTTGATAAACTTTATCTACCTTCTTTACTGCATGGCAATGCTTAATTTGCTTGTTTTACTAACTTTAATTAGACTTCAGGTTGATATCCACTTCTGTAATTTTGCTCTAGTCTTACAGTTTCAAATGTGCAAAGTTAATTATTAAATATGTACATCAAGAAATAATTAGTGTGTTTACAAATACCACTTATGTGTCTCTGTATTGTGTGTTAGAAACTATTTGTTTTACTCTGGGAACACCCACTATAATAGATTTGCAATAAAAGCTGCAGTTAAGCACAATTACGCCACTACAGTGATGCTTATTGGCTTATTTCTCCTTGAACACAGCACAGCAAACCGAACACATTCCTCCATTTTCAAGTACGTCAACACTTGGAATTAGAAATTAATTGACATAGATGCCTCCATTTCTTTCTGTGGGTATAGTCATATAGTTTTCTATAATCAGTTCTGCTCATAAATTATGTGAACCACACAGGACACATTTTACACTATTTAATGACTGAAAGTTTCCAAACTTTATTCAAAATGAGTGACCTAAAGTAAACTTTCACTGAGCCATTTTTTTTTTCTCTCAACTTAAATGTAATTTGGGATTCTTGCAATGTAAAGAGAAAAACTAACTTTGCAGTGTTCCTTTAAAGGACTGACCTACTTTTATTTGGTCTTTTTTTCCCAGGACTTGAGTAATTTAGGATAATTACAAGGTTAAAAAACGACTATCTTCTCTTACGACCCCTATCTTTATTCTCTGAGGAAGTACAGCTCACAACGTGTATGCACCATTGCACTTCTATTTTTTAGGCAAGCTATAATACATTCTCTAGCTGCTTCTTATAACTAGATCACTAAAAGGAGAAGTTCCACATAAACACAGATTGCTCTTTTTATGAAAGTGTTCATATATAGAAGCCTAAAGATATGTGTAAATGTTATAGCACTTGCCTCTTATTGCTTCTTATAGCCGTTCACACCATTCAAACATGGAGCAGCAAACTAGCGAGGTCCCATAACTTCTGTCTACATAGATCATCTCTTCTTTGTCTGCCCTCCAAAATAACAGGGGGATGGATATATATATTTATTAGTAGTAGCTGTCATTAACATTTACACTGCAACGGTAGCTGTTATTACAGTAATTAAAATGCCCAATAAATATTACAATTGGCTGTTAAAAATATTTTTGACTGGATGTGTTGTATATTTGACCTTGGAAGTTGGGTCTTTAAAGCTCATACGGAAAGTGGGAGGATTTTCATGTAATTTGTACTTCAGATACCCAACTTTCAAACTGTCATCAAATTAGAATTGGTTGTTATCCAATGCTGCGACTCCAATATTAATATTTGTGTACTTCTTATTTATGCAAGAACTGTGATAATTGCTTTGTAGCTGTAATGCTAGTATTTAGGAGTCTGATAAATATATGAAAACAGAATGGAAAGATCTAAATACATTTTGAGTAAACATCATAAACCTAATGTTTTATTATTACTTGCCTTAACTATTTTGCACATACATATTGTATATATTTAGCTTAATGTAAATAACGTACCATTAGAAATAATTGTATTTTTAGTACTAGAAAGCAGCATTTTGTTTGTCTTCCTAGCTCCACCTCTTGCCAAACTTGTTTTCCTCCTCCATTGAGCCATTCCTATATAATATATATTCCCAGATTAATACTGAATATGGTACAGTAAGCTACAAATGCTTCGAACTAGTGCAAATCTGTGGTTGCGGCACAGTACATTTGCTATTTATCATTTTTGTTTATAGAAACATTCAATTAGACAGGCTCACTTTGTAATGCTCATCTTGATGACTTGGAACATAATAATCCATACAAAGCATGTTCAGATGCAGTCTTATATTACCACCAACAAACAGTACCCACTTAAATGTTTTTTACATGCGCTCTAAGCATTCCTTTAAAGCAGTGGTTTCCAAACTCTCCTCAGGTCAGGATAACACTATGAATATATGTGAGGCATCTCATTTTAATATTAAACATGCTATGGAGCCTCTAATTTCACCTTTGTCAACACCACATAAGACCTAAATACTGGTCTGTCGGGGCATCCTTGAGGAGAGGTTTGGTTATCGCCGCTTAAAAGTAATTTTAGAGTAATTTCTAATGAATGCAACAGTTTCTCAGAGGAAAAAGCATGGTGAACATGTCCTAAATCAATATGCTTCTCCTGAAATTAATGCTTTTGAGCCTTAGGTATTTCATTTGTTTTTTTTCGCCCCATCAATTCAAAAAAAATAAAAAGATTCACACGATTCGCCTTCAGTGAACAGCACAGGTGAAACCAAATGTATTGAAGAGGAATGTGTTTGATTTCTTTCACTGTTTAGAAAAGGAAGACCAGTGCCCCATACCGGAATCCTGGAATGTGGATCAGGGAGTAATAACCAAACTCAAGGAACAATACAAAAAGGAGCGCAAGGGGAAAAAAGGGGTGAAGAGTAAGTGGAAAACATTGCACTTCAAAATCATCAATCCCACCTCTTTCATATCCTACCTTCCCTCCAAAGCTATTTTTTATTTTCTTTCAATGTTTTCCTCAACCACTTACTCTTTTACTTTGCTGCTCCTCCTCTTTTTCCTGCTGTTCACCTTTTAACGGACATTGGAGATTTGTAATTGTAGAAAAAACAAAATGAGCTCAAGGTATGGGAAAAACAACTGCTACACAAGTGTTTAAAGAAAAGAATGTCAGGTTAACTTAGATGTTACTTAAGAAGGACAATACTATGTAAACTTGATCAAAGTTCATTACGAATAGATTGTTGCATTTCCAAAGTACAAGCTCATTAGTTCGAACTAAGAAAAGGTCAGCCATTTGTGCAAGCTACAATCTTCTCTCGTTTCACTTTCATTATGTATGCAATCCTCATGGCATGCATATTGGGTGCATGAAAAGAGAATGACTAACATTTTGCTTCTTTGTCAAGGCTGACTTACATGTTTAGAGAGCTTGCTGTGATGTAGTGGTTTGCTTTTACAAGCAGTTTTGAATTAACTCCTTTTTGTGATGCTAGTATTACTTTAAATCTGTGTATAGAAATGCCCATGGAAAAAAAATTATGTTCTAGGAGCTGATACCACATCACTTGTCTACATCACGAAACTGCATACATTTTAACGTGAGAATGAATGTTCAATGTAATTGATTTAAGTGCCATTTCTGTCTCTCATTCCATGAAATGCAGTCACATTATTGTGGCAGTGTTCGGTATAACCTAGCGCTAAACAGCATACATTTAATGTGCTTCACAATGCAATAACGTTTGTGTAAAATATCACTTGACGCAAATAAAAAATGCCTTATTTAAAAAAATAAAAACTATGCTCTTTGTCCATAAAAAGGGGCATGCAATTATTTTGCAGTATTGCATAGTTTCATTTGCATTGCTAATTGGAGGCTCTTTATGTATTCTGAGGAATACAGGTCATTATGTTGAACTCCAATCACCCATATACTTTTACGTGCAAGGGATATACATTTGCAGCTTTAGAACCTGTTGTCCAGTTCGCAGATAATATGCAAATACTCCTAAAAGTGTATTTAAATGTAAGATTGAACTTCCCTCAATTCATTCTCTATAATTTCAAATATTGCATAACAAGACTATTCCATTGTGCTATGGGACAGTGTTGCAAAGAGAAACCATAACTAAAATGGTTAAACACCAAAAAGGGGTTTCTTTTGCCCTGTAAACCATGTGAATTGGAAGTCAAACTTAAACTATTGTATTTGTGATACTAAACTGCAGTTTTAAATTAGATTAGATTTTTCCTGAATACAAAATAACATTTTATAAATACTGTTAGTAGGCAAGCAGCAAGTAGGCAATGAAAGGAATAAATATATTTTAATAGAACATATTTTTTTTTTGTCGTCATGAATTACTAAAAAAAGTTACAAGTCAAGAACATTCTTAGAATATATATATATATATATATATATATATATATATATATATATATATATATAGTACATCTGTGTGCATATTTGAATGTCTAAAACAAGTTTTAAATAAACTTGTTTCCATCTCAAAATTATGAGAAATACAGTTATTACACTGCATTCTGGGAAGCTGAGCAGGGACATGCAAATGTGCCCACAAATGCCTCTCTTTTCAATCCATAAACCATTTTAAACATGGCTTCCTTTAAGCTTATGCCTGTCACTGTTGCAGGTCACTGTAATCTAGGCAGCCCTGGCCAAAGTAATCTGCAAAAGAGAGGAACTGCTAATGTGATAAATGTTAACATTTTCAAATGGTTGAATCGAGGAGCTTGAAAGGGTTAA
Organism: Discoglossus pictus; assembly: GCA_027410445.1. NCBI lineage: Eukaryota > Metazoa > Chordata > Amphibia > Anura > Alytidae > Discoglossus > Discoglossus pictus. The sequence continues at coordinate 118,698,615 of CM050165.1, read as the reverse complement.
AAAAAAAATGGGTCTCTGAAATTCGTCATCTCGAGTGAATGTAATGACTTATTTAATGGTCCTATAACTCTACAGTGTTGCCTCCACCAATAATGTTTAAGATCTCAACATTGAAAGACGCCTTCATTCTCAAGACTGCTATACAGAAATCTCAATTTGGTCTCAAAAGTTAATAGTCCATTAGCAGTTTAGGCAATAATGCTTTTATGTTAAAATATTATTTCGTTATTCCTTTGGGATATCTAAGTTTCCCTGTTTTTTTTTTTACCTTTTTATGATCTGACACGTGCTGCTTATATCAGAAACGCACATAACACTGAGTTATTCTATACACATACAGATTTATTTTATTTGAAATCTAAAACTTGTTTTCCACACCCCCAGAGCTGCTTACATAGGCAACTGGTACCTACAAATAGAAACACTGCATTTGTGTATGGATTTTAACACTTTACTAACCTTCAAGCCAGCCGCAGCTCTTGCAGAGAAATGTCTGCCTCCTCCTACTTCTTTCTGCGGAGGACTACACATCCCATGATACCTTCCTGCACAAGCTGCTATCGCAGATTGCTACAATGTATTGACATGTATATCTGCCTGTGATTAGCCAAATCAAATTATGAATTGTATGCAAATTTTAGCTTGGATATGCAGGGTGTTAACTAACAAAAGCACCTGCTTGCAAACTAAAGAGATTTAGCAAATAGGGTGAGTTTGTTAATGTTTATTTTGTTTTCTCATACAAAAAATGTTTTCATACACTACGGATTCTCCTCTATCAGATGCATTCATAATCCAGGAAACTTCCATATACCGTTTTTAAGGACCTTATGTTGCCTATCTAATTAGACAGTATATACATGAATACATGTATACAAATGTAAATAGAGCCATAGATAAAATATTTTTCCTGAACTATTCACACTAAACTATACACAACACTTTAAAAGTAGTTTGTGTCTAAATGTGGTGAGGTAGAACATGGACAGTCGCACAGCTGGTCATTCCTTATGTTCTGTGGCTCATCCACCAGGAAGATGACTTGCACCGTGACATTTTATACAAATAGTCTCAAGCTCCACAAGTCTCCTTCTCCTTTTAAATCTCTGATGGGTGTATCTGTGCTAGATGAATCCAGAGCAGGTTGATTGCCCTAAAACTCCCCAACTAGGGACAAAGCCGACACTCCATAACTTGTACGATACAAATCCTGGTATTAGATTTCAGTCACCCAATTTTTTTGTCTGGCATTTTTTATTTAGGAGTAATAATTGTGAATAACCTTACTTGTTACTTCTAATTGGTGTTCCTGATGACATAGAGAAATTAAGATGTTAATTAGTGACTTCTTGTATTAATGTCACTTAGGGTCCAGTTTAACATTAACAGGTTTAATTTGTCACGTACCTTTTTGCTAATCCTACTACGGATGAGATGGCTGGTCTATATAAATTTTAATTGTGCGAGGAGGCTCTTGAGTTTTTTTCTTTGAGCAATGACTGTTCTCTACAAAAAGTATGGCAGGACTTTTTACCCCTCAAGAGTTAAACTGGAACAAGCTCATAACATCACAAGCAAGTTGTGAATCTTGTTACAATTATATTTTCATCAAAACCCTTTCAATCTCCCTTCCAGTAGATTAAAGTGATTTTATAGTGTGTTTCTTTGCATAAGCATTGCATGCCATTAGCTGCTTCCAACTTCTTGTCACTTAGCCCAAAGTTGGAAGATGCTAACACCGTTCATGCATAGTCCAGTTTATCAGATGAAGCTTGAAAACAACAAAATGGCAGACGGTCAGAAATATTGTTTTTAGGATTTTCCCTTTATTAAAAAGAGGAAAAAAGTTAAATGAAATATTTGAAGTCATGATTTTTCTATGATACATTTTAATATATATATATATATATATATATATATATATATATATATATATATATATATATATATATATATATAATATATATATATATATATATATATATATCTAGAAAATAAAATGGCATCCTGCTACATGTGTAGCAAGGAAACCCATTCCTTAATTGGAAAGTAATTTAGTCATTTCTCACTTTGAAGTGTCACAGTTGGATAATTTATGGCTTGGCATGGCTTCAAAACTCATTTTTAGACTGCACAAAAGTGTGCTTTGAGTCATTGTGTATTGCATGGCATCATCGGTTCCCTTGGAGTTCTACAAATCATAGCACATTATTAGATGTAAATTTGATCTCTGTTTAACAAGAGGGAACCAGGTATTCCTAGTGGAGTGGATGTGATGCATTTCTTATCGGTGGACCATTCTTGCTTTGTGTCTATTTTCATTCTTCATCTTTTGTAACTTCTGTATAGACCATTTCAAATTGAGAATACATTTGTATAATCAATTATTTTTTTTCTACCACTTTTTTTTTTTTTTTTTTTTAATACTGTGTAGTTTTTTTTATAGAATTAGTTTGCTATATTAGCAGTATTGTCTGTTTTTAAGTGAAACGTTTTGTTGGATGATAGTTATACCAGTTAGTTATGTTTAACTATTAAGAAAGCAACGTCAACATGTAATCTAGTAATGTTATAAATGTATAAATCCCAACGTAAACCAGACTAGGGTTACCACTTGTATTGGCTCCCTAAAACCTCGGTGATGAAGACACTGCAAATAAGAAATAATTTAAATACGAATTTATTAGATATAAATTGATTGAGCAGCATTACAGATATCCAAATAAGCAAAAATGCCATAAGAAGCATCTATACCCACACTGTGGGCTGTTTAAAAAAAAAGCAGACCTAAAGATGTAATCTGCCTAGCAACCAATTACGCGTCACGCCGTAATTCGTGACGCATTCACGTTCAATGACGCAAATCGGGCTTAAAAATTTGTGAAATGAATATTCTGACATTCCCCTGATGAATCTCTAACGAATATACAGGGAAACGCGCGTCTGGAATTATAGGAGGTCTGAAAGGGTACTGCTCCCTCAAACATTATGGAAGTAAGCATTTAAATTACTTTGCATGGAAATATAACAACGTAAGGTAAGGTTTACTGTACCTCTTTGCCTCTCCTTGTCTCTGCTTACTTTGACACATTGACAGAGAGCCACACTAAATTGTAGTATGAGCTTCTGTGTTAGAGTCCTCTACACACTATTCTAAGTTCTCATACCTGCATTATATTAATTAGGCAAGTGCCGCTAAAGGGTGGAGAATTAAAAATAACTTCAGATGTTCAAATGTTCATAAAAACCAAAGCAACATAATAGAAATATAAGTCTTATATATTTACCTCTAGGTAACACCAGTCCAATTTATATCTTAACTATACCAATTTTTCACAAACAGCATAAATTAGTATCCGCCCAAATGGGTGGTAGTGCTTACTGTGATAAGATATATACGTATGAGGGTTTACCAATGGCAGTTTACCTGTTATATACAGGTTTGACCTCCTTGTAAATAGTGTAAATAATATAATTTTTGGGGGCATTTAATTTTGCGGTGTTTTAATAATAAAGTTTATGTATATATACTTTATTTTTTTAAATGTAGCAACCAAATCCAATGAAAAAAGTCAGAGTCTTTGGCATACCAGATACCTTTTTAGGGAGCCAATACAAGAGGTAACCCTAGTCTGGTATACGTTGGGATTTATACAATTAGTTATGTTTTACTTGGCACTTTAATTAACAAGAGAGATCTGCAAGCAGAAGAACTATACATACCCCCTGCAGCCTTCTTTTGGAATAATTGAAAAAATCTTTGGCACCTGTGTCTGTTTATCAAAGTACAACAAACATGTAAGAAGACCGGTTATTCCTCTAGAGAATTACTGCCTGTACAGTAATATAATTCCACTCTGATAAGAATTTTGGGTGTTGATCAACAAGGTTTGCAATATATTGTCTTTTCCTACATCTCAAAACCTGTTTTAAGTACACCCTAAATTTGTCAAATGGTGCATGTTTAAAAAGGTGACCACACCAGTTTCATCCTTCATGGGAATCCTCTGTTGTTTTTTGGCAACTGTGCCTCAAGTCTGTAACCACATTTATGCATAAGTGAAGTTGGTTTCTGGCAAGTGTGCTTGAAGTATGTTTCGGTATTTGTCTTTATACAGACTATGGTCCATATGTGTAAAATTAAGCACTGTATAAACCAAGCCTGCATTTCACTACCCAGAATTCTTAGTGGTTGTGGAAGGTAATATATATAGAATATTTTTCAGCAGAGCTTCTAAACTGTTCGTCTGTGGTCTTCTAAGCAGCTGGGACATTTAGGCATAATCTAAAAGGGGTTTAAGAATTTTAACTAGGAATTACCAAGCATTTAACCCCACAATTCCTAGTTACATTTTTAAAGTTCATGCATCTGATTAATATGGTGCCTGGAAGGCATTTTTTATTTATTTTTATTTTACTACATGAATCCCTGCATGAGTTATATTCCATACTGATGCGTTTGGGATCCGACCCTTTAACTGGCCCACAGACCTCGCTCCATTCATTCATTTAGAACGATCCCTGCTTATTGTGGGCCAGGTTTGCTCTCGAACATGTGTGAGAGTATGTGTATTACTTCTCACAAACGTTTTCTTGTACATTTCCTAAATTGGTAAAACGACACAGGATAGAGAATTATACACAAATTTATATGACTGCTTTAATCTATAATAATGCAAAATTCTACTTACTTGCTGAAGCACTAAACAGATTTACTGATCTAGGAAATGCCACGGACCATGGGTTAGACATTTCCATTTCTTAAAGAAACTTTTGTCCCTAAACTTATAACAGGAAAAACTTCAGAAGAAATGTCTCAGCCTGTGTCCCATATAAAACAATCAAAACAGGGATGTGGGAGCATGTTGGAGCAAAATTCAGGTAAGTGTCAAGGTGAATAAAAGGAAGTAAGCAAGTGAAGTAGACTTTGTAACAACCCTTCCTGTCCTTCATTCAAAATGGCCGTTCTCATACCTAACATCGCACTTTATTTCTGTTTCCTGATGTGATGGTGTAACAGTCTATTGGTTGAATTCCAAAGTAGTTTCTGCATGATTAAATATGCATACTAATGATAAATACTCCATGAGTTAATTTTCTTTAAGACCAAATTCAATTAATGAAGCTTCTCAGCTACAATAGGTGCTGGGTACCTGTATGTATTGCCATGGCCGAATTCTGAATTTAACGATGTATGTGAAGATCTCCTAAATTAATGTGATTTACTTTTTTGTTGTGGTTAGGGCCAAACAGATCAAAGCTCCAAGATATGCTGGCAAACCTTAGAGATGTTGACGAACTACCGTCATTACAGCCCTCTGTGGTGTCCTCTTCAAGACCTACAAGCTCCCGGCTTAGCGAACAAGAAATAAACCGGACTGATGAAGGTAGGAACTTGGACTTTGTGCACAGTGAGGAAATTTCCTTATGTACTTAGCGGTTTACAAGGTGAGATTACAAGCAGCTGTAGCATTGTAAAGGCATGTGCTGTGCAAAATAAGAGTTCAGTTATGGACTTGTCTTACCCTTATTTGCAAAATACAGCTTTTGAAATGTTTTATGCACTTTACAGATTAATTGTACAGCTGTGTAGAATGCAAACTTTTCTTTAAGGAAAATGATTATAATTCAATCTTATAAAGGGCCACTGTAGTGGACATACAAAATGGCTTCATTCAAAATTTGTGTTTACTATTACTCTGAGCAGAACTATAGGAAATGTTGTCTCTGAAGGTATAGTAAAGTAGCCTAAGTGCAATAAGCAAATTACAAAGATAAAACAAATTATAAGGTAATGTAAAAATACAATACAGTAAGTTAACAGACAACTAGGTGCGACAACAGGAGGTCACTAGTCTGAGGAGCTTACAATGAGAGTGCGCATTTAAAACACACCCCGGCACGCTTGCTCTCACACCGCGGCACGCTTGCTCTCACACCGCGGCACGCTTGCTCTCACACCGCGGCACGCTTGCTCTCACACCGCGGCACGCTTGCTCTCACACCGCGGCACGCTTGCTCTCACACCCCGGCACGCTTGCTCTCACACCCCGGCACGCTTGCTCTCACACCCCGGCACGCTTGCTCTCACACCCCGGCACGCTTGCTCTCACACCCCGGCACGCTTGCTCTCACACCCCGGCACGCTTGCTCTCACACCCCGGCACGCTTGCTCTCACACCCCGGCACGCTTGCTCTCACACCCCGGCACGCTCGCTCTCTGCTGGGTTTAGCAGAGCTGCATGTTAACATCTCTATTAGGATTACAGGGGGTTTAGAGAAAATTTGTCTAGGAACTTGTATGAAGAAAGAAAATCTGACATCAGTTTCCCTATATTTTCCTCTCTATCTGCCCATGATGGAGGTCTTTAACTGAAGTAAGGCACATGGAGGCTCCATAAGGAAAGCCTTTTGGACAGGTTCTCTCTCACCCTCTGGATACCTGATATACAATGTAGAAAAGCACATCTGAAGAAGTTAGGCTATGTTGATTATTTGTTTTCCTCAAATACTAGTTTTATTGATAATTACTAAACAAATGAAAACCTATCATACGACCACTGTTTTCTACAATCTCAATCCTTTTAACTGTTGAAAATAATAAAAATTCCGCTTTTAGCCTTAAGCTGATTTTTAGATAGTAGGAGGTAAATGTTGGTGCCTCTGGCAAATCTGTTCTATCATGATTCATCTTCTGACTCCTCCACACATGTGCATGTTACAAGGAGAAGCTGGTTACTTAGCAACACTCTTCCATACATTTTCCTTTTTTTCTAATCTTAAGCAATGCGACTGTCACGTTTGTTGTGGCTGTCAATGTATTGCAGCAGCCTCGAGTTAACCGTTTAGATTAAACCTGCATTCATACACAATTGACACTAAAATAGTGTGATATGTTGCAGGTTATTTGACAAAGGCTTGCTACAGATACCATACACCCTTCAGAAATCTATACATAGATCATTGCAGTCTTTAATCTGTTCAAACACTTGTATGGCAGCTTTTCTGCGTTTTTTAGATTCCAAACACATGCATTAAGCAGTATTTGTCTGGAAGCTCATGCGTTTTCTAGGAAATGTTGTTTTGGTCTCTATGTAGATTCTCAGCAGCAAGTCTGGGACCTTATCTGCCAGGAACAAAGCAAGATGGAGAGACATTAAGCATACCACTAACATTAGTCATAATTCTAGGGGTTTAGTACCGTTTATTTCTTGAGGTTAGTGATGGAAAGAACTCTAAGGGCATCCGGTATCACCAAACACCCAGAAGTCTCATATAAGCATTAGTGTAGATTCCTAGGTGATCCGTGCATTATAAACACATTAAACAATACATCTGCATTACCAATTCGGATATGCCTATATTCTAAACTGATACAATAACATACATGCACGGCTACATAGCATAGGCAGTTTTAATTGTTAAACTGGCAGAAAAAAAATATGGGAAGTATGAAGACCGATGGCAATATTTAGGTAGTCTACCAAGACTTTCAGCAGCTTTAAAACAGTACACTAGGGATTTACTGGTTCTGTAATGACTTTGTGCCTTTATTTATTGATGAGGACATATGTCCAAGGCACCTTTTGCCAATTAATGGAAAAGTGCAGTAGACTTGCAAATTAAAGGGATGCAATTCTGAAAAAAGAATGAGTGGCATGAGCATTTTTTTTTTTTAAATCAATCTTAGAGTTTTTAAAATCAATTGTAGAGTTTTAATGTCTATTATTTTATGATGCTGTTTTGTAGTTATGTCTACAATTGACAAACGCAACATCAAATAAAATAATTACAAGACTGTAGATTTCCATTGTTTGTACTGAGGGGTAAAATGTGGGCACACTGCCTGACGGCCCTCCCTTGTTGAGTTTTTTTTTATATACTATGCAATACATAAATATTTAAAAATACATGTTTTTGCTATTGTTGAGGTCACTCATAAAGTCTTATGAAGAATCTCCCTTGAAAATGCGTAAAAAATGTTTTAAGAAAGTTTATTATACAGTCTGTATTTCTTAGCTATTCAGTTATGCTATAACAGCAGCAGACATTTTGTCTTCGTCCAAGCAGGAATAGACACCAGAGCAAAATGTGTGGATTTAGAAAACAAATCTATTTAATCAGTTTTGTTCACAAGTGGCAATTTCAATTGAACTAAAGAAGCCATATCCCTGCAGGAGATCACCTGTCTCTAAATACAGGCAAACTAACAGTCCTAGATTGAAGTGTCCAAAAGGCGTCATTCCCTAAAACAGATTTTATTTGTATGTACTGATGTTATCTGCATTGCTTTCTTTAAAACAGTCTTAGGGTTATGTTTTATGCGCTCATTTTGAGCAATAACGGTTGGATGTTGCAGACTAATAAACATTTTGCCCCCTGGTTTTAAGTTGCATTTTTTGGGGGAAATACGTAATTTAATGTTTTTAGAAACATGAATTCTAAAATGAATATCAATTTGTGAGGATGCCATTCATAATTGAAAAAAACAGAAAAGCATTAAAGCATATTTTTCTTTCCTTCCAGAAGTTTTTATATATATCAAAATGATGGTGAAATAATAAAACCATTGCACTGTTAAGCAGATTTATGATGTAAAAAAAAAAAAATATAATATAAAAAAATAAATAAAAAAAATCACATTAAAACTGAATGGCTTATCCATATAAATTATTTTACATTTTAGGAGTTGCAATACAACATAATTTATTCTCTATGTATTAAATTGTCACTACAATTTAGCTATGGATTTATGTGTGTGAAAAAAACAATTATGATTTTAATGGTCCAACATGGATTAAATGCCTTCCTTAATATTAATCTGTCCTCATGATAAATTTCATAGTTGGAGCAACATTTACATCTACATTACTATGCTGGTGTTGTGCATGAGTGAACAAAAATTAAGCTATATGGTTAATTAGTTAGAGAAAATACAGCATTGAAAAAAATATATGCTTCTCTGACAAATTCATTTATTTAGATTTTTAAACCAAGCAATACAAAAACTTATCAAGCACTGTACTAATGATATTTATTATTGACCCTTTAACATTGGTTATAATCTGTTTGTATTATGGATATATTATTGGTGCCCTCTCAAGAATCATAGGTATTTTTCATGTGCATAAGATACATGTTTTGTACTTTTTAAAATTTCAATATTCCCCTGCCGGTTGCTCATTTGAAATGCAGTTTTCTGCCACATTTCAGCACTGTGTGAGTCTTGACATTTTATAAAAACAAACTAGGCTTTATTTTAACTTTTTTTTTCTTCTACTTTTTGACCAGTTGAAGCATTAACCTTCCCTCCATCATCCGGAAAATCCTTTATAATGGGAGCAGATGAAGCGTTAGAAAATGAACTTGGCCTTGGAGAGTTGGCAGGACTTACAGTTGCCAATGAGGCGGATTCCTTAACCTATGATGTAAGTGCTTGCAGGGAAATAATTTTAGGCAAGCTGTGTTGGACTAGTTTTATGTGTAGCATGTCTAGTAACTTTCAATATATACCAGAAAACCATAAGTAATTTAAAAGACTATCTGCAATCCAACAGTTTTTGTTGTAGGGCTACTAGAGCAGTGACCGGCAACCTGTTTTACTTGAAGGAACTCCCATGCATCGAGTCCTTAAAATGGTCTTAAAGTGTCTTCAACATTTTGCTTTGGAACTAATTGGTAATAAAGGAATTACAGTAATTGGTAATAAAGGTATAGATAATAAGGTGAGATGTTTAGAAGTCTCACTTGTATCCAAGCAGGTTTATCCCTAAATCCTGGCCTGCTAAGAGCTTCCTTAAGCATTCATTTTAGAGTCCAAGACCTAGATTCTTAGAACATTGTAACTGAACATCTGCCTTAGGTTGGTGCCCTTACATTCCTTTGAACACTTTTGGGTTTTAATAACTGTACATTGCTTAAAAGGCCGGTTAATTCAGCACAACTTGGAGCACACCGCTGTAATGTACTCCTGAAATCATGTTAAAATACTTTTTCGAATTTTTCAAATTGGTGCCTTTTTCACAGAAAAAAAATCATAAATTAAGTTCTGTTTGCCTGGGGGACTTGCCAAATTCTCATGTAGACTGAAAGAAAGAGCTCTGTGCAGAGAACACTCCTAAATATGTTGCTTGTGGGTTAACTGCTTTCAGGAATGTAATCCGCCATCAAAGTAAAACTATAATTATTTCTGTTCACGGAGGTTGCAACGGCCGTTGTCGCAGACGCTGTTTATCATAGAACAGTCAGGAGAGTGTCTATAAACAGACCTAAGACTGCAAGTTTTTGGAGGTTGGCATAATGGGAAAAAAAAAGGGCAATAGAACATTTTAACATAGAATCTTGTGCTCTTTCACACCATGAAGAGAACTTATAGTGAGCTAAATTGCCCTTAAATAAGGCAGACAGTGTAACTCTAATATAGTCCTATTTCCTCCAATTCTATGATTTACATGTATCATTTAGTACTGATTGCAAATGAAAAGTGTTACATTTTGTATACAGAATTTACTGATTTCTGTCCAACTACTTTTTATTGTTTCATAGATTGCAAATAATAAGGATGCATTAAGGAAAACGTGGAATCCCAAATTCACACTGAGGAGTCACTTTGATGGGATTCGAGGCCTCGCTTTCCATCCAATAGAGCCAGTACTTATAACTGCATCAGAAGACCACACATTAAAAATGTGGAATCTCCAAAAGACCGCTCCTGCTAAAAAGTATGTTCTATGATCTCTGTTAATACCTACTGCATATGTAGGGGTGCAGAACAAAATATATCTTAGAATATCAAGACCAAGCAACTGTTCCTTAGTTAACTCCTTACTTCCAATTTAGACCACATATTTTCAGTATTTTATAGTAGAAAGCGGATTTTTTTGATAGAATTGTTAAAAACGGCGTATAGAGGTTGGCTGAGAGACCTGACTATTCTCTTAGGAAATCTAATTGTTCTTAAAACCCTTTAATCAATCATTGATAGGCTGTCCCAACAGCAAAAGCTTCTTGCCTAAGGAAATCCCTTTAATACTAGTCTGCAGCCAGTTGGTATCCTTGTGTTGGTGCAATTTTTGTCTGAAAATGTAGCAGCTGCCTGCTAGACAAAACTGCCTCCCCCATTTACCTTCTACAAGCAATAGAAATTCATACAGTCACCAGCAGTTAACTGACTTTTTGCCATACTTTCTTCTTTTTTTTATCCTTCAGCAAGAGCTGCTTTTAAAGCTATTGAGATACTTTCAACTAAGTGTGTAACACCCCACTCGCCATTTGGTGTATGCCCCCACCATCCATCTTTGTATTTGCTAGTATTGGAACAAACATTGATTTTTCTTCTTTCGTGTAATTTCCTTTTCAGATGCCAATGCATCAGTGTTTGCAGTTTTTAGTTGTATTTCTTATATTGTTATTGGTGTGTCTTTATACAATGCATGGCCATAAATGCATTAATTTTACTAGCCAAACCTGTTTATAAGAAGCTTTTTCACATTTTCTGTGAATCTAAATTTCAAATGCCGTAAATTGGTATATATGTAAATTACTTTATTTCAGTCTTCAGATTGATTGTCAAAATGAAGTATTATACAGATATTAAAATGGGAACCAGGAGTTGATTTGCAAGTGACACATTTGAGGATCCAAATATTGCAATTTTAAAATATAGATACTAAGTACTTTATCATTTTGAATGTTTTTTTTTTACATTTTCCTACAATAAAATAATTTTGAAGTTTTGCCATTTTGAGCTTTCAGTCAACCTTTTGATCCACCCAGGTTAAAAGCTATTCCTAAAGAGAGATGATTGAATTTAATTATAAAGTCCCTTGGGCATTGTTTTCTGTGCAGGTAGTTGCACAAAAAGACTATGCCTAGGTGGCAGATTGGAAAACAATAGAGGCTTAACTCAAATGCAATAAGATATCTACCTGATTTTGATTGAGACATCAATCAGCCTTTGTAAACCAATGTCAAATGTCAATTTTATTTTACTGTAGGAAACTGAACAATTTAGTCTGTCTGAAAGTTAATGTCACAGACCAAAATGTGTATATATATATATATATATATTTTTTTTTTTAATGAGAGATCAGTGGCTTTAATTACCAATACCCTGAGGCATTTGGGTGTCTTCAGGGCATAACACATGGTTTAGAAGTCACTTGTTTTAAAGCTTTTTACAATATAAAAATGCCTTGTATGTTTATGATTTTTTTCCATGCACAAACAATGTTTTATTTAAGAATAAAGAGCACTGAATCAACAAATCGGTTAAAACAATTTACTTGATCTGACCTTTTCTTACCAGTCAAGTCAGTTATTTAAAATTAGATTTAGATGGAAAAAAAAGAATGAGTATATGATTGCCGCAGTTATTACTTTTTTATTATGTAGACAATTTTGTGGAATTGACAACGTGTTACAAGGTATCCACTGGGGTGAACACAAATAACAGTAATCCGTGGCAGCCTTGTCAACGCTACTTTACTACATTCTGCCTTTGATAATATTGACCAATAAAGGCTTAAACTAGCGATTTGCCCGTCAAAAAATGACGGCAATAAGCTTGTGTGCGACGTTAATTTTGTTGGTGTTCCAAGATCCTTCGGCGCTCATTGCGAGCCTCTCGATGATCGCCTTCGGCGCTCAATGCTAGGCTCTTGGTTGTTTGTGTGCTATGAGCAGCGTTGTGTTTTATTTTTTGTATGCCAATGAATAATTAATAAAATAAGAAATGAATATACTTTACCTATTGTGAAGTAATATATGCACGAAGCATTGTGTTGAAGAGCTGGCAATCTGTTTTCATGTTGCTGCAGCATCAGTGCTGTGGAGCTGCTGTGTAAGTGTCATGAATGTGTGCAGTGTAATAGTGTGCGTGCGCGAGGCAAATCCGTTAGGGTAGCTGTGTACTTCCGGATTGTGCAAGTTAGTGTTCTAAAATGGCGCCTAATGTGTGGTACGCGGCTGTGGCTGATTTTGCGTCCTTGTTTTCGGATGTTGTCCAAGTTTTTCTGAAAATCCGTATGTGTTTGAGGTTTTGCGTTTTTAGGGGCCTTTAGCCTCGTTTTCGTTTTGTTCAGCGGACATTTTTTCTGTCGCTTAGGTGACTAAACTCTGTAATTTGGGTTTAAATGGAGGTGTAACTTCACTTACAGAGGTCCTGGTTGCCTCTCTTTGCTGTGGGTAATGTTTGTATGTATTTGTTGTGTGTATTTATTGTGTTTCTAAAGTTTTTAGGGTCGCGCAGGCTGCGTCCTTGTTTTCGTATCTCGTACGTCTTTTTCGGACAATCCGTAGGTGTTTGGTGTTTTGCTTCTTTAGAGTCCTGTAGCCTCGTTTTCGTTTTTTTCGGCGGACATTTTTTCTCTCTCACTTTATTTCAAGTGAAATTGAGGCGTAACTTCAGTTTTCGAGGTCCTGGGTGCCTCCCCTTGCTGTGGGTAAGCTTTTTATGTATTTGTTGTGTGTATTTATTGTGTTTTTAATGTTTTCATCTGCGCGGGTTTCGGGCGTTAAGGTCGTATTTTTGCGCGGTCGTAATGTTTTAAAGTCCCGCGTCTCGTATTTGTGTCTCGTAAGTCCACAAATTTAGCAAGGTCCGCAGTTGCTGGCAAGGAGTGGCTTTGGCGCTCCATGCCAGCAACTGAGGCCCTCGCTTCGCAAACCCGCAGCGTTAACAACAACCCGCCTGCTCACAACTATATATGTGATAAATGGTGTTCTCTAAATGGATGTTAATGGAACACCAAGTAATATTAAACATCTCTAAATATTGATTACTTAATGGTACACCAGACATCAGACTTAATGTAACTCATGCAGGGGCGCATTGACTGGATGAACACAAGTATTTTAAATTGTTAAATCTACATTCTGGCCCCAGGCTCTCGGAGTTATAAGATCGGCCAACATTTAGACTTCATATGAGTTGTGTTGGATTTAATATGGTTATGAAGAAAAATAAAGCTTTCATGATCAGTATTTATGTTCCTAAAGAAAACTTGGTAGTCTGGAAGATTCCTTTTTAGCCTATTAAACTACCACCATTTTACGTACCATTGTGTTTGCGTCATGTGTCAGCACTTGATGGAACTTCGCAGCAGGCAGAGGGAAGCCTTTTGAACAGTTTTGTCAAGATGCACATGCTAACAGCCTGTGAAAAACGGAGTAAAAAATATACCCCTTATGTCATTACTATTTGTTAACCTAAAATTAACTAAACAAAACTAAAACACACTTTAATGTAGGCCTTATTAGGCATGTAAGTGAAATAGAATTTTGCATGATTGATTTTTTTTTTTCCTTTTTTTTTTTTTCATCTGAATATTTCAGCAAAAGAAATGTGTGTTTGCATCTTCACCTCACAGAGAAATTGTTAAGAATAGCTTTTAATTAAGCTTAAATGGAAAAGAACATGCTTCTGGAAATCTCTCTGAAGAGGTGTCAGTTTCACACTTAGAAGTATGTTGCACTATATGCCATAAAGCTGCCATGTCAGTAGTTGTTTTAGAAGAGTGCATTGCTCTGATTGGTTGTTGAGCCAATGAATCCCACTGTTATCTAAATGACATATAGAGACCATACTTTATATATATATATATATATATATATATATATATATATATATATATATATATATATATATATATATATATATATATATATATATATATATATATATATATTTTTTTTTTTTTTTTTTTTTTTTAAAGAACTGCACTGTATTGATGCCATTTCATGCCAGTAGCAACAATGTAAGCACATCATTATAGTTGAGGGTTTCTAGAAAATCATACTTGGGTGTGATTTCCTTTCCTTTCGTTTTTTAGTTTTTGTATTTTTACCTCTTGATAATCATCAGAATGTAGCTCTGCCTCCAAATATAATGTATTTTAGTTTACTTTATAGCGGTGTGCTAAGCCTTACAAACCAGCTAGTTTTATTACAAGTGCCATTATAAATGTGAACATCTAGCACTACCAATGTCTTGTACACAAGTGTAAGAATGTACGGTATTTTTGATGATCTGTTCTTCTGTTAAGCCCTAATATTAAAAGTGGTGCATCCAATGTAATGGCCACCTTTGTTTTATTTAAATGTTTTGTAGCTGTGGACCTAAGTACATGTGCATGGAAATGTTGTCGGTTTTTTTTCATGCATGTGTGCATACAGTCAGTATGTATTAAACAACAACAACTGGACAATATGTTATTCTCTACATCAATACCTAGTAATCTGGTTCATGGTACTAGTGTTTGGATTGGATATTCACTTACACAGCACATGAATCTGCTCATCAATATGATACTTTGCTAATTTTTTTGCTTGATGTAATTGAAATGCTCTAAACCTACTTTGTTTTCATAGGAGTGCATCCCTTGATGTTGAACCTATTTACACGTTCAGAGCACACAGGTAAGTGAAAAATAGTTGACTCATGTCCATATGATTTTTTCCATTGTACCACGTATCGCTCATGTGGTCTGCTTGTCGGGTTTTTGTTGTCTTTGTCCTTCTCTTTTTCCTCTGCACCTGCTTTTAGTCTTGGTGCACTCTCTCTTTCCTTGCCCTGAACTGTATTTTTTTTTTTTTAGTATTGAATATTAAAATATTTCAGTTACTTCTACAATAATTGTTTAAGACGTGCTTAATGTCAGACACATGTAGCATTTTTCCAGGATCAGAACGGTTTATGGGTGTAAAGGTAGCAAACAGATATTCAATATTTTGACATTTCTCGAAGTGCGTTTTGATTTATCGAAGCAAGAAAAAGTACATTACATTACAGTATTTCCTCAGGTAATTGGATATGACTGCTGGCAATGGTATGATGCTTGTGTTGACATTTACAGCAACATAGCTGTCTGAACTTGCTTAGTTTGTATAAAAGTATAACGTGATTATCCATATCATTTTCCCCAACTATGTTGCTCATTTTGTATGTCAATTACTATTTAAAGCCATGCTGAATTAAGGGGTTTTCAATGCAAAAACTTTATGCAGCTCCGTTATTGTCTGTATGTCCCAGCACCACGGTTTGTCTTGGGAGGAACCTGATTGAATAGAAACTTCCAATTTAGATGCATTTTAATACTGTTATTACTATTTTGAGTTAAATCTGCTTTTATGCTCACACAACGGGTACATACATAATTGTCGATGCTTACAAATCGCATTGCTACTGCCCAGTGCTACATATAATGACATAATAGAAAATAATACAAATGTTAATTCAACCATTTTAAAAGATTCTAGTAATACTTTATCCTATTTAAAAGGCCACTGTATTTCCTTTGTTTTTTAAAGGGCTATAAGAAATTGTTATGTTTTATTTGACGAAATATAAAGTGACACAGAAAAGGCTCTGTAGAAATGAAAAGTACAGTAAAATAGCATATTTGCAATTGATTATAATTAAAAATTTTAAGTAAAAGTGGCTTGAAATTGTCATAGGATTTCATTAAGATTAACAGTGGGGACTTAATGAAGAAGGCTGTGTCCAGTTGAAACAAACTAGAATTGTTAGAGACCATTAACAAGGGAACAATTACATTTGATTGTTCAATAGTATGAGTATTTTCTTCAGAGGGTCAATGTTGCTCAAAGGAGCCACACCTCCATTTAAAGGCTGTCACATTGCTGTGACAGTTATTTGGATTAATTGGAAGTGAATAGAGATCTTAGATTCCTATCTGCACCTAGTGTTTGTCCCAGGAGACGAATCCTATGAAGAATGAAATGACAATGTATTTTCCCATTTTATCATATTTTAAGATAGTAGTTTAAAACAAATATATGCAACCTTTTTAATTTAAAAAAAATATTCTGCCCATTATCAATTCTAGTTCTATACAATAAACATGTCTTCAGTGATCATTTTAGGTATCACTGCTTCACACGAATGTCAGAGCATAACGTCTGTCTTCATCTTTTACCTCGTATTTGGGTATGCAAAATATGTAAAGCCTGTTGTTTAGCTGTTTATGCAAAAAATTCAACTCAACATGTATGTGGCATTTTGACATAACCGTTTCCCTTTACACAATTGTATTGATGATCAATTTAGAAATCTAGATTTTTCTTTAATATCCTTGTCTTCTGTTTATTTTCCAGGGGTCCAGTTTTGTGTGTCGTAATGAGTACTAATGGCGAGCAGTGTTATAGTGGTGGAACTGATGGTTTTATTCAGAGCTGGAATACTCCAAATCCCAACGTGGATCCATATGACTCTTATGGTACATATTTCAATTTTTCCCCAACCAATCTCCTCAAGGACCTTTTGAAAAGCCATGATTTAGGTTAAATACTAATTGCACTCATTGCGGTTTACAATGTTATACAGGCTGTAGAGCCTCTACTTTGCCTCACCTGATTTATTCACCAAGTAAACCTAAATATAGACGTTTCTGATGGATCTTAAAGGGAGGTTTGTAAATCCTTGCACTAAAGTGTGAAGAGATTTCTGTGTGTTGAGAGATTTCATGGAATAACATTCAAATTGGGAAGATCTCACATACCTAGTTAAAATCTTGAACATTGACAAATATAATAATTATTAGATGTTTTTGATGCATTACAAACCAACTTACTATAACAGAGGTATTAATATACTAAAACAAAAGCTTTTAAAGTGATGTAAGCCCACCCTGAATTTGTCCAGAAAGGAAGCTGACTCCATATGCTTCAAAGTCTCCCTTTACTGTGAGAATCCTTTGCTGATGTCAGCCATTCACAAGCCATATCCCTGGATGATTATGTCTCCATGATACCTTATGATTATGAGACTTTTCTTTAACTGTAAATAAGATCTGACAGATTGGGAAGGAACTATTTGGTTGTAGTATCCGTTTTGGATGCTTTTAAAACCTGGCATTTTTTAAAGAGTCTCTCTCTTAATTACTCCTTGGTTTTGGCTGAGAAGGGTGAACCTCTGTTTCTGTTCAGACACAATGTAGATGCCCTTTTCCTCCTAATAATTCTAGAAAATTCTAGCACATCATTATTTATTTTTGCATTACAGCTTTTGTAGTTTTATAAAATCTTTTAAAGAACTACAGTAGTCATTAAAAAAAAATAATAATACTATTTTGAAGAAATATGAAAAAATATTTTTAGAATGTTAAATACTATAATGGAGCCTCTAATATCTTACTATATACATGCAATTATGCTACTCAGGGGTTTTGTTTTCTCTCTTTCTACTTTCTACAATACATTTTGAATACACAAAGAGCTTCATTCAATTGAGGCTTTCGGGAGATTCGGGCTCGGAAATGGAGACAGCAAGTTATTTTGCCATTCAATTGGCGTCAGTTTGTGGGCTCCGATCAAGTTACAGGCTCAAAGTTGTGATTTATAGCAATTTTAAAAAATTGCAAGTTAATGCCTCCAAGACTTTGATCTTTCACAGTCGCAAGGCTAAAATCGCAAATCGCTATTCAATTGCATCGATTCCCCCTCGCTAACCACTCAGTCAAGCCTGTGTGTGTGTGTATATATCTCTGTATATCTTACCACAAGTTACTGGTACAAAGGAGGTCTTGCAAAGTGCATAATGACAAATCGGAGCACTTTTAAAAGCAAATAAAAAAGAGAAGAGTGAAAAGTGATGTTGGGTCTTAAAATTAATAGCACAACATTTTCCAATACTTTATTTCATGTGTAATTTTCGTGTTATATCGATCACGGCAATCAATATGAAGTCCTACGGGCTTCAACCTCCAAGCCCGTAAAATTTAGAAATCCAATGGTGTTCCGATCTTTGCAACCGGCACCTAACTTGCCTGGCCAATTGAATAGCATTGCAATCAGAGACCAAATGGAGCCTGCAACCCAATTTCAGTCATTTGGCTGTCTGCAATAGTTGCGAGCCCCGACTCGAAGGAGGCTCAAAGTTTCTATCTTCATAGTGGCATGTACAACTGCCAGTATAATCATAGGTTTAATGGCATGCTTATTTTTTCTCTAGTGAATGTACTTGAGGGTCAATTTTATTTTCTCCAGACAGGGGGATTGAATTGTGAACATAGCAAATTCTATTTCTCATGTGATATCTAAGAAATAAATATATCAAAAATGGGATATTTTAAGCTGGTGCATTTACAATTTGCTTTTATTAACAGAGCCTACTGTTCTGAGGGGGGCGTTTGAAGGCCACACTGATGCTGTGTGGGGCTTGGTGTACAGTGCAGCTCATCAGCGCTTGTTGTCCGCCTCAGCAGATGGTACAATAAGAGTATGGAATGCAGCTGAAGTCTCCCCAGCGTTGAGCATATTTAATGAGAACCTAGGTAACAACATTTCCATATTAATGAGCAGATGGGCAAATATAGATTTGCTTACTTACGTCTATGTATTTGCTTACACTCCACTACAGATAATCTACTTTCAAAAGAAATGCCATGAATATTAAAATATGCATATCCTTTATCAGATGATGTGAGCCGAATTTGTGCTTTTTAAGAATATAATACACTGTTTTCATGACATGTTCAAACCTGATAATTAAGTGATGGGTTCTGCTTCCTCAGTGTATTTACACAAGTACAATAGTACCACAGCAAAGGTGTAATTTATAGCAGAAACTTAAAGTACACAGTTATTAATAGTAATATTTACCATCAGCTGGTAATAGTTTTGAGTAGAAATTATTATTTTTTTTGCTTGAAAGTTAGATATGTTAACTATCAATTACATGAAAAAGTCCTCGGACTCTCCTAATGAGTTAGTGAATAATTCTATTGTAGTGGGGGAGGATAAAACACAAGAGCATGCCTAGTTGAAAACCAGAATACTATATTAAAACTTAATTGTCCCTGTATCTTTTAGTTTGGATCCACTTGGGCATGCTCTTCTGGTGAAAGAGAAATCACATGATAAAGTTCTTAGAGTGGAAGGACTTGCATGTAATGTATGCTTAAAATACCCAGCTTTCAAACTGGATTATGTCAGACTTAGACTTACACTTCTTTACATTTCACTTATGCAATAACTACAACTGATTGTTAAACATTTAAATACATTAACACCTTTACGGTGTCACTGTAAACATTGAAAATATTGATCTAAAGATTTTACTACTACATAGTTAATTTCTTTGAATAATATTAATTTATTTTAGACATTGTATCCTCAGTGAAAGTCTGTATTTGATGTGTATATTTTATTTTTTTAAGAACTAGGGATACCTTCCTCTGTGGACCTTGTTAGTAGTGATCCAGCCCACATCGTGGCCTCCTTTAACAGTGGGCACACAAGCATCTTCAACATGGAGACTCATCAAAAAGTTTTAACATTAGAGTCCTGCATAGAAACAGGTAGGTCTGTTTAACATTTGTTGTCAGTGCAATTATTTTCTATATATATATTTATATTTATAGTACATAAAAAGTACATCTGTGTTCACATTCAAATGTCTAAAGCAAGTTAAAAAACCTGCTTCCAGCTCAGAGTCCAGAGAAAAACAGTTATTACACTGCATTCTGGGAAGTTGAGCTGGGACACTCAAATATGGCCACAAATGCCTCGCTCTTCATTCCGTAGCCATTATCAATCATGGCTTCCTTTAAGCTTATGCATGCTGTATTACACAGCTTTAATGCAAAGCCAAGGTTGGAATAAACACAGGCTGAGTATCCAATCCATGTACAGCTGTTTCAAGCTTACTGGCTATCATCAGCATGGAGCGGGATCTCAGCCTGTGTTGTGGAAATTATGAGTAGGTAGTTCACCACAACAATCATTTATAATATGGTGGGCAAAAGAGCGATAGAAGCCCTCCACCGTACAGTAGTATATACACACACACTCTTACTAAATTTTAAGAGAAATGTGGGGATTTTTTTTTTTTTTCAGTCCTGTGTTCTAAACATTCGTTGTAGTATGAAACATACTAGTAATTTCATAAAAAAAATCTTTTACATAATAGGGCATCAAAGCCATTTTGATCAAACTTCGAACCTTCGTATCTGGCTAAAATAAAAAAAAAACACCTACTTAAATTGTAGACAATCAATCCGTAAGTGGCTGGTGCATCTGTTAACAATAGAAACACTGTTTGCATGAGCTGCTGGGGGTAGACCTTTGCAGGGACTTTTTGGAACATGTTTTATAAATTGTAGATGTATTAAAGCGGATGAGTTTCAGCCTGTATTTCCATAGCCTATGAAGCCATTACAAAGAACATAAGAAATTGGATTTTTTTAAAAAAAAAGGCTGTTTAATTACAATTACGGTTACATTTAAAGTAAAACAAATTGTTAATTTATTGTGGTCATGGATTTGTGGACCCACAGAGTCTAATTCATTTATCTTGTTCCTTGCGTTCGTTTTGTAGCAGTTAATTCTACCTGCCAGATCAACAGAGTTATCAGTCACCCAACTCTTCCAATCAGCATTACTGCTCATGAAGATCGTCACATCAAGTTTTTCGACAACAATACAGGCAAGTAAATCGTTAAAGTTCCTCTACTTGCATACATGCTGTGTACAGATTTGTCCTCTAACGTGACAAACTTAATTTGATAATAAATTAGAGATTGACATCCTGAAGTTTTCATTTGAATGAAAACAAATGGTGGAGCCAGACTATGAACAGAGGTGCATCGAATCTACCTATCATTTGTGGCTGCAAACAGGACTGCTTCATTCATATTGTAATATACTTTTATGTCCAATATTTTTTTTATTTTATTTTGTAATGCAGTTGTTTGTAGATGTTGCTTTTAAGTTACGGTTTTAACAACTCTTTTAAGTAATTATGGGCGATAAACAAACCTTTTGATATGTTAAATATTTGCAGACCGTTTTATCTTTACCTTTTGTATCTGTCTAGAGCATTTAGTACTTGCTTTATTTACATAATAGGTCACTTTGCTTGTTGCACAACACTATGAAAACTTAAATGCATACGGCAACATTATGTACACTATATAACGTACAGTGGATATAAAAAGTCTACACACCCCTGTTAAAATGTCAGGTTTCTGTGCTGTAAAAAATGAGACAAAGATAAATCATTTCAGAACTTTTTCCACCTTTTTAATGTGACCTATAAACTGTACAACTCAATTGAAAAACAAACTGAAATATTTTAGGTGGAGGAAATAAAAATAAAAATAATGTGGTTGCATGAGTCTACACACCCTCTTATAACTGGGGATGTAACTGTGTTCAGAATTAAGCAATCCAATTCCAATCCCATACACCTGCCATCATTTAAAGTGCCTCTGAATAACCCCAAATAAAGTTCAGTTGCTCTAGTTGGTCTTTCCTGAAATTTTCTTAGTTGCATCCCACAGCAAAAGCCATGGTCCACAGAGAGCTCCCAAAGCATCAGAGGGATCTCATTGCTAAAAGGTATCAGTCAGGAGAAGGGTACAAAAGAATTCCCAAGGCATTAGATATACCATGGAACACAGTGAAGACAGTCATCATCAAGTGGAGAAAATATGGCACAACAGTGACATTACCAAGAACTGGAGCTTCTTCAAAATTCATGAAAAGACTAGAAGAAAACTGGTCTGGGAGGCTTCCAAGAGGCCTAAAGCAACATTAAAGGAGCTGCAGGAATATCTGGCAAGTACTGGCTGTGTGGTACATGTGACAACAATCTCCCGTATTCTTCATATGTCTGGGCTATGGGGTAGAGTGGCAAGACGAAAGCCTTTTCTTACGAAGAAAAACCTCCAAGCCAAGCTACATTTTGCAAAAACACATCTGAAGTCTCCCCAAAGCATGTGAGAAAAGGTGTTATGGTCTGATGAAACCAAGGTTGAACTTTTTGGCCATAATTCCAAAAGATATGTTTGGCGCAAAAACAACACTGCACATCACCAAAAGAACACCATAGCCACAGTGAAGCATGGTGGTGGCAGCATCATGCTTTGGGGCTGTTTTTCTTCAGCTGGAACTGGGGGGCCTTAGTTAAGGTAGAGGGAATTATGAACAGTCCAAATACCAGTCAATATTGACACAAAACCTTCAGGCTTCTGCTAGAAAGCTGAACATGAAGAGGAACTGACAACGACCCAAAGCATACATCCAAATCAACAAAGGAATGGCTTCACCAGAAGAAGATTAAAGTTTTGGAATGGCCCAGCCAGAGCCCAGACCTGAATCTGATTGAAAATCTGTGGGGTGATCTAGGAGGGCTGTGCACAGGAGATGCCCTCGCAATCTGACACATTTGGAGTGTTTTTGCAAAGAAGAGTGTTGTAATAAAATCAAAAGGTGCTTCAACAAATATTAGTTTGAGGGTGTGCATTATGCAACCATATTATTATTATTTTTTTTCTTCCCTCTACCTAAAAGATTTTAGTTTGTTTTTCAATTGAGTTGTACAGTTTATAGGTCACATTAAAGGTGGAAAAAGTTCTGAAATGATTTATCTTTGTCTAATTTTTTTACAACACAGATATCTGACATTTTAACAGGGGTGTGTAGACTTTTTATATCCACTGTATATCACAAATACTATAATGTGCTGCAAGTCACAGGTGTGCAAGATGGTACCCTGCAGGATAGTGTATATAGGGAGAAAGAGTCAGTTCTCAAAGCTGAGGAATTTATTCGGTGGATGTTTTAAAAGTCTTAAAAGAAATAACATTAAGACTAAGGATAGTAAAAAACATTAAAACTAAGGATAGTAAATCAAATAATCTAAAATACGATGCCACGACAGTCCCTTTACTTTAAGCTGCAGCATATAAATGTTAAAATCATTCAAAAAGTATATTATTTGTGTTTGTATTCGTGAGCCCCTATATTCATCAAATCCATTTTTTTAGGCAAAAAATTGCTTGAATATTAGTCTAAAAATTAAATATTCTTTGAAAAGTCACTCTCCACATGGTAATCAAAATATAAATTCATCCATTGATGTGATTCTATATTCGTCCGGTAACGGATTAATGACAAATATAGAGGTTCCAAGGGAGTTTCTCACACTATGCCACAAGAAATGGACTTTGAGACTAGTTTACTTCTTTGGGGTAAGAAGTGAGACCAAAATATCAGATGTGGAAAAATACCATTGTATCAGGAAGATTTAATGCATTTTTTTGAAGTGTTGTAAATAGGTTATTTTATAAAGATAACTGTAAATTTAAATTTCTCCAGTTGTATCTGTTAAAACATTTAATCAGCAGAAGTATTGACCCACCTTCTTCTTCTTTTGTAGGAAAACTCATCCATTCGATGGTTGCACACTTAGATGCTGTCACTAGTTTAGCAGTTGATCCAAATGGATTGTACCTGATGTCTGGCAGTAAGTATTGTAATAATGAAGTGAACTTACCTATTTATAGAGGCTGAGTGGTCTTCACGCGCATTAAAAAGTATAAATTGCAGTTTGCCACGCCAGTAAAGAGGGGGAAAATGTGTTTTTGCACTTGATAATATATCATCAAAGGAATCAAGAATAGTCCTAATTCAGAAGTTGTAGCCTATAACATTATTATCGTGACCTATTTCTGTGAAAAACGTATATATTTTTGCACTGTTAGTTTTTAACATTTGACATATTGAGGTATTCTTTGATATATACTTGAAATAACATAATTTCTAATACACATTTCAAGAAATTATCGGAGATACAATAATAGACATTATAGTCTTAAATGCTTTCATTTGTGAATTGAGTATTTAATACCAGTAAAGAGTTGTGTCCCACATGATATCATTTGAATGAAAGGATTTCTGAGGGAAAATATATTTACATAATTTAATTTATAATAATTACATGTATTTATCTTATTAGACATGTTTATAAATCATTTGGTATACACAGATGTCATCCATCTTCATATTTATTTGCCCGCCTGTATAACCCCCACTGAATGCCAATGCAACATTACACAACAAATCGCTATTTCAAGGCTTTTTTTTTTATTTTTTTATTTATTCAAGATTAGTGATGCTTTGTACTAGGTGTGACAGGTAATTGTAGATTTATCTTTGCAAATAAGAAATTCATGTACATCTGAAACCGATTTTCTCATAAGTGATTATAATGTCAATGCTTTCTTTTCATAGGTCACGATTGTTCAATACGTTTATGGAATTTAGAAAGTAAGACCTGCATACAGGAATTCACAGCTCATCGTAAGAAGTCTGACGAGTCCATTCACGATGTGGCATTCCACCCATCTAAATGCTACATTGCCAGTGCAGGAGCCGATGCCCTTGCCAAAGTTTTTGTATGACACAATGCTCCCCTGTAGCTTTTCATTTACTCAACCAGCCACTTAAAACAAGAGACATATTACTAACCCCCGAAGAATTGACTTACCTGCCTTTTTCTTTTTTTCTTTCTGTGTTTCGATAATTAGAATGAGAATCAAACATTATGTTGTGGGTTTAATTTTGCCGGGTGCTGTTTTCTAAACTAATGGTTTGTTCAGAGTGCTGTGAACTCAGCTGGTGTTTAGAGCCGGGATTCTGTCAATCAAATGCCCTCTGAGCTATAGTAGCCGCATTTTATTTTTAAGAGTGCACATTTGACCAGGCAGGCCTGGATCAAACTAGGTTCCAGCATAATTTGGGGTTGTGGCTAATGGGACTAAAAATATGGCCAGTCCAATGGCATATATTTAAATAATGGGAATTTATTTAGCTTCCTGAGTGCTAACAAGCACATTTTGAAGATAACTTGGACCTCTTACTTGCCCAATTAATTACTATTGTATTTCTTTCTCATCTGGATCTGGTGATTGAGAAAGAACTCCTAATCATGGACTTTCATTGGGCTTTTAGCATCAAGTGAAATCAGTGTAAAAAATGACTTATTTTGCATACATTACTTTTGTCCTTGGATTGTATTATTAGGTAAATGCCAAATTAGTTCATGAAAGGGTCAGTTTTGTTAAACGTACGACAGGAATGACAGTGTCCAACATTACGAACACTAGCTGCTACGGTGAAAGGGATTTATTTTAGTCTGTTTATTTATAAATGCACACTTCAACTTTTCACTATCTTTATAATATATATATATATATATTTGTTGGAATTCGTCTGTCCTGGATCCATTAGAAATGGGTATTCCATTAATAACGTATTAAGAGCATCCAACAATGTACTCATGCCAGTTTAAACATATAGCTGTAGCATTGGCTCATGTGGTAGGTCCCATTAGAAAGGGATTATTGGTGGTTTTGTTTAATATCAGTTGTCAAGCTTCTGTATTTCTTTTGGTTAACTTAACTACACAGCAGCAATAAGGTGTTTGACTACTGATTGAACTGTAAACCAAATGTGGCCAAATGTTCAATAATTCTATTATTTCTTCACTACTTTTGCACCGTTACTCCACCACAAAGCAGTACAAATGGTTTGTTTTAAGATTATTATTTTTTTGTAAAGTAAATTAAAAATTTAAGCAATTTGAAGTGCAGCATTTTTCTAAAAAGTTAACTTAAATTCCTTAGTACAATATTCGAAAATGTATATAATACAATACAGATCCAAGTCCATAGTGAATAAGTATGACATGCTTACATCTGTTTAATTAACAATCATGTATTTTGTATTCTGTATTGGTTTACTATGCACTTGTTAATCTTTTGTTTAGTATCTTCATTCCAAATATAGATTTAAAAAAAGAGGTCTGTCCTTTAACCAACATTTTTAACATAATCGAGGGATCCCTGAGATTCTCTTTAATAAAATATCAGTAAGGCCCATTACAGATACAGCGGGAAGTTGGCTATTAATATTCAAACAAGACCATCTTCCCTCATTGCTGGATGTATTATTTTATGGAATCAAGTGAGATTTTAAATTCTAGAAATATACACTTGCTTTTTCAAATGCAACACACTGATTTTTGATTGTTGCTAAGGCATGCTCAAATACCTTTGGGGAAAATATCTAGTTATAACTTGTAAATTGATATTTGTGCTGAAGTGAATTATCCGCTACAGATATTTAAGAGAAATGGAGACAATGCCACTAAATGAACATAAGACGATGATTAGTTTTATAATGTTTCCACTTTGTTTAAAGGACAAAAAGTACAGTATGCGGCTTTTTACTTAGATATTGAAATTGTGGATTATTTGTGTATTTGACCTTTTGGTTATTTTTTTTTCTTTCTTTTTAGACTAAGTAATTGCAAAGATTTATTTGGAAATTCTAAAAGCTATGTATATTATATATAAATATATATATATATTGTAAACATATATTAAATGTGTCTAGTATGGGATGACTCCAGGGGTGCATTTTAATCTTTTGTATTGAGTTCTCCTAAGTAAGTGTACACAAAAGATAATGGTATGGATATGACCTGAGTATTTTGCTGTTACATACTATATACAATTATTACAGCTGTTTTGATGTACATACATCTTAATTTGGCATGCTTGTTTTAATGACTGTAATATTTAGTTGATTAAAACCTGAATGTAAGTAAAATGGAAAAACTGGCTATTTAAAATCTAACGTGTTCCACACAGATCTTTTGTAGTATAAGCGTTTGGGAGGTGCCTCTTTTTTTATTATTTAAAAAAAAAACACACACAATAGAAAAAGCCTTATGAAAAAAAGAAAACCTTGTAACTCGCTATCTAGTCTGTAACCAACCTTTTTGTTTTCATACTCTCGGTATGGTTAGTGCACAAGTAGAATCAAGCAAAAAAATAAAATAAAATAATCAGCTCCCTGAAGAATCTAAATGTGAAATGATGATCGGTTGAGAAATGTGCTTGTGCATCTTTTCATCTTTCAGTTCTGTCCAATTGGAAATAAAATGTCCTAATACTTTATTTCTTATGTAATACAAAAGTAATTATTATTTGCACAAATATGTCATATTGCACAGTAATTGGAAAATGTCTCAGTGAACAGGTGGTAATAAATCAAATATATCAAGTTTTTCTTGTAAAATAAAACTCAATATTTAGCTCTGGAAAAAACTACAGTATTTTAAGGGAACATTGAGTTCATAGGGATTACAAGACTTGCCTAACATTATCCTGAGGGACACAACTAAGAAAATGAATGACTCCATAATACAGCACTGAAAATGTAACCTGAATTTGGTCTTGGAATATTAATATTGAAGGAGTCTGTTATCCTTCAAGCAGAGCTACTTATCTCGCTCTCACTGTTCCTCTCGGGGTATGGACAGATCTTCCTGTTTGAGACTGAGCATGCTCTGTAAAGGGGTGGCACTATTATCTCTCATGCACTGTCACTTTGTGAGGACTATAAGGCAGCTGCACGGTTACAATGCAGCTGTTACCTCTTTAGACAGTGGGGGTGGAGCTAATGATGCCATATGGCAGGGACTGTTACATCATAGCCCGGCCTCCACCCGAGCACTGTGATGGATCAGCCCCCAGGAAAAGCTGGCCACAATGCCTGACAACACCAGGATAAGAAGAAAAGCAGTTCTGCTTGAGGTGAAAATAGACAATTTTAAAAAGTAAAGAAATTAAATTATTTTTAACTGCATACAGTTTTTAATTCTCCCGAACAAACATATTAGCTTTATTTATTAATCCATGGCGGTCCTTTAAGAGTACACGGAGAGTGTCTTGATACAGCTACATTCTTTAAGTTTTCTCTTAAAATACTGACTATTTTATGCTCCTGGCCTTAAATAGGTGTTAATGTTCATTACATAAAGTATGACATTTTGTGTGTATTTGTTTTTTCCTTAAGCAGCAGTTCAGTCTACATTACTTGACATAGATCTGCATTTTTACCACATCTTAAATATTGCTTTTTTATAGTTACTTAATTGTTGCATCTGCATATGTACAAACAAGTATAAATATTGCTTCTAAGCAGTTCTGACACTTCAATATCTGGCTTTGCACAGAGATTAAAAAGGATACCGAACTCGCACTTTTCTATTATGCATTTAAATGCTTCATGAAGTTTTAAATTTGTTTTATTTTAATATGAATTGCTTTTGAAATAATGTAACATCTGCCTTTATAAAAATAATATATTTTGCTAGATGAAGTAAAGCCTGTAGAGGGAGTAACTGATTTTCCATAGAGCTTATTAGCTTGTCTTGTAAAGCCTAGGTTATTAGTAAGGAGGAGGTCTGTGAAATCATATATTTCCTAACAAGCCAGTGTAAGAACTTTGTCTGCTTTTTTTAAACTTTTTTTTTTTTTTTTCCTTTGTTAACCAGGAACATTAATATATATATCTGCAAATGGCAGGAAGCAAAACTTTTGCCAGAAAATATAATTTAATAAAGTTAACCATTAATGGCTGCTTGCTGTAACCCCTGCTCAAAACATACATTTCTACTGATTAAACATCAATTAGGGCAGTCGCAGAGCTTGTAAATGGATAGCCTGCGTGCAACAACAAAAATTGGTGCCCATCTTCCCTCCCACACTAATTAAATCCACGGTTTGCACTGAAACTTTTACGACTCAAATATGTTTTAATCCTACTGTTGCTGCAGGAAAACCCTGTTGGGCACACACACTCTATCAAAATGTCCAGGTATACCCACTAGGTAAGGGACCCCCATGGTGTAGGAGTTCAATTTAGTTTCTATGGGGTTAATGGTCCCCACATTTATTAACCAGATCTGGGTCTCCGTGGGGGATCACCGAAAGTTTTGATGGGCCCAAGAGTGATCTGACATTTTATTAACTGGTTTGTGGGAACTGGTTGTTTTGACACTACTAGCCTGCACCAGTTGTAGATCTATCCTACAAAGTGACCATACTTCAGCTAAGTCACCCTGCCTTTTTATCAGCTGAAATGTTTTTAATTTCAGCAGTGCTCAGAACAAAGAGAGAAGTGCCAAGGGGTACAGCAGTTACTCTTAATGAATAAAGTGCATTTTATAAATATATTTTTGGGCTAAAGCTTTCCTGCAGTTTGCACATGTATTTATTATGTTAATGATAAACTAAAGATTGACCACAACAAGCTCTTACACACCTTTTAACCTTTTGCAGCACATGCTGTGTATATTAAACACTTGTTATAATTAACAGAAAAAATAACTGCATAAGGTGATACGCATCTCTCTAGATCTGTACCTTCCCAGCACACTTAAGCTATTTTTTTTCAAGGCATTGAGTCAATGAAAGTTCCCCCGATACTGCAGATGAAAAGTTTGGGAAGGCTGGAGTGAAATTATTTTTATCCAATTCTTTCTGTACAGCGCAATGCTGATGTTACAACCTGTACATGTATGGCAACAGGAAATGAAGACATATTTACTGCACTTTGTGTTTCATAATCCTCACCTGCTATATGGGGCTACATGCAGAAAAGAACAAATACATTCGGACACAGCTGCCATTGCAACTTCCTCACGGAGACCGGTCTCATACCATGGTCAACTTGTTCATATGTAATGTGTGGAGAACATTGTATTTTTATGTTAAAATGCTTATCCCGTCTTACGTCCAAGTATTATTCCTGTTTGAAAAGAGAGAATATTTTAATTGGATAGCATAATCTTTCATTTCTAATAACAAAGATTCTAGAGTTAAAGCACCACTGTTGTCCCATATTTACATAAGCTATTTTGAAAAAAGTAGCTAGGCAAAATATTTTTTTGGAAAAAAACAATACTATACACTTCCTCTGTAATTGGAATGTTTTTCTATGTTTATCTGCTTCAGTAAGTGAGCTCTGGCTGTAACGAGTTCCTCATTGTATTTAGCCTAGTTAATGTGAATTTTGTTTTAATAATTCCCAGTATTTTATTAGAATATGGAGGTGGTAGATGCACCACATGCGCATAGTGTGCCACAACCGGCCCATGTGCAATGATCGGCATTAGCCACGCATAGCGCGACGCAACTGGAGCATGCACGCCTCTGCCCCCCTTGCCTCCCTTTGCTCCCTCTGGCCCCCTTTGACTCCCTTGCCTCTCTAAGTCTTTCTTGCTTCAATCTGCCCCCTCCCTTGCCCCATCTTGCCTCCCTCTGGTCCCCTTTTCCTCCCTCTGTCTCCCTTGCTTCCCTCTGTCTCCCTTCTCTTGTACTTTCCCCACGTTAGTTTTTCTCGTACCCTCTTCTCTTCCCTTTAGCCATGGAGCCATTAGCATATCCTATTAGAACACACTCTTAAATTCTTGGCATAAACATGGGGGGTGAGAAATACAAAAGAATTAAGAGATCCACTATGTATAAACACAAAAGACAAGGTGGTTTATCATATACTAATTCAATACTACAGAGCTGGCCAACTGTCATGCCTAGCACCAGTAGATACAGGGAAACGAATATGGGTTGAATTAGAAAACTACATCCTTAAACCATACTCCTTTGGATAGTGTTATATTATATCCATACCCACTTGCTCTAATACCGCACTTAAAAATACGATCGAAAACACACTCCGAATCTAGACATGAGCCAATAGACCCCTCCATCAGCTACTCTCTCGTCCACTGATATTTTGACAAAAACAATTTACCTTATGATTAATAAACGCATAACATACACATTAAATTATTAGATGGATCTATTCTACAAAACGTTGGCATCCTGTCGAGATTTTTCATATTGTAGATTTCTGTGGTACCATTCCAAGATAGTAAAAGAAAAAGAATGAGTCTTATGGAGATATTTTTAAAACAAACACATGTATCTTCCTTGCTTTTATTTTTATTTTTCAGCCCTTTATCTCTTTCTTCTCTATTATTTACTTTTATGTTTTCTGTGATGATTGCTGGATCCCCACAGAGTCATTGGGGACAGAAGAAGAGCTGTTGGTGCTACTGGAACTTTCATTTAAAAGACTATACAATTGTTACAATTATTAAGAACTAGCTAATTGCCTGTCAAAAGATGACGACAATACAATTTGAAGCCTGTTAATGTGAGGCTTTTGATCCTCTGAGCATGTTCGCTGCTCATTGTGAGCCTCTCCCCCTATGTTCTTCAACGTTCCTCGTTTGCAATGATCACCTTTTGGAGCTCATCGTGGGGCTCGCAATGAGCGCCTTCAGCGCTCATTGCAAAACTTTCCTCCCGCCTACTGTACGGGTTGCTCATTGCCGGGTTCATGAACCTGGCAGTTTTGTGCTTCTGAATATCCACCACGACCCCCCCCCCCCCCCCCCCACCCGGTCCCTTCCCTGTGGGTTTCTCCTTTGTTTCTCCCGCGTTCCGCGTGCGTTCTCCATCATGTATCTTAGAAGTCCTGAGTGCCTGGCATGCGGTAGCGCCTACTGCCGTTTTTGTTTTATTTTCAGAGTCCCGCGTGCCACTGGGTTCTCCATCGTGCTTGGCATTGGTGAGCCTCGTTTTCATCCCGTTTCAGATTTTTTTGTGTTTTTCGTACACAATTTTTTTTCTCGCTTAGCCACTTTTCATGTGGTGAAAAATATCGGTGTAATTTGCTTGCAACCTCACTCCCAGGCTTCCTTTGTCTCCCCCTATGCTGTGTGTGAGTTACGGTTGTACACAACCTCAAGGATTTCAATCCCATAACCCGTAGATCATTTGCGACTCGCAAAAATACACCAATTAAATAGCACATTAGCTTACTGGCTCCATTATGGGTGCCTGTATCTTACAATTGCGCAATTGAATGAGGCTCTAAGTCTCCACTGATAAGCTAGTCACTTTGGCCAGTCATTTTTCTAGATAGACTTGATGGTACCTGGCTACTCCTTCGGAAACCCTGTAGGTTCCGCCTATTTACTTATGCAAAGTTATATAATTGTTCTATTGTATATGTTTGGGTATAAAGAGGAGCAATTTGGAATGAGGATCATGATCTCTTTGGAACACATAGTGATGGTGTGTATTGTTGAGGGAAGGTAGGGATTTTTCCTTGTATCCTGTTTTCCATCATCCGTCCTGTGCAGTGGCGAAGCTAGTGAAAGGGGGTCCCCGGTGCAAAAAAATAAAAAATAAATAAAAATAATATATATATATATATATATATATATATATATATATATATATACACATACACTACACACACACACACACACACACACATACTCTATGGCAGGGGTCTGTTTGTACTTTCCCCACGTTAGTTTTTATTTTCCCCTAAGGGAAGTCAGGCTCCCCTTACCCCCCTCAATTGCACCCCTCTGCCCCCCTTACCCCCACTGACACCTCCCTAGCCCCCTTGCACTTCTTGGTCCCCTTCACTCACCCCCACTTGGATCTCTCTGTCTCCCCTTACCCCTACTTGCACCCCTCAGTCCCCCCTTGCCTCCCTCTGACCCTTTCTGTCTATCTTGCCCCCTCTGGCTCCTTCTATGTCCCTGGCCCCAACTTGACCCCTCTTGCCTCACACTTGCCCCATCTGGCCCCCCTTTGCTCCCTCTGCCCCCCCTCTTTGCCCCCACTTGCCTCCCTCTGGCCCCCCTTGCCTCCCTCTGGCCCCCCTTGCCTCCCTCTGGCCCCCCTTGCCTCAGTCTGTCTCCTTTTGCTCCCTCTGGTCTCCCTTGCTTCAATCTGTCCCCCCTTGTCTCCTTTTGGCCCCCTTGCCTCCCTCTGCTCCCCCCCCCCTTGCCACCCTCGGTCTCCCTTGCCTTCATTGCACCCCTTGTCTTTCTTTACTTCCATTTGCCTCCCTCTGTCTCCCTTGCCTCCCTCTGTCTCCCTTGCCTCCCTCTGTCTCCCTTGCCTCCCTCTGTCTCCCTTGCCTCCCTCTGTCTCCCTTGCCTCCCTCTGCCCCCCTTGCCTCCCTCTGCCCCCCTTGCCTCCCTCTGCCCCCCTTGCCTCCCTCTGCCCCCCTTGCCTCCCTCTGCCTCCCTCTGCCTCCCTCTGCCCCCCTTGCCTCCCTCTGCCCCCCTTGCCTCCCTCTAGCCCTCCCTTGCTTCCCCCTTGCTTCCCTTTAGCCCCCCCATTGTCTCCCTCTGTCTCCCTTGTCTCCCTTGCCTCCCTCTAGCCCTCCCTTGCTTCCCTCTGCTTCCCCCCTTGCTTCCCTTTAGCCCCCCATTACCTCCCTCCGGCCCCCTTTGTCTCCCTTGCCTCCCTCTAGCCCCTGCTTGCCCCCCTCTGCACCCAACAGACTCTTCACCATACCTGCTATTCATTATTGGTTCCGCGCAGCAATGCAGTCCCAGCCCTGCCGGCGCGTCCTCTCTTCAGCATAGGTAACCCCAAATGACGTCACAGCTACGTCCCTAAGCTGCAGAGAGGACGCGCCGGCAGGGGTGGGACTGCATTGCTGCGCTGAACCACCAATGAATAGCAGGTAGGATGAATAGTCTGATGGATGCAGAGGGGTCAAGGGGGGTGCCGACGGGGACGCCATGAAAAAAATCTGGCTTCTGTCTCCGACACTCTACCAAGACAGCTTTCACAAAAGTTACTAATGACTTACTCACCTGCAAGTCAATTGGTAATTTTTCTATTCCAATTCTCCTGGATCGCTCTGCTTCCTTTGATACATTTAACCACTTTATTCTAATCCAAATTCTCCACTTTCCTGGCATCAGTGATACAGCTCTCTCATGGTTCACATCTTATCTAGAAAATATATAATTTATTGTCTCCTTCTCTAGCACCTCTTCTTCACCGATCCCTCTAACTGTTTGGTATATACCAAGGTTCAGTCCTAGGCCCCCTCCTTTTTTCCATCTGTACATTCTCCATTAGTACCTAATACAATCTTTTGGATTTCAGTCTCCTCTATATGAAGATGACATTCAAACCTACCTCTCAGCACCAGATCTATCTCCCTCTCTTCTAGCACAAGTTGCCAACTGCCTATTAAGCATATCCTCCTGGATATTCACCTGTCAACTCAAAGTCAGCATGTCAAAAACTGAGCTCCTAATCTTCCCACCCTGTACTACAGCTTCCACTTCTCAAAAATCTCTCACTGACAATGCCATCACCAATCCTAACTTCCCAGTGCCGCTGTCTTGGGGTTCTACTGGACTCTGCTTTCACTTTCATTCCTCGCATACAATCAAAAACAAAATCTTGTAATTTTCACCTAAACATCAAAATAGGTCTGCTAATGACCGTCTTCTTTTCTCTTATCACTTCTTCTTACTCCAGGTTTCCTTCCAGCCCCAAATTTTCAAAAAGAGGCTTATCACTTTCAGCCTTAATATGCACAACTGTATATGGTACAGCGTAATATAACTCATACCCACAATCTACAGTGCAACACACAGCTACCTTCACTTCCTTTAGCCCGTGGCCTTATCTGTCACCCTCCTGTATCACACCCAAACACTTTAGACTTTAAGTTTTCAATCTTGTAAGAAGCAGTATGTATATTCAATGGAAAAAACAGTATGTATGTTAGATTTTAAATTACCGTATATACTCGAGTATAAGCAGAGTTTTTAAGGCAAAAAAAGGCCCCCCTCGGCTTATACTCGAGTCACTCCCACCCATTCCCCCCCTGTGTCTCTAACCCAACCCCCGTGTGTCTCTAACCCAACCCCCGTGTGTCTCTAACCCAACCCCCGTGTGTCTCTCTACCCCCCCCCCCCCCCCCCCCCGTGTGTCAATGAGCGGAGGCCGGAGTACAAGCAGGCAAGTGAGGGGAGAGGGGGGAGGTATTTAGGTGGTTGAGGATGAGGAGGGGGGTTGGGGATGAGGATGGTGGGGTTGAGGAGGGAGGATGAGGATGGGGGGGTTGAGGAGAAGGTTGAGGTCAAAGAGGGAGGTTGAGGAGGGAGGTCAAGGAGGGTGATAAGGGAGGGGGGAAGAGACACGGAGAGAGAGGGGGACACAGAGGGCACAAGAGGGATACAGGGGGCAGCACATTTCCCACGCTTATACTCGAGTCACTCATTTTACCCAGTATTTTGTGGTAAAAAGGGTGCCTCGGCTTATACTCGGGTCGGCTTATACTCGAGTATATACGGTAGATAGGGCCCTCCCTTCTTTTGCAATGTATTAATATTGTATTTTGTGGAGGTGGAGCTAACATTCAAGGAAAGAGGATGTGTGCTACATGAGCTCTGCTGAAAAAACATATAAGATCATATATAAAGTGACTTATCTATCACCAGGATTGTGCACAGGAGGACCCAGCTGGTTTTAAAAATCAAGTTTGGAAACTTTTTCTTCTAAAATTTGCTGCTGAACCAGAACAAGACTCTGATAAACAACCAGACTCTGATAAACACCATCCATATTTAAAGTTGGTAAACACCAAAATTGCTTGTTTGGATCAAACCAATACAGTTCTAATCTAGATGCCTTACACTATTGGAGATCTTTTCTGTGTAACAATTTGTAAATATAGATTAATATCTGGATTGTAGTCACAATAAACGGTATAATTGTGAATTATGTAAATCAAAAAAAGACCCAGCAGCTTATATCTCATATAATAATACAGATATAACCTATGCCTTTTATGTGGGAGACTGTGAAAAATGAATGCAGACTATTTCTGCTTTATAAGGTCCCAGATTATCACCCTCTGGTCAGATCTTCAAATCCAGGGGCCCCATACACCTCCCACACCTCCAATTCTAGAGTGAAGCCTAAAGGGCTTGGAGTCATAGTCTGCCCACACTCATATTGACAAAGGCAAGAAACAAAAGCTAACATGCTTGCACAGATACCCTCTAATCTGGGGATGCTAAGAGCTAAAGTGATGAACCATTAAGGAGTACCTAACACTTTCAACCCCAGTGCCTGCACAGTGTTAAAGGCCTATAAGCAGGGTACAGAGAGCTGTTACACAACAAGCCAGCCCCCCAGGGGTTAAAGGAAAGCCCTAATATATTGTATCTGGTGATTTACAGTATTCCAGGACTATAAGCCCAAAAGAAAATCCATTGTGATTTGTTATCTCTACAGTACATTCTTGCCAGAACTGTCTTTTATCAATCATAGTGGCTGGGAATTACTCCAAGGGCTGGAAGACTTGCTCTGGGGTGGCCGGCACAACCTAGGGTGGCACGCCCAACATGTTTTGGACAAAGGTCTGAACATAACAACTTGATAGAAATAGCTCACTTAATTTGTCTGCACAGCTCCATCTAGTGGGCAAATTTCAGGCCTGCAAATTCAGACCTGCAACAATAAAACTACACCACACTGCCATCTGGTGGGCCTACAAAGTATTTACAGCTCTATACAACATTGACTGAGAGCTATAAGGCCTTCCAGTTAACCACTCCCTGCACCCCTCATCATTACCTGCTCCTCTCAGCTATTTCATGGGACAAGACTTTTTTCTCCCCACGCTTTCTCACCAGCCAAGTCTTCCTATCATAATGCCTGAATAACACTATAAGTGTACCTGAAGGCCCCGGGCCCAATGACTTGATATGACCAGACTGGAGACCTCTTGGACATGATCCTTATCTAACGATGAAAAAATTGTATCTATACCTTAGGTCACCCGGCCTACTGATGTGTTATGATTGGGACTGGGAGGGGGGCTAAGCGGATATAATCCCTACTTGTTAACAGAGAGAAAAAGTCTATCCCCGATTGTCAGCCTAGAAAGTGTCCTCTCACATTTTCGTGCCTCAGCTTGACCCGCTAAAAACACTATCTTCCTATCCATCATGGGGAAATCTAGCAAGAAAACCCAGCAATCTATAGGAATTAAGGATCATTTTCCAACACAAGCCCCTCCACTGGCTCCATCTCCTCAGCCAGATCTTCAGACAGCTCGGACATCGAGGATACCCCGGATTGACCTCCACATGTGGACTTGACAGATGCGACAGTGGCAAAAATAGATGCTCTCTTACAAGCTTGCCTATCCACGGCAGTCAGGGAAATACAGCAGGAAATCCAAGACTCAACGCACCTTCCACCTGGAAAACCTAACCGATCAAATCATTGAGTCACAATCTTCTGATAGGCAGGTGATTTACCAACACTCACTGCAAATTTCCACCCTTGAAGCAAAGATCTGGAGAACCGCTTGAGACGATTCAATGTTCGCTTCCGCAGCATTCCTAAAGCGGTAACTAATCTTCTGCCGTACCTGCAAACAACTATTCAGTCCATCTTACCGACGCCCCCAGAGTCAGCTTAGGAAATCGAGAGAGCTCATAGAGCCTTGGGAGGTCCCCCTAACTCTGATCAACCAAAGGACGTTTTGGTCCGCTTTCTCCGCCAGAATGCAAGAGACCTTCTTCTACAGGAAGCTAGAAAGTCCCCCACCATTGTGGGTCCAGACGGCTCCACTCTGCAGATTTATGCGGATCTAGCACCATCTATGCTCTGGAAACGTAAACTCATAAACCCCTCAATTGCCATCCTCATTCATAACAAAATTAAATATAGATGGGGCTTCCTCTCCTTTCAAGTGGGCTCATCCGCTTATACAGCTTTCTCACTGGAAGAATGTAAGGCTTTCCTGGCTCAACTCAATCTAGCCCCAGATCCTGGACTGTCGGAACCCCCAAACCCTCTGGACCCCAGCTCGGTGGAACCTGCAAAAATGCTGCCTTCTCAGCGCCTGACTACGCTTTGGGTGACAGTCTCGAAACCTAAGCGACCCCGGAGGCCTTCCCGAATAGAGGTCACACCAAATGTCTCTACGCTTCTTTCTAAACCCTCGCTGGACATTCCTAGTAATCCGGTTGTGCGTTCCTCACCCACGAAAATCTAATTTTGGATCGCTTTCCCTGATATTCATCAATGACTATTTAAGACTTGCAATCCGGAGTCATTACTCTAGGCTTGCACTTCCCAGTAGGATATGCTGAACTCCTACATACTTTCCAACGCAACTTTGGAACTTTAGATTACTTGGTTCTCTTACCCACACCAAGTTGACTTTCCCCTGGACCAGGTTTGGTATGCCGCCTATGTTTATTGTCCCTGGGAGTCAGATCCTAAACTGTATCCACTATATGCCTGAGAAAGGGCTTTAACCCCCTTCCCATTCTCCTGTACAAGGCAACATCAAGCCCATTTGGATCTTTCCATATAATTTAGACCCTTGGTGGGTCCACTAACCTTCCCAGAAAGGCCCCCGCCCTTGTCTCCACTCACCCCTAACCACCATAAACAAATAGAGCTATTATGAGCAGAATTGGATTTATTACTTTCAGCGCAAACTTAAAAAGCATTGAGATGGACGGGCCATAAATTTTACACAAAAGCTAACAAACCAGATTCTCTACTTGCTAGAAAATTAAAAGGGAAGCTAGCCCACTCCAAAATTTTCAAGATCAAAAGTCCCTCTGGGAACATCACCTATAGCCCAAATGAGATTAAAGAAACCTTTACTACCTTTTTTCAAAAGCTCTATTCATCCATGCAGAAGCAACATACTAATCAAATCTCCCCCTTTCTTGAGTCCTACGATCTTCCACATATATCGGCTCAAGAGAGGGTCTGAACTCTTTAATTACGGTTGAGTTTTGAAGACAATTAAAAAACTGAAATTAGGTAAAGCCCCAGGTCCGGATGGATTTTCTAACTTGTACTACAAAAAATTTGCGGAAATGTTGGCTCCCCACTTGGTGACCTTATTTAATGCGATCTTAGACGGTCACAACATTCCACCTGAATTGAACCAAGTGGACATGGTCTTTCCAAAGGAGGGCCGAGACCCTTTGGAGGTTAAAAATTACAGGCCTATATCGCTACTAAATGGGGATGTCAAATAACTTGCTAAATTGATGGCCGATAGAATTTCTAAATTTCTGCCCTCACTAGGGGGATAATATTAGACGTATTCTGGATACCGTGCACTGGGTGGGTAAACACTGTTGGGTATGCCTTCTAGCCCTGGATATGGAGAAGGCCTTTGACTCTCTAGAATGGCCCTACTTAAGAGCAATATTGTCGAAATTCGACCTTACAGGACGTTTTATTAACATGATTAATAGCTATTATAAATCCCCTCAAGCAGTCCTAAAACTCCCTGGCGAAGCAAGGGCTTCATTTACTATTCAGAGGGGGACCAGACAAGGCTGCCTTCTATCTCCTTTACTCTTTGCTCTAGCCGTTGAACCCTTAGCTCAGGCTATTAGATCAAACGTAGACATTAAAGGCATAAATATAGGCCACCATCACTTTAAGTGTGCCTTATTCGCAGATGATGTCCTCTGTACATTGACAGATCCCTGCACTTCAGTCCCTACCCTCTTTTACCTACTGGGATCATTCAGTAAATTCTCTGGGCTCCACACAAACGTGGATAAAACGGAAGTTCTAAATATTTCCTTACCCCCCCTCAGACTTAACCTTTTTGCAACAGCACTTTAATTTTAACTGGCTCTCTAACCATATTAAATATCTAGGTGTGAATCTCACCCGTAACACCGCACATCTTCACAAATCCAACTATACGGCCATCTATAAAACATTTACCCAAAATCTACTGACATGGGCAAAACACCCTATCTCATGGTTAGGACGTAGCCACTCATTTAAAATGAACCTCCTTCCCTGCCTTATGTATTTATTTTGCTTTCTACCGATCGCCTTGAATTACATGGATTTAGACAAACTACAACGCCAAGTCTGTAAATTTATATGGCAGAATAAATCACATCGTATCTCTAAATCAACTATGTTCATCCATAAATCAAAAGGAGGTCTCTCCTGCCCCAATTTTAAATTATATTTTAAAGCGGCACAATTGTCCTTTGTTCCAATTGCGCACTCCCCTACTTACCAACCTCTTTGGATATTTATTGAGAACTTTATGATGGCCCCATATACGTGGGATTCCATTCCATGGATCCCAAACCCACTGACATGCTTGGGTAAATTGGACAGTCCGTATATAAAGCATTCCTTAAATATTTGGTCATGGGCTGTCTGCAAATTTCAGCTCATCCCGAAGTACCCCACTCCTACTCCCTTAATACTTAATCCCAGATTCCCGGATACAATACCCTGCAGCCTCTTTATTGTGGTGGAAATCCCATAACCTACTGACGGTGAATTCCTGGTATCGAGATAATACTACCTTATCATACACTCAACTAAAAGAAGAATTCAACATCCCCATTCAGGAACATTATACATTTTGTAGATTTAAATACTTTCTCTCCACGTTAGAAAATACACTAGGTAAGCCGACTTCAAATTGGTTTACTAGGTTATGCCTGTCTGCTCCTCTTACAAAAGGTATTGTGGGTATCCTATATGATACTTTTAACTCCCCTCCCCAAATATATGCAAAGATGGTAAGACGACTTAAATGACAAGTGGGATATGGGGACTTGGAAGAACTCTTGGCGAACCCTTACCAGGGGATCTTTGAGCAGTAATATTCTGGAGACGTCTATTAAGGTTCTTCATAGGATATATATCACCCCAGACAAACTATTTAGATGGAAACGCTCCCCTAATCCTAATTGCTTTAGAGCTTGTCAGATTCCTGGGACCTTTTTCCACACTTGGTGGTCATGTCCCCTGGTTCAGTCTCTTTGGACCAATGTTTTCCACTTAACCTTAACCATATTTGGCACGCCTGTTACAGCTAAGGCGGACATAGGCCTGCTAGGGCACTCTGTCCCCTCACTATCAAAATATCAAAATAGACTCATTCAGTACTTAATGCTAGCAACAAAAAGTCATATAGCCAGGCAATGTAAATCTCCCACTCTTACTTTACAATCAGTCATCAATAACATGAACTACATTGCTATAAATTAAAGGCTAACCCATTTACTGGAGGACCGTATGCCTATTTACCTTCAGATATGGAATCCCTGGATTCATTCTACCTATAGCCCCCCTATCACGTGAAGTCTTCTTAATTAAGATTGTGCTATATTCTGCTAATTCTTACATTGGAGCTGCGGACCGGTGACTGGAGAAGGCGGGATGGGCGGTGGACCCGAGCTGGTAACCAACAGGACTTATACTTCAATACCCTTGAGTCAAAAATTTGTTTTCGAATTAAAATTTCATGTATAGTCAACAATTCTTTTTATTTTTCTCTTTTATTATACTGTTTTAGCTCAATTAGAGTTATATTGTGTCTATACAACATATTTTTTTGTTTTTCTTTTCTGTTCATTTTTTTACTTAGGCTCTGGATGTTTGCTCTGCTAACACTACCAAACTGTTTTATTTTAGGTAAACTTTTTCCTTAGAAAATTGGAAAAACTTAGGTAACCTGGCTACCCTTAGACCTTCCCACAAGTGGGGATAGATCTTTTTGGTTAACTTTATTTCGACTATTATATGGTATCTTCTTATGGTGTAATGTAATGATAACCTTTTCTTCTTTCGTTTTCCCCTTGATTGGGTATGACTGTATGTTAATAATGTCAAACTGCTACTTGGCTTTTATGTTATCCTCCGGTTTATTTGGTTACCTAATAAAAACCTTTGAAAAAATATATATATATTGTATTTTGTACTTAAACCCTTTATAGCGCTATGGAATATATTAACTCTTTACAAATAAAGGAATAATAACAATAATATACTAAGATCAATATATTCATGCTTTACAAATAAAGGATAATAAGAATAATATACCAACTAAGATAACTAAACATGTAATATATAAAAAAAAAAAAAAACAGAACCTCACCAACAAAGGCAAACATACATGTAATATCAATCGGAGCAATGACAACACATGTTGGAAATTTTCTACTCTATCTCTGTTTATTGGAAAAAAGTTATAAAACCAATAAACAATTTTCAGGGGAAAAAAAACAACTTTCCTACAGTGGTCCTTTAAAGAGATTTTCCTTGGCATAGACGTTTTGTTTGGGCAGGGGCTCCTTTTTTTTCTCTTAACAAATCATATTTTTCTTAAAATCATTTAGATCTGTCTCTCAGTTAATCCCTCCCACCTCAGTGTGGAGACAAACACTCTGCTGGAAGTTAAAACCCTAATCTTTGAAGATGTATTTATTATTGAATATTGCTATTATAAATAATTACATTTTAATTTTATTAATGATCTGAACATAGTTAATTAAACTAGCTTCCCTTGCCTAGGGCATTACAGTGGTCACTTAATAAAACACAAATGTTGACTTTACATCTAAAATTAATAACATATATTGACATGATGCTAAAATTCTAAATTGTTGTCTGATTAAATCCTCATGCTGCCGCTGCTTTTAGATTTCAGTGGTGTTTAAAGAGTTTTTAGGTTTTTTGAACTACTTCTCTATGCCACTAGATGGCGACTTTACACCAAAGCAAACAAATAGATTTTTTTTGGTAGTTGCAACTGGTAATATTTTTCTATCTACTTGTAGGACTTTCATTAAAAAATTCCCAAATTTGGGAAGATTTTACTAAGAAATAAAAATACAAATATTTCAAATATTTGTCTTTCATGAATAAGCATACAAATGTATTTTTATACTAGAATATTGCCCGTCAAAAAATGACGGCAATGAAATTGTAAGTGAGCTAAGGGTGTTTGGTGTGTATAATGTGGCTGATGTAGCGTCGTTCGTTTTCTATGTCGTGCAAGTTTTTCGTAATATTAGTTTTCTATGTCGTGCGAGTTTTTCGGAATATCCGTAGCAGTTTTGCGTGTTTATGGTAGTGTTTTACGTGTTTAGGGACCTTTAGCCTCGTTTTCGTTTTGTTCGGCGGACATTTTTTATCTCGCTTAGAGAATTTTTTAGTGTCTAAACTGCTTTAATTTCATGTAAATTGAGGTGTAACTTTAGTTTTCGAGGTCCTGGATGCTCCCTCTTGCTGTAGGTAAGCTTTTTATGTATGTGCTGTGTGTATTTATTGGATTTTTTATGTTTTCATGTGCGCATGTTGCGGCCGCACTCCTTGCCAGCAACTGCGACCCTCGTAAATTTTGCGAGGGTCGCAGTTGCTGGCAAGGAGCGCCTTCGAGCCCGCAAGCGTGAGCAAGGCTCGTATGCTCACAATTATATATGTTATAATTTCAATGTCATAGCTATAGATATGATATTTGTAAATGCTTGTTGTTGTTGTATAGTCGTGTCCGACTATCCGTGACTCTATGGACCACAGCACTCTAAGTGTCTCTCTTGGTCACTACCCCTCTGAGCTCCATCAAGTTCATGTTCATTGCTTCAGTGACCTCATCTATCCATCTCCACCTCTCCCGTCCCCTTCTTCTTGTGCCTTCAATCTTTCCCAGCATCAGAGTCTTCTCTTGGGAATCCTGTTGTTTCATGATATGGCAAAAATTTTTGAGCTTCATGATCATACCTTCTAGTGAACAGTTTTTCTTAATTTCCTGAAATACTGATTTGTTGGATCTTCTTGCAGTCCAAGGGACTCTAAGCAGTCTTCTCTAAAACCTCAATTCAAAGTGGGAATTCTATGGCGATCAGACTTCTTTATGGTTTAGCTCTCACATCCGTATGTTACTACTGGGAATACCATAGTTCAAACTATGCTGACCTTTGTTAATAGTGTAATATCTTTACTTTTTACTAGCTTGTCCAAGCTTGCCATAGCTTTCCTCCTCAGAAGCAAACGTCTTTTAATTTCATGACTACAGTCACCATCTGCAGAGATCTTGGATCCCAGGAAACTAAAATCTACCACTGCCTCCACTTCTTCCCTGTCTATTTGCCAGGAAGTGAGATTGACGTTTGCCATGATCTTCATCTTTATAACGTTGAGCAGCAGGCCAGCTTTTGCATTCTCTTGTAAATGCTATAGAATAATAATTCTAGATGCCATTAAGGAAATGTAGCTATACAGCATTTTTAAATGCTATTGTATATTACTGCTAGAAGCCATAAAAGAGACCTGAAAATATATTTTTGTCTTTATTACATCAGCAAGAGGGTATTTGACAATGTGTCATAGTGTGTTTTATTTTTT
Organism: Discoglossus pictus; assembly: GCA_027410445.1. Taxonomy (NCBI): domain Eukaryota; kingdom Metazoa; phylum Chordata; class Amphibia; order Anura; family Alytidae; genus Discoglossus; species Discoglossus pictus. Next base: position 118,653,958 of record CM050165.1, on the reverse strand, counting down.
AAATGAAGGTCTTCTCACACAAAACCATATTCATTCTGATATTAACTGCTCTTGGGGATTTGCCTTTTTTCAGCCAATGATATCTACAGACTAAAGTATATTCTCTGCATTTCCATTTAGTTTTAATGAAGTTTAAACCAGTTTTACTGAATTAAAAACAACCATTGTAATGTTTAAAACCTGTTCTTTTAAACTATGTCTTTTAAAGAGATTATTCAACCTTCTGCTAACGAGTATACGGTGCTTGTTAGGATAGATGGCATCATGGATTACATCAGATACCAGGAGATTTTAGATCAAAATCTGTCTGCCTCTGACAGGAGGCCAAGTTTGAGTTTGTGGTTGGATCTTCCAGCAGTATACCTTAAAATGTACATAATAAATGGTTCACTGACCACAAAATCAAATGTTTACATTGGACATCCCAGTTCCATGACCTAAACCCCACTGAAAACCTGTGGAGTGAGCTAAAAAGGAGAGCTCACATACCAGGCTGAAGGATTTGGAGAGATATTAGGCAGAATAGGCAACTGCCTAGGGGCGCCATGTTCTAGCCTAAAAAATGCTTAAACACATAGCTAGAGTCTTATTATATTTACACTAGCGACTTGCCTGTCAAAAATGACGGCAATAAAATTTGAAGCTTGGCAATGATGTTTGCCACAAAATGCAAGAATATGGTCCCTCTGAGCACCTTCTGCGCTTATCGCGAGCCATTTGGCGCTCATTACGAGCCTCTTTCCCCATTTACTTTACAGGTCCCGCGATGATCGGCTTCGCTGCTCATTGCCGTTTTTGCCAAGCCGCACCTTTCCTGCTTTGCAATGATCCCCTTCGGCGCTCATATGCAATTATGCAGTTATCCTTGTGTAGGAGCTACCATTTTAGTTCCCATCTCCTCCTAACTCAGGAAGTAGATCACTGGAAATGTGGCATCTATAAATGCCAGTACATTCATTAGAAGTAATGGAATGCTCATTAGAAGTAACAGAAAGTTCATTAGTTGACAAGAAACACAGCCTGTTGAGACAAAAGCTGCAAGAAACCAGCTCAGCAAAGAAAATGGAAGCCTGCAGTAAAATATAATTACCTATAAAAGTGATAAATGGGTTTATTTCTTACTCTCTAAAAACATTTTGCCTTTTAACAAGGTCCAAAGACCATTCAGAAAATAATTGACCCCAGTGGACCTTTAATTTATTACCTTTTATACAGAAATATTCTGTAGTGGAAGCTGCCATTTTGTTTTGCTGCTGATCTGGTTCCACAGATGCAATTTGAATACAGAGGAAGTTTCTGCTGCAATGGAAATGTTACAGGGATAAGGATTTAATAAAGTTATAGAAGTATCTTTCAGAACAAGATGAATACGTTAAGTGAAAAAGAAGTTATGATTTAAACGTCAATGGTAGAAATACTGTATTAGATAATGTGCCAAAGTACTATTTTACTCCTCACCCAGCACATCTGATCCAATATATTGTCACTAGAAACTCACTGTAATGGTCCATGTTTCATAACTTTTAGGTAGCAAAGATCAATATAAACAACTTTTCAATGCATTATTAGAAGTTAAACTTTTGTGAAAATATTAGCTGGTTTTCCCACCATCTTTAGGTTAGAGCTCTACCTATCTCCTTCAGACTGTTGCACAGCCTGGAACTGACTTCCATCAGTAACTGACAATTTACTGCACTGCTTTACTGGCATAACCCGGGAAAATGTGCTGCACGTCCTACTACACTTTGAAAAAGATAAAAGGAGGCAGGCGGAATCAGTTGCTTATTCTTATTGTTACTATTTAAATTACATGAAACATGGCCCATTACAGTGGTATGTTTGGTGAACAACTGTATCCCTTAGTGAAACTATTTTTCAAAAAATATTATATTATTTTAATGGATTAGGAGTGCTTTGTATTCAATGTCCATATTTACAATTACACCCTGTTAAGAAACTATTGGCATATAATTTTCAGTGTTTTATTCTTACACATATTATTCCCAAACAGAGAAAATAACCAGAAATTATATGGCACTGATATGTTCAAAAAAGATTTGCAAAAATGCATTATTTATATTAAATAGCACAGAACAGCACAGTGACATTTGGAGACCTCTCAAGCTCAATAATCACAGTCTAACAAAAGCAGGTATTTATACATATTCCACCAAGGCTATAATTAGTGACCTCATCATTACAGCTAATTGGAACATTGGATGAATAATCTGTAATTACATCACACTGAAAGCCACTACATCAAACCACAGCAGATCTCATTAGAAACACTATATAGTGATCAGTAGGTAAGATACAAACAAGTTACATAGGAAGCAGGCAAATGGGAACATAGGTTTGCTAAGACAAAATAATATACCATATATGTCACACTATATAATTAGAGTTATATTAGATTGTAGAGAAAAATATTTGACTCAATTCTAAATGCCCTTTAAAGGGACTTATTGAGCAATGTATTAATTTTATATAAATGTTTTAACTAACCATAATTCATAATAATAATAATTAATTTATATATTTACATAGCGCATGTCTCCCAAAAGAGACTTCAAGGAGCTTTGGGGAAAAACACACAAAAAAAAAAGAGAGAGAGAGTTGTAATATATGGGAAGGCCTGGATGTAGAGAATGGACTTCAGTCACTTTGTGAAAATGTCCAGGTTACTGAGCGTGATATATAAGCCCAGAATCTAGGTTTTTGTGCTGGGACATCTGCTTTTCTTAGTCTTTGTCTTCCCCTACTCCCTCTATGTGTTTTCAAGAGGATTCTTAGGAAATTCAGGGTATATAAGCTAAGAAAATCTCAATTGGTGCTTTACCCAGACCTTGCCTTATGGCATGTGAGAAACTGGCTGTATAGCAGTACATTTGTTCAGTTGTGAGAGAGTCGATAGTTTGGATATCCTACTGTGTTTACAGGCACAAGGAATAGCAGTAGCTTTGAGTCCTTGATTTTTACTATAATTTGGTACAATACAAGAATAAAATTACTTAATTTGATCCTCCTCAACACAATTTTCATGTACAATTTACACTTACTTTTAAGAGACCCACAAAGTAGCAGCTTTTCAGTTTTTGGACAACCCCCTTCCTCCCCCTATTTTCTCCTGCAGGATGCCATCTTGGTCACTTTTACATAGGGGGGCATGACTCACACTACTGGTGTCATGCTGTTAGAAGCATAAAAAACGGACAGGATTTTCCCATTTACCAAACTCTATTTTCACATTCCATCTCAGCAATGTCTTATTATAATGATTCAGCTTGCTCCCCAACAGTATGACATTGGTGATGTGAATCCTGCACCCTGGTGGACTGTTCTTAGCTCATAAAATACAGTAAGTCACATGTGTGCAAAATGGCAGCCTGCAGGAAGGAGAAAGGGAGAGGCCCCAGAAACGAAGAGCTTCATTCAATTGAGCAATTGTAAGTTACTGTAGCCTGTAAGTGAGGCCGTAGGTTAATTTGCTATCCAATTGACATTTTTTTTGCGGGCTCCAAACTTACAGCCTCCCAAAGCTTTTGATCTTTCATGTCCGCAAGAGTTACAATCCCTAAAATCGCAGATTGCTATTCAATTGCAAAAAGCGTTCAAGACCACACCCGCAGTAAAGCCCGCAAATAGCGTCCCAAAGCTTATGGGTTCCAAATAGGACCTGCATGTTTCCAGACTAGTTTAGAAGACAGCAAAAAAAAAACACAAATTCACTTTAAAATATGGCCAAAGCAATGGAAGGCATTATAATTAATTGCACAACAACTCCCAACTATCAAATATTTACAAAAAAAACATTTTTTAAACATAGGTTGTAATGATCATGCATATGCCAGTATGAAAAGACGTGCTGCAAGATGCAGAAAGCTATTAAAGACACACTACCTTATTCAATTGCAACACAAATACATGGAAATGGCTTCCATATTAACCCTTTCTCACTCACAGAGACTCTAATGTGGACCCTAACAATACAAAAATCATCTTATATACATCTCACTCATCAGATCTACATTGGGAAAACAAATAGTGGACAAATTACACTGCCACATGACATATATCATGTACCAGGTGAACATTTTATTTATGGTTGTTCTGTCCCTCTGTTGTGTCCTACTCTCTGTGACCCTATGGACTACAGCACACTTACTTATATCTCTGTCTGTGCTTATCCACAAGGTTTGCATGACAAAGATACTTGAGTGGGTTGCCAGTTCCTTCTCTAGTGGACTGTGAATTGTCTGACCTCAATGCTATGACCTGACACCTACAGTGGCCCTACATTGTATAGCTCACATCTTCTTTCAGATACACAAGTCTTGTCACCACCACCACTTAGCAATCCTGAAGGGGGCCAGGGGAGCATTCACCACACTAATCTACTCTAACACATCAGGAAGGGCCGCAAACAGACATAGAGGCTGTGCAGAGGCACAAGGATCAAAAGCTAACTCGTCTCCATCAGGGATAATCTCTGCTACACCCATCCTGGGAAGTCCCATGCCATTGCTGGTGGCCATGTTTCAAGATGTATACCAATTATCATTTGGTGACATCCCATTAATTGTTTTGCTATCAATCAATTCACATTATCAACTGTCATATTCCTATCAAGCCTTCAGGGAAATGTTGATACTCCACAGTATCATAAATTGGACTTGGCATGTGTATTAACCCTTTACTATTATATATTATATATATATTATTATTTGATATTTCATGATATTATTACTATTATTATATTTGTTATTATTGTTATTATATGTATTAACTCATTGCATAGTAACTAGGGCTCATTAATTTACTGATAAAGGAATGTGACACAAATGGGATGTATGTGGATGTCCCAAAACACCAACCATTGAAAACACACGGACAGGGTGATAATGGTATAACAAAGCTTTATTTCATACACAGAGCACAATCAGAAATGAACAAGGCTGTGCATTAATATCATGGGTGTGGTGTGGGTGGATCCCAGGAGAGCAAGAGGCTTGTTGGGAAAAAGGGGATACCTAAAGGGGGTGATGTGATAGCCTAGAATAAGCATTATGCATAGCACCTACCAGAGTCACATGTGGTCACTACACCACTGCAACCAGAATCTGATGAAAAAAAGGATCATCAGAAATTATGCCATGTAATTGAAGAAGCCAGTCATGTGCATAGCACTTACAACTTGTCTAAATCTGCTCATTGAAACCGATGAACAAAATCATGGATAATGTCATACAGATCTATTTAACACACAGTGTGTTTACAGATATTAAGGAATAATCAGAAACTGCTGAGCAGAATCTGTGACACAGACAGAGAAGGTAGAGGAACATGCCTTCATGGTCGTGGGATTGGGCTATTAAGACCTACAGAGACAAGAACAAGATATCAATTAGAACACTATTTGGATTGAATTCAACATCTCAGCTCAACGGCAATCCACATTGAACATCAGTTGCAGAAATATTCAACATAACTATACGTGTGCACACTCTGTAGCCAGGCAATAGTATGTCAACATTAATACAAAATAATATTCATTGTGGCGTGTGGATGAAGAGGACTTAGGGCAGTAGTTCTCAATCCTCTCCTCAGGAGCCATCAGACAGGCCATGATTTAGGTTTATTCAATAGTTGGTGGAGCCTCGAATTGCTTCACTTGCGTATTCACACAGTGTTTCACCTAAATCATGGTCTGTGTGGTGGGTCCTAGGGAGAGGTTTCACAACCACTGACCTGGGGGATGTTCTCACCTACTTCCTCTTTCTGAGCACTGAGCCCAAGCCTTCCGTGCCCGTTTCTTTGTTACATCAGCAAGAGGGTATTTGATAATGTGTCACAGTGTCTTTTATTTTTGATATGAAGGTCTCCGCACACAAAACCATATTTATATTCATAAATGCTCAATTAAGATAGGCTAAAAGTTATAGCCTACTTAAAAGCATTCCAGCGCCTGTTTATGACACAATCAGCGTCTTAATATGTATAAAAACCTGCCAAACAACATCAGAAATGTCACAGCCTTTGACAAAGACAGTTTACCTGTCGAAACTGGTCAGGAGAGAGACACCACCGGAGTGATTTTATCCATGTGGCACCACTGAGCAGGAATGGGGCACTGCAAATGGTACAGTACAAATCTGCTATAAAGTAAAAAAATTTTGGTTCAATCTAACGACCATACATGTCAAAGAAGGAAAAGTTTTTATAAACATCCTTCTTTTGTTTTTTATGATGCTGGCAGTGGGTCCGTCCCACTTTTGGAACTTACTGACAAACCAGCTATATATATATATATATATATATATATATATATATATATATATATATATAAAAAGAAGGTTTATAAGAAATGTATAACCATATACAGATATATTTTGATACTGTGTGCCACCCCCCTGGCTCAGTGAGTTTAAAATGCTATTCCCTTTAACCTGTTTTTAACAAATCACCCCTTTTCCATATTTGTTTCTATCACATTCCCTGTTTTTAATAATAAAATTACCAATGAAGGGTAGTAGATAGAGTAATTTAATAACTTTAATGTTTCTAAACTATACCTTTCACTTAAATATATTATGCTTTTAGCACCTTTATAAATAGGCACTACTATAAGCTAGCACTTTATAACTTATTAAAATCATTGATACATGCCAAACTAATTAGCACTTTATCCTGAATCACCTAGCACTTTAAATAATTATCAAGCACAGCACAAGCACTTTAGGTAATCCTTAAAAATTCCTTATTTTTATACATTTCTCATACAATTCATTATATTTACATCATTAATTATATTTCTTTTGACTTTTAGAGTCCTTGTACTTTTATAATTGACTATTTAATAGATATTAATACTTATTAACTATTTTGCACTTAGTTCACCAGGTATAGTTCCTGTTTTACCCCTATTATTTTTCTAGTAATTATATTAGACCTTAATCTCTACTATAGTCATTATACTTACCCTTTACTTAAGGCTAATTATAGAGCAGCATTTTTTCATTTTGTTTTAATATACATAATTATTAAAATCTAATCTTTTAAATTTAGCTTTAGTCCATACTCACCTTAAATATAGTGTAATGCACTAAAATTCCAACAGTCAATGTTCATATTTATATTCATATTAACTGCTCTTGGGGATTTGCCCTTTTTCAGGCACTGATATCTACAGACTAAAGTATATTCTCTGCATTTCCATTTAGTTTTGATGAAGTTTAAACCAGTTTTACTTAATATGTTTTCATGCTAAAAACAACCTTTGTAATGTTTAAAACTTGTTCTTTTAAACCATGTATTTTAAAGAGATTATTCAAGCATCTGCTAACAAGTATAGGGTGCTTGTTAGGATACATGGCATCATGGATTACGTCAGATACCAGGAGATTTTAGATCAAAATCTGTCTGCCTCTTATAGGAGGCCAAGCTTGAGTTTGTGGTTGGATCTTCCAGCAGTATACCTTAAAATGTATACAATAAATGGTTCACTGACCACAAAATCAAATGTTTTCATTGGACATCCCAGTTCCATGACCTAAACCCCATTGAAAACCTTTGGAGTGAGCTAAAAAGGAGAGTTCCACATACAAGGCTGAAGCAATCCAAAAAAAAAAGGATTTAGGAGAGATATTACAGTAGGAATTGTCTCCAATATCTTTATGCCCAGAGAAGGGTGTTGGTGTCAAATACTAAACACAGACCTCACTCTCCAAAGACATAAAAATAAATCTCCTTTCCGACGGTCCGGGACTGGATTTCCTATTAAACAGAATAGGCAACTACCTAGGGGCTCCATGTACCAGCCTAAAAGATGCTTCAACACACAGCTAGAGTCTTGTTATATTTACGTAATGTTTATTTCAGGAAGTGTTTTGGGAGTTGTAGTTTTTGTGTTGGTATTCCTGGTATTTACTACAGACAACAGAATAACAATTACCAGTATTCACTGATAATCAGGCATCACTCTGAGGTCAGACACTTAACTTGTACTGGGGATTGTCAGAGAACAAGCTACATGTGAAGAGCAACACTGATTGTGCCTTATAAGTGGAAGAGGAAAGATGGAGAACCTTCAGACCAGCCACCAAAAGCCAATCAGTAACTAAATAAACTAATTAAGCCCTACTGTATGAACACTACAGTGGCCATTTAAGTAGCTACGGGTAAAAAAAAAGGATAATCTTGGAAGCATGCGGCGAAGGAGGGGGGGGCATGTGCTCACACATGGCGTAGGTTGTCAGCGTCATGTGTGTATAGCACAGAATGATATGCACGCATGTACACATGGCATGCACAGAGGGGCACCTTTAAGTTAACTGCCCAAGGGCATCAAAAAGTCTCATTATTTTTTTATGTTTGTATAATGCTTTATTGTTCATTTTCATAAATGAATATAATTTATTCTCCATGCAAAATAAAAAAACTTTTGTAATGTATAAAACATGCTCTCAATAGAAAGTTTTGGCTTACAGTGGCCTTTTAAGCACAATATTTGCATTGAATGTTAACATGATAGAGATAATCTAAAGTGTAAACCTCCACATGGATTTTCTTTGCTAGTATAATGTGTAGCAGAGGCAGGGTCTTATCTTTTCTGCTGCTTGCAGGCAATTTCTGCTATGGCTTGGTTAATCATGAAGGACGAATCTCCTCCAGTAAAAATTATGCCACTGTTTGTAGAACTGACTTCTCTGTTGTTATGCAGCAAGTCAAACTCTTCAGCAATCACGGATTGTAAAATAATATATCCATTTAACATGACCATGAGCCCGATTCAATTGAGCTTTCGCATGTTACTGTAGCCCGTAAGTGAGGTTGCAAATTAATTTGCTATTCAATTGGCATCTTTTTGCGTTCTCCAAATGAATTACGAGTTACGGCCTTGAAAACTTTGCGATGGTTAAACCCGTAACTGACAGCCTCTGATGCCTTTGATCTTTCATTTTCGCAAGAGTTATGATGGCTAAAATCGCAAATCGCTATTCCATTGCTCAATTTACACAAGCCCGCAAATGTTTTAACACCCATAAATTTTAAATATTCTGTTTAAAAAGCAGTAACAGCACAAAAAAAGAAGAAAAAAAATGGGGCATCTCTATTTCGCATTATTGATGCATCCTTATAAGGAAGTATATTCAGCATTTGATTCTTTTTATTTGCTCAAAGATAAAAAAAAGAAAAAAAAAGAAAAAAAAGAAAGGAAAAAAAAAGATTGTGTAATTTCTAACAAGAGAAGACATGGTATATATTTATATTCCTAACTGTGCTGTGTTGTTTCATTAATTACATTTCAAATTAGTAATCGTTGCTTAGTGCATTTATATTTACTCTCAATTACATATAGTGTATTTTTTTTGTTTTTTTTGTGTGTGTAAGCTGTATTATACATTTTAAATATTCTGTTAAAAGACAATAACAACATATTTCGCAATGTGGATGCACCATAGAAAGAGATATACAGCATAAGAAAAGATTATGTGTGGTTTCTAACATAAAAAGTCATTGCAAGTGTTTATATTCCTAAATGTATTGTGTTATTTCATTGAATAAGCTTCAAGTTAATAATTATTGCTTAGTGCATTTGTATTTACTCTGTTAGATATAGTGCAATTTCTGTGCTTATTTCTTGTGTATTGTACTTTATTTATATCATATCTATTGGTGACTAATTACTACAAGAAAAAGAGAATTTAATCTATCGATTTATCATTTTTGAGTGAGTGATTTATATTATACCATTTATTTTGAATATCGTCATAAAGGGCCTAAGAATTCATATTTAATAGTGTACTCAGTGCTTTTATATTTAGGTGCTTAAATGCTTTACATTTATTCTTTATATAAAGTGTGAAACACCTTTAATGGAAAGGGTATAGTAACACCTAAGTGACAAAAAAAAAAGGAAAGAGGAAAATCAAAAACCTCCAAGGTCCAAACAGTTATTAAGCATTCTTAATCCATTGTCGGTTACTGCTCAACTAGCGGTTCAAACTTTTTGCCAGTTTTCCAATTTAGAAAATGTAGTATGTTCCTGATTAGAGTTAACTGAAGGGACAAACTGTATGGACCAGTCTTTCAAGACCTTTTTCCCCTTCTTGCACCGAGTTGACAGTAATTCTTTGCCCTCCTTTATAATAAACAGCTTTACAGGGAAACCCCATCTGTAGTTTAAATTGGCTCTTCTTAGGGCATTAGTTATATTTCAAAACTCTTTTCTTTTTTTGAGTGTTTCACTAGATAAATCTGTATAAATCTGTACACTCTGATTGGGGTGGTTAAAAGATCCTTTCTCTCTGGAAACTCTCAGGATCGCTTCTTTATAGGAGAAGTAATGTAATCTGAGAATTATATCTCTGGGAACTTCTCTATTTATAGTCTTAGGCAGGGGGATTCTATGAACTCTGTCTATCCTGTTTCTGTCATCTTTTGAGGGTTTTACCAAATGTTCCAGGAAGGCCTGTACAAAAGTTTGTAGCTCGCCTGGAGGAACAGTTTCAGGGATTCGTCTGATTCTTAGATTGTTCCTTCTGGAATGATCCTCCAGATAATTTTTTTATTCTTCAGGGACTCAACTTCCTCCTCCAAGCGAGCTACTTTTGTCATCATAGACTGATTGTCTGTCCACATTTTTCCCATCTGTTTTCCAATTCATCAGTTCAATCTTTAATCAAGTTAATAGCTTAATTAGCTGAGTTCCTGTCTCAAAGCAATTTGGAAATCAACTAATATTTTTTTCAAGTTGCCTGTTTTTAAAGCTTCCTGATTTTCCAGATCTGCTGAATTGGAAGTGTCTGGTGTTTCAATGTCAATGCTATCAATGGGCATAATTAGATATTCCAAAACATAGGAATTTTGGGATTTCTCAGTTACCAAATGCAATTGTCTGTTACTTGGGGACACAATGGGTGTAGATAGTCTTGCATTTCCCTTTTTTTCTTTGATTTTATCCCTAGTCTTCCCTTTGGTAGATAACTGCTCTTTAGTATTTTTCATTTTATCAGGCATATTTTCTTAAAGTTGTACAGTAAATCAGATGTATTACTTTATAAATTGATAATTATTATGTTCTTGCAAAACGTTGCCATCTAAGCCCCAAGTACAAAAGAACAGTTACATACAAATATAAACAGTAGTTTAGAATTCCTAAAGAAGACTTATATAGGGCTCAAAATGATTCTCAGATTTGTTAAGCCCCCAATATAATAGGTCAGTTACATCCAGATATAAACAGTCTAATCAAGTTTTCCTTTTCATGGGACCATAATTCTAAGCCTGCGTTGTACGTCCAATATAAAGTGGCCCTTATAGTAATCGATAGTTTTTGGGAGAGTGTCTCTAGGATATTTCCTGACTTTTGAAAAAATGTCCAGATGATATTCAATATGCAGGGCTAAAAATATTTCCCCCCAAAAAAGTAGTCCACTAGTTAGCCAATGCGGAATCAATGGGAGATTAATTCCTTAGTTCCGATGGTGACTGTTTGGTTATATGCTTAGAGGAAAAGGGTAATTGTGAATCTCCTGTAGGCCACTAAATTTATCTCCCAGAACCTTATTCCGTGTCATATGCTCCCAATTGTGCATAATTGAACTGGGTCCACAAAAGCAGTTTAACTTTACTCCTTCATTGTCTTTTTTTCCCTCTCCGTTACCATATAGGCCGATATTCTCAAGCTTTTCGTTAAATCAAGCTCTTAATTATACGCTACAGGTAGAGCAACAAATGGAGTTGTATGGATATAACTTATAGGACATCATGAGATCATACTTGTAAATGCTTATAGTGTAATTTTTTAATTGAAACTGCTTATTTTCTCTTTATTATACCAATGTTCAAGATGTAGGTAAAGTAACTCTGCTTTTAGAGACAGCCAAGTCGCATGTGTTTACAGTTAAATTGAACACTCCTCTTTCTTTTCCTCTTTTCCCCCTCCGCTACCATATAAGCCAGTATTCTCAAGCTTTTTGTTGAATAGAGCTCTTAGTTGTACATTGTAAGTAGAGCATCAAAGGGAATTATATGGATGTATCTTATAGTACGTCATGTGTTCATACTTATAAACACTTGTAGTGTCATTTTGGAATTGAGACAGCTTATTTTCTCTTTGATATACCAATGTTCAGGGTGGTGTAGATAGGATAACTCTGTTTTCAGCGATAGCAAAATCACATATGTTTAGAGTTAAATTGAATTCTCCTCTTTTACCCCTCCAAAACCATTTGGGCCAATATTCTTGAGACTTTTGTTGCATAGTGCTCTTAATTGTACACTGCTGGTATGATAAAATTAATTATATGGATGTATCTTATAGACCGACCTGGGTTCTTACTTATAAGCACTGTTAGTGTACTTTTTTGGCTTGAAAACTGCTTATTTTCTCTTTATTATACCAATGCTCAAGGTGGGGTGAATAAAGCAACTCTGTTTTCAGAGATAGTGAAATTGGATGTATTTAAAGTTAATATATGCAAGTTAGTGAGTCTATCCTTCTTCCCCCCTCCGCCACCACACGGTCCAAAAACTCCTGAGCCCTATGTTGGATTGCACACTACAAATAGGGCATCAGAGGGAGTTTATGTGGATGTGTCTTATGAAATATCACAAGATCAAGCCTATAAGCATCCACAATGCAATTTTTGATTTGAGACAGTATTCTTTATTTTAATATGTTACATTTGGAGACCTCTCAAACTCAATAATCACAGTCTAACAAAAGCAGGTATTTATACATATTCCACCAAGGGTATAATTAGTGACCTCATCATAACAGCTAATTGAAACATCGGATGAATTACATCACACTGAAATTCACTACATAAAACCACAGCAAATCTCATTATAAACACTATATAGTGAACAGTAGGTAAGATACAAACAAGTTACATAGCAGTCAGGCAAATGGGAACATAGGTTTGCTAGAAAAAAGAAACATACTAAAACAAATTAAATAATATACCATATACTGTCACACTATATAATTATAGTTATTTGGATTATGGAGAAAAAATATTTGATTGAATTCTAAATGCCCTTTAAAGGGGCAGATACTCTTTGGACGAGACTTTAATATTGAATTTTGCTATTATAGATTATTAAATAGAAATGTTATACCAAGGCATAATAAATTACCTAGCTCCTCCTGCTGGGGCATTACAGTGGCCCTTGAAACAAGTTACTAATGGATTTCTATTTTTAATAATAAAGAGCCACTATATTATGCAGCACTTGACAGTGGGATACAACAGGCAAATAATTAATAAACGTACTTTACATAATGATACAGAAGCTGAGGTCCTGCTCTGTATTTGTTCAAGCTCTTCACCAGTACAAAATCAAATCATAGTTGATCTGGACATATGAAGAATAAATTATGTAACCTATAGACGGATCTCTATTTTCAAGCATGGTTATGTACATTTTAAATGAGATTTTGAGTAGATAATCAAGATGGTTAAAATGAAAGGGATATATAAGTGAGCTGGATTATGAATGCATCTGATAGAGGAGAATTAGTAGTGTATGAAAAAATGCTTTTGCATGAAAATATCCCCAAATAAACATTAATTAGCTTACCTTGAAGTTAGCAAAATTTCCTTTTGTCATTTGCATTTGTTCGTGTACACCCCTAGAAAATCCCACCTGAATTAACATAACATTCAAATTCAGAATTATGCTAATCCATCGTATCATTCTTCACCTCAGTGGCTTCTGGGATGTGCTCAGTACAAGAGCTGCAACAGTTACTTCCTGTGCTCTGTACCAGAAAGGTCAAAATATGTGCCCTGCTGTATTTCCTGTGTCTACCTTGCTTATGTAAGCATCCTGTGGGTGTGAACAGCTGGATTTTACTTACAAATAACTTTGTAAGTAAACTGGACTTTTCTATATAACACATGTTTTCATACACTACTAGTTCTCCTCTATCAGATGCATCCATAGTCCAGCTCACTTGCATATACCTTTAAATAAAATTAAGTTATTTTTAGGTTATTCTTACAGGGCCACTTTAAGCACCAGATAACGATCTGTTAGTGTCGACAGTTTACCACATATTCAAGAATGTGTGTCGACAATAAAGTAATCTGTAAATAAAATGGTTTTGAATGAACATCAACCTGCCTGAGGTGGCAGGTCTGTCGGCAGGTCTGTCTCCAGCTACCTGCAGTCATGTGAATACTAATGTTTGTCTGGAAGCCATTAAAGAAACCATGCATCTTATGCTAATTAATCATTGTTTGGAAACCCTGGCAACAAATATTCAACTCACATGGCTAGAAAAAGAAAGACACAAATAAACTCAGCATTGCTAATTCCAAAGAACTAGACTCCTCCGCTAGACTCATCTTCAATCTTCAATACCAAACGATCAGTGCCTGCAGCTCCTCTCTGTCAATCACTCCACTGGCTTACCATAGCTTCCTGAATCACATTTAAAATCATGACCTTAACGCATAAAGCACTCAACAACAGTGCACCCCCTTATATCTCTGCTCTTGTTTCAAAATACTCTCCCAACCGCCCCCTTCGTTCTGCTAACGACCTTCTTCTTTCCTCCTCTCTCATCACCTCCTCTCACTCCCGTCTTCAGGACTTTTCTCGTGCAGCCCCTACTATTTGGAACTCCTTGCCTCGCTCCATTAGATTAACTTCCTGCCTCAAAACCTTTAAGAAATTACTAAAAACACACCTATTTAAAAAATCATATCACCTTCATCCTCTATAATTACAACTGCACACTCCACAGCTTAATAACACTCCCACCCACAATCTACAGTACAGCTCACAGACCCCTCCAATTGACTAAACAAATTGCATTCACGTTGCCATTTTGTATTTGTCACCCTCTTGTATCAGACCTAAACCCTTAGATTGTAAGTTTGCGAGTTTTCAATTGTGTGTCCGTGTCTTGGAAACAAGCACTATGTACATTTGATTATATGCTCAAAAACAGGGCCCTCCATTCTTTAAGGTGTTACGTTTGTTTTTTGCCATGTACTAACCCCCTGTACAGCGCTACGGAATATGTTGGCGCGATATAAATAAAGATAATAATAATAATAATAATAATAAAGAACTGTAAAAATATTGCACTCTACTAATATAACAGTACTAAAATATTCATTTATGTAATGTAAATCTTTAGTAGAGTTATAAAAATGTGGTAAACAATTGCAACACATAGAATGCACATTTATTTAAACCCCTGAAGTATAAATTATAAACCAAAAGAAAATAAATCTAAATTGTGAATTTGAAGGCAGAAAATCCAAAATGTTTCCCGTCTAACAACTTGAGCATGTTACTCCATGTGGTGGTACAATAACTCTTTTAGTAACTTGAACAGTGAGCCATCATATAGTAGTATGGTGAATTTGAACTTGAGCAGAATAACAATTTTCTGACTGAACTTTGATGGGATTTAATGTACTACCCAGATACTATAAGGGACAATTAGAGCATGTCATCAATAAACCAAGATCCTCAAATGTACAAATGATTATTGATTTCATTTGTTTTTCAGGTAAAAGTTGTATTGAATATAGGAACATGTCATTAATCTAATCTGCCCACCATATTGCAAATGTTAAACGGTGGTCAATAAGATCCATTATCTTAGACCTCGGCATGAGGGGCAGTTACAGACAGGGGTGTAGGAGCCGGAATAATTCAGGGGGGATACAGCTCATTGTATACACAGGCCATAAAGTAACATATATACATACATACAAAGACAGAAAAAATCTGTGGTGGATTTGTCCCTCTCCCCCCCAGTTCCTGCACCCATGGTTACAGATCAGGGCAAGTATTCTTGCAAGCCTATGGGAAGGAGGGGACAGGTGTCTACTCTTATCTGAATCCACCAATGAATCAACAAATCACCCTCACTTCTTCCTCCATCTACTCTTAATTAGTTAATAAAAGTTTCCAGAACATCCATTCAGTCTTCAATCCAGCAGGTAATGTGGGAAAACACAGACAGGCACAATCAGTGTCTATTCAAAAAAATGTTTTATCTAAAAATACATTTATATCTTCATATCTTACACAGATGCTAAAGATGTTAATTTCTTACATACTTGCCAGACCAATATTTTGGGTGTGGGAAAGAAGATCCTAGCATCTGAAACATACTAAACACAAGGATGTGTGTGCTGGATCATGGCCAGTTGCTGTGGAACCAGAAGACAAAGATGTGTCAGTTTGCATTAACTATAGAAGACACTTCTGGTTTCCAAAACTGGTGCCTGTGAAGTATATTGGGGCAGCCTCTGGTACAACAGGGTTTATAAACAATTGATGAATTGAAATAAAAAAACGAGTAATAATCATTACTTAAGTGCTTACATACTATTGTAACATAATACAGCATGTTATAATTGTCAAGAGGAAGACAGAAAAGTCATTAGGTGGTCTGCAAAGACCTTATGCAGTTTAATTAATTTTAAACAAGTATTACTTAATATTTGTTTAAAAATTCAACTTTTGTAATGTTTAAAACGTGCGCTTTTAAATACATGAAGAAAAGTTGTATTCCATGTCCCTATACATTTTGAACTTTGGAGTTACTTGGCAGATGCTTAAGTAGTCAATAGTTGTGACTTAGACTTTCCTCTCATTTGGTTAATTGTTTGGAAAACCGGGCAAAACATGTATTGCAAATAATGTAGGGGTATGGGATAAATCACAACTACTGAATAGTCTTTCAAGTTCCAGTGCAAGCACTTTTTTTTATCTGCATCTACAGTTCCGATCCAGCTAACAGACCAAGGGCCTCATTCAATTGCGATTTGGCCAATTGAATAGGGCTCTATATAAGCACAGAGCATTTTTTGACAGAAGTTTTTAATTAGTGAACTTCTATCCAAAAGCAAGGTCTTCACTAACTAAAAACTTCTGTAAAAATATGCTATGTGCTTATATAGAGCCCTATTCAGTTGGTCAAATCTCATTTGAATGAGGCCCCAGGTTTGACCATATTATCAAGTCTAATTAAAAAAATCAACGAAATAGGGGTATTTAATTTTTGTTACGTCACTAATACTGTTACATTATAAATGTGTCATTTATTTAAATATATTTTTTTCAACTTGTGGTAACAAGACTGTCAGAACTTTTGATGAATAAAATCCAATTTTATATGGGCATTATAATCTAATATAATAATCCTATTATTAACCTTTCTTTTATAATCACGTGCTAATATTATTATGTGCTATATACATTTATGCATACAATTTCATTGTGGAACATATCTGTAAAATATATATTTTCTTAGGTTCTCACTGAAGGGAATTTCTTAAAGAGTCCTTTTTTCTGTAGAGACAAAGACCTAGATAATTTCTGAGCTAATTAAAAAAGATAAGGTTTAAGATAACAGAATACTCCTTTAAATTCCCATACATATACAGATTTTTCGTCTGCAAAGATTAGTTGTCCAGACAATAAATATCTCCTGTATATAAATATAATGACACTTTTTATTGACCATGGCCCTCATTCAATTGCAATTTGGCCAATTGAATAGGAGTCTAAATAAGCACATAACACATATTTTTTAAAGAAGTTTTTAGTTAGTAAACATCTATCCAAAAGCAAGGTTTTCACTAACTAAAAACTTATTTAAAAAAAAAATAATGTTTTTTTCCTTTTTTAGAGCACTATTCAATTGGCCAAATCGCAATTGAATGAGGGCCCATGTATGGGTTATAATTTGGTTTATAGCTTGCTAATGTCAAAGTTCATTAACTAATTCTATAAAAATTCAAAGGTCCAAGAGCCCCATCTTGTGGTTCCAAGAATACATGTTTATATACAAATATATATTCACTATTAAGATTTAAATATGTGATGACATCATAAGAATATTTGATAGGCTGACAAAGACTTAGGCCCTCAATCAATTGCAATTTGGCCAATTGAATAGGGCTCTAAATAAGCACATAGCATATTTTTTTTAAAGAAGTTTTGGTTTAGTAAAAATCTATCCAAAAGCAAGGTTTTCACTAACTAAAAACTTATTTAAAAAAATATGTTATGTGCTTATTTAGAGCACTATTCAATTGGCCAAATTGCAATTGAATGAGGGCCTTAGTGAGATCGAAAGGTCTGATAAGCAAATTAAGTTGTAGGTGTAATAGGGAGGAGAAATAGGAAGAAGGAGACTGGAGACTGAAGAACAAGAACGAGGAGACACATAGACACACTTTGGTGAACTTCTTAAAAAGAATACTTTAAAACTTTTGGGATTTTTCCCAAACACATAGGGCCTCATTCAATTGTGATTTGGCCAATTGAATAGGGCTCTATATAAGCAAAAGAATATTTTTTTTACAGAAGTTTCTAGTTAGTGAATACCTTGCTTTTGGATAGAAGTTCACTAACTAAAAACTTATGTAAAAAAATATGCTCTGTGCTTATATAGAGCCCTATTCAATTGGCCAAATCACAATTGAATGAGGCCCATAGAAACTTAACATGCATTCTACAAAGAAACTTAAACAGCTTGCTAGGAAAGTAGTTTACACACTCACATACCAAGAACTTCTCAAAAGATCCAGAATTCAAATCATGTGATGAAACCAAACAAAAGAACCAGGTATGATCTAAAAGTATAACATTTCTTTATATGTTATTTCTTTTTCATTCCAATCATTGAAATATTTTAATAATATAATATAGAATAAATCGCTATATCAATATTCTCTGATATATATATATATATATATATATATATATATATATACATATATATAAATATACCATATAACTGGTGAATTATAAGTCGACATACAGTATAATTTGCTAGTTCATTTTATAATACTACAAATATATCAGCTTTTATAGTGATTTAATATTCCTATAATTAATTGTAATGAAAAACATGTTCTCTTTTTAATTAGAGACTGTATCTTTATTAAAGATAATACTATAATTCAACTATAAAATCATAAGATATTAAAAGAGTATAATAGCTTAATAAATAGATATGGGTAAATATACCAAATTAATTAAAACCATCTCATATTTAATTATAGTAAGCATATTGTGCATGTCTTGTATGATTATGTGGATCGCATATAATAGTTGTCAAACTACGAAACGTCTCATCACTCTTTGCGAGCTGGCAAAGCGAGTTTCACAAGGGATGCAGTTCGGGCTGCAAATGCGGACCCTCGCAAATTGAGGAACCACATTTGCGGAGGTGGAGGCTCTATGTCGCCTCACAAGCGGTTACAAACAGCCACCGAAGCGGGACTTTGAAAAAAACAGTCTAACACGCAATGACAAAATACGGACTTACACAAAAATTACGAGCCGCGGGACTTAGAAAAAAAAATTAGAAAAAAAAAACAGAATGCGGAAGTACACAGCTACACTAACAGTTTCCCCTTACGCACGCAGCCTATTTACACTACACACTGCACACATTGCTGACACACCTCAGCTCCACAACACTGCAAATCTACATTGTATACTGCAGGAACATCAAAACAGATTGTTAGCTCTTCAGCACAATGCTTGCTGCATATATTACTTACAAATAGGTAAAGTATATTAATTTATGATTTCATTAATTAATTAATTATCATGAAAACCTACATATACACACAAAAAACAACACTATCGCAATAAATGCCAAAGCCCTTCACCACCTGCCTCACATGGAGTGCCAACGGTGCTCATAGGATGCAAACTACACCAGGGGAGAGGCTTGCAATAAGCGCAAAAAGGAGATCAGCGTAGACCTTACAATGACAGCAAAAGCCCCTCTGATAACAAAAAATACACCAACCAAGAGGCTCGCAATGAGCGCCGAAGGATCTCAGACCACCAAAACACTTAGGCCCTCATTCAATTGCAATTTGGCCAATTGAATAGGGGTCAAAATAAGCACATAACCTTTTTTTTTTAAAGAAGTTTTTAGTTAGTAAACATCTATCCAAAAGCAAGGTTTTCACTAACTAAAAAATTCTTGAAAAAAAATATGCTATGTGCTTATTTAGAGCCCTATTCAATTGGCCAAATCGCAATTGAATGAGAGCCTTACTGTCTGGGGCAAACAGCTTTACCTGCCTTACAATTTTATTGCCCCATCATTTTTGACAGGCAAGTCGCTAGTAATGTAATAATAACTAACTATTTATAATTTATGTACCTTGATATTCTGTTACAATTGTTATACCAACTTGTTATTAAAATATACTGTATTATTATTTGTATTCCTTTATAATAAATATATTCTCACATAATACAGTTCTATTTATTTCATGAGGCCAATGCTCTTAATATATCGTTTAATAAGAATTCCGAAATTAGTCAAAATTGGCAATTATGTGAAACATGTAAATTATTAATTAATATTAATAAAGGTTATTGCTATCACCATATAAATTGCCAAAACCCACAACATATTATTATGGAAGCATGTGCTTGAGATTTTATATCTGATATATTATATTAAGAGGTAAATTGTTGTTATATTTACTAGAATTATACTTAGTGAAATTTTATTGAATTAAAATCATTTATATATTTTTTCTTTATTTAAATTTCTAACATGGCTGACAGAGCCACATCTAATCATAGCCTACTGGCTGATGTGATTTTATCTTATTTGCAATTCATCTGATACATCATTTTTGCTATAAATATATTAGATTAGTTGGTTTTTGTTATTATCAATAAAAGTTATTTTATAGAGAAGAATATGTGTCTATAAATTGATTCTGAACTCAAAAAATATTATTCTAAGTATTTAGAAAATATATGTCGTTTAATAATACCGACAAGACACTATATTGCAAGCATAATTGGTCTTCCCACATGCAGTTGATCAACTGCTTTTAATACATAATATTGCAGAGAAAATCTTGCCCTGTACTGATATAACCTTGTACTTTAGTTCCAACAGACAAATGAATTATAATTCAGGATATTGAAGTGATTAAATATTAACATTAGTGCTAATTATAGGATGTATAATAGACCAGATTTAACATACTGTTAGATTGAAATATGGTGAAGAAAAAACAGTACCTTTAAATGTTATGGAATTCAATGTTCTTAAACTGAAGTCCCACATTTTCTATGGATTAATAATTAATGTTTAAGATATTGGTTAAGAGAGAGTAAGTCACAAGAGCAGTTAAACTTCAGAATACTGTATATACTTGAGTATAAGTGGAGTTTTGTTAAGGCTGAAAAAGGCCCCCTTAGTGTCTCTTTTTCCCCCTGTGTCTCTCCGCCCCCGTGTCTCCCCCTCCTCCCTCCCCTCTGTCTCTTACCCCCCTCTCCCTTGTGTCTCTTTCCCTCCCCCTCCCTCATCATCCTCCTCATCCTCCCTCCTCAACCCCCCTCCTCATCCTCAATCCCCCTCCTCATCCTCAACCCCCTCCTCATCCTCAACCCCCCTCCTCAACCTCAACCCCCCTCCTCAACCCCCCTCCTCACTTTACCCCTCTCTAATTACCTCTCCAGTTTCCCTCACTTATCTTCCATCAGCTGCTCCTCCGCTCCGCGGTGCATCTTTCGGCTGTGTCGGGACCCGGCATATGCTAATGACATGACGTCACATGCGTGTCAGGTCATTAGCATTGGCCGGGTCCGACACAGCCGAAAGACGCGTGGAGGAGTGGAGGAGCAGCTGATGGAAGGTAAGTGAGGGGAAAGGGAGAGGGGGAGGTAATTAGAGAGGGGTAAAGTGAAGAGGGGGTTGAGGGGAGTTGAGGATGAGGAGGGGGGTTGAGGAGGGAGGATGAGGAGGGGGTTGATGATGAGGGTTGAGGAGGGGGTTGAGGAGGGGGTTGAGGAGGAAGGATGAGGAGGGGGGTTGAGGAGGGAGGATGAGGAGGGAGGATGAGGAGGGAGGATGAGGAGGGGGGTTGAGGAAGGGGGTTGAGGTGGGGGTTGAGGAGGGAGGATGAACAGGGAGGATGAGGAGGGGTGTTGAGGATGAGAAGGGAGGATATAGAATAATAATAGATGCTATACTAGAGATGTCTGTGAATCTACATGACAATGTAAGTTAAAGAAGAAATAATATTTTATTACATTACATCTCAAATATATTTACAGAAAATATAATTTTTTTATAGAAATTAAAATAGTTATAAATTATTTAAAATTAATTTTGTTTTTAAAAAAAATGTTTTACTTTACAAATAAAAAAATTCCCAACAAGCAAACACATGCAGCAATACTGATTAGAGTTATAATGCTTAGTTTTAAAACTAGTGTAAAATAACATCTAAAATCATACATAGCTCCTACTGAGAGGTAGCAACTAGTGCTAATCATACTGACCTCTGTATTCTTGGATATAACCTAAAAGTGATATTATTTGCAAAAGTTTCTGTTTTAGCCATGTAAAAAGAAGACCAGGATTGAGCATGAGCAATGTGAAACAATGTATCAGGACCATCTCTGGATTTGAACCTGGGACAGTGTGTTGTAAACCCAAAAAGTTACAGAATGTGTCACTGGAATCTACATATACTAAGGATCAAGCTCTACTTAACATTGGGTTGGGTTGTATAATATGAGGTATGTTCTACTGAGCACTGGGCTGATAATTATGAAAGCTGATCACCTTATTTACCCAAAGTTATCTAAGGCAGCCAGACTGATGCTCAGTGCTCAGTTGTTCTGCTCTATGGCTACAACTTGGAGTTCATGCTCCTGCAATTTGGAGTCTACTGTGTTTTGACCTGGCCTGTTATACTTTTACTCTGTCTTCTACTTCTGCGATCCTGGCCCATGGAATGATTATTCTCTGATTGTTGTCTGCCTCTACTCTTGGACTATTTGGACTACCATTCTGGTTTTGTCCCTTTGATCACTCTGCTACTGGCATCACAGAATGTGAAAACTGTGGCAAAATAAGGCACACGTACAGATAAATAGTACACAGTATAATGAAAACTCATAATAAACACACATATATGTTTGTATGTGTGTGTTTGTATTTATTATGGCACAGCCATTGCCCAGGTGGCCTCACAGTAATCCATCATGAATACCACCACAATGTTAACTCCTGCTCAGTTTTTACACTCTACTCCTAGTACCAAAGTATTTAGTAACTCTGTGACTTTGATAAACCTCAAAACTGAGCTAATTGTGTAGTCCTAATGTAACTAATGTAGAATTGTATGATTAATTTCCTCTGATTTTGTGAGATTAGTTATTGCTGAATTTGTTTAAATTTATATTCTAAGTCAGGTGCCTAGCAATCTGTTACATTATTTACTATTTTAAGAAAGATTGTATGTTGCAGTTTTTGTCACCAATGTTATTGGACAGTAAATATAACAGCATTGGTCAGTTCTGCATAGATATTGCTACATTGTAACATTTTATAGTGAGTTTATATTTATCACTCAATTTACGACTACATGAAAGTCATTCATTTTTAGTCAGCTGGCAATGCACAGATCTGCAAAATGAACCTGTGTGTTATTTAGCAGTAAACCATACAATAAAGCATTCATATAAATCTGTCACCTTTTCTAAAGCACATGCTTCTAGTGCCAAATCTGGCTCCTTTGTCATTACACAACCAAGTTGTATCCCAACAGCAATATATGGGGCCCTATTCTATTGCCCAATTTGTAAATTTATACACACTTATAATCACTCTTAATATTGCTACATATTCTGCAAATATTACTTTTTGGCACTAATGAATTCTTAAGTCAATAAAATGCATATAAACATTTATTTAAAAAAAACACTCAAAGCCAAATGTATGAGTTCAAGGCATTTGCAAGTAGCTAATACAATATGGCTCATGGAGTCTATCCTTTGATACAGTTGACCATCCTCTTCGTATCCAAACTTCCTTGGCATCCGTGACACATGGTTTTCATCCTATCCAGCAAATCGAACATTTTGTTTCTTCTTCCCACTCACTGTTCATATACTTCAATGCTCAGCCAAATTGTCTGCTGCCTTATTGAATTGTATTTGAATTTCTACTTAGCTTATAATTGTGTTTACCTCTATAATTTTCCTATTTTACCCACTTTATTTTATTGTACTTCTGTAAATAGCTCTACATTAAATGCTTCCACATAAATAGATTACTAATAACTGAGCAGAGGAATATGCACAAATAAAGTGTGTGAGGAATTTGTATGAACCACCTCTCTTTAATAAGTACATGATAGTGTGTGCCAAGACTCACTGCTCTGTTAACCAGTCCAAGCTGGAGCTGTGCATTGTTTTCACATATTAGTATGTATGCATATATCTTGAAAATATACACTGACATCTGCACAGATTTCTGGCACTGTGTCGTAATCTACTCTAGGAATCTACTCAAGGGCTTCTTAGAAGTAAGTGAAGGATAATCACATTAATGGGGATAACATTATTTAATAAACCTAGTTAACCTAGTTAAACCTCCAAAAAGCCTAAAGCATTTCTTTAACGAACTCAAAAGAACTGCAAATGTTATCAGCACATCTATAAAGGTGACACTGTTACGGAATTGGCGCGCACAGCAAACGCTCGCCGACAACAGGGCGCCAACATGAGCTCGCAGACAGCAGCGAGCCGTTCTAAAGTGCAGGTCAAATGAGTGCCGATACAAGAGCGCAAGTTCTATCCCCTAACGACATGAACTCTTCAAACCCTAACCCTTGTAGCCCATGCCTAACCCTAACCCTTAGACCCTGCAGCCTAACCCTAACCTTAGACCCTGCAGCCTAACCCTAACCCTTAGACCCCGCAGTCTAACCCTAACCTTAGACCCCGCAGCCTAACCCTAACCCTTAGACCCTCCCAGGCTAACCCTAACCCTTTGACCCTGCAGCCTAACCCTAACCCTTAGACCCTCCCAACCTAACCCTAACCTTACCTGTAGTCCAAGCGGAGCACTCCTGTCAGGCGCGCACCTGTCGCTGCGCGCAGGTGTCGACGTGCAGATGACGCCGCGCATTCGATGCACGCTCCAAACTGTTACATATAAGATGAATAAAATTTGAGGGTAACATTCATGTGCATCTTCCAATGTGGTTTACATAATATAATGCAATGAATGTGAAATGACTGTTATATTTGGGAAAACAGCCAAATTCTGCACCTCTAATCTGTGCAGACATTTAAACGTCCCAATGAAAACAGTCACAATTGGATATCATTTGGACACCAGTATATACAATCAGTTTATACCACCCATATTTATCTGCTTTTGACCATTTTACATAGCATCAGTTTTACTGTGCACGGTGTGTTATCTGCTGATGTTCCATGTGGTTATCTGCACTGAAAAGACTCAGATTGCCTTGATTTATTTAATCCTCTTTAGTCTGTTATTTTGTCTCTCAGCCAAGTGACCTTTATGTCATATTAGTGTCACTCCAATAGATTTCAGTCTCATGTTGCTACAAAGGAGATTTTTTTTTCAAACCAAGAAAACTGATAACTGCATGTGTCAGAGTAATATCATATTTTTCTAAAAATGTTAAATGTAAATATAGGTTGATGCTACATAATGGGACAAATAATCAAGAAATTCCTCATTCAATGACATACTGAGACAAGATGTCCTGAAAAACTGGCATGATAAGAAAATTTGAATTTTACATACAATTTTTACAGTTATGGGTAAAAACTTAGACTCATCAATTTTATTATTGAAGAGTGAAACAACTAATACACTCTCTTGGTTTCCAGTATCATTTCTATGCTGATGATACCCCCCAATTTTTTTTACATCTCTTCTCATGATCTATATCCTCCCTTATTAACTCTTGACATCCCTTGTCTTTTCAACATCTCCTCCTGGGTTATCTACCACAACCTAAAAAGAATTATATTAAGGATGGAGCTTCTAATAAACCCACTTCCTACAACCTCCCCAGTTCCAGACATTACCCTTACAGTCAACAACTGCTCCATTACACCTACACCACAAGTCTGCTGCCTTGGGACTACTCGGCACTCTCTTTGTCTCATCCAGTCACTTACCAAATCATGCTGACTGCGTCTGCAAAACATATCCAAAATCCCACACCAAGTACTAGAAGAAACATAGGCGAAACATTGTAATGTTACTGTGGTATAAGTCAATGTGGTATAATCATTTTCATTAATTTTGAAACATCCATATAATCTCTTGATGATTCTGATCTGCAGTCAGGAGAAGTAGGGTGGTTTCTAGTGTGACAGGACCAAAGTTGATGCTGGTGCTGTCAATGAATTAGATATATTCCTGTGAATACAGAACGTAAGAGTCTTGGGAAAAGTTTTCATTAATAACAGGTGAGCAAGCCCTTGAATCAACTAGGCTTGTGTCCTTATGAACTCTTGTCCATACTGTAATGGCACAATGCTATGGAAATGAGTAAGGGTAGCAGTAGTTAATGGGACCTTCAGAGGGATTAAAGAAGACAGTTGCTTACCTTGGGTGACTTGTTGCAACTGATCCTTAATATCATAATTATTTTTATATAAAGAACTTGTCAATGATCAGGGTCAACCTAAATCTATAGTTGAAAGAAATAGGACAAGTAAGATGGTCTATCACTAGAAAGCCATATACTGAGACTTTGGGATAAAGGCCAAAAAAAAGGGGGAATGTATGTAATAGAGTGAAAAATCTGTAACATGAATCTCTTATACTCCTAAGAAGGTTGACTGCAATTGATTAAATATTGTTGTATATATTTAAGTGCCTTAAGGGTCCCAATGGAACCACACAAGCAAAGTAGGGTTTCACTCTCTGAAGAAGCATTTTTAGCGAAATGCGTTAGGGGGAGAACACCTTCGCTACCAACAGCTGTTTTAACAGCTTTCTTTTAATTATTTGGTTCTATTGGGACCCTATCTATATATCTGTCTATCTATCTATCTATCTAGTATTATTATTATTATCCTTTATCTGCCTACAGTCAAGCATGGTGGTGGGAGTGTCATGGTCTGGGCCTGCATGAGTTCTGATGGCAATAGGGGGCTACATTTCATTAAGGGAACCATGAATGCCAACATGTACTGTAACATACAGAAGCAGCGCATGATCCCCTCACTTTTGAGACTGGCCGCAGGGCACTATTCCAACATGATAACAACCCCAAAAATACCTCCAAGAAGACCACTGCCTTGCTAAAGAAGCTGAAGGTAAAGGCGATGGACCTGCCAAGCATGTCTCCAGACCTAAACCCTGCTGAGCATCTGTGGGGCATCCTCAAATGGAAGGTGGGGGAGTGTAAGGTCTCTATCATCCACCAGCTCTGTGATGTCATCATGAAGGAGTGGAAGAGGACTCCAGTGGCAACATGTGAAGCTCTGGTGAAATCCATGTCCATGAGGGTTATGGCAGTGCTGGAAAATATTGGTGGCCACACAAAATATTGACAGTTTGGGTCCAAGTTGGACATTTCCACTTAGGGGTGTACTCACTCTTGTTGCCAATGGTTCAGACATTGTTGAGTTATTTTGAGGGGACAGCAAATTTACACTGTTTTTACAGGCTGTACGCTTACTACTTTACATTGTAGCACTGATTTCTTCAGTGTTATATATTACATATATATATATATATATATATATATATATATTAATATATATATCAGATATATCTATATCTATCTATATCTATATATATATATATATATATATATATATATATATATATTGTGATCGTTTGCCCCTTAGAAGTTATACAAGCAAGTGGAGTACGGAGTTCTGGACATAAGTGAGGGAGTTAAAACTTTACGTATTTGATGGAGGAGGCAGCAGAGGAAGGGGCTGCACAAAGGACTCCATTAGCAAAGGAAATGACTGCAGAAAGCATTTATGATTTCTTCAAGCGTCGGCCAAGGCCATCTTGCGAAGGGAATGACCTGCAGCTTATTAAATCAACAAAGTATCAGCCACGCAGTTTGGAAAGTAAGATGGACATTAGTGATAAAAAATAAATCAAAACAAGAGACTCTGCTCCAGCAGAAGAATGTAAAGGGGATGCAAATAATACTATCCAAGCATCACAGGCTTGTACGGGCGAGGTATTAGAAGGAACTAAAGTTGGAGGAAGTGAGCCAGCCAATAGTTCTGATGAGCCACAAATGGCTTGGCACACAGTGGATTCGGAGGACCATGTGGATAAGCCAGAGTACATTCCAAAGCCTGTAAGTGAAGATGAAGATCCTACTTGTGAAATCCAGCAGGAAATCCCGGTGCCTCTAGTGGATTCTCAGACTGTTGAGGAGACATCTAAATATCCTGTACCAAAACAACATAAAGCAAAGTTTTCCAAGCTGGAAAAGCTCTGTGCTCTTAGGGTGGATCTCTCCTTAAAGCCCTGTTTGTGCCCTAATGTTGGCTCATTTGTTAAATTGGATGAACCAAAGCAAAATAAAGAACTAGAAGCTTGGAAAAAGCGTTTTCTGAAGCACTCCCTGCATAAAGTTAACCTAAATATCGTCCGCAAAGAGACAACAGCAGATGGAAAGGAGGAGGTAAAGGCACATGGGGTATCTGTCATTGTGTCTGCTGAAACAACTGATGAGATAATTCAGAAAAAGCCAAGTGAAAAGCTCCCACTTCTTAAAGCAAAGCTGCAGGAAGCAATGAAACAGCATCGTACTGAAGAGCGGCAGAAGCACCAGGCTATGTTTAAGTTGGACAATGAAGATGGCTGTGAAGTTGAGGATGACGAGGGAAACACTGAGACTGTAGAAGATCTCCTGGGAGTTGAAGTTAATGAAGAGATTGGAAATGAGGACAGGCTCGAAGAGAGTGCAACGGATATTGTTATATCTGTACCCAGACATGTGACTACAGAGTCCACCACGAGGCTGTTCGAGGACAGCTCTACAATGTTGGGGGATTCACTCCTTCCCGATAAAGGCGACACACATGAAGGAGGCAAACAGACCAGTAAGTAAAGGAGAAGATGGATTTACAGGCGGCCACTATCGCAGCCTTCTACCTCAATGCGGACGGCACAGAGGAGGAATGGTTGGCTGGGCAAAGAGTTCTTGAGTGGCGAGCGACCCTACCGGATGTCCGGCCTCTCGGCATGTCGCCCAACACCATGTTGTTGAGCTGAGGGGGAGGGTGTGTGATCGTTTGCCCCTTAGAAGTTATACAAGCAAGTGGAGTACGGAGTTCTGGACAGAAGTGAGGGAGTTAAAACTTCTGGAGAACTCCTAATTAGTGCGACTGCCCTTTAAAAGCCTGGAAAGCAGACCTGGAAAGGGGTGTGTGGCCGGCTAGGCTCTGTGCAGGTTGTGTGCTGCTGACAGAAGCCAGCCACAGAGTGAAGACTGATCCTGTGTGGAAATACAGTGGGCTTTGTGAAGCCTGATTTACTGGGGCTGCGAGTATTGGTCAACAGTGAGAAGAGTGTGCTGTTTGCAGTCGCAGGACGAATTGAGATGAAAGAGTGACTAAGACTCAGGAGGTGAAAGTACAAGGAAGCCAAGTAAGTGAAGGGATTATTGAAGATCCCCTGTAGTTAGGCCCTGTTTTGGCCTAGCAGAGGGAGGCCAGTGAGTGAAGGCCTCAGTCTGAAGCAAGCCAAAGAAGGACGCTTGTAGCTATCTGCCATATATAGGAACGCAGTACTTTCACGCAGTCTGCTGGAAGCAGAAATTGTACCAGGTTGAGAGGAGCCTGAAAGTTTACAGACAGTAGTAAAAAGGGTTTGGTTTGCTGACAGAGGCACCGAATGAAGGTTCCAAGACCTTTTATGCCCCAGGGAAGAGACTGAGAGATTACCGAAGGAAGGTAACACCAGTTATTGTTGTGATATCCAAGGGTCCCTGGGGTGAAGCATGCGGGAGAGACGGGCGGGCCCGATGCTTCATCCGCGGCTAAAAGATAAAGAGAGGAAAAGAGTCTCCCAAGTTAAAGGGACTATTTGTATCCTGGCCACAAGGTGGCAGTCTCCCAAGTTAAAGGGACTATTTGTATCCTGGCCACAAGGTGGCAGTCTCCCAAGTTAAAGGGACTATTGGTATCCTGGCCACAAGGTGGCAGTCTCCCAAGTTAAAGGGACTATTTGTATCCTGGCCACAAGGTGGCATTATCACAAGTTAAAGGGACTATTTGTATCCTAGCCACAAGGTGGCACTATCACAAGTCGAAGGGACTATTGGTATCCTGGCCACAAGGTGGCAGTCTCCCAAGTTAAAGGACTGTTTGTAACCTGGCCACAAGGTGGCATTCTCCCACGTCGCAGAGACGTAGTTATTTATGTTCCGTTATTTTAAGCAGAGCTACTGCTTCAGCTGTTAATTTATTTTTGCAAATAAACCAATTTGCTGCACTTGAAGTCGGTATCAGCCCTTTATTCAAGAAACCACCGCTATACGCGGCCATCCTGGTCACAATATATATATATATATATATATATATATATATACACACATATATATATATATATATATATATATATATATATATATATATATATATATATATATTATATATATTATATACATATATTTATATACATACTGTATAAATATATATATATATATATATATATATATATATATATATATATATATATAAAATGTTTTGGCACCAGAGGGAGGCCCAGGGGTGATTGAAGGCCCAACACAAAAACAATTCTATACCAGCCCCAGGGGGGCCCAATTTTTTTTGCCCGTGCCCTCCATTCACTAGCTCTGCAAGCTTATACAAGCAATCATAACTGCATATGACTATACATATACAGACAAATTCAAAGAAGGGTCATAGGGTTGAGCAGTAGCTGGGAGGTGTCACTGAAGCTCCAGAATTAGCATCTGTTTCCTTCAAATCTACTGGGTAGGGGTACCTATGGTTCATGTTGCAGGTACTCATAAAACAGTTGGCAATAGGAAAGCCCTTTGCAACTATCCCATGTTAGGGGCTTTACATTTGGTTTTTATATGTTATTTTTGATTGGATATGTTTGCTAAATATCAATAAAATTAAAGAAAAAAAAGTCCTAAAAAAATACAGTCCAGTAGTCTGAAGGGAAATACGCGTAATTGCAACACAGGCCAGGCATCTAGGGGTCAATCCAGAGACAGAGCTAAGAGTCAGGAGCCATAAGGTAGGAAGAAGAAGGAAGTCCATTAATCAAGAAAGAAAAGTTCAATAATGAAACCAACAGTGAGTAAAAATGTATCTAGCCAGTCAAATTGTAAAACTATAAAATCCACTTTAACATGCCATTTTTCAACACAGCATACGCAGCGGGGTGTGTGTTACTGCACACACAAGTACAGTTGTATATGCAAATGTTGTATAGCTCGATTCCATATGCAAATCACTATGTGCATTATACACAGATACACAGGCAGGCAGATGAGTGATCTAAGGACTATCTCAAGCTGCCTTGCTAAAATAGTGAAGGAAAAAACTCAAGAGAGGGTTAGCCAAAGGTGGAAAACATTACAACATTAGGTTCCGAATTCCAAAATAACTTGCCTATTGTTTTTTTGTATTTCTCAGAATACATTAACATCTCTAAAACAAACACTATTTGCATGGGAAAAATTGAAATATATTAGTGTGAAATAAAAATAAAATTGTAGCCGCTTAAAGGATCACTGTAGTTAAAATATTCTCTTGTTTAAGAAAAGCTTGATAATAGACAATAGAAAGTAAACATTAATAATATTGTTGTATCCAACATAGAAATTATTTTTTAGCTCTTCGTGTTTTAAAGTTTGTATAATGAATCACTGGAGCCAGTAATGAATGTTTATTGGTTAAATTCCATTTCAGTTTATACATATTCCATAACTTTGTTTTATGATTCTTTTGTTTGTTCTGTTCAGGATCACGTGGTGCCCAAACCCACATTATATGTTCTATTTTGTTTTAGTTAATTAATCTCTTTCGATCTTTACCCATCTTGGAATATGAGATGTTACATTCCATAGTGTTATTTTAGCAAATTGTGCAGCAATATAATATTTCAGAGATTTGGCATTAAAAGGCCTCCTTCTGTTTTGTGCAAATACATTATGCATTTTTAATTCTTGATTTCCTATTATTCCATATAAATGTATTAAATCTAGTTTGCAATGTCTGCATGTCCTTTTTTAATTGAATGGGGAAGCATCTAAAATAATAAAGGATACAAGGAAATATAAGTCATTTTCAGTGAGTGTCTATGCAATGGCCACAAAAAATGGTAATCTGTTTTTGATATGTTTTATAATTTGTGGACAGTTTTCTTTATAAACATTTTGTGAGTTTTTGGGATATTTGTTCCTAAGTAAAGTATAGGTTTGTTACCATTCAAAATTAATATCTAAAGGTTTTTGAGTTGCTTGAGGCATATTCACACTGAGAGCCTCTGATCTGTTATTGCTGATTTGTAATCCAGAGCATTTACTAAATTAATCAAGTATGACATACAGGTTGGGTAGTGATGTTTGCAGTTTAGATAATGTTTATAAGATGTCATCCACAAATAACAAACATTTATATTTTTGTTTTTGTGGTTTAAGATAAACAATTATTAACATATTTTCTTTTTTGTAGCTAGAGGTTCTGTAGCATGTGCAAAGAGTAATGGGAATAAAGGACAATCTTGTCTAGTGCCTCTCTTAACTTTTCACTTTTATTTATCAAATGCTTTTTCCAGGTCTATGGCCAGCAAACAAGGCGCTACCGAACTCTCCTAATATTGGGCCATATTCTATTGGCCAATTTGTAAAATTATACACACTTAAAACTGCTCTTAAAATTGCCACAGATTCAGTTAGCTAATCGCAAGTTCCCACCCACAATCACTACAGGCCAGCCATACCCACAAAACCGACCTTAGAACTCTATCCGTTTTAGCACAACTCAAAGTTTACGAGAGTTAACTGATTAAAGTTACATAAAATTGATATTCTATTGGACCCGTAGTGCTAGATCGCAAATAAAGTCTAACCCGCAATTGAAAAAAGTATCACAAGTACTAAATAGGACTCGCAAGACATTTTTCAAACACTTAATAGAGTAGTAACATCAATTAAAAACACAATAATGTACTTTAAAAGCATGGGAAGGCATGGAAACACATTAGAAGTAATTTGCACAACAGTCTCAAACCCACAAATATGTAATTAAAAAATGTTCAGCCCTATTAAATCCGGGTTACGTGTTAAAACGTAGCTCGTAAAGTAGAAAGTAAGGCTTACTGCTATTAAATTAGCTCCATAAAGCAGGCCGCTGCCGATCTGCAGGTTAACTGCAAAAAATGCCTACGGGATGAGCAACGCTGAACTTTGCAGCCATAAATCCTTTGATCTACGATTACAATAATGCTACAATTGCAATCATGCTATTAAATTGCAACAAAGTCACTCACGAGCAAGCCTGTAACACGCAAATGGAGCCCAGAGGCCAACGTGTGCTGAAGAGGACTCGCAAGGGAGGGTAAAGTCCAATACGTAGCACTTGAAATACAAATAAAAACACACTACTGTACTATTATTAAAAGGGAAAGTGATGTTCAGTCATCGAATTAATAGCACAACATTCTCAAGCACGCAAATCGGCCCAGAAAAATGCTTTATTTCATGTGTAATGTTTGTGTTATATCGATACAGGCAATCAATGTGTTAATACATATACTGTAACTCGTATGTGATAGAATATCATATTTACGGCTTTATTAATATTACATTATAACTGGAATGTGGGTCCAATGGTAAATCTTAATTGAAGCCTGTAAGACTTTGAAATCCAACCTCCATTTTGCTGTGACGCAATTGTGACCACCTCTGTTTCCATTGGCTCCATCTAAACCTGTAACTACGGGTTTGACTAATTGATTACGTTCAAACCTGCAAATCTGACGGCCGCTGAATGGTTTACTGGTTTGTCTAGCTCGTAGCTCGCAGCTCGTTCTAATTTAATAGTACAGTAACTCGGCCAAATTTCAAGCCCGCAGCCATAGTGTGCTTCACGCTGCACTTACAGGGCTGGAATTTAATAGGGCTGATTATTTTTAAATGATATTTCTGAGTAATATCAATCCCAGGACTCAAAGGGTTAATACCTATCATGAAACCCACATGGACTAGAACAAATTATCTAATGCATTTTATAGAGTGCTAGGTTGCGTGATTGCCAGCCCAATCGGCAATGCGACTTTACAAGTTCAGTCTTAAGGACAGAATTTGCGAGCTGGAGTCAATAGAATACATCTAAACATTTAGAAAAAATGTAAACAATGCATCATTTGCGGGCTTCTAATAGAACAGGCCCTATTGTCTAGTGATGGAAGAGACAGATTTATTCTGTTTGCCAATATTTTAGCTAATAATTTAATATCTATATTTAATTAGGAGAGTGGTCTAAATATTTTACAAAATCATGGGACTCTTTCTGGTTTTGGTGTAGCAGTTATGTAAGCTAATTTTATTTCTACAGGGTTACCTTCCATAATAAAGCTGTATAATAAAGCTGTATAATAAGTGTGATATTGTTTGTCTCATGATTTCTTTATAAAAGCAGTATAACATCTGGACCTGGTGACTTACAGGTCTTTACATTTTTAATTGCATAACATTTCCTCTGTTGTAATACCAGAGTTTAGTTTATTGCTATTTCTTATTGAAAGTTACTGAAGTCTTGTAAAAATTGAAAATTTTTCGCCAATTTGTTTGTTCGATTTTCACTGTATAATTTAGTAAAACATTTTGGAAAGTTTATTGAAAATAAAACAACTCCCATCTCACAGTGCAAGCAGATAGAGGGAGCTAAGTGTAAAGCTTCAGTTTTCTCAATTCTCTGGGGGTCTTATTGATTTTGACTACCCTGCTCCACACACCAAGCTTTTGACCTGTCTGTCACCACCCCAGCCTTTACCAGACAGAAGCAGCTGCAGAGTTCAGGTGAGTCCATATCCCTCTCTGTGTCTTGCTGTTGTTGTTCTGTCCTTCAGTCGTGTCTGACGCTCAGTGACCACATGGATGCAGCACACAATGAGATCTGTCTGTGTTTCTGGTTGTGCTTATCCATATGGTTTTCATGTTTTTTTGTCTGACCTCTCTAAAATGACCTGCCCATCTTGGGTGACCCTTCATGATATACTGTAGCTCAGAGCTTAGTTGAGGTAACAAGCCCCTTCACCATGACAAGGTAGCGATCCAGAAGGGGTCCTGTGTCTTAGTCTCTCTCTAAGTCCATATGTATTTATAAGGAGAGGGTATACTTACACATGTAATAAGAGATGTCCCCCAAAAGTAAAATATATATATGTAATGTGTATATATATATATATATATATATATATATATATATATATATATACAGTATGTGTGTATATGTGTATATATATATATATATATATATATATATCACATATATAGTTGTGAGCATATGAGTTGTTGCTAACGCTTGCGGGCTCGCGCAGCGAGCCGCAGCCCTCGCGTAGCTGCCAGCGAGGGCCTGCCAGCTGCCAGCGAGAGCCTTAGTTGCTGGCATGGAGCGCCAAAGGCGCTCCTTGCCAGCAACTGCGACCCTCGCAAAATTTACAGGAAAGATACAGGAAAACATAACATTTGAGTAGTGCGCTAGGCACTACTAACCAGATATACACAGACTGAAGAGAACCCTTCATAACAGAAGGACACTACAATAAGGAACTGAATTAAATAATACAGAATAGGCACTAGGTCACGGTTATTCTCCCAGAGGGAAAGCGGAGAACAGATCCCCTTTACTCTCTAAACTAAGGGTACTTCTACTAAAGTGCCAGGAGAATTTGTTGTTTACCATGGTTGCTTATTACAAGTTTATACCAAACGAATGTTATGTATTTATGTTATGCATGTTACTAAAGTCATTTTGTGTTTGCTTACATTACAAGCGGCTCCACACAATTACACAAGGTCACGAGCCTCAAGGTCAACTGGACTCCGCAGAGGGAGGGCCCCGGGACCAGGAACAACAGACAGGTGAGAACAACCTACACAGACAAAAACCACGACACACACATGGCAGAGGTCACATTTAATCTCATTTCCCATAACGTAAAGGGTTTTAATACCCCTTTCAAAAGAAGGAAGGCATTCCTCTTTTACAAAAAGTATAAACCGGCGGTGCTCTTCATACAGGAGACACATTTTGCCCAAGACAAACTACCAAAATACCTTCACAGGGAATACCCTACCTTTTACTCAGCCACACAGAAAACCAAGAGAGCAGGGGCCACAATAATAATACATAAATTGTTCCCATTTCAATTAGAACGTAAAATCGTGGATAAGGAAGGGGACTTCATTATCTTAATTGGATCGATACTAGGGAAAAAAATCACCCTTATAAGCCTCTACGCACCCACCACTGCGCCACACAAATCCCTAATCAAACTACTGAATACCTTAATCCCTCTAGACACAGGGAAGATTATTTTGGGGGGAGACCTCAATCTCACTCTACAAGCCACACTGGACAGGTCGGGAAATAAATCAGACTTAAGATTTAGTAAGCAACTACAAAAGATTCAAATGCTAATGCAAAATAATAACATAATAGATGCATGGAGGGGACATCACCCCCTGGAAAGGGAATACACCTTCTTCTCCCCCACACATCAAACCTACTCCCGAATAGATATGATATTTCTGGACTCTGGGTTGTTTAACCACTCTAGCAACGCACAAATAATCCCCTGTCTATGGTCCGATCACTCTGCGGTGGCCATCACTTTGAACCTGAACACGGGGTTAAAATCCAAATTTAACTGGAGACTAAATGAGTCCCTTATTGCCATACCAGAAACAAAAATGCAAATACAATCAGAACTGACACGATACTTTGAACAAAATGAAAAACCAGAGACAGGAATAGGCTGGCTCTGGCTAGCCCATAAGGCCTATATGCGAGGATCCATTATAAGGATAGCCACCACTTACAAAAAGACCCTTAATCAAAAAGAGGCAGACTTAACTAAAAAATTACACAAACTAGAGACCTTAAACCAAATGAAGCTGACCCCTACAAGGACAGCGGAAATAGTAAAAACAAGACAAGAATTAGATAACATTCTAACAATTAAAACAGAAAGAATAATGCGCAGATCCCAACACACATTCCTGAAGCAGGCAAACAAATGCTCCCCAATGCTCGCCAGGAAACTGAAAACAAAACAACACAACAATCAAATATTCCAAATAAAAACAGCAGATGGCCATATAACCCAAAGCCAATCCAAAATACAAGAAACCTTTAAAAACTATTACCAGAAAATCTACACATCAGAGAAAACCTCTACAACACATCAGATCCAAAACTATCTAAGTGGCCTAGATTTACCAGAAATATCAACCACAGATCTAGAAGCCCTTAATACAGAAATTACACTAAATGAAGTCAGGGAAACAATTGAAGGAATGAAACTAGGAAAGGCGCCAGGACCAGATGGGTACCCAAATATTTATTACAAGACATTCACTGATCACCTGTCACCATACCTAGCCAAATTATTCAACGCCATACTCAAAGGGGAACAGATAGCTCACGAATTCACACAAGCAAGCCTCATTTTCTTCCCCAAGCCAGGCCGCGATCCCATAGAAGCCAAGAACTATCAACCCATCTCCCTATTAAATGGCGACCTTAAGATACTAGCAAAAATTATGGCCTGCAGAATCTCAAAATTCCTCCCAAAATTGGTACACAAAGATCAAGTTGGTTTCGTGCCGTACAGACAGGCGGGGGACAATATCAGAAGGATAATGAATGTTATACATATAGCCAAGGCAAACAACAAATCACTCTGCACCATCGCTTTTGACCTAGAGAAAGCCTTTGATTCCCTAGAGTGGGGCTGTCTGAAAGGAGTGCTACACAAAATGGGGATCAGGGGAAATTTTCTCAACGTCTTTAACACCCTATACAATAAACCCAAAGCATTCCTGAAACTAGAAGGGGAAAACATAAATTACCTCGACATAGAAAGAGGGACGAGACAGGGGTGCCCCTTGTCACCATTACTATTCGCTTTGGCGATAGAACCTCTCGCACAGAGAATCAGGGCGGATGGGGGTATCAAAGGGGTTTGGGCGGGGTCCCACCAATTCAAATGCTGCATGTATGCAGATGACATTCTATGCACTGTGACCGAGCCGGAATCCTCTATACCCCCCCTGCTGGAGACCCTGGACCAATTCGGAATGATTTCGGGATTAAAAGTTAATTATAATAAAACTGAGGCTATGGGCTCCAACATTCCGGAACAAACCTTAACCAGACTAAAAACAAAATATAACTTTACATGGTCCTCAGACCAAATCAACTATCTGGGAATAAAACGGACCCCCGACCTTTCTGGGCTGTATGATGCCAACTATCCACCTATATTCAAAACCCTATGTACACACACAAAAAATTTGAGTAAATTCCCGATCTCCTGGACGGGACGCATAAATTCCATCAAATTAAACATATTACCAAGGCTGTTGTACTTGTTTAGGACCCTCCCTATTCCCATAAAACGAAAAGACTTAGACAAATTTCAAAGGCATCTAACAAGATTCATATGGGGCAACAAATAACCTCGAATTTCAAAGAAGCTGCTATATAGCAATTATAACACCGGGGGCATAGCGTGCCCGGACCTAAAAGCTTACTATACATCAGCCCAACTAGCATTCCTCCCCCAATCCCACTGCGTGGAGCACCAGCCAATCTGGGTATTTGTGGAGAACATACAAATGCACCCACATAAATGGGACAATGTGACATGGTCGCCCACCATACCACACGCATGCGAGAAACACAGCAACCCAATAATCAGACATATATTACACACCTGGCACAAAACCAACAAGGCACACCACATAACAAGAGGCCTTTCAAACTTAACACCCACTTTAACAATCCCAACAATATGGGATACATTAGACAAGGACTCAATTAACTGGTGGTCCTTGAACAAACTAGACACCCTAGACAAATGGATACAAAATGATAAGGTCCTTACCTTTGACCAGCTCCGACATAACCATAACATCCCATTAAGAGAACATTTCAACTTTTGTAAGATAAAACACTACATAACAACACTTATTAGGAAATGGGGAGCCCCCAGACCAAACTGGCTAAGCGTGATCTGCCAAAAAGCCCCACTCACAAAAGGCATCATAAGCACACTATATGCAGCAATTAGAGAGACGCACAACAACAACACAGCTCCCTTTAAGTGGAAGTGGGATCAAAACATAGGAACCCCAAAAGACTATAAGGCCTGGGAGAAAACCTGCCTCAAACTTGTGAAGAGCCCCCTGAGCTATTCCCTTAGGGAAACATCCATAAAATTCTTCCATAGAGCATATTATACACCTGCAAAACTACACACCATTAACACGCGAATCCCCCCACAATGTTTCAGGCACTGCCAGGATAGGGGGACATTCGAACATATATGGTGGGAATGCCCCATAGCCCTAAACCTCTGGAACAAAGTGCTAAAACTAGCCTCAGAGACACTGCATACACCAATCCCTTGGTCAATTGACACATGCCTCCTAGGAGGACCTATTACACATATTTTGAAAAGCCAGAATAAATGGTTTCAGTACCTGATGCTATCAGCAAAAAGCCACATAGCTCAAAAATGGCGAACCCCAGACCTCAGGATACAAGAGGTAATACACAAATTAAATGGCATAATGTTGTTTGACAGATTCACACACACAACTAACAACACATACCCCAAATTTCTAGAAATATGGGGGGCATGGACAACCTCCACACAGGCAATAGAAATATAACAAACATAAACACAGCAGACAAACTAGGAGATAAACCAATTCAAGAAAAGTGAACTGGGGCCCCCCTCTTGCCGGACTCCACAGACCAGCGCCAAACGGCAAGACTCAGAGGTGAGTGACCTACTTCAAACTACTGTCTAGTATACATACAAACACGGTTCCTCGACATGAAAGGACGGAAAGAAGAATCATTAGACACAAGCACACGAATGACACTGTAGTTAAAGTTGTTATATCCAGTTAATTTTATTTTGTATGTTAAAAAAACTGTAACAAGAGGTAGCATATCATACTAAAACCATCAGAGATCTCAAAAACAGGCAAACAACCATGCTACCAGTTTAATGTTACTTAGAAAGGTTAAGAAAAAGGAAAATGTAATAGAACTGTCACTAAATGAAAATGTCACCATCAGATCAAGTTTACGGTTAAGCAATCTACAACATAAATTTGGCCTGCGAGCCATCGCTGAAACATTAATACTGTATAAGATTTACAACTCTGTGACAATAAAAACTATTGAAACAAAATGCAAACAACACGACACAACAACCGCGACCCTCGCAAACTTTACCTCGCAACACAAAAATCATACAAAACACGTTACCACACATTACGACCTCGCAAAAATCGGCCGCAACTCGCTAACATCACAAAATTAAAAACACAATAAATACAGACAGCACATACATAAAAAGCTTACCTACAGCAAGAGGAAGCATCCAGGACCTCAAAAAAACAACTTACACCTTCACTTAACAAAAAATAAAAGAGTTTAGACACTAAAAAAATCGCTAAGCGAGAGAAAAAATGGCCACCGAACAAAACGAAAACGAGGCACAAGCACTCTAACCACGCAAAACACCACAAGAAACTCGCAAAACACCACAAACGACATACAGATATTCCGCTAAGACGCATACCACACATTACCCGCCATTTTACGCTAATGCGGAAGTACACAACTACGCTAACGGTTTCGGCTCCCGCACGCACACTATTACACTGCACACATTCATCACACTTACACAGCAGCTCCACACCACTAATGCTGCAGCAACATCAAAACAGATTGCCAGCTCTTCAACACAATGCTTCAAAATAGGTAAAGTATATCCATTTATTAATTGTGTTAGATATTTCATTATTATACACCAAACAGCATTAGCAACCTTACAATTTAATTGCCGTAATTTTTTGACGGGCAATCCGCTAGTATATATATATATACTAGCGACTTGCCCGTCAAAAAATGACGGCAATGTGATGTATATGTTTGTCAAGTTGTTTAGTTATTAACATATATTTTTGACCCTTGTAAGTTGTAGCGGAGAGGCAATATCCCCCAGGTTATCTCCGCTTATAATCCCAGTGAGGCTCAGGAACAAGTAAATGGTAAATCCACAGGCAAGGTTTCCAACAGGTAAAATCATAGCAATATACCAACCGCAATCCCAATAACTGGACGACACACAGTTTCAAGAGCAGAACTGACTTTATTTTGTTATGTGCAGAAATATTTATACTCATCTCTTCCCACAGGCAATCCACATCCCCCATAGTTGGTCACACAATACACATAAAGAGAACAAAAGGTGTGGTCACCCCTCCCTGAGGCTCCTTGATACAATCAGACAATAATTAAATCAGCTGTCTCTGTTCTTATGTTTGAGAATGAATACACGTCCTTATCTGTAACAGGATTATCTCTCCTGCCAAGGTCTGCACCAGCCTGGGGCCAATATTCTGCAGAGCATAAACACACATACATAAAGTATATTACTAGGATCATATTTTAACCAAGAATTAAATAACCATAAACAGGGTAAAACAGTGATGGGTTCCGTTACACACCTCCCCCGTGACCATAAGCCGGCATACACGGTCTGATCCCAACGGATCGGCCTGGGGATGTCCGGACAAAAGTATTTGTTGGTCAATTCTCTAGTTTGACAACCCATCAGCATTACTGCAATTCACATTTACTCACATTTCAAGAACAAACGCACACTTCATACAGCATTCACAGCAATAAACATTTCAAGCGGAGGGAAAATACATTTTACAAACTGGTTTCAGACAATTAAATAATGAAGCCGAGAAGCATCAGCCTTCCAAATGAACTGAAGTCCTTTAGCAAAACCATCCCAAGTTGCAGAGTACATTCCTCCCCCAGCTCGTGGTCGGGCCCCTATTGCACAGGGCCCACTGTTCTTCCCCTGTACACCCACCCAAAAAAATCCAGGATCCCATCCCAACAATCCAGGATCCCAGTGTCCAAAAGGTGGGCCACAATCTCTGTCCCATAGAAACTCCTTTCCATATAAAACGTTCCCGATCATCCACTCTATCGTCGGCTAATGCTTGGTACTTTTGGAGGTTGGGGTCCTGTCTAGTTTCCCTCCCAAGCTCTTCGGGGTTGTTCCACGCTATGGGTCTCTCTGTGGCATTAGTGCTAAGTGTCTGCTTGTGTCTTACCTGGGTCTCCCGACCTGTTGTAGGATCGTCCTCGGTACGGGTCTGTGAGCGGGTGACCACAGGGTAAGCTTCTCCTGTGGTGGGGGTCTGGGGCTCAAAAGCAGACGTGAGCCTCCCCAGATTGTTCCCCAATAAAACCTCCGCTGGTAACTGCGGCATCAACCCCACCTCCACATGCCCTGCCCCCGCTCCCCAATGCAAATGAACCCTTGCAGTGGGTAGCCGGTATACTGCTCCCCCGGCTACCCTGACGGCCACAGTCTTGTTAAGTTTAGCCTGGTCTGAAACCAGGTGACTTTTTACCAAGGTGATGGTAGCCCCTGAGTCTCGCAGCCCTTGGACCGCTTTACCCTCCAGGTATACGGTCTGCCTGTGATGCTGCCGATTATCAGCATTGGCCTGGACTGGATTTGCCTCGTGCAGCACCTCCCATTGTTCCACGGTTGTAATGGGAACAGCTGAACCATATGGCGTGGCTACTATGTCCTGGTAGTGGTGGGCTGCGGCTGCTCTCGGTGGTGGTGGGCCTGGACGTATCCAGGTGGACCGGTCTCGCAGCTGGGGACATTCCCTTTTATAGTGTCCCCATTTCTGGCAGTGGTGACAGGGGCCAGAAG
This sequence comes from Discoglossus pictus, assembly GCA_027410445.1. NCBI lineage: Eukaryota > Metazoa > Chordata > Amphibia > Anura > Alytidae > Discoglossus > Discoglossus pictus. The sequence continues at coordinate 118,611,123 of CM050165.1, read as the reverse complement.
CGGGCTGGTGGAAACGTGGCTGTGCAGCGGGCGGTGGTGGTGGTGGCAGTGTTCTCGGTGGGGCTGGGGTGTAGCTGGTTCCCCCAAAGGTTTTAAAAGGAGTCTTTGGTGTTACCGGTTTTTGATGCCTGCGTGCATCTAGGTACTTATCTGCCTTTCTGGCAGCTTCGGTGAGGGAGGTAGGGTTTCGGTCTCTTACCCACTCTTGTACCTCGCCAGTTACTCCCTCATAAAACTGCTCCAACAGCATCATCTGTATCACATCCTCTATGGACCGTGCCTTGCTCGCTTGTACCCACCCAAGTGCTGCCCTTTGTAGCCTGCATGCCCACTCTGCGTGTGAGTCTTTTTCCGCCTTCTTTAAGTCTCTGAATCTCCGCCGGTATGCTTCTGGTGTTATAGCATACCTGGCCAGAATAATTTCCTTTACTTTGTTATAGTTCCTTATTTCCTCATTAGGTACAGTACGATATGCCTCGGCTGCCCTCCCCGTTAGCCTTCCTGCCAAAATCGGTACCCAGTCCTCTGTGCTGATTCTATGCAGGGCACACAGTCTTTCAAAATCCTGCAGGAAAGCGTCTATATCTTCCTCTGCCTCCACATACGTTTTAAAAGCCTGGTATGGTATCTTAGGCTTACCTTCTTGTGGCATATTTATTGCAGAGCTGCGTTCTGGGGCTGTTTGTTTCCTCAACATAAATTCCTGGACTTCTGTCATGGTCCTTGAAATAATTTCTGTTGAAGGTTGTTCCCCATAAAAAGACAGCCGAAATTGTACCTGCCTCCGAAACTCCACTTGTTCCGAATTTTCTCCCGAATCCCCCTGTTCGGGAACCGAATCTCCGTCCATTCGGTACTCCTCCATCAGCTCAGTAATGAGTACCGCTTTCTTCTTATTGCTGGCTTGTATACCCCTTGCCTTCAGGAGGTCTTTTAGCGTGGAGCGTTTTAGTGTGGCAAAATCAATCTCCATCCGTACTCCATTTATGCTTGTTCCTCTGTGAGTCTGGATCCCAGCGCTGCCAACCAATGTAGCGGAGAGGCAATATCCCCCAGGTTATCTCCGCTTATAATCCCAGTGAGGCTCAGGAACAAGTAAATGGTAAATCCACAGGCAAGGTTTCCAACAGGTAAAATCATAGCAATATACCAACCGCAATCCCAATAACTGGACGACACACAGTTTCAGGAGCAGAACTGACTTTATTTTGTTATGTGCAGAAATATTTATACTCATCTCTTCCCACAGGCAATCCACATCCCCCATAGTTGGTCACACAATACACATAAAGAGAACAAAAGGTGTGGTCACCCCTCCCTGAGGCTCCTTGATACAATCAGACAATAATTAAATCAGCTGTCTCTGTTCTTATGTTTGAGAATGAATACACGTCCTTATCTGTAACAGGATTATCTCTCCTGCCAAGGTCTGCACCAGCCTGGGGCCAATATTCTGCAGAGCATAAACACACATACATAAAGTATATTACTAGGATCATATTTTAACCAAGAATTAAATAACCATAAACAGGGTAAAACAGTGATGGGTTCCGTTACACATATTTTAATATAAACGTGTATTTTAGTAAAATGTTGATGTAATGGTTTTTTAAAATGTAATTAGTATCTGAAGAATTGTTAACTTTAATATACATTGAATGAATAGGAAAGCAAAAAGTAAAAACCCTTCTTTAAACGTCGCAAATTTTAACATGAAGTTTAAACTATATGTAAGCAATAACCATCAAAGTATATATTTTTAAACTTGAACTTTATTTTTTATGTAAGTTTAGAAGTTGACAAAACATTGGTATAATTTTGAACATTATAAACAGGAACATAGTGAATACATTTTGTAACCTAATTTTTTATTAAAAGTATTAACATTTGAATGTAAAAACAATTGACATTTAAATTAATCAGTATTAAAATTCAATTTCTATCACAATAATTGTTAACTTGAATATACATTGAATGTAGAGGAAGGCATACAGTAAAACTCTTCTTAAAACGTACGTAATTAAAGTAATTTATTACTGAGCACATGAACTGGCGATAAACATTAATGTAGGTAGTAATCTTAAGATAACAGACAATATTTACATTGTGACTTAAAAGGTGCTTGACCTCTTAACATCCACTTTCTAATCTGTTGAATGAAATAACTTGAAAATATATTTTTTAAACTTGTAACATTAGAAACATTAACATAGTGACTTAAAATTTTAACATAACTTTTACTAACAATGCAAGGCAAGTATTTTGTGAGGCAAATCATTCATAAACATGACTTCCATTAATTATGACTGAATTAAACAACCAATTGTTATGTATATAGCAATGCTTTAAAAAAATCTTGGCATCTTTAATTTGTATCCTTGAAAGTTATAGTACTTCATAGTAGACAATGTTTTTAGTAAAAATACTTCCATCTTCTAATAAATCACCTTGACTTTCATTGTTTTCAATGTAAACTTTAATAGCCTGTGGATTTTTGCAGCGTGACAACGCAATGTACAATTGACCATGTGCAAAAACAGGTTCTTCCAAGTAAATACCCACAGATTTGAAAGTTTGACCTTGTGATTTATTAATGGTCATGGCAAATGCCATAATAATGGGAAATTGTCTTCTTTGAAGTATAAAAGGGAGACTACTTTCACTTGGTGCTAAATCTATTCTTGGTATGAAAACTCTCTCTCCTTTATGGGTCCCAGTTAAAATTTCAGCATCTATAAAATGGTCCTTTAATTGTTGAACAATTAATCTTGTGCCATTGCATAGGCCTTTTTTGGGGTTCATATTTCGCAGTAACATGATAATTGCACCTTTCTTTAGCTGCAAAATATGTGGTGGCATTCCAGAAGGAGTTAAAGAGTTAATGAATTCAGTTGAAAAGTTTGCCTGACTTTCATTGTCATCAGCAAGTACAGAATCAGCACTGTGATAATTTCTTTGTGGTGCATTAATTTTTTTTAAGATTTCATTATTGAGTATTAATGCATCTTTATTTTTACACGTCAGTATAACTTGGTTGGCAAGCTCAGAATATTCTTCGTTATTTATGCTCCCTTCAAATATAGCCGATATAATATCTTGTTGACAAATCATATGAGGTGGGATCTCTACAGTGTCGTCAGGTAAATGTAGTATTTTTTCTGTTCTTCCTTCTCCAATTTTAATAAGCCAATCATTGAAATCAGTTTGGCCTTCTGATCTCATATTTTGTTGCAGTTGAAGATGGGTAAAATGTTTCCATACTGTACTTGACTTTATACATGTTTCAATAATGTCTGTTCGATTTCCATGTACAACGACAGGTAATGTTTGTCTAAAATCGCCACCCAACAAAATTACCTTTCCACCAAATGGCAAAATATTATCCATGACTTCACGAAGCAAACGGTCAATACATTGGAGGGCATAGCATGACATCATTGTGGCCTCATCTATTATAATTAATTTACATTTCTTCAATTTCTTTGCTTGTAAGGATGTCATGCGAATATCTGACACTGAATTTTCCAAAATAGGCACTGGCAGTTTGAATCCACTATGAACAGTTCTTCCACCTTCTAATAAAAGTGCAGCAATTCCAGTAGTGGCAAACGCCATTGCTATTTGTCCTTGTGCTCGTAGTGAACTCATTAATAAATTGTACAAATATGTTTTCCCTGATCCGCCAGGTCCATCAAGATAGAAATAACGCTCTGTCACCATGTCATCATCTATAGCATTTTTAATGGCATGAAATGCTTGCAATTGTAGTGTATTTAAAGTTGCAAGTCTTTCTTCTGTTCTTTCTGCTTGTAGTTGAATGTCATAGTCTTCAAAGTTAATGTCATCTATTAGACCTGGATCAGGCAAATTAAAACTTGCACAACTTAATGCATGAGTTAAAAAGACTTCTTGAATTTCCATTAAGGCTTTTAAGTGTGCAATGGGTTCATTGCATCGTCGCATAAAGTCTTCAGCCATATTACTTTTAAAAGTCTCCCACAAAGCTAATGCATTTGGAGCATTTGAGAAGATACAAATAAAAGCAAATTGTTCTCTCATCTGTCGTGGCATTTGACATTGTGCTGCTTATTCTAAACATCTTTCCCACTCTGTATCATCAGCGAGTAAGTTTCTATTTCTTGCAGCTAAATGGAAGGATTCATATACAATGTCATTAACAGTTCTTAATTGTTCAAAACTTTGTGCTCCTGGAACATTTAAAAGTAATATCCGTAAGCAAAATCGTTCAACATCTCTTGGACTGACTGTGTAAATTCGTGGAATTATTTTATTGCCTCTTGTTTTTCTTGCTCTCCATAATCCATTCACAAAAACATAGTGATATGGAATTTCAATATATAAGTATTGTGTTGCTTGAGCATCAGTGGAATTTAATGCAAACCATGCAGTTAGTGTAGTGTGACGATCTTCACTTTGGGCCAATGCATTCATTTCATTTCCAGAATGGAAATAGACTAAATGTCGTTGTGGCAAATGTACTGCTAACCTATATACTGCATGTGATCTATCATGCATTTCAAATTTTAAAAGCCGCCACATAGCTTCTGGCGCACTGACATAGCGAGCATCTACATGAGATGCAAGTTCATCATGTACTAACTCACTACTTTCAGGGTTGTCTGCACTTTTGACGACTACAGTAGCTGCATCGTAACCTTTGTAAATATATTTGTAGACATATTTAATGGATTTGATGGAAGTGCAGGCTTCTACGTTGATGTGGGCGTTGTACTTCATGAGTAAATGTGGATTGTAGGGTACTACATATCTATTGTCCACTTTTTTTCCACGAATAATGGCACTATCTCCTTCTCTTCTTTTATAAAGTGGATATCCATCACAATTTGCATATGTTTTGTCTCTATAATCTTTTGGAAAATCTTTTGAACATTGATTATTTTCCATACATGGTGATTGTGGATTAAGGTCTCCACAGGGTCCATGAATCATGCGATGAGTAACAATCTCATATAGTCTACCATATAGTTCTGGATCCGGTAGTTCAGCAACTATGACTGCATCCACTTTGTCCGAAGTATCTAATTTATCTTTCTCTTGAAGTATTATGAGAAGATGTGCATGTGGAAGGCCTCTTTTTTGAAATTCAATGGTATATACATAAGCAAGACATTTGCCAAATAACTGATTTATAGTAAAGTCACGTATTAATTCATTTAATTTTATCTTAAAAACTCTGGCTACTAAATCTGGTCTATCTGAAGCAGTTTGTCCAAGAAGTAGATTTTGATTAATTTCTGGCCATTGTGGATTAAATGTCACAAATAAATCTGGTTTTCCAAATTTTGTCACAATAGCCATAGCATCATTGTATCTTTCTCTCATATTTCGAGGAGATCCTTGAAAGGAAGATGGTAAAATGATGGCTTTGCCAGCTGTCATGTCTCTGCTTGTAGCCACGTCAGCAACATAGTCCATGAGTCCACAATATTGTTCTACACGTAGTTTATCTTGTTGATATTTTATAAAGTTTAAATTATTTGCCTCAACTTGCAAATATGAATCAATAATCCATTGTTGTGTTAGTTTCCCACCACATAAAATTGGATTAAATTCATCTCTAATGGCAATTTGAGCAACTTTAAATTCAAGCATAGAAACATTATTTCGGATTCTGGCTTTAGCATTTGGGTAACTGGGAAGGGTTAATTTTGGTTGCCAACCTGCTTCTCCGTGTGGGAAAAAGATGGGATATGTCATTGGATCTAAATTTGGACTTAAGATATTAATATTAATAAATGGTTGGTCCTCATTTCTGGGATATACTCTAATGTCTCTTTGAAATGGTGGTTCTCCTTCATCATTGTGAAAGACCATTGCAACCTCATTTGATGTTGGCAAGTTATAACGACGTTTATCAGTATGTCTGTCTCTTTTAAGCACCATATTAACCTTTGGCATGGGTAATTGATGTCTTTGTGCATGAAGTAGTTGTTCATTTTCTACTTCTGCCAAATTTTTGTAAGCTTTACTGTAGGGATTGTTGTCCATAATGTTATTTAGCTCTATAAAAACACTGGGTAAGCATTTTTTATTTTCTTCCATCTGCATACGTTGGTCAACAGCTTCCATTGTATCTAGGACATATAGTTGAGCGAATTTTCTTTGCTCTCCTTCCTCTGGATGTAAATGTGAAGTCCGATGATAAATTTGTCCTTGGACTTTAAAACAGTAAGGACCATGTCCTGGTACATTAGCAGCCAATGTTGCCCCCATAGATGCAAATGATATGGCACTATTGTAGGATCTTATGTTTGTCTTAACATTTTTGTAATTTGGAAAAGTAGGTTCAGTCATAATATTTTGTAAATAGGTTGGAAATTGTTTCCTTTGTGGAAGTTTGAACTTTCCTTTTTGACAACAACTAATAAATTGTCCATCTCTGGGTCTCTCCTGTTTAAAATAATAAGCCTCACAAAATTGACATTGAGTAGTCATGTCCCCACAACTATGAACCTCTACTGCTAAAGACTTCAGTAAAGGACAATTTGCAAAGCATATTGGATGTTGACTTTGATATTCATCAGATGAAAAGTCATGAAATGTTTCAACAACAGGTTCTAAATGTTTAGTTTTTTTCGTAGATTTTCTTGGTATATGTTGGACTTGTTCGGTTGAAATGTCCTGTAAGTTTTTAGTAAGAGTTTGTAAATGCTTTGTTTTTGTAGTTGTTTTTTTTGGTCTGTCTTGACTGGTATGTTGTAAAATGTCATCTGATGTTTTAGGAACAGTTTGTAAATGCTTTATAATTTTTTTATTTTTTTTGGTTGTATCTTTCATTTTTGCAGCTGATATTCTTTTATTTGCAAGTCTTTTGCGTTCTTTTTCTCTTCGAATTTCTTTCTCCTCCGGTGTCTGCTGGGCGGCCCATCTCTCTTGTCTTTCTCTAGTTTGACGTCTTTTCTTCTCTTCTTTGGTCTCGTTATCAGCCATATTAATCTGTAAACGGAAACAAATAAATGTAATTGTGTATATTTAAATTTGTAATTCCTGTTAAAGATTATTGTGCACAATTGGTGAAATAAAAGGCAAATCATGAATGTATCATTTATATTTAGTTAAATTTATAATTCCTGTCTTCAGTGGCTCAGAATTTGGCCAATGGAATACTGCTGTAAATAAGCATGTAACATATTTATTTAAAATAATTGTTTTATTTATTAAAAACTTTGTTTGTGGATAGATATTTACCACTGCAAAACTTCTTTGCTGAAAAAAAAAGTGATGTGGTTATTGAGCTATGTATTGCATAGTAGCAATTTAAATAAAATAAGGGGGATAGTAAATTAATTATTTTATTTTTCTGTTGACACGGATACAACTGAAAGCAGTTTCTTTAGTTTTATACTTTAGTACTTATTATAGTTTACCTTGGTTGAAGTGTGATTTAAATCCGAATGTTTGTTGGTCCTCGTTTCAAAATCGTTGTCCAATGGTGTGGTCCTCTGTTGGAAGTCCTCGTCCGATGGTGTGGTCCTGTGGCGATAGCCCCCGTCCGATATTGTGGTCCTGTGGCGATATCCCTCGTCCGATGTTGTGGTCCGTTGGTGAAAGTCCTCGTCCGATGGTCTGGTCCTGTGTTGAAATTCCTCGTCTGCTGGTCTGGTCCTGTGTTGAAATTCCTCGTCTGCTGGTCTGGTCCGAGTCCTCGTCCGATGGTCCGGTCCTGTGGAAAAAGTCCTCGTCCGATTGTCTTCACGCAGTATCTGTTGTAATGTAAAATAGAAAATGTTGTTTGAGTGAAATGTCTGTTAAATAAATTAAAAATGTATTAATTTGACTGTATTGTATGAGTTATGGTTATTTTTTTCTATCTTTGTTTTTTTTTACTTTCTGTACAATCCAACAACTTTTGTTATTCTTATTGAAGGTTCTTAGTAAGGCTTGTGGGTTGTGATATATTAAATAAGATGTGTTTATGTTATTTTTTGTACAATCCTGTTTTGTGCACACCACTTGTGGTATAGTTATTTAACCTTTATTGTGATGGTTATAGTTAGTGAAACATGAAATAATATAATTAAGGTAGTTTGCTATGTGTTTGTGTTAGTTTTTGACAATCCTGTTTGGTGCGCATCACTTGTGCAAAACTTATTTCTTCTTGATTGTACAGGTTATAGGTTGTTAAACATTAAAGAAGAATGTTAATATAGTTTGCTATGAGTTTGTGTGCTTTTTTATACAATGCTATTTGGTGCACAACACTTTTGTTATTCTTATTTTTGCTTCTTTGTAAGGCTTATAGGTTGTTAAACATTGAATAAGAAATTCTGTTTTGTGTGTAGCAGTTTGTGTGTCATTGAATTGCGATTTGGCTAATTGAATTGTGCCCTAAATAAGCACATAGCATATTATTTTAAATAATTTTTTAGTCATTTAAAAACTGTATTTTTGATATTTTTTTATTAACTAAAACCTTAGTTTAAAGAAATTGTTATGTTGTTATTTAGAGCCCTATTCAATTGTGCAAATTGCAATTGAATGAGGTCCTTTGTGTGTACCATATGTTGCATAGTTTGGGCCTCATTCAATTGCATTTTTTACAATGTAATAGTACTCTAAGGCCGTAATTGAATTGCAATGTAGAAATTTGAATAGGGTTGTAAATAAGCACATCACATATATTTGTTAAAATAGACTAAGGGCCTAAAAGTTCTTATTTATAGCCATATTTAATTGTCCAAAATAGCAATTGAATGAGGGCCTTTGGTTACTGCATTTGTTATATTGTGAGCTCCTCATTCAATTGTGTTTTGGCCAATGGAATAGAGCTCAATATCAGCACAGAGCATATTTTTTGACGTAATTTTGTATTTAGTGAACTTGTATCCAAAAGCAACGTGTTCACAAAATAAAAATTTCCTTTAAAAAATATGCTCTGTGCTTATATAGAGCCCTATTGAAATGGGCAAATCACATTTCAGTGAGGCCCTTGGCCATTAAAGATATATAGGTCCTCATTGAATTGCAATTTTGCCAATTGAAGAGGGCTCTATATAATCACATAACATATTTATTGAGCAAAGTTTTTAGTTATTGAAAACCTTGATTGTGGTTAGAAATTCAGTAACTAAAAAGTTTTGTATAAAAAATATGTTATGTGCTTATATAGAGTCCTATTCAATTGAGGAAGTCGCAATTGAATAAGGCTCATGGTTATTTCTTGTTTATACTTAATACTTTACCTTGATAGAAGTTTTGAATGACAGACGGTCCCCTCCTGCCAATCTTAATCCGCCGGTCTTCTTGTAGTGTCTGTTTGAAAAAGAAAGTGAAATAGTTATTTGTATATTTATAATTTGTCATCTAGCAAAGCATGGCCTTTTGAGCATGTAATGTCTTGTTGTATGTTACCTCTTCTTCTTTGTTGGTGTTCTTTAAAAGGGATTGTGCTTCACAGTGCACGGTGCAAATTGTTGAGAGACGCTGTTGATGCAGAGTCTGTTTGAATATTAAAAGAAATAGAAAGATTCAGCTTTATATGATCTATTGAATTGTAGTAAATTAATTAAATTAACCTTATTTTTTGTTGGGGTCTACACACATATGTCACATACATGAAGCACATTACATAGTTTAATGTAATTATTTTGTGTACGTGTGACATATCAGTATACATGAGTCAAATTTAAATGGTTAAATTAACCTTATATTTTGTTTTTCCAACACACATAAATGTGTGTGTGTGAGATGTAACTATAGATGATACACATATATGTGCGTGTGACATATCAGTATACATGACATATAATGTCATTTAAATGTAGTTGTTTACTGATTTTGTTGTAAGCTAATTTTGTTGCATTGGCAATACACATAAATGTGCGTGTCACATGTCACTATACATTATACACATATATGTCCGTGTCACATGTCACTATACATTATAGACATATATGTCCGTGTCAGATGTCACTATGAAGGGGCAATACACAGAAATGTGCGTGTCAGATGTCACTATACATTATACACATATACGTGCGTGTCACATGTCACTATGAAGGGGCAATACACAGAAATGTGCGTGTCAGATGTCACTATACATTATAGACATATATGTGCGTGTCACATGTCACTATACATTATAGACATATATGTGCGTGTCAGATGTCACAATACATAAAGCTCTGTTTAATATTAAATTATGTTTTTTTGTTGTTTTGTTAAATGAAGCGTATTTTTTTTGTGAGCCTATACACATAAATGTGCCATACATGATGACTACCTAAATCCTATTTTTTTGTTTTTATTTGTTTGACCTGTCCTGATAATAAAATGTAATATATTATAGCTTACCTCTCAGTTGTAATTTGCACAATGCAAAGTAGTAAATTAGTAAAGAATTGTCTTCTCAAGTAAAAGCAGCAGTTATGTCTGAAGTCACTCCGTTGATCACCTGAGGAGAAATGTATTTTTTAGTTTGAAATAGGCAGTATTTATAAACTTGTAGAAAGTTCTGGAAAGTGAGACCGTTAGAACGCAATACGCATGCGCTATTTGCGTTCCAGCTTACAATTTGCGTTCCATCCGCCATTTTAGGCGTATTACTGTTCAAAATGGTGTTTAATCTGATTGTGATACGTTCCGCATAGTATGTGTTTCATTATTGCGAGTAAGTGTAGTGTAGTTACGTCTGAAGCCTCGTTTTCGTTTTGTTCGTCGGCCATTTTTTCTGTCGCTTAGCGATGGTATTAGTGTCTAAAGTGTTTATTTTGATTTAAATGTAGGTGTAACTTGTTTTTTTGAGGTGCTGGCTGGTTCCTCTTGCTGTAGGTAAGCTTTTTATGTGTTTGTTGTGTGTCTTTGTTAAGTTTTAAATGTTTGTATGTCGGCGTGTTGCGTCCGATGTTTGCGAAGTCGTAATGTGTGTTAACGTGTCTCGTATGGTGTTTGCGTGTGTAGCCTCGTTTTCGTTTTATTCGTCGGCCATTTTTTCTGTCGCTTAACAAACTATTTAGTGTCTAAACTCTTTTATTTTGAGTGCAATTAAGTTGTAAGTTGCATTTTTGAGGTCCTGGGTGCTTCCTGTTTGTGTAGGTAAGGTTTTTATGTATGTGCTGTGTGTATGTATTGTGTTTGTAATTTTGTAATGTTCGCGAGTTGCGTCCGAGTGTTGCGAGGCCGTAATGTGTGTGAACGTGTGTCGTATGTTGTTTGCGAGTGTCGTAATGTGTGTGAACGTGTGTCGTATGTTGTTTGCGAGTGTCGTAATGTGTTGCGACGTAAACTTTTTTTTGCAAGGGTCGCAGTTGCTGCAACTGAAGACCTCGCTTTGCGAGGTCCTCAGGTGCTGGCATGGAGCGCCTGCGGCGCTCCATGCCAGCAACTGAGAACCTGGCACAGTGCCTTCGCGAGGGCCGCGGGCTCGCTACGCGAGCCCGCAGCGTTAGCAACAACTCGTACGCTCACAACTATATATGTGATATATATATATATATATATATATATACAGGGAGTGCAGAATTATTAGGCAAGTGAGTATTTTGACCACATCATCCTCTTTATGCATGTTGTCTTACTCCAAGCTGTATAGGCTCGAAAGCCTACTACCAATTAAGCATATTAGGTGATGTGCATCTCTGTAATGAGAAGGGGTGTGGTCTAATGACATCAACACCCTATATCAGGTGTGCATAATTATTAGGCAACTTCCTTTCCTTTGGCAAAATGGGTCAAAAGAAGGACTTGACAGGCTCAGAAAAGTCAAAAATAGTGAGATATCTTGCAGAGGGATGCAGCACTCTTAAAATTGCAAAGCTTCTGAAGCGTGATCATCGAACAATCAAGCGTTTCATTCAAAATAGTCAACAGGGTCGCAAGAAGCGTGTGGAAAAACCAAGGCGCAAAATAACTGCCCATGAACTGAGAAAAGTCAAGCGTGCAGCTGCCACGATGCCACTTGCCACCAGTTTGGCCATATTTCAGAGCTGCAACATCACTGGAGTGCCCAAAAGCACAAGGTGTGCAATACTCAGAGACATGGCCAAGGTAAGAAAGGCTGAAAGACGACCACCACTGAACAAGACACACAAGCTGAAACGTCAAGACTGGGCCAAGAAATATCTCAAGACTGATTTTTCTAAGGTTTTATGGACTGATGAAATGAGAGTGAGTCTTGATGGGCCAGATGGATGGGCCCGTGGCTGGATTGGTAAAGGGCAGAGAGCTTTAGTCCGACTCAGACGCCAGCAAGGTGGAGGTGGAGTACTGGTTTGGGCTGGTATCATTAAAGATGAGCTTGTGGGGCCTTTTCGGGTTGAGGATGGAGTCAAGCTCAACTCCCAGTCCTACTGCCAGTTCCTGGAAGACACCTTCTTCAAGCAGTGGTACAGGAAGAAGTCTGCATCCTTCAAGAAAAACATGATTTTCTTGCAGGACAATGCTCCATCACACGCGTCCAAGTACTCCACAGCGTGGCTGGCAAGAAAGGGTATAAAAGAAGAAAATCTAATGACATGGCCTCCTTGTTCACCTGATCTGAACCCCATTGAGAACCTGTGGTCCATCATCAAATGTGAGATTTACAAGGAGGGAAAACAGTACACCTCTCTGAACAGTGTCTGGGAGGCTGTGGTTGCTGCTGCACGCAATGTTGATGGTGAACAGATCAAAACACTGACAGAATCCATGGATGGCAGGCTTTTGAGTGTCCTTGCAAAGAAAGGTGGCTATATTGGTCACTGATTTGTTTTTGTTTTGTTATTGAATGTCAGAAATGTATATTTGTGAATGTTGAGATGTTATATTGGTTTCACTGGTAAAAATAAATAATTGAAATGGGTATATATTTGTTTTTTGTTAAGTTGCCTAATAATTATGCACAGTAATAGTGACCTGCACACACAGATATCCCCCTAAAATAGCTAAAACTAAAAACAAACTAAAAACTACTTCCAAAAATATTCAGCTTTGATATTAATTAGTTTTTTGGGTTCATCGAGAACATGGTTGATGTTCAATAATAAAATTAATCCTTAAAAAATACAACTTGCCTAATAATTCTGCACTCCCTGTAAATATATATATATATATATATATATATATATATATATATATAAATATATATATATATATATATATATATATGTGTGTGTGTGTGTGTTTGTGAAGGAGCAGAATTAGAAATACATACTAATTAACCACTCAATAACTCAATATTAATTATGTAAAGGCAGCCCTTAAATCGAATAAATATTTTTTTAAATATTTTTTACAAACACATAGATTTATTCAAATGTATTTTTTAAAGATAATAATGTTTAAAATGGTGGGAGAAACAAAACAGTACTAAGTTATGCAGACCCAACTTGGGGTGCAACTTTCTTGTTCTGGTATGCTTTTGGTGAATTATCACCATGTCCTTCTGTAGGCGCAAGATGTTCCTCCCACGTGTTGTTTAGTCTCTGTTTGTTTAATTAAACTATTTACTCATTCAACAAATTATTTATTTATGCAGTTTTACTCCATCAGTATATTTGCTGCTTTCATAGTATCTGCTTGTATCATTATTGTCTCAGTCGTAAAATACCTGACCTAAGCTCAGGGGGGGGGGGGGGGGGGGGGTATTGAGGGAGGGTGGAGAGGGGTAGAAGGAGAGATGGATAGAGAGGGATAGAAGAAGAGGCATAGACTATATCTCTCTAACTTTCTATCTCCCTCTCTCTCTATCCCTTCCTCTCTCTCTCTATCCCTTCCTCTCTCTCTCTATCCCTCTCTCTCTATCCCTCTCTTTAACTCTCTATCCCCCTCTCTCACAATCCCCCCCCCTCTCTATCTCTGGCTTTCTCTATGGGATCACTTTTGTGGGGGCAGACTGTGTCACTACGCAGGGTCTATACATGTTGTGGTAACATGTTGTGAAGGGGAGGGGTTTATACTGTTGGGTGGAGTCAATATAAGGGGAGGGGCCAGGTCTCAGTTTTCCGCCCCACCAAGTTGGAAAGTCACCAGCCGCCCCTGGTAATATGTTAAAAATTGAGCATAACTACTATTCGATTCAATATAAGCAAATTGTATTGCATTTACATGTACCTCATTTGAGACTTATGCAAAATAAGCAAAATAACAATTAAATATTGACTTGGTCTTTTCACGAAATACTTTTTTTTCTCTCATCTTCGCGAGGGCCGCAAGTGCGTTACCAACAGCACAGACGTTACGAATCCACAATTATATATATGACTAGAATATTGGCCGTCAAAAAATTATGGCAATGAAATTGTAAGTGAGCTAATGCTGTTTGGTGTATGACAATAAAATAAATAATAGATTAATAAAGTAATATACTTTACCTATTTTGAAGTAATATATTTGTGTGTGTTTGTTGTGTGTATTTATTGTGTTTCTAATGTTTTTGGGGTCGCGCGGGTTGCGTGCTTGTTTTCCAATCTCGTAGGTGTTTTTTGGGAAATACGTAGGTGTTTGGTGCTGTTTTGCGTCTTTAGACTGCTGTAGCCTCGTTATCGGGTTTTTTGGCGGCCATTTTTTCTCTCGCTTAGAGGATTTTTGAGTGTCTAAACTCTTTTATTTTGAGTTAAATTGAGCTGTAACTTCAGTTTTCGAGGTCCTGGGTGCTCCCTCTTCCTCTAGGTAAGCTTTTCATGTATTTGTTTTTTGTATTTATTGTGTTTTTCATGTTTTCATGTTTCGGACGTTTTTTGCAAGGTCGTAATGGGTCGTAACGTGTCTCGTATTTTCCTTTCGTAAGTACGTAAATTTTGCGAGGTCCGCAGTCGCTGGCAAGGAGTGACTTCGCGAGAGCTGTGGGCTCGCTATGCGAGCCCGCAAGCATTAGCAACAACTCGCATGCTCACAACTATATATGTGACTAGCGAATTGCCCGTCAAAAAATGACGGCAATGAAATTGTAAGGTAGCTAATGTTGTTTGGTGTGTAATAGTAATGATATAATACATTAATAAATGAATATACTTTATCTATTTGGAAGCATTGTGTTGAAGAGATGTGAATGTGTTTTGACATTGCTGCAGCATTAGTGTTGTGGAGCTGCTCTCTAAGCGTGGTGAATGTGTGCAGTGTAATACTGTGCGTGCACGAGTCGAAAACGTGCGCGTAGTGTCGTACTTCCGCATTTGCGTTAAATGGCGGTTTATGTGTGTTGTGCGTCTTTGCGTATTGTCCGTTGTTGGTTTGTAGTGGTTTTCGAGTTTCGTGTGGTGTTTTGCGAGTGTGGTGTGGTGTTTTACGTCTGGAGAGTGCTGTAGCCTCGTTTTCGTTTTGTCCGTCGGCCATTTTTTCTCTCGCTTAGCGATTTTATTAGTGTCTAAAGTGTTTTATTTTTATTTAAATGAAGGTGTAACTTGTTTTTTTGAGGTGCTGGATGGTTCCTCTTGCTGTAGGTAAGCTTTTTATGTGTGTGTTGTGTGTATTTATTGTGTTTTAAATGTTTGTATGTCGACGTGTTTCGTAGGTTGTTTGCGTTCCTCGTAAAATTTAGCGAGTGTCGTAATTTGTGTGTCGTGTTTTTTGAGTAGCGACGTGAAGTTTGCGAGGGTTTGAGGCCCTTGCCCAGTGACCTCGCCAGCAACTGAGGCCCTCGCTTCGCGAGGGGCCTCAGTTGCTGGCATGGAGCGCCTTAGGCGCTCCATGCCAGCAACTGAGGCCCTTGCCCAGTGACCTCGCCAGCAACTGAGGCCCTTGCCCAGTGACCTCGCTACGCGAGGGCCACGGCTCGCTGCGTGAGCAACGGCCCGTACGCTCACAACTATATATGTGATATATATATATACACAGCATGCTGGTGATGGGGCTTGTGTACTTCAATGAAGATGTGAGCTATATCATGTAGGGTCACTTAAGATGGGCAGGTCATGACAGAGAGGTCAGACAAATCACGGTTCACTGGAGAAGGAACTTGCAACCCACTCCAGTAACATTGCTATGATATGTCACAATCAGAGACATAACGATATGACAACGGCAGATGAGTCCCTCAGGTAAGAAGGTGCCTACCACATTACTGAGGAAGAGCAGAGGGCAAGTACAAGTGACACCAGATCTAATGAAGTGGTTAGGACAAAGACAGGACAGCCAGCTATGGATGTGTCTGGAGGGGGAAGGAAAGTCCACTGCTGCAAAGATCAATTCAGCAAGGACAAGGTTAAACATTGATATCCTGGGAATTAGTGAACTTGAATGAATGGGACATTTCACATCAGATAACCACCAGATCTTCTACTATGGTCAAGAATGCTGCAGAAGAAATGGAGTAGCCCGCATAGTCAATTAAAGGGTGGCCAAAGCAGTGCTCAGTTACAACAAAATAAATGACAGAATGATTTTAATTCAAATTCAAGGTGAGCCATTTAACATCACAGTGATTCAAGTCTATGGCCAACCATGGATGCTGAAAATGCAGAAGTTGTCTACTTCTATTAAGATATTCAACACATCATAGATATAACACCTAGAAAATGTGTTCCTATCATCACAGGAGATTGGAATGCTAAAGTAGGGAACCAAAAGTCATCTGGAGTATCTGTCAAGTTTGGCCAAAATGAAGCAGGTCAGAGATTAGTATCATTATTTCAAGATAATTCTCTGGTCATAGCAAACACCCTCTACCAACAGCCTCTGAGACAACTCTATACATGGACATCACTAGATGGACAATATAGAAATGAGACTGACTATATAATTTGCAGCCAAAGATGGAGGAGCACTATAGAATCAGCAAAAATAAGACCTGCAGTTGACTGCGACCATGACCATGAGGTACTTATTGCAAAGTTCAGAATTAAACTGAAGAAAAGAGGGAAAATCATCAGATCAAGTAGATACAAAATCAATAATATATTTTATGAACACACATGGACTAGACATGGAAGATAGAATGCCTGGAAAACTTTGGACCGAAGTTTGCGATCTTATACAGGAAACAGCAACAAAGAATATCCCATAGGAAGAAAACCAAGAAAGCAAACTGGCTGTCTGATGAGGCTTTGAAAGTAGTCCAGGAAAGAAAGAAAGTGAAAGGTAGTGGACCTAGGAAAAGATTTGTCCAACTGAATGCAGAATTCCAGAGGAAAGCAAAAAGAAATAAGGAGAGACATTCTACAATGAGCGATGTAAAGAGAAAGATAACAGAATGGGAATGTCAAGAGTTCTCTTCAAGAAAATTAGGGATCTTAAAGGCATCTTTCATGATGAAGTTGCTCACGAAAGACGAGTTAGGCTAGTTACGGTACTTTAATAATTTGCAAACTAAGGATGATGTCAGGCGTCCACCAAAAGGTCTCTAGTTGCGGTCTCTTGAAACTGTTACATTTTGGATACATTGTGGATTACTGCTATTGTATGTAGTGATACAATTTTGCCTTTCACCATTAATCCATCTTTTGGTATTGTCGTGACATTTGTAGGTAAAATAAAAGATCATTTATATGTTGTCTACTTTATATGATTGTCTGGTGGTTTTGTAATTACCAATGTAAACACGTCCATACTTATGTGCTCATTTTCTAGGTGAAGGGTTCATCATTTTCCTTTAATACATCAATAATTCTGAATTTAAAAACAGGTCCATCAAGCGGGACTTGAGCCAAGGTCAAATCATTTTAGATGGCTGAGTAGGCATTGGGAAGCACACACAGTACTGTCTCATAAAGATAAAACATATACATGATGTTTCTACTTTCTACTCATTGTTTTAACCACACACTATCAACGCAAGTGCAAAATAACATACAATTGGCAAATCAATAACCCAAAATATGTGGCCGAAATATCTAGACTAAAGGTCACACAGATTCCATAATAATTCATCTTAAAACATGGAACGAGACTGCTCTCTTGCTTTCAGAACGTCAAACACCATTCCACCATACATATACATTATAATTATGCATGTGCATACAAACATGGTAGGACGCTATTGCAATTGGTGGAAATGAGCCCTGTGACGGGGAGTGGGTGAAAAGAAAATAGTTTATCTATTAGGAAAAAGAGAGGCTCAAGGCTTTTTCTTTCTGTTGCTCTCTGGGCTTTTTCGGTCTGTCACTCTCTGGCATAAGATTATTCACTAAATTGATCTTTACTACAAATTCTTCCTAAAAAGATAACTGAAAGGGATTACTTCTAAACAAATGAAAGAGAAGTCCTTTCCAGACACAGGTCTCCTTGCTAAATTCATATTGGGTATAGCTGTAAGTCTCTATTATTACATATAGAATTGAAATAGTCCAGATAAAATCTTTCTGTTACAATTGATAGGGTGGGTACAACCTGAAATACGGTTTTGGGCGTCATGGTCCAGACATGAGTCCCAAACCATTATTGTTTTCTACTTTGGTCCATTCTATCAAAAACAGATTGATTGCTTTGATAAATTAGGTTAGATCAATTCTGTTGTAAAATACTTTATGGTATAATCTATTACCTATATAAGAATTCTATTTAGCTACATTGTAAACTAAACAGTTTCATTTACTTCTGGATATTTCTATATTATGGCTGCCATATAGGTTTTATACCTGATTTTGCTATTTACTGCTTTCATAGAATAACATGCTATATCAGTGAATATTAATACCACGTATATTCTATAGAATAGACATCTAATTGTTTATCGAAGTTTGATAAGATTTTATACACTTCTTATGATTATCTCTGTATTGAACTAACAGAATATAGAATGTTTTAAAATAAATTTTTATCCAATCATTTATAAGGATTTTAATAAACCTCTCATTGATTTTATATTGTGCTCTATGTAAAAATCAAAGCTTACAAGTTTAGATATATCCAATGGTTTATTCTTGGTTTTGCTATTGTTTCAATAAACGCTGTTCTGCATAAATCGTATTCTTGTCTAAAAATTAATAATTGAACTCAATAAAATATATTACTCTATACATTGTAAAATTTAGTGTCATAGCCTAATTGCATGACAGTATGTTAAATATGCTATATGTCCATAGGAAGCTAACTAGTGGGAATCATAGTAGCAACCCCTACTTAGAGATTATTATCAGGATAATTTATGATGCAGTTTAGGTGCTCTTTATTGGTATATGTATTTGAATCTATACTTTAAGAATTAAAATATTTTATCTGCACATTATTTGGGAGTAGGACAATATAAGTATGGAGTTGTACTCTAATATTGAATTACATGTTTTCCCTTCCTGGTGGTTCAACTATATCCAATGATTCCAATGCAAAAGTTATCTCCCTGATGTATACACTACTGTCTATTCTTTATGATACTGTGCCTGAGACCTATTATTCCCTAGATATATTGTTTTTATAATTTCATAATGTTATTGTTCTTTTCAATAGTTGGCATAATTGGAAATGAAGCACCCAGTAGCGTAGGAAGAGTGTTCCAATTAACAAACAATTGCACTAATTACACATGCCAGTAAGGTAATGCTTAAGGTCCTACAAGCTTGACTCCAACAATACATGGACCAGGAACTACCAGATGGGCAAGCTGGGTTCTGCAGATGAAGAGACACAAGAGATCAAATTGCCAACGTCCGCTGGATAATAGAGAAAGCAAGAGAGTTCCAGAAAAGCAATTACTTCCGCTTCATAGACTATTCTAAAGCCTTTGACTGTGTGAATCAAAACAAAATGTGGCAAGTTCTTAAAGAGATGGGAGTACCTGATTATCTCAATTGCCTCCTGAGGAATCTGTATGCGGACCAAGAAGCCACGGTCAGAACCGAACATGGGACAACAGAATGGTTTAAGATCGGAAAAGGAGGTTTGTATATTGACCTTATTTATTTAACTTATACACAGAGTACATCATGTGTAAAGCCAGGCTGGATGAATCCAAAGCCGGTATCAATATTGCTGGAAGAAATATCAATACTACTTTGATTTCAGGAAGTGAAGGGAATCTAAAGGACCTATTGATGAGGGTAAAAGAACAGAGTGCAAAAGCTGGCCTGCTGCTCAATGTTAAAAAGACAAAGATCATGGCAAACTGCAATCTTAGTTCCTAGCAAATAACCGGAGAAGAAGTGGAGGCAGTGACAGATTTTATTTTCCTGGGATCCAAGATCTCTTCAGATTGTGACTATCACCATGAAATAAAAAAAGGCTTGCTTCTGGGGTGGAAAGTAATGGCAAGCTTGGACAAACTGATAAAAAGTGAAAGATATTAACTTAACAACAAACGTCAGCATAGTTAGAACTATGGTATTCCCAGTAGTAACATATGGATGTGAGAGCTGGATCATAAAGAAGGCTGAGCGCCATAGAATTGACGCCTTTGAATTGTGGTGTTGGTGAAAGCTGCTTAGAGTCCCTTGGACTTCAGTAATATCCAATAAATTTTGGCCACATCATGACAAGACAGAATGCCCTAGAAAAGACTCTGATGGTGGGAAGGATTGAAGGCGCAAGAAGAAGGGGGTGACAGAGGCAGCGATTGATAGATGAGGTCACTGAAGCAATGAACATGAACTTGATGGAGCTCGGAGGGGCAGTGACTAAGAGATGTGCCTGGCGTGCTGCAGTCCATAGATTCACTGAGAGTTGGACACAACTGAACGACTAAACAAAAACAATACATATGCAGTATATAGTTAGATATGTCTATCTGTCTTGTTCTTGTGTGTGTAGATCTATCTTATCTCTTAAAGGGATACAGCAAAAGGTCCAAATATAAAATAATTTAAAATGATAGTGACAAGTACTTTATCAGCTTAATGCCCTTTAAAAGAAAATCTTCCAGTAAACATACATAGATGATCTAATAAAGTGCTATACATCTCCTTGTACCCTTTCAGCCTTCCTAATTGTGATTCAGACAATTAAAAAGTGCTCTATATAAGCACATAGCATATTTTGCTATAGAACTTTTTAGTTAGTGAAGACCATGCTTTTGGATAGAAGTTCACTAACTAAAAACTTCTGTAATAAATATATGCTATGTGCTAACATAGAGCCCTATTCAATTGCCTGAATCGCAATTTAATAAGGCTGTCTGTTTGCATATTTACTGTAGAACAGTAGTGCTATTGCTCATTGTGTATTGGTATTACGCGTGTTCATTTAGTCACTACGTGGATCTTCATCTTTTTAAAACTATATCTATCCCAGATTTTGGTTGATTTCTACACCCTTGTCAGTGGTTCTTTACTATTAAAAAAAGCTTTAAAACTGTTTTACTTGTATTATCTGTCATGGTTTAATTGTTTAAGGACTCATATTGCCAGTAATTTTATGAATATGGCTAAGGGAGCATGACATTGTGGCATTGGTATTATGTGTTATTGTGTGGTTATATGTTGCCTGTACATAGTTATTATGTACTAGCGACTTGCCCGTCAAAAAATGACGGCAATAAGACTGTAAGACTGGTAATGGTGTTTCGTTGTGACAATTTTGTTGTTGTTCCGAGATCCTTGTGCGCTCGTTGCGAGGCTGTTGGTTATTTGTGTGCTATGAGCAGCGTTGGCTGTGTTTTTTTGTATGCTAATTAAATAATTAATAAATGAATATACTTTACCTATTTGGAAATAATATATGCAGGAAGCATTGTGTTGAAGAGCTGGCAATCTGTTTTCATGTTCCTGCAGCATACAATGTAGGTTATCACTGTTGTGTAGCTGCTGTGTAAGTGTCAGCAATGTGTGGTAGCTGTGTACTTCTGCTTTGTGTAAGTTAGTGTTGTAAAATGGCGCCCAATGTGTTGTACGCAGCTGTGGCTGATTTTGCGTCCTTGTTGTTGGACCTCGTACGGCTTTTTTGCAAAATCTGTATGTGTTTCGTGGTGTTTTGCATGTTTAGGGGCCGGTAGCCTTGTTTTCGTTTTTTTTCGGCGCCCATTTTTTTCTCTCGCTTAGGGGATTTTCGGGATATTCTAAACTCTTGAATTTCTACTTAAATTGAGGTGTATCTTCACTTTCAGAGGTCCTGGGTGCCCCCCTTGCTGTGGGTAAGCTTTTATGTGTTTGATGTGTGTATTTATTGTGTAATGTTTTCATGTGCGCGGGTTTCGGGCGCTAAGGCCCTATTTATGCAAGGTCGTATTTGTGGATGCTAAGTCCGTAAATCTTGCGGTCGGGTGGGAGCCTCCACCTCCGCAAATGCCGCCTCTCGCTATGAGCCCGCATCGTTAGCAACAACCCGCATGCTCACAATTATTATATGTGATCCTAGTTATAATATACTAGCGACTTGCCCGTCAAAAAATTAGGGCAATAACATTGTAAGGCAGGTAATGTTGTTTGCGTGCGAAATTAATTTTGTTGGTGATTTAAGATCCTGCGGCGCTCATTGCGAGCCTCGCGATAAGCGTCTTCGGCGCTCATCAGGTGGCTCCCATTGAATGCCTTCATTGCGCGGCTCTTGGTTGTTTGTGTGCTATGAGCAGCGTTGGTGTTTTTTTTGGTATGGCAATGAATAATTAATAAAATAAGAAATTAATATACTTTAACTATTGTGAAGTAATATATGCAGGAAGCATTGTGTTGAAGAGCTGGCAATCTGTTTTCATGTTGCTGCAGCATTAGTGCTGTGGAGCTGCTGTGTAAGCATCATGAATGTGTGCAGTGTTTAGTGTAATAGTCTGCGTGCGCGAGGCAAATCCGTTAGAGTAGCTGTGTACTTCCGGATTGTATAAGTTAGCGTTCTAAAATGGTGCCTAATGTGTGGTATGCGGCTGTGGCTGATTTAGCGTCCTTGTTCTTGGATGTCGTCCGACTTTTTCGGAAAATTTGTAGCTGTTTAGTGGTGTTTTGCGTGTTTAGGGTGCTTTAACCTCGTTTTCATTTTGTTCGGCGGCCATTTTTTCTCTCGCTTAGGTGATTTTCAGGTGTCTAAACTCTGAAATTTGGACTTAAATTGAGATGTAACTTTATTTGCAGAGGTCCTGGGTGCCCCCCCTTGCTGTGGGTAAGCTTTTTATGTGTTTGTTGTGTGTATTTATTGTTCTAATGTTTTTCGGGTCGCGCGGGTTGCGTCCTTGTTTTCGGATCTAGTACGTCTTTTTCGGAAAATCCGTAGGTGTTTGGTGGTGTTTTGCATCTTTAGAGTGCTGTAGCCTCGTTTTCTTTTTTTCGGCGGCCATTTTTTCTCTCGCTTAGGGGATTTTCGGGTTTCTAAACATTTTTATTTGGAGTTAAATTGAGGGGTAACTTCAGTTTTCAAGGTCCTGGGTGCCCCCCCTTCCTGTAGGTAAGCTTTTTATGCTTTTTGTTGTGTGCATTTATTGTCTTTTTCATGTTTTCATGAGCGCAGGTTTTGGGTGTTTTTTGCAAGGTCGTAATGGGTCGTAACGCGTCTCGTATTTTTGTTTCGTAACTCCGTAAATTTTACGAGGTCCGCAGTTGCTGGCATGGAGCGCCTTGGCGCTCTATGCCAACAACTGCGGCCCTCGCTTTGCGAAGGCTGTAGGCTCGCTGCGCTATATATGTGATTATAAGAGGGAAAATGTTATATAGAACATATGTGGAGTTGGTAAAATGCTCTGCATAGAAGTTAGCTGCAGATCATTGCACACTCACACATACAGACCTTGGGTCAAGACAGCTGTATGTACTTCAAGTAGTCCTAAGCAAACACTTGAGTTTAACATAAAGGCATTTTCACTAGCCAGCTATAGATATCTGGTGAATTTGATCTCAAGGTTGCAAGCCAAATGGGCTGACATCACACATACACAAATGTACACAAGGGTGTAGTATGGGAGAGTATAAATATGTTGTTTCGATCATGCAATAAAGGTTTAGAGAGAGTTTTCACATATACAAGGTGTGAGACTATTTCTGTGTTTTGTATCCTGACTTGGGGAGTGGTCTTGCCATGGGCCACTAATAACCTGTATCCAGTATTCTCTGCCTGTACCTTTGGGCCTTCCCCTCTTCAGAAGCCATATTTTGTGCCACAGAGAACAGGAACTACACAATTCTGCTGGGGTAGGTTTGAACTAGGTTCATATCAAGCCCTCTTGAAGAAGCAGATCGTGACATTATCTATTTAGAGTTTATGGAAACGTCTCTTGTCAAAGTCCTTTTGCCCTATAGGGCCCCTTTTTGCTGTGCTATGAATTAGTCTGCCAAAAGCAACTATGCCATTGCAATTGGTTCCATAAACCACCATTTGTGTGCAAGAAAAGGCAAAAGCAATCTGTCTAAAGACTATACTGTACCTGTATTCCAGCTGTGCAGAATGTCCTGGTATAGACCAGCAAACCTTTCTACAATGTAAGTGGCCAAAAAGAGACACTTAGGCCCACATTTATCAATGGGAAAATGCACTTCGGAAGATTGATTCTCTTGAGTTTTCCACAATATGCCCCTAGTGTTCAGCAATGAAATTAACAACATGTATTAAGTGGCCTATGTGAATTTATCAGTAACAAATGTATTTGTAAAGGTTAGTAATACATAGCTGTAACGGAACCCTCCTCTCCAAGACAAAGTGGCGAAGGGCACTTCGTCACAATAGCGTTTCTAGCAATGGTTTTCAATGGGGGTATATAAAAGAAAAGTGTCATTTTACATTATCACATATTATAATTGTCCAAATACGATTCGTCGCCACTTTGCCGATCGTATGACTCAGCCATTAAACCGTAGCACTTTGGCAATGAGCGCCAGAGGCGCTCATTGCAGGCGAGGCGAGCTGTTAAACCGTACACTGTTACGTTAAATTGTAGCCCTTTAGCAATGAGCGCCGCAGGCGTTCATTGCAGGCGAGCCTCTCGTAGCGAGGCGAGCCGTTAAACTGTAGCCCTTTTTTTACACAAGACGCAGCCACAGACGTATGTGCTCGAAAAACAACGAGACAAAGGATGTGCAATAACCGCACAATGAGTAAAAAAAGACAGTAGCGAGTACATTTTACGAAACGCAATTACAGATTTACGCATTAACACTGATTTCCCGCCTTTGTCTCGCGCCACATCGGATTTCCCGCCTAAAACAACGCATTTGTCTCGCGGAACAGCGGATTTCCCGCCTAAAACAATGCATTTGTCTCGCGCACAAAGCCTATATATAGGGCACACTTGACACATAACTGACTTTCACTTTCTCCTCAGATCTCCTTTTCTGATGCCGGAAAATCTCAAGAGATTGCTAGCTCTTCAGGATACTGCTTCAGCAATATTACATTAAAAAAAGGTAAATATCATTTATAATTATTAATTAGTAAATTGGTACTTACTTAATAAATAAAAAATATTAAATGTAATTAATAGAAAAATAATATTGTGCTTACCTGTGTGAAACAATTGTTAATAACATTCATAATGTACATTAATTAGTTAATTAATCATTAATATCAAAATTAGTTAACGTTTAAGAATGTGAATAAAAAAGCAACACATTGATTCATTAATTATTAATGTACATTAATTTAATAATTAATTTGTTATATATCGTGATTACCTGTGTGAAAGAATTGTAAATTACATTCATAATGTACTTTATTTAATTAATTAATTAATTAATCATTACTAATCATTAATATCAAAAAAGGTTAACGTTTAAGAATGTGCATAAAAAAAGGAACACGTTGATTAATTAATTATTAATGTACATTATTTAAATAATTCAGTTCTTATATATTTAGTATAAAATAAACTAAAAAAAAAAAGGCTATATACTCATGCTTACATCTTGTTGTTAGATTTAGTCACACATTATTTTAATATTAATGAACATTAATTGATTCTTATTTCATTAGTAATGTACATTATTTTAATAATTCAGTTGTAACATACTCATTTTAAAATACCCCTCAAACTACAAAAAAGGGAATAGACTCATGCTTACGTCTTGACGTTATATTTAGTCAGACATTAATTTAAGATTAATACAGATTAATTGAGTCTTATTTAAAGACTAACAGTAATATTTATTTCATGCTCTTAATCTATGCAAAAATATGTATGTTAAGCCTCATTGATTGATACAGATGAAGCAACATATTATACATTAATTTTACTATTTTGTATAATTGCAGTGAACTGTAGCTGAATGAACAGAGATAGTGACGTTCGGACACATTGAACATCATAAGGATAATTTTGACAGGTACAGAAGATGAATTATATTACTACAGCAAGATATAAAAAAATATGATTTTAGGTTTTTAATGTAGCCAAATATACGTCTGTTGATGTTCATTTAATGATATTGATGAAGCAAAAGATTAAAAAATATTCTCAATTTGATTTTACAGTTTCTTTGGATCTGCAAGGGAATAAACACACAGCGTGACGTTTGCAGCCTTTGAACAACATCAACATCATCTTCACAGGTATAAAATTTAATTTTGTAGTGATGCTTAGAAAAAGGCTATATTATATTTGGTGAAAATGGAGAGTACTTATTGAGTCATTAACGTATGATATTTAGTCATAGCTTGAAAAAAGTTGAAAAGACAATACTAATTAATAATAATATTTAAAAAAATTAAGAAGCTTACAACACTTGCAAAAAAAAGAAATTGATGGTATGCTGTGAATTCAATCAAGAAGGAATGTAATTGAAGGATAATAATATAAATATAGATATGTGCAGCTATTTCCTATTTAATTTATGTCAATAAAATACTTTGAAAAATGGTTTCATTTCTTTCAGTCTAAAGTGCAACATTTTAAAATGCTTGATTAGTTTATTCATCTACTTTAATGGAACAGTACAAAAAGGAAAAAAAATGTATACAAAACAAAGAACAAACAATAATTACATCTCTATTTACAATTACAGATTAAAATGTCGGAGAATGGAGAAGACAAAATTGAACGCAAAAGAAGATTGGCAAGGGAAAGGAAGCAAAGGTGGAGAGATGCTCAGACAACCGAAACTTCACAACGCTTGCGAGAAGAAGATCGACAGAGACTTTTAAATAAAAGAAAGATGAGTAAGAAAACCGCAAGTGAGTGTGTTGGGGCTTCCAAGAAACGTAAAAGTAAACAAAAAAAATCTCTGTGAACCATTGTCCAATGATTCTATTTTGCAGAATAACTTAAATGTAGACACACAAGAAAACAATGTACATATAGAAAGTGGGTCTGATATCTATGTTGAAGAAATGCATGACAATGTGTTTACTACTGCAGTACAAGTAGATACTCATTATTGTGGGTTACTTAATGTTGTTTGTCAGTTTTGTGGGGCCTATCATTTTATAAAGGAAAGACCTACTGACGGAAATTTCATTAGTTGCTGTCAGAAAGGAAAGGTGAAACTTCCCCTAAGACACCCATTTCCATATTGTTTAGAATGCATTATGAGCGATCATAATTTCAAACAAAACATAAGGTCTTATAACAGTGCAATTTCATTTGCTTCAATGGGTGCAACATTAGCAGAAAATGTACCAGGACATGGTCCTTACTGTTTCAGAGTTCGAGGTCAAATATACCACCGAACTTCACATTTACACCCACAAGAAGGAGGGCAAAGGAAATTTGCACAGTTATATGTCTTAGATACGATGGAAGCTGTGGAACAAAGAATGACACTTCCAGAAAATAGACAGTGTTTGCTCATAGTCTTTGAACAGCTGGATAAAATTATGCAAAAAAAAACATATAGTCAAGCATACAAACAATTAGCACAGCTTGAAAAAGAACAACAGGAACATGCTGAAATACATCAATTGCCTACACCAAGAGTAAATATGGTGTTAAAAAGAGATCGCAACACTGATCAAAGAAGATATAATTTACCTACAGTAAATGAGGTTGCCATGGTGTTTAAAAATGAAGATGGTGAATCACCTTTTCAGCGGGATATTAGAATATATCCACGCAATGAAGAACAACCATTTATCAACATCAATATATTAAGCTGTAATTTAGATTCAATGACATATCCCATTTTCTTTCCAAATGGGGAACCTGGATGGGAACCAAAATTACAATTGCAAAGTTATCCCAATACTAAACTTCGTATTAGATCTAATATTTCCATGCTGGAATATAAAGTGGCACAAACTGCTATCCGTGATTGTTTTAATCCAATTTTACATGGAGGCAAACTCACTCAACAATGGATTATTGATTCATATTTACAAGTTGAAGCCAATAATCTAAATTTCATTAAATATCAACAAAATAAATTACGAGTAGAACAGTATTGTGGATTAATGGATTATGTGGCAGATTTAGCTTCCAACAGAGACATTCCAGCTGGAAGAGCAATTATTTTGCCATCCACTTTCCAAGGATCTCCTCGCAATATGCGAGAAAGGTATAATGATGCCATGGCTATTGTTACAAAATTTGGAAAACCAAATTTATTTATTACATTCACATGTAATCCACAATGGCCAGAGATCAAGGAAAATTTGAATCTGGGACAAACTACTTCTGACCGACCAGATTTAGTGGCAGGAGTATTAAAAATCAAACTCAATTCATTAATACATGATATCACTAAAGCACACTTATTTGGACAATGTGTGGCTTTTGTTTACACCATTGAATTTCAAAAAAGAGGATTGCCACATGCTCACATACTTTTAATACTGCAGGAAAAAGAGAAGTTGAACACTGCAGAGAGAGTGGATTCAGTAATTTCCGCACAATTGCCAGACCAAGAAAAATATACAAAACTTTGGGAGATTGTTACACATAGAATGATTCATGGCCCATGTGGAGAGATGAATCCTAATTCACCATGTATGGAAAATAAAAAATGTACTAAAGAATTTCCAAAACAATTACAAATGCAAACTTATGCTAATTGTGATGGATATCCTTTGTATAAAAGAACACAAGGACAAACAGCTATTATCCGTGGCCAAAAGGTTGATAATAAATTTGTCGTTCCATACAATTCACATTTGCTTATCAAGTACAATGCACACATCAATGTGGAAGCTTGCACTTCGATTAAGTCAATTAAGTATGTGGATAAATATATATACAAAGGATATGATGCAGCTACTATTGTTGTACAAGGTGCTGCAAATGAAAACGAAAATCCAATTTTACATGATGAACTATTAAATTATTTAGATGCTCGGTATGTGAGTGCTCCTGAAGCAATGTGGCGCCTTTTGAAATTTGAGATGCATGATCGGTCACATGCTATCTATCGTTTAGCTGTACATTTGCCTCAAAGTCAGTTGGTTTGCTTTACTGCAGGAAATGAAAGAACTGCATTATATCAAAGTGAAGACAGAGATACCACACTTACTGCATGGTTTAAATTAAACTGTCAGGATACGCAGGCCAGACAATTTTTATACATAGAGATACCATATCACTATGTATTTGTAAATGGTCTATGGCGACAACGAAGAAGAGATGCACATAAAATTATACCACGCATTTATACCGTCAGTCCAAGGGACATTGAACGTTTCAGCTTAAGACTACTTCGGCTACATGTTCCCGGTGCACAGAGTTTTGAGCATTTACGTACAGTGAATGACATAGTTTATGATACATTCCTATTAGCTGCAAGACATAAAAATTTCATAGCTGATGATACAGAATGGGAGAGGTGTCTGGAAGAAGCAGCACTATGTCAAATGCCTAAGCAAATGAGACAACAATTTGCATTCATTTGCATATTTTGCAATGTACCTGATGCTTTCACTTTGTGGGAAACATTTAAATTAAACATGTCAGAAGATTTCTTAGAACGTTACAGAGAACCAATAGCTCTGTTAAAAACATTGATGGAAATACAAGAAATATTGTTGGCTCATGGATTAAATTGTGCAAGTTTTAATTTACCAGATCCAGGACTTATAGATGACATCAATTTTGATGATTATGACACTGAGCTTCAAAAACAAAAAACCCAAGAAAAACTGGCAACTTTAAATACTTTACAGTTAGAAGCATTTCATGCCATCACAAATGCTACAGATGATGAAATGGTCAAAGACCGGTATTTCCCAGGTGGATCAGGAAAAACGTATCTGTACAATTGTTTGATGAGTTATATTCGATCACAGGGTCAGATAGCTATGCCCTTTGCAACAACTGGAATTGCTGCACTTTTGTTAGATGGTGGGAGAACTGTGCATAGTGGATTTAAGCTGCCAGTTCCCATTTTGGAAACATCAGTGTCAGATATTCGATTGAATTCCTTACAAGCAAAAAAATGTAAACTAACTGAACTAATTATCATAGACGAGGCAACAATGATGTAATGTCATGCATTGCAATGTATTGACAGATTTTTAAAAGAAGTGATGGATAATAAGTTGCCATTTGGTGGAAAGGTGATGCTTTTAGGAGGAGATTTTAGGCAAACATTACCTGTTGTGCCACACGGAAATAGAATGGAGATCATTGAAACATGTATCAAGACCACACATCTCAAATTAGAATTAAATATGAGATCTGAAGGCCAAAATTAATTCAATGACTGGCTCATTAAAATCGGAGAAGGAAAACATCCAGAAATACAGCATTTACCAAATGATACCATTGAAATTACATCAGAAATGGTTTGCAATGAATCACTCATATCAGCCATATTTCTAAACACTCTTAATAATGAGGATTACTCAGACATTGCAAACAAAGCGATATTAACATCAAAAAATATCGATGCCTTGAATGTAAATAACGAAATTTTAAAATACATCAATGCACCACAAAATAATTATTACATTGCAGATTCTATTCTGTCAGATGATAGAGACAGTGAATCGAATTTTAGTATCGAATTTATTAATTCGTAAACACCATCTGGAATGCCCCCACATATTTTACAATTGAAAAAAGGCGCAATTGTCATGTTATTGTGAAATATGAATCCAAAAAAAGGACTTTGTAATGGGACCAGATTAATTGTGCATGAGTTAAAAGATAATTTTATACATGCAGAAATTATAACTGGTACCCATAAAGTTGAACGAGTGTTTATACCAAGAATTGATTTAGCTCCAAGTGAGAGTGGTTTGCCTTTTGTCCTTCAAAGGAGAAAATTTCCAGTTATCATGGCATTTGCCATGACCATCAATAGATCCCAAGGACAAACTTTTAAGTTGTTTGGGATTTTTTTAAAGGAACCAGTTTTTGCCCATGGACAACTCTATGTGGCTTTTTCAAGGTGCACTAATCCAAAAGAAATTAAAGTGCATGTTGAAGAAAACGAAACTCAAGGTCATTTATTGGACGATGGATGTGTTTACACCAAAAACATTGTCTACTATGAGGTGTTGGAAAGATAGAGGACAATGGTTTCATTTTAATGTCAACATTTTATGGTACTCAATATGATTGCACAAAAACAATATTTCAAGTAAAACAGCTAAACAATGGACAAAAAACCATACCGGACAGTGGTTTGACTTCCGTGACAAAATTAAAGTACTCTCGGACTCTTTAAATAGGGGACCACTATTTCACTTATGAAAATCTATGTGATATTTGCAGAATGGACAAACTGAAAAAAAAAAAAAATAACAACAACAAAAACAACAGTAAAATATCCTTAAACAGATTGGAATGGGTTCAAAGTTTCATATTAACATGATTGGCCCCACAAAACAATTAACTGAATTTTTTAGGATTTACAAGAGTTAAATGTTATTGTTTGATGTTACAATTTCAGATGTTAAATATGTGTTTTTTGAATTTTTAAAAAAGTTTGTTAAATATATATGTGGTATAGTCAAACATGTATTGTTAGTATAAAGTTGAAGCATTTCATAATAATTGGAAATGTATTATTTAAAGACAAAGTATTGATTCAGGGAGAAATCCGATCGCCAGTTAATGGGGTCAAGAAGGAATTTTTTTTCCCCCTCTTTGATGCAATTGGACAAGTTTCAATAGGGGGGTTTTATTGTTTGCCTTCCTCTGGATTCAATGCTAATTTAGTTTAACAAGAGTTTAACAAAAATGTTACAAATGATAAAAAGCATGTTATTGTTAAAATAATTTACTTACTCTAAGTTAATATAGTCTGCAGTTACTCAGTGATAAATATGTATTGAAAAGTGTTAGTATTGTTAACAAAATGTTGACGAATGTTTAATATACAAGTTGCATGTTACAAACTTTCATGTTGGTGAAATATAACATAACATGTATGCTATAGATTGACTTGCATGTTTATGTAAACATCTTATGTTATTTTACAACTATTATGAATCAAATACAGTGCCTTGCAAAAGTATTCATCCCCTTGACTTTTTACCTATTTTGTTACATTACAGCCTTCAGTTCAATGTTTTGTTAATCTGAATTTTATGTGATGGATCAGAACACAATAGTCTAAGTTGGTGAAGTGAAATGAGAAAAACATATACATAAAACTATTTTTTAGAAATAGAAAACAGAAATTGGCATGTGCGTATTCACCTCCTTTGTTATGAAGCCCATAAAAAGCTTGAAGCAACCAATTACCATCAGAAGTCACATAATTAGTGACATGATGTCCACCTGTGTGCAATCTAAGTGTCACATGATCTGTCATTACATATACACACCTTTTTTGAAAGGCCCCAGAGGCTGCAACACCTAGGCAAGAGGCACTACTAACCAAACACTGCCACGAAGACCAAGGAACTCTCCAAACAAGTAAGGGACAATGTTGTTGAGAAGCACTGGGTTAGGTTATAAAAAAAAATATCCAAATATTTGATGATCCCCAGGAGCACCATCAAATCTATAATAACTAAATGGAAAGAACATGGCACAACAGCAAACCTGCCAAGAGACGGCCGCCCACCAAAACTCACAGACCGGGCAAGGAGGGCATTCATCAGAGAGGCAGCACAGAGACCTAAGGTAACCCTGGGGGCGCTGCAGAGTTCCACAGCAGAGACTGGAGTATCTGTACATAGGAGTGGCTACAAGAAAGCCATTACTTTCAGCAAAAAAACAAATGGCATGTTTTGAGTTTGCGAAAAGGCATGTGGGAGACTCCCACAATGTATGGAGGAAGGTGCTCTGGTCTGATGAGACTAACATTTTCGGCAAAAACAACAGTGGTAAGATGTGGCAGGCTCATAGAGACTTATCCAAAGCAACTTGGAACTGTGATTGACGCAAAAGGTGGCTCTACAAAGTATTGATTTTAGGGGGGGTGAATAGTTATGCACATTGACTTTTTCTGTTATTTTGTCCTATTTGTTCTTTGCTTCACAATAAAAAAGAAAAAAACATCTTCAAAGTTGTGCGCATGTTCTGTAAATTAAATGATGCAAATCCTCAAACAATCCATGTTAAATCCAGGTTGTGAGGCAACAAAACCCGAAAAATGTCAAGCGGGGTGAATACTTTTGCAAGGCACTGTAGTTGTCATAATTGCGAGTTTGTGTGTAACACTAGCAATTAATGCCTCAAGTTGCGAGTCTTACACAAAAACTTCCAATACTCACCACGTAATGCGCCTGCGCGGAGAGAGCCTCGCATTCGCAATGCACGGCGAAATGGGGAGGGAGACGGAGGAAGAAAACACGAGGGGAAGGAGACACAGGGGAGTGAGATGGGGGGAAGGAGACACAGGGGAGGGAGAGGGGGGAAGAGACACAGGGGAGGGAGAGGGGGGAAGAGACACAGGGGAGGGAGAGGGGGGGAAGAGACACAGGGGACAGAGGGGAGGAAGAGACACAGGGCAGGAAGAGGGGGGAAAGAGAGGGGGAAGAGACACAGGGGAGGGAGAGAGGGGGAACAGATACAGGGGAGGGAGAGTGGGGAAAGAGACACAGGGGAGGGAGAGGACGGAAAAGAGACACAGGGGAGGGAGGGGGAAAGAGACACAGGGGAGGGAGGAGGCGAAGAGACACAGGGGAGGAAGAGGGGGGAAAGAGACACAGGGGAGGGAGAGCGAGGGAACAGATACAAGGGAGGGAGAGGGCATAAAAGAGACACAGGGGAGGGAGGGGGAAAGAGACACAGGGGAGGGAGGAGGGGAAGAGACACAGGAGAGGAAGAGGGGGGAAAGAGACACAGGGGAGGGAGAGCGGGGGAACAGATACAGGGGAGGGAGAGGGAAGAAAGAGACACAGGGGATGGAGAGGGCAGAAAAGAGACACAGAATGCCGTGCATGCGCATTGTGCGGCGAGAGCCTTGCATTCGCAATGCACAGCGAAATGGGGAGGGAGACGGGGGAAGAAGACACGGGGGGAAGGAGACACCGGGGAGGGAGAGGGGGGGAAGAGACACAGGGGAGGGAGGGGGGAAGGGACACAGGGGAGGTAGAGGGGGGAAAGAGAGGGGGAAGAGACACAGGGGAGGGAGAGCGGGGGAACAGATACAGGGAAGGGAGATGGGGGGAGAAGGCACAGGGGAGGGAGATGAGGGAAGGAGCCACAGGGGAGGGAGGGGGGGAAGAGACACAAGGGAGGGAGATGGGGGAGAAGGAGACACAGGGGATGAAGATTGGGTGAAAGAAGATGGGGATGGAGACACAGAGGAGGAAAGGGGGAAGGAGACACAAGGGAGGGAGAGGGGGGAACAGACACGGGAGGGAGAGGGCGGGAAAGAGGCACAGGGGAATGAGGGTGAAAAAGAGAGAGGTGGGGAAGGAGACACAGGGGAGGGGGAAAGAGACACAGGGGAGGGAGATGGGGAAAGAGACACATGGGAGGGAGGCGGGGTAGAACCACAGGGGCAGGAGAGGAGGGAAGTGACACAGGGGAGTGAGGGGGGAAGGGGGCAGAGACACGGGTGGGGGGGGGGAATAAAATATTATCCTGTAATCTATGTTGGGCAAGTGACTAGTATATAGTCAGCAGCCATCCCCACGCAACACTATCTCCTTTGCTCCCCCCTCACTGAACCCATCTCTCCTATAGTTTGTGGCCTCCAGCCCTTGCTCTCTCACCCCTTCCCTGATACACCTCCCAGAGTGCTGAACTACTCCACACTGCCATCTCTTGAAGCTTCAGTATAAATTCTCTTTTTTAAACAGGCATGCAGCAATTTCTAGTGGGGGATATGTGACAGAACCCCCCCCCTAACCAACACACACACACATATACATAAACATCAAGCAACATATTTAAAGTAGTCCTCAATGGCATCAAAATAATAAAGTACAACCATAAAACAAAAACAAAAAAAGGATTCAAGTAGCAAATAATTCTCATTCCTCTGATGCACTTTTGGAAAATACCTTCAATTTCTTTGTTGAATAAAATACTGTCAGTTCTGCCTGTTATTACTGAATAATAAAGCCCTGTAAATCTAAATGTGGGAAGATACAGAATCATGTGCTTTCTTTACCAATAATGTAACACATAAGTGTGCTATGTACTGACATATTGTCACATATAGATTAGAGGGTGCCATAAAGATGTATTATAACAGTACCATGGTACAGGGAACATATGACTGGCAGCCAGTTCAGTGATGTGTCTTTAAGCAGGGGTTGCCACCCATTTTGTCTTTTTTGGGATGTAGCACCTCCCTATAATACTGAAGCAGCCAACAGTGGAAGCCTAATACAGGAGGAGGAGATGTGCAGGTGCTAGGTGGAAACTGATGAGAAGGGAAGCAGAGGGCAGGAGAGAAGAAGAGGTAAAGGAGGGTAATAAGGGGAGAGCTGACATCAGAGGGAACACAGGGCATTTAAAGGAAGGCATTTAACAGATTTAAAGGGACATTTTTAAAAGGACATAACACTGAATAACTAGAACAGAAATATGGTCATTGGGGAATAGTGATCTGATAGATAAGGACCGCTCAGCACTGGATCTCGGTGACTCTTTGGATTAGCACAGGCTCCGGGGATCTGAGTGCCCAGGGAGATGTCAGCAGTGAGTGGCACTGAGCCCAGCCCTGCAGCCGGGGGTAGGGTCTTCTTCCAGACCCCGCTATCAGCCCCCGGGTCCCGGGAGGACTCTCCGCCGCCTCAAGTGCAGCAAAGGCAGCAACAGCAAAGGAGGCAGCAGCAGGGGAAAGTCACCGTGAAATATGACAGGAAGGAGCTGAGGAAGAGGCTGGTGCTGGAGGAGTGGATTGTGGAGCAGCTCAGCGAGCTCTACAACTGCGAGGTACTGACACTGGGCTCTGTCTATATGTGTATAGCTCTGTCTGTCTCTATCTATAGCTCTATCTGCCTGTCTCTATCTATCTATGTATCTCTATCTGCCTGTCTCTATCTGCCTGTCTCTGTGTGTAGCTCTATCTGCCTGTCTCTATCTATCTATGTACAGCTCTATCTGCCTGTCTTTATCTATCTATGTACAGCTCTATCTGCCTGTCTCTGTGTGTAGCTCTATCTGCCTGTCTCTATCTATCTATGTATCTATAGCTCTATCTATTTATTTATGTATGGCTCTATCTGTATCCATCTATGTTTCTATCTAACAATGTATGTATAGATCTATCTATCTATCTATCTATCTATCTATCTATCTATCTATCTATGTATAGCTTCATCTGCCTGTCTCTATCTATCTATATCTTTCTATAGCTCTATATATTTAGCTCTCTCTACCTATCTAGCTATCACTTTATCTGTCTATAGCTGTCCATAGCTCTATCTATAGCTATATATCTTTCTATTTAGCTCTCTATATCTATCATTGAACATGTCATCGGTATGTGTGTGTGTGTATATATATATATATATATATATATATATATATATAATGTACCCATAAATTATACATTTATGCTCTAATACAACAGTATATATTGATAAGGCCATATATTTTTTTCTTATCCTCCCCATTGTACTGAGGGAGTTAAATGTCCCCTTGATATATTGCAGACAAGCCTTTGTGTCTGGCATTTTAAAACCCTGTAATGAGTTGCTGTTATAAATACAGGTTGCAGAATGTGTACAATATAAATGCATGTACTATGTAGGAAGCAAATCATCCATATGTGTTATCTGTATCTGGTATTTATAGGTTTTGTGTTTTAGATATATCCTGGAGTTCATTGACCCATAAACATGGTTAGAGGTTGCTTGAACATGTATAACACATGCTAGTTACATACAGGGCATGGTGTCTGGGTCACCTTTGTTTAATGCCATTAGTGCACGCACTGTCTGGGTAAGACTATTGTCTGGTTCTCTAGAAGCCTCTTTTGCATGAGATCAGATTTAGGAAGTGTTAAGTCCAAGGCTGCTTGTTTTATCCTTGTCTTTAGAACAGACCTTTTTGGGGTACAAGGTCTCCATTATTTGCATTGCATTGTATATAGGTTGGGTGAATAAGTGCATTTGCAGCCAGTATTGCCACATTTTGTAATTTTAGTTTGAACAATAGACATCTATAAGTTTGTTTTAATTAAGGATTTAGTCTTTATATAGCAATGTAATATATGTCTGCCTATGTTCTGGAAATTCTTACTTGTATTAGGACTCCACTTGGATATTCTGTACATTATGTCTGCAAGTTGCTGTAATTCTGTTTATTTTTTATATAGGATATTGTTGGAGGTCAGTAGAGGACAATATTTGATAGCAGCTTTTTTGGGTAATGAACTGGAGATTTCCACACATTATATACAATATAATTCACTGGCTATGTTTACACAACCATTAACCTCTTCTAGAGCCTATATTAAACCCTATATAGTCCGGTTTTCTATTCATGGAAAAAATTGCCTGCCAGATAAGAGAACCACTTTATGTGCTCCTAAATACTTAGCCATCACTCAGTGAATTTAGTTTATGGCCATGAGCTACTACTAAAGCAAAAAAAATCATCTCTCAACGTAATCGCCTAACCACAGATTGTCAATGTTTAAGCCAGAATTTATTGTATAAGGAATAAAAAGCAAGGTCATGCAATTGTGTACTTCCTTGTATATTTCCTGGGTAGGAACCGTGAAGTGCAATGAGGATTAATTAGTTAATAGATTGTGATGGCTTGCCTGAAATATGACCTGGGTATATCAGACAGCTGGTAGGGGGGATATAGAAGACTTGGGCTGTATCATACAGTCATGTGGTTCCTTTGTTAGAAGTTGCTGCATTTTGTGTCTGTTGGTTCTAAGAGTAAATATATACCTTTCTTTACAGGCTAAGTACCCCTCCATTTCATGGGCAGGCATTAATAGTTAATAAATGTCATTTTCGCTCTAACGCATATGCATTATTGAGACCTGGAACTTGACATCTGTGTGTTGCGAGATAATGCATAGGGTTGGATTTTTTGTTAGATAATTGTTAAAATCCACCACAGACCCCTATCTTATTTTATCTTGAGGAGCAGACACAAGCTGCAGTGCTGGATACATTTTCTGTTGAGCCTGTTCAACTCAAGATGGAGGGGGAGGAACTGAGAGAGATAGTCAGGAGGCTTTGTAGTAGTAAACCAACTTGCAACATACTTTGTCTTTATTTAAATGGACTCTGTCATCCCTAAATAAAGTTATATTTTTAGGTTATTCTTAAAAAGCATGAAAAACGAGGGTCCTTTCCTATTACGATGTTAGATGTAGCTGCCAAGATTTTGCTGCCGCTGTCATAGGGTTAGGGTAGGGGTAATGGTTTAAGCTTGGAAATTGTACACAATCTCAACAGCACTTACAAACTGTGTACAATTTCGGCAGCGCCATTTAGCAGCTCCTTGCTGCAACTGCTGCTGGAGTTATCAAACCAGGAAAGATCCAAAACAGACTATTTTGTGCTATTTTTCTTAACCTTAATCAGTCCTGGGAAATTCCAATGTAGTTGTTGCATTTCTATGCAGTTGAGAAGCTCATGCATATAAAATAGCTGATATGATGTGCTGATTATAATGGCCACTACAGAAATAAACAAGCAGACTGTAATCATAAAGGCCTGCAATGTTATCTGGCCATTAGACCCCTCTCCCACCTTTATAAAGTACTCAGAGCCGCATATTCGCTTACTGAGCTGCACATTAGCATACAGGAGCTGCGCAAAATGAATTGTAAGTATTCCAGAAATGATTTACTGTAGAGAAAAACTAGTATGATATATAGATAGTTTTTAATGCTCTTTAAAATTAAAAGAAACTTTCTTTTTTGAGTCCCATTAAAAAAGGGAAAAGTTTACACATAAATATTAGTTGTGCAAAAAAGTGGTGGAGAAAAGTGTAAGATAATTGAGTTTGAAAGCATAAAATACTTGTATTTCTATTAACATGAAGTAATTCACTTTCCCAGTGGGGTTGTTAAGCATGGAGAGCATGCCCAGATAGTTAAATCAGAATAACATAGACCGTTAATAACTTTTTATACTGAATGGGCATGCTCTTCAAGCTTATCACTCCTGCTGTGAGTTGGTTAATCACTTCATATTAAGAGAGCTTTAGAGAGGTATGATATTTTCAGGTAAACTTTGCTTAAAGGCATATGGAAGGTTTCCATATGCCTAGTAACATATATAGTTGTGGATCTTGCGATGTTGGTCACGCACTTGCATCCCTCACGGCGCGATGGCACAACCGCAAAGCAGGACGAGCCAGTGGTGCTGTCACACATGCGAAGCAGCCGCACAGCACTTGGTGCCTTTTGAAGCTCATTATCACACATGCGAGGCGCAGTACTTGGGCTGCAACGTGCATGGTGCTCATTGCAGGCAGCGGCGCAGTACTTGGGTGAGCCTTGCGAAGCAGCACTGTTCAAGCGCGTAACTCTAAAAACCCACCAAAAATAAGAAATCATCTACAAAAAATGTATAACACTTAAACACAGCAGAGGGGGGGGAGACGCAGGAAGCCTGGGAGTGAGGTTGCAAGCTCATTACACACAACAACATGAAAACGAGGCTCAGCAAAGCCAGGCTTGCAAGACTTGCAAAACACACAACGCCAAAGACTGTAACACTTATACGAACAATGCCAGGCACGCAGGACTTTGAAAATAAAACCAACGGCAGTCAGCACGCGCCATGCAAACATTCAGCACACACGCAGAGGAGAAAGACACAGGGAAGGGACAGGCGGGAGATGGTGGAAAGAGACACATGGCATTCCCAAGCACTAAACTTGCAGGTTAACAAACCCTGCAACGAGCAGCCTGTATAGTAGGTGGGAGGAATGGCTCGCAATGAGCACGGCGAGTGGGAGAGGCTTGCAATGAGTGGGCCCTCCTTCCACTAGCTCCTCCACGGCATTAACTTTCTTGACTCTACCTTTTAACAACTAAATACAGTATTGGGAGCACCGTCTATTACTTTTAAATCATTTTACTTAGACCAGAATATATATATATATATTTGTGCTTTTTTTGTTTGTTTTTGAGCCAAAAAAATGTAATCTAGATGTGGTGAAATAAAATGATATGCTTACCCACTTTATAGAAAGGTTTGGTGACCACATGAAAGGTTGCCCTATGACTTGCTTGTTTCATAGTAGTTGTCTCGTAGATTTGACTTGAACAATATGTCTTTAAAATTGATAAATGTATTCAAAGTGTGTGTGTGTCTGTCTATGATTAAAGGTCTGCATACAATTTTTTTGCATGATCATTGGTAATGAATTATAACTTGTAATGATGTTTAATATTCCGCGCCCTTCAGGTTTATTGGTACACTTGGTAAAGCTGAGAAAAAATGTCTATGAATAAAATATGTTTATGAGCTTGTTTGTACACTGTAAATCTGAAAGAAACATAGCCTTTCAGTGAGGTAAAATTAGAGTAAAGAAATACTCCTTATTTTATTTATTTTTTTCTCCTAGAAACAGGTCCGTTATTTGCACCCTTGCATTTAGTACTTTAGTGCACCCTCCCTTTGCTAAGATTACATCATGGAGCCTTCTCTTATAGGGCTGGATGAGGTGGAAGAAAACGCATAAATGGATCTAAGACAGGGGTGAGCAAGTTCGGTCCTGGAGGGCCACACACAGGCCTGGATTTAAAGATATCCTTTCTGTGCACCGGTGAGTCAGTCAGGATGACTAAAGAAGTGATTGATACAGCAGGGATATCATGAAATCTAGGCATGTGTGGCCCTCCAGGATTGAACTTGCCCGCCCCTGATCTAAGAACATTCCTCCTTATATAATATTTATCTAGATCTTTCAGAGTCCTTGGTCCTCTTGTGGCCTCTCCTCTTCAACTAACTTCACAGGTTTTCACTGGGGGTTAGGTTGGGGGAATGTGATGGCCACAGTGAAAGCTTCATTCTGTAGTCCGTGAACAGTTTGGTTCGTGGTTGGATCTTCCAGCAGGACAATGACCAACAAGCATACCTCCAAATCCAAAAAGTCTTGGCATCCTGGCAGTCAGCCAAATTTGGATTTAAAATCTCCTGTTATTTGATGGAGTCCATGGTGCCATTTATCCAGACAAGATTCCCAGGCACTCGTACAGACTAAACAGATCCACCACCATACTTCATATTGGGGATTGGATATTTTTTTTTTTGTGTCACCTTGACTCTTATTTTCATATCAAACTCTGTTGGTTGTTGCCAAAAAGCTCAATTTTTACCAGTAAAAGCTCCATTGATGCTTTGTGAGCTCATGATGCTTACGTTTGCGGTTTGACAGCTGCTTTATTCTGGTGGTATACCTCTGACTTCGAGGTATTGTCTAATTTGTAGTTTTGGTGACTTGGTAATCCCAAGCGACAGCCAAGCCTTGTATTTGCCCAACTGTGGTTCTTGGAGATGTAGTTCTTTTGAGTTTTGCCCCTCAATTGTCCTTTCTTTGGTGGAGACAAACAACCTTTATAGGCAGGTTCATACCAGCTCCAGTTGTTTAAAACTTCTTAATTACTGCCCTAATACTGAAGATTGGTATTTTCAAATATGAACCTGTTTTTAAAAGCCATTTCCTGGTTTATGATGGTGATAAAACCTTTTGTTTCATTTCATTTGTGTATCTTCTAATCTTCCCCATGTTCATGTATGACTAAGTGTGTTTTTATATTTATATCCCAGTGCAACAGGAAGTCATGGATGACCACTAAAGACTTAAGTGTGATTAGGGAAAGTAAACTATGAATGGGAATATGTGTCAGATTAGATTTTGTTCACAATAATTAGGACATGTGTGTTTCTGAGAAAAAGGTTTAATTTTTTAAGGCTTCTTTTCTTTAATAATTTTATCTCATTGAAAGGGTAGACTTTTT
Organism: Discoglossus pictus; assembly: GCA_027410445.1. NCBI lineage: Eukaryota > Metazoa > Chordata > Amphibia > Anura > Alytidae > Discoglossus > Discoglossus pictus. The sequence continues at coordinate 118,569,166 of CM050165.1, read as the reverse complement.
TTCTTATTTCAACATACAGTCAGACGTAGGTTTTCATAGCCTTTTTTCTTCATCTTTACCAAAGGTGCCAAAAGTTCTGGCGCACTCAATATAAATATATATATATATATATATATATATATATATATATATATATATTATATCTGTGAACAGCATTGCCATTACATATGATCCACTTCATGAGACCTATTATTATTTTTAGGATTTTAAGGATATTGATTTTTACCTGCCTTTTTGGATGTATTGTAATTCAAAGTTGAGTCGGACATGACTGAATGACTATTCATGACCTTATGACCCGCAGTACGCCAGTCACTTCTGTCAGCCACTGCACCTCTGAGCTCCATCAAGCTCATGTTCATTGCTTCAGTGACCTCATGTAAAGTAATTGAGTCTGACACGTGACTAAACTTGGTTGTATAGACCAGGCACTTTTCATATGTAATAATAAAAGAAAAAAGCACAGTATAAGCAAAGTCAGCTTAATATATCACTTTTTTTGGGGGGGGGGAGGGGGGCAGCAGGTGTGGAGATGCAGTGCAATACATTGAAATATGTTTGTATTTGCATAGAAATATCTTGTAAGCGTATTTGACACTGTTCCACATAACTCGCACCACTTCCCACTCCGAAACTTAGGCATGACCCCAAAAAAACAGAGTCCTTGGTAATTTTCTCATTATTAGAGTTTATTTTGAAAAAAATGTGGATCAGCAGCAAAATCTACCTGGCTCCTACTGACACACTCACTGGACTGCTACTGACAGAAATACATCCAGATATAGCTTTTATATTTGTTTACATAATAATGAAATAATCCATCTTTTTCCCCCATCTAGCAACATGGTACTACCCACTAACAGCCAATTATATTCTTATTGGATATTATATATAAATAAAATGTAACACATACATTGGTGATATCTGTGCATACATCTACTTCATATGATACACTTGTGCGCAATACATAACACTTATTAGACCTTGGGGATGACTAAAAATACATATTTATTATGTATAAAAACATGTGTACTGTCTATAAATGAAATTGCCAAGTCATGGGTCATGTAGACTTAACTATTTCATAACTAATGCCTTACAATGAAAAACTACTGTTTAACAGCCTATGTACCAGCCCAATATCAAACTAACTGGAAAGTTTTTTATATATATATAATTTCTAAAAATGTAATATTTGTATTTCCCGAACAACACCAACGAAACGAGGAGCTGCAAGTTGGGCGTGGGGGGCGCATATATCTGAATGGCGTAGGGCAGTATGAAACCTAAATACGCCCATCGGGTAAAGCATGCTCATTTAAAAGCCCATTTATTTATTTTTATAAACCTGTATTTGACCTTATGTAGCAAAAGCCTCCTGGAATCACCCAGTCATAGCTTAAAGTATATTTCACAGACATTTGACGTACCTAGACTGGCAAAGTTAATTAAGAAATGCAATGATGTATGACACAATATATTGTGCCGTTTATGGATGTGAGTTCACCTCATTTCAACTCTTGTTGAGAGACAGTTTTCCACCTCTATCCACCCTGGTATTGGTATATCTGATTTATGTACTCTCTCTCTCTCGTTTCATAGCCAGAGGCCAACCTCACACTGAGTCCCATTCATGAAGAAACCGTTGAGGTGGGCTGTCTGGCATTTTATACCTCTGCTAAGTAATTTTTTTTTTAAGCTCCCTATAAAGTTCTACCAAAAACAATCTTGCTTTTATACATGGCTTTGCAGCATTTTTATATATATTGTAGATATTTTGTTTGTAAAGTAGGGTTGTAGTGTCCCAATGTTTGGGGCATGGACTTATAGCAGAATACTTTTTGAGAGCAAAAGAGTGTCCAGTAGCTGAATTTGCTTGTATTCTGTCGGCGATCTAAGAAAGTGGACATGTGTAATAAGGATTCATGTTTCAGGTGGGTAGAGACAAAACATTGATTTGCTCTTCAATGCCCAGAATCCTTTGCTACATACAGTACATGCTTTGTACAGTTATTTCCATACTTTGCACTCTTTGATGCTTACACTGCTTCATTCCTGTTACAGAATATAGGAAAGGGTGTGTTTAAAAAAAATAATAAAATATATATATATATATATATATATATATATATATATATATATATATATATATATATATATATATATATATATATATATATATATATATATATAATTTTATTATTATTATTATTATATATTTTTTTTATTATTATTATTATTTTTTGCTATCAACATCTGCAAAACAAGAGCTAAAATAAATGAATAGTACTGTTCTCTTTTTGTGCATGTATATGCCAATAAAGAAGCTTATACCGGTACCTTTGGAAGCAATTTATGGGACATTAAGGGTTTTTGGATTTAGCAAAATATGATATACCTTTGCGCCTTTTTTTACAGTGGTACCTTGGTTCTCAACCTCCTCAGAACACAACATTTTTGATATTCAACCTAGATGAGCAAAAACCAGGGTTGATAAAAAGTGTCTATTTTTTCCCCCTGCCTAAAATCATACATATAGCTGCTTTTGGTCAGCCCTCTGCAGCCCATGAAGACACTCTAGTATGTGGCTGAGACATGATTGGATAGTATGAGACCATGCACAACCAGTACTACGGAGTGCATTCATGAGCTGCAGAGGGCTGACCCAACAGGTACTTTTTGTATGATTTTAGGCAGAAAATACACAGTTTATAAGCACCTCTTAACAAAAGAAAGTACAGAACAGGAAATAGTTATAGGTATTTTATATACCTGGTAAAATCCAGAAACCTTTCATATTAACAGTGTAAGTAGGGGCTTACAGTATTACTGCTGACCAGCCTAGGATATATGCGTTTTTTTTTATTTTTTATACTTTGCTAACGATTTAACATACATACATATGAGATATGTTTATATAGGTATACAATAATTACCTACTGTGTATAAGAGATTGAATCTATTGGAGAAGGCTGCATGTAAATACTATCATAATGTCTTTACGAGCTGTGAACATAATGCAGTGTTTTCCCTTAATGAGTGATTCATTTATAGTTTACTCAGACAAGAATCAATTACGGTAAGCGACTGTATCCCAATTTTAATAAACTTTTCCTTAGTGGAAATTAACTTGAGTATGTAATAGAATTACACACTAACTCCATTTGCAAGATTTTGTATGTCAAGGGAGAAAAGCATATTCCATTCTTCAGTTATTCGTGTTAATAGCAATAGAACACTTTTTTGCTTCTAATGGCGGCTCTAGTTCTGCTCAAAATATATAGTAGTTACTGGCTAACTAGACAAGTTCTGCAACTTTTACTTCGTTATTTTTCGCAGATGGGATTTATGTATCTATAATATAAATGACACTTAAATGACATGCCACACCATTTTGCTTCATTCATCTACAAGATTGTGTTTTAAAACAAGCCCTTGCAGGATAATTAGGGATGGGTAGAGAAAGAGAAGAGGGAGATGGATTTGTTTAAATATTTAGATGTTTTAGAATTTGACATTTACCCTTTCTCTGCATATGTGCTCAGAAGCATACAGCTTGCAAGAACAAATTCAGATGTTACACTCCAAAAATGTAAATGCCCCTTTCACATTCAAACAGTTGGCAAGCTATCATGTACTGTCTTCACAGTGCATCAGACACCTCAAATTTTAATTTTGCTAATTGTAAACAAACTTTAAGTTGGTCTTTTAGACTCCTATGTTCAATGTTACTTTAACTTGTGAATGGGGTTCGTGGAATTATACAATTTGAGGTTCTTTTTGTCCATCCGGTATAGTACATGAGTTCCCCACTCTACTTACAGACAACCCATACTTAAGAACAGGCTTTTAAGGATTTTTGTGTGAAATTGTTTTTGTTTGTTTGTATTGAGAGAGACAGTAGTTTCTGTAACTTTGAGGTTACAGAGGTAATAATATTATTACAGTATTGCACTGTATTTACAACTATACTATGATGGCTTGTATGTGGTATTATTATTAATAATAATAATAATAATATTCATCAAGGATTCGAGTTCCATACAAATCCAATTTAAACACGTTGTCAAGAATGTTTCTCGTCCTTAACCCGGGGACCTCCTATGTGTGTGTACATACATACATACATACATACATACAATCTCCTACACTTTTATGTCTAGAGGCTTCGACCTTTTGGAAGAAATAGTGCTCCCAAATAAACCAGTTGATACTAGTATCAAAATAGAGGTGTAATCCTTAATCTGGTGTGGTGGTGGTTTAGTAGTACAAATGACCTTAATCCCATTGAATCCGTTACAGAGTTGTGGCTTTAAGGTAGTAATTAGGAAATCTTTTCTTTATAATTTTAACTTTAGTGTTCTCGTTTCCACCCAGTAATTGCCTTTTTGTGCTTCAAAGAATAGCAGGTTGTTAATTACGCATCATGGCTGCGGAGACAGATACCTGCAAAAAAATGCTTCTTACATCACTTTTTTTTTTTTTTTTTTTTACCTTCCTCATTTTCTTTATATTGCTCATTTGTATGACTGTATGCACCAATACTCTGTATTTAAGAGGAATAAAAACCTGACCAAAAATGGTCAGGTAACTAGGTAACTACACTCTATAATCTCTTCCTTTTCAGAATCCTTAAAACTGATATTACATATCATTTTTTTTTTTTGATGGTTGTATTTTTTTCTTTTGAATATCATAACTTGATAAATATTTACTACAGACATCCATTTTATTTTTTAAGCCAGTTTCTTGTAGTTTGTCTCATTAGGAGGTGTCCTTGTTAATTAATGTAAATTCTATTAGAGCTAACGAGAGCATTGACAGATGCATCTGTTGCTTTCCAAGTGTGCAGATACAGACTTCTTGTGTATTTTTAAAATCTCTTCCAGCTCAGTAAGTAGATCACTAGAATTTAAATGCTAAGGTCTTGGGGGGGGGGGGGGGGGGGGGGGGCACTTGAATACTGCTGAGGATCGTTGTAGACCACTTTAATTTTTCTGCCTAAGCCTTATTAGAATAGTTAAAAAAAAAACATAACATAACCTTTTGAATTGCGTAATTTAGACAGTACTTTTTTTTTTTTTGTGTGTGCATTTTTATAAATGTTTTTTGTAATTTCTGGTAGAACAGTGGATCACTTGATTGAAGTTCACAAACCATTGATGGTCAGCAAACTGCAGTTTTGTTAAAGAACAAATAAAAAAGTGCAGAAGTGATTAGACCAGGTTCTCAAAATGCCTGTGCAGTTCAAGAAAATGCACTTGTTTGTGAAGTATGTACCACTAGAACATTGGCAATAATTTAAGACATGGAAATCAAAATTGTTAGAGAAATCAGAGTTTTTAAAGACTTTGTTTATGAATGGAAGAATGGTTTAGTCTTCGTTTCATGACTTTTGTATTATGAATTTTGTATTATGGATCCATAGTCAAAAGCATTTCTATTTACAATGTGCCTGTGAAGAGTTTTACCGCTGCAAAATGACCTGGGTCTTAAAGAAATTCATGACTCCTATATAAATTGTCTCTTAAGTGTCCGTTAAATGTGTCAACTTCGTGATTAGATGACAAATACATTTTTGGAGTCTGGCATACCAGGCTACGTTAAAAAAAAATAAAAAAAATCTTTGACTGTGTCTTCCTTCAAGGTTAACCCAGACAGAAAATATATTATGGTGGTAATTAAACAGAAATAAACATTTTGTTGAAAGTCCCTATCAACAAAGGTCTGTATAGGTAGAACTATGGTATTCCCTCTAGTAACATACGGATGTGAGAGCTGGACCATAAAGAAGTCTGAGCGCCATAGAATTGATGCCTTTGAATTGTGGTGTTGGTGAAAACTGCTTAGAGTCCCTTCGACTACAAGCAGATCTAATGATTTCCTGAAGTACTAACTTAAGGCAAACTGTTGACTGGAAGGTACGATCATAAAGCTGAAATATTTTGGCCACATCATGAGAGGACAGGATTCTCTAGAGAATACTCTGATGCTGGGAAACGTTGAAGGCACAAGAAGGGGACGACAGATAGATGAGGTCACTGAAGCAAATAACATGAACTTGATGGAGCAGCAGTACCTGACTTGCTGTGGTCCAGTCACGGAGATTTGGACACGACTGAACAACTAAACACAGTAGGGATGAGCAGCCTCATGCTAAGTGCAACCCAAGCATTTTCACCAATATGAAGTCTTATTCTAAATCAGTGGCATGTTCTCATAAACATATGACTTTCCATTCTTGCTGCTGTAAGCACTGGTAGTTGCATATGTCACATTCCAATTGTGTAGCTAGAAACTTCCTGTACTTAAATACTCCCCTGCACCTGACTAACCAGGCTGACTCCTAAGTTTCAGATACATTTGTCAATGCCCTGATTTAATAATTCCCTATGCAAAGCATTTGACTGCTATCTACCATACTGCTGCCACATCACAGGGTGTGTAAAGAGAACTAGTCACAAACCAGTTTGAAGCTTTGTTTCCATCTGTATTTGTGGGGATCTGACCTTTTTGTATGTCTGAGAATAGATGTGAGTCATTTCTTTATTGTGAAACTGATATGTAACTATAGTTGGAAGTGTTGCAGCTATTTGATGTAAACATAAAGTTGTTAATGGAAATTTATTGACACCTTCTGAAATCATATTCTCTTTAAAACTATGACTTCTGCAAATGTGCACACAGGATAAATAAATAACAAATTTAAATAACTTTTCACTATGCCATAGCCCTGTATACTTATTACTTAGAGCACATGGAAGGTTTCTGGATCTCACTAGGAATATAATATACCGGTACTTATGTTTGATTTTACTTTTGTGTACTTTATTTGGATTATCCTGTTATGTGCACGCATGGTAAGCCGCCGGGTGCAATCACGTCCCGATGTACTCCCTAAGCCCCTAACCCTCTAAACCGAACCAGAAAACCCCTAAGCACTTACTGGCAAGTTAGACACCGCTACATCGGGATGTCGGCGGCGCGCTTCCCGTGCGTGCACATAACCGAATAGGTCCCTGTATTTTATTCAGGGATTAAAAGTTTTTCTTTTCTGCCTAAAATCTTACAAATCGATCCTAACTGGAAGGCCGAAGTACAGGGTGTGCAGTGTCGCATAGTAACCAATCAGTGGCAACATTCTGCAACATGCTGCTTGAGAGAGGTCACTGACAGGCTAATTTGAAACACTGTACAGCTGATGTATACATGAGCTACAGTAGGCAGTCCTAAACATGTACAAATTGTATGATTTTAGGAAGAAAAATAAAGCTTTTAAACACTTCTCATAGACACTTTGTATAAAGTACATACAAGTAAATAGATACATACTGTAGGTGTATTAATTTCACCCCGTGCTTTGCTAATACAGTAATTATTTAAACACCACTTATCAGGTCACCAAATATGCTGAAACTATTGTCCAGTTTTTGTGAAATGATTCATTGTCATTCCTAAATTCAGGATGTTTCATATACAGGATTGTGAAATGCTCATTCTGATACAGTGATGCTACTGGCATTCTCCAAATATTAATTTGTAAACCTGTTTACCTACGACATATGTAGCTTATTCCTCCGTGCTGAATAATGGCTAAGTTATAAACTAGGGAGTGTATAGACAAATTGCAAGGGCCCACAATTTTTTATCCTGGCTCCCCACTGCAAGGGTCTGCGAGCAACACACATTTTAAGTGCAAACAGGTGATATAGGACTGTATATGTAAAGTAAATGTTTGATTCTAAAGAGATTTCACTTTTTTTTATGTATGTGTGTATAATAAGCCGCACCTGTAAAATTGGAGAGAAAAAGACTCTCAAAGTGATCAGCCATTGCAAGAAACAGGCTTTCTAATTAGCACTGTAGCTTTTTTTGCAGGTTACAGGCTTTACAGGATGTTAGCATCACTAAAACCGTAAAATCACTATTCAATACCGCAGTCTAAAGCACGAAAATCGGCACCCTTAACTCGCAATCGCACAATTCGGCAGTAATTTTGCGTTCGCGAATATAAGCCGCACCCGTAATTTGCAAGCTCAAAAATCGGAAAAAAGGTGCGGCTTATATTTGGACCAATACGGTATGTGTGTATGTGTGTACACCCTGTACTGGCTGCTCACATTATCTGTCTGGCTAGCTGCTTAATTTGATCTACCTTGATAACCGCTGTGCACATAAAGTAAACCATTCATAACATGATATTTGAATTTCAATTAATCTGGATTCCAGAAAATTATTTACTCCTTCCTGTTGCCTTGTTTTTTATGAGATTATCTGCAAAATGAAAAGGTGCATTTTTGCATACATTATATTGATATTCAACTCTCTATTCCCCTTGAATTCAAATATGACTTCACAATGGTGTGATTAGTTATTAACTGTAATACGGAGTATATTTTTAGAGCTCCTTGTCAAATTGTATATCATTTACTCCTCTTTGAAGATCTTTATGGTTTTTTTGTTTGTTTGTTTTGTTTTTTAAATATTGTGTAGCTGAAAAAAAACACATTTCTATTTATACTAGAGCCCTATTGCACAAATATTTCCACTATTACATAAAAATGTCCCATTAATTGTTATCCTTTTTAAAATAGTGTTTTTCCAAACAAATATATAGCAGTGGAATCCTGTAGGTGCTTCAAACGTGTTGACGACAAAACATGAAAACAAAATGTCTAGCCATGGTTCCAAAAACCACATTACAGAGAGGAAAAATGTCTGTGGTAAATTTTCATGGTACTTTAATACAAAATGGAAGCCCAGGCTCCATAGGACACAGGTTGACAAATACTGCACTAACACATTTCCTGATACTTTAAAAAAAAATATGTAAGTTCTGTACAGCCTTGTGTTTCATATGTATATGTATACAACTGACATTTTGAGATTACTTTAAGAAGGGTGTAGCCTTTCAATTAACAAGTTGAATACAATCTTTACTACATTGTCATCACTTTTGCTGCACATGCTTGACTGAAACTTGACCTTGGGGATTAAGCAGCCGCTTCATAAAGGTCTATTTCACAATATTATTAATAGCCATTTAAGTATCCCGTAAAATTTAAATGCTGGACTTGACAGTCCTGGTGTTATAGAACTTCTTTTTTTTTAACTGTCCATTTTGTTACTTTCCCATGAATAGTAAAACTAATGATGCTAATCCCTGTGAAATATTTGACAGATGTAATTAAACTCTTAAAAGATTTTTATAGTCCCTGGACCACATGTGATCACAGCTTTTAGCAGTGATAAGCCATTTTAAGCTACGTCTGCTGCTATAAATAGATTTACTATATTCTAGTAATAGAATACAACATGTCCCTCCATCAACTAAAGGAAAAGGTATGGTCACCATTTCAATGTAAAAAGGCTCCGTTACTCCATTTTATAGTCTTGGTGATTATGCTCAAACATCATTCCACACTCCAGAAGAGTTGTAGTTGTGGCAGTTGAAGTACAATTGTTTACCCGTAAACTTGCTAACTGTACCAGTTTACTAGCCAAATGTTTGTTTAATGGCTACTTGAAGAGGAGCATGCAAGCCTAAATCCAAAGCCAAATTCATGTGAGGGTGCGCTCAAGCATTTTTGGGTACGCCCTCCCATTAATTGTTAATATAGAGGTTGTCCTCTGTGATTGTCTAGTTCAGTGGTTCACAGTCCTCTCTTGAAGACCTATTAGACAGGTGATGATTTAGGTTTAACACAGAGTACATGTGAGGCAATTAAAAGCTCTACAGCCTGCTGAATACAAATGATCCGACATGTCTTCACAGTGTTAAACATAAATTGTGGCCTGTCTGGTGGGTCTTGAGGGCTGGGAACGCCTGGTCTAGATTTAGAACTTTTGAAAATATTTTAAATGCTGATCTTCATACTTATGTGATTACTCCAGGTTTTTATTAAACTTAACATCATAAATCTGTATATCTAACATGGCTTAAGTGTCATGGGACTATGCCAGAGCCGAGGGAAAGATACAATTCTGGGCAGGTCCTGATAAAATACCACTGTAATCCCTTAACAAAAGGATCTAGATCTTTTTATAAACATTTAATCATTGATAAATAGTATTTAATGATTTATAATGGCAATATTCAATTACCATTTACTTGCAAAAATAAAGAACTTTGAGAGACCGGTCTAGGGTTTTAAGAATAATATCTTTCGATAAGCGGGTAATCGGTCCTTTATAAGCTGCTCCCAAAGCAAAATCAAATTGCCAAGAGAAACCACTTTAACAAATACTGCACTAACACATTTCCTGATACTTTAAAAAAATATATGTAAGTTCTGTACAGCCTTGTGTTTCGCATGTATATGTATACAACTGACATTTTGAGATTACTTTAAGAAGGGTGTAGCCTTTCAATTAACAAGTTGAATACAATCTTTACTACATTTAACATTAGTCTTCCAGCCAGTGGAGAGCAATGTGTTGATACAACTATATGCCTGAAAACTTAACGCTGCCTACTGGATAACCCCCCCTCCCCATTGACCTTAAAGTAAATTGAGAACACCAGCAGCTGAATCTAATCTTGTAAAATAACTTTTAATATTAAGCATTGTTTTCAAAGTAAATGAACATGAATTTTATACATGAGTAATGGCTAATTTAAAACCTTCTAGTGGGCAAGTTTGTTCCTGGAGGGCCACACATGCCTGGATTTGAAGATATCCTTTTCATGCTCCTTTTTGACTCGCCTCTGCACATCAGGGATATCATCAAATCCAGGCTTGTGTGTGGCCCTCCAGGACCGAGCTTGCCTACCCAAGGTCTAGCTCCTATTAATGCATTATAATGGTTCTTTATATATGTCATGAAAGAATGTAGAGTTATTAAGAACTTCCATCATTTTCAGAAGTATAAAAACAGAACTGCTTTACATGGAAAGTAAAATGTGGATATAATCTAAACCCTATATTCTGTGCCAGCTTTCCTTAAAGCGCTAAAGAGATTATCCGATCTAAAAACGTTGGATTCTAGTTCCTTAAGGTGAATGACTAAGTTTCTGTCACAAATGAAGTGTGTTGTTTGCAAACAATCCATCTAAATTTGGAAACCAGCAGGGGTGTCTTGTTTAGTGGATGATCACATACTTTCGCATTACACACACCATTAATTACCCAATATAGTGTTCAGTGCTGGGTCATTTTGGATAGAACTCATTGATGAATTGTTTTGTGTGTTAGAATGACTCACCATATTATTATCTGTCCTTAATTGAGCCAGGGAATCCTCAAACAGTTGGTGTTGTTTTCCGCTGTGTGGATACTCCTTGGGCAATACTGCTTTATTTAATTCTGATTTCTTTATCCATCGCATTCTTGCAACATATTACAATTTATCATTTGTTAAAATTGCCTTGACCATAAAGGGACATGAAAGGTTTATGGATTTCACTAGGAATATAAATTTCATGGTACTTTCATACAAAATGTATATATATTATATACTGTATAAGCCGAGGCACCCATTTTACCACAAAATACTGGGTAAAATGAGTGACTCGAGTATAAGCCGAGGGTGGGAAATGTGCTGCCCCCTGTGTCCCTCTTGTGCCCTCTGTGTCTCTTCTCCCCTCTCCCTTCCCTGTGTCTCTTCTCCCCTCTCCCTTCCCTGTGTCTCTTCTCCCCTCTCCCTTCCCTGTGTCTCTTCTCCCCTCTCCCTTATCTCCCTCCTCAACCCCCCTCCCCAACCCCCCTCCTCCACCTGAACCCCCCTAAATACCTCCCCCCTCTCCCCTCACTTACCTGCTTGTGCTCCGGCCTCCGCTCCTTGACCGGGCGCAGGCGCGCATGTGACATCAGACAGGGGGTGGGGGGGTTAGACACACTGGGGGGGGGGGGGGGGAGTGACTTGAGTATAAGCAGAGGGGGCCCTTTTTTGCCTTAAAAAAAGGGCTGAAAAACTCGGCTTCTACTCGAGTATATACGGTGTGTGTGTGTGTGTGTGTGTGTGTGTGTGTGTGTGTATATGTATGTATGTATGTATATATATATATATATATATATATATATATATATATATATATATATATATATATATATATATATATATATATATATATATATATATATATATATATATATATATATATATATATATATAATTAGACATTGTACTTTGAAGTACAGGATGTGCATTGTCTCAACCTAATTTTGAAACTTTGTGTATTTATGAGCTGCAGAGAGCAGACCCGGAATAGTACAAATTGCATTATTGTAGACAGAAAAAAAGAACTTTTTAAGCACTTTTTACCAAAATAAAGCACATAATGGCAAACATTTACATAGATAAATTGTGAAATCCAGAAACCTCCCGGGTCCCATTTTTTTTTTTTTGTCCAATATGAAATGCTTGGTAACAATGTAAAAAGATGATCTTCAACAATTTCTACTATACATTAAAGTGACATGCTCTACGTCATCAGAGTAAAACAACGTGCACGTTTCACATTATTTTTTTTATTACATGTTAATTCATCTCCAAACTGTCCTCCCTAATGCCGGTGTGGAAATTAGGGGTTCTGAAAAGATCAAGAATCACAATCCAACTCAAATATTAAAACACTCTTTTTTTGCTGCAACCAAAAAATGTCTGATTCACAATAGTTGTGTGGTACAATAAAATGTGGTATGCACCAGAATATTCTGTACAAAATTTTTAATTGCAACATAATTTGTAATTTACAAAATATTACTTGCACCTTTTATCTGCTGTGTGCAAGAAAGTATGCATCACCCTCCCTAAAATTAACCACATTGTTTTTCTGGACCATAACTAAGGTGAATTTATTTAGAAACTAGAATATTCCACTACACTCTACCTGTTGGTCCAGGACGAGACTCAATGATGCTATAGGTACACACAATACGTATAACCAGCTGGAATATTGACCTACATCTGCCGACACAAGAATTAAAACGTATTGCCCTAATTCTCGTAACCAGGCAGTGGTACAACTAATACCTGTACTCCATCACAATAGTCACTTGCTTTATATTCTGTCACATAAAGTGTTGGTAGAAGCAGAATTGGTTTCCTCCTGCAGTAAAACCAGACACATTAACGCTTGTCTGTTGGCTGTTCCTTCTCCTTGCCTCTTGGGTCCTGATCCACCTATAGTTATGTCTGCTTGTCTACAATCCTCTCTAGGGATGTGAGGTTTTGTCCCAGTGGTCCAATGTTCAATAAAAGGTAATGTCGGCTTTAACCCAATGACCACAGCCGATAACCTCCTGGAGGTGGGGCAATTTCTTTAACACAATACTGTGCTGAAAGAGAATTGGTAATGTATGAAAACAATTGTTTCCATGAAAAAATACCAAAATAAACATTTAAACAGTTACCCTAAAGTTTGCTGTATTTCTTGAATTTGCAAACTGTTTTCTATCAGTGTTGACACCCTCTGAAAATCCCAGCTGAAATTAGCATACACTTTTATTTTTTTATTTTTTTGGGCCTGGCGATTTGAACTGGCAGCTTTCCTTTTTTGGATTTCTGTAATGACCAGAACAAAGTCTGTGTTCTGTCATTCACTGATTGTTTTACCTACATCCCAGGTGAAACTTCCCCTAGTCCCAGTGAATTGCCCCTGAGATCTCTCCCAGCCCCAGTGAATTGCATGCACTCACACAGAGACACATACACAGACCAAGAACGTTCTCTGCCTCAAAAGCATGGCAGGTAATTGCAGGACCATAAATCGGCATAAATGCTCATTCACTTAAAAGACAAATTTGAATAGGAAGCTGAAATGTTTGGTTTCAGTACAATTATAATTTGTCAGAATTTATCAAGGAGAAGGTGAATGTCTAAGGAACAACTGTGTAAACTGCTCAAGCATTTTTACTTGAATGTCGACTTTTTTTTTTTTTTTTTTTGTCTTCTTACCGTGTAATCCTCTCCTCCTTCATCCTTCGGCATGTCTTCCGGCAGTGTCCGGGAGTCCATAATGACGTCACATGCACATCACATCAACAGCGATTCCCGGCCACAGCCAGAAGACGTGCCGCAGGGGTCGGATGAGAGCCACGCTCAGGATTATACACTTTCTTTCCCTCTTCCCCCATCCTCTTGCTCAGTAATCCTCTCCAAAATTGCAAACTTCAATGTTCATTTACTGTAGGAAATGCATTAAAAAAAAAATAACATTCAGTTGATAATTATACTGTAACTTGAACCTTCGCTGGTTGCTATTGATTCACTAAGCTTTACAGGGGCTGCGAGGTGGATAACTAAAACCTGCAGTATATAATACATATGGAGAAACCAGTCATCACAGCCTCCGCAGAGCACTTCAACCCAGTTTTCTTTAATCTGATCAGTATCAAGTACCGGCCAAGACCAGATGAGGACTTAAACAAAACAAACGTTTTGTATTGTTTCAAAAATGACTGTTACATTGTGAGCCTGAGTAGTATAGTGATTTTTAATTTATTAAATGTTTTTTTTTTTTGTTTTGTTTTTTCTATTGAATGTTTTTGTTTTCTTTAAGTTTTTTTTGTTGTTATTCAAATCCTTTGTGGTATACTCTGTTCTAACAGGAAATTATTGCATGTCTAAATAAAAATGAAATTAAAATGTGATGTTTCTAAAAATATTAATTTATTTACTAAACGCTTGATAAATGCCAGGGTAGGCATCTGTTACACACTGTCAAAAAGGATTGACAGGTGTGAGAAAACCATATACTATATTTATACCAAGTCAGGGAGCGTTTGATGGAGAATGAATTTCATGATGATAAATTGCCTGCTGAGTAGGATAAAGTTTGTTGAATAAAGAGTCACATGATCTCTTTATGTGCATATAGTACTCCAGATGGTTGTTTCAACATATATATAGATATATAGATAGATAGATAGAGCTCTGCAGCAAAAGATCAGAAAGAAAATTATCCTTGTGACTTTATGATAAAATGGCAAGTCGGTATAGGACAAAATAGCATAGAAAAACTACAATTAAAAAAAAAAAAAAAAAAAAAAAAAAAGGATGTCTTTGCTGTAGCCTGGATACAACCATGATACTTTGGTGGTAGTTGTGGGTTTGAGGGGCATCTACTTTCCTATTCATCAATGCTTTCATCTATTGATGCAAGCAGCCTGTGTCTGAAACAGACAAATTGATACCACACTCCTCCCTCGCAATCATCTAAAACCAATTCAAGACCCCCCCCCCCCCCAATTTAAAAACACACCTCCCTGATCCATCCCTCAACATAGATTCTTCTGTCTTCAAAATTCTTTTGTCTCTACTACACAACTACTAATGTTGGCTTATTACATTCTTCACAAACATGTTCTTTTTTACAATGGTCCATTAAGCACTCCATTCATTTACTTATTCCTATTATATTACAAAACCTTGAGAGAACAGATACGGAACCTAAGATATTGATTATTCGTAAAATCTATATAAAAGAAATATTTGAGTGGACATGTAATTCAAAGTCTTACAATCGCATAAATCCTGGATCCTAATTAACATACTGCTAGAGTAGACTTTCCAATAGGTAGACTTGCAAGTGCACATGTACATAACTATTTTTTTGATTTTTGTCCTATGCAAATCTTTTAGGATTTCTCTAAGTAACAAAGTGTAACCAAGATGTGGGCCCCTTGCTCACTGTACCAAAGTGTATAATATCTGTATTTATAAAAAAGGGTATAGAAGCAAAGAAAGAAAATATAATTCTGTCACTATACATATCCCTAGTATGCCCTCATTTGGAATATGGAGAACCATTTTGGGCACCACTACATAAAAAGGACATTTTACAGATGGGAAAGGAACATTGAAGGGCAACAAAACTAATAGGGGAATGGAGGGGCTATGTTATGAAGAGAGACTAACAAAATTAAGCTTATTTTTTCTAGAAAAAAGGTGCCTAAGAGGGGATATGATTACCTTATATAAATACATCCAGGGTCAGTATAAAGATTTGTCGGGGGAGCTTTTTGTGCCAAGAGGTTTTCAACTGACAAGAGGACATCCCTTGAGGTTAGAAGTAAAAAGATTTCACCTTAAAGAAAGAAAAGGGTTCATCACAGTAAGGGTGGTTAATCTGTGGAATTCTCTACCAGAGGAGGTGGTGACAGCGGATTCGATGGATAACTTTAAAAGGGGACTGGATTTATTTCAATTTAAAAAGGGAATTCAGGGTTATCCTTGATAATTAGAGATTATTGATTCAGGGAGGAATCAGATTGCCAATATCTGGGTTCAGGAAAGATTTTTTTTTTTTCTCCCTTCTGAGACGATTGGCAAAGTTTCACTTGGGTTTCTTTTTCTGTTTTGCCTTCCTCTGGATTAATTAATAATTAAAAATATATATATATATATAGTTGATTAATAATTGATTAACAATTAATTAATAACCTGCATATTGCAGATCAGAGGAGATCTTAAAAGGTTGAACTTGATGGACTGAAAGTCTTTTTTTCAACCTTTAATTACGATGTAACTATCTTCTCAATGACAAAAGCCAATTATGGCTGAAATATACATCGGGGGGCTGCCCCTTTCTCTGATACAGAGGAGCCTTGCCTGGCATTTATCTTTGTGGAGATATATAATTTCAGACAGCACAGTTTAGCATGACCAGTCATATTTTTAAAATACATTGTGTGCTAATGGAAAAAATGTCTCTCCTGACACTAACCGCCTACTCTTACCCCTAAGGGTAAGACTTGCTGTCTGTTGCAGCAGTGAGTAAGGCTGGTTATCCTGTAATAACACTTATTAACACAAAAGAAATCTCCTTCAGTTATCCTCATAAAGAGAATTTGTGGTTAAACTAGTCTTTGCTTTGTTACTGGCTTATAAGAGACCTCTTATGGGGTTTTTAAGTGGCCGTGCAAGATAACAAAGTAAATAATTGAGAAGGTAGCAGTACCATAAAGTCAGTTTTTCATGTAGCAAACTTTTGTTTCGTTTCCAAGGTCAAACAATTTATTTGTTTGGGTGTGGGTCCCTACTGGGTGGCAAATACTGGTACATTTTTTTGCATTGATAACTCTATTTATTTTAGATATGTATTCTCTATAGCTGTGTGATGTATGTCACCTACCCAATGTATGGTGTATCTCTCCTTGCAAGGTTAACTGAGGGGATGCTTGTGTGTGTATTTATTTTCCCCAAGACATTCATCATTGTGGTTCCAAATCTCTACATGCAACATTCAAAAGAGAAAGGGACCCCTTAACAAATTGCCCGTTTTAAAGGGCCACTGTAGTCACATACATTTTGGAAGACTGCATATAATAATGGGCAAACTGTTTTAAAAAAAGTTAATGCAGCCTTTAAGCTATTTTTTTTTTTACATATATAAAACTTTGCTATTATTTCTAATTTGCATATGTGAGCACCTTTTTTTCCATACTGTAGCTCTCCCACTTTGTATTTTTGTCAATCACAGTTTTAGTAAATTGTATAACCTTTACTAACCAGACAATGGGTTCTTTCTTTATTTGGTCATCCTAAAGATATTCAGTATCGCATCATATAGTGTCAAAATTAAATGAGTTGTGTAGCTTACTAAAGCAGTGTCATATACATATGTGTGTTTGGTATGTGTTTGTTACTAGGTTACACACAAAAACAGCACATGTATATCGCAGGTTAAGGAATTTTGAAAATTAATTATATAGCAAATTTTATACATAACAAATGTGTGTGCATGTAACATCATAGTCTGCATTGCTGCAAATCCATATCTCTACTTTTACAGGGTCTTCTGTTTAAGTACAAATTGTGTGTCAGACTTGTTACTCCACTATGTGCATTCATTTGTTTGGTAAGGGGCTTAGGATATCTTTTTTTATTTTGGGAGAAAAAATTTGCTTCGCAGTACAGGTAGTCCCTGGGTTAAAGAGACAGTTAATTCCGTACAACTTGGAGCACACCACTGTAAAGTTCTCACAAAGCCATGTTGACCTACTTTAAAAAAAAAAATGTTTAAATACATTATTTTTTCACATAGCAAATTAATAATTGAAATGTTTGTTTACATGCGACTCTGACATTTCCCCCCCCCAGACAGACTCCCACAGCAACAGCTCCGTGCAGAGAGTATAAGCAGAAAGTTAACCCTTCACAAATTAATTTGTGCAGGGAAAGGACTGCTGTAATAAACTGAAAATAACAGTTGGGGGTTAACATGTCCTACATTCCTGAAGTTCCGTGAAACTATGAAGCTTTGTGTTCACTGAGTCTCTGTGTTGGCAGATGTTGTCAATAATGGAACAGTCAGGAGTGTGTTTGTAAACAGGCCGAAGACTGTAGATTTTAAGCTGTCATTAGTGGAATTTAAAAAAAATAGATCATTTTAACATACAATTGTGTGCTTTCACACCATGAAGAGCACTTATAGTGAGGTAAATGACCCTTTTTAAGGATAAGATCTTTTCGTGAGACCGTTCTTAAGTTGGGTTTGTATGCAAGTCGGATCCCTGATGAAGAAGAAGAAGAAGAAGAATAATGCTACTATAATTGCTCATTTGGTAATAATAATACCCCTGTAATGTAATAAGTTACAAAAACTATTGTGGTCTTTCTTTTAATTAAAACAAACGGAACATAAACTCATGCAAAAAGCATTGGGATCCTGTTCTTAAGTAGGGGTCGTTTGTAGGTTGGTGGTGGTAATCTTGGTGTGGTGGTAAACAATAAAGAGTAACCTGGAGGTAAGACTTTGGGTAAGAGATATGCCCCTTTAGTTTAATGTAAGAGAAAACCTAGGAAATAAAATGTTAGCTCCTCCAAATTAAGCTACAGGAATGTTTTTTGCATTGTAGATGCAAAGGATAAGTAGGGAATACCTTTCCGTTCTACTTTTGAGTTAATTGTGTATGGCATGTTCATGATTTGAGTATAGTCCTCTCTCAAAGTAATATTTAAAGGACCACTTAAGTCTGAAAAAAAATATTGTTGGTTTTATCTGTATTCTACTTTACAACAGTTTTTTTTAAACGTTCTGGGTTTAGCCATTTGATATTAATAGATCTGCCTTGTTAACAGGGCCTCCATTTTGCTAATGATCCAGTTTTGAATTAATATGCACCACACTTGGGGAAACAAGTATGTGACACACAGAAGAATGTCACCAGTGCATTACCAAAATAAACAAACTGGAGTGGGCAATAATGGGCTTGTATGCAACTGCAGCACTAAGATGCAGGCCTTGCTATCAAGGGAGGTCTGTTAATAGAAAAATAGGCTAAATTGAGTTATTAATTTTAGTATTTGGTGCACAAATGTTGTTTATAGTGGAATACTAATTAAACTGACTGATTAAACTTTTTTCAGTCTAAATGACCAACAGAATTCCCTAGGTTTCTTTTTTTTTTTTTTTTTTTTTTTACAACTATTGAACAGTTTATAATAAACTTCTTCGCAAATACTAAATCAACACACGAACTATAATATTTTTTACGCCCAACTCCAATCCATAGTGGGTTTCATGTTGTTGTTCAGTCGTGTTCAACTTCGACTCTATGGACCGTAGCATGCCAGGCACATCTGGACATGTGAGCTCCCTGAAGCTTGTGTCCATTTCTTGGATGACCTGATTTATCCATCGTCCTCTTCTTCTTGTGCCTTCAATCTTTCCCAACATCAGAGTCTTCTCTAGGAAATCCTGCCTCCTCATGATATGGAAAAAATATTTCAACTAGCCTCAGGGTCATATCTTCCAATGAACAGTTTGGCTTTATTACATTGGTTGGATCTACTTGCAGTCCAACGGACTCTAAGCAGTTTTTTTCCAATACCACAATTAAGACGTCAATTATTTGACAATCTCGGCCTTCTTTATGTTCCAGCTCTTACATCCATGTATTACTTCTGTAGTTTTAACTATACAGACCTTTGCTGATAATGTAATATCTTTGCTTCTTGGAAGAAAAGCTATGTAAAGTCTGGACAAGGTATTACAAACCTATTTTAATTTAATGGCTACAGTTGCCATCTGCAGAGATCTTGAAGCCCAGGAAATCAAAAAGGTCACTGCCTCCACTTCTTCTTCCCCATTTATTTGCCAGGAACTGCAATTGCTGTTTTCTATGACCTTCATCTTTTTAGCATGGAGCTACAGGCCAGCTTTTACTCTCTTCTTTCACCATAAATAGGTCCTTTAGTTCTTCCTCCCTTTCAGCCATCAAAGTAGTATCATCCGCATATCTGTGATTGTTGATATTTCTTCCAGCAATATTTCTTCCTGCTTTTGGATTCATCCAGTCCAGCCAATAGTTTTTGGTTTGAAAGACATTCTGAAAGTGTAGGTAAATTCTTACTAGCCTCTCATGTCAAGTTCTCTCTACAAACCAATTATATACTTCACACAATATGTGAAGATAGGAGTATACATTTTGGAGTCCTTTTTCTTATGTGAGTGTTTTTTTTTTTTTTCCAAAGACCTTGCATAAGAAAGATTGTCCTTTTTGAAGTGTATTGGTTTAAAACTTGAATTCTTTTAGGAGAGGTTTGTGACAGTGTTTGTAGTTCATCTTCTGCCTTTTGTAATACATTTGTAAATGTGGAATCTGTATATCATCCACCCATCCATCTCATTTTCAATATATTTATGACTATTTTTAGCTACTGATGACCTCTTGCATGGATGTTGTAAAGGTAGAGGCTCCTTATTTGTCCCGCGTTATATTCCTATATGGGCACGATTGCCAGTCCAGTAGTATGGTGCTACATGATAGGTATGATTGCTTCGTGATCCTAAATATAAAATGTGCTGTTTCCAAATGGAGTCTTGTGTGTCTGTTCCAGTAGCACCATGATCATAAAGCCTTGGATTATGGCTTCTGAGTTGAACAATCGAAATATTTTTTTTTTCTGAGTTTGGAGGATCCTGTGTATATTGGAGAATTTGCAATCAAATTTAGATTGGCAGGAAATTGGCTTTCCCTCTTCAATTCTATAGACTGAAAGAAATGTCTGCTGCATCTTTTAATACATTTTTAACAAATTAACTTTTTGGAAATACCTACATTTCTCTAAAGCTGTTTTTTGCATGAAGTGTATCTTACCTTTCAAAAATATCTTAAACTGTAGTTTATACATTTGTTCCAATGTAATGTTTAGGGTGTTTTTTGTCTTATTTAGAAATCTATACTGTCCAATTTCTTTCTTTTTTTTAAAATGTAAAGCTTTCAATTACTAATTTTAGGTTTTTATTGGTGTATCGACTGGAACATACCAAAAGATAACTGGTGTTTAACAAAATAACTTTATTTTTTGAGAATCTGCACAAAATGCATTTATTCCAAATAAAAAAAAAAAAAAAAAATATGTTTACTTATGTGCATTTAGAAGAATAAGGGTGATTTACTATTCAGTTGTTACGATTTGGTGCTTTCACCGCTGCAACCTGAGTTTTATTCCAGTCAGGTGACCAAGAGGTCACAATACCCTGAAGCCATGCATTGTTAGGCCTGCTCGGTACTTGGTTGGGAGACCACCTAGGAATACCAGGAGCTGTATGCTGTGGCCCACTGGCAAAGGCACTGGCAACCCACTCCCGAATCTTGTCATGAATACCAAGTGGATCAGAATGGTGTGTGAGGTCCATGACGTCTCGGACAGCAATTCTACCTCTCTCAAGCCCTGTAATGGAGTTTTTTTCTCTCTACAGTTCTCAGTTGACTGGCTTTACTTTGTATAGGTCATGACTGGTTGGATAATTGAAACCAATTGTTCAAACTGAGAGAATATTTAAGCTTCAAATTTAAATATCCATTTTTTAATTTTTATTCCTTTTTTTTTTGTTGTTGTGTAAAACAGAATGTTTCATTGCTACATGATACTACTACTAAACAGATTATATGTGCATTTTTGCTGTGCTTTCAGCAATAATACTTGGTACATAGCTTGACATATTAATAGGAATAGATTACGGCTACCCAAAAGATACTATTTGAATATAATTGTTTTTTGGTTTATTTAAAAAAAATGCATTGTCATGTAACAAAAGTGGCTCAAGTGCATTTTTTTTTATCGTACAGAAACCATAGTTTCTAATCCTCCATTTTCATAGATGGAAGGCTATGCAAAGACTGTCAATGTAGAAATTGACTGTAGTTACTCTTGACATATTCATCTTCTCTTTTGCAAACTGGTTTGCAGCATCAGACAATATTTTATCACTGACCTCTCTTATGCTCACTATAGCTCTATGTCTGTAGTACCCTTTAGCCACTAAACCTCTCTTAGGCCGCAGGTTGCCCACCCCTGTGTGCTGCATAATGAGGATATGATATAGATTGTGTAGCGTTTGAACCACCGCCGTTTTCCTCAGCTTCTCTCCTCTCCTTTTGGAAATTTGCAGCCTTATTAAATTGCGATTCAGCAAATTTTAAAAGGGCTCTATTTAAGCACATTGAATTTTTTTATTTTTTTTTACAGAAGTTTTTTTAGTTGAAGACCTTGCTTTTGGATAGAAGTTCACGAATTTAAAACTTCTGTAAAAAAAATATGCTATGTGCTTATATAGAGCCCTTTAAAATTTGCTGAATCGCAATTTAATAAGGCTGTTGATTTCCAGAACTGAAACTGAATAAACTACTAGTTCTTATGTATCTCTAGTAGTATAGATTACCATATTACAGAAAGTAGTTTATAGTAGGTAGCTAGTACCAGTAAAAGAACTTAAATAATTAAATAAGTAAAATAATCTCCCTACCTCCCCCCTTGCAACTTCTTTTTACATGACCGGGGTCAATAACCATAAAAAGCCAAAAACATAAATAGGTGGTAAGATCAGTCTTAGAGTGAAAATAAGAAGTCTGGTGATTTCCATGGCTATAAATTGAATCTGAACAGGGGCGGGTGGGTGAGGGGCAGGGAGGGAGAGCCCTGTTCTCAGGATTTCAGGTTCAGCAGGCCTGGGTGCACGTTTAAATTATCAGTAAAAGAAAATGGAAACTGATAAAAGGGATAGATAGAACAGAGGAGTGAGAGCGTAAAAGTATGAAAACGAACTTTGGAGACAGGAAAGGATTGAGACATGCGAGAAGAAGGATGGAGGAGGGTAAGGAAGACCAGGCAGGATACAGCATACATTTGTTGGGGGTTGAGAAAATACAATTCTATCTACCCAGATATAATAACACTCACACAGTACTAATATTGATAAAGATATTGGCTCCAGGGAAGGGGCAACTTTCATAGGCTTCTCCATACCTGCTGGACAATGATTTAGATACAAAAATATTATTACAAAGTAAAACTTTTTTTATTTTTTTATTTATCCATCTGCCAAACAGCTCTCACTCCCTGTGTGTAATTCATTTTGTGCCATTATTCTGCACACCCTTTACTTTACTTCTGTTGAAGGCATATCTATCTGATTTATCTAGGGATTCCGCCAATATGTCAAAATTAATCCGGTTTTGCTTTAGGTGAATTAATAAAATCTTGCTAATAGAACAAGTCTGGCTGTAGAGACTTGCACAAGCAGTTTGAGACTATTTTGAAATATTTTTCCATTGAATAGAAGCCTCAGGGGTGACGCCAAGTATCCGGCTTGTTGGCTTCAATTTTAAGTAAATTAAGGATTACATTTGTTGGAACAATTCTCCACTTAAAATGTTTCTCAGTAGGATTTTATTTGTCTAAACATTTAAAAAAAGACCATAAGTCTGTTATTTTTCAAATACAGTATTACAATTTTAATGTATAATCCCTTTTGAATGACACGTCCGTTATATGCTATACTGCTAATTATACACAAATATATTTTGTGGGTACAACTTTTTTTTTTTTCTTTTTTTCATCTTGCTGTAATTGTATGTTAATCATTTGTAGCCTTGTTTTTGTTCTGACATTTTTTATGGTTAACCAGTTTTTAATTTGAATAATAGGATCCAGGGGGGCACCCCTTATCTTTTTGTCCTGATAACATTATCCATCTGCCTTTTTTCTCCTCACTGGTATAGATTTGTCAGCAATAACCACTGAAAAGAAAAAAAAAAAGTTGTCAATTCCTACTCAGGCATACTATACATGGATCTTGAAGTCTTAGGACAACAATATAAATAAACAGTACTTATCCACCCTTGTCTTCAGAGTATTGCAGAGTCTTCTTATAAATCAGTCTATACTGGAATTTTTGTTAGAAGAGTAACTCTGATATTTTAGTCTGGTTCTTCTCTTTGCGCTACTATCCTCTGCTTCAAAAACTATAGTAGTTAATTGAGCATAGTGTAGTATTAAAAACCAATGGTTTATTAAAAAAGTAGAAATATACTCCCAAATAAAATCCTTGTATACAGCAATACTGTTTGGGTATCTTCATATTAACAAGACCATAAAATAAGAATCCTCTCTTTCTATAAAAAAAGTAGGACAAACATAGCAAAAAAACATAAAGCTAACTTAGCTTATTACACCTATTGGGGGTATATGCAAAACAATTGTAGATACAACAAATCTAAAAAAAATATTGTTTGGGTCCTAAAGTTGATTTCCAATTATAAACACATATTTTTTTAATCACTGTTGTCATAAAACACAGACTTTATAAATAAAAGTACTGTAATGGCAGCGCTGCTATGCAAATAGTATTTGCGAAGGCCACTCTCCCAACCTACACTTTTTGTGATTAAACTTCATCAGGTTTTGCAAATTTGAGGTCAACTTTAGGACCCAAAAGTTATTATTTTTTTTTTATTATTTTTTTTTAGGTTTATCTTTTCCACTTTTAATCTATAATTTTTGCATATAGGGGTGTTAGGATAATTATCATTTTCTTTTTTTAAATTAAATACAATCCTTATTGTATGGTCTTGTTAATATAAAGATCCCCAAACACTATTTTTGTGTACAAGGATTTTACTTGAGTTTTTTTTTACTTTTTTAATAATGTATTATTTTTTAATACAACACTATGTTCTGCTCTATGCACTCTCCCTTTTTTTTTATTTTTTAATTTTTATGTTTAATGTTCTAATGGGGAAATGTTTTTGCTATGGTGCCGTAACATCTTTTTAATACAAATTGTCATTTAATTTTTTTTTGTTTAAATCTAGTACAATCGTGTATTTTTAACCAATTGACTCTGAAAATACATTGTAATTACCCAAAAGTGGTCTTCAAATTAAGCTGTCTTCTATAATACATATAATTTGAAAGAATAATTCTTCAGTAACTGGTTCTCTCACAAGTATGATATAGTGTTTGTTCTCTTCAATCATCTACTAGTACTGAAGACTTTCTGACAGTCCAACTTTTGTATTAAACCATAACCTGGTTATAGTGATTTTTTTTATTTTATAACTTTACATTACTTGAAAATGTATAATAGTTCTTCATAGCAGTGGTGTTACTACATGCACTTCCAGCAGGCTGTAGAAATCAGGGAAACGCTTAATTTATCAGAGGAGATAGGGACCTGGAATTATTTTTGTAGGGATCTGGTCACACTTCAAGGGCTGTTAACATTGCTTACATATATTCATATGTGTCATATTGTTTGTTTTAGATGCACATATTTTTCATTTATGTATAGGAGGTTGTGAGGGAGCCTCCAATTTAAAACTGTGTTGAAGGCAGTGAATGGAGGGCCACCGTGCAAAACAGAAATCGAACACAGAATTCTGATCCTATGACATGTTGGAGGTTTTGATGCATTCTCTACAGTCCTTGGCCATCAGTCCGCACCGCTTTTGATAATTTTTAATAGAAGGATGTGAAATGTCCATTGACTCTTCTAGGAAAAAAAAAGTGGGGTAGTTCTATGGACATGATAATCCACTCAGAGCAACCTCGTGCTCTTCACAGGGAGACATATCCTGTAGTATATTAGTCTGGTCCCACTCTATAGAGTGATCCAGTCCCAAAATACCAGGCAATTCTACCCTGACCAGGAGAGACCCCAAATCCAAGGTGTACATTTTAGCCTCTCATGGGCCCCTCAGGGCTCACACAGACTTTTTTTTTTGGTGTGGTGTGTGTGAGAGGATATATTTATCTTTTTTTATTTTTGTTTTTTAATAATGAAATTGTAAAAGCTGAAACGTGTAAGAATATTTAAGATATATATGTTTAATATATGCCGGTGATAATCCTGGGCTGATCACAATGCATTTTGTATTTTTGATCGACTGACGACCTACTTAACTATCATTTCTTCTTCTTTTTTCTTTCTTTAAACCAAGCAATGTGCTTGCTGTGATAAGACATTGCATTTTGAATTGTTGTCGATTTTAATTTTTCTATAAGATTGCCTGTATTTTTTGGAACAGGTTGAACCTGCACAGCAGTTAAATTTGAGAAATATGTTTGTAGATCTGACAGCTACATTACGGCTTAATGGCCATCTGTTCTGTATAATATAATAGAATAATGCGCTTAAAACATCATGACCAAGCAATGTGTTACCAGACAGCTAAAAGATAATTCATAGCATTCTCTTTTTATGCTAATATTGTAAATTGCAGAGTTTTAATGATGTGTATTATCTGCCTTACTTATGCAAATGCCTCCATCTTCTTTTTTTATTTTATTTTTTTGTACAAAGCAGTTAAATGAAAACCAATCAGACTTATGTGTACTCCCTTATTCAGAGTTAAAATGTTCTCTATGTATTGGCAGCCCTGATGGTAGGTAGCTATGGCTGTCAAATGGATTTTTGTCTAGGGAATGTTTGGTTCTGAAAAAACAAGTGTTTAATATTTATAATATACTAGCAACTTGCCTGTCAAAAATGACGGCAATAAAATGTGAATCCCATCAATGCTGTTTGCCATACGATGGTAGCCTCTCCCCCTCTACTTTACTGGCCTTGCGATGAGCGCCTTTGGAGCCTATTGCATGTCTCTCCCTCCTGTCTACTTCCTCCCTTGTATCTCATTTCCCCCCTCCTTTCCCTCCCCCTGTGTTTTTACCCCCTCTCCTCCTGTGTCTTTCCCCCCCTGTGTCTTCGGAGCGCAATGCGCCTGCGTGGGCTGCCACCGTGCTGTGCACCTGCGCGGCTCCTTGCGCAGTTGTCAAACTGTGATTTGTCGCAAGCGTGACAACGAATCGCAGATTCACAACTATTATATGATGATTATAGAGGCAGCCATTTTTAACTGCTTTCTTAAGAGTGAGCTTTCCATTTGTGCAATGAAAGCACAATCACTAATGACCGACATTTTTCAATAGAAACCACTCATTCCTTCATTTTTAAAGTCTCCTCCTACTTATGGAAAACAAATATGTTAATTTATTTCCTGCTCGGGTTTTCTAGAAATACCGATATTGCACTGTGCTCTGGGAAACCGGGCGGAGACATGCAAATAAGCTCACAAAGCATTTTCACTCCTAAATCCATATAATATGTTATACATGGATTCTTTTAAGGCATATGCTCCCTCTATTACACAGGTTTTAAGCACAAGATTGATTATGCACTAGTTGGGAAACCTACCCACAGACAGTCACTGTTTAGATCTGAATGGATCTCATCAGTGTGGGGCTGGTTACTAATTTTGTGGGGAGGCATTTTACCACAACAACCATTTAACTCCTGGTGAGCAAAGAGTGATCGAAGCTCTCCGCGATAGATATAAATATAGGACACTGTCCATTGCTCCTGACCTTTCTAATTCTTTTGAGAACAAAGGTAAAAAAATCTGTCATCTATAAAGCTGACTTAAATCCAATACTTTAAATGAAGTACTATTGTAGTATTCAACGCGTCTTGATGAGCAAAAAATCCTTTGGCACTCAAAACTTCCTTTTGTACTAAAAACAATTTACATTACTCCTTATGGGAGTTTGGTACTCGTCGTTGTCGACAATCATCGTGGGTCCACTGTATTTGTTTTAAATTGTGTAAAATCATGCACCACGGTTGTCTTTTAATGTACCCAACTTTTGAGCTGCATTATCGAACCATTTCCCTCCAGTTTTAATAAACAACCAGTCGCAATTATAAGTTTCCTTCCCAGCTTTGCGGTAACCTTTGGTATGTCCCCGTTTTTAAAAAAAAACATTTTAAACCTTGCTTTCTTCCAGTATACAAAGCTTTGACAAATTGTGCTCCATATCACCTAAGTCTGTTGTTCTTCACTTCCCATGTGTATAAACAAAGCCCTATTATTTTTTCTCATTTACAAGCTTTTCTTCCCCACCCAACCTGTCAGAAACAATTGACACTTCAATATCACCTACTTATCTCATCTGGGGCATAAAAAAACATTTATTTTTGAAGTGTATTATGCCCATTGACCCCAATGTCCCTCCCATGCTTTTTGCACAGAAGTGGTTGATTTTTATCTTTTTTTTTTTTTCTTTTTTTTTTTTAATGGTTCTTTGAATGTGCATTAAATGGTTTAGACGGAATTTGGGAGGTCAGGACATTAAGATAGATGTCTCCCTCCTTATTCCTATCAGTTACTGTCTTTCATCAGCAACTAATGGAATAGTCTTGGAAATGGGTTGTTAAGTCAATAGTCTTATACTCTGAACTTTTAACATGCACCTTGCAAACACTGATGTCAAACTCTGCCACGCTGTGCACTCCTGTAAAACCCATACAATTTGCAAGTGTGTGTGTGTATGTATAGATGTGTGTGTTTTATAAATTCAGCAAGCATAAGCCTCAAACGCACCATGTATAAGTGGTATTTTGGATTTAAGAGTAACATCCACTGATGAGAGGCATCAACCTCAAAACAGTTCTGTCTGCGAGTTTCTGGCATGTGCATAATCAAATGCTAAGCTTTGCTTAAAAGAAGTTGATTTACAGTGAGCATATGCTTTAAAGGGATCCATGTATAAAATGGTAACTTGGATTCAAACAGTAAGGTACAGTGTGTGTGTATGTGTATATATATATGTATATGTGTATACTAGCGTATTGCCCGTCAAAAAATGACGGCAATGAGATGTGTATGTTTTTAAAGTTGTTTAGTTATTAATATACATATGGAATTGTAAGGTAGCTAATGTTGTTTTCTGTGTACTACTGAAATATAGAATTCCAATTAATAAATG
The DNA here is from genome assembly GCA_027410445.1 of Discoglossus pictus. Lineage (NCBI taxonomy): Eukaryota > Metazoa > Chordata > Amphibia > Anura > Alytidae > Discoglossus > Discoglossus pictus. The sequence goes on along the minus strand of CM050165.1, from coordinate 118,540,168 downwards.
AATTTACGTATTTTTATGCATTGTGTTGAAGAGCTGGCAATCTGTGTTGATGTTGCTGCAGCATTAGTGGTGTGGAGGTGCTGTGTAAGCGTGATGAATGTGTGCAGTGTAATAGTGTGCGTGCGCGATCCGAAACCGTTAACGTAGCTGTGTACTTCCGCATTATCCTAAAATGGTGGATAATGTGTGGTATGCGTCTTAGCGGATTATCGGTACGTGTTTTCCGTGGTTCTAGTGCTGTAGCATCGTGTTCATCCACCATTTTTTCTGCAGCGCTCATTGCCAAAGTACTGCGTCGCTCATCACTAAGCCCGCTAAAGTACTACGGTTTAACAGTAAATATGGTAACACGGTCAATAAAAATTCAATGTTGTGAAATTTGTTTGCCACACAACATGACTCAGCTACATTTGTCCCTTTTTTTTTTTTTTTCTTAAAATAAATACACATTTTTTTTGTGGAAATTTTTATTTTTGGAACTTTCAACTTATATTTCATCAAATGCGTTGTTTTAGGCGGGAAATCCGATGTTGCACGAGACAAAGGCGTTAAATCTGTGTTAATGCGTAAATCTGTAATTGGGTTTCGTAAAATGTACTCGCTACTGTCTTTTTACTCATTGCGCGGTTAATCCGCATCCTTTATCTCGTTTTTCAAACACATACATCTGTGGCGGTGTTTTACGCAGTTCGTAGTAGTATAGCCTCGTTTTCATTTTTTTCGGCGGCCATTTTTTTTCCGCTTAGCCGATTTTCGATCTTTGTAACTCGTCTAAATCGATGTAAATTGGAGTTCCAACTCACTCCCAGACGTCCTGCCTGGTTCCCCATGCTGTAAGTGACCTTTATTTTATTTTTTAGTGTGTATTTAGTGTTTTTTTTTATGGTTTTGGTTCCGCCGCTTATCTCCAAAAAAATTTCATCTCGTATTTTTATGTGTATGTGTATATATATATATTCATTTAAAAAAAATTTAAGGCTAAAATTATGTTCTCTTAAGGACATTCACACTGTGTGAAGGAGAACTGAAAACCAGGTGGGATACATGATGACATTAGCAATGCAGTCGAAGAAAGGGAACTTTGGTCTGCATGTTTGAGTAAAATATTTTATTTTTAATGAAATGTACCTTTTTATTTTTTTTATTTTTATATCTTGCCAAATAAAAATAGAATACCCACGCATAAAGAGATGTAAGTGTATGTGATCACAGTCCCTTCACTATCTTTTTTTGTATAACATTTTGGGAGCAAATGTGGAATTGTGCAAACACGACTATTACGTTAAATTTAGTGAAGCTCATTCTTGTGTTTTTCTTATCTGTACTTCACATGTTGTGGTGCTGGTTTGTATGCTCCACCTCGTTCCCTGATATCTTAGTCTTGCAATTACATTCCTTGACACTGTCCACAATTGCATTTTTCTGTTTGGTAATGCAAAATTGAGTTTAGCTGAAGTCGAGCTTGGTATCTAAACCCAGTGCATAAATGTTTGTTAATGGCAGTAAAGCCTTAAAGTGACTGTTTAAATTACAGGATATTTTTTTTATTTTTTTTATTTTTTTATTACCCAACTAGCGACTTGCCCGTCAAAAATGACAGGGCAATAAAATTATATATATATATATATATATATATATATATATATATATATATATATATATATATATATATATATATATATATATATATATATATATATATATATATATATATATATATATATATATATATATATATATATATATATATATACATTTTGTTAACTAATAATTAACTTAACTTAATAAATTAATTTTCTAATTAATATATCCATCAATCAATAGCCTGAAGAGCTAACAATCTGTTTTTATTTTCTTGCAGCATACAATGTACAGTTGGAGTGTTGCTGCCCTGAGGAGAATGTGTAATGAATGTCCCAACTGTGCATTAGAAATAGGCTGCATACTTAATAGTATTAGTTGCAAGTTAGTGTTGTAAACTGGCATCGTTTGTCTATGTGCTACGCTGTTCGCGAGCATTTTCTGTCATTTGTAATAGTGTATTTTGTACCTCGTACGTTCCTGTGTTTGGCGGTGTTTTGCGTTGCCCGGGGTCGTGGAGCATCGTTCATTTTTTTCCCCTCGCTTTTGAAACTCTGACAAATCGACTTAGATTTGCGTTCCATCTCACTCCCAGATGGCTTGGCTGTTTCCCTGTGATGTTGTGTGTTTTTTAGTGTTTTTATGCTTTGCACGGTTCGTCCGTTAACTTTGTATTTTTCTTAAGTCCCTCGACTCATATTTATATTTCTTTGACGTCCTTCGTTAGTAAACGCTGGATCGCCTTAGGCTGCAAGCAGTTGACCAAGTGTTTAGTGGCGTGTTTCAATGTGTGATCGGCGCTCCTTTGTGGATAAGTCCCGTGTGTTTCATTGCCTTCACTGCTTGCTTCGCTTTGCGAGGCTTGTAGGCAATGAGAGCCTTCGGCACTTCGAGTTTTAGTTCCTTAACGGCACGCCTCGCTATGCGAGACTCGCAAACGATGAGCACCTTCAGCGCTCATCGCCTAAGTCTTACGCACCAGGCAAGGGTAAGTTGTACTACTAAAACATGGGCCCCAAGGACATCTGAACTGGTGATCCATTGGCATTTGTTTATGGAGCATCCTCTATCCACAGACTTGGCCATACACGGCCACCAAGCTTCACTACTTCCCACCAACTGAGCACAACATAATGTCACAAATGGATCAAGGTTACGTTCCCATTTATGTATTTCTTGTTACTTAAAAGTTAAAAAGGTGCATCCTTGAGTACTCTGCAGCTTTAGGAAGTGTGTGTGTGTGTGTTTTTTTTTACTTTCATTAAATTGTCAGTGTTCATCTTCATCTTGTGTTTTGGGTGTGCTAATCCATAAGGTTTTCATGGCAAAGACACTGAAGTTGGTTGCAAGTTCCTTCTCCAGTGACCTCTCGAGATGATCTGACCATCTATGGGTGACCCTACATGGTATAGCTCACAGCTTCAATGGAGTGCACAAGCCCCTTCACCGTGACAAGGTAGTGATCCAGAAGGGGATAATATACCTATGTATCTATTTATTTACTTTTATGTACCTTGTTTTATTAAGAAGTGCTTAAAAGATCTATTTTGTTCTGCCTAAAATCATTTAATTTGGAACTATTTGGGTCTGTAACTCATGAATACACCCACCGTGAAGCGCAGTTTTTCAAACTAGCTGGGGTGACCTCTCTCAAGCAGAATGTTGCCACTGACTGTGTGAAACGTGCAACCCCTGTACCTAGAAGTACACTGTCTTCATGAGATGCAGAGGGGAGAAACCAGCTAGAAACTATTTGTTGGTTTTAAGGGGGATAAAACAGAGCTTATAAGCACGTCTTTAGTTTTACTTTATTTTATAAAGTGATACATAGGTATATTATATCCCCAGTGAAACCCAGAAACTCGCTGTCCTTTATAAGACTCCCCTGAGGTTAAAAAAAAAAAATGTATGTATGTACTGCTTTGGTTTGTTAAGTAGGATTACAGCTGCTTGTCTGTCTCTGTAGTGGCCAAAGACACACAATGTTATCTGGTAGTTGGCCCCTCTTGCACCCTTATCAAGCACTCAGAGCTGTACAGTAGCCTACAGGAGCCACAAAATCTGTTCTAAATATTTCAGAAACAATTTACAATACTGGAAAACTGCGGGTACAGTGTATATTTAATTTTAAAAAGCATTAAAAACTGACTAAACTTCCTTTTTGGGGTGTCAGTCCCTTTAACTAATAAATACAGTTTTTTTTTATTATTCTTATTATCCATATGAGCAATAATTGTAATGAAATATTATTACTTGCATCCATATATACCACCTGTATTAGCGGTCCATACTGGATACTGCTTCTGCAAACAACCAAAAAAGCAGCAGCTGTTTTACTTAGGAAGCTTCCTGTTCAATGGAGCGGAAAGCACTATTTCTGCTTAATGCTTGTTCATTTGGACTGTAGTGCACTTCAGATTTGCACGTGTAAGTTCAAATAACTTTCAATGTTTATAACTGTATATGAGATTATTTTCATTCTTAATGGCCTAGTTGTATTAAATGGCATATTTATATTTTCTGTATATTTTTCTGATTGGATCTTTTTGTCCTTTTTTTATATGTTGACTGTTGACATAGTTCTTTCATATCCATTTGCCCATCTAGTACACCAATGCTGTTATAGTCACTAAAACTTTTCAACATAGTAATTGCTTTCTTCAAAGGACCACTAAAGCCATTAAAACGGCTGTTCACCATCATGTAAAGCAAATAAAATCAAGTAGAGATATGAGACTCGTCGTGCTGCTTTATAATTGTTATAAATGCAGCAATAATGGCTTTTACACGCTTAAATTGTTTGTTTACATTAAGTCCGAAGGAGTACTTGTGACTCACAGGTTTTATTGAGTTTAATAGGATTTGCTCTCAGGTCCTGGGACAGATTGTTGTTTTATGGTATGTGTGTGCGTGTGTGTGTGTGTGTGTGTGTATATATATATATATATATATATATATATATATATATATATATATATATATATATATATATATATATATACACTAGATTACTGGACAATAAAGCTGCTTCACTCTTCAATTATATGTATGTAGAATTTAAGTACCGTATATACTTGAGTATAAGCAGAGTTTTTTTTTTTGAGGGAAAAAAGGAGAGGGGGAGGTATTTAGGGGGGTTGGGGTTGAGGAGGGAGGGTTGAGGATGAGGAGGGAGGAAGAGACATGGGAGAGAGAGGGGGGGGGCACAAGAAGGACACAGGGGGCAGCACATTTCCCACCCTCAGTTTATACCAGAGTCACTCATTTTACCCAGTATTTTGTGGTAAAATTGATGTCTCGGGTCAGCTTATACTCGGGTATATACAGTATATAGTAGAGAGAGATGGGCAATATCTGTGTAATTAAATCGCACAGCAATGACTGATTTTAAAATGTCAAACCAGAAAATACATACAGTATATATTCCCCAGTGCAAACTCCTATTTATAATCTTCTCTCAGGGAACTAACTTGTCTCAATCTAGCATGCTGTGCTCAATCTGTTTGCTTGTAATTTTGTACACAATGCACAGCTATGTGAACAAATGCTTCCTGTATGGCGTCAAGCAGAGCCTATTATTATCCTACACATTCAGCTCTTGGATTTTCTTTTGCCCGGCAGCTTGTTCTTGGATACATTTTTTGCTGATGAATAGCAGGCATTTCATATTCCAGTGTACAGATTAGGCCACATTACTTTTATTATAGACTCTTTATGTTCTAGAAAGGCGTATGAGGGCTTATAATGTAAAGGTCAATGTTACATTTGTGTCATTGTTTGTTTGTTTTCTGTTCTGGAGCATTTTTTGTTGTATGTGGTTTCTCAGACCAGTCTGATAATTTTTTTTTTTCTTTGTGTTTTTTTTTTTTTTTTTTCTGATTTAGTTGTATGAATTATTTCATTGTCTAAGTTACAAACTCCAGTCTGTGTGACTGCTTTTCTCTCCTACAGTTCTTATTTCTGTATCTGACTTCTTTTTGATGTACAAACGCACATTTTTTTTTTTGTTCTGACGCCACATTAAAGGGACACTGCCAACATCCAGATTATGTTAGAAAATAAACATGATGTTTGCAGAAATAAGAAGAATTTAAAAATGAACACACTTGCAATAGGTTGTCATTAAAAATGTAAATTGATGAAAAGTGGAAATTAGACATAGAATAGTATAGACTAGTAACTTGTCCGTCATAAATGCTGGTTTCATATGTTATGTTCAATTGTATGTGCGGTCTCTGTGCCCTCAATTGTCTGCTCCATCTCGCTCTCTGTGCGCTGGCTCTCCACTGGAGAAGAACAACCCACTCTAGTATCTTTGCCAAGATAACCCTATTGATAGGCACAATCGGAGACATTATGATGGACCACAGTATACCAGACACATCTATGTGGTCGTGGAGAGTTGGACACAACTGAACAACAAAATAGCAATGGAAAGTGACCAGGAATATAAGCATGCTCAGCTGGCATAAATATGCATAAGCACAGACTTAAAACATTACTGTAGTTTGGTAAGAACTTCTAATGCTTATGAAAATATATAACAAATTTACATTATTAGCAAGTATACAAGAATTTATCTAAAAATTCCTTTATGTTCCTGTTTAGATGATTGTGTCAAGGAGGATTCCAGTTTAGACTGTCTGTAGGGTTATCTTATGGAGCTTTTCTTTGCCATGGTGTTCTGTCAAAGTTAATCTCCAAATATAAGTGACGACAGATCGTATGTGAATCCACAGTTCCTCCCACTCTTCCCAGCTTTCTAATCATTTAACAAACAGACATGTCCATTGTCATTCTGACAAAATTAAATACAATCGTAAAAAAAGAAGCTTTTTTATGTATTTATTTTAAACTGTGTAAACACACTTTTCATATATAAAGCTGTGTTCTTCAAAATAGCATATTATAAATATGAGCTATTCTTTCCTAATCTTATTTAACTGCTGTTGCTAAAGGCGGTTAAATATTGTTTGTGAGGGATGGTGTTTGAGGACTGAGGCTATACTTATCCACTTTTTGTGTTCCTTGAAAGAAGACATTAAACTATTTCTATGGCCTGTATTTGCATACTGTAATCTGCTCACGCTTTATAAAAATATTCTAGTTTTAAAAAATGTTTTTGTGAATGTTGCCTTTGGTTCACTGTCATTTTTGTATTTCATAACTGTTTATCCTGTTTTTTTTTTTATTTTTTTATTCTGTATACTTTTGTAAATTAGTAATTTTGTTTAAACCTTTTTCTCCATAGGAAGAAGAGATGCCAGAAGTCGAAATAGACATTGATGATCTTCTAGATGCATCTAGTGAGGAAGAAAGAGTTCACAAATTACAGGTATATATTTTATGTTGTCTGTTGAGTAGGATTATTGCCTGGTCTATTAGTAGGCTTTTGCCCTCTCATACGTACAAATTCACTAATCCATAAATAAACCACCAACACGTCTTCCTCTGTCCTCCTTTCACTGTTGAATAGTTAACACAAATTAGCAGGAAACCCCCACCCAGTTAGCAAGTAAGAAACAAACAATCATGGCATCCTTCAGGCACAAGCAGTGTCTACTGAATTGCTTTAATGCTCAATGCCTACTCGGCTACTAAATTTGTTAAAGAACCACTGTAGTGCCCTATCGTTAGATGTTTCTCAAAATCCATTTTAAATTTTAAGCTTGTTTTCAAATATCAGTCTCTGCTACTTCTGGTATCCAGCCCACTACAAGGTCAGTGGGGGAGGTGATTTTCTCTAGGAAGCGCTACTTTATTTTCAGGAACAAAGGTTACCCAACAAAATGGCCTTCATTTGAGAATTTGTTGTTAAAGTAATTTCCTTTGGGAACAAGCTTTGCTTATCAAAGATTGTATGGCCTCTTATTTAGTATGTCACAACCCAGGAGTGAGGGGTTCACATACACCCCTAACCCCCCTGCTTTAGCTTACAGGAACAACCCCTAAAATGTGAGGTTCTGTGTTTATCTTAGCGCTCTTTATGCCAATTCAGGAACATCCGTCATCGAGATTCAGAATGTCTGGATTACAAGCTTCTGACATACACCATTTGATTAGAGTATCAGACAGAGACTGACTTTAGTTTTTTAAAAGTACATTAGTTTAATTGTTTTTATAGCCATTTAGACCTGTCTCTCAATTAAATCCCCCCCCCCCCCTTTTTTTTTTTTTTTTACATGTTCAGGGTAGAGGCAATCAGCTGAGCTGAAGGCTAAAACTCCATTTTAGAATCACAATATTGAATATTCACAAACAAAGGTTAAATATGAATTTAATTAATGAGAAATGCATAATTTCAAAAGATTAGTTTCTATTGTTAGAGCATTACAGTGGTCATGTATTTTGTTACAAACTTCACAAAGCTATGACATTTTTCAAAATCTACAGTTGTCTTTAAACCACCTCCTGAATTCAACTACTATATTATAAAATATCTATTGAGGGGGTGCCATTTTGGCTTTTTGTTTACAATATTCCAATAGCTTTGATAATATTTATAATGTAAAAGTAAAGAGTGCTGTATTTGGTTCTGTAAAAACTTTTCTTGTTTGATAACTGAAGAAAAAAAGGTGAAGTGTCTGCTAGAACAGTGGTTCTCAACAGCTGGTCCTGAGACTGCTTCCAATCCCTGGGACTCTCGATTGTCCTAATCCCTGAGGCTCAAAGGATAACACTTTATCCAACCATCACTATTATTTACCGTATTTTTCGCCCTATAAGACGCACCGGCAGATAAGACGCACCTAGTTTTTAGAGGAGGAAAACAAGAAAAAAAAATCTGAATCAAACACAAATACACTTTACACACAGATACACACCTACATTACACACAAATATATATATATATAGATACACATACATACATATACATACACACATAAATATACATACACATACATACATATACATACACACATAAATATACATACACATACATACATATATACACACACATACATACACACACACACATACATATCCATATACTGCAGCATTTGGGAGCCATTGACCCTCCCTGACCCTCCTGATCCTCCCTGACCGTCCTGATCCTCCCTGACCGTCCTGATCCTCCCTGACCCCCCTGATCCTCACCTTTATAGATACACATACATACATATACATACACACATAAATATACATACACATACATACATACATATATACACACACATACATACACACACACATACATACACACACACATACATACATACACATACATATCCATATACTGCAGCATTTGGGAGCCCTTGACCCTCCCTGACCCTCCCTGATCCCCCTGATCCCCCCTGATCCCCCTGATCCTCACCTTTCTTCTGATCTCTGCCATCTTGATCTCACCCCAGCGCTTCCTACCAGCACTCCTCGTGTACTGCAGCGTTGCGTGTGTGACGTCACTAGGACGCACCGGCCGACGCGATGCTGGTAGGAAGCGCTGGGGTGAAATCAAGAGGACAGAGGCAGTGTGAAAATGTATATTCGCCGTATAAGACGCACCAACTTTCCTCCCCCAGTTTTGGGGAAGAAAAAGTGCGTCTTATACGGCGAAAAATACGGTACATTTATAGAGGAATTTAAAAGCCGTTAAACCGTACTTTGTTCAAAACTGTGCAACACTAGATGAAAATTCAGTAAGTCACATGAAGTATCACCCTGTTAAACATGCTCTGGATTTCACCATGAGCATTGAGAGGTGACCAGTCGGTCCCCAGTCCAAAAATGATGGAGAACCACTGCTCTAGAAGATTCGGTATCTTCAGATGTCATACATAAAAGAACTACAAATGTAATGTTTGTAGCAATAATAGTAGCTATAATTATGCTAGAAATTACTACCGTATATACTTGAGTATAAGCCGAGGCACCTATTTTACCACAAAATACTGGGAAAACTTAGTGACTAGCGTATAAGCAGAGGGTGGGAAATGTGCTGCCCTCTGTGCCCCTTTCTTGTGTCCCCCCCTCTCTCTCCCCTGTGTCTCTTCCCCCCTCCTCTCCCTTCCCTGTGTCTCTCCCCCCCTTCCCTGTCTCTTCCCCCCTCTTCACTTTACCCCTCTAATTACCTCCCCCTCTCCCTTACCTTCCATCTGCAGCTGCTCCTCCGCGCTCCTTCCAGCTGCGTCTTGACCCGGCCAATGCTAATGACGTGACACGCATGTGACCCCACGTCATTAGCATATGCCGTGTCCGGGCGCAGACGGAAGGAGGAGTGGAGGAGCAGCTGCAGATGGAAGGTAAGTGAGGGGGAGGTAATTAGAGGGGTAAACTGAGGAGGGGAGTTTAGGATGAGGATGGGGGGCTTTAGGATGAGTTTGGGAGGGTCGAGGATGGGGGAGATGAGGATGATAGGGGGGGGGAGACATGGTGGGGCAAAGAGAGACTCGGGGGTGGTGACTCGCGTATAAGCCAAGGGGGCCCTTTTCAGCCTTAAAAAAAGGGCTGAAAACCTCTGCTTATACTAGAGTATATACAATACTTAACTTTTTATAATTTCAGAGGATGGTGTCAGCAAATAAAATTGATGTAAATCATACTAAAATTCCTGGTAATACGCAGACATTATCAAAGTGGGTATAGCCTTCACTAAAGAATTATTGCAATACATTTATAAAGCCCTTTTTTATTTTTTTTTATTTGTTAAATTAACCTTTTTTTTTTTTTTTTTTACAAAGTTATTCAACATGGCATAATACATGTGGTTAGAAGGTGACCTTTTCATGTTATATTTCCTGTGCATGCTCCGTAAATCTAGTCGTTCTACATGATGAAGCTCCCAGCTGTATGAAGGAGCTCCTCACTCCTTTTGTTCCAACTTGTGCTCTGAGATGTGCATCTGAAAATCTATTAACCATCCCCTAAATCTCCTCACAAACCTCTGGGTCCTGAGCTTTTATGTATGTAGCACTCTGGAACCCTCTACCCCCGCTCCATCAGATGCCCCTGATTTGGACATTCTCAAAGAGACTTTAAGACCTTGCTCTTCACCAGACCTTCCAATGAGATAAAACTTTCTGTTTTTTTGTTCTCTCTCTCTCTCCTAAGCTTTTTGAGTCCCTTCTGGGAGAAAAGTGCTATATTAAGTAAATATTATTTTATTACTATTCACCTTCCTTCTAAAAACGGTATGTTTTTTTGGTGTATGTATAGAATATCTTCTATTCAACATGTCCACACATTCTAATGTGTATACCCCCTCTTTCATTTCAGGAATCTCTAGTAGACTGCTACAAACCAACAGAGGTATGTATTTAATTTCAATGTTATTTATAGTATCAAGTGGGGAAAAAAATGATCTGTGGCACTGCTAGCAAATATTCAGACTCCAGAATATCCTTGTCTAAAAAAAAAAAAAAAAAAAAAAGGGAAACTAAGTTCCTTCTCCAGTTCTACAGTTTGGTTGCATGTTCTCTTGGCTCATGTGCTGCCAAACAAGTCCTTTCCTATTGTAGGAAGCCATTAGTTGCACATGTTGTTTGCATAGAAGCCGTGTATTTGTAAGGTATCCACATCCCATCAACATGTCTCTAGAGATTTATCACATCTATATTAAATGGATACGGCCATTAGTAATACTAGAAGGGATGTGTTTTTCAGGTGTCAAATTCACTATAATTAAAAAACCATAAGGCAAAATAGTACTTGTAGTTGGTTTCTGTGCTGCCATAATATATTTCCCAGTGCTTTGTATGCTGGTGTTTGCTAATTTACCTTACGTTTTTAACATCTAAGAAATACATTTGGCAACACTTGCACCAACATCCAAGCTACATAAAGTGATAAAATACTTCTAGATACTACACGTTGGAAATATATAGCTGTGGAAACTATGGAAAAAGGTGTTGGAGTGACCTGTCCAGATCCCACTTCATTCTATAAAGGCTCTTTGAAGTTGGAGAAACTCCATACTCTTTTTTTTTTTTAATAGCCTCTGTCCAAAAAATATGAGCTTGTAAATGCTCTACAGCCGTCCTTTAAATACACCTGTCAAGACCTGACTGGACTGTTTTACACTATGGCCTGGGCCTGACTGGCCAGAGTTACCCTGTTTTTTTTTATAATTATGCTTAGGTATTTCTTCGTGCTTATGGTTAAAATATGATTATACTGTAGGCCTAACTATCAGTGGAGCTTGAAAGTAGGCTGGACTGATGTCACGGACAGAGCCCCATGACATTGGCTCCACACCCACTGCCTACACAGAGGTAACGGCTGTATTGTAACCTGTGTGCAGCTGGCCCATAGGCCCTGTTGGTGTCGATGCATGAGCCATCACAGCCCTGCCCCCCTTTCCTGAGCATGCTCCGTCTGAAGCAGAACCTATACTGGTCAGACTTTTTATTTTATTTTAGTCCAGCACACATGAATAGTTTGACACACCCCAACAGACACCAGTAGGAGATGAACATCTGTTATTGAGGAGAAAACGCAGTTTAAAGAAAAAACGTTCACATTTATTTATTTTAAATTGCATACTGTTTTTAGTAGCCTAAGCCCAGCAAACAAACATAAGCTTTACTTGTAAATGTACTACAATGGTCTTTTAAATCCTATGGGGTACTAGGAACATTCACATGTATGCTTCATGCCCCAATTAGGAATAGGATATAGCGCATGTGGTATACTTAGATTTAACACCGACACATTGATAAAAATAATTTCATGCATTTTTATTGCTGGCTTACTTTATAGACAATGATGTTTCTGCACATAATTTTACATTCTATTGCAAGAGCAATTTGACAAGCCTGTTTTCTAGGCTAGGGAGAAGTAAAGCACTGCCTAGATTAGCTCTGTACCCTGGGAAAAAGTTCACGCGAGGTATGTAACAAGTGGACAACATTCGCAGCCGTGAATATTGTGTTTTTTCAGTCTTGTGGATTGATCCTTCAGCAACCAAAAAAATATCACCCCAACAGTTGGTTTTATTATAAAGAGCATTGAAAACTATCTATACATTTTGTTTTTCTCTACAGTAAGTCATTCCAAAAACATTTGAAATAGTTTTTGCGGCTCAGTATGCTAATGTGTGGCTCTCAGTACTTTAATGATTGTGAAAGAGTGGTCTAACTGCCGTATAACATTGTTTGTCTCTGCTTGCTGGTCTCTATATTGGCCACTACAGAGTGTAACCCTAATTAGCATACCAAATCACTAAATTAATATGCATGAGCCACTCCTTTGCATATAAATGCAGCAACATGGAATTTCCAATGATTCATTCATAAAAAAATGGCTAACACAATATATAGCCAGTTTTTCATGAACTTTTAAGGATGCGGACACCCCCAAATCAAACCTCCTTTTTTTTTTTTTTTACATCTGTTTACTAACATGATTTATAGTATAAACATTTTATGTTCGAGATGAAAAACTCTATTTTTTTGGGTAATGATTTATTGTAGGAGTTTGTTTAGAAAAAGATGTGACGTCTGAACGACTTGGTTCCTGACTTAAAGAAACCCACCTCCTTTCTAGTTCTGCTTTCTGCATGTATACTAGAGAAAGTATTACCTAGTTTGATTCTAAATCTTTTACTCCATATTAACATTTTTGCTTTGCTAATAGCAGGCAACATTTCTGTGAATTTGTAAATGGGAATTATCTGCATGTGAAACGTCCTCCTTTCTTCCTGTACAATGAAGGCTGACAAGTTAAGCTATAATCCGACACACCGGGGGGAGATGGGTAACACGAAGTGTACCATGCTGCTCAGATGCACAGCATATTTGCTAAAAGCATTACAGTTTGTGTGAAGCCGATCCCCCATGTGTGTACTTGGGTCATAGCTGTACAAGCTGCATTAGAGAACAGGAGGAAATGGGACAATTGCACAAAGATCTGTTTCTCTGGGGGTTTCTTAGAAGTGAAGCGTAAATGTTATATTTTAACTAAATTTAAGGGTTTACATTTAATAGAAAACATGCAGATAAACCAAAAAAAAATATACTGCAAAGCTTTGAATTTGTAGACCAGGAAGAGGTTACGGTGGATACATTTCCATGAAGCATCTGCCAATCATGTAGTGGCGTTTTTTATAGATATATTAATTGCTCTAATATTAATAACAACCTGTTTAGCTCACGACCACAAGTTGCAAGTTTCACATGTCATGTCCATCTGGGTCGCACATTCCTATACATGAAATACATAGAGCCTACTTGTGCTATCACCTTCCAAGTCCTATTTATAGGATAAGGAATGTGAGACCATTTCATCAAGGTTTCAACAAAGAATTAGACGTGGTTATTGTTCTGCTTGATATCCCCACAAAGGAGGATTGTTTTGGAGACACATGCACAAATAATGCTTTAATTAATGTACTGTATTCAAAAGTACTTGGTTTGAACAACGACTAATCTGCTGATATGCCTTTTGGGACTTGCGTCTATTCCTGGCCTCCATAAAGATAATTTAGCATCCTCCTGTGTCCTATTCATTAAGGGATTGGGCCAATTTTACCATAATAAAAGCTGTGTTGACATAGCGTACAACTAAAAAACAAAAACAGTCCGAGGTGATCAATCTGAGAACGAGCAGCACCTAAGTTGGTTTGCTCTATAGGTCTGGTTACCTACTCCGAGAGCAACCTCTTTTTTAAGGTTTGTTCATTCTCAGATTGAGCTCCTCTCACCTTGTTTCTGTATTTGGCATATCACTTGTTTTATACTGCTTAGATGCAGATTCAGCTGCTGCTGGTATCCATAAGCTATAAGGTTAAATGGTGATGTCTTTGTGTCTGAAAACTTAGCAGCTGTCTACCAGATAATGTGTACCAGCACAATAGTCTCTTGGCTGGACCTCTGAAAGTGAAGTTAAACTCTTGAATTTCTACTTAAATGGAGGTATAGACACCCGAAAATCCCCTAAGCGAGAGACAAAATGGCTGCCGACGAAAACGAGGCTACAGGACCCTAAACACGCAAAACACCACAAAACTCATACAGATTTTCCGAAAAAGCCGTACGAGGTCCAAGGACAAGGATGCAAAATCGGCCACAGCCGCGTACCACACACATTAGGCGCCATTTTACAACACTAACTTACACAATGCAGAAGTACACAGCTACCCTAACGGATTTTCCTGGCGCACACACACTATTTACACTACACACTGCACACATTGCTGACACTTACACAGCAGCTCCACAACCGTGAACACGCGCATTCTATTTTGCAGCAACATCAAAACAGATTGCCAGCTCTTCAACACAATGCTTCCTGCATATATTACTTCAAAATAGGTAAAGTATATTCATTTTTTAATTATTTCATTAGCGGACAAAAAAACGTCCGCCAACGCTGCTCATAGCACACAAACAACAAACAGCCTCGCAATGAGCGCCGAAGGATCTCGGAACACCAACAAAATTTAATGTCGCAACCAAACACCATTACCTACCTTTCAATCTTATTGCAGTCATTTTTTGACGGGCAAGTCGCTAGTTCAATATAAAATGTATTTAAAACCATATGAAATGATTTTAAATGGTGATTTTATTAATGACCAGTGCATAATTGAAATAACAAGTTTCTCTAGAGAGGGCATGACTTTAGTAATTTAATCATACCGAAAGCATTGGTACGAAGGATTTTCACTCCTCTATTGCAGATGTCTCTGCTTTCACCTTTACCTCCATGTTGTAGCAGATGAACTCCAGCTGCCGGTATAATAACTACATGTAATATTACTTAAAGGATGCATTTTTTAACGTTGTCAAATATTTTGTCCAAATATTGCTCTTCAAAAGAGCATATGGAACAGTGGTCTTTTATAATCCTTACTCGTTTTTATTTTTATATATATATATATATATATATATATATATATATATATATATATATATATGTGTATGTGTCTCATCTCGCAACACTTTGCTTGATCTTAAAGGCATTTTCTTTGGGTATGGTATATAGGCAGAGTTGTGGTACTAGCTTAAAAGAAGCTTTGCATCTGGAAACCATCCACTGTGTAATCGCACATTATATTTAATTTATTGTTGCCATGAGCGGGTCCGCTTGGCAGCCGTGTAAAACATGTTTTTGTAGCTCCCTTCTGTTTGTTCTGCTGCCAAGTTGTTCATAAGCACTGGTTGATATTATTTGGCATCTGTGTCTGATACAAAAGAGATTCCCAATTATACTTTGGGCTGCTTCTATCTGTGCTTACGGATTTTCTAAAAGGGGCACCACTAATACCTAAGGGTATTAAATGACCACTATAATGATCCTTTATTGATGTAGTCATGGCTTATCAGTAACTCAGTAGACATTTTGTAAGAAATGAATGTATAGCTTTTACATTTGAAAGACAGAGTCCAATATAGCTTTTAAAAGCTACTTTTCAAATCCTGCATTGTTGCTTCCATCTGATGTGCTTCTCTCCACCCCTATTGGGTATCCAGATCCTGAAAGTGGACCTCCCCCTTTTTTTACCCCCTCTCAGTTGTAGGTTTGCCTGCAATAGATATACAGTGTTTTAAGGGTTCCCTGGTGGTCCTGTGGCTAGGATTTGGGGCTTGATTCCAATCAGGGAATCAAGAGGTCACACCCACCCTGAAGCCGAGAAGGGTTGGGCCTGGTCAGTATTTGGATGGGAGACCACCAGGAATACCAGAAGCTGTATGCTGTGGCCCACTGGAGAAGAAAATGGCAACCCACTCCAGTATCTCCATCTGGATCAGCATGACCATGGACATAGAGATGTGCCTGGTGTGTTACAGTCCATGAGGTCACAAAGTCGTAAATGACTGAACAAAAGTGTATCGTTTTTATGAAAGTAGTGCAATATTTCAGCTGCATGGGTTTTGCACGATACTGGTATAGCTGTAAAAATCATAGCAATTAAAAATCCTGGCAGATGACAGATTTGAACAGGAGGGGACAATTTTGAGTAACAGGACTGATACTGAAGAAATTGTACAGAAATGCACTGACAAAATACCAAATGCTGAACGGACATATTTTTCATCTCAACACATGGAAAGCTGCTTATCTTTTTACAATAACAAGTCGGTAGATGTGTAGTATATTATAAATCTTTAATCCCAAAAAAGTTTTTTTGTACTGGCTTGTTAGAAGTAGATATGATGATCTAGTGCATTTAATCTGTGCAACTTTAAATGGTCACTAAAATGTATTCAGGGCGTAAAAACTTTGCATAAAAAAAAATAATTTTGCTATATATTGCATAAATCGTGTACTTCAGGGATAGTCCGTTACTCTTTGACTTCATTTTTCAAAAGATGAAAAACTTTTGCAAAGTCACAAAATCCACACATATGATAATATCTTAATGGCATTTAGAAGGGCACAGGAAGGAAGATTACAAAGGGGCTTCGAAAATAACATGATGGCTTATTTAAAATGCATTTTTTTTTCTTTTTTGCAAATTTTTCTTTTCTTTTTTCATAATAATAATAATAAAACTAACAAACAAACTAACCGGAAATACCACAGTAAATACCTCTGTGTGGGAGAGAGTACATATGACTCTAGATCGAATTGGCATACACTTATGACTCCTACAGCTATCCTGCTGCCCATTGGCTGAAAGGGAGCTTCACATACGGTTCCAAAAACGTATTCAATGGCCCTTTAAGTAGAATAAAATATTCTGTTTACATGAATGATTACTTTAAGAATGCACCAGAATTGGGGAAGGCATGGGGTGCAAGTTCTGATTCATACCCCACTCTGCCTATTGACATTTAAAGAAATTTGTGGGATTTTCAGCATGTGTTAGACTTGGCATCCAGCTATTTGTGCTGTCAGAGTGAAAATATCTGTCCTTTTTTTTCCTTTTAAAATCCAGTCTGTTGAAAAGTGCCCTCTTATTTCTTAGCTTTACTCTGCAACATTGTAGCTGTGTAGGCCCTACACATGACACATTTCTGGTATTTTTGTTTGTTTGCGTCACTCAATTGTGTCTGTCTCTTTGACCTCCTGGACCCCAACACACCCTACTGAACCACTTGGTATTCATGGCAAAGATACTGGAGTGGGTTGCCAGTTCCTTCTCCGGTGGGCCACAGCATACAGCTCCTGGTATTCCTAGGTGGTCTCCCATCCACGTACTGACCATGCCCAACCCTCCATGGCTTCAGGGTGCTGTGACCTCTTGGTTCCCTAACTGGAATCACACCCAGGTCACTGTGATGAAAGCACCAAATCCTAACCACTGGACCACCAGGGAACCCCACATTTCTGGTATAAAATGGTTAGTACTGCAATAAGAAAATTAAAACAGGCTTTTTTTTTTTTATTGCGTTAATGGATACCCGAAGAGTTATTGTTAATAATGTTACATGCTCCCTGAGTGAAGTTCAGAAACGGTGATCAAGAAAAGGGATGAGCAGAATGAATGTAGGAAGAGTTCTCCCTCCTATTAAGTGTGTCCTCCTTCCCCAAAAAACCATTGGAACTATAGTCTCCAGGCTGAATCCTTTTCTAATGTAAAGAGTTACCCAATGTATATTTAGGTTTATCTAAGTTTCCCTGTTTTTCCCCTTTTTTCTAATCTAACACATGCTTATTTTATTTAAAAATAAAACTGGTTTTCCACACCCCAGAGTTGCTTACATAGGCACAGTGAACCTCCCAATAGAAACACTACATTTTGGGTATGGATCTTAACTCTTTACAAACCTTCAAGGCAGCAGCAGCTTAATGCAGAGATCTACAGATCTGTGTCTAGCTCCTCCTGCTTCCTTCTGCAAGGGGACTGCACATCCCATGATTCCTTCCTTCACAAACTGCCATCATTGTTTGTTAAATGTTTATTGTATTGGCTATCTGTGATTGGCCAAAACAAATTATGAATTTTATGCTAATTTTAGCAGCGATATCCAGGGGTGTTAACTAACAAAAGCACCTGCTTGCAAGCATTGGTGAGTGTGTTCATGTTTATCTTTGTATTTTTTCATAATTTTTTTTTTTCCGTTCACTACTGATTCTCCTATAAAAGATGCATTCATAATCCAGGTAACATATATATGCCTTTAATGGAAGATGAGCTCTATACATTTCGAAGCCAACAATTACCTTTTTATGAATGTTGCAGGCTGTAAAAAACAACAGTTTCTCTTGTCACTGCTGGCGCCTGGTAGACCAAAACAAGAATTGTTCTCTGAACACGTAAAACAACCTAAAATTTTAATAATTAATGTTCATGTTCATAAAAAATGAACCATGGCAGTGTTGTCATCATTGCTTCACTCTTGTTCTCCAGGGTTTAACTGTTAACAAACTTCCATAGTAAGTGTAGCTGTCGAGCAAATGATTTATAACTACTGTTTTTCTTATCCGTTTTGCCCTAAGAATTTTTCTGAAATTAATTTGCATTATCTTAGTTTTTCTCAAAGGTATGTTTATGCCTGGGCCAGATAACATGGCTGCGTGTGAGTGCTAGTGTGTGGGATGTATTGAGAAGGCCATAAATCAAATAAAAAGATGATACATTAAATTAGAACTTTGTGTTGATGTGTAGTTCTGCGGGTTGTAGGTATGATGCGCAGGTCGTAGGTATGAGACCCTATTGCCAAAATCCGTTGATAATGCAACGTTAAAACTGAGGGCTCGCAAGGCGATGGAGATGAGTGCAAGGTCGCGCTGCTGAGAACTATATATGTGATACATTAATTTGTGGGTGTAACTGGCAGCCTTTACATTGCTCATCCATTTATCTCCATATTTGGGGAAGGGAGGGTACATTTTGGCCTAGGGCAGCACAAAACCTAAATAGCTCTGTTCTTTTTCAATGCATGTACAGAAAACAAAGGTGATTATGGGTAAACTGTACTAGCACAGTTCTCTCCAGACTTCATGACATCAGCAACTTTTCATACATAACTTTAAAACCTACATCTGTTTTCCTGGATCTTTTTATGGCCGCACTACGTATTGGGTTTCCTGCTCATTTAAACTGAGGACCGAAGAATAAAACTACTATAACCTTGACCGGGGTCTCATTTATAAAATAATTGATTTTGTTTGTCCTAGAGAGTGTAAGTGTGCAGATTTAACCCATAGTTTACTCTGCAATGTTTAATTCATAACAAATGTGTGAGTTCTGTGACCATGTAAGATAAGCCAACCAGAGTTTAATTACGTTGTTGAACATTTTTATTAGTGAACGGTTGGGTGTAAAAACATGTATTTTTGGTATATTTTATACTTAATCTTGTCAATTTAAATTTTGCCATATTGCACGATCCATCATAATCTGAAAACTATAATCTAGCCATGTGTTTCAACAAGGTGAACTAACCACACATAATGTACATTGGACCAAAATGCATACAGGACACATACCGTGTTTGGACTAAGCACATACATTGTACACTTTCAGGGAAAGAAGAACAGAGATACAGAATCCAATCCCTAAAGTTATCCGCTCAGAATTACATTTTCACATAGGTTTTAGCTTGTCTGCCTATTCTTACATCTGGGAGCAAGATTATATTTGTAGATAAAGGTCTCAATCAGGAAACTGACCTCTGGAAATGAGGACATCTGGTCAACCTACTGTAATACTTATCCTTGAATGATGAAGTAGACTACTACTCAGATCTCATTTCATATCTGTTAGTTTCATGAATGTAATGTCCTGCTGCCACAAAAGCCGATCTATTTGACTTTCATCGAGATTTCCTTCACACCAGTAAAACTCTATTCATAGATCTTTATCGTGGTCAATATTAGTGTTACCCAAAGCTGTTTGTTTATAGTATATGCCTTATGTAATTGTGGTTTCTTTTGTCTTCCAGGAATTTATTAATCAATTATTATCCAGGATAAGAGGAATGAGAAAACTCAGCCCTCCCCAGAAGAAGGATATATAAACACTTTGCCATGGCTATAACAACCTCTAGAGATACTACAAAGGAGTAAAGATTTCAAGACTTCTACATAAAAAAAGTTGTCTTTATTGAAGAACTCTTCATTTTGCCATTTTATGGAGGAGGGGAGGGTTGTGTGTTTGGCTGCAGACAGACAAACACATAATATGCTATTCATTAGTTTCATATAGTTAATAAAGTTTTTTTGTTTTTTTAATTAAAGTTGTATTAGGAACAGTCTTCAATATCTGAAACGTTAGAATATAATAAAGTTAAAATATCAATATGTTGAGCTGTCCTTACAAGGAGTATAAAGTTTTGAGCCATAAGCGTTAATTACTAACTAATTACATTTATTTAGTCTAGTATGTTTTCATTACTGATGTGTTTGTTAGTAATTTATTATATTCAAACTTGGACAATCTAATGATTTGCACATCTACACCAGGCAAATACTGGTATTTTAGAAAGTTTGTGTGCCTGTTTCTCAAGATGTGCAAATGTCTGTGTGTTCTTAAAATATACAAGATTTACTGAATGTGTATATAAAGCCTTTATCTTGCCAATGGTTCTCTTTGGTACTCTAAAGACTGTCTGATGGAAGGATTTTCATATAGTCATCACATTTTGTTTTAAATTTGCTATCACATAAATGATCACTAGTCCCATATCCAGAATATACTCTTGATGAACTTCACTTAATAATTGGACACAAAAAAAATTAGATACCGAAACACTAAATATATCCTGTAAGTTGATTTTTATTTTCAATTCTATGGTGTATGCCACCATTTTATTCTTCTATTACCTGTTACAAGTGAGAGGTGACCTTGAATGCACATAAGCATTGGCTGCTTCTATTGAAACATGTCACTTAAATAGGGCTAAGTCCTGTTGGACAACACATTGATGGTTGTACATAATAAAGTGTAATTTCATTTAGTAAATTTTAAATTAAAGGCTGTGCTTATATATATTTAGTTTTTTTTTTCTCTCAAAAGCCTATACTGTAAATGTGGGTCTTCAGTGCTCCTTTAAGCACATGAAGTAATTTAATAGGGATATAGTTGCTTTTATTGGCCTTGTGTAGTAAAAGAAAAAAGTGAATTCTATGCAAGAGAGTCACAGTAAAAATATATTGCAATCATGGCGATTTCTAGAGGTCATGTAGATCATGAAAATATTGCAAAACCATAACTACAAAGTTCCCATAAACTATGGCCAGTCTAAATGTTTGCATACTTTGAACAGGGTTTCCATAACACTTGATAGTCTGGTGCTTCTTCCACCCACAGACCTTTGATTACTGTTTTCTATTTTGTTGGGCCAATTTAATCTTATAATGGTATGACTATCTAATAAGACATTTACATTTCTTCTACAACAGACAGTAGTGATGCAGGGAATGAGCCATCCCAAATGGAACTTCTTGTGTATATGCATTTACAGTATGATTTTTTTTTTTATAATTTTTTTTTTTTGTGTAAGGAAAATGTTTTGCACAAGATTTTTGAATGTTTAAGGAAAAGGTTTTGCACTAATTTTATTGGACCTACATGTTAATCTTGATGTTCCATGTCCACTTGAAGGGCCCTTACAAGCATGTAAATATTTTTTCACTTAAAGTGGAACGGTTATGTTTTTTTTTAGATTCAGTAATTTTTGTATTTTTTTTTTTTTTTTTTAGTTTCAGTTCTTTTTTAAAGAGCAATAAAACTGGCTATGCATTGAAAACACTACATTTCAACATATAAACAATTGCATTCAAAATATACAAATTAATGGCACAGTATGATAATTAGTGGTAATACAGGTTAATTATTTGGTTATTAACAAAATTAAGCACTCTGTCAATATTTGGTGCACTAGATGATATATTGTGTCAAGAAAAATGTGGGTAAATTTCAAGTTTAAGTAAAAAAAAAAAAAAAAAAAGACTAGTGCAATATATAGCTAAATCTTAATGATCTTTAAAAAATAACTAGAATCTTCAAACATCACCATTCCACTTTAATATTACATACTTGTAAGTTAAAAGAAAACTGCAATTTATGTATTAAGTTTTTATAATGCAAATAGAATCACTTTTAACATTTCTGTCAATTCTACAAATATGGAGGGAGTATCTCTTCCTTCGTACGTTAAAGCAAGTGAAAAAGTAACGATTGAGCAGGACCAAGTGGTCATTATCTACAACCCAAACCTTGTTGTATTATATATACGAGATCAGTTGTAGTCAATATGGGGCCTGGGTCTGAACCAGGACTTTAAGCCTATTTGTTCCTCCAAACCATTACATTTTTTAGATATCCCTCCTAAACCTGACATATTCTTAAATAAGCTTTAATTAAATTGTGGGCTTTCTCATTTTCCATGTAATTTTCCTTCCTGTGCTATTATATTAAAATATTTGTGTGTATATATAGACTTAAAAAAAATTATGGACTCCGGACCTCGACTCCATTTTAACTTTTTTGTTACTTTTTCATGCTTTGATGTGATGGCAACCTAATTCTATTTAAAATAACCTTTTAAGCAAGTTCTAATCTATTTACATTATAAAATATGCAGTTAACTTGCTACCTAAACATACTTAATTTGACATTTAAAGGTTTCAGTATATGATATATATATATATATATATATATAATTTTCTAAAATCCTACATAAATTATAAACCTCTTTTTTTTAGCTTTTCCCATAAAGCGTATCCCATTGATTGTCAAAATGTAATGTTTGTCCATTTCAATTACACTTTTATAACAAACTTTTGTCAAAAATTGCTACATTTGTTACTTTAGAGGGATTAACAGTTTTGGTTTTAAGATGCTACAATACCCCCATGCAGGTTTTAACCAGATGGTGGCCATTAAGGCCAGAACACTGTGTAATGGGTATAATACAACTGGGTCAATACCTCTTCATATTTAATTCACATCCATCTCAACTACATATGTTGTCATTTTTATTCTATATTAAATATGGCACAAAGTATGTAATGGAAGTTTGGCGTGTACCATGATGTTGCCAAATTGGCACCGCCTTCCTCTCTGCAGTAGGCGTTTGATTTTTTTTTTACATTGTGAGTATGCTGTGATAGCCAGATAAGTCAGCACTTTATAAAAGACTTTTAGAGACCTTAACCATTTAAAAGTTCTGCATTCAATACTTTGCTTATTTCATGATGTGATGCTTTTCGGATTCTGCCAAAGTGAGAGGGATTTGATATATAGCAATAGTTGCAAGTATAACCCATCCAATAATGTTTTGTTGTCTGTGATTGGAAGGTAGTATGTTATAATTACTTCATATGTTTTCTCATTTAGACAATATCACAATGAAGCCAAATGCTAATGCAGCATTTTATATCAACGGTGCTCTACATTATTGTTTTTTTTCAATGAGATCCATGATAGTGAGTTTTTCTGTTCACTGGCAAGCTTTTTTAAATGTATTTTATTTTGTAATGTTGATGACCGATTTATTTACAAGATATTTGCTGAAATAAACACTGGAGAACCAATATGTGTTTGTGTATTTAAAAAAATGTTAGGTATATCATAACCTAATTTTCAGTTTTCTTTATTTCAGGTACTGTTTTTGAAATCTTCTTAAATTCTCTCAAAGAGTCTTGTAATTCCATTGCCACAAACAAGTCAAGCAGGTTAAAATTGAGGCTTTTAAGGGGATCCAAACAGTGCTGGTTTTCTAAAATGTTAAGAGTATATCAAGACATGTATGGTATTCTAAGATATGGAGAATTGATGGAATGTATTGCAATATGATTAAGTGATGTCAAGTAAGGGATATTTGCTATAGCCCAGACCTTTTACAGTCTTAGCAAAATGATCTAGTATTTTCACATGCAAGATAAAAAAAACAGATCAGATGTCTAAGTAAATTGTCTGAAAAATAAAGCCGTAGTAAAAACTATATGATTGAAAGTATGTTAAAAACAAACACACACATTGTATTTCCTGGACCATGATGGGAATAGTATTACGGAAAGTGTATACCCTGATTTTCAAACAGGTGTATTTGTTAGAAGGTTGTTCCATGATAATATTTGCAATTATCAACTAAATGCTAAAAATAAGTAATTGTTTGTGGGTTACAAAAAATTTTTTTTAATCAAAGTGTGGTTCTTGATACAAATGGTTTTAATAAATACTTCAATTTCTTTACAATTGTATTACCTGGAAGAAAGTGTATGAATATATCCCGCTTTATGTAACATAGACCAATGGAAGTCAACAGAAATATGCCAGATCTCTCATACTCCCAACAATTTGGCCTGGATTTATCAATCTCTATTATCTCACATGAGACCATAACACTTCATTTTGTAAGGCTAATTTATGAAGCAAAGAACATGATTTGACATCTTAATAAATTACGTGCAATAAAATGACAGCAAGGGGATTACACCTCACTTCTATGGTATTGAGAGGCTGTTAACTTTAAATGCTATTTTTAAATTTGTCGGCTTATTAGGATTTTTTTTAAAGTTATGTTACACTACATAAGTAAATAGTTGGATAAATGACTTCTCTTTAAATTGATTATCCAGTGAACATTATACATGACTTCTCTTTATATTGATTATCCAGTGAACATTATACAGATGTGGTGAGGTTCCTCCCCAAACCTGTAAAATCACATTTCTATATAATTCTATATACCCAAAGTGTTTTTGTAGCCATGTTCTTACAAATGCGAACATATCATGTAAAGTTTGCTTGTGTCCCATTGTAAAACTGGAATCTTTTTTTCTGGTATAGATAGGAAGTACATACAGTGGTGTCCAAAATTATTGGCACTCTTGGTAAATCTGGGAAAGACACGCCTTTGTTTATGAGCTCACTCATACTTTTCAGTGAAAAAAATTAGGTAAAAAAAACAACCACTTTTAAACATTTTTTTCATATACTTTTTTTTTTTAATGTATTTTCCAAGGTTACCAATAATTCAGGAGTGCGCTTTAAATGCCTTGTTATACCAACTTCGGATTCCACATGGTAAGGCACAGATCCGTATCCGCAAAATATAGCACCACAAGGACCTGAGTTGCACTTGAGTTTAGAATCTGAGGTTTTAAGCACAGATGGGAATGACTTGATGAAATAATGTAATGTTTGTGTTAATAAGAGGCAGTGAATGGTTTTCTAATGGGCTGGATCAAGGATGGATAATTGAAGGTGTGGCCTCTAAAAATATATTGTGATCTTTCAAAGATGAAATGTGGCCTAAATTACCAATTTTAAGAATACCAAGTAGTGATTGTCAGTGAGATATTTTCACACCTTTTCATGAACCTTGAAAACATTCCTTATTTCATAGATTGAAGGTATACACCTTGTTTCCAGTTTTACAGTCTACACATATCTATTGTTATATTAGTCATACATACAGTCCTCACAAAAAATTCAGTTCTATCAAAAGTAACAAGGAGGAATAAAAGACACAATTCAGAAATTAGAATATAGGATAGAGCCCACTCCCTGCTTACCTATTAATATTCTATAAAATCACCCTTAAGCCGCCAACAAAAAAGTCAGGTTTGTTAGAACTTGTCATTTCTCTGTAGAGTATGTAGAAAACATTATTTTATATATATATATATATATACTGAGAGAGTATGGATTTCTTATGGTAAAGGAGAACTGGCAGTGGGTGGAGCAAGCATTTGGGTCTTTCTCAATCACAGAATCTTCAGGGTGGATTTACAATATCTTATAAGCATATTCATTTTTTTGTTGGATACTTTCATAAAACTACATAAAACTAAAATACATGACCGCTTCAATAAGATTAACATTTTAAACATTTTCTAAAATAGTTAAAATTGCAACACTCCCCTTTTTATACCCTACATAACACCACTCATTTTAGGGAAACTGTTTATACTAAACCAACAGTAGGTGTGGGAGCAGTGACCATCCCTTTTATTATCACTGTGGGTAACCCCATATGCATTTTTAATGATTAGACAGTCTACAGAAGCTGCAGCTGTGTTGGGTTAAACCGGTTGAATATCTCACACTTTCCTTGCTTCGAGGGTTTACAATGTCTGAAGCTTTTCCGGCAATCTGACAATCGCTCTACTTAGCTGTGATGATTTCTGTTGCCACACCTGCCCTGTTGACAGGTGTAAGCTTTGTGATAGTCGCACACAAAGAAACATTATTGACATTTCTGATGGGGGAAGGACAAAAAAGGGAATCCATTCTAGGTATTGTGCTACAGAAAGGGAGTGCTGCCCTTAAAGCTTCTGTATATTATGACCTTTCTGCACATCATAGCTACAGTACTGTAAAATCATTATAAAACCTACATTCCTTTTTTAAAGTTCTCTCTAAAATATTACTATTAATATCAAATCATACAATCATATTTATTGTGCGATTATATGGCCATAATCCCCAACTTTCATTTAATAACTTGGATTTGTTGGAGTAGTATATTTTTTATTTTCTGCAGTGTAATGGGGAGGGGGAGCAGAGCATTGCAGAGGTATAACCAGGTAAGCTCTCTCTGCTCCTGCAGCCCCAACTGCCCCCCACTTTGTGTTCCCTGCTTCTCTCACATACTACTCCTGCCCCATTCATCCTCCTCATGCAGCCCAAGGCCTCTATGCCTCTCGTTGATCTCTTTCTCCCTCTGCCTCTCGTGGATCCTCTACCCCTGCACATGCTTTCATCATTTGACCCCCGGTGAACCCCTAAACTCCCTTCACCCCAATGCATCCTCTCCATGTCCTCCAAGGCTCCTCTGCTACCACTGTATCCTTCTGTCCCACAAGGCTTTCCCTTAAGTCCAAGGCCCTTCTTTAATCCCACCTGCTGCCCCAGCAGGCATCTTCTTTAGCCTTTTTGATTTTCCTTGCATCCCCTCATTTCTCAATCCACCTTTCACCCCTCATCTCTCTCCCCCTTCTATTTCCTCTTCTCCCACTCTGCCCATCCTCCTCTTTCCCTCCTTACTCACTCGTCTTTTCTCTCCATCTTTTTTATTTCCCTTATCTTTTTCTCCGCATTGTTCCCCTTTTCCCACACTTCTCAGCCGGATTCCTGCTTCCCCACACCCCCCTCTTGTCTTTATCCTTCTCTTTCACCTTCTGTTTCCCTTCTTCTAACTTTCTTTTTTCTCTTTATCTCCTTCCCCTTTGATTTATGTCTACCCAATTCTCTATCCCCCCCAGCTGTCTCTTTTCTCTCTTTCGTCCTCCTCTGTTGATCCCCTTCTCTTTCTCTATACCCTTTGCCCATCTCTTGCCATTCCCTTCTCCTTCTCTCCCCTCTAATATTTTCCATATCGTGACTTTTCAGTGGTCTTTGTTCTGTAGAAGATCAGGCACACTATTTTTTGTATTGACACCCAGAGCTGAATTGCAACATTCAGTACCACAGATTATTTATCTCTTTAAACTTAAGCCCCCATAAATGTTATTGACTTCTATGCTCCTGTCTAGTAGGGGTACCCTCTCACTCAGTCTCCAGGCATGTTGGAAGCTCCCATGACACAAGCAATCTACTAAATGTAATCTTATTTTGCATATTGCAAGTAAATACGGGGGAGGAGAGTATTTTTTTCTGCTCTGGTGCCCTTCATACAGTAGCCCACCACTGTTTCATACAGTATAAAAGTTCTAATTAAAGAACATAAAAATGATCTCAACATTGTACTAGCTATTTTATCTAAAGTAAATTATTTAACAGACCTTCAGCATTGTTTGTGCTGCATTATGCAAATATGCAGCCCCTGAACACTTACTAGGTGATTTATTGTCCTAATTATTAACACTTAAACAATAAACACATAAACATAACTGGCCTGCAATGTTATTCAGTTAGCCACCCCACCCCTAGCTAGCGCTCAATATGGTTCCACCTAATTTGATAAATTATTCATTATGATGTTCCATATACCAAATCAAGGCTGCAAAGATGTTGGTCCAAAAGGAAATTTCCACAAGACATGAGGATAAAAATAAACTTATAATAACCCTTACCACTCTTTTAAATCTGTCTAACTCAGCACCATAATGAAATACTACAATAAATATTAAAAAAACTAAATGTTTATATATACATATATATATATATATATATATATCACATATTTATAATTGTCGAACTACGAGACGTCATCACGCTTTGCATGGTGCGTATGGCTTAGGCGATGATCGTGGAAGGTGCTCATTGCCTGCGAGCCTAGCAAAGCGAGGCGAGCCGTTAAATCTGAGTACTTAGGCGATGAGACAAACTACTCATTGCCTGCGTTCCTCACAAAGCGAGCAGTGGAGGCAATGAAACACGCAGGACTTCGCCTCAAAACAATTAGGAAACATGAGATCGCCTTAGGCTGCAAGCACTTGACAAGCGCGGGTCTTCGAAAAAAAAAAATTACATTACGCATTACTTGGTCATAGAAAAAACAAAATACCAGATAGGAAAAATATGAAGCTAACGGCAGAACCGCGCAAAGCAAAAAACACGAAACACATAAAAAAAATAAAAAAACATCCCACAAATCACGGCTAAACAGCCAGGACCTCTGGGCGTGAGTTGGAATGAGAATTTAAGTCGATTTTGCTGAGTTTAGCCACTCGAAATTTGGAGAGAAAAAAGTGAGAAAAAAAATGGTGGCCCAAAAAAATGAAAACGAGGCTACACGACTCTGGACCGCGCAAAACACTGCCAACCGCGTAACACTTTCACACAGGAACATGAGGCAATGAAACACGCGGGACTTAGCCCACAAACACTTAGGAAACGCAGGATCGCCTTAGGCTGCAAGCACTTGACAAACACGGGACTTAGAAAAAAAATTACGAGGCGCGGGACTTGGACTTATTTCGTATTTTTCCCATCTCATATTTTTAACGGCAGAACCGCGCAAAGCAAAAAACACGAAACACAAAAAATAAATAAATAAAAAAACTTCACACACCGCACAGGGGAACAGCCAGGACGTCAAAATGAAAACAAGGCTACAGGACTCTGGACAGCGCAAAACACAGCCAACCTCGTATTACTTTCACTCAGGAATGTACAGGATACAAAATGCACTATTACAAAGGACGGCAAATGCTCGCGAACCGCGTAGCACAAAGACAAACAACTCTATTTTACAATCCTAACTTGCCACTAACAACAGTTTTCCCTCGTGAACGTAGCGTATTCCTAATGCACAGTTGGGACATTCATAAAACGATCTCCTCAGGCAAGCAACAGTCCAACTGGACATTATATGCTGCAGGACAATAAAAATAGATTGTTACCTCTTCAGGCTATTGATTTTTACATATATTAATTAACAAAAGGTCAACTATATTAATTTATTCTTCAATGAATTCATTAATTAGTGTTTAAAAAAAATATAGAGAGGAGCCAAAGGACACGCGAGGAGAGGCTCGCAATGAGCACCGAAGGTTCTTCGAGTATAAAAAGCTTAACATTGTGTGCCCAACAGCATTACCATGGCTTCAAATGTTATTGACCATCATTTTTTGATAGGCAAGTCGCTAGTATATATATATATATATATATATATATATATATATATATATATATATAGCAGACTGGAATTCTTTAAAGTCAGCCTTGGGATTTTATGAGGAAATTATGGGAGGTGGCGACAACTCAGTCATCATTGTCTTCCAAGTGATACACCCAATAATACAATAGCTTAATTGATCTCCTCTTTAAAGGGGATTCTGAGAGTTGTAGTCTTGCTCTTACTCAAGTCTCTTACTCCAGTCTTACAGCATGGAGAACCAGAAGCCCCACAGTGGTTCTGGAAAAATCCCCCTATAGCCTCTTAAACACTAAGAGATAATATTTTATAGTATATGTGTTTATAAATATTCATATAATCAACTGATCAATGAAGTTTGGGTGAAATAATGCTGCTTTTACAACACTGCTATAATAACTACCACAGCCTGGGAGTCTCAAAACTCTGTGTGAGAAAGTCCCTGTACCGTTCTTCCATCCTTTAACATATTGTGCTAATAAATGCTATTTAGTATCTCTGTGTACCCTTAGTAGGAAAGTTCCCAGGTAAATTAACAATTAAATAAGCATTTGTTCATTATTCATCACTGCACATAATTATTCCGCAATCAAGCTAATCTCCTGTATATGAAAATGTTTAACTATTTTTGTCAATCCCAATCCGCTTCATGCTGTCATTTTTGTCACACCCAATATTTTTCACATCTCTTGAATTCACTTTATTGTCAAATGCTAAATCTATGGGCCAGATAGGTTTACAGATTATTTGCATGTAAATGGCATTCTTGCTTCTATAATATTTTAATCTGTGCAATAAAATACTTGAGCTCTTAGTACAGCTGTAATTTGCTTGACAGTTACAGGCGGATTTGGGATTCAAGGATTTGCAGCGGCAGAGAGGACGTAGAAGCTTTGGATGGTTTCCATACCAACGGTTTGCTGGAGCGACAATCATTTATGAACTAAAATCCCATAAGTGGCAAGGCTGTCTGTCATAAGGAGGTTTTCTTTCTTTCTCTGATATGTGCCCCTGGCATAAATTCATATTTTGCTTTTTTTAGACTTTTTTTTCTCTTAAAACTAATAGTGTGAGGTTCAAACAGTTCTTTTTGTAAGTAAAAAAAAACCTAAGCACATTAATATATGTTGTATTTCGAAGACCCACAATGATGTATTGAAGTTATTAAGAAAATAGTACTAGCAATTTTTGTAGTATTTCAAATTATTTTGTCCTATGATTTACTTTATTTTTGTTGAGAAAAAGTTGTCTAATATTATTATTTATTATTTATTATTATCGTTTATTTGTAACACGCCAACATATTCCGTAGCGCTATACATAAGTTTAGTTACAGGCAATGACAAGTTCAAGATTCACACATTGCAAAGAGTGGATGGCCCTGTCTTTGAGCTTGGAATCCGGTGTCCATAGCGCTTTCCCTAAAGCACCACGCAGGATTGAAACTCGCAGACTTACAATCTAAAGGTTGAAGTTTGTATGTGGTACAGTAGGGAGAGAGTAGTGCTGAGCATGTTAGGGAGGAAGGTTATAGGCTTCTTTAAAGAGGTGCGTTTTTATTGATGTTTTGAAGGATTTAGGCAGGAGGATAGTCTGGTGAAGCGAGGCAAGGAGTTCCAGAGAATAGGGGCAGAGCGAGAAAAGTCTTTGAGGCGGGAGTGAGAGGAGGTGTGGGGGAGTATTTGGAGATGAGAGCAGAGATGTATGGGGGTGTGCTGTTGTTGAGGGATAATATAATTTGCTAATGATAAATGTATTATATTATTAAAAGTCCACCAAATTTAAATATTTCTGTAAATTTATGGACACCATAAAAATACAAATACATATGTTTCTCTACATAATCTCTTGAACAAGCCATACGGTATTAAAACGACTGACCCTGAATGTGATGTGCACATTCTCATGTAAGTGCCTCATTGCAGCAGCACTTGCAAGCACTATGTAGACTTCATAGCTTCAACCACAGTACACAAAAAGAGAAAATATAGACATGCTTGGGGCAAAGAGGGAAATAATTATCAATGGTGGCCATGGAAGGAGAAAATAGCCTCATTGTATGTCAATTTAATGTAATTTATCTACACTATAGGCCACTTATTTTTCATACAAAAAACATGAGTTTTCATATATGACATACAGCAGTAAATATAAATTAAAGCAAATACTATATATCTATGAGTTGCACTAAATAAGCCACGCTCGGGGTTACTGAAGGAGGATCTGGAATGGGCCCAGTGCTGCCGAGTTTGCCTGGGACCCCTCAGCACACCATTTATCTTTCTTCCTCCTCCCCATCTTCCTCTTCCCCATCGTCCTCCTCCCTCCTTCCTCCTTCCCCCTTCCCCCTCTCACCTCGTCTTATCTTATTGAGGGGGGAGATGGATGAGGGGGGAGGATGATGCGGAGGGAGGAAGAGGAGGGGGGAAAGGAGGAGGATGAGGGGGGATGAGGATGAGGGGGGAAAGGAGGAGGATAAGGGGGAGGAGGATGAGGGTGGAGAAGAATGAGGGGGGGAGCATGAGGAGGAGGATGAGGGGGAAAGGAGGAGAATGAGGGGGGAGGATGAGGAGGGAGGAGGATAAGGGGGGAAGGTGGGGCGCATAAGGGAGGAGAGGGGGGAATGGAGGGGGTGGATAAGGGGGAAGAGGGGGGAAATGTAGTATGAGGAGGATAAGGGGGGAAGGGGGTCACATAAAGGAGGAGAGGGGGGAAATGGAGGGGGCAGATAAGGGGGGAGAGGGGGGAAATGAAGGATGAGGATAAGGGGGGAAAGGGGGATGGATAAGGGAGGAGAGGGGGGAAATGGAGGAGGAGGATAAGGGGAAAGGGAGGAGGAGAGGGGGAAGGGGTAATGGTGTCTAAAGGCGGTATGATTATGTCAGTATTTTAAAATGTACCGCTTTAACATTCTAAATACTGACATAATCATACCGCCAGGAAGGTTAAAACTGTTTAGTTTACCACTTGATAACACATCTACAGAGTTAAAAGGGATATGCCTGTATTTATATACAGGTATACCCTGCTTAACTCTACCCCTTTTATCGCTGTTTCACTATAACGCTATTTTGACCTATAATTCCCTGTTTAACGCACTGCCTCCCTATAATACTATTTTTGCTGCCAAACCACTTCTAATGCTCTGCTTCTCAAAAAAAATAAAAAAACAGAATCCAGGATGCGCCAGAAGCTTCAACATTTAAAGTTTATATTTCTGCTAATGTTCAGTTTGTGTTAGTGTTATGTTTGCTGTTTGTTTGAAGTTCATATAAAACAAAAGAAGTTTAAATTGCAATTGTGTATTTGTTTTCATGAGTTCCCCTATCCCTATCTTCCCCATGTTAAACTGCCCAGTTTAGAGCTGTTTCGCGTAACACTCCTATAGCCTGGAACCTATCTACAGAGTTAAATGAGGTATAGCTGTATTACCTTTATTTGTAATGTGCCAACATATTCTGTTGAGCTATACAGTGATTAACTACATGGCAAAAACAAAATTAACACATTACAAGGAATGGATGGCAATGTTTTAGAGCTTAAAATCAAATGTACATTGTTTCCAAAGCACCGACACATGGTTTAAAACTCGCAAACTTGCATTATTATATGGTGGAAACTATATAGCTAAATAGAGCCATCCAATTGTTTGATATATCCAACTAGACAAAAGTCTTTACATACTTTTGATCATAAAGTAATATATTCCAAAACCTAAAATATATATAAAAAATTGCTACAATAGAACTACATCATTTTATCTGAGCTTTGTTTCCCCAGCACCAGACTAGCCCCTTGGTTGCTAGTATCTAGTACCCTGGAACGTCTAACGCTTCATACATAGCTTAGTGACATACAGTTAAGATTTTGTATATTGTATATAGAGGAAATCAAATACTTGTGAGAGTAAGAAATTGAACATATATGAACTGGTACAATATACTGTATAAACAAATTACAAAATGCTGTCTTGCAATATACTATGGTTTAACATAAACAAACAAATATAAGGCAAGTAGTTACCAGCCATATTGCATATTCCCCCACCTGCCCTGTTCTCAGCCTCCATATGTCACTCTTTAGGATTTGTAGGAGTACTATTTGGGTACTTATGTTTGTGTACAGGTTGCTAGTCAAGCTTAAAATTAGCATATGCCCGCCCAGGTTGTATGCTGGAAGCAGATGTCTATTTTACTTCATGTATTTTTTGGGAGAGTATCAATAAACAGTCCCCTGGGTTACAAAAAAACTGTTCACATATGTTTTCTTTGTTGTTAAATGTTAGCGTCCATTCATACATGTTGTTTGACGGGGGGATGCGGTGTAGGACCAGATTATGAGATGCCAAGAAGTACTTTCAATGCTTATAAATAAAAGTTAATATATGATTCCAATATTGTGTAACTAGAGTGCAAGACCATAGCAGTTATGGGACTAATATATCGATTATGTGATTCAAGAAAGTATAATGCCAATTAATTTTAAGCCATCTCTAGAGACAGAGTTTTGTCCAACCTGCTCGCCCCCCTTCATTTTTTCACAAATCTATTATTGGCAATTTTATTTTATACAGTATAGATGTTGAGACTGGTATCCCCAGTGTTTGTTTAAAAAAATCATGCAAAGGACTATTGGAAAATTGAGGGGTCAAGTACATCGATATGATATTTAGATAATGGTAAAAATGGAGGAATAAAAATGGTGTTGTCTCTGGATTCTGTTGTTATCTATCAATTATGGACACTTATAGCCTTATTAAATCGTAGAATCTATACAATCAATGATTTCTATAATTGCGGGTCCACAGGGGTTGTCTATGTCCTAGAGTGT
The DNA here is from genome assembly GCA_027410445.1 of Discoglossus pictus. NCBI lineage: Eukaryota > Metazoa > Chordata > Amphibia > Anura > Alytidae > Discoglossus > Discoglossus pictus. Next base: position 118,505,378 of record CM050165.1, on the reverse strand, counting down.
GTATGCCATAAACTTTATGTAGGAAAAACAATCCACCAGTTCAGAAGACGCATTTTAGAACTCGTGAATTTAATCAAAAACCAGATTAGACACTCCATTTGTCTGATATATTAAAATGTACCATGGCAACAATGCTGATGTAATAACATTTTGTGTAATTGACCAAGTCACATTGGGTCCAAGAAAAGGCAATTTAGACCAATTATTGCTCTAGAAGGTATCCAAATGAATTTAACAATTAAAAACGGGCCCAAAGGGACTCAATGAGGGTTTTTATTTTACTCCATTTACATGAATTATTTTGCACAGTTTTCTTTTTTATTTCAACTAAACATGATATATTAATTTAACTCTATGATTAGTGTGTATTATTTACACATTCTACAATTCTGTTTTAATATAGCCGTTGCCGTGGTGAAACAATCATATTGAACTGCCAGGTCCAATTTAATTGTGATTTAGAGCATTTGGCCACTCACTAGCATTTGTATATGGGTCCTGTAGCCCAATCACATGATACGATTCAGATATGCTAGTTAAGTTATTGTGGGTTGCTCTGATTTTTTCCATTATGGATTGTCAGCTTATAAGTGTATTTATGTTTTTAGCTGCTTGAATGTTGTTGTTGATTTTAATCTACTACTATTAACCTTATCCACATCACACACTTGAGATAACATAGTGGCTTTTACTGCAATAGGGAACTTGAGCTAGATTGGGGGGCACACCATAGCCTTCAGAAGAGGCATAGGCTCCTATTAATAAGCATACACTTACCTTATTTTGACTATCAAACCACTTTTAATGCGCCAGGTTTCCTTTTTATTTTGGATATAAAAAAAAGGTTAGTTTTGTTGTAGTACAATATATTTTACAAATACTTCTCTAGAAGCTTAATCATTTTGGTAATAATTTACCATACAGCTCTTCAAAAAAGGATATAAAGATGTTCCTAATATCGTATTGATCAGTTATGGTTTCCCCCTCATTGTTTAAAATAGACAATCTGGAATTATGAGGTTGCATTTGTTTTATAGTATGAGCTAAAAGCTTGCCTTGTTTGTTAGTATGTTTGTAGTAGTGGTTAGATCTGTAATGGATTTACATGGCAGCTGTTTGTAATTGAGATTCATAAGCTAGTTTAGCTTTATGATACTTTTGTCTTTGAGCAGCAATTGGTGCCACATTGAAGTGTAAGCTTTTGACAAGTTTCTATTAAGGCTGATAACTTAGATCTTGTCAATTTTTTTTGTGTGCAGTATAAAATAAAAATTGGTTTATAATGATTCCATGCCTCTTGTAGACTACTGGAGAAATGTGCTAGGAGAAAAATAAAAAGAAGAGCACATAGAGTGGAATATATTAAAGTATAAAAACTAAATTTTAATAGACACTTTAAATTAACTTATACTTACAAATTGGATTCTTGTATCACTTGCTACATGTAACCCTTAAAGATATATGGAAGTTTTGGGGGGTTTGAGGTCTTCTTATTAGCCTTGGAAGGCATTTATCTGCTGTAAAAACACTATTATGCGTTATCCAAACATGAGTATTTGCTCCCCTAATGTACATTTAACATTGTATGTTTTCTGCCATTCACTTATTTCATGTACATTGTATCTAGATTTATTTAAACCCAGGTTTTCTTTTGTTAAACATGTTCCTATAAATCTTAAGTATTTCCTCTCATTTCCACTGTCAGCTCCTTCAACAGAGACTTTTAATCCTCAAATATGAATTTTCTATCTATTTCTGTTTCAATATTAGGTCATCATTTAATTACTACATGTTATTAACATTGTGAAACCGTTTCTTCTATCATAGTAATCATTTACAACCATTTATATCAATTTCAGACCTTCATTAAATCTACATATTATGAATAGCAATGCCAATTTCATCAATTATTTTGCATTGAACTACATCCTTTATGTTATACATTATTAGTTATCTAATTCATATTCATTTACCAACATATCATTATATATGTAACACAGTAAGCCAATGTATACAACTTTCAGCCTTTCCCTTCAGTGTTAAGGTATCATTACCCATTACATTTATCAACTTTTACCATTCACTTGGCAACCATTTTTCTCATCTTTCTTTTGCCTAATCTGAGTCCTAATAGTATTATACATTCAACTACATACACACTCAGTCGTACCTTCACCCCATTTATCCTTACTTTGTCTTATCCCATATTCATGTACACACTCCACAACATACACAATATTAACCTTGCACCACCTCCTCCCACAGCTTATCTGAAGTGCTCCTTTTAACCTTCGCTATCCTCTGACAGCTCTGTAAAATGCTTATTACTTGCAGTTTAATTTTCCTTTCTGATTATGGTCTACTATGCCCCATCATTGCTCATATTTCATTGTGGTCTCCTTACTGCATATTACCTCCATACTTCCCATGTGGGTAAAATATTTCAAGTACATTTCCCTTGCTGATATTAGCACATGCTTAATGTTTTGCTCAATTACTGCGTTCAGTCCCTAATTTTCTATTTACGCCTACTATCTCCATATACTCATGCTAGTCTTCCTGCATACTGTAAATCACCCCTGTGGCCCCCTTTGCTGCCTTTCATGATCTCACACACAATCCCACCACTGTATGTTGGCTTTAGTGCTCAACCTTGCTAATTTCCCCCTAGCACACCTTTGTTAACACAGCACTCTACACAACTGCTTTATAATTAAGAACACACTATTCTAGTACAATCACCTGTCCTCTTCCTTTCCTTGCGTATAATGTTTTCCAGTCTGTGGGTGGTAGACAGAGGTTTTCAGACATTTAATCTGCAGTAGATTACATATGTTTTTCCTTAACTTTGGTACAAAGGCTGTTCCTTTGGTTAGGATTTCCTTTGGTATTCCCACACTTGAATAAACTTTTATGAGTTCTTTAGCAATGGTCTTTGAAGTTGCTTTGCACAGTGGTATAGCTTCTGGATATCTTGTGACATAGTCTAGTATATCTAGTATAAACTGGGCCCTCCATTCTTTTTTTCTTCATTGTGTTGACTTTAACTTAACTCTGTATAGTGCTACAGAATATATTGCCGCGTTACAAATAAAATAAATAATTTCACTAGGCTTTATGATTTTGCATGAAAAGCGAGTCACTGCACTTCCTAAAACAATTGATGCTCTTGCTGTGAGTGAATGCCAGAGTCTCACATAAACGAACACTTAATTTAGGATTTTTTCTGTGAAAAAGGCACCTATTTCAAAAATTCTAAAAGTTTTTCAACATGTCTTTAGCAGAAATTTACAGTTGTGTGCTCCAGGTTGTGTTGCATTAACGGGCCCTTTAACTGTTACAGTTTGGGTATCTTAGTGGAACTGTTCTGCCACTCCTATTAAATTATTCAGGTTGCAGATGAACTGGTACATTCCCATGTTACATTGCATTGGTTCTTCCCTGTTTGGACAATGGGCCCGAGTTCTCCACAATAGAAGCTCTTGACTTTGCTTACTGGGTTCTATCTGTGCTTTTAGATTTTCAACAACCAGTCTTTCTGGAATACATTCTTGCAGATATCTTGCAGGTTCTGGATTCACATTTCCTTATCTGAATCCATTATTAATTTGAGCCTTCAGGGTTTTAAACCATCTTTGAGTTCTGCTGCACACTTGGCAATGTGAGAGTTAATTCATAGTCAGGTATATCTCTGTCAAAATGTGAAGAGATCAGAGCTATGGACATCCAGTGGGTCAAACAGAAACATCTACGGTCTGTCAGAGGGAATTGGAGTAAATTTCAGTCTTATCCGATTATCTTAACAAAGGCTCTATGTACCTCTCAACCCCTCTCTCCAATGATAGCTGAAACAAACACCTTAATGATTCAGCTGTGAGAAAGTGATAACAAACAGAAAATGGATTCCTGTAAATGGAGGGGTCATGTGCAAACAAATAAAATAATTTGGTCCACATCCAGGTGTCAATTCTACTAAGTTGCCAACTGTTACCCCCAAGCTCTGTTCCACTTTGTATCCAGGAACCACCACCCTCCCCCTCAGACCATTTTTTCCCAACTATCTTCATTTAGTTTAAAACTTAAATTCCCCCTTGGCAATGTCCATTGCAACTCCTCCTGCAAACTGAGTCCAACAGCTCCTCCTTCAAACAGTCACGAGTAGTGCTGCATAAGTAATTGTGACTTGGATTCTGAAGGAGGCCATGGCCCCTTAACCTCCTGTTGCACTCCACCTGTACCCCCTCAGGGCTCCTAAAAAAAAGACACAACAGAAAAAATAATTTTACACCTACACTACAGAAAAAAAAATACAGGTTACATGAACCCAATGCTTGCCCTGCACCCACATGTCATATGGCCTTCCCACTCATGTGACCCTAGTCCAACCTTCCCCCCATGTGCAGAACCTCCCCAATGGCAGCTCTCACCCGACTCACTCTTTTTTAATGTTTAAAATATATTTGTTTAAAGGTGAGGCAGACATATTTGTCCTACAGTAGCACTTTCAATTTTTGGCATTTATTAAATTAGTGTCTTCAAGGATCACTGTAATGCCCTAACAAAATAATTAATTTGTTTTAAACATTGATCGTTAATAAAATTCATATTGTATGATTTAAAAGCTCATATTAAAAACTGAACTTGCCTTCAAAGATTATAGTGCCGCAGGTTTAGTTGACGTTTGCGGTCAGACCATCTATGCAGTGGGACAATAGGGATAATTGCAGTTGGTTAAAGATAGTGACCCCGTTACGCCCATCATCAGGAGTGGTGTCGAAGCCAGCAGTGGTGAGTAGTAGCACAAAGGGATTCTGTTTTGCTTTTAATGACGGTTCATGTACTTGGGGTCCTTCATTCAGATTTAGACATGAGTGTTTTGATTGCGGTAGTGGTCATCCTCTTTATCGCTGCTTTAGGAAGTCAAAAAGTTAGAAATCAGGACAGGCTATTTCAAAAGGGGAAGAGTCCGGTGCGGCTAGAAAGGATGGAGGCATGGCTAAGGTTATACGCATATAGGCTATCTAGTGCAGAGGATGCCAGGTTAATTAGGGAAGGTTTTGCAGTTGGCTTCTCAATCCCATCATTGGCTGCATCTTCGCAGGGGCGACCACCGAATTTGCGGTCCGCCAGGGATAACCCATTGCTAGTGTGGATTAAGTTAAAGAGCGAAGTGGACAAGGGTAGGATGGCCAGCCCGTTCGATACTATCCCGATAGCGAATTTGAGGATTTCACCTTTGGGTTTGTTTCCGAAGAAAGAGCCAAATTCATTTAGGCTCATCCATCATTAGTCTTACTCACGGGGCTTATCAGTAAATGATGGGGATTGAGAAGGAATTGTCATCTGTGACTTGTGCGATGGTAAAATAATTAGTAAAGTTAATTAGGTGGCCTGGGAAAGGAGCATGGTTAGCAAAAGTTGATATAAAATCGGCTTTTCGCTTATTACCGGTTCATCCAGATTCATGTCATCCATTAGAGTATTACATTTTGGGTAAATATTTTGTAGATCTGGGTTTGCCCATGGGTTGTAGTATCTCTTGTTCTTACTTTGAGAAGTTCAGTTCTTTTTTCCATTGGGTGGTGGGAGTTAGAACAGGTTTTTTATTCAGTAGTTCATTATTTAGATGATTTTTTGTTTGTGGGAGCAGCAGATCCGTAGAGTGTCAGATTTTAATGCAAGCTTTTTTGGATATAGCCGCAGATTTTGGCATCCCACTGGCAGAAGATAAGACTGAGGGTTTGTGTCATGAGTTGAGATTTTAAGGGATCCAACTAGATACAGTTAAAATGGAGTGAAGACTGCCGTTGGAGAAGGTGGTTGATTTAAAAAACACAGTTGTTGGGGTGATGGCTGCTAAAAAAAGTAACACTAAGGTCTATGCAGTCATTGTTAGGGAAGCTTAATTTTGCCTGTCGGATTATTCCAATGAATATGATATTTTCTAGGAGGCTAGCCTAAGCTACAGCAGATATGCGTCAGCCGCATCATCACATAAGGATTACGGCGGAGCACAAGGCAGACTTGCGGATATGGTTTGTGTTTTTAGAGCACTTTAATGGTTGTACTATGATTTTGAAGGAGCCAACCTTTAATGAGGTTCTGGAACTATACACTGATGCAGCAGGTGCATGGGGTTTTGGGGCTTACTTTAAAGGGAATTGGTGTGCGCAGGCATGGCCGGCTAGATGGAAAGAAAATGGGTGAACTAGGAATTTAACATTGTTGGAGCTGTTCCATATTGTAGTGGCACTAGTTTTATGGGGGGAATGTTTGAGGAACCATCATGTGGTTTTTCACTGCGATAACATGAGTGTTGTACTGGCCATCAACTCTACTACTGCCTCTTCACCTCCAGTAGTTAGGTTATTGAGGCAATTGGTATTGAAGTGTTTGCAGTTTAACATTTTGGTTAGAGCTTCTCACATAGCAGGAGTTAAAAATGTGATAGCGAATGCCCTATCAAGATTCGATTGGGAAAAGTTTTGGAGGGAGGGGCCTTTGGCTAATGTGGAGCCCACACCATTCGGGCTGGAATTATGGGATCTAGCATTGTAAGTTAAAGTGTAGGGACACTGGATAAGGTGTATTGCCTGGGTGTCATGTGAATTTTGCACTGCGAATATGTATAATAAAATGTTGGTGGTTACTTATACTTGTGTTTTTCTTTGCAGGGTGTCTGTTACACTTGTGGATTGTGGGGAATACCTTCATTTACTGGTCTAGACGGGGAGCATCAACTACAGAACGGGGCCGCCAGTTGGGTTTCCCAGAGGGAGCAGTACTAGTAAAATGATTTGGTGCTCGATTGATGAAGTGGGAGCAGGTGTTGGTGACAGTAGTTAGTTTGGCCAGATCTTCCCCACCACATGAGATTTTACTAATTCATGCAGGGGAAACGATTTAGGCTACAAGTCCATGAAGGACTTGATTGGTAAAATGAAGAGGGATATCTTAAGATTCAGGGAGTTGTTCCCCGGGCTGTTCATTATTTTGTTCCAGATAACGCCTAGATATAAATGGAGGGTGGCCCGCGATCCAAAAAGTTAAACAAAGCCAGACTTAGTAACAATAAAATCATGTCTTCCTTTCACAGGAGGTTGGTTTTCTCTATTAGGCATAGGGACTTAGAGGCCCCAGAAGCTCACAAGTTCTTTTTGGGCGATGGTGTACATCTTAATGAGGTGGGCCTGTCACTATTTAATTATACGTTAAAGGGGGGGATGTCCAGGCCATGGTTAGTTTTGGCGGTGCTGAGCCCGGAGGGCTTGCAGGTGGCAGGGGTGCGGCATCACCTTAGGTCGGTGCTCATTAGCTGTTAAGGCATCTGGTTGGGGCGATGTCAGAGGTTGCTTGGGCATGGGGTTCCATGGGACCTCTGACTGGGATGGGCTCCGTGCTGGGGGAGGTGTGCAGCACCCATGGATATTTGGTTACATCTTTATGTTAAAATAAAGCTGTGGCCTGTTTATACCATGCTTATATTGGGGTTAATGGGTTAGGTAGCCCAAGTACAGAACATGTCACACATGAAGGAAGCCCCAGTAAACTGCCTAGTGACAAAGGGCTGTTGACCTGGCTGTGTAGTGATTGGTCAGTTTAAACTGGAGGTGTGGTTTAGAAAGGTATATAGGGGGTAGCAGGAACTGTCAACATTTTGGGGAGAAAAGAGCATACCACCCACCCTCCCCAATTATTTATTGTTTGGTTTGTTTATTGATGTATTTATTTATGCTATGTTTTTATGTTGTCACAGCTTGGCGGGGGTGCGGTATCACCTTAGGTCGGAGCTCATTAGCTGGTAAGGTATCCGGTTGGGGCGATGCCAGAGGTTGCTTGGGCACGGGGTTCCATGGGACCTCTGGTTGGGATCCAGCTACCCATGGTTATTTGGTTACATGCTTATGTCACACATGCACAGGTCAAGTATTAGATGGAAAATTAAGCCATGTTTGAAAGCAGCAGCTGCTTGATTTGATAGTTGAAAATAAGTTTAATATTCAATATTGCTTATTTTAATAACTAAATATAAATTGTATTCAATTAGCAAACCTAATTAAGCACTGTGTCTGTTGTTAATGCAAAACATTATTCCTTTAACTGTTTGTTATTATAATGAAAGCATCTGTGGTTTTATGTTCATTTATTTCATACTTGGTAAGACCAATTAATTGTACATTAACTATATATATATATTTTAGTAAGACCTATTTATTGTACATAACTATACCTATATGCTAATTTTGAATTATTTATATCCTTACCTTTTAATAGAGAGATGAATATGTGCTATCTTCTTTAAGTCCCAATTACCTCTTGTGTTTCATTATGTTTTTATTGGTTAGATAATGATGGGTTTAAGTGCTAAAATGGTGTTGTGTTATTGAAAGTGATAGTATATTAATGATTGTTTTGTAGGAGGCTTTACTGATAGCATAAAGGAGAGAGGCATTGCAGAGTCCATCTCGGGGTCAGGTTACCATGGCGATTGTAGGCAAGACAATCTAAAAAACAAAGAACAAAGAGTTCAGTAAAAAAAACAAAATGACTTGCATTTTACAAAAGTCATGTATTTAATGGGCCACAGCAGAGGTTCTAGTTATTGTAGAACAGTAGTGTTCCAGTAAAAATATGAACATTTACAACTGGAAGTTAGCAAAAACATAATTTAGCAATCGAAAAAAACTATTTAGAATTTGCTAAATTTTAGCTGTCACTCAGCTCAAGACATTCTCTTACCAGGCCTGCCTTTTTATTAGAACCTAATTACCGCTAAATTAATCAATTACTCCCTTGATGATCAGTAGTCAGTCTCTTTTTGCATATATCTTCTGAGATGTCAATCTATGAAAAGCCAGACTGTATTACCACAACCTAACTCACCACGTCCTGACCCACCATGGCCCCCCTGGGCCCTGCCTGAGCTCCCCCAGCCCCCTTGGCCGCACCCTATTTAAAAGAGAGCATTTTTACTGAAGCTACAAGAGTTGGCAGTGTGGAGCAGTTCAGCATGAAGGGGATGTGTATCAGTAAAGAAGGTAAGGGAGCGAGGGGCTCCAAAGAGACAGCAAAGTGGATGATGGGTTCTGTGAGCAACGATCAAAGGAGATAGTGCTATGTGAGATGTATGCTGATAGGGGATAACTGGGCCAACTGTTTTCATTGCACCAGGGCCCTTCATTCTCTAGATCTGCCACTGGCTTTAACCAATATGCATCAATAACTAGCCACTACAGTTTCATTATAATCAGCCACATACACAGATTTTTCTACTTCAATAGTTTTTATTATTCAGGATAACCACAAATCAAATAACAATAAGTCATTTCAAACAACAGTGTTAATGTAGAAGAGCAAAAGTTAAAACATCTTGACAAAATAGCATTACCATTTTACAGTCTTTAATGTAAATATAAATAATAACAAAATATTAGCTAAGAGCGTTATATATTCTAATTATCCTTCCATTTTCTTAATTTTTTTAGGCTTAATAGAAAAATTAAACAAATAACTAATAAAAAAATTGCTTGGGAAAATTCTAGATATTTATAAACATATAATTAGTTCACCCGGCTGCCTTCTCACAAGGTTAAATCCCAACCCCAAGGGGTAGTCCAGAGCCGCCATTTTGATACTGCTGAGCTAATGGATGAGTGATCATATTATACAAATAAACTATGTACATAAAAACATAATAAGTTGATATATTTATGACTTATTACCCTGCTAGGATGTATTACAAAATCAAAGGAGGAAAGCGGTAGCTTGACCCCCCTTGATTTCACCCTGAGTTGCACTACGGTAAATGTAAATATTTTGCAGACTCACTGTACCTCATAATCTAGACTGTCCAAGAGCAGACAGGTTCAGAACGTCTCCGTCTCCTGCTTCCCATCAGTCAGTACATCGAAGACGTCTTTGTTACAGCTTTGTGATTGTTATGCTTTCAGAAGAAGCTAGCCAGGGTTCCCAGATCTTAAGGAACAGCAGTGAAGTATCACTAAGCATATGTGTCAGCCTTTCATTGATCGGTATGTAATTCATTTTGTTTATTACGCTGCAGGGAAGGGAATATCCAATTTCTGGAAAAAATGTTTTTAGTCGCTAGCATAAAGAATTGGAGTAGTTTGTTTTGAGAGGAGCTTAATTTAGGATCATGGATATGTAAAGTAGATACCTCCATAGTGCTTTTTAGCGTGACGTTGAGTAGTTCTGAAGCTAAGCGAAGAGTCTTGGACCACAGTCCTTGAACAATAGGGCAATACCACCAGGAATGTAAAAAGTCGCCTCCAATCTATCACCCTCTAAAGCAAAGCTTTTTTCCAGACTTTGTAACTTTATGTATCCTTAATAAAGTGAAGTAAGTTATGTGTAAGATTTTAATTGAGGTCTCTAAGAGACTATATGTAATGCAGCCTCAGGATAGAGTAGAGTAGGCCTCTGTCCATTTTTCAGGCTCCCAGACATGACCCAGGTCCTTCTCCCACTTAAGAACATGGGAAGGCTTGTATCCTCTGTCTGGTGTGTTCAATATTCTGTAAAGTGACCCCAAAATTAATTTGGACAAGGGAAGTTTTAGGCAGACTACTGAAACCCAGGATGATCTAGGAGGGCCGTATTCCCTACTATTTGTAGTCACCCAATGTCTCAATTTAAAGTGATGAAAAGTTTATTTTGCTGGGATATTATTTTCACTCTGCATCTGGGCTGCAAATACCAGAGAGCCGTTCCTGAACCAGGAATTTAATCTGTCCATCTTAGAATCCATCCACCAGTGTTGTGAAGTATCAGATCATGTCAGATACACATTTTTATCTGAAAAGATTGAAGTGAGAGGTGAAAGAGAATGGACCAGCCATCTCCGAAGGTTTGCCCTCACCCAAATTTCATAGTAAGAGAAATTAGTGGGTTGGAGAAATTTGATGTTAGAGGGAGTAAGTGTGGAGACCGGATTATTGTGTCCCAAGAGTAGGGAAACATTTGTGTATTTTCTATGAATGTCCATATTGGTTAATGATTAATGGAATGAGCCAGCTGAATAAATGCCAATTGAGCTGCCTGATAGTAGTTCAGTTCTACATCTATACATAATATTTTTAGCTATTTTGGGAGGCTTATTCCTCCAAATAAAGCAAAAAAACATCTTTGAAATGTATTGAGTTCTATATTGTCAATCGGGATCAGCAAAGTTCTAAATAAGTAGAGCACCCTAGGAAGAATGCTCATTTTGACTGAGGTTATGTGGCCTGTCCATGAGATGTTAAATTTCGACCAGGCCTCCATATCTGTTGTTAGGGTTTTAATCAAGGGAGGGAAATTGGCCTTATACAATTTCGTAATTGTCCTAGTAATGTTAACTCCTAAGTATTTAATAGATGTTTTAGGCCAAATAAATCTGTAAGTGGTTTTTACGTTTTCTAATATACTGGGGTATAAGCCAATGTCTAGAGCTTCCGATTTGTAAAGATTGAGCCGTAAGCCCAATAAATTGCTATATTGTTTAATAGTGGACATTAGTGCTTCTATGGAGGTTACAGGATCTGATAACGTGCATAAAAGATCATCTGCAAACAGTGAACACTTAAAATGATTGTGGCAGACTTTGAGGCCTTTAATCTCTTTTTTGGAGCCGATGGCTTCGGCTAAGGGTTCAACTGCTAAGGCAAATAACAACGGAGAGAGAGGGCACCCCTGCCTCATACCTCTCATAATGGAGATGTTTTTTTGATGAGATCCAGGTAGCTTGAGATTAGCTAGGCGGGAGTGGTAAAGAGTTTTTAACAAGTTCAAAAAGCGACCTCCAAATCCAAACCTTGCTAGCAATGCATATAGAAAAGGCCACTCTACTGAGTCAAATGCCTTTTCTATATCCAGCACGAGGACACACAGAGGCGTCTTATTTTTACTGGCCAGATGTATAATGTTTAGTGATCTCCTGATGTTATCTCCAATTTGTCTGTGGGGGATAAATCCTGTTTGATCTTTATGGATCAAATCAAGAAGAATCCCTGAGATCCTTTTGGCTATAATTTTTATTAGAATTTTAACATCCCCATTCATCAATGATATCGGGCGTTAGTTTTTGGAGTTCCATGGGTCTCTGTCTGCTTTCGGAAATATCACCAAATCCGCCTGGTTAATTTCTGGTGGCATAGAATCTCCCCTCAGGATGGCGTTAAAAAGTTAACATATGTGTGGAGCTAAGATGTCAGCAAATTTCTTATAATATAAATTTGTGAACCCATCAGGTCTGGGTGATTTACCATTTTTGAGTTCTAAAATTGTAGCTTTAATCTTCTCTAACGAGATATCTTTGTTGAGGCTATTTAGGTTAGATTGTGAGATAGAGGGGAGATCTAAGGAGGTCAAGTATGATTGGAGGGATGAATATAGGGGTTTAATTTGCAAAGAGTATACCTGTTGGTAATAATAAAATAAAAAAATCCCCGAATTGCATTGGGGCTAATGGTGACAGTACCTGTTGGGGATCTAATTTGGGTAATTCTAGTTTGTGAGTATCTTGATTTAAGTTTTCTAGCCAATAGTGAGTCCGGCTTATTAGCTTTAGAGTAGAAGAGATGATTAGTTTGCCTAAGTGCCTTTTCCGTTTTCGTTGATAAGATACCATGTAGTTCAACTCTCACTTTTTCTATTTCATGCCGCATGGATTTTGAGGGTTGAGATAGATTTTGTTTCTCTAGAGACTTAAGCTGATTTGTAAGTTCTAATTCCTTTTGGCGAATCTTTTTCTTATGCCTAGAGGCTAGCTTAATAAGAGAGCCCCTAATATAGGCTGTATGAGCCACCCAGATCCGGCTCTCGCCTACATCCTGGGACACATTTAGATCAAAGTAGGTGTTTATCTGTAATTTGATTTGTAAAAGTAGAATTGGATAATAATGAATCATTCATTTTCCATGAACAAGGTAAGAGCAGATTGGGGCCTAGTTTTGAATTACCACAGATACAGATTGTTTTATTGTATAGCATTATTCCTATAAAATGCACTCTAAGGTTATAGAGACAATACACATTTTCTTTTGCATTTTTGAGATTGTGTATCAGGATTCTTTAAAAGAGCACTGTACAATGAAAAAAATGCATGTGATTAAAAGCTTAGTGCCTGACCAATAAGGCAGGGAAAAAAATAATGCCTCTGTTATACTTTTGTGTAAGTTGCATGTGAGAAGGGTGTTTACAATTGTGGAGAGTTGTGCATGCAAGTATCTATGCAAAAAGCCAGCTAAATAGTTAATTATTTATTGTCTCCTGCATATATAATTGGGTAGAGGCAGGTAAGCCAAATGCTAAAGAGTACAATTTTAATAAAATATAAAGGAATTGTTATGACATAATTTCTGAATCTGGCATTGTTTTGGGAAAATAAAGATGTATGAATACTCAAAAAAGTCAGCGCAATGTTTAAGCACAAGGTAGCTCTGTGGATTAAAATAAATACTAGTCCTCTACTTTCTCAGGCATCTGTCAGCCTTGTTTATAAGAAGTCAGTGTTTTTACTGTATGCTAGGGATATACACAAGGATTATATGGACACTGAAGTACAAAAATTGGGTTCATCCACTTAAAAGAACTGGTTTTAAGCATTAGATTGTTTTCTTTGCATGATACACAACTGCTGTAAGAGCTATGTGAAGATTCAAGGAAGGGGCACTATTCAGCTCCAGAACTTCCTGCCTTTGGCTACAGGAATCCCCCTCTTTCAGGCAATCTTCTTTAGAAGGAATGGACCTATCAGTGCCCAGCAGTCAGATCAGGATCATCTGCATCAGCTCAGGAGCCCAGGGTTACAGGTTCCACCTAATCATAAACTACTTCCAGGGGGCTTGAAAAGGCCAAGATGACCAATTCTAATATATATGTTAATCATCACAAACAGCTGCTGATAATGAAAAAAAACAATAAAACAAAAATGCATTTGTAATTTGTGTATGCAATTATTCTTTACTGTATAAAGCCATTTTTCATATGCTGATTCTTGCTGCAATTTTCTCTGGTGTGTTCATGTGAATGAGATTTCCATTAGTCCTTCCCAAAGCACAGATATACATTGTGCAGATAGAACCTTCCTATACATTTAAACTCTACTCCTGCCTCAGGAAGTAGATCAGCAGAAACTAAAACGGTACATTCAGCTACAATGTAATTGCATATAAAAGGAAAAAAAATAAACACGTTTCCTTTCCAATAAATGTTTCTCATATTGTTTAATATGTAAATATTTTCTTTTAATATATGGCAATGCATAATAAAACATATTATTGCTAGTTCTCCCTATGAATCAATCAAGTCCTGCAGTGTAGTTGCAATGACCATATTTGTTTGTATTATTATTTAGATTCTTTTATAGGGCACACCTAAAAATCCAAGTCTCAGAAAAAAGAGAATAAACTAAATAATAAAACTTAACTTTTAATGGTTGTTAAAATCCATATTAAAATATATAGACATAGGTAGCAGAGAGGTTACAAAAATATTGAATTGACAAATATGGTATCTCAAAATTGTAGATTCTGCCCCTATTAGGCAAACCATATAAAGTGCTAAGTGCCAATGTAATCACAGAAGAAAGTGACTAGTGTACCAAAAAAGTGCTAAATATATAAAGTGGCAAGTGCTATAATTCATATAGTGTATAACTATATGAAAGTGAAAACCGTAAATAAATACTGTATATGGAAACCTGCAGAGGTACAGAAGGTTCTATTATCCAGCTAAACTGTATGCTGATGATATGATGAGATACCAATGTTCTACCAAAGTAACGATATTATAAAACTATAGAGTAGAGGAATAGCTATCGAGTGATAAATGCCTCAATGCTGTATTGCTTGTCTAGTTAAATAATATCCCAAAAAATAGAAGCGTTGCAACCAGGATCCCTCTGTGTGTATTCTGCCTCCCTTCTACTAGTAAACTAGCTAGACTGCATAAATGTTAGATTCAGGGAAGGGACTTTAAGCTATGGGCCTGATATGAAAACGCTAGCTCTCTGCCTGGCACGCCGCGGTCTAGACGCAAACAAATGACGTCATTGACCCGCGACGGCGTTCCTACGTGGACCCCTTTTTTCGTACACTAGTCACTTTCTTCTGTGATTACATTGGCACTTATCACTTTATATGGTTTGCCTAATAGGGGCAGAATCTACAATTTTGAGATACCATATTTGTCAATTCAATATTTTTGTAACCTCTCTGCTACCTATGTCTATATATTTTAATATGGATTTTAACAACCATTAAAAGTTAAGTTTTATTATTTCGTTTATTCTCTTTTTTCTGAGACTTTTAGGTGTGCCCTATAAAAGGATCTTTTCTCTCTCTCCACACAATACGCCTTATTTTATCCTTAGGAGCACCATAATTAATACATTTATATTTGGTTCTTATGTAATATACCTGAGCCACCACTCTCCATTTTTTGTATTATTATTTACTTCAAAAATTTATTTTTTGTTTTGATCTTTCCTCTTACGAGTACGCCATGTCACGCTCAGGACTGTGAGGGTGTCTGAAGGCTGCCCCACAGCACCACCTAGTGTCAGGAATGCCTAACCATAACCATCCCTATCCTAACCCAAACCCTATGCCTAACCCTAACTTTGTGCCTAACCCTAACCCCTAAACCCTAACACCTTTCCCCTACAGAAATCCATTTTCAAACTGCATAAGCACATAAGCGTCATGTAATATCGCATTGTGAGCAGTAGGTGGTGCTGCACTACTCTGTGCCCTCTTCATAGGAAAGGACTAAGGGCCTCATTCTATTAGCGGCCGTAGGCGCTGCGGGACCGCAAGGACCAGGCTCAAGCTATTCTGCTATTCTATTCCCCTCCGGCTGGGGACTCCGGCAGGCTTGCGGCCGGCGCCTTGCTATCTCTTGCGGCCGCACGCGCCGGAGGAAAGCCTTTGATCTAAAACGACCGCAAGAGTTTCGGCCGCAAGAAAAGCCCAGTTGCTATTCTATTGCTCCGGGAACCCTGTCTGCAAGGCTAAAAGCGAGCCGCAGCTTACTTGCAGGAAAAAGGTCCCGCTAGCACCAATTAAGCACATAAAATAGCTCAAATAAAGCCATCCTGCACTTTGAGAAGACTATAAAGTGATTTTAGGTGTTAGAAAAAATAGCACAAATTTCCCCTATACTCAAATCCGTAAAATATATATTTTTTAATATATGTCAAATATACATGTAAAAAGTCCATAGGGCTTGGAGCACCTCAGATACGCCCACGCCGCAGCCGGAAAATAAACAGTTAATTTAAACTCGGATTTGGGCTGATGTGCAAGCTTGAGAGTGGGTTACTTTTAATCCTCATGTACCCCAATATGATCCCTAGCATTTACAGAGCTGTACAGTGCAGGCTTGAATTTATTTTTGACTTTGTAGATTTCTGAGCTTACGGCCGGTTCCAAGATATGCGGCCGGCCGTAAGGGGAGATCCTTGCGGGCCGTATAATTGAATTGCGAGTTAACAGAACCCCCGCAAGGAATCGCAGCCTTACGGCCGATAATAGAATGAGGCCCTAAGAGTTTTTTTTTTTTCCAGCTGTTGGAGTGAAATTATGAACATTTAAGATTTATGGTTTTTTTAGATGTTTTTTGGTCTTTAAGCTTCACAACATGCTTGACAGATAACCAGATTGCCAGCCAAGACAGCTATCTAGGTAAACTAGCTGGTTTATTTGACTAGTGAAACAGTGTTTTATAGCATCTAAATACTTTATATGACAATACAAATATAAATTGAATAATTAATATTTCCCTCTTTTGAAGGGACAGTGCCTCATTCCTGAGAACATCTCTCCTGCCCCTTTAGATGCCCAAATGGCCATCTTTTTAAGGAAAGTCACACATTTATGGACAAATCCCCCAATTTTCTGTGGTTTGTTCAGTTTTTTTTTCCAATTCTTGGACAAAGAAATCTACAGAATATATGTCTGCATGGAGCACTGCATAAATATTAAAGAACCACTGCAGTTCAATAAAAAAGGCACCTGTTTGTTATGTATGTACCAAAAAAACTATAAAAGCAACAGAGAACCATTACAAAAAATAATTGGATAACACTGAAATAGGCAAAATGCTTCTTCTCAATCACTTGCCCAGAAGCAGATCCCTTGCATCATTCACTGCAACAACTCTCCAGAAATGTAAATGCCTCTCTCGCAGACACAACTTCCACCAATGTATCATGGATCTCTCAAAGGTCCTAAAGAGGCATCAATTTTTTTTTCTAATTTAAGAAATCAATGCAGGACTCTAAAATTTGATGGTAAAACTACTTAAAGGGCCAATGTGCAATAAAAAATTAGAGGAAATCTATGTTTGCACCCTTTTCTACTGGGCCTATGTGGCCGAAGAAGTATGGTGTCACTGTATGGTGTCACTTTCTTATGCAGTTATCAAACAAAACCTCTGGACGTCTGTCTGTTTCCTCCTCCGCCACTGATGTTAGATTACTAGGGGAAACTGTAGCTAAAGGACTATTGCCATTTTGTAAAAACTTCACATGCTTTTGAAATAAAATAATGTTAGTAAGTATGCAAGGCAGGAACATAAAATCATTTTAGCTGACTGACTGTGTCATGGGAGATTCCACCTTCTACGGCTAGCCTGTCGGGGAGGGGTATCCTATGGGGCCTTACAATGGGTGTATTTAGTTTTTTGTGCTGCTCTAGATCATTCAAACGTGCATGTCTGCACACCCCATTTGCAGCTCCTTCTTTCCCCTTTCTATATTTCAAATTATAAGTTCATACATGTTTATGTACATATATGGCATGTCATAAAGTGTGAAGAACACTTACAAATAGAAAAATAACTGCATATATACATGTGCATACATAGCCGGATTACCCAATAGGCCAACTAGGCAGCCGCTTCCCTGTGAGGGGCGCCACTTCTTAAAAAAAATGGTTCCTGGCTTAAAAAAAGAATTGTTGGGGTTCATAGACTGGCTACTAGGGGGTAATCACTTAGAACAAGAGAGTTACAACAGGAAAGGAAACTTACACATACAGAAAAGACAAAAAATGGGTCAATGGAGGGGCTCCTCCACTTCAATGCCTAACGTCTCCAAAAAGCTAGATACGGCCCTGTGTGCATATACAAACATATGTCAATGTACTGCACTACATCTTCAGGCAGCCTGCTGCCCCATGAAACTGTACTGCCCTGGGCCTGGCAACCATGGGCCTAGGCAGAAACACACCCCTGGGCCTTACTGTGAGTGTGCTATTTGGAGAGGGCATTTTCATCACAAATGAATGCACTTCTTATCTGAATCGCCCGTTCCTCCCACTCTTCCCAAGTTTCAAATCCTTTTAGGAACAAAGACAAATATCTATCATTAAAGCAACATTTAATACAATGGTTAAACATTTTGCACATTATTAAGTTATTCAGAATATTATAGATATGACACTTCAACTGTCCTTTAAGCCATAAAGCAAATTCTGTTGCTTATAATTAACGGGAACATTTGAAACTTTGAACCTAGTGCAAATGTATCTGATTATACTGTTTAAAAAAATGGAATGCTATTCACCCATATGCACGTTTGTGGTGGCAATAAATAGTTCTGTTTAAGAACTGAATTCATATTTTAAAGAGGTTATTATAGCCAGAAGCATTAAGTCGAGCTATAAATCCGACTGACTCTAATAGCTTTTTAAAATTACATCTATTAGCAGGGAGCCAAACTGTTTCAGTTAAGAGCTCCAGAATTAGCCTACGTGGGTCATTTCAGTACACAATGCATTAGTTCAATTTGATAAAGTTTGTAATCAATAGGACCCAGGAGGCTTCCAATATTCCCAAACCTGGAGTGATCCACTTTTTGATTGCTATTTTTAATAGCTTTCATTTACTGTCAATTTCCCCAAGAATTCATAGTAAAACTGTGCCTTGATTATATAAATTCATGACCAATACTTGCTGACTACAAGATACACAGACTTAATATCACATATAATAGTTGTCAAACTGCGAGACGTCGTCACGCTTTGCGTGGTGCGTCCGAGTTAGGCGATGAGGGCCACAGCAAGGCGACCCGTTAACGCGTAGCACTTAGGCGACGTGCCGTTAACATGTAGCACTTAGCCGATGAGCGCCGAAGGGGTAGCGAGGCAAACCGTTAAGGCACTACAACGCATTAAAACTATCACCACAAACACGATGAGGCAATGAAACACCGGGTACTGCCACAAAACACTTCCTAAACGCGGGATCGCCTTTGCATACAAGCGGTTGACAAATGCAGGACTTAGGAAAAAAAAAAAATACGAGACGCAGGAAAGGAAAAGAAAAGGTACGAGACGCAAAAAAATATGAGATTAACGGACGAACTTCAAAAACCAAAAAACAATAAAAACACACTAAATACAACAACAAAAATTACAAAAACATCACAGACAGCACAGGGCAACAGCCAGAACATCTGGGAGTGAGGTGGAACGCGAATTTAAGCAGATTTAGCCGATTTTCGCCACTCTAAAATTGCCTAAGCGAGGAAAAAAATGGCCGTCGGAAAAAATGAAAACGAGGCTACACGGCCCTGGACCGCGCAAAACACTGCCAAACGCGTAAGACTTAACACATCAAACTACGAACTAGAAAATACACTATTACAAAAGCCAGAAAATGCTCACGAGCTGCTTAACACATTAATAGCATTACGAACTAGCAATAAAAAAGTGTTGAAATACTGTTTGTCACACAATGTGAGTGTACTGTGTGCCGCAACTATACAGTATAGATCCCTATAACACACTAATGAACGCATATAATAACACTATGAGTGCCATGAGGGTCATCCAGGACCCTCATGACACAAAGTGTAAGCACTACACCATTTTAACCCGGTCTCTTATGGGGGTAAATACAGACCCTCATAAGCCTCTATTTAACCCCATTAGTCCCATAAGGGTATTTAAAGACCCTCATGGGACAGTTAGAAGCCTAACATTACCCCGTAAGTGCTATGAGGGTTCTCCAGTACCCTCATGACACTAAGTACAAACACTAAACTGCACTAAACCCACCCCAATAAACCATTAAATCGAAACTAACACCCCTCTACACTAACCTATTAACACCTACACTACCTACCTAAACTGCCTACCCCCTAATCAACCCCCCACCCCTCTAATTACAAAAAAATAAATACCTAAGTCACAAAAAATAAAAAATCTACATTACATAAAATAAAAAAACCTAACTCACAAAAAATAAAAAATCTACATTACAGAAAAAAAAAAATTCTAAGTCACAAAAAAATAAAAAAGGAACATTACAGAAAAAAAAATACATTACAACCCCTCCCACTACAGAAAAAAAAATTACACCCCTGAAAAAAAAATACATATACAATACAAATAAAATAAGTTCTATGAGGGTTCTCCAGTACCCTCATGACACTAAGGGCCTCATTCTATTACCGGCCGCAGCCGCTGCGGGGCCGCAAGGACCGGCCGCAAGCTTTACGGCTATTCTATTCCCCTCCGGCCGGGGACTCCGGCAGGCTTGGGCCGGCGCCTTGCTATCTCTTGCAGCCGATCGCGCCGGAGGAAAGCCTTTGATCTAAAACGGCCGCAAGGAAATCGGCCGTAAGACAAGCCTGGTTGCGATTCTATTGCCCTGGAAACCCTGTCTGCAAGGCTAAAAGCGAGCCGCAGCTTACTTGCAGCAAAAAGATCCCGCTAGCACCAATTAAGCACATAAAATAGCTCAAATAAAGCCATCCTGCACTTTGCGGAATCTATAAAGTGATATTCGAAGTTAGAAAAAATAGCACATAATTACCCTATACTCAAATCCGTAAAATAATATTTTTTTAATATATGTAAAATATCCATGTAAAAAGTCCAGAGTGCTTGGAGCACCTCAGACACGCCCACGCCGCAGCCGGAAAATAAACAGTTAATTTGAACTCGGGTTTGGGCTGATGTGCAAGCTGAGAGGGGCTTACTTTTAATCCTCATGTCCCCCAATATGATCCCTAGCATTTACAGAGCTGTACAGTGCAGGCTTGAATTTATTTTTGCGTTTTTACATTTCAGAGCTTACGGCCGGTTTCAAGATATGCGGCCGGCCGTAAGAGGAGATCCTTGCGGGGCCGTATAATTGAATTGCGAGTTAACTGAACCCCCGCAAGGAATCGCAGCCTTACGGCCGATTTACGGCCGGTAATAGAATGAGGCCCTAAGTGCAAACACTACACTGCAATAAACCCACCCCAATAAACCATTAAATCTAAACTAACACCCCTCTACACTAACCTAACACCTACACTACCTACCTAAACTACCTACCCCCTAATCAACCCCCCCCACCACTCTAATTACAGAAAATAAAAAACCTAAGTCACAAAAAATAAAAAATCTACATTACATAAAATAAAAAAACCTAACTCCCAAAAAATAAAAAATCTACATTACAGAAAAAAAAAACTTAAGTCACAAGAAATAAAAAAGGAACATTACAGAAAATAAAAAAATACATTACATATACAATAAAATACAATACCCCCTATCTAACATACAATCAATACTATCTATCTAAAATACATGCCCCAATCTATTTAATATTCAATAAATCCTAACTAAAATACAAACCCCTATCTAACATACAATAAATACTATATAAATTACATACTGTTAGTTTTTTTTGTTGTTGTTTGTTTAGAGCACGGATTGTTCCAGGGCAGGCAGAAGAGGAGGAGGCCGGGGACATCGCAGGGAGGTAAGAACAATGTATATTAGAAAAGAAGAAGGACAGGGACATGCTGGAAAGGTGAGTAGAATATTTAGAATATTTAGACTGTTTATTTATTTTCTGTAAATGTGTTGTACTAATTTATTTGTTCTTTACCCCTAGGTTGCTGATCTGAAGGGACATCTGCAAAGGTAAGTGGTCTTAATTATTTTATTTTAGCTTAGAATTAGGGTTTGTATATAGAGAGAGCATTTATTGTATGTTAGATAGGGGTATGTATTTTAGATAGTTAGGATTTATTGTATGTTAGGGGTATGTATTTTAGATAGTTAGGATTTATTGTATATAATATAGTACTAGAATATTGCCCGTCAAAAAATGACGGCAATTAAATTGTAAGTGAGCTAATGCTGTTTGGTGTATGGTAATCAAATAAATAATACATTAATAAAGTAATATACTTTACCTATTATGAAGTAATATATGCAGGAAGCATTGTGTTGAAGAGCTGGCAATCTGTTTTCATGTTGCTGAAGCATACAATGTGTGTTTTCAGTGCTGTGGAGCTGCTGTGTAAGTGTCAGCAATGTGTGCAGTGTGTAGTGTAAATAGTGTGCATGCGCGAGCAAAATTCGTTAGGGTAGCTGTGTACTTTCGAATTGTGTAAGTTAGTGTTGTAAAATGGCGCCTAATGTGGTACTCGGCTGTGGGGATTTTGCGTCCTTGTTCTTGGATCTCAGACAGCTTTTTCGGAAAATCTGCATGTGTTTGGTGGTGTTTTGCGTCTCTAGCGTCTTATAGCCTCGTTTTTGTTTTTTTCCGGCGGTCATTTTTTCTCGCTTAGGTGATTTTCGGGTGTCTAAACTCTGTAATCTGGACTTGTAACTTCACTTGCAGAGGTCCTGGGTGCCCCCCTTGCTGTGGGTAAGCTTTTTATGTGTTTGTTGTGTGTATTTATTGTGTTTCTAATGTTTTCAGGTTCGCTCGGGTCGGCCGTTAAAGTCGTATCTTTGCGAGGTTGTAGTGTTTTATTTTCTAAGTCCTGCATCTCGTATTTGTTTGTCGTAAGTCCGTAAATGTTGCGACGTCCGCAGTTGCTGGCAAGGAGCGCCTTTGGCACTCCATGCCAGAAACTGAGGCCCTCGCTTCGCTACCTTACAGAGTTAGCAACAACCCGCTTGCTCACAACTATTATAGGTGATTGTATGTTAGATAGGAGTATGTATTTTAGATAGTTAGGATTTATTGTATATTAGATTGGGGGATGTTTTTTAGATATATAGGGCCTCATTCTATTATCGGACGTAAATCGTCCGTAAGGCTGCGATTCCTTGCGGGGGTTCTGTTACCTCGCAATTCAATTATACGGCCCCGACTTTTTCCATGTATATTTGACATATATTAAAAAATATATATTTTACGGATTTGAGTATAGGGGAAATTTGTGCTATTTTTGCTAACACCTAAAATCACTTTATAGTCTTCTCAAAGTGCAGGATGGCTTTATTTGGGCTATATTTCGTGCTTAATTGGTGCTAGCGGGACCTCTTTCCTGCAAGTAAGCTGCGGCTCGCTTTTAGCCTTGCAGAGAGGGTTCCCGGAGCAATAGAATTGCAAATAGGATTTTCTTACGGCCGATTTAGATCAAAGGCTTTCCTCCGGTGCGAGCGGCCGCAAGAGATAGCAAGGCGCCGGCCGCAAGCCTGCCGGAATCCCCAGCCGGAGGGGAATAGAATAGCAGAATAGCTTGCGGCCGGTCCTTGCGGCCCCGCAGCGGCTGCGGCCAATAATAGAATGAGGCCCATAGGATTTATTGTATATTAGATAGATTGGGGCATGTATTTTAGATAGATAGGATTTATTGTATGTTAGATAGGGGGGTATTGTATTATATTTGTATTGTATTGTATTGTATGTATTCTATGTATTTCATTTTCAGGTGTGTAATTTTTTTTTCTGTAGTGGGTGGGCAGTTGTAATGTATTTTTTTATTTTCTGTAATGTTCCTTTTTTATTTTTTGTGATTTAGGTTTTTTTATTTTCTGTAATGTAGATTTTTTATTTTTTGTGAGTTAGGTTTTTTGATTTTCTGTAATGTAGATTTTTTATTTTTTGTGACTAGGTTTTTTATTTTCTGTAATTAGAGTGGTGGGGGGGGGGTTTATTAGGGGGTAGGAAAGTAGTGTAGGTAGGTAGTGTAGGTGTTAATAGGTTAGTGTAGAGAAGGGTTAGTTTAGATTTAATGGTTTATTGGGGATTATAGTGCAGTGTAGTGTTTGTACTTAGTGTCATGATGGTCCTTGAGGACCGTCATGGCACTTATGTGGTTAATGTTAGGGTTGTAACAGCCCCATACGGGTCATAATATACCCATATGGGACTGATGGGGTTAAATAGAGGCTAATGAGGGTCTGTATTGACCCACATGAGTGACAGGGTAATTTATTGGCTTATGGGGGTCTGTATTGACCCCCCTATGGGTATATGGGTGTCTGTATTGACCCTCATGAGTGACCGGGTTAATTAAGTGCCTATGGGGGTCTGTATTGACCCTCATGAGTGACAGGGTTAATTACAGGTTTATGGGGGTCTATATTGACCCTCATGAGTGACGGGGTTAATTAAGTGCTTATGGGCGTCTGTATTGACCCCCATGAGTGACAGGGTTAATGAGGGGTTTATGGGTGTCTGTATTGACCCCCATGAGTGACAGGGTTAATTAAGTGCTTATAGGGGTCTGTATTGACCCCCATGAGTGAAAGGGTTAATGAAGGGCTTATGGGGCTCTGTATTGACCCCCATGATAACAGTGTTAATTAAGGGTTTATGGGGGTCTGGATTGACCCCCATGAGTGACAGGGTTTTTTAGGGGTTGATGGGGCTCTGTATAGTGCCCCATGAGTGATAGAGTTATATTTTTTTTTTTGATTACGGGTCCTTTATGGACCTTTACTGTCCTTTAAGGACCCGTAAGGCGGGAATTTATAATTTTCATTGCAGCGGGGGTCCCTGATCGCGTATGATCAGGGACCCCCACTCTGTATCTGTATTTTTTTATTATTACGAGTCCTTTAAGGACCTTTACAGTCCTTTATGGACCCATAAGGTGGGAAATTTGAATTTTCATTGCAGCGGGGGTCCCCGATCGCGTATGATTGGGGGGCCCCCACTGCGAGGGTTAATGTGGGGTCAATGCGGGTTTCCGAGGGGTTAGTGCTGTGTTTTGTGAGACACAGGGGAGGGAGAGGAGGAGGGGAAGGAGAGGATTAAGTGCTGCGAGTTAACAGTTGTGTGGGGTGGTTTGGGGAGCCGTAGGACTAAGTGCTGTGAGTTTAGAGGTGTATGGGGTGGTGTTGTTTCAAAGTCATGCGCCATAAAGCCTCCACCTTCCGTAAAAGCGGCCCCTCGCTTTGCGAGGGTCCGCATTTGAGGACCAAACTGCATCCCCCGCTTCGCAAGGGATGCAATTCTTGCAAGCTCGCAAAGCGTGACGACGTTTCGTAGTTTGACAACTATTATATGTGATATACAATGCCGCTTTACACAATAAACCAGTGGCTTTCCCTCGCGCACGCAGCCTATTTATATTGCACACTTAAAACATTGATTACACTTTATCATCAGGGCACCAACACTCAAACTGTATATTCTATGCTGTCGGAAAATACTAACAGATTGTTAGCTCTTCAGGCTATTGCTGGCTGCATATATTAATTATAAATACTTAAAGTATATTCATTTATTCAATAAATAATTAATTATTACTTAACTACATATACATAAAATTATATATCTCTCTTTATTATGACTGATGAAGGTGCTCAGAAGACCAAAAGTACAATTTTATTGCCCCGTCATTTCGGACGAGCAAGTCGCTAGTTCCATAATAATAAATATTTATTTCCCAGACAGGTACAAAACACAATTTGCATATAAAATGAGAAGATGCTCTTGTACCGTGAACTTAGACCAAGAGAACCATATAGTACTTAAGTAGCAGATAAAGCATATCAACTTGACATTAATTGGTATTAACCTTAAAAGCACTTAACAGACTACTATGGTCATTTGTTTTATGTATGGTATTTTGAGTTACATACCTTGATTGTGGAAAAATGTTTTTAGAAATTACAAAAAAATAAAGACAAATTTTGCAATTTACACTTTTATATCCCATTATTCTTTACAGCATGGTTCTATTTTTTTTACTGAGCCCACTTCTTGCAGCTTCTATCTTAAAACTGTAAACAAATGAGTATTCTATTAGACCTAATGATTAAACTGGTAGTTGAATATGCCAAGTTTCCACTGTGCAGATACAAACTTGCTGTGTATTCAAAGTTTACTGCCACCTCAGGAAGTAGATGGAAAATTAAAAAATGCTGCCTATTTTCACATGTAGTTCTTCAAAATAGTCTATTTAATTTTTTGACCATTAATGCCAAAACATCTGTACATTTCCTTATATATAATGGAGCCAAGGCATCCCCAGTACAGGTAAAAAAAAATAATAATAATTACTACACTTTAGGATTAAAGCATCAACATTTTATAATGCATATATGAGACTTGGTGCAATAACATAATTAAACATTGAATCTGATCTGTAATTAAGTGCTAGAAATAAAAGGTTTTTTTTCTGTCCTGTAGAGGATGGAGCTGGGACTAGTGAGGATGTCCAGGGAGGTAGCTGGGTTACAGTTAGAAGGGTAAGCAGGTGGAACAGGAGGAGGCAGGCCAGTTCTGAGGTGGCACGCACCAACAGATTTGCCAGATTGAGTGAAACTGTTGGGGATGTCCATTCAGGAATGGCAATGCCAGATAGAGCTGTTCCCTCTAACAGCCGGGAGAACAGTTCTACCGGAGGAGATGGAAGGTAGAATAGGCAGATATACAGACAGTTTTTTTGTGGTAGGTGACTCTATTATTAGGAAGGTAGGAAGGTTGATTTGTCATCCAGATCCGAGCAATCGAACAGTTTGCTGTCTCCCGGGTGCTCAGAGTCGGCATGTTGTGGATCGGGTAGACAAATTATTGGGAGGGGCTGGAAATGAACCGGCAGTCTTGGTACATATTGATACCAATGACAAAGTTAGGGGAAGATGGAGTGTCCTAAAGAATGATTTTAGTGAACTAGGAATTAAACTTAAGGCAAGGACTTCCAAGGTAGTATTTTCCAAGATACTACCAGTGCCACGTGCTAACCCAGGAAGACAGATGGAGCTTAGGGAGGTTTATGCACGGCTAAAAGTGGTGCATTAAGGCAGGGTTTGAGTTTTAGAGCACTTGGCTGACTTCTCACTTGGGTGCAATCTCTATAGCAGGAATGGATTGCACCTTAGTGATGAGGGAGCTTGTGTGCTAGGGGAGCAGATGGTAGAAAGGCTGGGGAAGTTTTTAAACTAGTAGGGGGGGGGGGGGACTAAATAGAAGTAATGAGGTAGAAAGTGTAGAGGGGGAAATGGATGAAATAATTAACCATTACATGGTAGAATGAATCTCATGACTGGATTGTTAATTTGGACGGTTATAGTCAATTTAGGAAAGATTGGGGCAAAAAAGGAGGAGAGATTTGTCTGAAAGCCTATAGTCAGAGAAGATATTTAAGCTGGAATGATAATGAAGCGATAATGTTGAATTCTTGTGGGTTAAGTTAAATAGTGGAGGTACAAAACCTAAAAAAACTATTGTTAGGAATATGCTATCAACCCCCAAATATAATTGAAGGTGAGGAATTGTAATTATTGCTACAGATTGAAAATGCAGCTAAGCATGGGCAAGTTCTAATAAAGGGAGATTTTATCTATCCTGAAATTAACTGGATGAATGAGACCAGCAGTTCAGCTTTGGGGAGCAGGTTCTTGAGTACACTCATTTGACCCAGGTTATGTAAGTACCTACTAGAAATGAGGTTATCTTGGATTTAGTCATCAATAATAATGTTGATATAATATCACATTTTGAAATAAAGGAACCCTTGGGGAATAGTGATCACAACACAGTCTTGTTTGAACAAAACAAAGTTGTAAGGGACCAACAAAAACTCTTGATTTTAAAAGGGCAAATTTTAATAGACTGGAACTAAGAACTGACGGGTAAAAATATGGAACATAAATGGACAATATTCAAATCATTACTAAATATACATATACATCAGCATATACCATGTGAAAATAAAAGGAATATGAGTAAATCACATCCCATCTGGCTTAACAATGATTTAAAGATCATGATAAGGAAAAAAAATAAGACAATTACATTATACAAGAAAGAGGGAACAGAGGCAGCTTTATGTGAGTACAACAAGGCTTGCAAACAAAAGTATTTTTTTATATTTATTTATACATTTTGTTACATTAAACGAGAGAAAACATATATTCCACATATTCCAAGTCTGACACACAGGTCAGCAAATGTCTATAAAACATGAAAAACAAAACAAACATCACATAGACAAATCATATACCTCCAGCATGAGGAAAGCACTCCGAAGAGAGAAGAGAGGAGAGACATCCTACTAAACCCAAACCTTCGTTATTGATAAAAAAATTTTTTCCAATAGGGCCCATTTAGCTCTTATCTTTGGGCCTATCTTTATATTACTTAAACCACATTCTAAAAGGTGAACATATTCCAATCTTTCTGAAAGTTCCATCCAAGATGGGCATACTTTATTTTTCCATCTAGAAACTACAATTTTTTTTGATTTCATAAGGAAAAGCAAGGCCATTCCTTTAACTGATGTTGAAAGACCTTCTGGGAAAAAATGTAAGATCACCAATTCTGGTGCCGGAGTTATTACCTTTTCACAGATCTTTGATAAATGTTTAAAACTCTCAAACCAAAAATTCTGTATTAGCGGACAATTCCACCACATATGGAAATGCAAACCACTCTGCCCACAGCAAACAAAGCTATTAAACTGGCTAAAATAGAAAATGAAAAGTTAGTTGCAAACGAGAGTAAGACTAACCCTAAAATATTTTTTTTAGATATTAATGGGAAGAAGGCCAGGAAGGAAGCTATAGGAACATTACAATGTGACACAGGCCATCTCATAATTAGTGACCAGGAAAAGGCAGATGAGCTAAATAGGTGATTTTCTTCTGTATACACAAGGGAGGTACCAGTGGTTGGGACACTGCAACATAATGGGGCTACACTACCTTCACCAAATAATTGGTTAACACAGGAAGAAATCCAAAAGAGGTTGGGAAATATAAATGTTAATAAAGCCCCAGGTCCTGATTGAATAAATCCAATGGTACTGAGGGAACTGGGTTCTGAAATAGCCATTATATCTAATTTTTCAAGATTCACTCAACACAGGGTCGCTACCGTATGACTGGAGAAAAGCAGAGGTGATACCTATATTTAAGAAGGGAGCAAGAGCAAAACTGTGGAATTATAGACCAGTGAGCCTCACTTCTGTAGTGGGAAAGTTTTTAGTAGAGCTAATAAGGGATAATATACAGGAATATGTCTATTTGAACAGGATTATAAGTAGGAGTCAACATGGATTTATGAGGGATAGGTAATGTCAAACAAATCTATTTAGTTTCTATGAGGAGGTTAGTAGGAACCTGGATCAGGGCAACTCAATGGATGTAGTCTTTTTGGACTTTGCAAAGGCTTTTGATACAGTACCACAGGGAAGAATATTGTGTAAACTAAGAAATACAGGAATTGCAGGAAATATCTGTTCATGGATTGTGAACTGGCTGAAAGACGGGAAGCAAAGGGTTGTTGTAAATGGAAAATGCGCACATAGGGCTAATGTGGTAAGTGGGCTTCCCGTCTCATTTTTAACATATTTATGAATGACTTAGAAGTAGGACTGAAAAGTATTGTCTCCATGTTTGCTGATGACACTAAGTTGAGCAAGGTAATTAAATCAGAAAATGATGTACTGTCCCTGCAAAGGGATTTGCATAAATTAGAGGAATGGGCAATTTAATGGCAGATGAGATTTAATACTAACAAATGTAAAGTTATGCATTTGGGAAGGAAAATTAGCAAAGTCATTTTTAATCTTAATGGAGCAATTCTAGGAATTTCAGATCTAGAAGGGGATTTGGGAGTGCTTCTGGACAACCACCGAGGTAATAGTGCTCAATGCCAAGCAGCAGCTGCAAAGGCAAGTAAAATATTAGCATGTATTAAGAGGGGTATAGAAGCAAAGGAAGCAAATATAATTCTGCCACTATAGAAATCCCTAGTACATCCTCATTTGGAATATGGAGTACAGTTGTGGGCACCACTTCCTAAAAAGGACATCTTAAAGCTGGAAAAAGTGCAGAGAAGGGCAATAAAACTAAGAAAGGATATGGAGGGACTATGAAGAAAGACTAACGAAATTAAACTTATTTTCTCTAGGAAAAAGGCAAATACATCCAGGGTCAATACAGGAATTTGTCAAGTGTACTTTTTGTGCCAAGTGGTTTGAAACTGACAAAAGTTCATCCATTGAGGTTAAAATAAAAAAAATATTCCACCTTAAAAAAAAGAAAAGGATACTTCACAGTAAGGGTGGTTAAAATGTGTAATTCTCTACCAAAGGAGGTTGTGACAACAGATTCGATAGATAACTTCAAAAAGGGGTTGGAGATATTTTTGCATAAAAAGAGCATTTAGGGTTATCCTGGATAATGAGAGGGGGAGTATTGATCCAGGGAGAGGTAATTTATCTTTTTATAAACATATTCAGGAGTAGGCAATTTTTCTGCAGTCCAATAATTTACATATTTAAATATTCCATGAAAAATGTATCACAAATATATATAAAAGTACTTTAGAAATCCATATACCCATACATAATAATTAATTACATACCTGTGAGATGCAGATGGTGTCTGATGGGGATGCCTCCTTACCGAGTAAGAAGTAGTAAACTGGTGAAAAGCTTGGGGAGGGCAGACAAGGGACACAGGCTGTACAAAGCAGGAGTCAGAGACTGGGCTAGAACCTGCAGCTATGCAGGGACAGACATTGAAAATCAGGCAACTAACAGTCAGAAACAGAGTATATCTATAAGGGATCAGACTAGAGATATGGAAGCAGTCCACTGTACACACACCTCCTCTGTCTACTAAGTACGTGACATTATAGGGTGAGGATTCACACACCCATACATGGATGTCCTCCCAGGCCTGCCTCTAGGTCCAACAGAAGAGGTACTCCTCCTGACATTACCCTCTCCTTGAGGGCCCAATTTTGGACAGTTCTAGGAAGGCTTAGATGAGTGCAGCAGATAGAACCATTGGACCAGTTCAGTGGTATGCACCTTGGAGCCACAAACCCACTTTAGCTCATCAGGGCCAAAATCCTTAAAATCCACAAAGTACTGAAGAACCAAGAATCAAGAATCTTCTATACTTTAAACCCCTAATGACCACCACGCTCAGGAGATGGAGTGGAGTACTGTTTTGGACTCACTTCTTTATGGTGGAAGCTGCCTCTTGCTGGAGTTCCCAAATCCTGCTCCAAGCTGTTGGAGACATATAATCCTGAAGTCTGATAATACATAGAATCAAGATGCTGGTACCTGTAGATCTGGAGGTGTCAGCTCTTGGGCCTCTGAGATTCTTTATAGGAGTGGTCTTGTCACAGCAGCTGCAAGACATTATGTGGAAAATGGATCACTGAGGATAACATTCTCTGAAAAACTGCAAGTGCATTACAAAGTCCAAATGGCATAACTAGGTACTTGTTAGGATCATCCTGTGTGTTGAATGCTGAATTCATCTCCTACACTGATGCAGAAGAGGATATAAGCTATGCATAGATCTAGCTTTGTGATGATGTTAGCACTTCTAAGGCGATCCATTAATTCAGAAACGAGTATCAAGAGATAACATTCAACAACAGTGACCTTGTTGAATTCTTGATAATCTATACATGGTTTTGACTGCCATCGTTCTGGGCAAAGAAAAGGAATCCACCGCCTGCAGAAGTAGGTTCTTCTATAAATCGTTGTGACAGATTATCTTTGACATACTCTGTCATGGCAAACGGTGAGGGTATAGCCGGGGACACGGATTTGTCACTGAGGAAGCTGCGAACCACAGCAGCGAAATGCGTCTGTCACTTATTTTATTGTATTCATCAATGGTTTTTACCACTGGAATTAAAGTCATATATTATCAATAAAGATTTATTCATTGGATACCGTCTGTGAATAGTGCTTAGGACCACACTATCACGAACGCTTGACAAGCACAAAACAACAGACTGAGTAAGAGTATACACCTCAGTATACTTATCCCGAGCCGACCAACAAAGAAATATATATTGGGCATTTGGCACTTAGTATATGACACACTATCTCAGAACTGATTTACAAGAGTCATTAGAGGTGACCATCGGATCAGATACACTACAGATTGTGCGCTATACAGTCTTCCCCCACTCTCTTCTCTTGCTGTTTAAAGGAGCCTGGAAAAGAAGCCCTTCATAAAGGTACATTATACTCTCAACAGCCACTCCCTTAAACCTTATCTTCCCTTCCCAGACCAATAACGGTTTAGAACCACTGCTTTATATTATAATGTAGTATGGTAAGGAACCTTACAGTGATAAACAATTGAGTGTTTGCTATTATATATCAAATTTCACTAGCAGTACAGCTTTTGACGTCATCTCAGCAAATATCCCAAGCCAGCAAAATTGCCATCTAACTCCTTCAGAGAAGGGCAGTCTTTCATGTTGGAGTTTGCACAACACTTAGCCCCTACCATTACACATGCACAACCTAGTGCAGAATCCCAGATAAATCATCTTCAAGTACATTGTATCCAAATCCCATATAAATAGTTTAACCAATTTCTTCATCTGTACTTCTGTGTCTTAGAATTCCCTCATGTATCAAGTATATTTTACATTTGTGTTTTGTAGCTTAGTAATCGTTTCTGTACAAGTGCCAGACAAACTGGTGACCTCTGGAAGTAATTGGCGATGGGTCTTTTTTTTATCATCCTTTACAACTGAGCAGTTTGAAACGTATCTCATTGTAACTCAGATTTGCCAGTCACTTCATGTCAAGAGGGTGCAACGAGCTGTAAGAAAATTATTCATTTATTATACAGTAATATACACTTATACACTACCATATATTTATTTTAAACTTAAATTCATAGCCTGATACTAAATTGTGTGTGAAAATGTATCACTATTTAACAGTAAACCCAAACTTTGGGCTATATTGGGGCATAGTCAGCACTTGGATGGGAGACCACCTAGGAATACCAGGAGCTGTATGCTGTGGTTACCAGGAGAAGGAGCTGGCAACCCACTCCAGTATATCTGCCATGATTACCAAGTGGATCAGCATGGTGTATTACAGTCCATGAGGTCAAAGAGAGTTAGACACAACTGAGCAACGCACACACACACACATGCAAAGCAAGTTGCTGGTATGGAATGTAAAAAAGGAGCAGTATAAATGAAAATCTTGTCAGTTTAATGTCTCTGCAGTTTCTAATACACAACATGTAGCTGTCTAACAGAATGACACTAGCATTGTAAGTCCCCTACTCTGTGAGAGTGGCCTTAGCTCACATGCAGTGCAAGATGGCAGCCTGCAGGAGACAATACAAGGAAAAAGGTTTCAGAACCTAAGAAATTGTTACTCTGTGGGTTTCTTACCAGTAAGTAAGTGTAAAATAGTTATAAAAAATATATTGAGGAGGATCAAATAAAATATTTAAACTTAGTTAAAGAACCACTGTAGTTAAAAAAGACACTTGTTTGTGAAGTATGTGCCAAGCTAACAATAGTAACTGTAGCTTTGTAAGCTATGGGCATTAACATTTTTTTTAGGAAAATCTGAATTTTTTAAGATTCTGTATGTGAGTACAAGAATTAGTTTTGTGTTTGTTACGGTAGCACGACTTTTGGACGAAGGAGACGCGCGCCATTATGTGCGCGCTGAAAAATGCCTGATAAATGCGAGCACCCACACCAGCACGGCAGTAAAGCACTCAGCACTCACCCTCTCCTCCCCCACTACTCACTCTCCTTCTCCAGCTCTCCAACCCTCTCCACAAGTAATCATCCCCCCGCCCCCCCTGTATTCACCCTCTCCCCAGTTTCAAGTATTTACCCTCCCCGGTACTCACCCTCTTTCCCTAGCTCTGTCCCTCCAGTACTCACCCTCTCTCCCCAGCTCTCTCTCTTCCCACTACTCACTCTGTCTCTCCCCCTAGTACCCACCCTCTAACCGCATTTGTCGTCACGCACATGACATTGCGCATGTCTACTTCGCCCTAAAGTCGGTGTGCCGTTTGTTACATCATATTCTGAAAGATGGTAGATGGGGTGTATTTTTGATGGTAACAATGGAGCAACAGGTAGGAAGGAGGGAACAGGTAGAAGCCTTGATGCATTATTAGATAATTATGCTCTTGTTTGTGTGTGTGTTTGCATCATTCAGTCATGTCCGACTATCCATGACCTCATGGACTGTAACACATGCTCTTAGTCAGGCTCAAAAGTTGTTGTTTTTTATTGTACATTGGTCCTTTAAAACATTTATATAAAACGTAATTGTGTTTATTGTTTTCTTCCTAAAACATTTTACTAATTGTTTCTTTTTTTTTTAAAGCATATTATAAGCTGTATTCATTTATTTTAAACGTTATAAACATTTACCTATTTTTAACTAAAAACAGGGCACTGGAGATCTCACTCTCTAAATTTCTTTCTAAATTCATATATATTTAAGATACTCCTACTTTAAAAACTTATTAACATAGCATTTTCATTACATATTATGCAGTTTTTTTGATATTTACATTTTAACTATGAACATTTCATTTACCACTTTTATGCCCCTGATTAAATACTCATAGAGGCATAAAATGATCTTTCCAACAGCAGTGGCCACCACAGGGGCACCCAGCCCATCGTAGTGTATAAAAGCAGGCTCTAAAGCTCTTGGGATGTTTCAGATGCAACAATATGTCTCCATGGGCTAGAGAGGATGAAAATGACCTATTTTCTCATTGGTGGGAAATAGAAGTCAACATGATCCTATGTAAAGTAGCCAGAGACTATAGGAATAAGTATACAGATAAATGGTACATGTAAAAACTGGGCTAGTTATAACAGTTTAGATAGATCAATTGATGGGGATAGTGGATAAAAAAGTAGCCTAAGATCATAAGTTCTTTAGACAACATTTATCTGCTCCAAGTGTAACCTCTACTACTATTTTATATTTCTATATTTAATGATATTGCTAAAATGATCTTAGTATTTGAGGAGAGTTGCATATATTGTTAGGATTTTCAGACCTGAATTGTTGGATTGCTATATATTCTCATAATAGCTTTTTCCATCCTCACTGTATGTGCAGTGGAGGGTATTTTACTTTCTGGTCTTCCTTGCTCTCATTTCTCTCCTCTGCAACTTAATGCAGTTGCTCATATCATATCCCTTTCTTCTAAATGTCTTCCTTCTACTCCCATGTTAAAATCTCTCCGTTGGATTCCATGAAAGTCAGGGATATCCTATAAAACTCTTCTCCTCAGCTTCAAGGCCATTCACTCCTCAGCTCCTCATTATATTTCTTGTTATACCCCAGCTTGTCATCTTCACTATGCTCAGTGATGTGTTCTTACTGTTCCATACAGAGCTTCCTCTCGGCTAAAATATTTCCCATTTGTAGCCTTGAGCATCTGGAACCCTCTGCCACACAACATCAGGGAAATCCCTGATATCACCTCTTTCAAGATTCAGCTTAATAGCGTCTATTTCCAGAAGCTCCCATAGGGAATGTAATACTAGACACTTATGCACTTACACTTTACCATAATGTGTATGTATGCATCTACCTACCACATATAAATAGACTGTAGGTTCTTTGGGACTATGTAACCCTTGGTTGTATTTATGCACATACTGTCATGTAATTGTTTTGTACCTTGTCTCTGTTATTGTGCGCACTGATGGTGCTACACTAATAAAAATACATTTATACACACATATAACCAACTTCCCAACCACCAGTCCATTTCATGACTGGTATGAGTACACCCTCCAGACACATTTTACAATTTCCAGAACCAGCCTCACAATGATGAGCCAGATAGAAAGGGGAAAACAGCCCTGTACCTTAATCAAGGCTATATTCTGACGCCTGTATGAGAGCATCTAAAACGATCCTAGGTTAAGTGGGCTCCACTGAAAAGGTGACACATTTTGAGCCTTTGTGCATGTCACTACGCATATTTCTTCTCGCTAATGAAACACTGTTCACTGAGTAATTATATGACAAAACAATGGCCATGGCCAGTTTGGAACATGCAGATGTGGTCTGAGTGATTTATATAACCAAAAATGTTGACAATGATATTTTTATATACCATGTTACTATTTTGTAGAATGCTTAGCCAACTCACATTTATATTTAGTAGTACTAAGTATTTAATCTCTCAGGTAAGAAAATCATGTCATCAGGGTATTTCTAACATCCAGTTAACACATTTAGTAAATTAAAATGTGTCTCTAACTATTTATTGTGGTCGGATCCCTCTTCCTTACTAGCTGGTGATGCGGCCAAAACTACGCTTTCTCTGCTTGATTAGAGGGCCAAAAATAGGCTGGAAGATTTGCTGATCCAGATTTGGAAGGCTTACGGGGCTTCCGTTGGTTGGTAGAGAATGTATCTACTGAAACCGTGAGAGCTCCAGTGGCCTTGATTTTGTGCACTGGTGTATTTTTGGAAGCCGTTGAGGCTGCCCCACTACGGAATGAGTGCTCAGAAAAGGAGAAAGTATTGTAGCCAAGTCTGACGTTGTGAATGAAGGTAGTGGTGGTTAAAGGCTGACTAGCGATGCTTAGAAAAAGGGTGCAAAATGGGTTTTGAAGTAGAGTGTTATAGAGAGTGCGGAAAGTGGATACGAGACACTAAAGGTTGTGAGTGAGATAGAAGGTAATGACAGCGGGAGTGCAACCAGTCAGTGAAGATTGAAGAGTAAGAGTACAATAATTATCAACAAAAGTGAGTGTAGTGATGATCTAGCTTGAGGACAGAGACAGAAAAAGCGTAGAACCTTGGAAATGCAAGATACGAGGAGTAAGGGTGCTGTTCCTTTAAATCTAGAGAGTTTGAATTAAGAGGTTAAGATGGCAGTTAATGCTGAATTAGTGACAGTGAAATGGTAATGTGGTATAATTGGAGTAAAGGATTATAATAGTGTACTGTCTCTTTAAGAAGTGAGTTAGCTGGGAGTAGTGATTAGTGACACTTTAATGGTGAATTAAGTCATGATAGTGAATATGGCTGAAGGTAAACATGTGAGATGGTCATCTGGCTTTAGGACAGAGGCAGTAAAAGCGTAGAACCTTGTAAGGGAGAGATACAGGGAGATCCGTAGTTGGGGTGTTGTTCCTTTACAACAAGTAGTTTAAGAGTAGGTTAAGATAGAGGTTAATACTCATAATGACAGTGGAATGGTAACTTAGTGTGAAGGGAGTAAGGATTAAGATAGTGTACTGTCTCTTTAAGAAGTGAGTTAGATAGGAGTAGTGATTAGTGCAACTTTGTAGAAGAAAATAAAAGAAAATAATAAGGGAATGTGATGTTACTTATGTTAAGTGAAATTGGAGATAATACTTATAAGTAGGATTAAAAAACTGCAGAAGTGGGTATTTAAAATTTTAATTTGGAGCTGAAGCCTTGGAAATTACGCGAGAGGTGAGATTTGAGCGTTGCTAGGCTACGGGACGCTTCAGAGCAAAGCTGGAGTCCCTGCAGACATGAGACTGCCAGAGAAGGCCAGAAGACAGCAGGATGAGCATAAGAAACTGTCAGGGAAGAGAGAAAGATGAAGTGGGGCAGAAGAGAAGGGGAAAGGAGGTAGAAAGGAGAGCCAGGAGGAGCAGAGAAAATGAGAGGGAGGGAGAGGGGACGCAGGCAGGAGGAGAAAGCCGGGGGGAGGAAAACAGACAGAATAGGGACAAGGGGGAAACAGGGGAGAAGGAAGGGGGAGACAAGAGCAGGGACAGATGGCAAGGAGGGGGAGCTGAATAGAAACAGTGCAGGGGAGGCATACCAGCAGCTGAGCCACAGCCATGGAGGCACAACATGAGACCGGCAACTGCATACAAGACCAGCGTCTGTACATGAAACCAGTGTCTGCACATGAAAACGGCGTGGAGGTAAGTAATGAGTGAGTAGGGGTTTATAAAGGGGATGGGGAAAGGGGTTGTCATGATCCGAGAGTACGGGGCTATACAAGCCCAGAGCCACCTGCTATATTTGAAATCTCGGCACCAGCACCCTGATATCTGTCTTCTGTATCAGGCAGAGTCTTCCCATCAAGAATCAGCACTTCCAGGAGTCCCAGTAACCTCCCTGTAGTAGTGATCAGGACAGGTTGCTTGTAGGGTGCAGATAGGTTCAGTATCGCAGCCACCAGGAACTAGACATACAATTTCTATATGCCTCAAAGTGAACTGATTTATTTGAAAATGACAGCAGTTTTTATAGGGGATAAGTACAGAGGGGGTGTTCACAACACAACAATGGGAGGGGGTGGCAGACAATTACAGGAAATTACCCCACATGGGGTCTGGCATTAGCTTCCTGAGATCAGTAGGATTAGCCTTCAATCCACGTCCTGCTGTCTCTAGCACATATCAGATGGGATTAACTTAATCTGGCAAACAATGGAACAAAGCAGGTTTGCAAATACAATGGAGGTGTTTCTCAGTCTGATGTCTGACCTCCTCTCTTCCAGCTGAGATTAGGCATTAGACATGTTAATCCTATTAGACAGCCACCCAGGGGACATTACAGGTGGTACAATACACATCACACAGACATTAAACAAGCCTAAATGTAAAAATGAACATCCTACTGACCCAATCCCTATGCGGGTGCATAAGAAACTATCCCTTCAGCCTAAAAATGCCCCATAGTCCAGGACAAAGGGAGTCCATCCAGATGTACATATCAGGTCACAGTAAGCCCAAAAAGA
Source organism: Discoglossus pictus (assembly GCA_027410445.1). Lineage (NCBI taxonomy): Eukaryota > Metazoa > Chordata > Amphibia > Anura > Alytidae > Discoglossus > Discoglossus pictus. The sequence goes on along the minus strand of CM050165.1, from coordinate 118,466,661 downwards.
GTCCAATCAAAAGTCCAAAGTCCAGGGCAACCGTGACAGGGCTCCTCCCACAATTCCAGTTAATTAAAACTGGTAATTTATGTCATATAATTGAATGTGTTATTTTATGTTTAAAGGCAATGTTATTCATTTAAAAAAACAAAAAAAACATATTTTATTAATTAAATAATGAATCTTTTACATGTTTGGATAACTGAAATTAAAGTACAACAGAGGTGGATTGTTTCTCCTTCTCTTACCCTGACTGGTTTCATGATACAGAGTGGCAGGAAGGTCTGGTAATCTATTGTACAGTCATATGACTCTGATTATTTCCATACTCAGGAATGCATAGCAGCAGGGGCGGCCCGTCCATTGGGGCGTCAGGGCAAACGCCCCCCCAAATATTTTCTTCACCCTGCAATAAAAAAAACACAACAATGTATTAGTATAACCCAAAAACAAATAAATATAAGGTGTACATCATCATTTCAAGTCTAAATAGTATTAAAATGAATTAAAGTTAGAAAAGGGACACTGTCACTTTAAAATAACCCTTGCGCTACATTAACTAATGCTGTGTATCTATCTATCGCCCCCTGCCTGCACCCTGTGTGATCAAATTACAATAGTTACACTGTGTACACTAACCTTTAGACTCTTCTCTTCTCTTCAATGAGTCCTGGCCTGGCCCCCTGACCGTTAATGCATGCCGCCCACCATCACAGTGACGATATGCATGGGCGGTCATAAATGTATCAATTAATAAATGACAGTCTTCCATCATTGACCAATCAATGATGGAAGGTTGTACAGTTACTAAGAGAACAATCTAAACCCACCCAGACCGTTAGCCCTGAGCGCCCGCCAGCAAATAGAGCCTCGAGTTTGATTTTGATTGACTGATACAGTCAATAAAACCACCAGTTCCCTGTCCCTTCCCCCTTTCTGTTTCCTGACCCTGGTCACGCTGAGACTGAGAGACCTCCCTGGCTGAATCTACTCATCTGCTCTGCCTGCCTAACACAGTAAGTCTACACCTGCCTCTGCCTGGCACCTGCCCTGCCCCTGGCCAAACCAAAACCCCTAGTAGCCCCTAATAAAAGTTAGGGGTGACCAGTTACCCCCAGTCCCCCACTATGCCTGCCTGGCCTGCCAGTGACACCTACCCAGCCACCCACCAACTACCACCGACGACCCCAGCCATCACCCCCATGTGGCCTGTGCCACCCCCGATCAGGCCTGCCCTATGCTAGCCTAGCTATGCCATCATGCCACCACCGGATTACACCGATCACGGGATCGGGGTAGTCGGGTGGTGAGCGGGGTGGCACAGGCCCACATGGGGGTGATCGGATCACCCCCTTGATGAGGCCTGTGCCACCCCTGATGACCTCCATGTATGCCACCCTGCCCGAGGCCCGATCACCACCGGGCCCCCGGCACCACCCCGATGCGGCCTATGCTACCCCGGGTATTCGGGCAGTGAGCGGGGTTGACCAGGCCACATGGGGGTGGATGTTCACCCCCATGAGGCCTGTGCCACCCCTGGTCGTGGCCTATGGGCGACCGATGGGCGCCTGACCGTGACCTACCCCACCCTGGATGAACCATTAACCAACTACCTAACCCCCCCCCCCCCCCCCCTATTTTTATTCCATTTTTAGAAGTAACAGGCATGTATATGTGCATGTCACTTCTAAAGATAAAATAAAAATAAGCCAGGGAAGGGAAAAAAAAAATACAGTAACAACATTATTACAATTAATTTACACACAGTAAGCAAACACATTGTTAGTACAGTTAGTAACACAACACATCGTATACAAAAATAAACAGCTTTAAACAAACATTAATAAAAAATAAAATAAACAGCACATACACACATTGTTAGTACAGTTAGTAACACAACACATTGTATACAAAAATAAACAGCTTTAAACAAACATTAATAAAAAATAAAATAAACAACAGCACATACTTACCTGTAAAATTGACCCCTCCAGCGTTGGCCTTCTGTCCTCTCTGGATATAGTCATGATGAAAAATAAATAATCCATGTTGATTGAAGCCAATGATCAAAAATTAAATAATCCATGTTGATTGAAGCCAATGATCAAAAATAAAATAATCCATGTTGATTGAAGCCAATGATCAAAAATAATCCAATCTTGATTGAAGCCATTGTCCATCCATCCATTCTGGCCCATTGAAAGAGGCCTCCAAAAAAAAAACCGACGCTCTAAAAAAAAAAAAACAACACACTAAAAAGAGCTCCTCCTACAAGGAGCCCCTCCCGCGATTAATTGTTTTTTTCCCACGGTCTGCTATATATACTAATTTTTGAAGGACTCTGATTGGCTGAAATTTTTGATTGACATCGATTTCAACCAATGAGAGTCTTTAAAAAATTAGCAAATCAGCAAGCAGGTATGGAAGCCTGTAAGGGTAAAAAAGGTTAGTGTGAACTTGTTTGACCCTGTATGTATTATACATATTACAGGGCTATTTTATGTGATATACATGTTACAGGATAATATCCTGTAACATGTATAGCCAAAAAATAGCACTGTAATATGTATAACAAATAAAGTGTAATAGAAATGCATGAACAATATAATATATCATGAAATAAAGAACATCAATTAATCAAATAATAAATATCAATTAATATATATTGTTGTATGTATATGTTTATGTATATTTATGTGTAATTTTTTATATATATATATATATATATATATATATATATATAAATTAATATCAAAATATCACAATAAATAAATATATATATATATATATATATATATATATATATATAACAATTTGATATATATATATATATATATTTATTTATTGTGATATATTGATATCAATTTTTATATATATATATTTATATATATATATATATATATTTTTTTTTTTGGGCCTATATGTTATTTAAGGTTTTTAAGGTACGGTTGGGGCCTATATGGTCCCAATTTGTTATTTAAGGTTTTTAAGGTACGGTTGGGGCCTATATGGTCCCAATTTGTTATTTAGGGTTTTTAAGGTACGGTTGGGGCCTATATGGTCCCAATTTGTTATTTAGGGTTTTTAAGGTACGGTTGGGGCCTATATGGTCCCAATTTGTTATTTAGGGTTTTTAAGGTACGGTTGGGGCCTATATGGTCCCAATTTGTTATTTAGGGTTTTTAAGGTACGGTTGGGGCCTATATGGTCCCAATTTGTTAGTTAGGGTTTTTAAGGTACGGTTGGGGCCTATATGGTCCCAATTTGTTATTTAGGGTTTTTAAGGTACGGTTGGGGCCTATATGGTCCCAATTTGTTATTTAAAGTTTTTAAGGTACGGTTGGGGCCTATATGGTCCCAATTTGTTATTTAGGGTTTTTAAGGTACGGTTGGGGCCTATATGGTCCCAATTTGTTATTTAGGGTTTTTAAGGTACGGTTGGGGCCTATATGGTCCCAATTTGTTATTTAGGGTTTTTAAGGTACGGTTGGGGCCTATATGGTCCCAATTTGTTATTTAGGGTTTTTAAGGTGCGGTTGGGGCCTATATGGTCCCAATTTGTTATTTAAGGTTTTTAAGGTGCGGTTGGGGCCTATATGGTCCCAATTTGTTATTTAGGGTTTTTAAGGTGCGGTTGGGGCCTATATGGTCCCAATTTGTTATTTAGGGTTTTTAAGGTGCGGTTGGGGCCTATATGGTCACACTTGCTCTTTTAAGGTTTTAAACGTTACAGTTTGGGTCTTAAACGTTCTAATGTTTTTGTTTTTGTTTTCTATAACTTCCCAGGTGCAAACTATCTGTGGAATCAGATTTCTTTGGACTCGTTGGTTGACTTACTGGACGTGAATACCCCGAGAAGGAGCGTCAACTGTTGGTGAGTATATGGTCACACTTGGACTTTTAAGGTTTTAAAAGTTACGGTTTGGGTCTTGAGATTTCTAATGTTTTTTTTGTTGTTTTCTATCACCCCCCAGGTGCAAACTATCTGTGAAAGCAGATTTGTTTGGACTCGTTGGTTGACTTACTGGACGTGAATACCCCGAGAAGGAGCGTCAACTGTTGGTGAGTATCATTGCCTTTAATTTTCTGTCCATGTGTATAGGTGCAAATTTGATGGTGATGTAGTCTTGTCACATGAGGGTTTGCAATCTGTAATGTATACCAATGAAATCAACACACTGTTATTTTTAAGTAATTTTGTGACATAATATAAATTAATATACCGTGATCTCTTTCTTTTATTGGTATCAATATCAGAAATGAATACTATTGACTCTCTACTTGTGAAGCCTTTCGCCACCCTAACCTATGAGGAGAAGGTGGAAGTAAAACGGTTAGGAGCTGACCAACCAGAGATAAATCTGCAGCAAATCGCAAGAGATAGAGGGAAGCAATATGTCCGTAATTTCAATACTGAATGGTACAAGAAGAACGACTGGCTTTCTGGAAGCGTTTCTAGGAAGTCCTTATATTGTTTCCCATGCATCCTATTTGGTGGTGACGCTGCTTGGACCAAAACTGGAGTGACTGACGTCAAACATCTAGCTGACAAATTGGCAAAACACAAAAGTTCTAAAGCTCACTTGGATAACAGGATCAAGTTTGAGATGCTTGGACAGGCGAACATTGCTGTTCAACTGGACCAAGGATACCAAGTCAGCATTCAAAAACACAACGAAGAAGTGGCTAAGAACCGGTACATCCTTTCGAAGATAATTGATTGTGTTCGCTTTTGTGGCGCCTTTGAACTGGCATTAAGAGGACACAACGAGAGTGAAACATCGCTAAATCCAGGAGTGTTTAGAGGCCTGGTGGATTTGGTTGGCAGTATCGATAGTGCAATGGAACAGCATTTGAAGACTGCAACTGTGTTTAAGGGCACTTCCAAAACCGTGCAGAATGAGCTACTGGACTGCATGCATGAAGTTATAAAGGAAGTGATTCACCAAGAGCTTAAGGAAGCCCAGTTTGTGGCAATCCAAGCGGATGAAACAACCGATATTTCCGCTAGGACACAGTGCGTTGTAGTCTATCGCTACATTGACAAGAAGCATCAAGTGGTGGAAAGATTTGATGGCTTCACGGAAATGAAATCAACGGATGCAGACTCCATTGCTGCTGTTGTGCTGGAAACACTGAATACTGTTCTCCCAGAGCCAGAAGACAAGAAGAAACTCATAGCTCAAAGCTATGATGGTGCCAGTGTGATGCGTGGAGATCAAGGAGGAGTTCAAAGAAAAATAAAAGACGTGTACCCGAACGCACACTACGTCCATTGCTATGCTCACCAACTGAACCTAATAATGGAGAAAGCAGTTTCAAGGATTGGAAGAGTTAGAGTTTTTTTTTCAAACATAGGCGGCATACCATCTTTTTTTTCACGCTCTCCAAAAAGGACTGGAGTTCTGGATGAGGTAGTTGGTAGAAGACTTCCAAGAGGTGCACCGACACGATGGAACTTCAACGTTAGGACCGTGAACGTGATCTACGAGAACAGAGATGCGCTACTTGAGTGTTTCCAGACAATTGAAGCATGTCTAAACTTTGATCCAACATCTATACGGGAAGCCGCAGGTTTCATTGGAATGCTGGAAGACAGGGAGTTCCTTTACTTCCTTAAATTATTTCATTTAATAATGCCACATGTAGACATCCTCTATAGTCAGCTTCAGAAGCGAGACACGGATACTGTTTATATCAAAAAAGTCACAGAAGACTTTGTCGCCAGCATCCAGAAAATCCGGAATTCTGTGGAAGAGATAGAAGCAAGTTTGCCAAGCGATCTAACAGTCAACAGACGGAGTGCGGAGATCTCAACCTTGAGACAACTTTCAAGAGAGGTATGTGACATAGTGGTGGTTCATGCAAAAGAACGATTTTCATTTTCAAATCACCTAGTCAGTGCCAAACTTGTTCAAAGTGACTTGTATAAAACCCATGGCACTTGCTTTCCAACCCAAGCTCTGGAAGACACCGTGCAAGCATATCCAATACTGAAGAAGGAACAATTACGCACTGAGCTGTCACTTCTGTATGGGAAGACAGAGTTTCATACTTGTACAAGTGCTGTTGCTCTGCACAAACTTTTCCATCAATTTAATCTGCAGAATGATTTCACAGAGACAGTAAAATTATTAAGAATCCTGATTACAACACCAATGACTACTGCAGAATCAGAAAGATGCTTCTCAACATTGAAGAGGATAAAAACCTTTTTAAGAAGCACCATGTCCCTGGAGCGGTTGAATGCATTGGCGATGCTCTCAATGGAAAAGCAACTGATTTCCGAGATCCCACACTTCAATGAAAAAACCATTGAGAAGTTTTGTTCTTTGAAAGATCGCCGTGCAAAATTAAAATACAAGTGATTGAAGCAAAGAAGAATGCATACCCCCAAGGTGTGCAAAGATAAACTGCGTTAAGCAGCACCACCTCACACTACCAAACATAACTAGTGGTAAGTAAAGTATGAACGGTGTGTGGGTGTGCATATGGAAGGAGCTATGAAAGGTGTGTGCATGGTCAGTAACAATTGTTGAAGCCTTGGCGTGGTTTGAAGGAATTGGAGGCACTTCCAAGGGTAGCTGTCACTTGTGTACAGGAAGCAAGAATTCCATGTCTGTACAAGTGCTGTTGCTCTGCAGCAACTTTAGCATCAATTTAATCTACATAATCTAACAGAGTGAGTGAAGCTATAAGGAATCCTGCTTACAACAACGAAGACTACTAAAGAACCAGAAAGATGCTTCTCCACATTGAAGAGGATCAAAAAAGTAATTAAAAAGCACCATGGCCCTGTAGCGGTTAAATGCATTGGTTTGAAGGAATTGGAGGCACCTTCAAGGGTACGTAAAGTTCTCAGAAATGGCACCACCTCACTACCAAAAATAACTAGTGGTAAGTAAAGTATGAATGGTGTGTGGGTGTGCATATTGAAGGAGCTATGAAAGGTGTGTGAATGGTCAGTAACAATTGTTGAAGCCGTGGCGTGGCGTTACTGCTCATATGGTTATCCATATGCTAATTCAACGTGTTTGTTTGACATTGATTATTGTGTGGTCTAAACAGAAGTGAAATGTTGTTGTTTTCTTGAATCCCAAGATCCACTGGTTTGGGCCTATGCAGTGCTGATTGGTCTTCTAAGGTATGTTTGAGGCCTATATGGTCCCACTTGGTCTTCTAAGGTATGTTTGGGGCCTATGGTCACACTTGGTCTTCTAAGGTATGTTTGAGGCCTATATGGCCACACTTGGTCTTCTAAGGTATGTTTGGGGCCTATATAGTTCCACTTGGTCTTCTAAGGTATGTTTGGGGCCTATGGTCACACTTGGTCTTCTAAGGTATGTTTGGGGCTTATATAGTCACACTTGGTCTTCTAAGGTATGTTTGGGGCCTATATAGTCACACTTGGTCTTCTAAGGTATGTTTGGGGCCTATATAGTCACACTTGGTCTTCTAAGGTATGTTTGGGGCCTATATAGTCACACTTGGTCTTCTAAGGTATGTTTGGGGCCTATAGTCCCACTTGGTCTTCTAAGGTATGTTTGGGGCCTATATAGAAACACTTGGTCTTCTAAGGTATGTTTGGGGCCTATATAGTCACACTTGGTCTTCTAAGGTATGTTTGGGGCCTATATGGTTCCACTTGGTCTTTTAAGGTTTTGAAAGTATGGTTTTGTTCTTGAATGGTCTGATTGATTTGCTTGTTTTCTTTCAACCCCAGGTGCAAACCCTATGTGGCTGCAGATTTGTTTCTACTCATTGGTCAACTTAATGAACATGAATACCCTGAGAAGAAGAGCCGACTAATGGTAGGTGTCACTCCTTTAATTTTTCTGTTAATACGTATAGGTGCAATTATGATATTGCTGTAGTCTTGTCACATGAGTTTTTTCAATCTATATTGTATACCAATGAATTTAACACATTGTTACTTTACTTCTTGACATTTCTGCATTGCAGATCATGTATTTCAATGGCTTCACAAGCATAAGGTCATTGGGCGGGGCTTATAAAGGTCATTATGACGTCAGGGGGAGGAGTTATAAAAATGGGTGTGGTTTGAAAAAGGGGGAGTGGCTATGTTTCGCCCTGTTGCCCCTCCAACTTGAAAAGTCACCAGCCGCCACTGCATAGCAGCTAAGCAAGTACAGATACTTGGCTTAATGCTGAGTTTCTCCTATATTTCTTTCAATTCACAAGCCAGCCTAGAGGCAGATTGGACACATTGCTCAGATCAGAAGCATTGCTTTTTGTGTGCTTTAAATGTTCATTTTCTAACATCAATTATTTTTCACAGGTTTAAATGATTACTGAACCTGCATGTGTGTAGTGTGTTATTATGGAGAACCTGACTTGATAATGTGTACAATGTTTTTCTTTACTAAGTTTGAAATAACTAAACTATTTAATTTTTTGTCTATTTTATTAAAATTTTCACTAATAATAGCAGTCATTTTCCTAACAGGATTAGACACCTTGGTGGAATGGAAGGACTATATGAACCATATTCTATTTTTAAAATGTTTTTCCTATTTGTAGCACAGCTTTACTGGCGCAGCCTGTGCTTTACGTTCTCCTGCAAAATATATTCTTTTTAGGAACTTCTAATGGGCTAACTGTTTTTGAAAGGAAAAAAAAAGAATAGATGAAGTTAAGAGAGGCATTGAATGCTTGTGAAATGGGAAGAGCAACTAAAAACAATGTTTACTGCAAGTAAAATAGCCTTTATTAAATCCAAGAAGACATGCATAATTATATAAGCTAGCACCTAACGTGTTTTGTGACTAGAAGGAGGCACTTTGTCAGAAGCACATTGTTTATGACGCAGAATCCAAAAATAATTTGCACATTAGCAAATGTATTTATTTAAAAGATTGCAGTGATCCTATAAACCACATATCTGAATCATATGTATGTGATAGGGCTAATCCCTATCAGTGTGACTGCTCAGGCATGGTATAAAAATAATTTCCTCTCATTATGCACCACAGCAGATATCAAACACAGGGTACAGCAAACTCTATTGCAGAGTGTACGTCTCTTTTGAGATTAATCAGCGATCACAACAAAATTAGATGTTGTGCTGCACATCCTGAAATCGCATTTGGGAAGTGCAGTTAATTGGTAAATATGTCAGTAAAGATCTTGTTTGCTTTGATAAGTGTAGGAAATTTTACTGACTGAAAAAAAGATGAAAGTGCATTATATGAATTAGCTTGTTTCTGTTGAAAAAAAAAATCTCATTCAAGCTGGAATCAAAAGGGATACTGGCAGATTTTATGGCATGTTTTAGACACAGAGTCTTAGACTGTCTTGATAGAAATTATTGTGTAAGATAAATTACACTTTGTTAGCAAAATTGAGCTTTCCTGTGACACTCAGACTTCTTTTTTTTTATTGTAAATCCTGTACCTACACACATGATCTCGGTGTACCATGTCTTGCATCCTTGTTAGTTCACTTTTGAGTGTACAGTATATGGCATTATTCAGTGGCGCACCTTGCTATAGGAACGGGCATGTAATTCCACAGCAAGATAAAGGTAGACGCAGAAGTGGATGCAAGCTGCACCTTTTTTGCGGCAAATCTGAACCATCAAACCAAACCGAACCTTGAACCATCTGCTAGATATATCATCTGTTTCTCTTATTCCAGCATAAGCCACCATTTCAGATCATTACATTTACCTTCCTTGGAGTTTTCAAATTCCACCTACTTTGAAACAGCCACCATCTTAGATCATAGCAGCTCCCTTCCCTGGATTTTGCAACTTGCAACTGCTCTTTCTGCCCCACCCACCCGTGCATTCTCTTAATTTATAGAAACTCATATGACTTGCATCTGCTCAGTCAACACCACCTGCTAAAAAAAAAACATTGTCATAAGTCTCTTAGCTACTCACCTACCTCAGCCATTCTGATAAACCTATCAAACTCTTTTCCCTGATCCTGAATCTATATTACTACTACTATCATATTTTAGGATAATAATCCTTCCCCCACAATCTTCTAACGTATTTTTCCTAATTTCACACATTGTCACAATGCTCTCTCATTCTTTCCTCTTTCTTATAACCTACTGCCTCTCTCTCACACTTTCCTTTGCAGCATCTCCATATCACTTCCCCAACAATATTACCATCTCACCTTCCTTACTCTCCTTTCCTCTTCTCTGCTCCCATGAGCTCGTCTCCCTCCAGTCACAATATCATCCCCTCCCTAACACTCTCAAGCAGAAATAGCACTGTAATTCCCAATCCCATCTTCTCCCCATTTCACTCTTTCTCCTGGTTGCAGGAGATATATCCCCTACTCATGCCCTTCACTCATCTCCACCCGCTGTCAGCCACGCTCTGGTTCAAGGCCAGCAAACACTCGTAACACCCAGAATCTGATATCCATCACATTTCACAAACCTTCAACTCTACCTTTCACCTGTGCCCTCTGGAACGCACAATCTATCTGCAATACACTCACATTAACTCATTACCTATTCACTACCAACTCCCTAAATCTACTGGCTCTTACTGAAACCTGGCTCTCATCCTCAGACACTACCTCCCCTGCAGCACTCTCTAATGGTGGTTTTCACCTCTGCCACACACCTAGACCTGGGAACAAACAAAGTGATGTTATGTGTGTTTTGCTTTCCCCTCATACCCCTGTCCCATTCCTCCAATTCTCATCCTTTGAAGTTCATACAATCCGCCTCTTCTCACCTATCTCTCTACGTGTAGCTGTGATCTATCACCCCCAGGCACTCCCTCTCAATTTCTTGATCACTTTTCTGCCTGGCTCCCTCACTTTCTCTCCTCCAATGTTCCTTCACTGGAACTTGGAGATTTTAACATTGCTATTGACATTCCCACCTCCCCCAGCAGCAGCCAAGCTGCTTGCACTCACCTCTTCCCTTGGCTTCTCATAACTAACAGATTCTTCTACTCATCATGCTGGACATTCTCTTGACCTTATCTTCACCAATCTCATCACAACCTCCTACCCAGTCATCTGTCCACTCCCTCTAACTGACCATCAATTCCTTACCTTCAACCTCAACATATCTTACTTTCCCTTCCCCAATCCCACAGCCACCATGAACTGCTTTGACCCGACGACAGAGGACGAAGTCTCCAGCCTGCTATTATCCAGTCGCCTCACTACTTGTCCTCTAGATCTTATTCCATCTCAGCTTATCCCTCCCCTCTCAACCACACTAATCCCAGCTCTCACACATATTATCAACCTCTCATCTGACTCTGACATTGCATCTAACTACCACCCTATCTCTCTGCTTCCCCTGGCTTTCAAACTGCTGGAGCGGCTCGTCTACAATCGCCTTACCAGCTTAATTTCCTCTAACTCCCTTCTTGTCACCTTCCAATCCAGCTTTCTGCCCCAACACTCCACTGAGACAGCTCTCACTAAAGTCACCAATGACTTACTTACCGCTAAGGCAAAAGGTCACTTTTCAATTCTTCTTCTTCTAAATCTCTCTGCTGCCTTTGACACTGTCGACCATCCACTACAAAATCAGTATCTCCTTCTCCAACACCTCTTCTTCTCCGCATCCCCTGTCTATTGGCATACCCCAAGGATCAGTCCTAGGCCGCCTCCTCTTCTTTATCTACCCATCCTCACTTGGTACCTTAATAAACACTTTTGGGCTACACTGTCATCTCTATGCAGATGACTCCCAAACCTACCTCTCCCCATCAGATCTATCTCCCTCTCTTCTAACACATGTCTCCAATAGAGATGTCCCGAACAGGTCGCCCGCGGACTGTTCCCGGCGAACATAGCATGTCCGCGTTCGCAGCGAACATCGAAAATTTGCGATGTTTGATTCGCCCCCTATTAATTAACATTGTGCAAAACCTTGACCCTTCCTCATCATCCTTCCCCCTCCCTCATCATCCTCCTGTGTCTCTTTCCCCCTCCCTCATAATTCTCCCTGTCTCTTTACCCCTTATCATCATCCTCCCGTGTCTCTTCCCCCCTCCATCATCATCATCCTCCCATGTCTCTTTCCCCCTCCCTCATCATCCTCCCCATCCCTCATCATCCTCCCCTGTGTCTCTTTCCCTCCTCCCTCATCACCCTCCTCTGTGTCTCTTCCCCCCTCCCTCATCATCCTCCCCCCTCCCTCATCATCCCCCCCTGTGTCTCTTTGCCCCCTCCCTCATCACCCCCCCTCACTTAGCTTGTTGCTGCAGCTGCTCCTCTGCACGTCTTCCGTCACCCGGCCAATGCTAATGATGTGACGTCATATGCGCGTCACGTCATTAGCATTGGCCGGGTGACAGAAGATGCATGAAGGAGCCAAGGAGCAGCTGCAAGGTTAGTGTGTGGGGGGGGGGGAAGAGGAGGGAGGATGATGACGGGAGGGGGGAAAGAGACACAGGGGAGGATGATGAGGGAGGGGGGAGGATGATGACGGGGGAATGTTGAGCGGGAAAGAGACACAGGGGAGGATGATGAGGGAGAGGGGAGGATGATGATAAGGGGGGAAAGAGACACAGGAGGATGATGATGATGGAGGGGGGAAGAGACACGGGAGGATGATGAGGGAGGGGGGAGGATGATGATAAGGGGGGAAAGAGACACAGGGGAGGATGATGAGGGAGGGGGGAGGATGATGAGGGAGGAGGGAAAGAGACACGGGAGGATGATGATGGAGGAGGGAAAGAGACACGGGAGGATGATGATGGAGGGGAAAAGAGACATGGGAGGATGATGATGATGGAGGGGGGAAGAGACACAGGGGAGGATGTTCGCGAACCGGGTTCGCCGGTTCGCGAACATTTGCGGCGGTTCGCGTTTGCAGTTCGCGAACCGAAAATGTTATGTTCGCGACATCACTAGTCTCCAACTGTCTCTCTAGTATATCCTCTTGGATGTCCACCCACCATCTCAAACTCAACATGTCTAAAACTCAACATTGACTAAAACGTCAATTCCTCACATCTCTCTCATTGTCAACAACGACATCATCACCCCCACCTCCCAAGCCCGTTTTCTTGGAGTTCTACTGGACCCCGCTCTGTCTTTCATCCCTTACATACAATCACTAACTAAATCTTGTCTTCTCCATCTAAAAACATCTCCAGAATTCGTCACTATCTTACACAAGACACAACTAAAATCCTAATACATTCTCTCATCATCTCTCGACTAGACTACTGCAACTCGCTTCTTGTTGGCCTACCCACCACCCGACTATCTCCACTTCAATACATTATGAATGCCTCTGCTAGACTCATCTTCCATACATAACATTCAGTGTCTGCATCACCTCTCTGTCAATCACTCCACTGGCTCCCCTTAGCCTCAAGAATAAAATTTAAAATCATGACCCTAACTTACAAAGCCCTCAACAATAACGCTCCCCCATACATCATTGCTCTCATCTCCAAATACTCCCCCACTCGCCCTCTTTGTTCTGCTAATGACCTTCTTCTTTCTACAACTCTTGTCACCTCCTCTCACTCCCGCCTCCAAAACTTTTCTCGTGCTGCCCCTAATCTCTGGAACTCCTTGCCTCGGTCCACCAGATAATCCTCTTGCCTCAAAACATTTAAAACCTCACTTAAAACGCATCTCTTTAAAGAAGCGTATCACCTTCCATCCTAACACGCTTATCACCTCTCTCACCCTCTTTTACAATTCACTATACCTTAGATTGTAAGTCTGCGAGTTTCTATTCTAAGTACTTTGGGAATGTACCATGGATATTGGATTCCTAGCTCAAAGACAGGGCCCTCCTTGCTTTGCAATGGGTTCATTTGTATTTATCTTTGTCTGAACTTAACTTATGTACAGTGCTTCAGAATATGTTGGCTCGTTATAAATGAACTATAATAATAATAGATACTCTTTTGCAAGCCGTACCTGGGTTCAGGTGCAGGCCACAGTCTGCTATTCTCCCATCAATTGGATGACAGTATTCTAAACACATTTGAAAATATCCAAGTAGGCTGTTTAGAAGAAATACATTTTAAAAAAAAAAAATCTGAATTTGAGTTACCCTAAGGGGTCTCTGGTGGACCTATCATTTTCTGTTGGATGCATAACCAATGTGAGACACATGGAACATACCGTATTTTTCCATCTATAAGACGCCCTCATGTATAAGACGGCCCCTATTTTTGGAGCACAGGAATCAGAAATACATAAATATGCAAATGTGTATTATATAAGTTTTTATTGTGTTACACATATATTTAGCGGCACTTTATGTCATGATTTTCACTGATTTACATTCCAGCTCAACATCCTTGTGATCACATCACTTATTACTCAGTCGCAATATGCAATTGCATTTTTCCTCTTTAACACAGGATCACAAAGATATTGAGCTGGAATGGGAACCATTGAAAATCTTGACAGAAAGTGCCCTTAAATATATGTGTAACACAATAAAAACCTATAAAATACACATTTATATGCACACAAGCAGCACACATATGCCACACACAAGTTGTACAGCTCATTCACAATGTGTAGGTTTAACACAGGGATCACACTGTAATGCTGCATCTGGCCACTGGATGGTGCTGTTTTAAGGCAGGAGAAAAGACATACGTAATGAAAATGCTTGTTCTTATTAGATTGCATTACACTGCAAGTGTGCATAAAAATGTGTATTTTATAGGTTTTTATTGTGTTACACATATATTTACGGGCACTTAATGTCATGATTATCACTAATTTCTCTTCCAGTTCAATATCCTTATTACTTATTACTCAGTCGCGATGAGCAATTGCATTTTTCCTGTTTAACACAGGATCACAAAGATATTGAGCTGATATTGAGCTGGAATGGAAATCATTGAAAATCATGACAGAAAGTGCCCTTAAATATATGTGTAACACAATAAAAACATATAAAATACACAATTTTATGCACAATTGCAGTGTAACGCAATCTAATTGGAACCAATGCATTTCCAAATTTGTGTATTTTCTCCTGCTTTAAATCTAGTGGCCAGATGCAGCATTACAGTACCAGACTAGGGTATCCAATAGCAAAATTCCGTGTATAAGACCCCCCCTTAATTTAGACTTTAAAAAATTGGTAAAAACTACTGTCTTATACACGGAAAAATATGGTAAACCCTCTATATTGGTTATACCTGTGCTATAATATATATTTCTACAAGACCAATCATTTGTATTTTATATGTAGAAAAGGTTATTCTATATTTATTACAGTTTTTTTATTGCATATGCATTTGTGTAATACTGACATAGAAAAGAGCTGTATGCTGTGGCCCACTGGAGAAGGAACTGGCCACCCACTCCAGTATCTATGTCATGAATAACGAATGGATCGGCATGAGGTCACGAAGAGTCAGACACGACTGAATGAAACAAACACACACATACATAATACTGTAGGAACTATTTTCATTAAATAGATCTGCTATTTGGTTGGTGGTTTGTGTACATTCCCACAATTTGGGAGATATAGAGTGTACCATAAAATTCAGGGGCGCTTCAGTATTTGAATTAGAACATAACAGTTCTATTTTTTATTTATTTCAAAAAGCTAATTTGTTTAAATCAGGGTTTTGTATCAATAATACTCTGCACCAATTATCAGGCATTTTTATAGAAATATAGAATTCCTTTAAATGGAGCCTATCAACGACTGATTGAAAAATAGAAGTGCATAGGTATCCTTTTGTGAACATCATAACAACCTTCATCACTAGTGCTCAAACCTTGAAAATTGCTTTTTCAAACAAAGTATATTGCAAATTTGTTTATATTTTATTTATTACATTATAATATAATATAGAACTGTGCAATCTATCTGCACGATTCACTACCAGTTATGATTTTTTTCTTTCTCTTCACAGTCTTTTCATAACATTTCCTTCACCTCCAGGTGTGATAGACCCTTGAGTTGCACTTCTACTGGTATGTTAATGTGAGGGGCAATAGCTGTTCCATTGGCACACTAATGTCATTCACACAATCATATACTGATTACAATTCTTAGCAATAGTGCTGAGCTGTTATAGCACATGTGCAATGGGGAACACTGTAAAAACTGATCTGTAAAAATTGGCAATTGTGAGGAGCAGTCAACCAGCAGTGCCCAATTAAGTCCAAAATCTGATCAATCACATCAGATGAAATATATGTAGATGAATATGTTAGCATTTGCATAGTAATATAGAAGTTATTATTTGAGCAAAACATCATACACTGTAATGTACTCTTCGAATGCACAATATATATCAGCATTATATATTTTTAAGTATGAAACTGAATGTTACATAGTTAAATAGTGTTGTTGTTGTTGTTTAGTCGTTCAGTCACGTCCGACTCTCTGTGACTCTAGGGACCACAGCATGCCAGGTGCATCTCTCAGTCACTGCCCCTCTCAGCTCCATCATGTTCATGTTCATTGCTTCAGTGACCTCATCAATCCATATCTGCCTCTGTCATCCCCTTCTTCTTGTGCCTTCAATCTTTCCCAGCATCAGAGTATTTTCTAGGGAATCCTGCCGTCGCATATATGGCGAAAATATTTGTGCTTTAACCTCATGATCATAGCTTCTAATGAACAGTATGTCTCCATTTCCTGAAGTATTCTTTTATTGGATCTTCTTGCAGTCCAAGGGACTCTAAGCAGTCTTCTCCCACACCACAATTCAAAGGCGTCAATTCTATGGCGCTCAGATTTCTTTATGGTCCAGCTCTCACATCCGTATGTTACTACTGGGAATCCGTATGTTACTAGTGGGAATACTATAGTTCGAACTATGCAGACCTTTGTTGATAGTTTAATATCTTAATAGCAGGAGTAAAAGTTTTTTTGGAACTCTCTTGCTTTCTCTATTATACAGCGGACATTTGCAATTTGATCTCTTGTGCCTCCTTCTCTGCTGAATCCGGCTTGCACATCTAATAGTTCCTGCTCCATATATTGTTGGAGTCGAGCTTGTAGAATTTTAAGCATTACCTTGCTGGCATGTGAAATGAGTGCAATTGTTTGATAATTGTAGCACATCCTAGGGCCCATCTCACTTTACTCTCCAAGATGTCTGGCTCCAACTCATTGGACAAATTATTGAGGTCATCGCTGCTGTTAAGATCCTTCCTGTATAGATCTTCAGTGTATTCCTGTCACCTCTTCTTTATCTTCTGTTAAGTCCCTACCATTTTTGTCTTTTATCACTCCCACTTTTGCATGAAAGGTGCCTTTTAGGTTCCCAATTTTCTTGAAGAGATCTCTTGATTTACCCATTTGGTTATCTTCTTCAATCTCTTTACATCGCTCATTGTAGAATGTATCCTTGTCTCTTCTTGCTATCCTCTGGAATTCTGCATTCAGTTGGACAAATATTTTCTTATCTTCACTGCCTTTCACTTTCCTTCTTTTGTGGGCTATTTTTAAAGCCTCATCAGAGAGCCAGTTTGATTTCTTACTTTTCTTTCTTTTAGGGATTTTCTTTGTTGCTGTTTCCTGCATTATGTTGCAAACTTTGGTCCAAAGTTCTTCAGGCATTCTATCTTACATGTCTAGTTCCTTAAATCTATTCTTTACTTCCACTACATATTCACATGGGATATTATTTATTTTGTATCTACTTGGTCTGATGGTTTTCCCTCTTTTCTTCAGTTTAATTTTCAACTTTGCAATAAGAAGCTCATGGTCTGAGTCCCAGGTCTTGTTTTTGCTTACTGTATAGAGCTTCTCCATCTCTGGCTGCAAAGTATATAGTCAATCTGATTTCTTTGTTGTTGATGTGTAGAGTCGTCTTGAAGGCTGTTGGAAGAGGGTGTTTGCTGCGACCAGAGAATTATCTTGACAGAATTCTACTAATCTCTGAATTGTTTCATTCTGTACTCCAAGGCCAAATTTGCCAGTTATTCCAGGTGTCCTTTGGTTCCCTACTTTAGCATTCCAGTCTCTTAATGATGAAAGTAAAAACAAATCTTGGTGTTATATTTATGACCTGTTGAATGTCTTCGTAGAACTGGACAACTTCAGCCTCTTCAGCATCCATGGTTGGAGCATAGACTTGGATCACTGTGATATTAAATGGCTTACCTTGAATTTGAATTGAAATCATTCTGCCATTTATTGGGTTGTAACCAAGCACTGCTTTGGCCACTCTTTGATTGACTAGGATGGCTACTCCATTTCTTCTGCGAGATTCTTGACCACAGTAGAAGATCTGGTGGTTGTCTGATGTGAAATGTCCCATTCCAGTCCGTTTAAGTTCACCAATTCCCAGGATATCAATGTTTAACCTTGTCATTTCATTCTTGACCACATCTAGTTTGCCTTGGTTCATAGTTCTAACATTCCAGGTTCCTATTCTGAATTGATCTTTGCAGCATCAGACTTTCCTTTCCCCTCCAGACACATCCGCAGCTGGGTGTCCTTTCGGCTTTGGTCCAACCACTTCATTATATCTGGTGTTACTTGTACTTGCCCTCTGCACTTCCTCAGTAAAGTGGTAGGCACCTTCTGACATGAGGGGCTCATCTTCCGGTGCCATATTGTTATGTCTCTGGTTGTGCCTGTTCCTAAAGTTTTCTTAGCAAAGATACTGGAGTGGGTTGCCAGTTCCCTCTCCAGTGGACCATGATTTGTCTGACCTCTCTGCCATGTCCTGCCCATCTTGGCTGACCCTACATGGTATAGCTCATAGCTTCATCGAAGTACACAAGCCCCTTCACCACAACAAGGTAGCGATCCAGAAGGGGAGTTACATGGTACTTGAGGTCCATCAAGTCCATCAAGTTCAACATATTTTAGATCTCCTCTGATCTGCAATATACAGATTAATTGTTAATTGATCCAGAGGAAGGAAAACAGAATAGAAACCCCTGTGAATCTCATTCTACATCTCATGTATGCTGTATCTGGACCTTGTGTCTGCACAAAGGAAAGTTGTCATATACAACGGCTAATATTCTCATTAGCGCTAATGGAAAGCTGATTAGCTAACAAGTACACGCCCTTCTTAGAAGCTGGGTTAGTAAAGAAAATGGCAACCTGCAGTAAAGAATAATTGCATATAAGTTTGAAAAATGAAGATTAATTGTTTATTTATTTTTTTAATTTCTAAAAACATTTCCACAATATTAAGTTTTACTATTCAAAACACCAAACAGAAAAAAATGACCACAGTGGTCATTTAAGTAGTACCACAATACTATAACATTTTGTTAATAACATTCCATCTATCAGATGAGAGACAAAAATGTGCAAAATATTGCCACCTAATGAAAATAATGTTCAAACCTGCAGCCTCACTAAATTGCGATTCTGTTAATTTCAAAGGGCTCTATTTAAGCACACAGCATATTTTTTTACAGAAGTTTTTAGTTAGTGAACTTCTATCCAAAAGCAAGGTCTACACTAATTAAAAACTTCTGTAAATAAAATATGCTATGTGCTTAAATAGAGCCCTTTTAGATTTACCGAATAGCAATTTAATAAGGCTGATAATGTTCAACTCTTTGTGTGTCTCTCCTTTATTAACTTAACAAACTAGAACTATATAGGGACCTACACATAGTTCTGGGGTATGCCATTAGGGCAGCCTTCCAGGTAGGAGGCACTCAGTGAGGTCCTAGCTAGCGTATAATTGAGTGTTACTACTATATACATTGTTTGCCTTTCATGATAGTTGTAATATACTAATACCTTTTTATTTTTATTTCTTTATATCAAGATGTGTACTTTAACATGATATGTAGCCGTATCGAACACCTGGATATAATCACTAACTATGGATGCAGTGGAGTTTATGTAGCCTCAATTCTAAGTATTTACTTTTTTCATCATCGTTTTTTTAGGTGATGTGATATAAATAAAAGTTACGTTTTATATTGAACCTATTTATAGGTGGAAGTGAAAATAGTGTCTTTTTTCTCTTGTGTCCCATTTTTCCTAAGAGAACTATACACTTCAGCTTTTCTTGGACAGGTATGTTAATATATGATGGAAAATAATTGATTACTGGTTGATCAAAGTGTGCTTTTTTGTTTTGTAATATATTGGAGTTTAATTACACTTTACCGGTTTTCTTCCTTTTCCCCTTTTTTATTTTCTTGCAGAACACTAGTTGGTTTTATAGCCACAAGAATAACTAGTTTAATGAAATTAGATTTAAGCATTCATAAAAATATTATTAATATATCTTTCCACAAAGTTGCTGGAGTTTATTTTAATTCACTATAAAATTTAAATGTACTAAGTATTGAGAAAAAATGCTTGCATATACTAAAACTTTATGTGATCACAAAATTGTATTAGTCCTATGCAGGTATTAGTCATTCTTTCTGGGAGGTAATATGCAACAGTACTTGAGCTCCCCTGAATGCAATATACTGCTCATAATGGCATCTGGGCCTGGACTGGCCAGGGACAGGAAATGGAGAAAACTAGGGGTCTAGTAAACGAGTTTCTAACACAACATAATATCCCACTCCATGATGAGGCAGTAGAAAATGTCCTGGCAAGCATGGCTTGGAAGGCTTGGACAAGTGTTGACTGGACTATTGCAACCAGTTCACGATTGAGCAGCCAAGTAGCAATACAAGTTTGGAGACTATTGCCCCCATGTGTTCATTGAAGCTTACCCCTGCTGCTGGACACTTTCAATCCAGTTGTATGGGCGTATGGCGATCATAAACGGATTTACTTTGTTTAAGCAAATTGTATATGCAATCAACTAATTATGGATAGTTATTAGGATTTTTTGCAGATAGCTGATAGGTCTATGTGGTAATATATAAGAAATTGTTTTATGGAATATATAATTGTTTTTTTTATGGAATCCTCCTTCTCACTCTGATCTAGGACCGTAGCTCAGATGTCTATTAAATGCAAGCTGCATAGAATACAGAATACAGATGAGCAATATAGTGATGACAAAAGAGATGACAACTTTGTGTGCACCTAACCCTCCTGGACAGTGTTTCATCTCCTATGTAATGACTTCACCTACATCCAAGTGGTACTTACAGAGGGAGAGAGGAAACCTATGATAGACTGTGTAATATTATAAGCATGTCCCTAGGTAGTTTGTCAGTAACACAACTTAAGTCATCAGTTATACTGTTTCCCGTCTTCATTAAATAGCTTTGAATTAAATTGTTTTATGGTATAGATTCTATATTCGTATTAACACACTGTACATTTATTTTACACTTACATTTCAGTGTTTGACACCTCTTAAATTAATCAGTATGGGCTCTTTTTCTTATAAATAATGATTTAATTAAAATGCTCTAGTAAATCTAGGTAGGTCTGCTTTATAGTAAGTTTTGAATGTACTGTTATTGAGATAAATATTCAACCTTTCTGGTGCATTATGCAATAATCATGGAACAAGACACTTTGTGGTAGATAAAAGATTACCTCTTCCTCAAGTTCAGGGTTGCTTCTCTGAATATTTGTTTCTTGTTCACCCTTTCTTGTTAACTTTATATCAGGATGTGCTTTATTTATAAACCCTTGTAATAAAAAAATCTCTAGAATTCAAAATATTTTACGTTATTCATGATCTTTATGGAGGAATGTGATATGTAGTTCCCCATCCTGCGCTTATGTTTGCTGAGCCTGAAGGTGGTTTTAAGCCATCTACAAGCTAAGAGTTTGATTACATGCCTCCCATATTATCTCCCGCAAGGCTAACATAGCTATGGGAGTTCTTTTGAGAGAATTTAATTCACTATTACAGGGCTCCCACAGGCTGTTTCGCCTTAGAACTTACTTATACGTAGCCAGGGGGTTCGTCATGTAGTAGAGGAAGCTTAAGTAACTCGCAAAGAGAATCTAGAAACAAAGGGCCCCATTCAATTGAGATCCTGTAACCACTAAGTGAGGTCGCAAGCTAATTTGCTATTCAATTGGCGTCTTTTTGCGGGCTCCGATCGGCTTCCGACTTACGGCCTTGAGAAAATGGCGATAGTTAAACTCGTAACTTACAGCCTCCTGAAGCCTTTGGTCTCTAACTTTGGTAAGGCTAAAATCGCAAATCGCTATTCAATTGCTCAATTTTCCCAAGCCCGCAAATGTTTTCACGCCCGTAAATGGCAAAAGAAGGAGAAAATCCTACAAGTGCTAGAGAGGACTTGCAAGGGGGTTAAACACCTGCTCATAGCCCTGTAAATGCAAATAAAAAATCAATACTGCACTGTAAATAATAGGGAAAGCGATGACAGACATTAGAACTAATTGCACAACAGTCTCAAGCCCGCAAATCGGCAGGAAATTAAATATATTTTTAGGTGTCATTTCGAAGCTAAATCAATCTCGGTTATCAATGAGTTAGTCCATTTTGCTTTCTTCCCTGTTGCTGCCTATTACTTTCTGAAAAGAGTATGTTCTTGTACAGAGGCGGAGCTACCGCCGGTGCAGACGGTGCTTCTAGAGACCATCAAATTATACAAAGAATGTGATATTTACACAGAATTTGTCTAGTGATACATAGTAATTATGTGCCCTTATTCACATGGGCACAGGAACTGGGGGGAATCGTCCGGTGCAGCCCTCTGAGGCGCCCCCGCGGACAGAGAGATCACATATCATATATGTATCATAAATGCGGTATGAAAAAGGAGCTCATTCTTTAAATGCGCAGTAAAACTTTAATAAAGGCATCTTTTCTTATCAAGATTTACCTAACTATTCTTTATTAATCCCTTTTTACTACCACTAAAGTGAATCTTTAAAGTAAAGTGCAAAACTTCTTGGGTTGATAGGCACAGTTTGCATCAATTATTTCTTCATTTATCAAATGAAAAATTGCTAGTTTTGTATTAGAATCATTTTTTATGTACACAAAACAGAATAACACAGACCTTTTTCTGTCACAGAGATACAAATGTTATTAAGCAATTGTATCTCATACTGCTGTCCTCTTAAAATTGACTGTATTGCACACAGTAAAGCAGAGGCATGCTATTTTATTCTGCAAGAGCTAATTGAAAGTTACTTTAAAACATTTGTGAATTAAATACCAGTTTATCAATTGAAAATTAATTAAACTCCAAATATTATTTCCAGTAAAACTTTTTAAAGAACAGGTCAGATATCCCATGAATTGTGTTTGCTGTATTGCTAGTAATGTGCTATGCCATACATTCTGCTTCTCTTTCCTTTGATTATGATAGTCTATTTGATGTTTTTAGGTAAACTATAGGGATATTTGATTTAAAGGAACCCTATAGATTACAAAGAAGACATCAGATGTTCATGAAGTTTGTAGCATCATTTTTTTAGGTAAAATATTAAATTTAGTAGATATTTATTTTGCGTGAAGAACCATGTTTGTGCCTTTCACACTTCCTGCTGGATGGAAGCTGAAATAGTATATTCTGCCAAGTTTTACTATCTGTTCAAGAGCGGAAGGGGATTTCTTGAATGATTTGTACTATTTCAACATTGGACACTTCTCTCTTCTTATATGCTGAGCTGACGAAGAAAACTTTTATTACTTTATAATATTAATATTCATTACAGATATCCCTCATTGTAGGAGCATTCCATGAAATTCCTCGAAAAGCAAAAAAACTGTTATGATGGAAAAATAAATTTTTTACTTATTCTTATTTTAAAATGTGACATTTTCTCTTTTAATTTATATTTATCGACATTACATTCCCTTTCTTGTATAAGTGAAAACTTGCATATATGACACTCATATAATGAGGGATATCTGTATTATAATCATTTTCATAAAATGACAGTGTCAGCTTCAACTGACTGTTTGTCTCCACCCTGATAAGGTTATCAATTGGAGGTTGGGGGTTTTGGTTGGGAGACAGATCTAAAGAGTTTTTATTAACAATCAGGTATCAGAGGAGGCTAAAACACATTAGTAGGCTGTCTCCACAGAAAAGCTTTATTGCTAAGGAAAACAGTGGAGATCATTGTGTTGGTGGTAAACATTATGTCTGAAAATGTAGGCGCTGCTTAGTATACAAAGCCAATTTACCTTATGCCAGTAAGCCTAATTTTTAATATTGATTTTTAAATTATTGAATATGATTCTTATTATTGATCAGTGTCTACTTAAAGCATTTGGCTCCTGATGTTAGAGCACTACAGCGGTCCTTTATCGGTTCAGATAGAGGTGAAGCTAATTCATTCATATGAAGTTACATATCTATTATTTTTATGTAACATTTGTGATTGTGTTCATTTTAAAATCTTAAAATCTGTTATATTTTCAAGCCCAAAAAACCTTTATTGCAATTTATTACACCTTACTCTTTCAAATGTATCATAGAAAATGTGGAACACTTTGTCCCATTAACAATAATCAAACAACTCTAGAGGGGATTAGGATTGCCAGCTACATGTTTGAAAAAGTAAGGAAATAGCCACAGCCACAATTCTGTGTGTGTAGCATTAAACATAAAAACATGATGGAAGGTGTGTTTTTTTATCTATAAGTGGAGAGAGGGGTGGGAGAAGAGGGAACAGGGGGAGGACTAGATCTTACTGAGATTGACACCACAACCTTCCTCCTCAGAGGCCCAGAAGAAGGCTGCATTTATCAATAGATGCAAGCATTTCTCTGTAGAAAAGTAAACAGACCTCTCTCACACACAATATCCATCAAGTATCATAAATGCGCCCAGGGCTTAGCAAAGGCATAAAAATATTTATTTTTTCGATTAAAAAAAAACAAAAAAAACGTTATGACTTTTCCCTGCTTAATAAAACTTTAAAAATATATATATGTTATTTAATTGCACAGTGGCAGCGCAGAGCCAGTGGCAGCGCAGAGCATCATCAGGTAATGCACACTTGAACATCTCATGCAGCTTCCAATGTATGCTAAAAAGTAGAAAGAGACTTGAGATTATAGAGGAGTCAGTTAAAGGCTGATGTGTAGTTCTTCTGAGAGATGGGAAAAGAGATGGAACACATAATAAACTTTAGCAAATGCATCTGAATAACAAAATAACTATTTAAACTACAGCAAATTCATTAATTGATAACATTTGTATTTAAGTATGTTGCTATGTTAATTAATATTTATATAAATTGTAATACATGATGAATATTTTATGCTGCCTATCAGATCATATTGTGATTTGGCACAGTTATTTTTAACACATAATTGTAGACCACAATATATGTTGCGTTTGCATATCATGTTGTGATGGGGTTCCCTATTGTGAGATAAATGTTATGTATGTGCTTTATATATATATATATATATATATATATATATATATATATATATATATATATAATATCAGTCTTTCTTATTGTTTTACAAAAATTATACACTATTAAAATTATGAATTTAAAAGGGAATAGAAAATAGATGAAAGAAAATAGAATTAATTGCACAACAGTCTCAAACCCGCAAATCGGCAGGAAATAAAATGTATTTTTATGTTTCATTTCGGGGTTATATCGATCTTGGGAATCAAGGAGTTAATACATATATCTTGCTTAATTGATTATATTCCCGCCCTGAACTGCTACGAAACAGTGCATGGTTTATGGAGTCAGCTTTCAGACTCTAACTTGCGGGCTCCTTCAATTGAATAGCTCGGTAATAGGAGACGAATGGAAGCCCGCAACACACCCGCAGACATACTGCCTGTATCCCGCAAGATAAGGGCTTGCAGTTGACTCGGGCTCATACTTTATATATTTAACTTTTATTTGACTTTTATCATTTTATATGAAGTTTTTCATTTCTATTATTTCCTTTACTAAGTTTCATATTTCAGCTCCTTTGTCAGTAATGTGTGCCTTTGTAAACGAATGAGTTTGCCATTAGTCACAATGAATGCACTGAAATTTTTAACTGCCACCTATCCATTCTAACATATGGAAGCTTCCTCTGCATTCAAAGACTCCTCTCATCATAGCAAATAAATCAGCAGAAACTAAAATAGTAGGTTACACTGCAGCATAATTGCATATAAAAGATAATAAATGAAAGACTGTATTATTTGTATTTACTTTCTAAAGACATTCTGCCCATTATCAAGCGTACCTCTTTAAAAGAGTATATTTTACAAGAGATCTAAAACTGCAGTTATTACTATTTAACCAATAAAGTTGGAGGTTTTAAGTACTGGTGACTTTAAAGGAATGTCATAAAAACAGTGTTTTAATTAGGCAATAATCATTAATAAAATTACAAATCAATGATTTAAAAAAATATTTTCAATATTAAACTTGTTTTCAACGTTCAGTCTAAGCTTCTGCTGGATTCTACCCCCTATAATGTCAATGAGAGGAGGCGGCATTCTCTAGCATTGCTACGTTTTCATGCACAAAGTGGTATCCATTGGTTGGAGACTTTCCCTTGCCAACATGCTTTTTGCTGTGGCAGTAGCCTGTGAAGATGTGTCTTCTTATCTAATGGCATTGTTCTTGAAGTCCTATATAACTGTCTCTCAGCTTAAGCCCCTCCTCTATAACATTTTCATGGTGGTGTCAATCAGCAGAACTGAGGCTACAATTCTAATCTTTGAAAGTGAATTTAATATTCAATATTGTTGTTATTATACATCGTTCAATATGAATTTTATTAATGAATTTAATTTTATTAATGATCAATTCATAATTAAAATATAAGCTCCTCTGGTTTGGGCATTTCAGTGGCCCTTTTATTTTGAATTTTTAGCGACCCTATGGCTATTATTTTGACTAGTTTAGAGACAAAACTATAATATATTTTATAGTGAGTATTTTTTAACCTACTCTACACCAACACAAGGCTGGTCTAGTAATAATTATCTTTATCTAATATCCAATTGCTCTATATTTCTCCCATATTCCCCTTGAGCCATGTCTTTTCATAATAAACCTTGCTATAATATCTGATTTTAAATCAAATAATAATTATGCAATATAAACATTATCCTTTGTAGTGATCTACATCTATTAGAAACACTTTTTTGATTGCAGGTAAGAACCAAAAGGACCATCTGGTCTGCCCATTATATATACCTAAAAAGTTTAATTTACCTAATCCTTAGAGTTAACTTGTGCTTATCCCAGTCATGCTTAAATTCCCTAATTGTGCTTGTCCTTATTATATCCACTGTAAGGATCCTCCGCTTATCTGTAACCTTTCTTAGTAAAGTAGTACTTTTGTACATGACCCCTAAATCTTCCACCCTACAATTTCTTGTTTTTGCATTTGTCTTTTTTAGGCAAATTCTCCCCAGTAGAACTTAAATCCGTTGTTATATTTGAAGGTCTCACCCCTCTATCTTCTTGTAAGTTTTGTCTTTTAGATCATTCACTCTTGTGTTGCTGTCACCTTAGTGCATCCCATTGTAATGTTGTAAATGGACTCTGCCCAGCTGTATGGATGGCTCCACCCCAACAATAACATCATCTTTGCATATTCTATTGCAAGCGAAAAATAAAAATGATGGAGTAGGATATCAAAGAGGGAGAAAGTGAGGGTGAAATGGCTGCTCCTATACTGAGCAACATGGGAGGCACAATAAAGCCAGTAAGTGAAAACATTTTTTCATATATTCCACCTAAAAGTTTATAAAAAGTATACATGAGAATAATTTTGTTTCAATAAAAAATACTAGCTCAGTGGTCCTTTAAGTGTATATTTTAGTTTTGGGTCTTTGTGCCCTAACTACATAATTTTGCATTTGTCACATTTTAAGGATCACTGTGTTCATATTTTTTCTGTAAAGTCTTTTAAATAAAAAACACTTGATTATGTGCAAAGTGTTGTAGAAAATAAGACATACTTTCCAATTTTCACTTTTATACACAATTATGCCTTACTGTTGGCTTCCATTTCATTTCATATTCACACTGCTTCTTGGAGTTTCTGTCTCAATGTGGTGTTTCTTTGTAAACTGTTGATAATTCCATTAGACATAATAAATGCACTGGAAGTTATATATGCCGAATTCCCATTGTGCAGATACAAACATTCTGTGTACTCAAAGTCTTCTCCCACCTCAGGAAGTAGATCACTGGAAACTAAACTGGTAGATTCCAATGCTGCACAATATAAAAGTAATAAATTAGAGACTGTGAATCTCATTCAATTCGGGGCTCACAACTCGATCACAAACAGCCAAATGCCTGCGATTAAGTTGCGTGCTCCAGTTGCTCTAGTTGTGCAATGCTATTCAATTGGCCAGGCCCGCAGGTTAGGGGCCGATTGGAAATCGGAAATCATTGCTGTTGGAAGCAGCATTTCCGTGCTTGGGAGCAAGCCCGTAACTCCTGATGCAGAAACAGCCAATGGAAACAGAGATTGTCATCATGACCAACCTCCAAGCCTGTAACTCATAAGTGAAGGCCGTAGGACTTTGACATCCAACCTCCATTTTCAAAGTCCTACAGGCTTCAACCTCCACGCCCATAGGACTTTGAACATAATAGAGGTTGGATGTCAAAGTCCTACGGTCTTGGACGTTGAAGCCCGTAGGACTTCACATTGATTGCCATGCTCGATATAACACGAAAATTAAACATGAAATAAAGTATTGGAGAATGTTGTGCTATTAATTCTAAGACCTAACAACACTTTCTCACTTCATAAAAGTACAGTTTTGCTTTTTTATTTGTTTTTAAAATGCTCTGATTTGTCATTAAGCCCTTTGCGAGACATCCTTGGTACCAGTAACTTGTGGTTATATATTTGCAATTTGCAGGCTTGACAGACTGGTTAGCGAGGGGGAATCGGAACAATTGAATAGCGATTTGCGATTTTAGCATTCAGGACTCTTGCGGCCGTGAAAGATCAAAGTCTTGGAGGGTATTAACTTGCGATTTGACAAATCACAATGAACTGCAGCTCGGAGCACATAACTTGATTGGAGCCCGCAAACGTAAATCCATTCAATAGTAAAATAACTTGCGACCTCCACTTGCGAGCCAGGATCTCCAAAACCAAGCAACTGAATGAGGGTCTCTATTATTATTGTTTTTACATTCTAAAAATGTGATGATTATTTTCAAATGTAGTTTTACATTTTTAACATTCTTTTAAGAATCCTCCAACTTGCTGCTAATAAAGGATGCTGAGTACATTAACCTTTTGTTGTAAACAACTGTAGTTTGCACAATACCCATCAGGTATTAGAATGCACAACATCATATCATTTTTTCTTGTGGTCAGAGAATCAACAGATATCTTAAATAATTAATAATGGACATTGATGTTTAGTGACAGCTGTTTTCCAAGTCCTAAGGTGAATGCCAACAGCAGACAGATTTAAGCTGTTCGAGATCAATGAATGAACATTTTCTTGTCATTATATGTGGATGACCTACTTGGCTGGAAACTAGGACAAGGGACATCAGATGGTATGAACTGCCTGAAAGAGATTCCTCAAACAAATCTGGATTTGTAGTTGTTCAATAAAATGCATTAGTCACTTAAAAAGAACTGTGTTTTTTTTCTCTTTTTAGTAAATTGAGGTTAACACCCTTATTAAATTGCAATTCAGCAAATTCTAAAGGGCTCTATTTAAGCACAGAGCATATTTTTTTACAGAAGTTTTTAGTTAGCGAAGACCTTGCTTTTGCATAGATGTTCACTAACTAAAAACTTCTGTAAAAAACATATGCTATGTGCTTAAATAGAGCCCTTTAGAATTTACCGAATTCCAATTTAATAAGGCTATTAGTCTTTAAAGGACCAATGTAGTTTGTTAAAAAAATGCTTGTGAAGTATGTAACAAAATAATAACATTAGATTGCTAGTCAGTCTGCAGCTTGAGAGAGAGGCTTATCCTATGATGGCTTCTAAGAAGAAAGTGAAGTGTAATATTATGTACATCGAAGAGGGTAATATTAAGTTAAATGTTTATATAAAACAAAAATGGTGCCTAAAGAGTCCCTTTAACTATGTTGATAGCTCCCTGTCAATCAATCACCTATGAAGTGGTGTATTTACCAAGGCCCTGGTTTAGGCCAGCACATTTACATGGCAGCAGACTGCATTAAATGCCAATGAAGAATCACAGCGTTGTGTGTACAAAAGCATAAAATGTCAGGTTTGGCTCAAGTTAATTTGGCACTGTAGGCAAAGTCTTAGATATTGTCCAGAGAAATGGAACTCCTACTTGGGTTGCATGGAAATCTAGCTAGAATTTCAGTTTAGTTAAGGTCAAGTTTAATTTTTACAAGCTAAAATACAGAGATTTTATAATCATAAGATAGCATTGCTATAGTATTCTATCTATCTGTAACATAAGGAAACAGAAGCAAAGGTAAGCTGTAAAGTAATTTTAGAATAGGACTACCGGTAACTTCATTATGCTGAAACATTTATTTTGTGCTTTCTTCTTTTCAAAGTCCCAAAATTATTTCTAACAGTAATACAATGAAAACGTAAACAAAAGAATACCAACTCGAAGTATGAAAAAAAAAAAAGTAAAATGTATGAAAAATAGGATCTATTCTAGAAGTATTGTCAGTTTTGACTTGGGCGGCCACTCACCTAGCCTATAAGGTCGGAACTAGCCCGTCTGCAGTATCATTCTGTTTGTAATTGTACCCATCACACCATACATGTACATAAATATACATATCTGGGTATAATTATGTTAGGATGGTGATCACAGCTTAAAGTTGCTCAATCTGAATAACTATTAGGGGAGAAAGAAGATTGTTGTTACACGATATAAAGTGAGTTCAAAGAGTGTTGCTCTCTCAGTTGGTTATCAGGGCTTTACAGCAAATTATGACTTGTTTCTTTTCAGTTTGTGCACCTCTGGCCTTGTTTGTGTCAGGATTGAAGAATTTCAGCAGGAAATGAGTACAAAAAGTAGTAAAAATGGCACAGGGCACATTAAAGTAAATGGTTTTGTGTGTGTATTTCAGTTGTGTCCGTCTCTCCATGACCTCATGGACTGCAACACACCATGCTGATCCTCTTGGTACTCATGGCAGATACTGGAGTGGGTTGCCAGTTCCGTCTCCAGTGGGCCACATCATACAGCTCCTGGTATTCCTAGGTGGTCTCCCATCAAAGTACTGATTAGGCCCAACCCTGCATGGCATCAGGGGGCTGTGACCTCTTGGTGCCATGACTAGAATTTAACCCAGGTCACAGTGGTGAAAGCACCAAATCCTGACCAATGGACCACCAGGGAATAGGGCAGCATAAAACCGAAATATGTTTCTGCACCTGTGTATTAATACCCTGATATGTACAACATCATAATATAGCAACTAACAGCAAACTGAAGAGTGTTGATACGGAAGAATGCATAATGCATTTTGTAGAGGTCATTGGGATTGGCCTAGTCCAGCATCTACAATATGAAATTCCCTACTAGTACATTAGCTAGTTAAAGATCTGATTGACTTGGGCCCCAAAAATATTGTGTCCACTAGTTAAATGGTTGAGAATACGTTCGAAGTTATATTTGGAGAGTAATGGGTATGCCCCAACTGCAATGGGGCCAAGTACTATGTAATTTAAACGGTGTGTTTTATATAAGGTTACTTAGGTTCCTAAAGAGAAATGGATTCTTGATGGAAAACATCAGATAACTATTTTACAGTAAAAAAAAAATCAACTGTCAAGAGTTATGAAATCTGCTTTTTGCTTCCCGTCAACAAAGGTCTATAAATAAACAGATACAAGTTTCCTAGAGACAATTACTATAATTAGATGCAACTCAGAACTACCATTTTGTAACCACGGATTCATGAAGTGCTTGGGTTATAAAAAAAATACTTCGTCTAAAACCAAGCTCTTAACTGTAATGAAATCACAGAACTTAATAATATTTTTCAGGATTGAAACATAGAATTTAATGGCAGTTAAAAACCACTTGGCTCATCTAGTATGTTATTTTACTCTCTGGCTGAAAACCCTAAACTCTTTTTGATCACTGGGTTAGTGTTATTTCAGAATAGCCTGCTGTCTGTGTAAATCAGTTTTTAATCTTCTTGTTCTATGGACCTCCATTACATATTCCATGAAGATACCACCCTTTCAGTAATTTAATGGATTCTACAGTAGTTCCAAACCTTCCACCCTGTAATTTAACAAGCATTCACTTTCACAGAAATATTATTCCTTCCTGTAATGTTTTGAACCTTACAGTAAATATTTAAAGTTTCTGTTCTTATACATAATTGTGTTAGCAAAGAAAAAGTATAATACTACTGTATTACAGTCTCAAATCTTTTTTGCATAAGACAAATGCTACTTAAAAGTATAAAACAGAGATGATCATAAATATATTTAAATCTTCATTGCTCCCACAGGTACAAGCAAGGAAACATCCAACGCGTTTCGTCAGCATATCTTCATCAGAGGTCAGGGACTTTATTAGGGATAATTTGTTAGTAGCGGAAATATCATTTATTATAATTATATCAATGAAACTAAATAATTTAATGTTCCAAACTCATCAGTAGATATGTTTTCCCACATATGATTTTCCATAACAACTAAGGATTATGGGTAGTACATACATATGAGGCTTATTAGGTCTCAGATTATAACCACTATACATTTTAAATATACAGTCTTAACATGGTATTTGCATGATCAGCAAACTTCAGACTTTGCCATTGTTTGAAAAAGATGGGAGAAGCTCCAGACCATCACCTATAATAGTTGTCAAACTACAAAACGTCATCACGCTTTGCAAGCTCGCAACGAGAGCTTGGCGAAACTGCGTCCCTGGCAACGCAGTTCTGGCCTCAAATGCGGACCCACGTGAAGCGAGGGGCCGCATTTGCGGAGGTGGAGGCTCTACGGCGCTTCACTTTGTAACAAAACAACCCCACACAATCGTTAACTCGCAGCACTTTGTCCTACGACTTCTCAAAACACCACACAAAACTCCCCCACACAAACGTTAACTCGCAGCACTTAGTCCTACAAAGCTTCAAACCACCAGACAAAACTCCCCCACACAAACGTTAACTCGCAGCACTTAGTCCTACGGCGCCTCAAACCACCCCACAAAAATTGCAGCACTTAGGCGATCAAAAGACGCAGGACTTAGCCTACAAACACTTACAAAACACGCGATCCCCTTAGGTTGCAAGCAGATGACGAACTCGGGACTTCGAAAATAAAAAGTACGAGTCGCAGGACATAGAAAAAAAAATACGAGTCACAAGACTTAGAAAAAAAAAAAATACGACATAGCAAAAATACGAACTTAATGGCCAAACCGTGAAAAGCAAAAAACACAAAAAAAATACTAAATACACAAAAAAAAAAAAAAAAAAAAAAAAAATCACACATAGCACGGGGGAACAGCCAGGACTTCTGGGAGTGAGGTGGAACGCGAATTTAAGTTGAATTTGCCAAGTTTCGGCATTCGAAAATCCTAGGCGAGAAAAAAAATGGAGGCCGAAAAAAATTAAAATGAGGCCCTGAAGTGCGCAAAACACCGCCAAACACGTAGGACTTTGACAGGCACGTATAAGGTACATGAAAACACTGTTGTAAAACATGCAAAATGCTCCAGAGGCGCGTAACACATAGAATATCGCCGTCATTTTACAACACTAACTTGCTAATCTACACTTTACGAATCTGAAATGGCGGATTTCCCACCTAAACCAATGGTTCTGTCTTGTGCATGCAGCCTATATATAGGGCATACTTGCCACAGTGCTGACACTTTCTCCTCAGGTGATGGTCTGACTGGACATTTTCTGTTGCCGGAAATCCAAAGAGATTGTTAGCTCTTCAGGATATTGATTGCTGCCTATTCATTATAAATAGGTAAATTATATTGATTGATTGATTAATTATTAACAATAAAAAAAATATTATAAAAAAAAATTACATTCTTATATTTTGCAATGCCTTTACTTTATCAAGACATTAATGCTTAACAATTTAAAATATATTTATTAATTGATTAATTCATTTTTAATGGACATTAATTAAGTAATTATTAATTATTAATCATTATGAAAAATAAAATTATATTTTTGACTGACTTTACTTTATGAATATATTATTGATTAACTCTTTCTAATATATTTAGTCATTGATTAATTATTAATGTTCATTAATTAATTAGTAAATACTTAGTCATAATATAAATTTTTTTCAAAACTGGATCAAAAAATATGTACATTTTAAAGTGCACTTACATTTTGGTGTTGCTGCTCTATTAGTCATGTTCATTGATTACTTCATTAGTCATTAATAAGTAATAAGAATAAAAAAAAGGTTTAAACTGCCTCAAAAGATATGTACATTTTACAGTGCACTTAGATATCAGTGTTGGTGCTTAATTATTACAGTGCAGTTGTATTTTTGTTTTGCTGCTTAATTATTAATTAACTTATTTTTGTGTGTTGCTGCTCAATTATTAATATTTATTAATTACTTAATTAGTCATTAAGTTCTAAGAAAAGAAAATGTGTTAAAATGCCCCCCAAAATAGGTAGATTTTACAGTATACTTATATTTCTGTGTTGCTGCTCATTGTCTGAAAGGAATAGGATCCTCAAAGCACCTAAATATTCAAATCACTTTATTACATTTAAAATTTTATATTGCATTCATTTATGAATATATCCATGCTTGCAGCTTTACATTTTACATGTATGCTAATTAAACATCATACTCTTAAGGATTATTGAATGAATTAGATACAAACATTAACAATGCTTTTAATTTTATTTGACAGTTTGATCATCTGTGCAGCTGAGTACACAGAGTGGCGTGTGCAGCAATTCATCTGCAATCAGATCACCTTTACAGGTATATCATTTAATGATGCTGTTTTTAAGGAGAAAATGAGTAGTTAATAATTATTACTTCAGATATATAAATGCAATATTAAATATATGCATTGTAAAATAGACAAAAACAATTTTCTAATGATTCCTGATGAATAATTAATTAATTAATATTAATTAATTAATACCATTGATCACTTGGAAACAAAAAGCCTTAATCATTTTCTCCTAAAAAACAGCATCATTAAATGATATACCAGTAAAGGTGATCTTATTGCAGATGAATTGCTGCAAACGCCACTCTGTGTACTCAGCTGCACAGATGATCAAACTGTCAAATAAAATGCATATATTTAATACTGCATTTATATATCTGAAGTAATAATTATTAACGTACATTCATTGATTAACTATTAATGATTTATAATTACAGAGAAAAAAAGAAAAAAAAATTGTGACATTTTCAAATATATATAGCTATGTTCCTGCTCATTCCCTAACAGGGATAGGACATTATAAGCACTTTAATATGTTATATTATTATATGATGACACTTTATAATAGTTTGGAATGCATTTACTTATGAATATATTGATTATTAGCCCTTTACCTTTTGCATGTATGACAAGTCAAAAGAATACTTTCAATGATTCATAAATGAATTCAAACAAAACATTAAATATTCTTATTACCTTATTTTATAGATTTATCATATCTGCACCTGCCTGAAGACACAGAGTGACCTCTGCAGGATTTCACATCATATAACATCAACTTCACAGGTATGTGATTTAATGATTACATTCTATAGAAAACCAGGTTTAAGTCTTTTTTTTTTTCCCATTGATGACTCTTACTGATTAATTAACACATTTTTGTTTATTAATTAATCAATAATCAAAACAAACAACAAAAAATATGAATACATACATGCTTAGCCATTTAGGTTTTAATAATTAATGACAATTACACATCATAACTTAATTTATTAATTAATTAATTTAATCTTAAAATGATATAACAGTTTGACGCCGATCTATAGTTTGCTCATAGCTTTTTTGCTTTGACCTTCTTTAGGAAAAAAGGATTACCTGTTTATGTTTTGCATTGTCATGACTGTTTTAAATTATTTAATTCATGTATATTCATTTAATAATTACTTCATAATTCTGTTCATGCTCATTGTCTAACAGGGATAGCAACTGATAAGCACTTCAATATTTAAATCCCTTTATTATATTATGAACCTTTTTCATATTTTTCAATACATTGACTTAAGAATATATTGATGACTAGCCCTTTATGTTTTGCATGTATGCAATTAAAAACGATACTTTCAATGATTCATACATTTATTCAAACAAAACATTACAAATGCTTTTTACATAATTTCACAGATTCCTCATTTCTGCACTTGCTTTAAGACAGACAGTGACCTCGATTTCAGCTGATATAACATCAACTTGACAGGTATATGATTTAGTGATGACATTCTTTAGAAAAATAGGATTAAGTATTTTTTTAGTCCAGCTATTGATTAATAAAATGCATTTATTTTAATAATTATTCAATAATTAAAATAAAAAAATATATACATTATGAATATATTCATGCTTTCAGTAATTACAATTTAACATCATAACTTGAATTAATTTAATACAAAAAAAAAATCTGTTTCACGACAATCTATAGTTTGCTTCTAGCTATTTCTGTTTGCCCTTCTTTAGGAAAACATGATTACCTCTTTATATTTTGCAGTCATGACAGTTTCACATTCTTTTATTCATGTGTATTCTTTTATTAATTAGTTCATAATTATGTTATTGCTCATTGTCTAACAGGGATAGGACCGTATAAGCACTTAAATATTTAAATACCTTTATTATATTAGGACACTTTTTACGATTTTAGAATTCTTATGCATATATTGATGATTAGGATTTACTTTGCCATGTATACCAATTGAAAAGGATACTTACAATGATTCATAAATTCATTCAAACAAAACATCACAAATCCTTTTTATGTCATTTTACAGATCCAACATCTCTGCACCTCCCCAAAGACACAGAGTGACCTCTGGAGGGTTTCAGCTGATATAACATCAAATTCACATGTTTAATTTAATGATGACATTCTTCTCCTCTCACTCTCTCTGGAACTACAATCAAATACACTGTCTAAAGATTTGCTGAAGTCTCTCCACTACCTGTAGGCCTCAGTCTCTCCTCTCTCACTCTCTCTGGAACTACAATCAAATACACTGTCTGAAGCTTTACTGAAGTCTCTCCACTACCTATAGGCCTCAGGCCCTCCTCTCCACTCTCTCTGGAACTGCAATCAAATACACTGTCTGATGCTTTGCTGAAGTCTCTCCACTACCTATAGGCCTCAGTCTCTCCTCTCTCACTCTCTCTAGAACTACAATCAAATACACTGTCTGAAGCTTTGCTAAAGTCTCTCCACTACCTATAGGCCTCATTCTCTCCTCTCTCACTCTCTCTGGAACTACAATCAAATACACTGTCTGAAGCTTTGCTGAAGTCTCTCCACTACCTATAGGCCTCAGTCTCTCGTCTCTCACTCTCTCTGGAACTACAATCAAATACACTGTCTGAAGCTTTGCTGAAGTCTCTCCACTACCTATAGGCCTTAGTCTCTCCTCACGCTCTCTGGAACTACAATCACTTCCCCGCCCCTCACTCACCCGCCCCTTGTTTCTCTTGATTTATTGAGTCACTCAAATTTCCTACAGCTAATCAATTAGCAACACCTGCTAACTATACCTAATTAATCTATTACACAATGTTTCCTCATGCCTGTTCTTCCTCATTACATCCAGTCTCTCCACTACCTGTAGGCCTCAGTCTCTCCTCTCTCACTCTCTCTGGAACTACAATCAAATACACTGTTTGAAGCTTTCCTGAAGCAGTCTCTCCACTACCTATAGGCCTCATTCTCTCCTCTCTCACTCTCTCTGGAACTACAATCAAATACACTGTCTGAAGCTTTTCTGAAGTCTCTCCACTACCTATAGGCATCAGGCCCTCCTCTCTACTCTCTCTGGAACTACAATCAAATACACTGTCTGATGCTTTGCTGAAGTCTCTCCACTACCTATAGGCCTCAGTCTCTCCTCTCTCACTCTCTCTAGAACTACAATCAAATACACTGTCTGAAGCTTTGCTGAAGGTATCTAAATACACTGTGGAGCCATTTCAACTTGTACTATATGTAATATTATCAATATTTGTATGAATGTTTCTGTGATATAATATCTGATGCGATAGAAACTTTCACTAAGCAAATGTATACCTCTGCATTTGTCTGAAACCCCCCTTACCTTGCCTGCTCCCTCACCCCCAATGCCTGGTTTTATTGCTTCTTATTTGTGAAATAACATTTGTCCTTCATTCTCATATTCTGTTGCAGTCTCTCCACTACCTATAGGCCTCAGTCTCTCCTCTCTCACTCACTCTGGAACTACAATAACTCCCCCCCCCCCGCCCCTCACTCACCCGCCCGTTGTTTCTCTTGATTTATTGAGTCACTCAAATTTCCTACAGCTAATCAATTAGCAACACCTGCTAACTATACCTAATTAATCTATTACACAATGTTTCCTCATGCCTGTTCTTCCTCATTACATCCTGTCTTTTTTCCTCACGCTTCTCTTCTCAACTTTTCCACATCATGTCTCCAACATAAAATCTCACCTTCCATGCTCTCCTCTCCTCTTTTATGCTCCCATGAGCTACTCTCATTCCTCCATTCACTATCTCCTCCCCCTTTTAAAGCTCATAAGCAGAAACACTTCTGCAGGTCCAAATCCCACATCCTCTCCCTCTCTCTCTTTCTTCTGCTCGCTTCTTTGGACATACCTCTTGACACAGGGCCCTCACCTCCCACTCACAGATTATACTATCTGATCACTAGGGGCAGATAACTTATTACATACTAAAATCACTTACCAAATTACTTTGTCAGATGCTTTCCTTTTCCTTCTATATGAAAAAACATTCTAACTGCATACCCTCCTACCTAATGAGACTTCACTTTCTTTCTGACCCTTGCTATTTCTTATCTGCCTCTTCCATCCTCTTTAGATTGTAAGTAGAGAGTTTTCAATCTTGCAGAGTGCTTTGGGAAAAAACACTTTCTACAAATATTCTAAGCGCAAAACAGGGCCCTCCATCTTTTACAGTTTGTTAAAATTATATTTTTCCTTGTTCTTTTCCCCTGTATAGCGCTACGGAATATGTTGGCAAATTACAAATAAAAGTATTAATAATAATAATAATAATAATAATAATAATAATAAAATGACATTCTTTAGAAAAACAGGATTAAGCCTTTTTTTCACCATTGATGACAGTTAGTGATTAATGTATGTAATTTATTTTATTAATTAATCAATAATTAAAAAAATATATAACATTATGAATACATATATGCTTAGCCATTTATGTTTTTATGAATGAGAATTACACCTCAAAACTTTATTTATTGATTAATTCATTTAATAAAAATATTACAAAGTTTTTTCATGCCAATCTACAGTTTGCTCATAGCTCTTTTGGTTTGCCCTTCTTTAGGAAGACATGATTACCTGTTTATGGTTTGCAGTCATGACAGTTTCAGATTATTTTATTAATGGATATTAATTTATTAATTACTTCATAATTCAGTATACAATAATATATATATTACCATTATTTTATTTTTTATAAATATATATATGCTTAGCTCTTTAGCTTTTAAGGTATGCAAAATAAAAAGAAACCATTGATTAATTCATTTACTTTGGTATTCATGCCAGGTAAAAAAAAATATGTACAATAAAAAAAAATTCTTACACCTGTATTTACAATTACAGATTCCAATGGCGGACAACGCAGAAGATAAGAGAAAAATGGCAAGGGAAAGGAAGCAGAGATGGAAAGATGCACAGACCGCTGAGACTTCACAACGTTTAAGAGAAGAAGATCAACAGAGACTTCTAAATAAAAGAAAAATTACAAAAAAAAAGCACAAAATGAGTCTGCTGGAGCTTCAAAGAAAAGAAAAAGTAAATAAAAAAATGTCTGTAAAACATTCTCTAATGACCCAATATTGCCTCCTGACACCAATGTTCATAGAGATGACACCAATGTAGATATATAATGTTGTACTGAGTTCTAAGTTGAGAAAAGTTCACTATAGTCCTTTATTTACAGCACTAACAGTAGACACTCAATATTGTGGAATAATGAATGTGGTTTGACAGTTTTGTGGGGCCTACCATTTTCTGAAAGAAAGACCAACTGATGGAGAGTTTATTAGTTGCTGTCAGAAAGGAAAGGTAAGTCTTCCAAAAAAGAAAAGTGAGTCCAAAATTTCCAAATTATACAAATTTTAAGAAAAACCATTAGGTCTTATAACAGTGCAATTTCATTTGCTTCAATGGGTGCAACATTAGCAGAAAATGTTCCAGGACATGGTCCCTACTGTTTTAAAGTACAAGGACAAATTTACCACCGGACTTCACATTTACACCCAGAATCAGGAGAACAAAGGAAATTTGCACAGCTATATGTCCTTGATACAATGGAAGCTGTTAAACAACAAATTATGCTTCCTGAAAATAAACAATGCTTACCCATAGTCTTTGAACAGCTCGATAACATTATGGCCAACAACCCATATAGTCAAGCATACAGAAAATTAGCAGAGGTTGAAAAAGAACAACAGGCACATGGCCAAATAAATCAATTGCCAATGCCAAGAGTAAATATGGTTCTCAAAAAAGATCGCCATACTGATCAAAGACAGTATAATTTACCAACAGCAAATGAGGTTGCCATGGTATTTAAAAATTATGATGAGGAACCACCATTTGAGCGGGATATTAAAATATATCCACGCAATCAAGAACAACCTTTTATAAACATAAATATTTTAAGTAGTAATTTGGATCCAATGACATATGCCATTTTCTTTCCAAATGGTGAGCCAGGATGGCAACCAAAATTACAGTTGCAAAGTTATCCCAAAAGTAAAGTTCGTGTTAGAAACAATATTTCTATGCTGGAATATAAAGTAGCCCAAACTGCTGTTCGGCATCATTTTAATCCTATTTTATGTGGGGGCAAACTCAAACAACAATGGATTATTGATTCCTATCTACAAGTCGAAGCACATAATTAAAATGTTGTCAAATTTAAACAAAACAAGCTTTCAGTAGAACAATATTGTGGATTGATGGATTATGTCGCTGAATTGGCTGCAAACAGAGACATTCCTGCTGGATGAGCAATGATTTTGCCATCCTCTTCAAGGATCTCCTCGTAATATGCAAGAAAGATACAATGATGCCATGGCTATTGTCACTAAATTTGGCAAACCAGATCTATTCATTACATTCACATGTAATCCACAATGGCTAGAGTGAAGGGGTTAACATATTTTGCTGACATATTCACATTGATGTTAACCCCATCTGGGTTGCCACAATGTGAATATGTCAGCAAAATATGTTAACTCCTTCATCAGCAAAATATGTTAACCCCTTCACAGAGATCAAAGAAAATTGACAGCTTAGCTAAAACACTTCTGACTGACCAGATTTGGTGGCAAAAGTATTCAAAATAAAACTAAATTCATTAATTCATGATATAACTAAAGCACACTTATTTGGGAAATGTGTGGCTTTTGTTTATACCATTGAATTTAAAAAAAAAGGCCTGCCACATGCACATATACTTTTAATCTTGCAAGAAAAAGATAAATTGAATACGGCAGACAGAGTGGATTCAGTAATTACTGCTGAACTGCCACTTCCAGAGAAATATTCCAAACTTTATGAGATTGTAACACATATCACTTCAAATTCACCATGTATGGAAAATAAAAAATGCACAAAAGAGTTTCCAAAACAATTTCAAATGCAGACTTTATGCTAATTGTGATGGATACCCTTTGTATAAAAGAAGAGAAGGACAAACAGCTATTATCCGTGTGCAAAAGGTCGATAACATATATGTGGTTCCATACAATCCACATTTGCTGAGGAAGTACAATGCACATATCAATGTGGAAGCTTGCACTTCTATCAAATCCATCAAATATGTGTAAAAATATATATATACAAAGGATATGATGCAGCAACTGTTGTGCAAGGTGCACACAATGAAAAAGACAATCCAATTTTACTTGACAAACTTTCATCTTATTTAGATGCTCGCTATGTAAATGCTCCAGAAGCAATGGAGATGCATGATCGGCCACATGCTGTGTATCAATTAGCTGTCCATGTGCCACAAAGTCAATTTGTTTGCTTCACTGCAGGGAATGAAAGAAATGCTTTAGCACAAAGTGAACAAAGAGCAATAACACTTACTGCTTGGTTTCAATAAATTGTCAGGACACTGAGGCCAGACAATTTTTAAACACGGAGGCCAGACAATTTTTTTTAATTTCCCTTTGTATTAGATTTGTTTCTTACGTTGGGGTTGGGAAAGGAAATGAAGAGAGAAGGGAGGGGAAAGGAAAGGGAAAGAAAAAGAGAGAATTTATATATGAGTTCGAACATTTTCTCAATGAACAAACTTTGTATCATATATAATCTTGCCTATTTGTAAGAATTACTCTTTTGTATAAATGTCTGTATTTGTTTCTGTATTTTTATGTGGATTTTTTCTTTCTTTGTATGTTTAAAGTAAAATAAAAGATTTATTGAAAAAAAAGAGAAGGAAAAAAAAGAAAAAAGAAAAAAAAACACCACAAGGAGTAACTCTCAGATCAGCCAATCTAGGGGGACATATCCATGTGGAATTAAGAACTGCTCCACTTGTAAACATCTAAAGAAAAAGAACAGATTTGTAATACATTCTACACAAAAAAATAAAGACTACAATATTAAGAAACTTATGAACTGCAGAACAGATTATGTGGTGTACACTGTCACATGTCAATGTGGCAAACAATATCTGGGACGCACAACCAGACCATTTAAAATGAGATTAAGAGAGCACCTTTATAACACCAAGAGAGGTCTACTTACGAATGGTTTCTCTGTGCATGCAACCAAGGCCCACAATAATGATGTTAAAAACATGGGGAGGAGACAGAACCATCGCCCTGAGACA
The DNA here is from genome assembly GCA_027410445.1 of Discoglossus pictus. Taxonomy (NCBI): domain Eukaryota; kingdom Metazoa; phylum Chordata; class Amphibia; order Anura; family Alytidae; genus Discoglossus; species Discoglossus pictus. The sequence goes on along the minus strand of CM050165.1, from coordinate 118,423,867 downwards.
AGCAGAAAAAAAATTGATCCATCAATTAGGAACCTTGGAACCAGAGGGCCTAAATAGAGACATTGACATTGCCGTATTTCTATAATGGTTTGACCATTATATGGGATGTATGCGGAGTCAGGTTTTTTTCTTGTATATTTTGCTACCCATGTATAAACACAATATGGTGCGGTTCCCAATTTTGTTTTAGGCCTCTGATCTTTTGAAATAGACAGGGATGATCACTCCTAGGGTGAATTCAACTTGCCCACCTCACTCTAGTATGTAGGGCTGGATAACTGCCATAGTGTCGTTCCACCTGTAGTTTATGCCAACTCGCCATATAGAAATTGTAACACATCAACTATTTAGAATAACTGGTTCCAGATTAGCCTATAACGAATCAAGATTAAACTGGCAACAGCGAATCCTCATGAAACATTCTGGGAGACTATGCTAATATTTCCACTTAAGGTTTTTCTAAAATATCCCAACTAGTTAAAAAAGGCCAACATGTCCACTTGGTAGCTAACAAGTACTTGCTAATATGGGCATCTATCTAGGCTACAACATCAGTCGCTTGGCTTTCCACAGCCTTTATGAATATTTATTTCAGTATTTTTTATACTCTTTTTTTTTTTAAATATATATATATTAGTAAAGGTTATTTTATTAAGCATTTTTAAGTATGAAGTTCATTAGACATCTTTTTTGTATTGCCTCAGATTTGGGAGTATAAATGTTTGAAGAGATTTTCATAAACAGTTTGAAATTTTATTATCATTCCCCATTGGCAACCATTATGGGATCACAGGTGAAATAGAATATTTTAATGGTTGCCAGGTAGATTAGACTTGTGTCTGTTTCCATGGCAACCATAGTGTTGTGTATATTCCATTGGCATATAAGGGGAAAACAGTAGAGAGAGTGCTTTTCTACTGTCTATAGTAATCTGTTCCCAAAAGGCCATCCACTGCCATAAATATTATCATCTAGTTCCCCCTCCAGTTTCTCCATTTCGGTCACCATGGCTACAGGGTGTCTGACATCATAGGTCAGGCGAACCAGAAAGTGTTTATTAGATTCCCAGACAGAAGGGCGCCATTATTGTCAAGCAGCTAGACGACAGCACAACTCAACGAGTTCCTGGCCAGACACACAACACTGGACACCCGGTTTGTGCGTTTCTATAGTAAGCTTTGGATACTAGATATAGACCGGGTTCTATCAGGAGTGAGCCAGCCTATGGTTCACTGTAAGAGGCATATCACACAGAGGAGTAGGTCTTCTTTGCTATGGATTTGGAGCCTTTATGTCAGTGTGTCAAGCCCCAAATTTCCCAGAAAATGCCCCATTACATTGGGTGTACGATTCACAACATTAGTACTACTATTATTATTATTTTTTGTATTCACTTATTTATGTCATTTGATTACCATGGAATAGATATGTGTGGATTATGGTATATTTCATTTTTATATTATATTATATTATATTATATTATTACGTTATTGTTATTTTGTATGATGTTATCTCTGTATGTATGATATGTAAAGGATACAGATATCTAAATGCACATATAAATTCAACACAGACATATAGTTTTATATTGATACTGTTAATGTGAAGGCAGCTTTACTGTATAAAGGAAATAAATTGTATATGTGCAGGCTGTTCAAAGGTATAAGAAGTTTACAGTACAGTATTTTATCGTATTTTATTTTATTATGTCACCACGCTGGAGTACTCACTGTTCATGCTTGTTACTGAATACGGATTGCCACAAATGTATATACAGGGGAGGATCATGTCAAGCATTCATATATGGATGTCCTAGCTTATATGTACTAGTCCATGATATTTATAAAATTCACTAAGGCTAACCTGGTTACTAACTAAGAGCCTGACCTTAGAGGTCTCCATAGTTGCATGTATACATGTATGTGTATGGGTATATATCCATACATTAAAAGATTTTATGTCTTATTTTATATAGGTTCTAGGTATCTAGACAAATATCCATTTAATAGGAGGAGGCATGTACCCGCCTTCCTCCCTATAATGGACAAATAAAAGCTTAAAAATATTATAGTATGTAAAGCATACAATCTTTTTGTACAATATTTGTGCTTATTGGAACACCAATCACTGAGGAAGCTGCGACGAAGAGCATCGAAACGCATTTGATCTACCATTTACATACATACACATTTTAAGGGTACTTTACCACTGATAAACATTGAGACCTTAGTGTCTTTTATGATATCACGATTTATATCGTTTATATAGTTTTTTACCAATTTTTACCTTTTTGTTGTACCTATATTTTTTAGGATATTTTGTCCAATTCCTACATTGGCCAGTATGTTTTTTATGGCATAATAAAAGTATATATTTTCAAGGAATTGGGTGTGTGTGTATCTTTCCATTAGAAATGGATTTAGATCACATAGACACACCTGAAGATATATATATATATATATATATATATATATTGTGACCGTTTGCCCCCTAGAGGATGGTGCCAAGTAAAGTGGAGTAAAGAGTTCTTGACAGGAGTGACGGAGTTAAACTTCTGAAGAACTCCTAATGCAGGTGCGACTTCCCTTTAAAGCCTGAAAAGCAGACATGGAGAGAGGGGTGGGGCTGCTAAGACTCTGGCCAGGTTGTGTGCTGCTGCCAGATCCAGCCACAAAGTGGAGCTTGAAGCTGGTCCGTTGTGGATCTACAGTTTGGCCTTTGGGAAGCAAACCGGAAAGAGATCACTTTTGGTTTACTGTGGCTGCGAGTTTTGGACAACAGTAAGAAGAGTGTGCTGTTTGCAGTGACTGAACGAATAGAGCTGAAAGAGACTACAGACTCAGGAGGTGAAAGCACCAAGGTTCCAAGTGAAGGGAATATTGAGGATCCCCAGGCAGAGTTGCCTTAAAGGCCTAGGCAAGTGTGGAGCTGACAGAGGCCCTGTATGAAGGTACCAGACTGATTATGCCCCAGGGAAGATGCTGAGTGTTTAACCGGTTCATAGGCAGTAAGTTTATACTGCAAAGTCAAAGGGTCCCTGGGGTGAAGCATACGGGAGAGACGGGCGGGCCCTTATGCTTCATCCGCGGCTACTTATTTAGAAACGTGGAAAAGACTTCCGATATACAAGAGAGGATTTGTATCCTGGCCACAAGGTGGCAATATAACCATAATCAGAGACTATTTGTGTCCTAGCCACAAGGTGGCAATCTATCAATAATCAGAGACTATTTGTATCCTGGCCACAAGGTGGCAATTCCTAATTTATAAGAGACTGTCTTACTCCTTGCCACTAGGTGGCGCTGTTTCCATGAAATTACTCCTTTCCGAGTACAACGGAGTTGGAGCTCTGTCCTGAAGACACCGTGGTGTAGAGTTTTGTCCCTGTTGCAGATAAGCTGCACAGGTATAGTCAGGGTGTTCCTGTGTCACAGTCAGTGCGTTTATGTAGATGTTTGTTTTCATTATTTAAGCAGAGTTACTGCTCCAGTTTTTTTTTCTTATTTCATAATAAACCAATTTGCTGCATTACCAGAAAGTATCCGTTTCTATCTCAAGAAACCACAGCTATACACGGCCATCCTGGTCACAATATATATATATATATATATATATATATATATATATATATATATATATATATATATATACATATATATATATATATATATATACTGTATATATATATATATATATATATATATATATATATAGAATCATTGGTGCATACTCTTATATAGAGACTAGCGAATTGCCCGTCAAAAAATGACGGCAATGAAATTGTAAGTGAGCTAAGGGTATTTGGTGTATATTAATGAAATATATAATACATTAATAAATGAATATACTTTACGTATTTTGAAGCATTGTGTTGAAGAGATGGGAATCTGTTTTGATGTTGCTGCAGCATTAGTGGTGTGGAGCTGCTGTGTAAGCGTGCTGAATGTGTGCAGTGTAATAGTGTGCGTGTGTGAGACGAAACCGTTAGCGTAAAATGGCAACTAATATGTGGTATGCGTCTTAGCGGAATATCCGTAGGTCTTTTGTGGTGTTTTTTGAGTTTTTTGTGGTGTGTTGCGTGTTTAGAGTGCTGTAGCCTCGTTTTCATTTTGTTCGTCGGCCATTTTTTCTCTCGCTTAGAGAATTTTTGAGTGTCTAAACTCTTTTATTTTTAGTTAAATTAAAGTGTAACTTTATTTTTTGAGGTCCTGGATGCTTCCTCTTGCTGTAGGTAAGCTTTTTATGTATGTGTTGTGTGTATGTATTGTGTTTTAGATTTTTTGGTGTTCGCGGGTTGCGTCCGATTTTTGGCAGGTCGTAATGGGTGTTAACGTATCTTGTATGTGTTTTGTTGTGTTTTGCGTGTTTCTTGTGGTGTTTTGCGTGTTTAGAGTGGTGTAGCCTCGTTTTCGTTTTGTTTGGCGGCCATTTTTTCTCTTGCATAGAGAATTTTTTAGTGTGTAAACTCTTTTATTTTGAGTTAAATAAAAGTGTAAGTTGCTTTTTTGAGGTCTTGGATGCTTCCTTTTGCTGTAGGTAAGCTTTTTATGTATGTGCTGTGTGGTGTATTTATTGTGTTTGGAATTTTTTCATGTTCGCGGTTTGCGGGTGATTTTTGCGAGGTCGTAATGAGTGGTAACGTGTCTTGTATGTTGTTTGCGTGGCGATGTTAATTTTGCGAGGGTCTCGGGTGCTGCGCGAGCCTGCAAGCGTTAGCAACAACTCGTACGCTCACAACTATATATGTGATATACAGAAATTTGAGTGTTTATGTCAGTATACCTGACACCTCACAGAGGTAATTTCAAGTACACCTCATAGATCATAGAAACACACTGTATATTGGGGTGCACTATGAAAACCACAAAGAGGTCTTGAAACATCCCTTCTGACACATACCTGTGAGAGAGAATCACATCCAGCTTTTAAGTATATTGTCTAATACTACAAAGAGGCACAAAGTAATCTGCACTAGGAGTATCTATTGCGCTTTCTCCCCCTCCCTTTTTTCTTATATCTAGTACCTCAGATACACCACATTTGCCAGTGTACCAGGAGAAGCGGCCTCCTCCAAGAGTGAGATCTACAAAGCCCTAGGAATATAACAACAAGACCCATCCAAGATCCCATAGAAATAGTGTGGAAATATACTAACATCCACATATTATCTGCATTAACATATTATCTACAAAAACCGAGAGAGAATTATCTTGGACTGACATTATCTGAGTAAACTAAGCGCTAAAACCCAAATTGGGAATACAAAAAGCCCAATACCATATCCATCTAACATTCCAAATCTCTATGTATTCGTAAATAATGAATGGCGACAACGAAAAAAACATAATAATAAAATTATACCACAAATTGATACCATTAGTCCACGAGACATTGAACGTTTAAGATTACTTCTTTTACATGTTGCTGGTACACAAAGTTATGAACATTTACGCACAGTCAATGACATAGTTTATGATACTTTCTAATTAGCTGCAAGACATCAAAACTTCCTGGCAGATGATACAGAATGGGAGAGATGTCTCGAAGAAGCAGCACTATGTCAAATGCCAAAGCAAATGAGAGAACGATTTACTTTCATTTGCATCTTTTGTAATGTAGCTGATGCATTAACTTTGTGGGAAATATTTAAATTACATATGTGCGAAGATTTCTTGAAACGTTACAATGAGACCATTGCGCTATTGAAAGCATTAATGGAAATTCAGGAAATCTTTCTTTGTCATGGATTAAGTTGTGCCAATTTTAATCTGCCTGACCCAGGAATTATAGATGAAAAAAAACTTTGATGAGTATGACACTGAAATTGAATACCAAAAAACACAAGAACAAATTGGAACTTTAAATGCATTACAATTGGAAGCATTTAACGTCATCATAAATGCAACAGATGATAACATGCTCAAAGAGCATTATTTCTATCTGGATGGCCCTGGTGGATCAGGAAAAACGTATTTATATAATTTGTTGATGAGTTGCATTCGAGCACAGGGTCAAATAGCACTGTCATTTGCAACCACTGGAATTGCCACACTTTTGTTAGAAGGTGGTAGAACTGTGCATTGTGGATTTAAACTGCCAGTTCCTATTCTAGAAACATCAGTGTCGGATATTTGGATGAATTCATTACAAGCAAAAATATTTCACAAGAGTAAATTAATTATAATAGGCAACTATGATGTCATGTCATGCCCTGCAATGTATTGATCGATTATTAAAAGAAGTTATGGGTAATGATTTGCCATTTGGTGGAAAGGTGATGTTGTTAGTAGGAGATTTTAGGCAAACATTACCTGTGGTGCCACATGGCAATAGAACTGTCATTGTCGAAACGTGTATAAAGAGAAATAAGCTGTTTGAAATACTTACACACCTTGAAGATGAGATCTGAAGGCCAAAGTCAATTCAATGATTGGCTCATTAAGATTGGAGAAGGAAAACAGTCAAAAATAAATAATTTACCTGATGATACTTTGGAAATTCCATCAGAAATGATTTCCAAAGAATCACTAATATTGACAATTTATCTTCCTCAATACCAACACTAACGAGGATTACTCAGACATTGCAAGCAAAGTCATATTGACATCACAAAATATAGATGCCTTGAATCTAAATAACAACATTTTTAAATTAATCAATGCACCCAAAAAAAAATATTACAGTGCAGATTCTGTTCTGGCTGATGACAAAGATAGTGAAGCTAACTTTACTATGGAATTTATTAATTCTTTAACTCCCTCTGGAATGCCACCCCTTTTTTGCAACTTAAAAAATGGCCAATTGTCATGCTACTGAGAAATTTCAATCCCAAAAAAGGACTTTGTAATGGGACCAGATTAATTGTGAAGGATTTAAAGGATCATTTTATACATGCAGAAATTATGAATGGTACCCATAAAGGCAAACCAGTTCTTATACCAAGAATTGATTTGGCTCAAAGTAAGAGTGGTTTGCCTTTTGTCCTTCAAAGGACACAATTTCCCATTATCATGGCATTTGCCATGACCATCAATAAATCCCAAGGACAAACTTTTAAGTCTTTGGGTATTTTTTTGAAGGAACCTGTCTTTGCACATGGACAACTTTATGTTGCATTTTCAAGATGCAATAATCCAGAGGAAGTTAAAGTTCATGTTGAAGAAAACCCAAGTCAGTGAGATTTATTGGAAGATGGACACATTTTTACCAAAAACATTGTGTACTATGAGGTGCTGTGAACATAGAGAACAGTGGTTTTATTTTATTATTCCATATATGACAATTAAAAGAGTTAATATTGAAAAAAACATATTCTATACCTGTTGGTGAAATACAAGTTGAAAGTTACAAAAATAAAAAGTTTTATTCAAAATTTTGTATTTCTTTGTAGATAAAAAAAAGGTTAAGCATGTCAGAGACTCACATTGTGTGGCAAACAGTTTTAACAGTATTAACATTTTATTGCTCCATCATTTTGGATGGGCAAGTCGCTAGTATTAAAGTATTTAAGAAAGCAGAAAAAGTATCTTAAAATTTCATTTGAAGTTTCTAGACTTAATTATGCAAGCAAATTCATTTAATATATATAGTTACACTAAAGTCACATATTTTCCATGATGCACTGAGAAAAGCAAGCTTTCAACTTTATAGATTATTTACTTTGGGCCTCATTCAAATGCGATTTGGCCAATTGAATAGGGCTCTATATAAGCACATAGCATATTTTTTTACAGAAGTTTTTAGATAGTGAAGATCTTGCTTTTGGATAGAAGTTCACTGACTAAAAACGTCTGTAAAAAGAAATATGCTATGTGCTTATATAGAGCCCTATTCAATTGGCCAAATCACATTTGAATGAGGCCCTTTGAATGAAAAATTGGTTCTTTGGGACTAAGCAGTGTTTTATGACCCTGATATAAACTGCTTTTGGAACAGTGTCAGGATTTTCTAACTTTATTAGCTGAATAATGTTCAGCCACTAGAGGAAGTAGCTATTTGCAAAAAAGTTCTATAACTCAGTGGGTGCAGTGCTCTCATATAATCTAGTCAAGCGGATGTCCTGAATATTATCCAAAAACAGTTTGTAAGTAACAATGAGTAAGTAACTATGAGTTGGTGGATGTGAGGTAAAAGTTAATGGGATACTGAATTTAGCACAATTTGGACCATATCACAGTAAAGATCTCCTAATATTGTGTTGAAATACTTTTTTCATTTTTGAAATATGTGCATTCTTTACTGAGAAGCTAATAAATGAAATCTGTATTTACACGTGTTACTGGTGGCCCACTGCCAGACCCACAGCTACAGCTCCATGTCGTGAGCCAAAAAAAAAAAAAGTTAACCCTTACCACATCCATCTGTGCAGAGCATGGGATGCTGGAATAAACTAAACAGGTCAGGTACGGGTTAACTGCTCAGTGCATTCCGGAGTTCAGGGAAAAACTGCTATCAATCACTGTCTTCACCTCGCTGCTCAGCGGTCTGTTTTACGTATGTAACAGTTAGTAGGCAGGATACACTGTGTCTGTAATCAGACTTAAAACTTTAGATTTTTTAGAGTTTTTAGTGTAATTAAAAAAAATTGATCATTTTAACATAGAAATTTGTGCTTTTTCACACTATGAAGAGCACTTACAGTGACGTAAATGGCCCTTTAACTGCAACCTTTTCACTCTCTTAGAATTTAAATATCTATGATCTGCAAACATAGACACTATCAACCTTATTATATTGCGATTCAGTAAATTTAAAAGGGCTCTATTTAAGCACACAGCCTATTTTTTTACAGAAGTTTTTAGTTAGTGAAGACCTTGCTTTTGGATAGAAGTTAACTAACTAAAAACTTCTGTAAAAAAAAATATGCTCTGTGCTTAAATAGAGCCCTTTTAAATTTACTGAATCGCAATTTAATAAGGCTGTATATTACCACCTTAGTAAGGACCTGGGTGCCTCCTAGAATGAGCTGGCTACCCCGCATTTGTAAAGATGCCTTATTAACCTGGGGTATCTTAGGCTCACTATCTACAACCTTTAATACCCCTCCTATGAAATACAAACCCATATTCATGAGCAAATGGGAGCATGACTTGGCCCAAGAATGGGATTCAGAAAAATGGGAAAAACCTGCAGTAACCTTTCCAGGGAATCTTTGAATTATAGTATATCTGAAACCGCTTTAAAAATACTTCATAGAACCTAAATCACACCTGATAGGCCTCACAAAATGAAACATCAAGAATGTTCTGATTGTTTTAGAGGATGTTCAACTTTAGGGACATTTTTACACACCTGGTGGTTCTGTCCCAAAGCTCAACTCATTTGGAATGAAGTAACAAAATTAATCGCCAATCTATTCAATATTCTTATCCTTCCTTACATTGAATGATGCCTTTTATGCTCTCAAAACTCCTCCCTCTCCAACTCCCAAAATAAATTACCTAATTTTATAATGTTAGCTTCCAAAAGCCACATCACTAGGAAATGGAAAGACACATGTCTAAACTTCCAAGAAATCGTCAACAAAATCAGTTGTATCATGATTAATGAAAGATTAACAAATACAATATCTAATACCTTTCCCTCATTTCTGAAAATCTGAGAAATCTGGCTGAGCTCCCCTAGCAGCATTACCTTATGGTAAGGGGAATATATCCTCCCTAATTCTCTCACTACGTCAAAATGCTTAGGATGGTGTGAACTGAGATACCTCGAGCTTGGCACCAACCCTGAAGAAAGAACCGGACTGCAAGTCAGAAAGTACTCAAACTACATTTAGTGCCCCCACCCACCACTTCCCTCTTTCCCGACTAGTGCTCTTGAGTGAAAGGTGGCTGGCTTAGTATTTATTCGTCCTTAAAGTAATAGGGCTGAAGTAAACAAGCCAATTACTCAATTCTCAAGTATTCATTTCTAGAGATACTGCCTAATTATACCTTAAACAACCTTCAGGTACTCGACCCTCTGTACTAGTCAAATAACCAGCACCATCTCATTCCTTTTCCCTATTAAACATTGAAAATGTAAAGTTGTGAATCACACTTTAATGTTTATGAACATCTAAGACAATCTCTACCTCATTGTTATTAATTATACTCTGATTATACAAGAAATTGTATGTTAATATATAAACGTGTGATAATAAAAATGATTTAAAAAAATTAAATAAAATCTATGATCATATATTAAAAGACAGTGTTAGTTGGATCAGTCTTTGGAACTTCTAAGATGATATTAAAAGCAATCTTTTGTGCAAAGCAAATTTACAGCAGTCCAGGAAATCCTTTAACCCATCCTGTTAGTAGTTGGCAGCTGCAACTCTTGGTACCTGGTGTGCATCCAGGTGAAGTGACATTACTACCTTATGATGTTAGCGTTATTGTTACAAAGAACACACAATAGTGGCAATTAATGCGGCAATGTTTCTATATATTTCATCCACTACAGGCCTTATTCAGGAATTCTAAAAATCACAGTGACTCCATGGTAACTGCAAAGTTAACAACATAACATTGCAATGTCACCTCATCTGGAAGCATAACAAAAACAAATGCAGCCACCAACTGGATGGAGATGAGCGACTATTGCTTTTCCTTGCAGATGTGTGCATGATACTAATTTGGTATCTTCAGTGTCCATTTAAATGCTGTTATAATTGGAAGTTAAAAAATAATTAAGGACTGTAGCATCTCATTATACATAATCCTAAACAACACAACAAATGTATATAAAAACTACCAATTGACATCCTCAATTCAAATATACTTTTAATACATGCATAGTATGAATCGGCCTATAAAGTACAATAAGCCTTTGCATACTTCAAACAGTAATTTTTACCACAAACTTCTTAATTTATCTACAATTTGAAAATGTTCTTATAAATATTCTTATTTGATGCCTTTTACAGGACCACTGTATTGTATTTGGCATTTTAAAATGACATAGGGCAGCATGATTTTAGAAACTAAAAGAATAAACACAACTTTTACATTTTTATGTGAAATTATTCTTTACTTTATTTTCATTTTGCAGCTGATTCTTTAATTTCTATAGAGGATGTATCCTTGTATACAAATGTACTTTCCATTAGTTCTGTTGACAGCACTGGCACTTACAGCTACCACCTTCCCAATTGCAAGAATTGACGTTTTCTCTCTACGTGTCCTCTCACCTTGTGTAGCTGAGCAGCAGAAACCAAAAGGGTACATTCCAAAGCAATATAATTTCAAATAAAAGGTAAAACGTAGTGGATGTATTTTTTTTTAATTCTAAAAATATTGTTGTCTTTTATTAAATGTACATGGAAGATTCCATTTTTTAAACATTAAAATAAACTACTTAAGTGTTTGCATATTTTAATTTAATTGTATTAACTAATAATTGTAAGCTCTGTTTTTACTCACTGAATCCTTCCAAACAGACCCACCCTCTATATCTAATGCACATAATGTTTCCATAGTACTAGATGTATTATAAACAGACTGTGCCTTAGCAGTTATTACTGAAATGAAATGAAAAACATGGAATCCTCCATGTGTCTTAAGGTGCAATTTGTCAAACCAGTATTAGATAAACATAAGACCACCATAGCCCATTAAGTGTACACAGATGAAATAGTTGAAGTTCTGGGGACTAAAATGCTAAAACAAAGCAGGATCTATTCATAGCTACTGTGATTCATCCTTTTGTTATCTCCTATGGCCACTGTTTTATGAGTAAATGCGTAGATGCTGTAAATATCAGTGTAAAATAAACAGTGACCTATATAAGTCAGTGTTACGTGGGCATGTAGACAACAGAGTTCTGTGATTTATCAGTTTGATTACAATCCAGTGTTATACATTATTCATAATGAGCCAATCTGCGTGAGGAAAGGGTAAAGGCACACTTGAAAGTCTGAAATTAAATACAATCAGTCATTTTTATGACTGGTGTTTATATAAAATACATTATAAAATGGAAACATAAATGCTGCTGTTTGGAATGAAGAAATACTCCTTTGTTCTGTACACTATTCTGATTGAATTTAACATGGAATGTGTAGGGCTGAAATGTAATCTCTTAGTAGACTGCTTACTGGATGATCTTTCCTTGTATATGGTCACCATCCCACTGGGCTGGAAAGTGTACACATCACCTCAAAATGCATAGTGATCAAGGGCAGGGTTATCAGTGCTACAGCTGGTGCACATCTCCTGAGCCCACTCAAGGGAGACACTGGCAAAAGTCTTCTAAAAACCAGAAAGAGAGAGCACCACAACCATGGGTGTAGGATTTTTTAATTCTCTTCTATAATAAAACCATCATGAAGATTTCCAAACCATATACTGCTGAGAGATGTGAGAGATGTTATAGTGCTGCCCCTGGCATCTGCCCTAGCAGAGTTCTGCAGGGCACCACTTTGTACTTAGAGAGATCACAGGAGTTGAAGACTGTAGAGCATATTTTCAAGTGCATAGAAGAACCAAGCACAATGTCACCATAACATTTGTTGCCTTTTCAATTTTTTTTATTCTGTTATTATCCAACTACACATGGGTCGTGGGAGAGTTCTCAGGGATTCACTGTGCTTAAGAGCTTTTTAATTTTGGTGGTGCTTTCTTACATTGCCCGCACCCATAGAGCAAGTTATAAGTCAGAGAGAAGTAAGTGAGGAATAGGGAATAGATCAGGGTAGTAAAGATCACTCTTTCACTACCTTAATTTCCATAGTTTTTACTAGAATAATATAAAAGGAAGGGTGGCCACTTGAGATACTCCAGAAAAATGTGCGTAACTGGAAGAGAAATACATTCTGCTCTTAAATCACAACAGTGGGATTACTTTATGATTCCTCTTCCCTCTAGGAGAAAGTAGCTGGTTCCTTTGTCATAAAGAAGCAAGGGGAAGGAGATCAAAAATTGTAGTATGGAAACACTATTTATTATGTCTAAGAAAAACGAAGTCCTTGTGATTACCATAGAACTTGATCAGTTGATGTTGTATTGGAATATTACTGCTATTCTGATGTAGCAGTTGAGAGAAAAGATAGAATTCAAAGAACCACTCTGTTTTTTTACACACTTTCCATTCTGGTGAAACAATATTACCAGCTACATATCCCATAAGCATACACTTCTCTTCATAGAATATCTTAATTTAAGCAGACAGTTTTCGTGTTGTGACAACTTCCATCTTAGCTAGTATGCTTGGAGGCAACATGGGTTACCTTGTTAATATTTTTCCCTGTGTTGAGTCTTATTGTCAAGTTGCTATTCATTGTGGCAGTCTTTTAAGAAAACTGAACACAGATGTTCAAGCACACTATAAGTATGCAACAATGGAAATAGAGGTGCTCAATCAGAGAATAAGCGTATCATTAATCAGTTAATTCCATGGACATGATAATAAACTCTGAGAGCAAAACAATAAATATGACTGACATTCCCAATAAAGTGAGTTCTGATCAATGATTGCAGGTGTGAGAGCTGTACTTTTTTGCTCATGGAAACGTCTTTAAAAGTTACAAGGACCTAACCAGTGGCAGTTCCAGAGCATGCCGGTTCTGCAAGTCTCATACTGTGACAAACTGGTGGCACTGGTGGGATCCTCAGTCTGACCATACTGCTCTGTATAAACCATGATATAATATTATGAGCTCAAAATGCCTGAACTATGGGACACATGCAAACTTTACATGATATGTTCGCATTTATAAGAACTGTGCTCTGCTATAACCCACCGGGCATCATGGGCATCGGACACACTGAAGCATCGTTGTGGGTCTGCTGCATATACTCTGCTCTGAAGCAAGTTGTTAGAGCTGGTGAAGAAGGCGGGGTAGAGCCAACGAGAGCTGGAGCTTCTTGTGGGGATCTGCTGAGTACCCCGAATTTGCATGTAAAGCACACTATGCTATAAAGATCATGTGAAATATTGGCAGATGAGGAGATTCCACTGACTAGGTGAGACCCTGTCAAAAGAGTACTCCAGGGCACCCCCAGCGGACAAACCACAGACTTTAACCTTTGTAAGTAAGGCACTTGGTTCCATAAAGAAGAGATTGGGAGACTGGTAGGCAGGGAACCTCCGCTGACAAGTGGAAATTCTTGTAAAGAGGTAATCCAAAGTACATTAAGTAAGCAGAGAATAATCCACAACCTCTAGGTAGGTGAAGACAAGATAAAGGATCCTATACCTGGCCTGCAATTGGGGATGGTGCAAATATGTTTCTAAAATGCTTATAATATGTTATTTAGGGGTGAAGAACTAAAGAATGTAAGTCCCTTAAAGGCAAGCTTACTATACTCGTTCTATAAAAGTTAAAAAAAGATTGACTATATAACTTTCTAACAATTGTGGTAACAGCATAAAATCAATTAAACTGCTTTGCCCCTTAATGACATAACAGCTAAAGGCATGAAAAAAAATCAGAAAAATTTGCTTTGAACTTGTAAGATTTTGTGAGCCTGCAAAGCAAGGAACAAATTAAAGATCTAGCTTATGGTTTAAATCTTCCACAAGCTCTGAAAATTAGTTGCTGATTATTAGGATCACTTTATTCTTTTTGTTTTCAAAATAATATGGCCACCAAAGGGAAAGCAAGAGATAAAAAAACAGGTGGGTGTAAGCAATCCTCAAATGCCGCAACCTTTTTCTCTTCTAGTCGGAAAGAAAAGATTTACGGTAATCTATGAGTCAATCCTAGCTGGAAGCATCTATACAGACCCACTCTTCCCCAAATTATGATACTCAGGAGAATGTTGACAATGTCAACATAGAAAATATCTGCCCAAAATTAGATGACATTTTTTTAATAACATCAAAAATAACACAACTTTTTGCAGAATTTAAAGTTACCCTTAGACAGGAACTTTCCCAAGAAATGTATAACAATAAAACGGCTATAAACTACCTCTTGCAGAGAATAGAAGAGCTGGAAAAGAATTAACAAATCATTATTACTAAATATAACAGTTTGCTTGTCTATGTGGCCGGAGTAGAACAGACATCTGAACTTTTGGAGTCTAAATTGGTTCATCAAGAAGACTTCTCTAGGAGGAGTAATCTAAGGATAAGGGGAATCCCTGAGACCATCTCCTTGGAAGACCTGAATAAGCCATGGATTAACATGCTGGACAGAGTGCATAGAATACCTTTACCAAGAGACTTAGTAAAGGACTTAGTAAGGGATGTAATAGTTAAATTCCACTGCTATTCTTACAAAGAGGTAGTAGTAAAAGCTGCATGGAAAGAGGTTAAATATGCAATACAGTTTGATAAATTGTCTGTGTTTTCAGACATATCCAGGGAAACCTTATTGAAGTGTAAAAAATACTCTGAAATAACGAAAGCATTGCAGAATGAAAAAATACCCTATAAATGGAGATTTCCTATTAAATTAATAGTCTTTCAAAACAACCAAAAAAGAATCATCAATTCAGTTATGGAGGGAGAAAATAAGGGTGGAAGATCCCCTTTGAGTCAATGTCCTAAGAGTCTTGAGGAATCTCTAAGCTAAAATTCTTGCAATGAGAAAAAGTATAGACTCTTAAATAAGGTCTTCCCAGTGAACAGAAAGGTTAAGAAAAAAAGGGGGGGGGGGGAGTAAGGAAGAGAAAGTGAGAAAAAAAGGTAGAGAAAAGAGAAAAAAAAAGCAAGATGTTGTTGGCTCATTAAATATGACTTTAAATATTTTAATTTATGTAGAGGAAGTTCCTCTAATTAGTTACCAGCTATTGCTGTCCTTACCTCCATTCTTCTTCTTTTTTTCTTTTTTTTTCTTCTCACATAAGGTGGGTACACTTTTATTGAAGCGGGAAAATTAATGAACTATCTACGAAGAGGTATTAAATCAGACTTTGACACATTCATGTATTAATTGCACACAGCATGTAATTTGCTAATGAGAAAACTACGTAGAGACATATAAATTAGTAATGGTAATAAAATAATCTTTAAAAGAGAATTACTAATGAATCTGTACACATGTATTCTTGAGTGAAATAGTAATTGTGAAGCATTTAAAAGTTAAATAAGTATTTCTTAGTTATGTGTTGATTTTTTTTTTCTTTTCTTCTCTCTGGGGATTACACTATAATTGTATAGGTAAAAAGCAGACACTTATTTAAAGAGGCACCAATCACTGATTGAACAAATTAATGTAGCTTATTAAAGGAGAGAAATTAGAATTAGATCCAAAATTTGTATTTCTATTATGAAATACAATAATAGATTTAATATATACAGAACAAACATGGAAGATCTTGCACACAAATATTACTAAGCGAATAGAAATGTCAAGGCACTTCACCCTCCCCCCCCTTTTTTTTGTTTTGTTGGGAGTTGGGAACCTATGAGCTCAAGTAGAGGAAATGATAAAATTGTGATATAACCAAAACATTTATAAATGGTGACTGAGCCGGGATACGGCGTGAAGCTTACTACAAGGGAGATCTGGAGGGCTGCTAGTTGTGTTTCAGCTAGCATAGTTCATCCCAAGTTTTTACATCTGTTCTTGGGCCCTCATTCAATTGCGATTTGGCCAATTGAATAGGGCTCTAAATAAGCACATAACATATATTTTTTAAATAAGTTTTTAGTTAGTAAGCATCTATCTAAAAGCAAGGTTTACACCAACTAAAAACGTCTTTAAAAAAATATGCTATGTGCTTATTTAGAGCCCTATTCAATTGGACAAATCGCAATTGAATGAGGGCCTATATGTTTGTATACAACAGGATGTGTAAGAGGAGAGATAGGGCACTAACCCCAATTTTTACAGTCCACTAAATGAGTATTACATTTGTTTCTCAGAATATACAAGGCTTAAATTCACGATTTAAGAGACAAAACGCATTTGATTACTTTCACAAAGTAAGAGCGGATGTAGACTTTGTTCAAGAAACACACTGGCAAACTGACAAGATTCCAAATGTAGATGAAATAAATGTTAATACTAGAATTAATTCAACATTTAAAAAGAAAACCAGAGGAGTATCTTTATTTTTCAATAAAAAAGTGCATTTGATTGAAAGTTATAGAGATGTGGATACAGAGGGCAGATACATAATATGGATTGGAAAAAATAAATGAAGTAAAATATACTTTGGTGAATATATATGCTCCCAACAAGAGTCAAAACAGCTTTTGATGAACTATAATAAATCAAGTGAGTAAAATTTAAGTGGGAATATTTATACTTGGAGGTAATTGATCCCATGTATGATATGAAATCTGATAAAGGCTTAAAACTAGATGCACAATTGAAAAGAAATGCTATACAATTTGAGAAAAACATTTTGAAATCAGAACAATATGAAACGTGGAGATCACTACATGAGAGAGAGAAAGATTTTACTTTTTGTTTCCTATCACCTCTCTTTTTCCAGAATAGACTATTTCTTCGTAGATGTAGAAACATTAAAAATAGTAAAATCAACTGAAATTAATATAATAAAATGGTCAGAACAGGCTATAATCTAACTTGTATTAAAAGGTTACCACCAAAAAAAATCATCAAATAAGAAAGATTGATATTTCCTTATTTGAGGAGAGTGAAAAACAATCTCTTCTACGAAGTGAAATAGTAAACTTTTTTTAAATAAATGAAGAACCAGTGGGGAAAAGTACGACTGTATGGAACACCCATAAAGCTGTTATCAGAGGTATACTTCAAGCATGGATGATCCACAAGAAAAAACTAAGTGGAATCTCTCTCAGAGAATTATATGTTAAATTGGCTAAACTACAAAGAGATAATAAAAAAGATATTTCTAAAGGAAAGTTGATTGAACTAACTAAAATTAAAGGTCAGATCCACACAATTTTACAATCTCAGATGGATCATCGGCTATGCAATCATCAACAGAAGCAGTACCACTGTAATAATAAAGCAGGGGCATTTTTGTTTGATACTATTAAATCGAAACACTCAACGTATATTAGAAATAATAGTAGAAGATAAAAAGAATGGTACAAGAACTTTGACTTAGCCTTATGATATTGAAAAAGCCTTTTTTCTATACTATGAAGATCTTTATAACTTAGAAAATAAACTTTTTTTTTTTTTTTTTTACCTAGTAAATAATTAATTGTAATATTTTTAAATAAACTGAAGTTACCTAAAATGAACTTAGAAGATCTTGAAAATCTTACTAAAGAGATTACTAGAAGTGAAATAGAACAGGTTATTAAGGATTTAAAAGCAAACTCTGCACCAGGCCCGGACGGGTTTGTTAATTCTTATTTTCGAATCTTTAAAGAAACTCTTTCAAAATATCTAGTTAAGGTTTTCAATTAAATTAAATTTAGAAGGAACATCCCCGGCTGAAATGCTACAAGCCATCATAATAAACATTCCCAAACAAGATAAATCAGGTTTTGCAAGAACTACAGGCCAATTTATTTAATAAACTCAGATGTTAAAATGTATTTAAAAATCTTGGCAAAAAGATTGAATGTAATATTACCCAGCCTAGTCAAATTAGACCAAACAGGTTTTGTACCCAATCGCCAGGGTACTGACAATACTAGAAGATTAAACGATAATTTAGCAATTTGTTAATCGAGACAAATTCCTAGTGCTTTCATTGACCTGGATGCTGAAAAAACTTTTGACAGACTTAATTGATATTATATGACATTGGTCTTGCAAAAATGTGGCTTAGATAAGTTTGGCCACCAATGCAATTGGAGCTTTATACTCATCCCCATCTGCCTATGTATCAGGTGTTGGTTTAAGAACTGATCAGTTTATTATTACTAATGGAACTCGGCAAGGTTGCCCTCCCTATCTCCTCTTATATATTTTTTTTTTTTTATAACATAAATTTTATTGAGAAGTTCTGGAATTGCAAAGACAAGACAAAAAAGAATAATGAAAAACATAGACCAAAAGTTGTCTTATAACTAACATCGTATTGCTAACATGTTGAAACCATTCCATTTAAATAAAAACTCCATTACAACTCTTTTTTTCGTATTTTTGGTGATTCTGTCCAAATATATTCACATTAGTTTCTTTAGATTCAGCAATATATACAGCTTATAAGGTCACATTGTTCAAATTGCAGAAATTCACATTTCCATAGATGAACCAGAGCAGCAAGAAATATGATAAAAGAAAAATAAAGTAGAGAGAAAACAAGTAGCATTGTACAAAACATATGGTGGAGTGTCTTCCCCCAGCAATTCCCCGTTCAACCAATCTTAAGGTAACCTTCCTCCCCCCCTGTACCTCTGGAATACTGAAGAGATATCTCTCAGGGTCCTCTCACCATTTCTTCCCGTCCGCTCCACACTCCACTCCTCAGCCGCTCAACAGGAATGGCTTCTTTAATGTGTTCCCTTAACTTAGTTGTTATATATTACTATTTGTGAATAAGATCCAGGGTTCCCAAACCTCCAAGAAGCAGTGATGTGTATCTGATATGATGTGGGTCATCCTCTCATTGATGCAAATAAAATTTATTTTGTTTGTTACTTCCTGGAAATTAATATCCCTACTCTTCCATCGTCTTG
Organism: Discoglossus pictus; assembly: GCA_027410445.1. NCBI lineage: Eukaryota > Metazoa > Chordata > Amphibia > Anura > Alytidae > Discoglossus > Discoglossus pictus. Next base: position 118,404,364 of record CM050165.1, on the reverse strand, counting down.
CGATGGTATTCTTAGCTGCTAGAAATATCAATTGGGCCAATTTATTCCCCTCCCTTCCCAGTTTTGAGAAGCGAGCTCCCAGGAGACAGACTGCTATTGATGGTTGGAGTGGGGGTTTGAGTGTTCTTGAGATTAGACTGGTCGTTTCTGACCAAATTTTAAATACCTTAGGACAGCTCCACCAGGTGTGTATAAAGTCTCCCCTACCTTGGCACCCCCTAAAACATCTATCTGGGATTGTTTGGGATATCTTATTTAGTCGAACTGGAGTTGTGTATGTCCGGTGTAAAATCTTAAGAGAGGTTTCTCATGGGTAAACTAGAGGTGTATATATCTGATGCATTAGCGTAGCCTTACCCTTCCGGAGGAGCGCCAAGGAGAGAGTGCAGAGCGGATTTCCCCCTCTTGGGGATAGGAGTGGTTTAGCCCGGCCAAGAAGAGGTCCAGTATGTTTAGCTCTGTGGGGGTAAAAGAGGCATGAGTATAAGTAGTACAGGTGCGGTCCCAAGAGATCTACAGGAGGCAAGATAGTACCAGACAAGTCTGGTAGTGTCTCAGAGCTGTTAGAACCCAACTCACTAGGCTGAAAAGAGATCCGTTCCAATAGTACCAGAGGTCCTCCACTCTCTGAGGCCAGGCAGCTTGGCCCACTGTCCAGCAGACAGGCCGCCGCCTCTACCCCAGCTATGTAGAGTGAACCCTGATTTGGTTCTAAATCCCCTAGACAGCCATAGAGGGAGAGATAACAAGTATGAGGAAGCACTAAGTGGCAGGTTCCAGTTAGACAGTAAGGGGGAGTATAGGGGCAAGAGAACCCAAGATGATAGGTGACAAAGAGAAGAGCAGCAGTGAAGAGAACACAAAGGGAAGAAAGTACAATTGTTGTCAAGAGGTCTTGCTGTCCCAAGACCACCCGCCCTGTCATAAGCATTCTACCCTCTCAGAACACTAGGGCCCCTGCTCCAATTCCCGCCAGCAAGGACAGGCAAAAGTAATCTAGAGAAGCATTAAGGAAACAGAATAAAGCCAGAACCTTGAATAGCTTATTTAAGCATTAACAACCTAATTTTCTATCTGAACTAAAAGCAGAGTAAACCTTTAGACCCGGTCCAGTGAGGAAGGATCCTGACGGACTGACTATACTATCTGCATGTAAATTAAAACTTATAACTTTATCAGTCAGCTAAAACCTGCTAAAAAAGGAAGGAAAACAAAACATGGGTTAGCAACATTTCAAAAGTCTTTGGTTGACATGGCCCCGCTTAGGGCCCCAGGCTCCTTAGAGGACCTAAGTAAAAAAGTAAGAAAAATAAAATGTCCTGAGAAAAGGCTAGGTCAGTTCCAGGAGACTTCCATGTTAGTCTCTACCAAGGAATAGTTATTGCATTTACGAGTCCATGATCTGGGTGGGACGCCTATGAGTGATTTTTGAGGCTTGGTCAGTGGGCCTCTTTTGCCTGGTCACTTCCGACCATTGTCTTTTCGGGAGAGATAAAGCTGCCGATGCAGGTGATGTCGAAGTCGGGTCCCCCCCAGTAAGATCCAGACTCTTTAGAAGCTCTTGGCAGTCTTCTAGAGAACGCGTTGTATACTGGGTGCTCCCCACTGAGAAAATTAGGGCAAATGGGAATCCCCAACGGTACCTGATGTCATGGCGGAGAAGGACTTCCAGGGCAGGCTTCATCAGCCTCCGTTTTTGAAGCGTGGAAGGGGAGAGATCCGCAAAAAATTGAAGTTTGGCCCCGTCTGGGCCTATGATCATAGCCTTTTTGCGGGTAGTTGCCAGGATCAGGTCCCTAGATTGTTGGCGTAGAAGCCTGACTATGATGTCTTTGGGAAGGTCTAGATTACGACTTCCCCCAAGGGCTCTATGTGCATGCTCCACTTCCCATTCGTGGTCTGGATGACCTGTGAGGATCTCGTCGATCGCGGCCTTAAGGTAACGAGGGAGGTCGACTATTGCCGTAGGCACGCCTCTGATCCTCAGGTTGAATCGTCTGGATCTATTCTCCAAATCCTCCAGTTTATCTTCTATGCCACAGATACGGGAGGTGTTGTCAGCGATGATGGCCCTGTCTCTCTCCTGGGCCCCCACCACCTGGTCAACGGTGTCTTCAAGTTGATGGGTCCTTTGGCCAATCTCATGTATGTCCTTCTGCAAAGATGTGACCGCCCTATCAATGTGGGAGGCCAGGAGAGCCTCAATTCTTGCCATTGAATTGCTGTTGATGGAGACCTCAGGCTGTGGGGCCCCCTCCAGGGGATCCAAGTCTGAGGTATCAGATTGCTCTGAGACAAGATCCTTCAGCAGTGCCGCCTGTGTTTCCGAGGCCTTGGAATGTTCGTCAATTTTCTTGGAAGTTAAAGATTTTTTGTTCTTCACCATTTTTATGGAGCTGCTTCTTTCCGGGGTAGCCATTGAATGTCCAGACGTCAGGTGGATTCCACTGGGGGGGTCACTCCGTATTAGCTTTTTCCTCTCAAGTATTTAGGTCTATTGTGGTCTGTCTTGTCTGTTCACATCTAGATTCTGTAGTGAAGTCTTAGCATCTCTCAGACCCTGCCGGTGGGAACTGTGCACAGCCCCGTCAACTACATCTCCTTAGGCTGATATGCTCCGCGTTTCTGTGCCCCCAGCAGATCTGGATTGTGTATTTTTCAGCGTCCCACCAGGAGTAGTCAGTGCCAACTTTTCAGTGCAGGTGCTGAAATGAGATCTAAGCTCACAATGTTTGATGATAAAAAAAAGACAGAAAAATAGCAGTTGCACTTATCCTGAATGACCACACGATGGCAGCGTGATACAAGATTGTCAGATATTATACACCAGATGTATGGCAATAGCTGGAAGCAGATTTTTTTACTCTAAAACTCAGCCAAGATACCAGCTGGGACTTCTGTGGCAAGGTACAGTGGATTCAGCCTCCAGTATAGTAGGAGTGGGGCTGCCAGACCCCTGAGGTTAGTAAAGATGCAATGTTTTTGTCAGCAGTAAAATCACTGCCTTTGAAACTGAAGGTAAAAGGGCTGTAGGTGGGTCAGACTCACCCCAGTATATACTTCTGTGGCAGTGGCAGCCAGTAGACTGTGTGGCAGAGGAGTCTTAGTATTAGCTCAATTTCTGGGCCTCAGGAGTGGTAGGGTAGGGAGAAACTGAGTGCCCTTCATAGGCCAGAAAAACAAAATGGCCGCCACCCGTTCATGGGCCTTTTACCTTCACCTTGCTGCTCCAGAAGCTGCCAGGCAGTACAGGCCAGAGATATCCTGAGGAATCAGCCACAGACAAGTGTCTCTAGGGAACCTCTGAGGTTTCCTGCAGTACTCACAGAGCGTGGGTCTCCTCCTGCCCTCTTATATTTGTTTTGATGATGGAACCTCTAGCTGAGGCCGTAAGGTGCTCTCAAAATATTAGCGATATAAATATTGATGGAATGTTTCACAAGATTATGTTGTTCGCAGATGCCGATCCAATTAATTATTTGAAATATATTCTTCAATTGATTTTGGATTACGGGGTAATTTCATATTACAAAATTAATATGGCAAAAACTGAAGCTCTAAATTTGTATTTAGAGAGGGCTGATAGTAAACAACTAAATTAGATTTTTTTTAATTAACTGGAAATCTGACTCCATAACATACTTGGGATTGATATTCACTCCCAAAATGGAAGAATAAACAAAGCAGAACCTTACAAGAGTATACGACAAAATAAAACTTCTAATAACAAAATTTGAAAATCTATCTTTGACCTGGTCAGGGAGAATCTCGGCCATAAAGAAGACAATATTGCCAAAAACTAATTTTGTTTTTAGAGCATTACAGCTCGAAGTACCTAACTTACCTATTAAAAAATGTCAGCAAATTATTGAAAAATGTATTTACCGGGGGAAGAGACCAAGAGTATAGATAGAAATGGTAAAGATAAGTGTCTCTAGAGGTGGTCTGTCTATGCCTTATATAAAAGACTATTACGCAGTAATGATTTCTAACTGTATGAAATGGTCTTTGTCTACTTATAAATTGGAAGCGGCCCCAAATTGAAAAATCCCTGGCCCCAAATTGGGAAATTGATTATTGGAGTTGGTTAGACAAAGATTCACTAAGAGGGAATTTACAGTATTACCCAAACTAATACCAACAGCGGATATATGTCTAAAAACTTGGTCTAGATCTAATAAGAAATATAAGCTAATTGAGTTTCCTTCACCTGCAATGCCATTAAGGTGGGTGATGGAGACATTTAATTTATCTTATGTAGGTCGATGGGCTAAATATGGAATAAATAACTTATGTGACTTGTTTCACACAGAAGGATTTAAACTCTTTTCTGAGTTAAAGGAAGAATTTAAACTATCAGAACACAAATGTCTTGAATATGAGATTCTAAAAAAAAAGTTTACCAATTCCTAATATAACATGGTTAGTTCATGAGTCTTGTTCCCTTTTGAAAAATTGCTCTTAAATAATGATGGGAAACACACTATAGAAAAATGTTTAAAAATTCTAAAGAAAGAAAATGACATGGATAAAACACCAGGAATGGAAAGGTGGGAATTAGAGAGCAAAATAAAATATGCAAAAGAAAATTGGTTTAAGGCTTTAGAATTAACACAAAGGGTAATTAAATTCCAACCAAACAGAGAAATTGTTTTCAAAATAGTCAATATATAGCATTGGGTTCCATCCAAAATGGCAGAGATTAAGAATGATAGCAATATTGATAAATGTTGGAGATTATGCGGCCAGGAGGATTAATACTTGCAAATTTTCTGGGACTGCCCTCAAGCCCAATATTTGTGGACAGAATGCTTTGATTTGATATCAATAGCATGTAATAAAAACTTTGCACCATATTTTGAAATTGCAATATTTAAAAAATTTGAGAATAAGGTTACTTACAATGAGAAAGCTTTGATTATACATGTTGTTTTGGTGATGAAATGGCTATTTGCAAAGAAATGGAAAGAAACACAGTTTCCATAATTTAAGGAAATATTGGAAATAGTGAAAAAGAATAGAGACAAGGAAAGAGACATAACAAATTTGGGGCTGGGGACCGCCCAGACAAGAAACTGGATCATTTGGGACATTTTGAGCACCTCTCTAGTTACAAATTAATGGAAAAAAAAAAAAAACGAAAATAAATTTTGGTAGATCCTGATTGTATTACACATGTTGTGTTTGTGAAATGTATGTGGATTATGTACATTTATTTTAAGATGAAAAAAAAAATGCCTCTGTTAGCTAGTCTGGACTCGAAAAATCAAGATGACTGGGTCAAGGAATAGTCCTGTTATGGTTCAGGCACTCATAAAGTTGGATGAGGAGCTGGACCTACATGAGGCTGGGTGGTAGTGGAAACTCACAGTTCCTGTGCAGCACTTACTTCTCTGGATGAACCTGACTTGTGCAATGAGGTATCCTGGAGACATCAGGCCTGTATAGCTCTGCTTGGTGGGTCGATGTCTCCTAAGGTTGAGGGGACCCATCTTTACAGCCATCAATGAACATAACCTGAGAGAAAACTCTTCATGAAGAGAGAAGGTCATTGCCTGTTTCTCTGGATAGTACAAGTTACAGTAGATCCAGTGGCCTGAAACTCTCCGTCATAGCTTTAAGAAGTTTGAGTAGGCCATTTGGGATATCAATTGATTTTTATAGGACTTTGAGAGCAATGCAGACTGCATCACATCTTTCAAGAGGAATGGGTTTTAATCTTGGTTGGATTGTTGAGCAGAAAAGTCAGTAGAGCTACCTATCGTGCCTTCCTGGCAGAGCATTTTGAGGATTACGAGGAGTGAATAGGTTGATGTTAGCTCGATATGCCATCATACCCGAGACCTATCGCATACCGGTGCAGAAGCAGACACCTTCTCAGAGGTGATCTGGAAGCTTAGCCATGCTATGGATGAGTGATGGAAAGGTAAATACAGTCAGGTCCATAAATATTGGGACATCGACATAATTCTAATATTTTTGGCTCTATACACCACCACAATGGATTTGAAATGAAACCAAGATGTGCTTTAACTACAGACTTTCAGCTTTAATTTGAGGGTATTTACATCCAAATCAGGTGAACGGTGTAGGAATTACAACAGTTTGTATATGTGCCTCCCACTTTTTAAGGGACCAAAAGTAATGGGACAGATTAACAGTCATAAAACAAACTTTCACTTTTTAATACTTGGTTGCAAATCCTTTGCAGTCAATTACAGCCTGAAGTCTGGAATGCATAGACATCACCAGACGCTGGGTTTCATCCCTGGTGATGCTCTGCCAGACCTCTATTGCAACTGTCTTCAGTTCCTGCTTGTTCTTGGGGCATTTTCCCTTCAGTTTTGTCTTCAGCAAGTGAAATGCATGCTCAATCGGATTCAGATCAGGTGATTGACTTGGCCATTGCATAACATTCCACTTCTTTCCCTTAAAAAACTCTTTGGTTGCTTTTGCAGTAAGCTTCAGGTCATTATCCATCTGCACTGTGAAGCGCCGTCCAATGAGTTCTGAAGTATTTGGCTAAATATGAGCAGATAATATTGCCCGAAACACTTCAGAATTCATCCTGCTGCTTTTGTCAGCAGTCACATCATCAATAAATACAAGAGAACCAGTTCCATTGGCAGCCATACATGCCCACGCCATGACACTACCATCACCATGCTTCACTGATGAGGTGATATGCTTTGGATCATGAGCAGTTCCTTTCCGTCTCCATACTCTTCTCTTCCCATCACTCTGGTACAAGTTGATCTTAGTCTCATCTGTCCATAGGATGGTTTTCCAGAACTGTGAAGGCTTTTATAGGTGTTGTTTGGAAAACTCTAATCTAGCCTTCCTGTTTTTGAAGCTCACCAATGGTTTACATCTTGTGGTGAACCCTCTGTATTTACTCTGGTGAAGTCTTCTCTTGATTGTTGACTTTGACACACATACACCTACCTCCTGGAGAGTGTTCTTGATCTGGCCAACTGTTGTGAAGGGTGTTTTCTTCACCAGGGAAATAATTCTTTGGTCATCCACCACAGTTGTTTTCCGTGGTCTTCCGGGTCTTTTGGTGTTGCTGAGCTCTCTGGTGCATTCTTTCTTTTTAAGGATGTTCCAAACAGTTAATTTGGCCACACCTAATGTTTTTGCTATCTCTCTGATGGGTTTGTTTTGTTTTTTCAGCCTAATGATGGCCTGCTTCACTGATAGTGACAGCTCTTTGGATCTAATATTGAGAGTTAACAGCAACAAATGCAAATAGCACACTTGAAATGAACACTGGAGCTTGTATCTGCTCTTTGTAAATGGTATAATGAGGGAATAACACACACCTGGCCATGGAACAGCTTAGCAGCCAATTGTCCCATTACTTTTGGTCCCTTAAAAAGTGGGAGGCACATATAAAAACTGTTGTAATTCCTACACCGTTCAACTGATTTGGATGTAAATACCCTCAAATTAAAGCTGAAAGTCTGCAGTTAAAGCACATCTTGTTAGTTTAATTTCAAATCCATTGTGGTGGTGTATAGAGCCAAAAAGTTTAGAATTGTGTCAATGTCCCAATATTTATGGACCTGACTGTATATAAGCTCAGTAGAAGATGCTGCTAAACTGGTGGTCATGAAGCAATTCCTCCAGTTTTGCCCCTCCACTATGACATGCATGGGTCTTGGATCACCACCCTGACTCAGCTGAAGCCTTTGGGAGACTAGCTAACCAATATTGAGAGTCCTGGTGCTAACCCGCAGCAAGACCCACCTGGACCAAGAACAACATAACCTAGCGGCCCATTCAGTCACTCCCATTGGTACTTTAGACCCAGCTATACCTATGCAAGTATCAACAGCCCTATAGCTGTCAATGCCCTGGACACAGGGGTTTATCCCAAAAACTCCACCAGGTCTTTTACCTTAGCCGCTTGGTAGAGAAGAACCAAGAGAATGAAGATTTACTTCTGAATAGTAAAGGCTGTAGCATCCTGAATGGCATCTCTAATAAACATAATGCTGTCTCTGACTGGCTAGACACTGAATAGAGCACATGGAAGATGGAATTAACTTAAAAGAATAAAAACAGATAACAATACAATAGAAGTTTTATTCTGTCCTGCTTATACTGAAATGCAGGGATGCATAGTAAGTCAGGGTAAGCCCCAAAGAGTCCAGCAAATAGTCCAAAGTTCAGGGCTACCGTAATATATATATATATATATATATATATATATATATATATATATATACATATACAGTGAGGGCAAAAATATTTGACTCCCTTCTGATTTTGAACATTTGTTTCCACCGACAAAGAAATTATCAGTCTATAACTTTAATGGTAGGTGTATTTTAACTGTAAGAGATAGAATAAAAAAAATAAAACAAGAAAAAGAAAGTTATAAATTAATTTGCCGGTCAATGAGGGACATACATATTTGACCCCTTCATCTTAGTACTTGGTGGCAAAACTCCTGTTGGCAATCACAGAGGTCAGACCTTTCTTGTAATTGGCCACCAGGTTTGCACACATCTCAGGAGGGATTTTGTCGCACTCCTCTTTGTAGATCCTCTCCAAGTCATTAAGGTTTTGAGGCTGATGTTTGGCAACTTGAACCTTCAGCTCCCTCCACAGATTTTCTATGGCATTAAGGTCTGGAGACTGGCTTGGCCACTCCGGGACCTCAATGTGCTTCTTCTTGAGACACTCCTTTGTTGCCTTGGCTGTGTGTTTTGGGTCATTGTCATGCTGGAATACCCATCCACGACCCATTTTCAATGCCTTGGCTGAAGGAAGGAGGTTCTCACCCCAGATTTGACAGTACATGGCCCCATCCATCTTCCCTTTCATGCAGAGCAGTTGTCCTGTCCCCTTAGCAGAAAATACACCCCCAAAGCATAATGTTTCCATCTCCATGTTTGACGGTGGGGATGGTGTTCTTGGGCTTATAGGCAGCATTCCTCCTCCTCCACACAGCGACTTGAGTTGATGGCAAAGAGCTTGATTTTGGTCTCATCTGACCACAACCCTTTTACCCAGTTCTCCTCTGAATCATTCAGATGTTCATTGGCAAACTTCAGATGGGCCTGTACATGTGCTTTCATGAGCAGGGGGACCCTGCTGGCACTGCATGATTTCAGTCCTTCATGGCGTAGTGTATTACCAATTGTTTTCTTGGTGACTATGGTCCCAGCTGCCCTGAGATCATTAACAAGATCACCCCGTGTAGTTCTGGGCTGATTCCCCACCATTCTCATCACCATTGGAACTCCACAAGGTGAGATCTTGCATGGAGCATTAGACCGAGGGAGACTGGCAGTTATTTTGTGTTTCTTCAATTTGTGAATAATCGCACAAACTGTTGTCACCTTCTCACCAAGCTGCTTGGCGATGGTCTTGTAGGCCATTCCAGCATTGTGTAGGTCTACAATCTTGTCCCTGACATCCTTGGAAAGCTCCTTGATCTTGGCCATGGTGGAGAGTTTGGAATCTGATTGACTGATTGCTTTTGTGGACAGGTGTCTTTTATAGAGGTAACGAGTTAAGTTTAGGAGCACTCCCTTTAAGAGAGTGCTCCTAATCTCAGCTCGTTACCTGTAAAAAAGATACCCGGGAGCAATTAATCTTGCTGATTGATAGGGGATCAAATATTTATTTAATTTATATTTATTTATTTTTGCAGTAGCTACACCACTGATGTGACACACAATTTTTTTGTATTGATAGGGGCAGAAAACTCAGAGACCGCCCGAGGCAGCAAAAGCTCTAGCTGTAACACTGCTGGACAGTATTATCTCTATTTTTGCTGATGACACGTTGTGCAAGGTAATTAAATTATAAAATGATGTACTTTCACTCCAAAGGGATTTGCATAAATTAGAGAATTGGGCATCTAAATGGCAGATGAGATTTAATACGAATAAATGTAAAGTTATGCATTTGGGAGGAAAAAAATGGGAGTGCTTGTGGACAACCACCTAGGTATCAGTGCTCAATGACAAGCAGCAGCTGCAACGGCAAGTCAAATATTAGCATGCATTAAGAAAGGTATAGAAGCAAGGGAAGCAAATATAATTATGACACTATACAAATCCATAGTACTCTCCCCATTGAAATATGGAGTACAGTTTTAGGCACCACTTAAAAGAAGGAGATTTTAGAGCTGTAAAAAGTATAGAAAAGGGCAACAAAACTAATAAGGGGAATGGAGGGTCTAAGTTATGACGACAGACTAACCAAGTTACACGTATTTTCTCTAGAAAAAAAGGCATCTTTATTCCTTATATAGATACATCCAGGGTCCAATAGAAGGCTTTGTGAAGTGAACTTTTCGTACCAAGCATGACCAGGTCATCAATTAGGCGAGGCAGGCACCCGCCTATAGGCAGATCTATGAGAAGGGCACTTAATTATCACCTTATCCCTTCCTCGCGTGCAATGCCTGTTTCCTTTAAAAGCAGACAGCACTGCCAGAGTTAACCCTGAGCTGCAAGCAGGCAGCTCAGATTACACTGCTTGGAGCTGTGATTTAGCCTACCCCCTACATCCTTGCTGCAGACCACCCCCTTAATTCCTACTGCAGCCCACCCTCTCCATCCCTGCTGCAGCTGCCCCCTCCATCCCTGCTGCAGCCCACCCCCTCCTTCCCTGCTGCAGCCCACCCCCTCCATCCCTGCTGCAGCCCACCCCCTGCACCAGAGCCCTGCAGAGGAGGGATAATCAGCCTGGGTGACCCTGAGAGGAAAGCCTTCCCATGAGAAGCATGGCTGTCAGCAAGGCTGGGCAGAGACATGGTAGCCGTGTCAATAGATCCTCACACAGCAGCTGGAGGCAGGGGAAGTTGGGCTGTGATGAGGTGAGATGTTTATTTTGTTACCCAGCTTATATGTGTCAATGATTTGGAAATCGTGGCCCCACAGTGGCGTATTGTCTTATATGGTGCATTTGCTATTTTGCTAATATCTTTAATAGATTCTGATCTGGAAGCAAAAATTCAGGTTACAATGAAAATACAGTGAAGATTGTCAATTACTCAACAAGTGAATCAAAGCTTGTATCTGGGAAATCCATACTGGATAACAATGCAGTGAAGTTACTCTCATCAGTTCTCATAGCTCTGCTGCTCCCTGGATTTACTTGGCGTTTCTGGCCTAGAGCATCAGTCTTTTAATACCGCCCACTTTTTATGGTTACTACTGGTGGCGTAGTAACTCAATTTCCCTTAATTCTAGTTACATAAATAATATGACCCTAGCTATGTATCGCCCTGTTCTTCCTAGATAGTTATCCGGTCCTGAGTGCTGCCCCTAGGCTCTCCCACCAGCTCTCCAACCAGCCAAGTGTGGTGCTGGGTTTCTCTGGCGTGTGACGTCACTTGTGAGTGACCCCACCTAGGAATTACTCCGCCGCCCACCATGAAAGCTTGAAACACCCACTACTGGGCAAAAGAGATCAGGTTGACTACCACTGGCCTAGAGCATGAAATAGCATACACTGACTCTCACTGGGAAATAAGGACAAACTTTTGAATTAATTTTACCAATAAGCAGTTTGTTTTTTCCACTGATTCTGTTTCTGGAAAACTGTAAAGAATCTGCAGTGTAGATTTTTCTGTAAAATATTTGGCATAATTCTGCATAATGGCAAATATGGTCTCAAATGTAAATAAAATATATAAATATATTTGTTGTCTAGAGTAATCATTTATTTGAAATCTAGTGCTAAAAATGTACACATAACTGTGTGTAATACGTGCATAGAAATAAGTGGTTATAATGAGTGCTATTGAATATTCCTTTAATACACAGTGATTTATGTATTACAAATTTACTATCTAACTTTAATCAAAACCGTTGAACAGATTTTACATATTATCATTAAATAAAATGCTTAAGTTATTATCAATGTCAATCATTAGGTCATTGTTTGTCTTTATAGTAAGTAAGTTATAATAATAAAAATGTATTTCTTGCTATATATAATATTCAAGAATATTTGGGTAGATTTTTAGCATGGTGCTAGATTTAAATATTTAAAAAATGCAGTTGGGGCCATTTTCACACTCTGAAGCAATATGAGAAGATTATTATAATATTGTGTCTAAGGTTGTGTGTGTTTTTTTTCTTGCCGTCTCATAACCTTTTTGTTGTTTTACAGAAGGGATAGGTGTGATATGATAGAAACCTTCAAACATATCAATGTTGTTCATAGAGTTAAGGAGGGAAAACAGATATAAAGCTGCAGTGTGGAAGATATATGGGCAAATACTACTATACAGAAAGAGTGCTAGATAGATGAGACAGCCATCAGTTATGTGAGATATACAGTGGGTTACACTGAAAATGTATTAAGTGAAACTTTTTAGGTAAATAAAATTGGTGGACTAGAAGGTTATATGGTTCTGGTCAGTAGTCAAATCTATGTTTCTGTCATTTATTTTTATTCATGGACACGTATCTGAAAGGAAGGACATCTAGTTGTCTATGTGGAGCTTTTTCAATATTACAATCACAATTCTGGTCTTAGTGCTGGATTTTGCAAAAAACAATACATAAAGTTAAAACAAACAAACAACTATATACTGTAACTGATGCTTTAAATAGCTATGGCAGACTATTGTAAATTTGTGCCTCGAAGGGCAGCATGTACTTTGTGGAAAGGGAAGTATCAGTGGTATGTGTTAATAGCTGTATGATCACTGTGTGCACATTTACAAAGCTTTGGCCACATGAAATAAACATAATTGTATTAAGTGAAAAAATTGCATAAACAATTGTAACAGATACATAATATCAAGGTACAACAAATTATGAAGTATCAATTATTATGTAATTGTTCACATAATCATATATAAGACGTGTCTAATATGCTTAATATAATAGATATGGTAATTATGATATCAAAGTTAGTTTGATTATTTTGGTATGTTTACAAATATCTATTTATTAAAATAAAATACTAAAATATTTATTAAAACCATACCATTTTAAAATTACATCACATTTATAGTCTAATTAAGATATTATCTCAAAATAAAAAAAAAGTTATGCATTACAATTAGGTACTAAATCAAAATATATTGGATTGCTACAACATCTGATATTTATCAAATTAATCTGTAAGTTGTATGTTGACTTACAAGTTACAAGATTATAGTGATATTGTTAGATCAGATAAATATTGATATAGCAATCTATAGTATATGAACAAAATATTTTCATAACTGTAATGAAAAGAAAATATGGAGAAATATTTAAACTTATACAATACACAATTTCCGATGTCTTATGCTTGGTTCCTTCAATGTCTAAGCCCAAGGAATTTTGAACCTTTTCTTTTGTTTCTAAATTATTTTAAATAGTCAGTTTTGAAAGTTTCTTTTTAGCTTCTGGTATACATTTTGAATTATCTATGTGTTTTGGAAATGTCCCAATAGTATGTGTTAGTGTGTTCTTCTTAGCCCTCTCAATGGAGCGTGGGTTTCCTAGGCCTCCTATGGAATGTGTTCTTCTTAGGTCTGCCTGCCTAATTCCTTTGTCTCTCTCTTAATTATACTTAAACTTAATTTTCTTATCAGGAATTCCAATTAAGTAATGTGTTCCATATCCACATATGGGTCAACCAAATGTCAATTAATATCTTAACATTAGATGGTGCCCTTGTACCTTAAAATTATGCTAAGAAAATAAAATAACCTAATAACCTTCTGACCTTAACTTGTAACACTTGTTAACACTACTTACATTTTGACGTTTCAATGTATAATTGTTGCATGTTACATACCACTGACAAAGTTATTAATTGGGAACCAGACACTATAATCTACAGACAAACATTCCCATAGAATATATGCCTATTTACCAAAGGAAACTGTTAGGGAGTATTCTTCTAAATTATAAACTTAATCTCTAAAGATTTAAGGAAGAATTAAGTAATGTCTCCTAACAGAAAACAATTACCAATTGAAATCCTATTTCAGTTAGAAACTGGAAACATCTTTACACATAAATTATCCAAATGTAAATGCATGCATATGTATATAATTGTATGAAAGCACATACCATAATATACATGGATATAATAGAAAGATATAATAAAAAGTATAATATTAGATTATAATAACACAATAACATGTGATTTTAATAATAGAAATACTCTGACAGAACCCAGGCCTTCTACCAGGAGTGTCTAAAGATGTTACTAACTACTGTAACACTTGCAATACTTATCAGCAAGGATGGCAAGGAAGGACCCAGGTGAGAGCTGTACTTTGTTAGCTCATGGAGACTTCTTTATAAGATATTTATGCTATCTCTGTACTTTGTCTACAGTCACTGAGGATATTCATACCCACCTGATACAAGGACCTAAACAGTGGGAGTCCCAGAGTGTGCCAGTCCTGCTGGTCCCATATTGTGAAAATGATATGTCAGTTCAGCTCCCTGGCAGAGATCCAGAACATATATGCCCTGACACCAAAAGGTTCAGGATCATAGATGCCTTCTTACAGATAGTTGATATATATAGCTCCTGGAGGCATTGAAGGTTGAGAGGAACTAAGCGGCGTTATAGGATGAAACCAACATATCCCTCATTTACCACACCCAGCTAATATGTCAAGTGCATGTATAATGGTAAACTATCTAATTTGCTTTATTAAATGAGTATTTAGGGAAGTAAAACAATTCTAGAATCTCTGTTTCTTCCTCCCCTGATAATATCTCAGTGTAAGAAAGGAATGTATTAATTAAATAATTAATGTATAATTTCTACAAGTAATAAATTGCAACGGTCAATAAATGAGCAGACCAATAAGGTATCATTAAAAATATATATTTTACATAAATCAAGATACGGTTACACAATGGGTTTAGACAAAACAGATAACAGACAAGAAGGATTAAGACAATATTTACAAATATAATACTTATATGAATTCTACATTATGTAATATAAAGATACAGTATACCACCCCCTGTGGTCAGTTTTGGAAGTTCACCCTACATCTGGATCTCTCTGGTCAGGAGTAGGCTCTGCTGGGCTTCATCTGGCACTCTTCCCTCTGGACTGCTTCATGGAGGCTCCTTCAACATGCGCCAGCCGGTGCTCTCTCTTCCATGGATTCTAGGATTTGTATATCATATTGTGGCCTATGTCCCACTCTCTCTATATGTCATACATGGTAATAAGTTGAATTTAGACTGTTGGTGTCTATACAGGCTGTAACCCATCTACACCCATTTAGGGTCTTTACTACACATTCCTAAGGCTTTCTGTTTTTATGGTAAAAAAGACTATCTGTGATTCTCTGAGTTATTTTGAGTGTGGCTACCCACACCTGTTGTCTTTCCTACAGACAAACTTGTTTTTTAGCTAATTACAGTTATACACAAATATACAATATAAATGAATACATATTTGTGGGAATAATAAAAAGACCTGAGGTGTAATGTTTTGATACAAACACACAATTGTCATAACCAATTATTAACACTAGAGTTGTATATAATAAGTTATATTTATAAAATATTAATAATAGTTAAGGGGCTCTTTATGGATGATATGCAAAGACAAAACAACTTAGAAATGTATTGTGTTCACAAATATTTCAATCAATAAAACTAACAGGAATAATCTTAATAAATTGTACTCTTCTTTGTGCTCTGTTCTGCCAACTCATAGATGGGTAATTACTGGAGCAAATCTCTTGGCCTAAATCCTAGACAAAAGTTGGAACAAAGAAGTGAACAGTGCAGCGCTCTTGATATCACTAGAAAAGAGACACGGACAGAAACACAAATACAGTAGATGTAATTATTTGTTTAAAATGTAATGCTACTGAATAATAACAGCTAAATACATGTAACCTAAATGAATAAAGATAAGCATTTTAAAAAGAGCTCTAATACAGTTTAAAGGCCAACTGTGGTATTTTTGATAACTAAACATGATACAGTGCAAACTGTTTTTAGAAAAATAAAATAAACAACCTTTGCATTTTGCAACTTTTAGATATAAATTGTTTGCTCAACATGAATAACGGTATAATATTTGATGTGCTCTGTCTCTCTCTGCTCCCTCTCTCTCTCTCCCTGAGCGCCCTCTCCATTTCTCTCTGTGCGCCCTCTCCCTCTCTCTCTCTGTGCACTCTCTCCCTCTCTCTCTGTGTGTCGTCTCGCTGTCTTTATTCCCTCTCTCTCTGCCCTATCTGTCTCTCTCCTTCTTTCTTTCCATCTCTTCTTCTAACTTCCCCTCTAGTTCTCTCTTTCCCCCACCCCTCCTTCTTCTCTCTTCCCCCTGCCCATCCTTCTTCTCTCTTCCTCCTCCCTGCTTCACTCTGCCCTCCCCTCCTTTTCTCTCCCCCATGTCTCTCTTCACCCAATGTCTCTCCCCTATCTCTCTCCCCCATTTTTCTCTCACCATCTCCCCTGTCTCTCCCCCTTCCCCTGTCTCTCACCCCCATGTTTCTCTCCCACCCTCTCCCCTGTGTCTCTACCCCCTGTCTCTCTCCCCTCAGTGTCTCACCCCCATTCTTCCTGTCCCCTGTCTCTCTCCTGCCCTCTCCTACTGCTCTCCCATGTTTCTCTCCCTGTGTCTGTCTCTCACCCTTACCCTCCCCTGTCTCTCTCCCACTGCTCCCCCTATGTTTCTCTCCCACCCTCTCCCACTGTTCTCCCAGTGTCTCTCCCACCTGTGTGTCTATCCCACCCTTTCCCTCCCCTGTCTCTCTCCCACCCTTACCCTCCCCGTCTCTCTCCCACTGCTCCCCCCTATGGCCCCCATGTCTCTCTCCCACTGTTCCCACACTTTCTCCCCCCATGTCTCTCTCCCCTGTCTCTCTCCCACTGCTCCCCCTTTGTCCTTCCCCCTGTGTCTCTCTCCCACCCTTTCCCTCCCTGTCTCTCTCACACTGCTCCCCCCTGTGCCCCCCTGTGTCTCTCTCCCACCCTTTATCTCCCCTGTCTCCCCCCCCCCCTCCCCCCACTGCGCACAGTGCGTTACACACTACGGAAACTATATTAGTGATAATTCTTTGCAGATGAAGTACATTTAGCTTCTTTGCATGTTACTGCCTGTTACTTTCTCATGTTGGTGTATCCGTGTAAATGAATGAGCTTCCCTTTACAGTGCATTGGCAGCTGCTAATGCCAATAACCACTGATCAGAAATAAACTTCCCTTGTATTCAAAGTATCCTCCAAGTTTATCTGCCAAAATCAAAATGGTAGATTCCATAGCAGCATGATTGCATATAAAAGGTAACAAATTGATACCAGGTTTATTTTTCTTTTCATTGTAAAAAAGTGTAACTGCAAGTGTAATTCTTCAAAAGTTTAAAAATATGTGGTGATTTAATTAGATTTCTAACAGTATCATATTTCTAACAGTTAGCCATATAAGGAGTGGTTAGCATTTATTTGAGCTTCATCACTTTGGTGTGCATGGAATCCAGGTTGTTGACGTGGATTGAAGATTGCAAACAGAAGCACATGCCAGTTATTTACGGCATCATCAAGCAGAAGGTCATCATGATCAACTTATAATGCAGCACTTTTGAGACCCTGGAGTTTTATGCAAGTAAGTGTTGGTTTGACAAGTTTCACAAGCTCTATAACATGCATATCATTAAGCTCAATGGTGAAGCTGCAAGTGTAGATCAGTCTGCAGCTGACCAACAGCCTCATTCAATTCGAGGACCGTAAGTCCAACGTGAAGCACGTAACGGCTGTGGGCTTGAAATTTGGACGAGTTACTTTTAATGCTGATAAATTAGAATGGGCTGCAAGCTACGGGCTTGAGATGCAAATCGTAACTCGTTCGTAGAAAGTTGGATTTGCAGCCTTGCGGACGATCAATTAGTGTAGACCGTAGTTACGGTTTAGACAGAGCCAATGGAAGAAGAGATCGTCAGCGTTACGTTACTGAAAAAGGGGAGGCTCGTTTTCAAGGTCCTACAGGCTACAATTCCAGTTTGCGATCAGACCCCCAAATCAGATTAATGCAATATTAATAAAGCTGTAAATATGATATTCTATTACATGCACGTTACAGTATATGTATTAACACATTGATTGCCGGGATCGATATAACACAGAATCTAAACATGAAATAAAGTATTTTTTGGGTACCGATTTGCGGGTTGAGAATATTGTGCTATTAATTCTAAGACCTAACATCACTTTACCTTTTAATAAAAGTACAGTATTGTGTTTTTATTTGCATTACAAGTGCTACTTTTGGACTTTACCCCCCTTGCGTGTCCTCTCGAGCACACATTGGGCTTTGGCCTCCATTTGCGTGTTATGGGCTTGCTTGCGAGTACCTTTGTTGCAGTTTACGGGCGCGAAGTTCAACATTGCTCAAAATGTAGGGTTTTCTTGCACCTACCCGCAAGTCATCTGCGGGGAGGTTTAAGAAGACAATTTAATAGCTCGAAGTCAAGCACAGTGACCCCAAGGCAGAAGGCTACTCTGCAAAGCAAGTGTGTAATGCAGATGTAAGATTTAAGTCTGAGACACAGACTATGAAAAACATCAGCAAGAGTAGCCTACCTGTGCACTAGGAGTTTAATGGTTGGGGCGAGGATGAACGACAAAGAATGCTTTGTAAATGTCTTGTGCACAGTAATTGAATGCTACTTTAACAGGCAGAATATTGCATACAAGGCACTTGAAAATACCCAAAACCTTATGCCACATTCTGAATATCTAACTAAAGATGTTAAGGTTATGTTGCATGGCTGATACAGCCCTTTGAGTCATCTCAGCATTTAAGAAGTTCTACCTAAAGGGTACCTTTAATACTATACTCACTGACTTAGATAATCATGGATTAGACATTTCATTCTGTGATTTTTTGGAAGTCCTACATTGTCATGAACATCATCAACAACACTGCATGGATGGATATTAAGGCACCATGTGTGAAAGCTGTAAGGAGAGGAAGGTGTGACACGGAATATATTCATATGACTGGTGAATTACAAACTGCAGTAAAAGCATGTGTACAAGTCAAGGACCACAACTCTGCGTTAGTGACACTTGTGAGGTGTATTGGTGGTGAAGGCTTAGAGGACCTCCAGGCAGATCATATAATAGAGTTAGTAAACTCCTTTGACGAGGTACTGTCTGTAAAAGGTCTGTTGGAACTGGAGACAAAAAATACTCTAATAGACGAAAATTAGGAGGATGAGCAAGAAGCTATAAACTTGATGACAATTCCTAAAGTCTAGAAGCGCTAGTAGTTTGAAGACAGCATTGATTTTCTGCAGAACTTTCATGCCAACAATGATCAGAGATTGTGGATGAGAAGAAATGTCAATAATGCATTAGTCCCATACAGCCTTAGGATGGCTGACATAAGGTGAAATGCTTGACATTCAACACTTAAATGGTTCTTCAGTTAGTCCAGCAATTTTTCTCAGCTATAAACTTTAGTCAAAGATGATGGATAGCATTGAATCGGACTCAGATTTTTATAAAAGGGACACAGAAATTCCTAGTATTTGAAGAAATAGAAGAATACAACTTGCAATTGGGTATTAATACATTTTGTGATACGGGTAGTACTTTTTTTTAAAAACAGAGTAATCATCCTTGTGCTTATCTTCCCTGCTACTAATGTTATAACTACCACAGATAAAGCTATTAGCTTTATCTCCCCTGTAGGTATAGCTTTACGGCAGTTATGCAAGATGCCACCTTACATGAGATAAAACAGGAAGAATGAGGTAGGCTCTAGAAGGTAATAATCAACTACTCTGGGAGCTTCTTAGAAGCAAGTGAAGTGTACATTTTATATCATAATTACATTAAGGAAGTGATTTGTTGTATTCCAAATGCATTTAATTTAAGTCCGGTCCAATTGTTTTCAGCTCTTCTGGTTTGGGGAGTTTTAAGCATATAACAAGATAATTAAAACTTCTATGGTACAGAATGTTCTAGGACTTTTGGTGAAGCAAGTAGCGATTCCAAGCCTGTATACAAGTATAACTGTATGGTGCTAGGTGCTCAATGTAATACCAACGTCTGTGAAAGTTGTGCAGTTTTGTTAATGGAAAGAGCAGGGAGGAGGAAGCTATGAAAATAACATATAACCATCACCTTTTAAGTGCTTTATTTGGTTAAGAACACACTGTACACAAGGCCAAATGTAACCTGCTGTCGTAGGTAAAATGTGAGAATCACTATAATGATTTTATGAAGGGAAAGCAATGAGGAGAGAGTGAGAGAGACAGACAGAGAGAGGTAGAGACATAAATATAGATAGAGACAGAGACAGACCAACAAAAAGAGACAGAAAGAGAGACAGAGAGAGAGACAGAGAGAGACAGATAGAGAGAGAGAGAGACAGAGATAAACAGAGAGAGAGTGAGACAGAGAGAGACAGACAGAGAGACAGAGATAGAGACAGAGACAGAGACAGACCAACAAAAAGAGACAGAGAGACAGAGAGAGAGACAGACAGAGATGGATAGAGAGCCAGAGAGAGAGACAGAGAGAGAGAGACAGAGATAAACAAACAGAGAGAGCGAGCCAGAGAGAGAGCCAGAGAGATAGAGCCATAGAGATAGAGCCAGACAGAGATAGATAGAGAGCCAGAGAGCGAGAGAGAGACAGAGAGAGAGAGAGAGAGACAGATAGAGAGAGAGAGAGACAGAGATAAACAAACAGAGAGAGCGAGCCAGAGAGAGAGCCAGAGAGATAGAGCAAGAGAGAGAGACAGACAGAGATGGATAGAGAGCCAGAGAGAGAGAGACAGAGAGAGAGACAGATATAGAGAGAGAGACAGAGAGAGAGACAGACAGACAGACAGAGATAAACAAACAGAGACAGAGAGACAGAGACAGACAAACAAACAAACAGAGACAGTCAGAGACAGGCACGGACAGACAGATACAGACAGAGGCAGAGAGACACAGAGACAGAGAATTGTATGGATAGCAAATGGATATAGAAGAGTCAGAAGCTGGGAAGGAGGAGGGGAGAGTTGCAAGGGTTGGGATTATTTGCTACCACCATTTGATTTCATGTCAGTCAAAGCACTGGCATTTCATGTTTTGGATTATCTGGCCCTGACTATGCCATACGTCTCTATATTCTCTATTTCTATTCTCTAAAGTTCAACCCCAAAGCCAGAAGCTCTATGCTCCATTGGAATGTAATTATTATTCTCTCCTATTGACTTTTTATCACCATTCACAGTACAGCGATAAATATAATATAATTCTAAACTCAGCAATCTATTTCATTTTTACATATACCATAGCTGCCCACAATTAAAAAATATTACCCGGGCACTATTCCTCTGTGGGTCACAATACTGATCAGTAGTTCTTTTTCTCAAAACCACATCAAGTGACAGAATATACTTAGATACCATGTACATCCCAATTATTATTTATTTTATCATTAGTTTATATTTATAATGACTACTGTATATTCTCTGAAAACAAAAAATGTTGCACTATTTCTGAAATGTAATGAGAGCACATTACTGTACTTGAAAGAGAGTAATGATCAGTTGTCTACTGGTGAGTGTGGCAAAATGTAAATGCCAGTGCAGGAGTTGGGTGGCTTCTTGATTTTACCAGATGACTCTGCAAACACTAGGGACTATGAAACAAGTAGACTGGACCAAAAATTCACGGGTGTTTATCTGTGTTTCTTATCTCATTAAATATATTTTTGGGTTAAAAGCAAATGGATGTGCTGAACACTTTGCTGGAGGGTTACTCTGGCCCTTTAAGGAGTGACACAGTCAGTGTAGGGTTTAAAATCTGATTTTTAAATCTAGGACAAGTTATCTTTTTCGAAATATATATTATGGTCAGCATGGGGAAACAGAAAAATATGTAATATTGGGGAGAGAAAATGATAAGCACAAGAGTGACTGTTGTATACAATGTAGCCAAAAGCATATTATTATTGTACAATAAGTACAAAGTGTATCTGCTGAGATTATGTTTACTGTAAATAAGGTTCCAAATATTAAATGTATATTTGAAAAATCTACCCTTTATTACAGTTTCTGCAATACTAACTAATTGAACACTGTGGGATCAATTTATGGACTTGCCCTTATTCTATGGTGGCATGGGAAATATTTTTAACATAGCTTCAGGCCATGCCAGTCAGGAAGCTGCATCTTACCTTCAGGCTTAGAGTACAACACTTCTTTTCACTATACTGTATGTGACTGGTGGGACAGGGCAATTCAGTTCTAGCTGCACACCCAATTACACCCAATATGTACAGCATGTTCGTATAAATAACCAGTATTGTAAATGGACAATATGCTTGTATCACATATATATTTGTCAGTGTGGGTAACGTTTGCGATGTTGGTCACGCATTTGAGTCCCTAGCGAAGCAAGGCGAGCAGTCGACTGCGAGTCGCTGCATGCACGACTTAGGCTGAAATGAGCGACGGCAGTTGAGGCACGCGAGACTTAGGCTACAATGAGCGCCAAAAGCGCTTATTGCACTGCGAGCCTCGCGGGGCGAGCAGTTGAGGCATCCTTACAATGAGCGCTGAAAGCGCTCATTGCACTGCGTGCCTCGCAAATTGAGGCGAGCAGTTAAGGCACACGGAACGCCGCCGAAAAACGTAGAACTTTGCAGCTGACCGTGAGGAACACAGTTTGTTAATTTAACGGCCAAGTTAATTTAACTCGCCTCGCTCTTCAATACTAACTAATTGAACACTGTGGGATTTAACTCCCCCTTATTCTATGGTGCTCATTGCACTGCTCATCCCTCTCTATCCCTGCCTCCTCTCCCTCCCTGTCATCTCTATTTCCCTCCCACCCTCTCTCTTTCCCCCTCTCTTTTCCTCCCTCTCTGTCTCCTCTCTCCCCGCCTCTCTCCCACCCTCCCAGAGCCTGCGCACTCTACCCAGCTCTCATGCACTTCACAGTTTCCCCACAATTTGCAGATAGCAGCTTTGAGTAACGCCTGCACAGAATGCGTCTTGCAGTTGTTACTCAAAACTGCTAACTATTATAGGTGATTATGCTGCTGCATCATTTTGTTTTCTGCAGATCAACACCCTGAGGTGGAAGGAGACTTTGAATGCACAGGTATCGTATATCTGCACTATCGGAATGTGGCAGCTATAACAGCCTTCATTAGCACTAACAGAATTAGCAATTGGCAAATATTAGCAATAATCACCAATAAGGATTAGTTTTTGGGTGCATCAGAGAGGTTGATTAAGAGGTAAAAATGGCAATTTTGCCATTTTTTTTATTTTATTAAGTACTTGATAATACACATAGTTGTAAATTATATCATATTTAGAAACTCTACTAGTGTAGAAGTTCCAAGCATCCAATGTGTTTTTTCTTTAGACATAAAAACCTCTACTAAAAGACTATTGTACATACATTACTACAGACATCTAAAGTGCTTACTACTAATTTGAGAGACTCACAGCTGAGTATCCACAAGTTATTTTTAAAAATAAACTTTATTATTGTTTATATCCAAGACAAAAATAGCTGTTAACACAGAAAGTAATTTACGGTAACGTAGGGGATGGACAATATCAGTAGAGACAGACCTATAATGCAATGGGGGTGTCACAGCATGGACGGAGAGAGAGAAATAACATGCAGCAGTAATTGATACATAGAAGTGACTTCCAGCAGAAGTGGTAGAAAGTGCAGAGAAGTAACTAAGGCTAAATCCACACTGCAGCCAATGTTTGGTATAGCAGTATGATTGTATTTTATATGTAAACTTTATGTTATTCCTTGCTGTAGGAACTGGGGTAGAATGAGCTGCAGAGACTGTGAGGATGTACTGCAGATACTGAAGTGGAATAAATTGCAGAGTGATTGTAAGCGTTGAAATGAGTTGCAGAGACTTGAGGCGGAATGTTCTGAAGAGAGAGAGCGACTCATATGAAAATACCTAGCACCTTCTTACATGGATATGTGCCAGACTACAAATTACATGATGCTTTGCTGCAGAAACAGAATCCCCATACTTTACTTAAATGTTGTAACTGTCTCTGGTTGGCCAAAACGAATTATGAATTTTATGCTAAATTAGCCTAGGTTTTTAGTGGGCATTTACTCTCAAATTCAACTACCACAAAATAGAAGAAATGTTGCTAACTTCAGGGCAAGTTTAATAATGTTTATTTTGGGATTATTTGGATGGGGGACTTGTTTTTCATGCAAAAAATGTTTTCATACACTGCTGATTCTGCTCTATTACGTGCTTCCATAATCCATGAAAGTTAAACATGCCTTTAATGACATATACATAATACAGTGTGTGACTGTGGAAGTTTAATGATCGTGGAGGAAGATTCCTACAGCCAGATTCAGGTAACTGATGGATGTAGTCAAAATAAAATAAAGCAGTCCTAGGAAATTTTTAATAAACTCATATCCAACATACATCACCACTTTATGAGAACACTTTAAAAACACTATATGAGAAAAGAGTGTCAGAATAGCGATGAGCCACATTTCATGTCTTCTCAAAGAAATAACAAGCCTTCATTATTTTTGCAGAAATACTGCTTTTAACTGCTTTCAATAAACTGTGTTTGTTTTCTGGGCCTATATTTTCCTATGGTAGCATTTCATGCTTTCAAGTAAAGAAATATCAGCAAATTATAGGGTCACTGGCAGCACATTTTAAACGTAAGCACTTATAGGTAGCTGGTATATGGAATACATATTAAAAAAAAAAAAAAAATTTGATTATTGTAGAATGACAGTCTTCATGCACATGCTTTTCAAACTGTAAGAGTTAGTATAGGGTGAACAAAAAATATATTGAGCCTCAGAGGGCCAAACATTTTTGTTTTTAATTAGTTTCAATAGTAGAAAAGGTGAAAATAATGTCATTATTCTAGTCTATTGTTTTTGAATTATCCCGCTGTTTAGAATATAAAGGGCTAATTAAAAGAATTTTTTAATAAAATAATTTGATAATAAAATATTTACTGCCTACTTCCTATACTTTAAAATGACCAGATATTTTAAGTTTATTCTTGGGTATTTTTTTAAAGAGACAGTTGCAGCATTGGGGGACAAGATATGAAGCAGATCTCATGGCAATATTTTTATATACCTATAGCCAGAGTTGGACAAAAATATCTAATATTCAGTCGGGAAGATATTTTAGTCGGGAAGGAGAGATACATTAAACTTTTGGAAAATATCTAGGAACCAGAAATTTTGGGAGCCCTGGGTATCAGTCTCCCAAGTAATTTCCACCCATACAAATAACCAAATCATTACATTTCACAATATTTGCCCTCAATGTCTGTGAAGTAAATTGAATGTTAGTCAATTACATTTCTGTTGAGAAATTAGTTCCAGTCATACTCTTAATTATACTGTGTTACAGTGTATTCAGCCTTATGTGTTATATATATTACTGTAGCAAATTAGTTAAATAATGCAAAGACTCTTTTTGGCACATTTTCAGTCACAAGTCATAAATTATCAACAATGTCTATTATTGGCAAATCACCACAACAACTCTTCTCTGAGATCTCACACCTGATTTTATGTCCATAAAGTCAGAACATAATAAACGAAAAAGAAAAGATAATCTACACATAATTCACATCCACTAGTGCAATACCCAAACTAGAAATAATTTTAGGTTTACATTTCCAATTATTGATGGCATTCCATTTAATGTAGACATCACAAGGAATCTAGCCTGTGCATTTCGGTAATAGGATTCTTCATTTTCTATTATTATTGTTATTTTTATCAGTCATTAGATTGAAAACACCACCATTTTCATTTGACATAACCAACCTTAAAAAAACAAATACCTTGTTATCTGCTATTTTACACTTAAATTAAATAAATAAGAAAACTGGATGTTTGAAATAATGCAATCATAGGGCCCTATGCTAATTGCCCGTTGTAAATTGCGGTATAGCCGTAAATCAGCTGTTGAAACTTTTTTTCCCTATGTTACACTTTTATGTTAATCTTTAGCTACCCCACGCAAGAGATTTTAGTATAGATCATACTCAAAGAGGAGCCAATAAAAAATGAGAACGTCAGAATTATTTGATTGAGTTAAAACAAGTGCTATAACTGCATCAAGGAAAGTTATATTTATATATCAAAAATATATTATATTTTCATTATTTATATTATTTGAAATTAAATAGATGTGACAATTATATTTGTAGCTTCAGTATGTATAAATTACACATATGTTGTTATTGGACTGTTAAGTACCAAATAATGTAGACATTTCATCCGTTTTAATTGTTTTGTGGTGCTGTAGTGTCATTTTAACTGTTGCTGCAGCACTCCACAATTGTTTTAAAACCATTTGCGAGTGGTATTTGGTACACATAAAATCTCCATCAGCTTTTTTGAAGTTATGGCACTACCCTGGAGTGATCCATAAAATTGTATTAGCATAGGGTTTTGGTGTAAAAGTCTAACAGAGTTACTCGTAATCTTTTAGCAGTGCAAAAATGAATGTATATTTGTGTTGTGCCTTTTAGCTACGTTGTGCCGCAGACACACGTAGTAGTTCTCTTGCAAGTTCTTCTGGATGGGTGATAAACATGGCTAGCGGGATTTACTTTGGCCTCAAACAAGTTGTAAACTGCGATATTGTGGATTTACATAGGGCCCACAGTATGTAATAAATATAAATTTAGGTCATAGACAAGTATATTTCAAGCAACATATTCTGCCTCTATACCATAAAATAGGCTACTGGACTATAAAATGGTTTAGTTTTGGTTTTATCCAATGCATAAATGAAAACCAGTAACAAAATATCATACAAATAAAACAGCAAATGCAATAAGAATTTAATTATGGTATAGGAATCCAGAGTAAACAATTTCTTATTTATTTCTAATATCTTTCTTTAGATATTCCTTTTGTCCTACCAGTATATTGGGTTCTGCATGATCTCTGTAATATGTATAGTTGATTCTACAGTCTGAAATAAAATAATTTCCTCATTTAAGCTTGTGGTTGTTTTTAGTCTATCGACCTTTCTAGGTTCTGCAGAGAAGCAGCCCTGAAAATGTGCTTTTTATTATTGTCAAGGCAAATAGCTACCTTATAGGTTTCTAAAAATTAATAAATGCAGTTGTATGCAAAAGTGATGAACACCATTGCTATACTAATTTACCTGCCTGGTGAAATGTAAGGAGCTTTGGATATAAATATGTTTTCATTTAATTTTACTGATAGCTTGTTGAAAGGTCTGCAAGCTATCAATAGAATTAACTGATACATTAAATATAATAAAATATAATACTTCAATGGCCCTTGAAATTAAGCTATTTTTGTACAAGCAGCTTATATTAAAGGACTGTTGTAATTTATAAAAATGTCACATGCTTGTAAACATGTAAGAAAATAATAACAAAAATAGCTATGCAAGGCAGTAACATAAAAGGATCTTTAGAGAAAACATATTTAGATGACTCTGATTGTGTCCATTTTAGTCTGGGGTCTTATTCTGCCAATGGTTTCTTTTGTCAATGTGCAATTTGGAGAAGGTGATTTTGACAAAACAGATTTCTAACCCTCTTAGGAACAAAGACCTTTAAAATCGATAATCTGTTTCATAATATATTCTAGTTAACTTGTTCATCAGGCTCAAGATTTACAAATACAGTTTACTGTGTAGACCACTGTTAGTTCAGGAATAGTCTTTGCTATAGGATAACCCAATGATACAGCTTGGTGAAGAACTCATTGGTGAATACAGTAAAGGCATGCATGAAAACACTACTACTAAAACTTCCTAATCCACGAATAGGGAATAGGTAGTGAGTGTTCGTCAAGCTCTTTAAAGGACCTCTGAGAACATAATTAAGCATGAAAAAGTCATAAAGTTAGATTTTAACTAGAAAAAAAAGTTTAATGGCACTGATATTTTGGTGGAAATGTGTGTGTTTCTTGAAGGCTGTACTTGTGTCTATTAGTTTAATTAACTTCCTGCATTTATTATCTTCTTGCTTCTGGGCCAATGAGTGGGAAGAGGCATGGTGTCAATTTTAATCTTATACAATAATGTACTGACCTCTTCCTTTTCCCTCTTCCCCCACCCCTCCCTCTACTATTAGATTCAGAAAAACGTATGTCTAGCTCTCAGGAAGTGATATTACAAACAAAAAATGATTTCTGCATTCATAAACAGAATATTAAAACATTCTGATTTTATCTAAACATGTTTTTAAGTCCATGGGTTACATAGCTGCTAATACTGTTAGTTTTTGAGATACAACACAAAAATGGCCTTTAAGGTCCACTGTAGCTTGAGGAAAATGTCATATCAGTCAATTACAGAACAAACTAATAACATTAGGAACCATGTAAACCATGAGCATAAAAACATGTTACTTCTAGCATACCCTGCTTTTGTCTGGTACTTTCATATTGGACCCCTGGAGCACTGCTTGTTGGCTGGAACACATTTGCATCTGAAGTGCCCTAGGCAAAGAACCCAGAGGTGATATTGTCACCCTCTCCCATTACACAAACATATGAATTTTAATATTAAAGTGGTTTTATAAATTGGCACAAAAATGCATATGCTAAATGAGAGCTGTACGTAAACTATTAAACTACAGTATTTATACTTAGTTATATCTGTATACAGTATGTAGATGAACGTGCATATGGATATATAATTATTTACCCACTTACATGTCATGTTCATACTCTATTGTACACATATTGTAATGTGAAAATATGAGGTAGTGACTGGATAGTAAGAGAAAGGGCTATTTTATTTTGTTAAAAAAACTGAGATAAAAGCACTATGAATATATGTTACCATCATTCATTGTTTAACCCTTTAGATATCATAATAGTCTATTTCTCAAATAAAGTTTTCACAAGAAGAGATTCCTGACCCTAAAGCAATAAGTACTTCCTGCATGGAGCAAAGTGTAAACCATAATAGGCATGTAACTTTGTTACTGCAGAAACAAGGTTCCACATACACCTAGGCACATGTCTACACTGCCTAATGGAGAATCTAACCTGGTTGTTGGTTTTTACCCGTTTGGTAAGGATAATTGTGGAGTTGTACGTCCATTTAATGCTATAGATTAGCTACACAAATATGTCTGCATCTAAAGTAACTTCCAGATAACTACATGTGTTAGGGGAAAAAGCTAATTAACCCCAATAAACAAAATTGAATGTATTAGCTAAAAATGAAAGTCTGCATAAAAATGATTGGCAATTATCAAGCCAAGTCATTCAAAGACTGTGTTATAAATATGACCTCAGTGATCCTTTATAGAACCATAGTTCAATAAAAAACACATATTTGTGAAGTGTGTAACAAAACAGTGAACCTTCACCATGTATCATGGTTGTCCCAAGGGACTATCAGAGGCACCAGTTTTTCTTTTCATTTAAAACACTGGCTTTATGTTTTCTTATTCCTAAATTATACTATTAGTTCTCAAATATATATATTTAATTTAATCATACCGTGGTTATTAAAAACTACATAATTGTGAGCTTTATATCTGCATAGGTTTGGTAAGAAAACTCAAAACTCCATAAAAAGATACTCCAGATTATTGAAAGATTGTGTAACTAAACAGACATGAGTTCATTATTTTGCAATTGACATAAAGTCTAATCCTTATTTTCTTTCTTCCCCATTAAAGAATATATTGTAAAATCAATGTTTTATTTTAAGCCTGCTTATAAATCAGCATTTTATTGTCACCGTTATATAAGTTAGTAGAAGATATCTTTGAAATATCTTTGATAATGATGTAAAGGTAGTACTTTCCATAGTTGTGCTAAACTTCCAAATATATCAAATAGGAAGCAGAGGGATCTTAAGTGTTTTTAAACCTATTTGATATCAGTGAAACAACCTGGTGTGCCTGTATGGCACCAGGGCTTGCAATCTATCAGTTTAAAATGTGTTGTTGACCATATACTTATCTAAGCTACAAACAAATAGATCTGTAAAAATGCTGCCTCTTGATAATAATTATAATGGAAAATGCCATTTATTAATAGTTACTGATAGTTAATATATTTTACAAAAAGTTCATTTATCAATCAATACTTTTCAATAGATATACTGTATTTTAGTGAATCCCCAACAGCAATCTGGGACTACTGTTGGTATAAAACTTGGAAATTATTTTCCTTAGAAGGCATAGAAAAAAATAACAAGTAGAATCTGAGCATAACCATTTATACAGAAATAATAATAAAAAGGTATATCAAACTTCCTTTAAAGCCTTTGCTGGACCATGAAGACATCTATGTTTCTCTTGTGAAGGGTGTGTGTGAGAGGGGTGTGTACATTTCTGGAGAGCAGTGCTTGCCTTTATAGATGCAAGCTGCTTGCTTCTGATCATGAGTGGAGGAAGTGGGTAGGTATCAGATTCCATGAGACCCATTCACATAACAAAACCTTCCGACCCCTACCTCTCCTGATAGAAAAAAAAATTACCACTCATCCTCCCGCTACCAGGAAGTGATGAAACCAAGAAAGGATTAAATATTCTATACATAATTCAGAAATTCAGATTGCCGTGTGTGTATCAGAGGTATATGCTCCCTTACTTGGTATGCCAGCTCAACACTGGGTGTATGGTGTCCTTTGTGGTGGGGCAGGAGTGGGATGTAAAGTAAAGCTTTTACAGGTCCAATAAGGTGGACTTCCTGGGACTCAACTGGCACTCCAAAACTGCTGGAGGTCAGTACAGTAAGTAGTGTGGACTCCCACCCACAGGGCAGAAGCAACGCGTTTCTTCCTTGGATCTTGTGAAGTTTATATATAAATCATTATTTGCTTTTCTTGATCCACATCAACAGTCAGGTCCATAAATATTGGGACATCGACACAAAACGAATCTTTTTGGCTCTATACACCACCACAATGGATTTGAAATGAAACGAACAAGATGTGCTTTAACTGCAGACTTTCAGCTTTAATTTGAGTATTTACATCCAAATCAGGTGAACGGTGTAGGAATTACAACAGTTTGTATATGTGCCTCCCACTTTTTAAGGGACCAAAGACCAAAAGTAATGGGACAATTGGCTGCTCAGCTGTTCAATGGCCAGGTGTTTGTTATTCCCTCATTATCCCACTTACAAAGAGCAGATAAAAGGTCCAGAGTTAATTTCAAGTGTGCTATTTGCATTTGTTGCTGTTAACTCTCAATATGAGATCCAAAGAGCTGTCACTATCAGTGAAGCAAGCCATCATTAGGCTGAAAAAACAAAACAAACCCATCAGAGAGATAGCAAAAACATTAGGTGTGGCCAAATCAACTGTTTGGAACATCCTTAAAAAGAAAGAACGCACCGGTGAGCTCAGCAACACCAAAAGACCTGGAAGACCACGGAAAACAACTGTGATGGATGACCGAATAATTATTTCCCTGGTGAAGAAAACACCCTTCACAACAGTTGGCCAGATCAAGAACACTCTCCAGGAGGTAGGTGTATGTGTGTCAAAGTCAACAATCAAGAGAAGACTTCACCAGAGTAAATACAGAGGGTTCACCACAAGATGTAAACCATTGGTGAGCCTTAAAAATAGGAAGGCAAGATTAGAGTTTGCCAAACAACATCTAAAAAAGCCTTCACAGTTCTGGAACAACGTCCTATGGACAGATGAGACTAAGATCAACTTGTACCAGAGTGATGGGAATAGAAGAGTATGGAGAAGGAAAGGAACTGCTCATGATCCAAAGCATACCACCTCATCAGTGAAGCATGGTGGTGGTAGTGTCATGGCGTGGGCATGTATGGCTGCCAATGGAACTGGTTCTCTTGTATTTATTGATGATGTGACTGCTGACAATAGCAGCAGGATGAATTCTGAAGTGTTTCGGGCAATATTATCTGCTCATATTCAGCCAAATGCTTCAGAGCTCACTGGACGGTGCTTCACATTGCAGATGGACAATGACCTGAAGCATACTGCAAAAGCAACCAAATAGTTTTTTAAGGGAAAGAAGTGGAATGTTATGCAATGGCCAAGTCAATCTCCTTACCTGAATCCGATTGAGCATGCATTTCACTTGCTGAAGACAAAACTGAAGGGAAAATGCCCCAAGAATAAGCAGGAACTGAAGACAGTTGCAATAGAGGTTTGGCAGAGCATCACCAGGGATGAAACCCAGCGCCTGGTGATGTCTATGCGTTCCAGACTTCAGGCTGTAATTGACTGCAAAGGATTTGCAATCAAGTATTACAAAGTGAAAATGTTATTTATGACTGTTAATCTGTCCCATTACTTTTGGTCCCTTAAAAAGTGGGAGGCACATATACAAACTGTTCACCTGATTTGGATGTAAATACCCTCGAATTAAAGCTGAAAGTCGGCAGTTAAAGCACATCTTGTTCGTTTCATTTCAAATCCATTGTGGTGGTGTATAGAGCCAAAAAGATTAAAATTATGTCGATGTCCCAATATTTATGGACCTGACTGTACGTCGTGTAAGGAAATTAATTTTCAAATTTTGAAGATCTATGAAAACAACTATTAAAAAATGTTTTTTTATTCACTACATTATTATACAGTATATATTAAAATGTATTGTATAATTCTCTTTTTATATGCATATTATTAAGTGGATGAAACTTTCAATGAAAGTGGTAGGGTCAAACACAATTAAGGCATCTAAGCATATCTGGAATAAACATAAGGCCATCCCTAGGTTTAAAAAGCAAGCTTTTAGGTAGATAGAATGGTCAGAATAGATTGATGACGCAGAGGTTGTACAGGCTCCCTCGGTCAGCCTGCAGCGTCGCGTAATCCAGCGGAGCCTGCAAGGCTGAACAGCCAATCGGGAGCGTCGGTGGCCGGACTTCTGACGTATTCGCGTGTTTTCTTCAGTGCAGCGCGGTCTCCAAGTGAAGTGGTCGGAGGTCTGAGGGCTCCTGCGCAGTTAATATAAAGTAGGAGGTTAAATGCTGAGAATATACCCCAGCTATACAGCATATAAGGGGCAGTGTGAGAGTGCTCTGTGTGTGTATGTTTTGTTTTTCTTCTTGTCATTTTCATGGTCCTTTTGTCTGTCTTGGGGGTTGGGTGTTTTGCTTGGGCCCAGTATGGATGCTCAGGATTTAGAGGCCTTGCTGGCTGAGGTTAGGACCCGGGCCTTAAGACAAAGGGGTCAGGTGGGTGCAGGACAGGCTGGGATGCCTTCCCATGCCTTCTGTAGGACGCCCCCCTTACATTACACAGGCACAGCCTGTAGTGGCTGGTGGCCTAGGCAATAATGAAGGCGCTAGTGGGATATCCACCATCCCAATAGTGCAGAGCCATTAGACCCCCGTCCAGTGGAGTGCCAGGCCAAGTGAACAAAAGGTGATATGGGTCAGGGCAGCCAGGACCCTGTACCCCTCAGGTAAGAGAGAGCCGGGCCCATGGGCAGTGAGGGTGAGGGCCTAGAACTCCGACCACCACCAGTCATTGTGCCCAAGGGGTCTCTGCCTTCGCTAAGGACAAAAAACACCCCTCTACCGTCCCGTAAAGGGGGCGCATGGGGTAATAAAAAAGCCGGGAGCCCTAAAAAAGCTCCTACAGATCCTCATTGTGCCGACCATGCGGTCCCTTCTATTTCCCGTACTAACAGCGCTTCTGGTGCTTTATAGGGACGCAGCCGCGGCGGGGAGCTGGGCATGGCGACTACACGTGAAAGAAGAAACAGAGTTGTCAGAGAGATGAACAGCCAAGACAGCATGGTCATGATCGACAGCATGCCTGTGACAACGGCAGTGGCGAGGCTGGCGCACCCCACCAGAGCTAGAAAGATCACAAGCAGGTACAGTCCACTGCTATTCACCCACACCCCCTTAAGAAGAAAGGGAGCTGAGACTGAGGGCGTTACGGTTAGGTCACAGCAAAAGGTGACTAATCCCGACAAACAGGCAGACTTTGTAACGCCACAAGAAGTGTCAGGGGAACTCGTACAGAGGGCTACAGAGCATGCGGCGCTAGACCATTCCAGCCGCGTAAGCTTAGGTGACCATGACCAGTCCTCAGGGGAGAAGCAGACGGTATGGGCACGGGCATGCAGGTCACGGAGAGCTAGTAACTGTTCCTCTTGCACCCACAGGTCCAGAAGAAGATTAAGATCAAGGAGTAGGAGATCTTGCCGTTGCAATTGCGCCTGCACGGGATCAGAGAGAGGACGGAGCCCGCGGAGGGCCAGACGGTCAGAATCCCTAAGGCGTCAGGAGAGACGCAGGGACACCCCGTTGGCAGTGTCCACTCCAAGGCTTCCAGAAGCAGGTGAGGTCCCGATGGTGGGAAGTGTAGAAGAGGCAGAAAAATGTGAACTGCTACACACTAAAAGGGGTTTCCTTGGGTCCCTTAAGACCCTCTTAGCCACACACAACATTGCGGTAAGCGAGCAGGAAATGGGTGCGTGGATAGGGGGCTTAGCGAGAGGCGCGTGGGCCGATCAGTCCACCAGCGAGGCAGTGGGGCATGGGGCGCCGGCAGTGGTAGTGGCGGCATCAGGGCCCTCTGAGGCAGTGGGCGTACCGGGCCCGCAAGCAGGCAGAACCAATGCAGTAGCCACCGATGCAGCCATGAGACCAATTGTCTTGTGCTCATTGGACAACTTGGGGGGCATCTTCCCCAGGAGGTAAAAGAAAAAATCTGGAGGAGGGAATTTGTTGAATTGTTCTCTCTTCTTGTCCAAATGGACACGGGCGAGAGGGGGCTGCGGGATAGCGATGATCGTCGCAGGTCTTATAGGCGGCTGCCTAGGACATTCGACACATGGCTGCAGGCCTTCTACATTATGGCCTGCGTGCGATGTGAGCGACATCCTGAGCAAGGTTCGGGTTTGTTTGTGGGCATTGCGAATCTCGTCTATGTAGACAAAGTGTATGGGGGTATGGCATGGTGGAGGTACAAGAAATTCCGCCAGTACCTGACATCCAGGCCAGCGAACATTATGACACCTATGCGCGTCATGCCGCCCTTTCGTACCGGATCCGGTGGGGTCAAACTGCAGGTTCAAGCATGCGTGCTCCAACTGCGGCGGAGAACACCCTCTCACTAGATGTACCAGGCCCAAGGATGGGGGGCAAGACGCCCATACGCCTCCCCAGCATGCTGCCGTGGCTAAAATGCTACGGTAGGGTGGTAGGCAATGGCACCGCGGCTCGCCTCCTGGAAACGGGTTTCCAGCAGGGGTTCCGGATCCCATGCGCAACAGAGCTGAAGTGTTCCAAGGCACCGAACTTGCGGTCAGTCCGGGAATTCCCTGGAGTAGCGGAGGCCAAAGTGCAAACCGAGGTGCAGCTGGGTAGGATGGCGGGGCCATTTGTTTCCCCTCTGATACAGGATCTTATTGTTTCCCCTCTAAGTGTTGTTCCCAAAAAAGAGACGGGTAAATTCAGGTTAATTCAGCACCTCTCCCACCCCAAAGGGGGGTAGGTCAACCACGGGATCACAAAGGATCAATCTACTGTATCCTATGAATCTTTTGACCGGGCCGCCTAGATGGTTAGGTTTGCCGGCGCTGGGGCGCTCATGGCTAAAGTGGACATTGAAGCAGCGTTTAGGTTGTTACCAGTTCATCCGTCGAGCCTCCGCCTCCTAGGTTGTTTTGTCGATGGCAGCTATTTCATCGACCTATGCTTACCTATGGGGTGCTCAATATCATGTGCCTAATTTTCGGCGTTCAGCTCATTTGTACAATGGGTTGTGCGCATGGAAGCAGGGTACAAGAGCATTATGCACTATTTGGACGACTTTCTGTTCCTCGGTCCAGCAGGGCAAGATACTTGCCGTTTCATCTTGGAAGTGTTCACCAAAATCTTTCTGGATTTTGGGGTACCGTTGGCCCATAAAAAAACTGAGGGCCCCACAACGAGGTTGACTTTCCTGGGGATTCAGATCGATTCCAAGACAATGGAATGCAGTCTTCCGCGGGAAAAAGTGGTGGACATGAGAACGGAGCTCAGAACGCTTGAAGGAGCGCGTAATGTGTCACTGCGACGGTTACAATCCATCATGGGGAAGTTGAACTTTGCCTGTAGGATTATCCCCATGGGGAGGATATTTTGTAGGAGAATGTCGCTTGCTACCGTGGGCGTCGTTAGGCCACATAATTTTATCAAAGTCTTGCGGGCTATGCGGGATGACGCACGGGTATGGTCGGTTTTCCTGGCCGAGTTCATTGGGACGGCGCTTATTCACAGAAGGAGCGCTACCAGCACCGACTTGGAGCTTTTTACTGGCAGGTCAGGATCAGTTGGTTGCGGCGCATATTTTCAAGGAAGATGGTGCGCCGCGGCATGACCGACGGAATGGGTGGTGGCAGGTCTTACAAAGAACCTGAAATTTCTCGAACTTTTTACACATATGGGGTTCAGAGTTTCAGGATCGGCGTGTGTTATTCCCCACGGATAGCATGGGGGTTGCACAAGCAGTAAATAACCTCACGGCAACTTCCATACCGGTGGTACGATTACTTCGTCACTTGGTGTTGTGCTGCCTTCGCCTGAACATATGGTTTCAAGCGAGGCACGTACCAGTGTTGGAAAATGGCATTGCTGACGCCCTTTCTCCGTTTCAGGAAGAGCGGTTCAGGGTACTGGCCCCCGGGCGAACCTGCTGGGGGAGGCCATTCCTACGGAGATCTGGGAGCTTGGAGCTGCCAGGTAACGAGACTCATCAGACAGTCTGTTGCCCCGGCAACGTGGGCCGCATATAAACGCGTGTGGGCAAAATGGAACGACCTAGTTAAGATGGCCGGTGGATCAACCTCAGAGGATGAGACCCTAGGGATACTGCTTTGGTTTCTGCTGCGGTGCACTGAGGGAGGCGAGAAAAAAGCAGTGGTTGAGAGACAGGTCACAGCTCTGGCTTTGATGTTTAAGCTGGCGGGGCAGAGGGACCTTTCAAAAGAATTTATAGTGCGCAAGGTGGTGCGCGACATGTTTAATGGCGATCGCAGGCCAGATACCAGGCGGCCGATTACCTTCTCTTTGCAGGAACCCCTTTGAATCTTAAAAAGTCGCTCTAGGCGGAAAGCTCGGGATCCTGTCGGGTTGGACAGATCGCGTCAAAAGATCAACCAGCAGTTGTCAAGTTTCATCAGAAAACTGGATTTTGTTGCCATCCGATACAAAGAGTTTGAGACGGTCGGGGCCGACGAGTTCTTCGGAGAGGACAAAGTTAATTTGACCTAAATTGGGCTAGATTTACTCATGCGCGGGCCTTAGCTTTAATTGCCAGCAGGGGGGATCTCAGTCTCAGGAGGGGTCCCTCGCTCGCTCTGTGGCAGGAGGTGAGTTGCCCGGCCCACTGGCCTAAGTGGGTGTGGCCCTACCTCACAGGGCGTGCTTAATATAAGCATTGGGGCTTTGGGCAGGGCCCAAGGCGTGAGGTCACTGTCCGTTGCCGGGCTCCTCCCCCTGGAAGTTAATATGTAAATTATATACAGGTTTTTTATGTTTATGTTAAAATGGTTATTTATGAATAAAGCTGTGGCCCGTGTTTCTCCCAAAATCGGTCTTGGTGTCAATCACTTCACACGAGCCTAAATGGATCACGCTTGGGTCAGGGCCTTTTTGGTTCTTCCTATCATCATATCTATGTTTCAATGTTTAAATGAGCACTGTACTCTGTAATTAAAACATACTCTGTTGAAGAGACAAAATATTTTTAGAATATAAAGAAATACTGTTTTTAATATATTACTGTTAATTTGCAATTATGGTGCACTGAAATCTACCATTCTGATTTTTGTTGAATTAGGAGGAGAATGCAAAGAGCCTCATTCAATTGCAAGGCAGCAACTCGCCGTGTACAGGCCGTCTGCGGTCTTTCTGCGGGTTTGAACTCTGCTACAATTACGGAGCGATTCAATTGTACAAGCCCGCAAGTTACGGGCCTTTTGGGGCTTCCTATACTTGGTTGGCGGCTTGGACCACGGGCCCCAGGCAGAGCTCTGGGAGTAGTACTGGAAATAACATACACACACAAGAGTCTCAGCACTAGCTCGTTTATTTGTCAACATGGCGTGGGTTATATACTAAGGGCCTCATTCTATTATCGGCCGCAGCCGCTGCGGGGCCTCAAGGACCGGCCGCAAGCTTTCCGGCTATTCTATTCCCCTCCGGCCGGGGAAAGCCTTTGATCTAAAACGGCCGCAAGGAAATCGGCCGTAAGAAAAGCCTGGTTGCTATTCTATTGCTCCGGGAAACCTCTCTGCAAGGCTAAAAACAAGCCGCAGCTTACTTGCACCAAACAGGTCCCGCTAGCACCAATTAAGCACATAAAATAGCTCAAATAAAGCCATCCTGTACTTTGCGGAGTCTATAAAGTGATATTCGGTGTTAGCAAAAATAGCACATAATTACCCTATACTCAAATCCGTAAAATATTATTTTTTTAATATACCTAAAATATACATGTAAAAAGTCCATAGGGCTTGGAGCACCTCAGACACGCCCACGCCGCAGCCGGAAAATAAACAGTTAATTTGAAATCGGGTTTGGGCTGATGTGCAAGCTTGAAGTGGGTTACTTTTAATCCTCATGTCCCCCAATATGATCCCTAGCATTTACAGAGCTGTACAGTGCAGGCTTGAATTTATTTTTGAGTTTTTAGATTTCACAGCTTACGGCCGGTTTCAAGATATACGGCCGGCCGTAAGAGGAGATCCTTGCGGGGTCGTATAATAGAATCGCGAGTTAACAGAACCCCCGCAAGGAATCGCAGCCTTACGGCCGATTTACACCCGATAATAGAATGAGGCCCTAAGAAAGCGTATCAGGAAGGCACAAATAGCTTGAGGTTAGTCCGGCAAGTCAGATTATCAGAGGTTCTCGGAATTCTTGGTACATGTAACAACAACAGGAACTGTTTGCAGTTAGTACATGGGTCATACAAAGATGTTGTTGAAACATAAAGTCATAACAAAAAACAGTTTGTGGTTAGTCTACGTGTCAGTACAAAATATGTTAACCCTTCAGGGCCGAAAGCCAAAACCGTAAACCATGCACTTGTATGTAGCATTTCAGGGCGTGAACATGATCAATTAAGCAAGGCCTTAACTACCCATTTAGAAAGAACCAATAGAAAAGGTGACTGTCATCATTATGGCAGTATAAGATGGAGGTTACATTTCAATCAATTAGCTTTTAGATGTCCCATATGAGATCAGACTCGCAAACCAGCAAAATACAAAATAATAAAAAAGCATTGCCAATACTGTTCTAGTCCATACGGACAGCCTGATATGTATTAAATCATTGATTCCCGAGATTGATATAAACCCAAAATGAAACAAAAATAATTATTTTTTTATTGTTGATTTGCGAGCTTGAGACTGTTGTGCAATTAATTCTAATGTCTGTCATCGCTTTTTTACGGAATTGTAGCAATTGAATAGGGATTTGCGATTTTAATGATAGTAACTCTTGTGGACGTGAAAGATCAAAGGCTTAGATGGGATGTAAGTTACGGTTGTAACAACAGCAGAGATTTTCAGCCCGTAACCCGTAGACCGTTTGCGGCTCACAAAAAGACACCAATTGAATAGCAAATTAGTTTACGGGCTCCATTACGGGCTCCAGTAACTTACAATTTCTCTGTTGAATGAGGCCCATGGATTTTTATCTGCACAGCAGAAATATGGCAGCTAAAATTGCCAGTGAGATTCACAGGACTAGACCAAAGCTCACTATGTTATCAGACTCACATTTCAGATAAAGTAGCAGACATGATCAGATCTGAAATAAAATAGAAAATTTGTATTACAAAATAGTAAAAACATACCACCATGTACAATAATTTTATATTCATAGACAAAATCTGGGACTTCCGTGTCCTTTGAATGGCACAAGCAGATCTCGAAGGTTTTCAGAGGCTGTGCAGTGATCTCAGTGGCTGTTTCTTGTTTTATTTCCATAGAAAATAATTTTTGCTCTCACTGAGAACCTTACTGAATCTAGTCCATTGTTATATAGAGACACAATCAAAAAACAATCATGTTTAAATGCCTCTGACATGTAGCATATTAGGTATTTGTTTATCATGGCCATATTTGAAGCTCTTGCACATTATTTATCCAATACGTGTTTCATGTAAGGGATAGTGGTCAGCTTCTGCATATAAATGAGTCACTAAAGTCTCCACTGACTGTTCCACCAGCTGTGTGTTTGATTAAATCTGTCCATCCAATTAACTTTGCTGTTAGCAACAAAATAACCAGCTAATATTTCCTTCCTTAAAAAGTACCAGACATGCTTTTGGTGTTTAGCTCCATGGCACGGGCAGCTACAGCACTAAGACTAAAGGATCAACTCTTGCTTTTCAACGTAACTTGATTGTAAGGTTTAATCCACCTGTCCGTGTTATTACTGGGTACTTTATTTTACACTCACACTCAGGCTATCAATGCTGGCAGTAGTCTCAACTAGAGTGTCAACTCTAAAAAAGCATCAGTACAGCTATGTCTTGCCCCAAACAAGCACCTAATCTGGGGATGAACCTTCCTAGTGATGTCTTGTTTGTTTATAATGGATTTTGACCCTGATAGTAACCCCCACATCTGTCTCTACCAAGATGTCAGTCCTGACCATTTGCCTTTCTTCAATAATCTCTTCAGGTGGCAGAGCTAACTTATGGAGAAGCCCAGTGCAAAATATTGACACTTTCCTTCTACTGCCCCTTGTTGCCCCTTACTTTGCCTACAGCATATTTTTTTACAGAAGTTTTTAGTTAGTGAACTTCTATCCAACAGCAAGGTCTTCACTAACTAAAAACTTTTGTAAAAAAAAAATATTCTATGTGTTTAAATAGAGCTCTTTTAAATTTGCTGAATCGCAATTTAATAAGGCTGTAGATCTTTACTAGGGATTTGTCATATCCTGTCCCTCAACTACAAGCATGACATTGATATACAGATCTACGGGGTAGGTTCACTAAGGTCTCCCGGTGCTGCATAGGACTTATCAGGTTTGCCATTACAATTCCCCAGCAGGAAATATATATTGCAGCCATGGAAACATTAATTAATCTATTTGTTTTTCCCCATCTATTTCATTTTTCAGCCTTTCCTCTTGGCTGTTCTCCCTCAATCTCAAGCCCAATATTTCAGTTGCTCTTATGCTCCATAAATCTTCTACTTTTCACACTAGAAATCTCCCTTGGAAACCACATGGTCCCTCTAACCTCCTAAGCACACCCGTCTTGCAGTTATATTAGACTCACTTTTTACACCACACATTCATTCATTACCGTGAACATCACCTAAATAACATTTCCATAATATCCCATTTTCTTATACAAAAACACATTTTTTAATTGATTAATTTTTCAATGATTATGCATGGAAATGTTGTTAGTGTGATGATCTGTGTTATGCTGATAATTGTTAAACCACTAAACTATCTGCTTGCTCTCTAACTGCATGACACTGTGCTACAGTACACAGGTATAAATGGCAGCATGCAGGAGAGAGAAAGAGGGAGGTTCCAGAAACTTAAGAGCTGTTACATGTTACTGTATATGAAAACGAGTCGTTTTCCCGTCAAAAATGACAGGATAATATATATATTTCCACCTCCTTCCCCTGTATATCTTCCCCCCTCCCTCCCCTGTGTCTCTTCCCTCCCCTGTGTCTCTTCCCTCCCACTCTCCTGTCTCCTTCCCCCTTCCCCCCTTTCTCTTTCCACCCCCTCTCCCTCCCTTGTGTCTCTCTCCCCCTCTCCCTCCGTGTCTCTCCAACCCGGGTCTCTTTCCCACCCTTTCCCTACCCTGTGTCTCTTCCCCCTCCCTTCCCTGTGTCTCTTTCCCCTGCTCCTTCCCCTGTGTCTCTTTCCCCCTTTCCCCCTCTGTCTTTTTCCCCTTTTCCTCTGTGTCTCTTTCCCCCTCCTCCCTATCCTGTGCGCCTTTCCCCCTCTGTCTCTTTCCAGCTTTCCCCTGTGTCTCTTTCCCCCTCCTCCCTCCCCTGTGTCCTTTTCCCCCAGTGTCTCTTTCCTTCTTTCCCCTGTGTCTTTTTCCCCCTCCTCCCTCCTATGTGTCTCTTCCCCCTTTCCCCCTCTATCTTTTTCCCCTTTTCCTCTGTGTCTCTTTCCCCCTCCTCCCTCCCCTGTGCTCCTTTCCCCCTCTGTCTCTTTCCACCTTTCCCCTGTGTCTCTTTCCCCCTCCCCTGTGTTCTTTTCCCCCGGTTTCTCTTTCCCCCTTTCCCCTGTGTCTCTTTCCCCTTTGTCTCTTACCCCCTTTCTGTCCCCCAAACCCCCCACCCCTGTTGCATGTGGGCCCTGGAAGACGTTTTGCATGAGCACAAGAATACATAGAACATGAAAGGCTTTTCAATAGGACCGTGCATGCGCGGAAGCTATGTATTCATGCACATGCGTGAGCGAATATGTAGAATACTACAGGGTTTTCTATAGGACTGCGCATGCGTTCCCTATTGTTACAAAAGTGAGCATGCTCCGTCCATGGAGCGTTTCATACTTTGTAAACTATATTAGTGATTACTTATAAAATGTATTAGTTAAAAAGATGTATATGAAGCACAATGTTTTTTTTTCCCAATGAGCCCCTGAGTCAGTCTTAGTTATTGGCCCTTAATGGGAAAAGGGTTTTCCAACTCGGAAGGCGAGCTTTTGATTTTAGAAAATTAGTATAGAAAGGATACTTAACCTCTTCCTTGTCCAGGAGCATGTTTTATGTAATTTATCTTCAGCTTACATTTTTAATATTGTGATACAATACAATGTTTCATGTAACCCATTCCTTTATACTGTGTACATGTATAGTGTATGGTATAAGTGTAATAAATATTATACATACTGTATAATTCAGTACCAATATAACTCTTCTTAAAAAGTATGCAGACAAATTTCATTTTCTAATCATACTTAATCTTATCGTACAACCATTTAATTGAAAAGTAATTTGGAAATGTTGTGCTCCAGTAAGGCTCAGAGAACGGGAACTGTATTTTAATCTGTGTATGTCCCTGGATATTTGATCTATTAAATGGTATTTTATTTAAATAGATACACCCTGCTGTTATTGTACCCAAGACTCTGCACCAGCCACTCCACAAGGGAGAAGAACAATGGTGACCTATTCCTCTTTTGCTTGAGTTATAAGTGCTTACAAGTTGTGTGTATAAAAATGTTTTAACAGGGTTAATTAATTAATTTTGTTCCATTTAGCAGAATTATTTTAGCTCACTTGTGCCCTTAACAGTGGAGTGCTCCAGTCCCAATATATATATATATATATATATATATATATATATATATATATATATATATAGTAAATAAATAGTACATTTGTGTTCATATTTGAATGTCTAAAACAAGTTAAAAAAAACGATACTAATTGTGTCACCTTGTGTGTCTGTAAAGAGGCCAAACATTCAAGGGTATTTAAACTTTTGATTAGGGCCATTTGCGTGATTTCTGTTTTCATTGTGATTTAAAAAGAAACCAAACAACTATGTGATAATAAATGGCTTCATATGATCACTATCCTTCAATAAAAGACATATAAGACATATATATATATATATATATATATATATATATATATATATATATATATATATATTCCACAACAATCATTTAGTGTATGGTGAGCACAAGAGTGAGAAAAGCTCTCCACTGTACAGAGTACAGAAAATGAATAATACATTAATAAGCCCATTTGCATGTCTAAAAGGCGGGGACATGCAAATGAGAATACAATGTACCTCACTCTTTTAATCCAAAAATAGCAACTTTATACATTGCTCCCTTAAAGCATATGCCCACCTTATTAAGCAGCTTTTAAGCAAAGCACCAGGTTGGATTTTACACAAACCAAGAATCACTCATATACAGGCCTGTTTCAAGCTTTTGGCTATCATCAGTATGAGGCAGATTCTGGTTTGTGCAATAGATTTTGTAGGATTGGGTATTCCACAAAAATCATTTACAGCCTTATTAAATTGCAATTCGCCAAATTCTAAAGCGCTCTATATAAGCTCATAGCATATTTTTTTTACAGAAGTTTTTAGTTCGTGAACTTCTATCCAAAAGCAAGGTCTTTACTAACTAAAAACTTCTGTAAAAAAATATGCTATGAGCTTATATAGAGCGCATTAGAATTTGCAGAATTGCAATTTACTAAGGCTGTTAGTGTATGTATACATTAATAAGCCCATTTGCCTGTCTAAAAGGCGGGGACATGCAAATGAGAATACAATGTACCTCACTCTTTTAATCCAAACATAACAACTTTATCTAGTTGGGGGTCCATTAAAATATTAAAATCTTCACAGTCGAAATTTTCTCAGCATCTTTAGGGTAAAATTTAAGAATTTTATTTGGCCCTTGTTATGGGCATAGA
Source organism: Discoglossus pictus (assembly GCA_027410445.1). Classification (NCBI taxonomy): domain Eukaryota; kingdom Metazoa; phylum Chordata; class Amphibia; order Anura; family Alytidae; genus Discoglossus; species Discoglossus pictus. The sequence continues at coordinate 118,360,038 of CM050165.1, read as the reverse complement.
GATTGAAAATGGTGTAATCCTGGTCTCCTATTTTCCCCAGCCACATAATATAGCGGCCCGGTCAATTTCAACATATTTTTCTTGTATGTCGAATTGTGACTAACACTATAGTTATTATCTGAAAATGTGGGTATCTTGTTCTGTTTCCAATGTGTCTCTCGCAGACATAAAATGTCTGCTTTTTCCGTGAACGTTATGGCTAATTATCTTAAGAGACATTTATTATGTGTGAACAAAAATTGGCCAGTCCATCTTCCCCTGTCCCTCCCATGTTCACATACAAATCCTATACAAAACATATTAAAAACATACCAATTCAGGTGATTCATATCCCCCTTGAAATCTGCCCATTCCCCTAAAAATATTGGGTGGGTAGTCTGGAGGACATCAAATTAATAAAGTTTGATAAACCCTAGTGGCATTGTTTCTTATTTGCTGGGGCGAAATTTTCCTGCTCTAATAAAATTCATAAATCCTTAGGTCTCAAAGCTGTATAAATCCTTTGTGTAGATCACTTCCCACTCGAGATAAATATCTCTTTTAGATTTACCAACTATCATAAATTTGGACAGCCCTTGCCCTAAATAAGTGTATCTATATGGGTGAATATATTTCAATCAACCCCTAATTAGGTCCCCTAATTCAAATTTGTAATTTTCTTAAAGTAATTTAGTGGCTTGTCTATCACATATATAGTTGTCAGCATGCGAGTTGTTGCTAATGCTTGTGGGTTCGTGCAGCAAGCACGCCGCAATAGCTGGCAAGGTGCGCCAAAGACGCTCCTTGGGCTGGTGAAGATGAGCGCCATAGGCGCTCATCCCTACGACCCCCTACGACTTTCCGACCGCAAATGCAGACCCTCGTGAAGCGAGGGGCCCCATTTGCGGAGGTGGAGGCTCTACGGCACCTCACAACCGGTTACAAATTACCACACAATCGGGACTTGGAAAAAAAAACATAAACACGCAATGACTAACTACAGACTTACACAAAAAAATACGAGCCGCAGGACTTAGGAAAAAAAAAAATGTGGACATACACAAAAGCAAGTACGACCCGCGGGACTTAGATAAAAACCACCTCAGCTCCATAACAGTGCAAACCTACATTGTATGCTGCAGGAACATCAAAACAGATTGTCAGCTCTTCAGCACAATGCTTCCTGCATGTATTACTTACAAATAGGTTAAGTATATTTATGTATTACTTATTTAATTACCATCAAAAAATACATATACACAAAAAAAAAAAAACACTATCGCAATAAACGCAAAAGACATTCACTGCGCACCTCACAACGAGCGCCAATGCTGCTCATAGTACACAAACTACACCAGGGGACAGCCTTGCAATAAGCGCAAAAAGCAGATCAACGCCGACCTTACAATGACAGCAAAAGCGCCTCTGATAAAAAAAAATACAACAACCAAGAGGCTCGCATTCAGCGCCGAGATCTCAGACCACCATAAAAAATAATGTCTGTGCCAAACACCATTCCTTGACTTACAATTCTATTGCCGTCATTTTTTGACGGGGAATTTGCTAGTTCTCCATAAATTTGTGAGTCTTGGAATTATTAAGACAATATATTAATTTGTTCTAAATATCTCTACATATCTATGAAAATCATCATGTCTATCTCAATATACAATTACAAATTATGATATATATTATTTAATAAAATTACACTGCAGTGCTCATGAACAAAGTCAGATCTCGCCAGGGAAATATCACTGTATGGGGTCAGACCTTATTAGTATTAAAGCGCTAGTGCCGATATTGTGGGTCCCTATCCTCAGAATGTCTAAATCCTTTGTGTAAATTGCTTCTCACCCACGATAAATGGCTCTCTTTTAGATCAGCGAGCTATCATAAATCTGGTCAGCCCTAGCCCTAAAAAAGAGTATCTATATAGGTGAATATGTTGCCATCAACTCCTAAGTAGGTCTCCCCTTGTATAACAAGAAAAGCCTCATTCAAGATTGTAGATTTTCTTAATGAGATATAGTGACTTGTCTATTATCCATATTTATGTGGGTCTTGAAATTATTAATACATGGTGTTAATTTATTCTAAATATCTCTACATATCTGTAAAAATCATCCTGTCTAAATATATTGTTTAATGAAATTATATTATAGTTCTCATAAACAAAGTCTGATGTACCAGGTAAATATCACTATATAAAGTCAGAACTTTATTGATATTCTAGTGCTAGCGCCAATATTGTAACTCCATATCCTCAATATTTCTTTTCGGATTCCACTCTGTTCAGTTGTTCTTAATTTATACCATTGTTTAGTTTTAATTAACCCAAAACATATTGATTTGTAAATTTTTATGTGATTATACACCCTTGTGAATCTATATAGTTCCAAACTGTGAATTGATTTATTTAAAAATATATATATATATATTATGGTGCTCGTGGGGATGGGCTGAGCTCACAAATAAATATATACAATTAGGGCTAGATGTTTTTTTACCTTCAAGTGGTAGTTCAGCTTATATGAGCAAATCTCCCTTCTATTTATTTTCTCCATCTAGCTTGTTCTAATCTATAATCTCTTAATTAATCCCAGTTGGGAAATGTTGTTTGCGTTTTATCCTCCTTTATTTCTTTCCTAGTCTAGGATTAGAGACTGGGTCTGTGGCCAAATTCATTTCTGACAGGAATTTCTCTCTTTGAGAAATTGTGTTAATGATGGTCTTTGAATTTGCATGGAGCACTATTATGGCCGTAGTGTATAACCACTTAACTAGCACCTCATTCTATTAACGGCCGTGGAGATGTGTGACCGCAAGGACAGGCCACAAGCTACTGCCGTATTCTATTCACCTTGTGGCCGAGGGCCCCGGATGGCTTTTTGCTATTAATCCTCATGTCCCCCTTTGTGTTCCCCATCATTTACAGTGCTTTGCAGTACTGTATTGAATATATATTGGCTTCTACAATGCTTTGAGTTTGCGGCCTTCAACCTTCAAACCCGTACAGGTTTTAACAACGACGAGCCCGCAGGACTTGGGACGGAAAATAAACCAGAAATGAATTATTGGATTTGGGCGATGTGCAAGCTTGAGATGGTGTTGCTATTAATCCTCATGTCCCCCATTATGTTGCCTATCATTTACAGTGCTTTACAGTGCTATCTTGAATTTATATTTGCATTCACAGTTTTCCGCCTCGAAACCTGATTACGGACGCGCGGAAACGCTTGCGGTCGATTGCATGGTTTGCGGCCGGCCATAAGTGGGACCTCCTTGCGGCCCAGTCCATTTGAATAGCAGCGTAGCAGTAGCGCAACACAGGGTTGTAAGATGGCAGCATTGCGTCCATTTTACGGCCGTTAATAGAATGAGGCCTATATTATTTTACCATCTCTTAGGCTCTTCGTTATATTTCTAAATTCTCTACGTTTTAAAAGAGTTTCTCTCAAGAGATCAGGAAAAATCATGAGATTTTGATACAGTGTTTCGAAATTAGTAGAATTATATGAAGATCTCATTATCTTTTCTTTAATTGCAAAATGATGCATTTTTACTATGTCATGAGGGAGATCTTCTCTAGTGTTTCTAGATAATGGCAATCTATGTACTCTATCTATCAATAATTCTTGTCAATAATCTTGTTTAATTTGTGCCAATAAAAATTTGGAAAAACATTCTTCAACGTTTCTCGAGGATATGTTTTCTAATATTCCTCTAACTCCAATGTTACTATGTCTTGCAAAAATGCAAAATCTTCCTGTCTTGTATATTTAGTTTTTCAAATTTGGACTTCTACTTTTAACTCAGATACTTCTTTAATCAGGCTCTTATTTTGTTTAATTATCTCTTCTTGTATGATCAGTCTCTCCTCAACTTTCTTTTCTAGACCGACATTTTATTAACATTCTTGGCAATTTCTATAGAAAGCTCCGTTCTTATCATATCTTGAAATTCAACCAGGAGTAATCACATGGAAGTAACTATGAGTTTCTCTTCTCCTGCTTCCATAGCTAGAGAATTTTCCTCATAAGAATATTTCCTTCATTAATCTCTGGTTGGAGCGTGGTAGACTCAAGTTTAGAATGGGAAGATTCCTGTGACTCTCTTGTGTTAGTACTGCTTATTGGTGAAAGAAAGCTTTGTATAGATTTAGGGGCATTCTTTTTATCTCTAGCTTTCCTTTTTGTTGTTTGATCATCTTTCTTCATTTTGTTAATTGCTAGATAAATTCCCCGTTTTTAAGTTCCACCAGATCCAATTAAATCAATTTATAGGTATGGGGTAATTTATACAGTATTTTTACTATCTCAAGTTATACTTATACCACTTAGTTTCGATACAATATTTTAAGAGGAAGGAATTTACACCCAATATATACAAAATATATCATATAACTCCCATCACCATGTTCATAATTGTAACTTTAAAGTCACCTCCTTGACGGAGTTTAAGCAACATAACATATGCAGCTCTGTAATAACTGAGCCGATACACATCTTTTTGATGACATAACACACAATATTACAGTATTAACACAACCTCCCCCTTTCCCACAGAGGAAAATGTAACAAGATGTTGTTTAGTCCAAGGGGATATATTTTTCACAAGATGAGTGATTTACGTCCTCCAAAGTTTGTTTCAAGATCAGAACTAATAGTTTCAGTTCTAAGACTGCATAGCTTCCATAGGTTCACTTTGAATCAATTTGCCCAGTAATCTCTTTACAACTGGACAGACTAAAGGCCAAATATGCCTTTATAGGCTCCCACTTGGCTTGTTGGTCGAATAAACTCATAAGCTACTAGGCTGGCATTCAACCATGAAACCAATTTTTCATGCTTGCCCCCTTTCTGTTTTCAATGCCTGATGATTCCAGCAATTGAGGGGATAGGCTCACTTTAGCCTTTATTAATGTTACAAGTATCCCTTATGCTTGTTTAATAATTTACCCTTGCTTGTGGGAGCCAGGAAAAGTATATTGAGGGATAGAATATTGAGAGCTTCTCTGGCATCAACCCCACTTAGTCAAACTATATGTTGGGATGTTTTAGATATTCCAAAGTTCTTAAATAAGTTCAGGTTAGATATCAACCAGCATTTAAAAGTTCAGGCTTCAATTAAGCCCTAATAGGTCTTAGTTTTATCACAGTCTTATCCTGTACCATACTTCATTAGGTTCTTATCATACAAGGTCTAGCCCCCATAATACTCTGATCTGGGCTGAGGTCTAGCCCCCTTCTGGACAATTGTCATAGATAATGCTTTAAAAATGAGTGCACACAGCCTTTGCAGGCTCTTACCCAGCTCTTTTGATCCAAGGTTGTATCCGTCTGGATCCAGGTGGTCTCCAATAAACCTTCACCACAATCTCTCTGAGAAGGATTGAAGGTCAGCTCCATTCCAGGTCAGCTGCTGTAAAGGTATCAACTTCAAGTCCGCCTTGCACGGCTGCAAGCAAAGCAAGCTGCTAAGCTGGAATTGGGTCATGCTCCGGTGTCGGTGTTCAAGGTATGCTACAAAGCCTCATCTCGGACTGCCCCGCTTGGCTGTGTGTCTTTACCCGTGGTATGTCACCTCATAAGGATTTCCATCCGGGGATGGGGGGGGGGGGTAGGCAATTCGTCGTTGCTTTGCTTGGTCTCGGTATGGGATATAACTTCTGACTTACAGCAGTTTTTTAGATCAGAAGGGGAGGTCAGCCTGTTGCTCCATAACAAGATCATAAGCCCCGCCTGCAAAACTCCATACTTCCGTGGCTCGCGCGCCAACTAGCCACTTCCTGTACTTTATGTGAAAGTACAGCCAAAAAATGCACTTAAGGATGAATTTACATAGACATTCAATAAGAAAGCATAATGAAGTCAGTTATTGTAGCTCAGTGGGATACTATTTTAGCCAGAATGATCACTCCATCCACAACTTAAAAGTCTAAATACTCAGAGGAAAATTTAAAAGCATCCAAGAGAGAAAAGCATTTGAAATAAAAATGATCACATTCATCAACGCTAAAAATATAGGACTTAATATGGACTTGGGTTTTCTAACGCATTATCAGAATTTCATGTGAATTTTTCTTCTTATACTATAACAGACTCAGCACTCTTAGTGAGATGTTTGTCCAACAGGAAATATATCACTGTGGACTACAGTGCTATGTTTTTTCAAGTATATATTGATGTGTATGTGTATATAGTATGTGTATATATGTTTCCCTTACTATGTTGTGTTTATTCCCCATATATGTATTTACCTGATGATGTCAGATGCTGTCTCCACTCTATCTGCATCACTGTTTGTATTCAAACTGAAGGTTCCATCTCATGTTAGTATTGCTTCAGACTTGATAAAGAGAGGTTGAAGGTTATCACCATAATAGTTGTGGACCAAGAACGCTGTCTGCAACATTTGCGATGTTGGTCACGCAGTTGCGACCTTGAAAAGCACGCCGAGCTGTGTACGGCGCACAACTTAGGTTGAATGAGTGCCAAAGGTGCTCATCTGCGAAGCGAGGCGAGCCATCGACCAAGAACCCGCGGGACTTAGGCTGCATCATTCCCCTCTGCTGCCTCTTCTGCCGTTACTGTCCTCAACCACGAGGCCCGCTGGCATCTTATCTCCCTCCCGACTAATCCCCTAGGACCCTTATCCTCCATCCTTCCCCCCTTATCCTCCATCCTTCCCCCTCTCCAAAAAACTTCCCCTTTCTCTCTTCTCCTCTTACCTTCATTGCTGAGCAAAGGATGGAGGATAAGAGGGAAAGAGAGGAGGAGGATGAGACACGAGGGAGAGGTGGGCAAAAAGGACACACGAGGGAGGGAGAGGTGAGGGAAAGAGGAGACACAAAAGTGTGAGAGGTGGGGGGAAAAGGAGACACAAGGGAGGGAGAGGAGGGGAAAAAGTAGACAAAAGGGAGGGAGGGGGCGGGGAAGAGACACAAGGGAAGACGCAGATGAGTGCCAAAGGTGCTCACACTGTGTGGCAAACAGCATAATTTTATTCCCGTAATTTTTGACTGGCAATTTCATATTATATATATATATATATATATATACTGTATGTATATAAATATATATATATATATACTGTATATATATATATATATATATATATATATATATATATAGTACATTTGTGTTCACATTTGAATGTCTAAAACAAGTTTAAAAACCTGTTTCCTGCTCAGAATTCCAGGAAATACAGTTATTACAATGCACTCTGGGAAGCTGAGCAGGGACATGAAAATGCAAATGTGCTCACAAATGGGGAGCATGGGTGCATATCGGGTTGGCAGAGCCCGGGCTATAACATTTGGTTTGGAGCCTAAGATTTCTGATGGTGACCCTGCATTTCTACATTAACTGGTACCTTTCCTTTGTCCAATCAGTTCCCACGTGTAAAACCTAGCAGCAATATTACTACAGTAAGTCTTTTGAAATATAAAGCTCAGAACAATGCTGATTCAGAGTCAGTTTCATGGCCTTATTGTAGCACAGATTCCTCTATCACACTAATCTTCTCTACTGCCAAACAGTGCAATGTGAACTGAATATTTAATGAGCTAGAGTTGTATAAATTAGTAAGGTTATTTCAGTACAGGCAGCATTAGCAGGAAACATTTTGTTAACTGCACAGTGAGACGCTTTGTTTGTAATTTGCTGGAAACTTGTTTTTTTTAGATGTTTTACTTTCTATGTCTTTTTTTATTTTTGTTTAAGAAATTGTTGTGATTTTTCTGTTCAGTGCAGACATTAGAAAGTTCTCTGTATTCTGCTGATGTGCTCTAAAGCTATTAGAGCATTACGTGCTCTGGAGAGACTTAATCAATTTATATCCACATTTTCTGCTTGACCTAGTTCAGGTCAGGAATAGCACTAGTTAAAGTAAAGTAAATAGGAGTAGAAGGGGTAGTGGGATTTTATTTTCCTTCTACCCATGATTTGACAACCTTATGTGCATATCAGGAAATCTATCCCAAATTTCAATGACCAATTTATTGCCCTAACATGAAGAGCTGGTTGTTGTTAGTTTTTTTTTTTTTAATTATGCACTGATTATTTATATAGATCATATTTAGTGATTTATATATTAGCAATCAGGGGCGTAGGAACTGTGGGGAATGTATAGGGCACACCAAAAAATAGCAAAATTAAACTTAATTATGCATTACCAGATTTGCAAGTATGTCTTTCCTATGAAAGATTTGAACTATAATATATATATATATATATATATATATATATATATATATATATATATATATGTATATATATATATATATATATATATATATATATATGTATATATATATATATATATATATATATATATATATATATATATGTATTCACCCCCTTGGCATTTTTCGTGTTTTGTTGCCTCACAACCTGGAATTAACATGGATTGTTTGAGGATTTGCATCATTTAATTTACAGAACATGCCCACAACTTTGAAGATGTTTCTTTGTTTTGTTTTTTTATTGTGAAACAAACAACAAATAGGACAAAATAACAGAAAAAGTCAATGTGCATAACTATTCACCCCCTAAAGTCAATACTTTGTAGAGCCATCTTTTGCGGCAATCACAGCTCCAAGTCACTTTGGATAAGTCTCTATGAGCTTGCCACATCTTACCACTGGGATTTTTACCCATTCCTTCTTGCAAAAGTGCTTCAGCTCATTCAAGTTGTATGGTTTGCGCTTGTGAACAGCAATCTTTAAGTCTGACCACAGATTTTCTATTGGATTGAGGTCTGGGCTTTGACTAGGCCATTCCAACACATTTACATGTTTCCTCTTAAACCACTCAAGTGTTGCTTTAGCAGTGTGTTTGGTCATTGTCCTGCTGGAAGGTGAACCTCCATCCTAGCCTTAAATCACGCACAGAGTGGTATAGGTTTTGCTAAAAAATATCCCTGTATTTAGCACCATCCATCTTTCCCTCAACTCTGACCAGTTTCCTAGTCCCGGCTGCTGAAAAACATCCCCACAGCAGGATGCTGCCATCATCATGTTTCACTGTGGGGATGGTGTTCTTTGGGTGATGTGACATAGCGTTTTCTTTGATGGCCGAAAAGTCCAATTTTAAACTCATCAGACCAGAGCACCTTTCTCCATACGTTTTGGGAGTTTCCCAAATGCCTTTTCGCAAACTTAAAACGTGCCATTTTGTTTTTTGCTGAAAGTAATGGCTTTCTTCTGGCCACTCTGCCATAAAGCCCAACTCTATGGACCACTTATTGTCGTCCTATGTACAGATACTCCAGTCTCTGCTGTGGAACTCTGCAGCTACTCCAGGGTTACCTTAGGTCTTTGTGCTGCCTCTCTGATTAATGCCCTCCTTGCCCGGTCCGTGAGTTTTGTTGGAAGGCCGTCTCTTGGCAGGTTTGCTGTTGTGCCATGTTCTTTCCATTTGGTTATGATAGATTGTATGGTGCTCCTGGGGTCATCAAAGATTTGGATATTTTTTTTATAACCTAACCCTGACTTGTACTTCTCAACAACATTGTCCCTTACTTGTTTGGAGAGTTCCTTAGTCTTCATGGCAGTGTTTGGTTAGTGGTGCCTCTTGCTTAGGTGTTGCAGCCTCTGGGGCCTTTCAAAAAAGGTGTTTATATGTAGTGACATCATGTGACACTTAGATTGCACACAGGTGGACATCATTTCACTAATTATGTGACTTCTGAAGGTAATTGGTTGCACCAGAGCTTTTTATAAACTTGGGTGCCAATCTCCAGCTGAGCAGTTTGTCTTCAACATAATAAGGTTATCAAGGAGAAGTCTGCCCAGGAGACATTTCTAATGGGCTTTAAGAACAATTTTATTAGATAAGAAGCCAAACAATCATTCATAAGGTGCCCCCAAATCAAAGAAGGAAAACACATCATCATAAAATAAAATAGTAGTAAAATCTTCCTAAAATGTAGTATTTATTGGTCAATGTTAATAAGTAAGTGTAAGGATAATCCTTAGGTGTTTCATGCTAAACACTTGTGCTCCCACTGTAAAATCTCATTGCCAAGGGAAACCCCTATGACACAGCATGTCACCAGGCGATGGAGAGCATTGTGTTGACTTAACTGTATGCCTGAAAATGCAGAACTGTCTACTAGACAAAGCCACCTCTCCCCATTGGCCTTTACAAGAAGCTCTTTGAAAATTAGTTTAATATCGAGCAAAGCTTTTTAAATCATTGAATACTAATTTTATTAATGATAACTGACTAACAAAAACAACCGGCTCAGAAAACTAATATAATTTTTTTATATTTCTCATCTAAGAAGTCAAGCTTTCCAACAAAGTAACAACACAGTTTAAATTGATAGTGCATGGTTAATTACTGTCAAAATTTGAAGCCATAACTAAAGAAATTAGAGAGTTAGAGCTGTTGTTGTTTTATGAACCTAAGTCATACATAAAATACAGAGAATCAGTTACATTTTTCACTCTCAGGAGACTTAATCATCTCAAAAGAACTGAACTATCAGCATAACAACATGATACAGTGTTAATTATTTTTGCTAAGATCACCAAGGCCAAAATTCTTTGAGAAAATGAAGTGAAAGTCAACAGTTTATATTTTATTTCCCAATACACGGACATATATTAATATAATGACATTCAAAGGGCACAGGAAGGAATTGCATATAGTGATGGAGAAAAAGAAAATGGCACTATACCACTTATAGTTTATTCCTTTATTTGGAAGCTGAGAAAGCGATAAATACATTAATGAGCCTTCAGAATCATGAGAAAAGGGAACAGAGGTCCTGAACAATAATAGATCAGTCTGATGTCTTCCCTAGCCTGGGTTTTTCAAATGAAACTAAGAGTAAGGGTAAAAGACTAGCTACTTTGAAACCTACAAAACATGTAACAATTGGTGTTGATACTAGGATAGGAGATCTTTTACAACTCATAGCCTGGAAGAATAGGAGTAAATGACTGGAAAGCACAGGAACCAAATCATTGTGCAAAAGTGTTATGCATCAACCTGTATTTTGTATCATAAAACGGGCTTAATACTAACATATATTTTTTTAATTACAAATATGTTGATATCTGATGGTTAAGTTTAAAATAGTGTTGAAATTTCATAATTGTGTGGTGCTTAGCGTCACTTCAAATGCTTCTGGAAGACTGAGCAAGGGTTTGAAAACTATTTGCAAGTGGTCTTTGGTAAACGTAAATCTTTCTTCTACTTTCTGCAGTTACAGCAGTGCCCTGATTTGCGAATGATCCTTAAAGTTTTATTAGCATAGGGTTTGAATATAAGGGAGTAACTCATAATTTATTGTCAGTGTAAAATCAATGGTGATTTTTGCATTGCTTTTCGGCTGTACCGTGCAGTTCACTTGTAGCAGTGACTCGTAGCTGTACTCTCACAATGTTTTAGGGATTGGGGATTAACAAAGTTAGGTAGGATTTACTGTGCTACTAAAGCACTTGTAATTTATTTTGCAGAGATTTACATAGATTTCGCCTCTTTGAAATGTGGTTATGATTAAGTAACTAATTGAGGTCCATGAAGCCCTGGAAAAGGGTAACAACTGATTTTGTATCAGGACTTCCACCGCTATCAGAATATGCTCTGTGACAACAAATGGGGAAAAAATCATTAACATGTTATAGCTACAGTACTTTTGGAATTAACTATATCAAGCCATAGCAATTTTCTTTGTTGTGTTTTTATCAGATTTGTTTTTTTGTACCTATTTATGATGATGTATTGAGTATGGCTAAATACTAGCAATTTAAAAATCTAAAAAGCACATAATAAACTGTTTCATTGTTTGCTTTTATTTCATGATTATTTTCCTTTTAAATTATATATTGCTGATTGTTCCATTTTATGACATACGGTTTTATTTTATTATTTTATATTTTATAGCAGGTGGTATAATAATTGGAGCCAGGGATATTACTGTAGTTGTTTAGTTTGGGAGTAACACTATATATTTCATGTGTCATATGTGAAGCCTCTACATTTATTATCTTCTTGAATATAATGTTATAGGTCTTGTTATGAAAGTTGCCATTTAAGAACTTGCGGGGTCTGTTGAGTGATTAATGCTGTTATCCCTCACTGACATTTCCACCACTGCCCTCTTCTGTGTAACAATACACCATGAAGATACAAAGCTGTAGTCGGCATGAGAAGTGGCTAGTAAGGAATTGTTCAATGTACTGTTCATATCCTTTAACTCTACCTCAGCATTTCCAAAGGAAGACTCAGCAGTAACAAGGTGACACATCTACAATTTCCTTACAGAGCATATGCTGTTTCCTTTGTTTTATATGTAATAAAGTTGATATAGCTGAAACAGACAACTTCAAGCATTATAGTGGATATGCCACATTACACTGAAACGTGCAGTAACTGGACACAATAATTAATCATTATCTGAAGAAAACAATACTGACTCAACAATTGTGAGCAACATATTCAGCATAAATGGTCACTGAATTCAGAAGAAAAAACCAATGGCATGTTTCCTGGTATTAATGCTTGTGAAATATGCAGAGGAATTATTCAAAATAATTAGCAACTGATTCTGTATTTTTTTTTCCAAAACTGGATACAGGTAGACTAAACATGTTCTGATTATCACACATATAGTTGTGAGCATACGAGTTGTTGCCAACGATTGCGGGCTCGCACAGCGAGCCCGCAAGAACTGGGTCCCTCGCAAAGCGAGGGACGCAGTTCCCCGCAAATCGAAGCGAGGGGCCGCATTTGCAGTGGTGGAGCATCCCAACGTCTCCTCAACTGCGGGTCCTCGCAAAGCAAGGGGCCGCATTTGCGGTGGTGGAGCATCCCAACGTCTCCGCAAATGCGGGTCCTCGCAAAGCACTTAGGCGATGAGGCAATGAGCGCCGCAGGCGTAGCGAGGCGAGCCGTTAAACCCACCTCGGAACCAACCTTAACGTAACAAACACCCACACGCACTAAGAATCCGACTATAACGGCCGACCCGCGCGCAACTAAAAACAGTGAAAACACACCAAATACTTAAACTACATAAAAAGCTTACCCATAGCAAGGGGGGGCACCCAGGACCTCTGAAAGTGAAGTTATACCTCCATTTAAGTCCAAATTCCCAAGTTCAGACAAACAAAAATCCCCTAAGCGAGAGAAAAAATGGCCACCGAAAAAAATGAAAACGAGGCTCAAAGACCCAGGACCGCCCAGCCACCTACAACCCAAGAAGAGATCCGAGATAAGCTCGGAAACCTGCATTAACCCCAGGGGATCCGAGATAAGCAGGGAGCCCTGCATTAACGCTACATTAACCATCGCAGTGGGGGTCCCGAATGCACGCGATCGGGGATCCCCGCTGCAATCAAAATTCCTAAGTTACAGGTCCTTAAAGGACCGTTGTAAAAGAAAAAAAATATACACTGTCACCCTGTCAATCATGGGGGTCAATACAGACCACCATAAAACCCTCATTAACCCTGTCACTCATGGGGGTCAATACAGACCCCCATAAACCCATCATTAACCCTGTCACTCATGGGGGTCAATACAGACCCACATAAGCCCTTCATTAACCCTGTCACTCAAGGGGTCAATACAGACCCCCATAAGCCTCTATTTAACCCATCAGTCCCATAATGGTATATTAACACCATTATGGGCCTGTTACAACCCAACATTAACCACATAAGTGCCATGATGGTCCTCAAGGACCATCATGACACCAAGTATAAACACTATACTGCACTATACCACCCCCAATAAAACATTAAATATCAACTAAACACCCTCTACACTAACCTATTAACATCTACACTACCTACCCCCTATTATCCCCCACCACTCTAATTACAGAAAATAAAAAAGCCTAGTCACACAAAAAAAATCTACATTACATGAAATAAAAATACATTACAGAAAATAAAAAAACCTAAGTCACAAAAAATAAAAAAAGGAACATTACAGAAAAAAAAACATTACAAAAACATTACATTACAAAATTCATTACAACCACCCCCCCCCCCCCCCCCCGCTCACTACAGAAAAAAAAAAATACACACCTGAAAAGGAAATACATATAATACAAATACATACAATACAAATACATACAATTACAATACAATACACCCCTATCTAATATACATCACACAATCTATCTAAATAAATAGCATAATCTAATATACATGCTATCTATATAATAATACATCCCCAATCTATCTAAATAAATACCACAATCTATCTACAATACATCCTATGCTATCTATATAAAACGCATACCCCTATCTAACATACAATAAATGCTATCTATATATTAACTAATCTAAGTCTAAGCTAAAATAAAATAATTAAGACCACTTACCTTTGCAGATGTCCATTGGGATCAGCCACCTACGGGAAAAAAAATAATTAGTGCAACACGTTAACAGTTCTAAAATAAACATTCTATACATTCTATACATTGTAAATATTATACTCACCTTTCCGGCATGTCCTGTCCTTATTCTTTTAATCCTTCTCCGGCGCGGCACCTGTTACAAAAAACACAACATTAATACACATACATCAAAGTAAAATAAACATAATATACATTCTACTTACCTCCCCGCGATGTCTCCGGCCTCCTCCGGATCCTCTTCTGCCACGCCCTGTATAAAAAAATATATATATTTATACTTACATCCGCACTCCCGGACATCCCCAACGCTAATGAGGCTCCAGGAGACTTTTCCGGAAGAAAATTAGCAATGGCGCCTTCTGATTGGTTGAAAACAATGTCTATCAAATTCACTTAATCAGGTGGCGCCAATGTGTGAACCAATCACAAAGGGATACACCCTAAAATCCCACTCTGATTGGATAATGCACCTGTCAATCTTTAAACCAATCACAAGGCGCAGATGCCTTCAGCCAATCACAATGGAATACACCCCCACAGGGTGATTGGTTGGAGCCTCTGCGCATTCTGATTGGTTGCACTGACAATAGCCAATCACAATGGAATGCACCCTCACGTACTGATTGGTGAAGGATTTGTGCATTCTCATTGGCTACTGTTAAATCAATATTACAGCCAATGGGAAGGCACAGATTTCTTCACCAATCAGTAAGTGGGGGCATATTCCATTGTGATTGGCTAATGGCTATAAAGCCTTAGGATTGGCTCAAATAAAGATAGACAGGTGTGTTATCCAATCAGCGTTGTATTTTGGGGTGTTTACTTTTTTCATTGGTTCACAAATGGAGTCTTCTCATTGGTTGAATTTGATAGACAGCCTTTTCAGCCAATCAGAAGCCGCCATTGCCAATTTTATTCTCCATAGGAAGGTCATTAGCGTCTGAGACATCTGCCAGGGCGGATGTGTGTCACTGTTTTTTTTGCGGACAAGACGCAAAGATGGATGACGGAACATGGAGGACGTGACATGCTGGGACGTGACATGCTGGAACAGGACATGCTGGAAAGGTGAGTATAATATTTAGAATACCGGTATTTAGAATGTTTAGAATGTTTAGTTATTTCATGTAAACATGTTGTATTAATTTTTTTAATCTTTTTTACCGTAGGTTGCTGATCTGAAGAAACATCTCAAAGGTAAGTGGTCTTAATTATTTTATTGTAGCTTACAATTAGGGTAGCTATATATATATATATAGATAGCATGTATTGTATATTAGATAGATAGATAGGGGGATGTATTATTAGATAGTATTGTATATTAGATAGAGGGATGTATATTACATTATATAGTGGCATGTATATTAGATAGTGGCATGTATATTATATAGGGGTGTATTGTATTTAATTGTATTGTATTTTATTTAATTGTGTTGTATTGTATTATATGTATGTATTATATGTATTTCATTTTCAGGTGTGTAGTGAGGGGGGGTTGTAATGTATTTTGTTATTTTCTGTAATGTTCCTTTTTTATTTTTTGTGACTTAGGTTATTCAAAATACGCAATACTTATTGGCTGAAATATGACTGACACTTATTTTAGCCAATCGGAATGCACAAGGTGAGGACAAAAATGTGTTATTCGGCAAGGGAGTTCCACCTAAGATAAGCTCTGGCTTTTTGACAGCACCAATGCATTTTGATTAACAAGGTAACCAATCAAACAAGGGGCGGAAACTATTCAAAATACACAATTTCGATAGCCTGAAATATAATTGACACATATTTCAGCCAATCAGAGTCCACAATGGCAAAGTCAAAAAGCTGTTATTTGGCAAGGGAGCTCCTCCTACGATAAGCTCTGTTGGTCTAAAAATGTATATAGAGTGACCCAATTTTTAGGCATAGGCCCAATTCCATTGGCTGAAGAAAGGAACCATGACTTTAACCGAGATTGCAGAGGACAGATTCTTCTAGCAATATGGAAGTGCCTGCTTATCTAAGGCTGAAGATTGAGGATCAGGGCTTGGATGATTTTTGCTGGAGGTCATCAAATCCTCGAATTCAGGCCTGTGTGTGACTCTCCAGGATCAAACTTGCCCACAGAGAAGCGGATGAGGCGAAACACATGTCAGACCTGTACTATCTGTCTCTGGGTGATGACATCCGGTACCTCAATGAGAGTGGAGATGAAAGCTGCATGGTGTCTCCTGTTCTAAACTCCGAACCAGTCATCAGGCACTAAGAAGAATTTCTTCTATATTTAAAACACAGGTGACAATGGAGATTAGTCCATATTGCAGTAAGAGTAGATTATAAACTTAGGAATTGTATTTCTTAGCTTAGAGATTGTTAGGGGATTAGTGGTGGGTCCCTAACCTCTGCCACACAAGAGTTATTGTAGGGACACAGTGTAATGTGCATCCATTCCCTTTATTATTCTCTATGCTTATACTAATGTCACCCGTGTCTCAGTATACTTAATTTAGTTTACACTGTAATTATTTTTGTGATTACCTTATCTCTCATAGGAATTATTAAATGTATGGATTAACCATTAATTACCTATAATGTATGGATTAACCATTAATTACCAGTAAAATATGAGGATTGTTTTTTCTCTTTAAAGGGTGAGGATAAGGACTGTGTTACAAGTGTGTACCCAGGGATATATTGTTTTGATAAAACATTTTAATCAACATTTATTAATTACTTGTTCTAAATATTATTTAATACTAGCGACTTGCCCGTCAAAAAATGACGGCAATGTGATGTATATGTTTGTCAAGCTGTTTAGTTATTAACATATATTTTTGTCACTTGTAAGTATTTTAATATGAACGTGTATTTTTGTAAAATGTTGATGTAATGGTTTTTTAAAATGTAATTTGTATCTGAAGAATTGTTCACTTTAATATACATTGAATGAATAGGAAAGCAAAAAGTAAAAAGCCTTCTTGAAACGTCGTGAATTTTAACATGAAGTTTAAAATATATGTAAGCAATAACCTTCAAAGTATATATTTTTAAACTTGAACTTTATTTTTGATGTAAGTTTAGAAGTTGAGAAAACATTGGTATAATTTTGAACATTATAAACAGGAACATAGTGAATACATTTTGTAACCTAATTTTTTATTAAAAGTATTAACATTTGAATGTAAAAACAGTTGACCTTTAAATTAATCAGTATTAACATGCAATTTCTATCACAATAATTGTTAACTTGAATATACATTGAATGTAGAGGAAGGCATACAGTAAAACTCTCCTTAAAACATACGTAATTAAAGTAATTCATTACTGAGCACATAAACTGGCGATAAACATTAATGTAGGTAGTAATCTTAAGATAACAGACAATATTTACATTGTGACTTAAAATGTGCTTGACCTCTTAACATCCACTTTGTAATCTGTTGAATGAAATAACTTAAAAATATATTTTTTAAACTTGTAACATTAGAAACATTAACATAGTGACTTAACATTTTAACATAATTTTTACTAACAATGCAAGGCAAGTATTTTGTGAGGCGAATCATTCATAAACAGTACTTCCATTAATTATGACTGAATTAAACAACCAATTGTTATGTATTTTGGAATGCTTTTAAAAAATGTTGGCATCTTTAATTTGTATCCTGCAAATTTATAGTACTTCATAGTAGACAATGTTTTTAGTAAAAATACGTCCATCTTCTAATAAATCACCTTGACTTTCATTGTTTTCAATGTAAACTTTAATAGCCTGTGGATTTTTGCACCGTGACAACGCAACGTATAATTGACCATGTGCAAAAACTGGTTCTTCCAAGAAAATACCCACAGATTTGAAAGTTTGACCTTGTGATTTATTAATGGTCATGGCAAATGCCATAATAATGGGAAATTGTCTTCTTTGAAGTATAAAAGGGAGACTACTTTCACTTGGTGCTAAATCTATTCTTGGTATGAAAACTCTCTCTCCTTTATGGGTCCCAGTTAAAATTTCAGCATCTATAAAATGGTCCTTTAATTGTTGAACAATTAATCTTGTGCCATTGTATAGGCCTTTTTTGGGGTTCATATTTCGCAGTAACATGATAATTGCACCTTTCTTTAGCTGCAAAATATGTGGTGGCATTCCAGAAGGAGTTAAAGAGTTTATGAATTCAGTTGAAAAGTTTGCCTGACTTTCATTGTCATCAGCAAGTACAGAATCAGCACTGTGATAATTTCTTTGTGGTGCATTAATTTTTTTTAAGATTTCATTATTGAGTATTAATGCATCTTTATTTTTACACGTCAGTATAACTTGGTTGGCAAGTTCGGAATATTCTTCGTTATTTATGCTCCCTTCAAATATAGCCGATATAATATCTTGTTGACAAATCATATGAGGTGGGATCTCTACAGTGTCGTCAGGTAAATGTAGTATTTTTTCTGTTCTGCCTTCTCCAATTTTAATAAGCCAATCATTGAAATCAGTTTGGCCTTCTGATCTCATAATTTGTTGCAGTTGAAGACGGGTAAAATGTTTCCATACTGTACTTGACTTTATACATGTTTCGATAATGTCAGTTCGATTTCCATGTACCACGACAGGTAATGTTTATCTAAAATCGCCACCCAACAACATGACATTTCCACCAAATGGCAAAATATTATCCATGACTTCACGAAGCAAACGGTCAATACATTGGAGGGCATAGCATGACATCATTGTGGCCTCATCTATTATAATTAATTTACATTTCTTCAATTTCTTTGCTTGTAAGGATGTCATGCGAATATCTGACACAGAATTTTCTAAAATAGGCACTGGCAGTTTAAATCCACTATGAACAGTTCTTCCACCTTCTAATAAAAGTGCAGCAATTCCAGTAGTGGCAAACGCCATTGCTATTTTTCCTTGTGCTGGTACTGAACTCATTAATAAATTGTACAAATATGTTTTTCCTGATCCGCCAGGTCCATCAAGATAGAAATAACGCTCTGTCACCATGTCATCATCTATAGCATTTTTAATGGCATGAAATGCTTGCAATTGTAGTGTATTTAAAGTTGCAAGTCTTTCTTCTGTTCTTTCTGCTTGTAGTTGAATGTCATAGTCTTCAAAGTTAATGTCATCTATAAGACCTGGATCAGGCAAATTAAAACTTGCACAACTTAATCCATGAGTTAAAAAGACTTCTTGGATTTCCATTAACGCTTTTAAGTGTGCAATGGGTTCATTGTATCGTCGCATAAAGTCTTCAGCCATATTACTTTTAAAAGTCTCCCACAAAGCTAATGCATTTGGAGCATTTGAGAAGATACAAATAAAAGCAAATTGTTCTCTCATCTGTCGTGGCATTTGACATTGTGCTGCTTCTTCTAAACATCTTTCCCACTCTGTATCATCAGCGAGTACGTTTCTATGTCTTGCAGCTAAATGGAAGGATTCATATACAATGTCATTAACAGTTCTTAATTGTTCAAAACTTTGTGCTCCTGGAACATTTAAAAGTAATATCCGTAAGCAAAAACGTTCAACATCTCTTGGACTGACTGTGTAAATTCTTGGAATCATTTTATTGCCTCTGGTTTTTCTTGGTCTCCATAATCCATTCACAAAAACATAGTGATATGGAATTTCAATATATAAGTATTGTGTTGCTTCAGCATCAGTGGAATTTAATGCAAACCATGCAGTTGGTGTAGTGTGACGATCTTCACTTTGGGCCAATGCATTCATTTCATTTCCAGCATGGAAATAGACTAAATGTCGTTGTGGCAAATGTACTGCTAACCTATATACTGCATGTGATCTATCATGCATTTCAAATTTTAAAAGCCGCCACATAGCTTCTGGCGCACTGACATAGCGAGCATCTACATGAGATGCAAGTTCATCATGTACTAACTCACTACTTTCAGGGTTGTCTGCACTTTTGACGTGCAGGCTTCTACGTTGATGTGGGCGTTGTACTTCATGAGTAAATGTGGATTGTAGGGTACTACATATCTATTGTCCACTTTTTTTCCACGAATAATGGCACTATCTCCTTCTCTTCTTTTATAAAGTGGATATCCATCACAATTGGCATAGGTTTTGTCTCTATAATCTTTTGGAAATTCTTTGGAACATTTATTATTTTCCATACATGGTGATTGTGGATTAAGGTCACCACAGGGTCCATGAATCATGCGATGAGTAACAATCTCATATAGTCTACCATATAGTTCTGGATCTGGTAGTTCAGCAACAATGACTGCATCCACTTTGTCCGAAGTATCTAATTTATCTTTTTCTTGAAGTATTATTAGAAGATGTGCATGTGGAAGGCCTCTTTTTTCAAATTCAATGGTATATACATAAGCAAGACATTTGCCAAATAACTGATTTATAGTGAAGTCACGTATTAATTCATTTAATTTAAACTCTGGCTACTAAATCTGGTCGATCTGAAGCAGTTTGTCCAAGAAGTAGATTTAGTGTAATTTCTGGCCATTGTGGATTACATGTAAATGTCACAAATAAATCGGGTTTGCCAAATTTAGTGACAATAGCCATAGCATCATTGTATCATTCTCTCATATTCCGAGGAGATCCTTGAAAGGAAGATGGTAAAATGATGGCTTTGCCAGCTGTCATGTCTCTGCTTGTAGCCACGTCAGCAACATAGTCCATTAATCCAGAATATTGTTCTACACGGAGTTTATCTTGTTGATATTTGATAAAGTTTAAATTATTTGCCTCAACTTGCAAATATGAATCAATAATCCATTGTTGTGCTAGTTTCCCACCACATAAAATTGGATTAAATACATTGCGAATGGCAATTTGAGCTACTTTAAATTCAAGCATAGAAACATTATTTCGGATTCTGGCTTTAGAATTTGGGTAACTGGGAAGGGTTAATTTTGGTTGCCAACCTGCTTCTCCGTGTGGGAAAAAGATGGGATATGTCATTGGATCTAAATTTGGACTTAAGATACTGATATTAATAAAACGGTTGCTCCTTATTTCTGGGATATATTCGAATGTCTCTTTGAAATGGTGGTTCTCCTTCATCATTCTGAAACACCATTGCAACCTCATTTGATGTTGGCAAGTTATAACGACGTTTATCAGTATGTCTGTCTCTTTTAAGCACCATATTAACCTTCGGCATTGGTAATTGATGTGTTTGTGCATGAAGTAGTTGTTCATTTTCTACTTCTGCCAATTTTTTATAAGCTTTACTGTAGGGATTGTTGTCCATAATGTTATTTAGCTCTATGAAAACACTGGGTAAGCATTTTTTATTTTCTTCCATCTGCATACGTTGGTCAACAGCTTCCATTGTATCTAGGAGATATAGTTGAGCGAATTTTCTTTGATTTCCTTCCTCTGGATTTAAATGGGAAGTGCGATGATAAATTTGTCCTTGGACTTTAAAACAGTAAGGACCATGTCTGGTACATTAGCAGCTAATGTTGCCCCCATGGATGCAAAGGATATGGCACTATTGTAGGATCTTATGTTTGTTTTAAAAATTTTGTAGGTTGGAAAAGTAGGTTCAGTCATAATGTTTTGTAAATAGAGAGGAAATTCTTTCCTTTCTGGAAGTTTGAACTTGCCTTTTTGACAGCAACTAATAAATTGGCCATCTCTGGGTCTCTCCTGTTTAAAATAATAAGCCTCACAAAACTGACATTGAGTAGTCATGTCCCCACAACTATGAACCTCTACTGCTAAAGACTTGAGTAGAGGACAATTTGCAAAGCATATAGGATTTTGACTTTCATATTCATCAGGTGAAATGTCATGTAATGTTTCAACAACAGGTTCTAAATGCTTTGTTTTTTTCGTGGCTTTTCTTGGTATATGTTGTATTTTTTGAGGTAAAATGTCATGTAATGTTTCATGAAACGGTTCTAAATGCTTTGTTTTTTTTGTTGCTTTTTTTGGTATCTTGTATTTTTTCTGGTAAAATGTCATCTGATGTTTGAGCAACAGGTTGTAAATGCTTTATTTTCTTTGTTGCTTTTTTTGACATATCTTTAATTTCTGCAGGTGACAGTCTTTTGCTTGCAATTCTTTTGCGTTCTTTTTCTCGTCGAATTTCCTTCTTCTCCGGTGTCTGCTGGCTGTCTGCTCTCTGTCGTCGTTCTCTAGCTTGGCGTCTTTTCTTTTCTTGTTTACTCTCGTTATCAGCCATGTTAATCTGTAAAAATAAAATAATGTATCATTAGTTTATTTTGAGATGTTAAGTTGTTTTTCATGACAAATTGTTATCAACAGTGTGTTTACATTTTATACTTAATCAATTTCAATGCGGTCAATTGAATAGAAGTCTAAATAAGGCCATCAGATAATTATTTAAAGAAGTTTTTATTTATTAAACATGTATCCAAAAGCAAGTGTTTCAGTAACTAAAAAGGTATTTTCAAAAAGATGTTATGTCATTATTTACAGCACTATTCAATTTGTCAAATGGCAATTAAATTAGGGTTTAGGACTGGAATGTTACAATAACAAATTGTATAGATTCTGTGTTTTTAGACTTTTTTGGACTATGCAATTTTTTTTTTTAATTTTACATTGAAGTTTGTATTTACTGTTAAAGATTATTGGCCCTAAAAGACAAATAAGAGATAGATGAAAAATGTGTTAGTTATATTTTTTCAACAGTTATAGTTACCGGTGGTTTATTTTAAATTTTATTTTCTGTTGACATCGATGCAAAGTTAAGATCTTTATTTTATTTTCTCTTTTTTTACTTGTTATACTGTACCTTGGTTGAAGTTTTATTTCAAGCAAAATTCTTTGTTGGTCCTGTGTTGAAAGCCTTTGTCCGATGGTCTGGTCCTGTGTTGAAAGTCCTCGTCCGATGGTGTAGTCCTCTGTTGAAAGTCCTCGTCCGCTGGTCTGGTCCTCAGTTCAAACTCCTGTTCCGATGTTCTTGACGCAGTATTTGTTAAAAAATAAAAATGAAAATGTTATGTTATTTGAATGTCTTTGTATTAATGAAAAAATGCCATTATTTCTGTGTTTTTCTACAATCCTTTTTGGTGCGCCGCAATTTTGGTATGCTTCTTTAGGCTTTTTTCTAACGCTTATAGGTGGTTAAACATTAAAGAAGAATATTAATTAATTTTTCTCTTTTTTTACTTGTTATACTGTACCTTGGTTGAAGTTTGATTTGAAGCAGAATCTTTGTTGGTCCTGTGTTGAAAGCCTTCGTCTGATGGTCTGGTCCTGTGTTGAAAGTCCTCGTCCAATCGTCTGGTCCTCTGTTGAAAGTCCTCGTCCAATGGTCTGGTCCTCTGTTGAAAGTCCTCGTCCGCTGGTCTGGTCCTCGACGTAGTATCTGTTATAAAATAAAAATGAAAATGTAATTTTATTTGAATGTATTTGTATTAACTAAAAAATGACATTATTTCTGTGTTTTTCTACAATTCTGTTTGGTGCCCACCACTTTTGGTATGCTTATTTAGGCCTTTTTCTAAGGCTTATAGATTGTTAAACATTAAATAAGAATATAAATGTAGTTTGGTATGTGTTTGTGTGAGTTTTCGTACAATCCTGTTTGGTGCGCACCACTGTTGGTATGCTTATGTAGGCTTTTTTGTACGTCTTATAGGTTGTTAAACATTGCAAAAGAATATTAATTTAGTTTGCTATGTGTTTATGTGAGTTTTCGTACAATCCTGTTTGGTGCGCACCAATTTAGTTATGCTTATTTAGGATTTTTTGTAAGGCTTATAGGTTGTTAAACATTAAATAAGAATGTAAATGTAGTTTGCTATGTGTTTGTGTGAGTTTTCATACAATCCTGTTTGGTGCGCACCACTGTTGGTATGCTTATTAATGTTGTTTTGTAATGCTTATATGTTGTTAAACATTAAATAAGAATATAAATGTAGTTTGCTATGTGTTTGTGTGAGTTTTCATACAATCCTGATTGGTGTGCACCACTGTTGGTATGCTTATTTAGGCTTGTTTCTAAGGCTTATAGGTTGTTAAACATTAAATAAGAATCTAAATGTAGTTTGCTATGTGTTTGTGTGAGTTTTCATACAATCCTGTTTGGTGCACACCACTGTTGGTATGCTTATTTAGGCTTCTTTCTAAGGCTTATAGGTTGATAAACATTAAATAAGAATCTAAATGTAGTTTGCTATGTGTTTGTGTGACTTTTCATACAATTCTGTTTGGTGCGCACCACTGTTGGTATGCTTATTTAGGCTTCTTTCTAAGGCTTATAGGTTGTTAAACATTAAATAAGAATCTAAATGTAGTTTGCTATGTGTTTGTGTGAGTTTTCATACAATCCTGTTTGGTGCACACCACTGTTGGTATGCTTATTAATGTTGTTTTGTAATGCTTATAGGTTGTTAAACATAAAATAAGAATATAAATGTAGTTTGCTATGTGTTTGTGTGAGTTTTCGTACAATCCTGTTTGGTGCGCACCAATGTTGGTATGCTTATTTAGGCTTCTTTCTAAGGCTTATATGTTGTTAAACATTAAATGGGAATTTAAATGTAGTTTGCTATGTGTTTGTGTGAGTTTTCGTACAATCCTCTTTGATGGGCACCACTTTTGTTATACTTATGTAGTTTTTTTCTAATGGTTATAGGTTGCTAAACATTGAAAAAGAATATGAATTTAGGGCCCTATTAAATTCTCCCTCGTAGTTCTCTCGGTGCTCGCAAAAGGCAGTTTTCCTGCTGTTTGCGAGAACCGAATCTCTCGCAGCCTGCTTTACGATATGACTGCGAGAAAATGGCCGAGAATAGGCTCCGAGAGAGCTACGTAGCCTTAAATCTATGCACGAGTCTCGCATATCGTAAGAATCCCTACGTGGACAAAAAGTCCACGCAAGGGATCCGAAAGCCTCTACGTGCTGCCTCGGAACAGCCCGAGACAGCAGCGTGAGGCTCCCCCCTGCACCCTATACACATCCCCATGCTGCAGGGGTCTCTATCAGGACCCCTGCAGCACCCCCACATTAACCCCTTGCAGCGGGGGTCCCCGATCTGCATAGATCAGGCCCCCCGCTGCATTTAAAACTTTTAAATTCCCCGCCGCGGCTCCTTAAAGGGACCGCGGCACACTATTAGCCAATCCCGGCCGCGGCACTTAAAATTAACCCCCCTCTATGCTGGGGGTCCCCATCGGGACCCCCGAAGTGTCCCCACATAAACCCATTGCAGGGGGGGTCCCCGATCTGCATAGATCAGGCCCCCCGCTGCATTTAAAACTTTTAAATTCCCCGCCGCGGCTCCTTAAAGGGACCGCGGCACACTATTAGCCAATCCCGGCCGCGGCACTTAAAATTAACCCCCCTCTATGCTGGGGGTCCCCATCGGGACCCCCGAAGTGTCCCCACATAAACCCATTGCAGGGGGGGTCCCCGATCTGCATAGATCAGGCCCCCCGCTGCATTTAAAACTTTTAAATTCCCCGCCGCGGCTCCTTAAAGGGACCGCGGCACACTATTAGCCAATCCCGGCCGCGGCACTTAAAATTAACCCCCCTCTATGCTGGGGGTCCCCATCGGGCCCCCCGAAGTGTCCCCATATAAACCCCCTGCAGCGGGGGGCCCCGATCGGCACCGATCGTGACCCTGCTGCAATTCAATTTTAAATTTCCCGCCTCGCGGGTCCTCAAAGGACCGTAAAGGTCCTGAAAGGACTCGCACTAAAAATAATAACCCCAGGCAACTATAATTACCCCATTAACTCATGATGGTCAATCCAGACCACCATAAGGCCTAAATTAACCCATTAACTCATGGTGGTCAATCCAGACCACCATAAGACCTAAATTAACCCATTAACTCATGATGGTCAATCCAGACCACCATAAGACCTAAATTAACCCATTAACTCATGATGGTCAATCCAGACCACCATAAGGCCTAAATTAACCCATTAACTCATGGTGGTCAATCCAGACCACCATAAGACCTAAATTAACCCATTAACTCATGATGGTCAATCCAGACCACCATAAGACCTAAATTAACCCATTAACTCATGATGGTCAATCCAGACCACCATAAGGCCTAAATTAACCCATTAACTCATGGTGGTCAATCCAGACCACCATAAGACCTAAATTAACCCATTAACTCATGATGGTCAATCCAGACCACCATAAGGCCTAAATTAACCCATTAACTCATGGTGGTCAATACAGACCACCATAAGGCCTAAATTAACCCATTAACTCATGGTGGTCAATACAGACCACCATAAGGCCTAAATTAACCCATTAACTCATGGTGGTCAATACAGACCACCATAAGACCTAAATTAACCCATTAACTCATGATGGTCAATCCAGACCACCATAAGACCTAAATTAACCCATTAACTCATGATGGTCAATACAGACCACCATAAGGCCTAAATTAACCCATTAACTCATGGTGGTCAATACAGACCACCATAAGGCTCTATTTAACCCCATCAGTCCCATAAGGGTATATTATTACCATTATGGGCCTGTTACAACCCAACATTAACCACATAAGTGCCATGATGGTCCTCAAGGACCATCATGACACTAACTACAAACACTACACTATAACCCCCAATAAACCATTTAATCTAAACTAACCCCCCTCTACACTAATCTTTTAACACTTACACTACCTACCTACACTACCTACCCCCTAATAAACCTCCCCAACACTCTAATTACAAAAAACAATAAACCTACAGCACAGAAAACAAAAAACCTACAGTACAAAAAACAAAAAAACCTACAGTACAGAAAAAAAAAAAATTACACACCTGAAAAGGAAAGACAGATAAACACAATACAATAATACATATAATACATTACATACATTACATACAATACATGACATTACATATAATATATTAAATATAATATATTAAATATAATATATTACATATAATACATTACATACATTACATACAATACATGACATTACATATAATATATTAAATATAATATATTAAATATAATATATTACATATAATACATTACATACATTACATACAATACATGACATTACATATAATATATTAAATATAATATATTAAATATAATATATTAAATATAATATATTACATATAATATATTACATATAGTCCTAATCAAATACCCCCTATCTATCTAACATACAATCTATTTAATTTAAAATAAATCCTAACTATATCAAATACATCCCCCTATCTATCTAATATACAAAAAATCCTAACTACATACACAGACCCTAATTCTAAGCTAAAATCAATAAATTAAGACCACTTACCTTTAAGATGTTGCTTCAGATCACTAACCTATGGGTCAAACAAAAAAAAAAATTAGTACAAAACATTAACATCAAATAAATAAACATTATATACATTCTACATATTCAACTCACCTTTACAGCATGTCCAGTCACTGTTAAGCTCTTCCGGCGCGGCCCTGTTAAAAAAAAAAAACACAATACATGAATACATGAATACAATATATAAACAATAAATAAAATACACAAATAAACATCTAAATATACATTTAACTTACCTCCCCGCGATGTCCCCGGCCTTCTCTCCTTCAGCCCCGGCTGGGCCGCGGAACCATCCGCGCTCTAAAAAAAAAAAAGAAAAAAACTAACGGAGGTCTGCACTGGCAGACCTCCCCGACGCTACTGAACCTCCCGGAGTCGTTTCCGGGAGGAAATTGGCATTGTCGGCTTGTGATTGGCTGAAAAAGCTGTCAGCCAATCAAAAGTCGTCAATGTAGGAGCCAATCAGGATGCGCAGATGTCTTCTACCAATCACTCCGTGGGGGTGTATCCCATAGTGATTGGCTGAAGGCATCTGAGCGTTGTGATTGGTTCCCATAAAGATAGACAAGTGTTTTAGCCAATCAGGGTGGGATATTGGGGTGTATCCCATCCTGATTGGCTCACACATTGACGACTTTTGATTGGCTGAAATTGATAGACAGCTTTTTCAGCCAATCACAAGCCGCCAATGCCAATTTCCTCCCGGAAACGACTCCGGGAGGTTCAGTAGCGTCGGGGAGGTCTGCCAGTGCAGACCTCCGTTAGTTTTTTTTCTTTTTTTTTTTTAGAGCGCGGATGGTTCCGCGGCCCAGCCGGGGCTGAAGGAGAGAAGGCCGGGGACATCGCGGGGAGGTAAGTTAAATGTATATTTAGATGTTTATTTGTGTATTTTATTTATTGTTTATATATTGTATTCATGTATTCATGTATTGTGTTTTTTTTTTTTAACAGGGCCGCGCCGGAAGAGCTTAACAGTGACTGGACATGCTGTAAAGGTGAGTTGAATATGTAGAATGTATATAATGTTTATTTATTTGATGTTAATGTTTTGTACTAATTTTTTTTTTTGTTTGACCCATAGGTTAGTGATCTGAAGCAACATCTTAAAGGTAAGTGGTCTTAATTTATTGATTTTAGCTTAGAATTAGGGTCTGTGTATGTAGTTAGGATTTTTTGTATATTAGATAGATAGGGGGATGTATTTGATATAGTTAGGATTTATTTTAAATTAAATAGATTGTATGTTAGATAGATAGGGGGTATTTGATTAGGACTATATGTAATATATTATATGTAATATATTATATTTAATATATTATATTTAATATATTATATTTAATATATTATATGTAATGTCATGTATTGTATGTAATGTATGTAATGTATTATATGTAATATATTATATTTAATATATTATATTTAATATATTATATGTAATGTCATGTATTGTATGTAATGTATGTAATGTATTATATGTAATATATTATATTTAATATATTATATTTAATATATTATATGTAATGTCATGTATTGTATGTAATGTATGTAATGTATTATATGTATTATTGTATTGTGTTTATCTGTCTTTCCTTTTCAGGTGTGTAATTTTTTTTTTTTCTGTACTGTAGGTTTTTTTGTTTTTTGTACTGTAGGTTTTTTGTTTTCTGTGCTGTAGGTTTATTGTTTTTTGTAATTAGAGTGTTGGGGAGGTTTATTAGGGGGTAGGTAGTGTAGGTAGGTAGTGTAAGTGTTAAAAGATTAGTGTAGAGGGGGGTTAGTTTAGATTAAATGGTTTATTGGGGGTTATAGTGTAGTGTTTGTAGTTAGTGTCATGATGGTCCTTGAGGACCATCATGGCACTTATGTGGTTAATGTTGGGTTGTAACAGGCCCATAATGGTAATAATATACCCTTATGGGACTGATGGGGTTAAATAGAGCCTTATGGTGGTCTGTATTGACCACCATGAGTTAATGGGTTAATTTAGGCCTTATGGTGGTCTGGATTGACCATCATGAGTTAATGGGTTAATTTAGGTCTTATGGTGGTCTGGATTGACCACCATGAGTTAATGGGTTAATTTAGGCCTTATGGTGGTCTGGATTGACCATCATGAGTTAATGGGGTAATTATAGTTGCCTGGGGTTATTATTTTTAGTGCGAGTCCTTTCAGGACCTTTACGGTCCTTTGAGGACCCGCGAGGCGGGAAATTTAAAATTGAATTGCAGCAGGGTCACGATCGGTGCCGATCGGGGCCCCCCGCTGCAGGGGGTTTATATGGGGACACTTCGGGGGTCCCGATGGGGACCCCCAGCATAGAGGGGGGTTAATTTTAAGTGCCGCGGCCGGGATTGGCTAATAGTGTGCCGCGGCCCCTTTAAGGAGCCGCGGCGGGGAATTTAAAAGTTTTAAATGCAGCGGGGGCCTGATCAGTGCCGATCGGGGACCCCCGCTGCAAGGGGTTAATGTGTGGGGGCTGCGGGGGTTCCTATGGACCCCTGCAGCAAGGTGTTCATGTGAGGACACTTCGGGGGTCCCGACAGGGACCCCCGCATTGAGGGGGGGTTCATTTTAGGTGCCTGGGGGGGGTTTGGAGTACCCCCCACGGCAATGCTTATGTGGGGGACTGCCGCGGAGGTCCCTTTTAGGACCCCCGCAGCACTTGATGAGGAGTGGGAGCCTGCGATATCATCTCGCAGGCTGTCACTCCTCATGTACATTTACGCAGTGTAGATACGTACGGCCCTGCTGCGTAGCTCACACGTTGCTCGCAGCAGGGCTAATTTAATAGCATTGTAAGTTAGAGAAACTTTGCAGTACGTAGGGCTTAAGTAGAAGCCTCTTATTTACGAGGCTGGAATTTAATAGGGCCCTTAGTTTGCTATGTGTTTGTTACAATCCCGTTTTGTGTGTACCAGTTTGTGTGTACCATATGTTGCATACTTTGGCCCTCATTCAATTGCAGTTTGGCCAATTCAATAGGGTTCTAAATGTGCTTATTTCGAGCTCTATTGAATTGTCCAAAATATCAATTGAATGAGGGCCTTTGGTTGCTGGATTTGTTATATTGTGAGGGCCTCATTGAATTTCGTTTTTGGCAATGGAATTGGGCTCAATATGAGCACAGAGCATCTTTTTTTACAGAAGTTTTTAGTTAGTGAACTTGTATCCAAAAGCAAGGTCTTCACTAACTAAAAACTTCTGTAAAAAAATATGCTCTGTGCTTATATAGAGCCCTATTGAAATGGGCAAATCACATTTGAATGAGGCCCTCGGCCATTAAACATATTTAGGTCCTAAATCAATTGCGTTTTGACCAACTGAATAGGGCTCTATATAAGCACATAACATATTTTTTGACAGAAGTTTTGAGTTAGTGAAGACCTTGATTTAGTATCGAAGTTCAGTAACTAAAAATGTCTGTCTAAAAAATCTGTTATGTGCTTATATAGAGCCCTATTCAATTGGCCAACTCACAATTGAATGAGGCTCATGGTTCGGTTCTTTTTTATACTTAATACTTTACCTTGATTGAAGTGTGGAATGACAGAGGGTCCCCTCCTGCCAATCTTAATCCGCCGGTCTTCTTGTAGTGTCTGTTTGAAAAATAAAGTGAAATAGTGAATTATATATATATTTTTTTTATTTAGCAAAGCATGGCCTTTTCAGCATTTAATGTATTTTTGTATCTTACCTCTTCTTCTTTGTTGGTGTTCTTTAAAAGGGATTGTGCTTCACAATGCACGGTGCAAATTGTTGAGTGACGCTGTTGATGCAGAGTCTGTTTGAATATTAAAAAAAGTAGAAAGATTAAGCTTTAGGTGATCTATTGAATTGCAGTAAATTAATGTCATGTAAATATACTTCTGTAATTATTTTCAATTAACATTATTTTTTGGTGGGGGCTACACACATATGTCACATACATGAAGCACATTTCCATAGTTGAAAGTAATTTTTTTGTGTGCGTGTGACATATCACTATACATGAATCATATTTTAATTGTTAAATTAACCTTATTTTTATTTTTGGCCAACATACATAAATGTGTGTGTGAAATGTGACTATAGATGATACATATATGTGCGTGTCACATATCAGTATACATGACTCATATTTTCATAGTCCCAACTTATTTTTTTCTAATGTAATTTAAATGTAGTTGTTTCATTAGTTTGTTTTAAGATAATTTTGTTGCAGGGGCAATACACATAAATGTGCGTGTCACATGTCAGTATACATAAACCTCTTTTTCTTATTTTTTTTTTTTTTTTTGATGTCCTGTCTTGATAATAAAATGTAATATATTACAGCTTACCTCTCAGTTGTAATTTGCACAATGTAAAGTATTAAATTAGGAAAGAATTGTCTTCTCAAGTTTTAGCAGCAGTTATGTCTGAAGTCACTCTGTTCATCACCTGAGGAGAAATGTATTTTTCTCTGTCAAATAGGCAGTATTTATAAACTTGTAGAACATTCTGGAAAGTTAGACCGTTAGAACGCAATACGCATGCGCTATTTGCGTTCCAGCTTACAATTTGCGTTCCATCCGCCATTTTGTGCGTAGTAGTGGTTAAAATGGTGTTTAATATGATTGTGATCCGTTCCGCATAGTATGTGTTTCATTATTGCGAGTAAGTGTAGTGTAGTTACGCCTGGAGCCTCGTTTTCGTTTTGTTCGGCGGCCATTTTTTCTCTCGCTTAGCCGATTTTCGGCCGTTTAAACTCTTTGTTTTGGACTTAAATGGACGTGTAAATGAACTTTTGGAGGTGCCGGATGCCCCCCCGTGCTGTAAGTAAGCTTTTTATGTGTTCGTTGTGTTTATTTCTTGTGTTTGTGATGTTTTGATGCGCAGCGGTTGGAATGGGTCTTTCGCGGCCGTATTTTTTTCCGATGCGGCAGTATTTTGTTGCGATGTTGCCGTATTTTTTTGCGATATACGCAGTTAGCTTTTACGTGTACGACGCAGTGTATTTGTTTCTAAGTCGTGCGTATGTGTGTTAAGAGCGTGTGAGGGGCCTTTTTTACTGTTTTTTTGTTAAGTCTTGCGTCTGTGTGTCTGGGTGTAAGCGGGTGTGAGGCGACTTTAAGTTTTTTTTTGTTATGAAATTGTGTGTGTGTGTATGTGTGTGTTAACACAGCCGATGTTGGGATGCTCCCACCACCGCAAATGCGGACCCTCGCTTCGCGAGGATCCGCATTTGCGGGGACGTTGTTGGGTTTTTGTTGGCTGGGCGGTTGAGTTTATTCTGTTAAAAAGTTGTGTGTGTGTATGTGTGTGTTAACACAGCCGACGTTGAGCCTCCACCTCCGCAAATGCGGACCCTCGCTTCGCGAGGATCCGCATTTGCGGGGACGTTGGGATGCTCCATCACCGCAAATGCGGGCCCTCGCTTCGCGAGGACCCGCATTTGCGGGGAACTGCGTCCCTTGCTTCGCGAGGGACGCAGTTCTTGCGGGCTCGCTACGCGAGCCCGCAAGCGTGAGCAACGACCCGTACGCTCACAACTATATATGTGAAAAGCTATATTTTAACTACCGCTGTCTTAATCATGTTTTCCCATTGTCATCAACTGTGTTATACTTTATTGATGCCATATCAAAGGGATGTTAATACCAGATACCAATGGTGTCTTTTACAACATGTTTTATATATACAATTTTGCTTACACTATGCGGGTGTTTATACAGCCCATCATAGTATTGGTTAATACACTTCATAAAGGCTTTTTGCTGAAATAACTATTTTTTTTACTTAAAGTTGGATGGTTCTCTCCCATGGGTCAAAACTATTCTCTGCTCCTAAACTATTCACCTATCTGAATCAGATATTATGTGTCTTTACTTAGACACCTTGCTACAAGTGTAAATATACTATTATATACTTAAAGTGCTAGAACCATGCTATATTTCTTCAAATAAAGCCTTGTGTGAACTGAGGAAGTCTTGTACACTGCTCCCTCTAGTGGGAAAATATTTTTCTGTACAGATGTATTTCTGTTTACAGGGCAAGTTCCACCTAAAATTAAGTTTCCTGTAGTTCTAAACTGTGACATTTACTTTAATTTACTTTTGTGTTGCTCACAGCTCTCATCACCTAACATATAGAGGTCTTGTTGCAACAAAAAACAAGGGCTAACATTTTTACTCATATATTTATTTATTTTTTATAGTAATTTAGGTTGAAAAAAGACTTTAGCCCATCAAGTTCAACCATTTTAGATCGCCTCTGATCTGCAATACGTGGATTTATTGTTAATTGATCCAGAGGAAGGCAAACTGAAAAAAAAAAAACAGTGAAACTTTGCCAATCGTCTCAACAGAGAAAAAAATATAAAATTCCTTCCTGACTCCAGATACTGGTGAACGGATTCATCCCTGGATCAATACTCCTCTATTTATCCAGGAAAACCCTTAATGCCCTTTTTATTTAAAAATATATCCAATCCCTTTATAAAGTTATCTATCTAATCCGCTGTCACTACCTTCTTTGGTAGAGAATTCCACAGATTAACCACCCTTACTGTGAAGAACCCTTTTCTTTCTTTAAGATGAAATCTTTTTACTTCTAATCTCAAAGGATGTACCCTTGTCAGTTGAAAACCTCTTGGCACAAAAAGTTCCCTTGACAAAGTCTTGTATTAACCCTGAATATATTTATATAAGGTAATCATATCCCCTCTTAGACGCCTTTTTTCTAGAGTAAATCATTTTAATTTGGTTAGTCTTTCTTCATAACTTAACCCCTCCATTCCCTTTATTAGCTTTGTTGCCCTTCTCTGTACTTTTTCCAGCTCTAAAATGTCCTTTTTATGTAGTGGTGCCCAAAATTGTACTTCATATTCCAAATGAGGGTATACTAGAGATTTGTATAGTGGCAGAATTCTATATGCTTCCCTTGCTTCTATACCCGTCTTAATACATGCTAATATTTTACTTGCCTTTGCAGATGCTGCTTGGCATTGAGCACTGTTACCTAGGTGGTTGGCCACAAGTACTCCCAAATCCCTTTCAATATCTGATACCCCTAGATTTGCTCCATTAAGATTATAAATTGCATGGCTATTTTTCCTTCCCAGATGCATATCTTTACATTTTTCCGTATTAAATCTCATCTGCCATTTAGATGCCCATTCCTCAATTTTATATAAATCCCTTTGGAGGGAAAGCATATCATTATCTGATTTAATGACCTTGCACAATTATGTGTCATCAGCCAACATGGAGACTCCACACTCCAATCCCACTTCCAAGACCTTAATAAATATGTTAAAAAGGAGGGGACCTAATACTGAACCCTGAGGAACCCCACTTACCACATTAGTCCAATCTGAGTATGTTCCATTTACAGCAACCCTTTGATTCCTGTCTTTTAGCCAGCTATCAATCCATGAGCAGATATTTACTGCAATTCCTGTATCCCTTAGTTTGCACAATCTTCTCCCATGTGGCACTGTATCAAAAGTCTTTGCAAAATCCAAATAGACTACATCCACTGAGTTGCCTTGATCCAAGTTCCTACTAACTTCCTCCTCTAGAAACAAATTAGGTTTGTTTGACATGACATATCCTTCATAAATCCATGTTGGCTCCTACTTATAATCCTGTTTGTATAGACATATTCTTGTATATTATCCCTTATTAACCCCACTATTGAAAGTGAGACTCACTGGTCTATAATTCCCTGCATTTGCTCTTGCTCCCTTACTAAATATAGGTATCACCTCTGCCTTTCTCCAGTCATTTAAAAATTAGATATAATGGTTTTGATATTACAGAACCCAGTACCCTTGGATGTATTACATCAGGACCCGGGGGTTTATTAACATTATTATTTTTTCCAACCTCTTTTGGATTTCTTCCTGCGATAACCAGTTATTTGGTGAAGGTAGTGTAGCCCCATTATGTTGCAGTGACCCAACCACTGGTACCTCCCTTGTGTATACCGCAGAAAATAACCTATTTAGCTCATCTGCCTTTTCCTGGTAATTAATTATCAGACGGCCTGTGTCACATTTTAATTTTCCTATATCTTCCTTCCTGGCCTTCTTCCCATTAATATATTTAAAAAATATTTTAGGGTTATATTTGAACTTCTATAAGTGAGCTATTCCATACTACAGCTTGTGTTTAAGTGAAACCCAACATCAATCTCAACCCTAACCTTATTCCTATCTCTGAATCCAAAACTAGCCCCCACCATAACCCTATGCCTAAATCTAACCGCATCCCTAAACATTATCCCTACCTTAGTCCTGAGCTTAAACCATAATGCTAACTGTCACGGATCTCTTCTCCAGTTCCTGGATGTTAGCCCAGTGAGCCACCATAAAGGACAGACTGCTTGGCTCCAGCCACTGGACTATAAACACATCAATTGTATTGTAATCTGTTTTGTCCGATTGTTTGCCAGATAAAGTTAATGTACTCTAGGTCTTTGAGGTCTGGACCACTAGACATGGAGACAGCATTATGTGTATTTGGAGGTTGGCATATTGTTCACAGGTGCCAGATAGGATGCCAGACTATTAGACCCCATGTGGAGTCAATATTGTGTGTTTGTCTCCCACTCCCTGTCATTGTTGTGTTGTATACACCCCCCTCTGTATCTTATCCCTATAAATATTGTTGGCTTTCCAAAATTAAATCAGTTCACTGCTGAGATATATAGAAATGTTATGTTCTCGTATTTGCTCCTGGTGGCTGCAATGCTGATCTCCACCCTGCAAGTAACTTTTCCTGGCCACTACCACAGGAAGGTTACTGAGACTCCTGGGAGTGCTGATTCCTAATAGAGAGACCCTGACTGATGCAGAAGCCAGATATTAGGGTGCTGGTGCAGAGATTTCCGAGAACCCAACGGTCCTTGTGGGCAGTTAAACTGTAGTCTAAAGCAGGTGGCCATGGGCAGTAATAGCCCCTACTCCTGGATAGTCACACTAACCCTAACCAAAACCTAACACTAGCATTTACCCTAACTCTAGCCATAACCCTAACACCAACATCAACTCAACCCCTAAGCCAAGACACAACCACAGCCTTAATCCTAACACCAAACCCAATTCTAACCCTATCTCTAAACTAAAATCCTAAACCTAACCCCCAACTTTACCCTAACACTCTGCCAAAAGTAAACCATAACACTAACCCCAAATCTAATGACAACACTAACAGCCCCATTAAATTTGAAGCTCGTAGCAGCATTTGCACACCCGCAAAGGCTGCGGACTTGAAATTCAGCTGCGTTACAGAGC
This sequence comes from Discoglossus pictus, assembly GCA_027410445.1. NCBI lineage: Eukaryota > Metazoa > Chordata > Amphibia > Anura > Alytidae > Discoglossus > Discoglossus pictus. Next base: position 118,323,152 of record CM050165.1, on the reverse strand, counting down.
TATTAAATTGAACCATGCCGTAAACCCTTTCCAGGCACTCAAGCTGTAAAAGGGCTGGCCTAGCAGCAATCGTCCGTCACTATCCAATTGCGTTACAACATAGGCCTCTCAGCCAATAGAAAGCGGTCTAGCCGAAGATGATTGACAGAGGGAGATTATAAATTTGCTTTCCACACGCCCATGTGTTGACTGTGTTGTATTTTCTTTCGAAGTAGCACGCAGGTTCCGGAGTTGGTGGTTTTGGAGAGTGAGAGAGAGCAGGAGTTATTTCAGAGCACTAATTTGCGGTTTTGTTCTTTTATATTCTACTGTTTAATAATTTACACGTAATCCTTAATCACACATATTTACAGTTTACACATATTTGCAATACACATAATTTAAAGAACACACATAGAGACATATGGAGCTAAGTCACTCCATACACCCCGCTCCATCCCATCTCCTACACCCCATCCCCCAACAGTTATTAATTACAGATAATACACACATTTTTTTTCCTTCATATATTAACAGTTACACTTATTTTTATTTATCTTTTTACTCTTTTTGGGATTGAGATAGAGGGAGAAGGGGAGAGGAGAGGTGGGGAGGAGAAGAGGAGAGGTGAGTAGGAGAGAGAGAAGAGAGAGGCGGCCATGGGAGTAGTGGTGGGGAGGAGGAGATGAGTGGTGGAGGAGGAGGTGGAGGTAGAGGAAGAGGAGGTAGAGGAGGAGCTGGAGGAGAAGGATGGGAGTGTAGAGGAGGAGGTCGGTGGTGGCAGGGTGGCCCGAGCACCAGGCACACATAGGAGAGGGACAGAGGGAAAGGGGCTGATCCCAGGGGGGTGATGATTTGGGGGAGGGACAGGCCCCAGGGACAGGTCAGGGAGATGAGTATCCTCACCCACAGCCGGAAGGGCAAGCGGCTAAGGGCAAGCACAGGGCCACAATTATACGCACCAGGAGAATGTGGTCCTCTACAGTGCTATCCGTGGCCTCCCCGTGATTTTTGTAGGGCGAGGGAAGTTAGACCAGGGCCTAGGGCTCAGGCATAGAAGGAGGTAGTGGCTGAGGTTAAAGCGGTAGGCACAGCGCCAAGGGATGTGAGGTCTGTCAAGAACCGGTTTGATGACATCAGGGCCAAGGTGAGGAGGATAATGACCAAGGAGAACAAGAACAAGACTGTGACCTGTAATGAGTGGGAGAGGGTCACCAAGGACCTTCTCAGACAGATGCCTGCTGCTGGAGCTTCAGGCCTGGTGGCCCAGTAGGACCCAGCCTCCGAGTCAGGTGAATATCACATACACCAACATGCCACCACATGTACATCACACACACTACACATGTACATGATGACCACCAAGGACACTGAAATGTTAGCTGACAACTCACTGTTATTCCTGGGCACAACAACAGTAATCAAGAAATAAAGAGTCCATTTATTGGTGTGCCCACTGCACCCTATACAGTTACACAATGCAGCTGGAATCAAGATAGTGTTAGGAGCCAAGAATGATCAAGACCATGAACCAAAGAATATATCACATCTAGCAAATGATAGCTAATCTGACTTGCAATTAGGGGAATCATCCAAGTTCAAGCCAAGATGTCAGATAGTTAGGAATGTACACAAAACAATGTATTATTCATCATACTAATGACATATACCTCTCTTTTCTCTCTTTCAGCATTAAGGTCTGAGTCCAGTAATGAGCCAGAGGTGGGGGTGTTGGCTCCATCTGAGCAGGAAGTGGAGGAGCAAGCCCCTGCCCAGCAGGAACCGGTGCAGGGGGAGGAGGAAAGAATAGGACCTGTGGGCCCTGGCTCGGAGAAGGATGATGTCATATGGCTAGTGGGGTCAGCAGCAGGACCACCAACAACACTGCCGGGATGCAACCGCATTATACCCCTCCGGCCAAAGACTGAACATATCACCAGGGCCCTCCAACTGGAGCGATGATGCCAGCAGCCAGCCCCCACCTCCTCCTCCCCACAGCAGTGCGCTGGACTGACCGCCACCCCCACCACTGGCCCACCCACACCACCACCAGTGTTGCCCCAGGCTACAGCTAGGCCACAGACCCTCCCCACTCCCACACTGCCACTTCCTCACCTTGCCAGGGCCCAAGGGCCTCCATCCTCCACATTAGGCCAGACTGCGCAGGCAGAGATGCTGGCCCACATGCCATAGCAGGTGGAGTTGCCTCAGGGGATCCAGGCCAGCATCTCCGCCAATCATGCAGAGGTAATGTGCAGCCCAGGAAGGCGCAATGAGGAGGAGAGGAGGTATCATCTGCTGACTGAATCCTACTTGGCCGAGCTGCTCAGGATTCGGGTGGACCAGAGTGAATTCCAAGGAGTCACCGCGAAGGCCCCTGCTCTGGTTCCCAGCCCCGCCTCCTACACCCCGGAGGCATCCCGTGGCCACCTGCAGCCCGGCCCCTCCTCTCCTCCCACCATGCCTCCGCCACTTCAGGTGCTGCTGCCTCCCAGGGGGTTGCCTCTCTCTGCTCCCCCCCCCCCCCCCCGTCGTCACCACCACTACCAGCAGGGAGACTACGGCCGGCCACGGGGTATAGGAGCCCTATGCCTAGGCGGAAGAGGACATAGGGGCTGCGCATATGTTTGTGCCTTCTCAACAGCACACCTCAGTGACAATCTATTGGTCACAATGTTAACCTAATCTAGCCTGGCTACAGAGTCTTGGATCTTGGCCTCGGTGATGGTGATATTTTGTATGCAGATGGCTACCTCCCATCACATGGTCCATGATCCTTTTCTCTGTGGACACGTAGGGTTCTATTGTACATGTCACCAATTGATGGTCACTGAGGAATGCTGTTGAGAAGAGATGCTGCAGTCCCTATGATTTTTAAGGCCTTCTTTTGTAGGTTTTTCTTTTTTTTTTGGTTTTAGTTAGAATTCAGATACATGAAGGCATCTCCCGCATCTGCTAGCATTGTGAAGGAAATGTATGAGGTGTAAGGTCTTCCCAGTGCCTCTCAGGTATACATTCCTTCAATGAGAGTGCCCCCTTAACATGTAACTCCCACAATCTTAAAGCTATTATATAGCCAGAAATCTAAGACATAATGATTGTTAGCTGAAATGTAGACTAATACCGTTATGGTTGTGGACTTGCAAAGTCTCACAATGGCATGTTAATGGCAACCAGCATTTATATATGCATTATTGAAGCATGTGATCCTGACCTTAATATCGGTCTGAGAACAGATCCTTTGGTCTGATGTAAGTAACAGTGAATCTGGCTGCTGACTTTTGTGTCCACTCCGTATTAATGGTTATTTGCCCATATTGCTGGTTATCTGGAGACCTAGTTAATGGTTAGTAATGCCTGCAGATTGGAATCAGGTGAGTTTGTATATTGGTATAGTATTTAGCACTTTACTGTACATGCATGTTGATTAGTTTTTTTTTATCCTCCTCCGCCATTTTTTAGTTGACCACATTTTTCAGATTTTTGTTCTTTTCACCACACTGTATATGTGAAAGTGGATTGTATTACATAGTCCAGAGATTGAATCATCTGTTTCATTGAGCAGATCCAGACAAGGTGTAAGTGCTATGCACATTTATGGTTTCTTCAATTATATTGAGTGCTTTCTGATGATCCTTTTTTTCATCAGATTCTGGTTGCAGTGGTGTTGTGACCGCATGTGACCCTGGTAGGTGCTATGCATCATGCTTATTCTAGACTATGACATTACCCCCTGTAGGTAACCCCTTTTTACCACAAGTCTCGTGCTCTCTCGGGATTTGCCAACACCACACCAATGATATTAATGCACAGACTTGTCAATTTCTGATTGTGCACTCTGTATGAAATAAAACTTTGTTATACCGTTCTAACCATGTCAGTGTGTTTTCAATGGTTGAGGTTATGGGACATCCACATATATCACATATGTGTAAACTAATGAGCCCTAGTTACTATGCAAAAGATCAATACATATAACAATAAAAATAGTCATAATAGCATTAGATATCTTATAATAATATATGTTATGTATAATCATAATACACATGCAAATGTCCAATAAGTGATATTGTGGAGTATCAACATTCCCCTGATAGTAATATCACAGGTGATACTGGAGTGGGTTGCCAGTTCCTTCTCTAGTGGACTGTGATTTGTCTGACCTCTCTTCTATGACGTGCCCACCTACCCTGGCCCTACATGGTATAGCTCACAGCTTCATTCAGGTAGACAAGCCTCTTCACCACCACCACTTAGCAATCCAGAAGGGGACCAAACAAATGTAAATTGATGAATAGCAAAATGTATTGGGAGGTCCCCAAATGGGAATGGGTATACATCTTGGCACATGGCCACCAGCAATGGTGTGGGACTTTCCAACATGGGTATGGCGGAGATTAACTCTGATGGAGGTGAGTTGGCAGTTGATCCACGTGCCTCTGCACAGCCTCTATGTGTTTTTGCTGCCCTTTCTAATGTGTTAGAGTAGATTAGTGTGGTGTTTGTTCCCTGTTCCCCTTGTGAATTGCTAAGTGGTGGTGGTGAATGGGCTTGTGTACCTGAATGAAGCTGTAAGCTATCCTATGTAGGCCCAGTGTAGGTGGGCAGGTGATAGCAGAGAGGTCAAACAAATCACAGTCCACTAGAGAAGGAGCTGGCAACCCACTCCAGTATCGTTTGTATGCAAAACTAGTGCACCTAGCTAAATGTGCTACAGTCCATAGGGTCACAGAGAGTCAGACACAACTGAAGGACTGAACAATAAATAATAAAATGTTCTCCTGGTACTTGATCTATGTGATGTGGCGGTGTAATTTGGCCACTATTTGTTTTCCCAATGTAGATGTGATGAGCGAAATGTATATGCAATCATATATATATTCCAGTGTCCACATTAGAGCCTCTGTAAGTGAGAAAGGGTTAATATGGCATCAGTTTCATGTTTTTGTGTTGCTATTTGCTAATTGCTTTCTGCATGTTGCAGATGGTTTTTCATATTGGCATATGCATGACCATTCCAACATATGATAAAATAAAATATTTTTTTAATGTCTATTTTTTATCTGGGGATTATTGTGCAAGTAATTGTAATGCCATGCTTTCCCCATATTTTAAAGTCCACTGCTATGTTTATGTTGTTGAGAAATTGTCTGTAAACCCTTTGCAGGTCCTATTTGGAGGCCGTAATATTTTTGCTCCATTTGCAGGTTACGGGCTTGAACGCCAAGGCGTCTTTGGGAACCTGTTGCAATTTAATAGTGTGATTGGAATGTAACAGTTACAGGTTTTTACAGAACAAAGGATTTGTAGCAATGAAGTTCAGATTTCGACATCCATAGGGTTTTTTCGCCCTTATCCCGCAGGTCGTTTGCGGGTAGCTTTTAGAGGCCAATTTAATAGTTGTAAGTTTTGCGGGCTACAGTTTTACACGTTGAAGGAATTTAATAGGGGTGTAAGTCTTTCCTAAAAATCCACTGTATCACTAATACTAGCTCTAACCTCTTACACTAGCAGAAACCTAAATACTAACCCTAAATCCAACCCTCATCCTACAAGTATTCCCCCTTCTAGCACAAACAGAACACCAACTCTTACCATAATACTAACCTTAACCCTAACACTTCTCTTAGCATTAGCCAACAACAAAACCCAAATCCAACCTCACTCCCATGCTTCCTGGCTCTCGCCCTGTGCTGTGTTTTTATGGTTTTTTTTCATTATTTTTCTTGTTGGTTTTCGATTTCCATGGCTTGGGCATAAAATTCATATTTTTCTGAGGTCGGATTTTGTTGGTGTAAGTGGTGTAAGTGTTGCACAGCCTTGTCTTCATCCAGTTTCAGATTTTTTTATGTTTTCGGTACGCCATTTGTTTTCTTCCTTAGCCGACTTTTGAGTGACGAAACACAACAAATAAGGCTCAAAATCACTTGCAACCTCACTCCCAGGCTTCCTGGCTCTCCCCCTGTGCTGTGTGTGAGAGTGTTTTAATTTATTTTGTATTATTTTTTGTCTTTTTTGATTTCTGCGTTTCGGCCGTTAAATTCGTATTTTGCAAGGTTGGATTTTTGTGCCTCCCAGAGCAAAATATTTTTCTAAGTCCTGCGTTCCTCAACTGCTTGCAGCCTAAGTCCCGCGTGCCTTAACTCATAGGAGTGCTCATTTCAGCCTAGGTCCCGAAGTGCTTCAATGCCTCAACTGCTCGCCTCGCTTTGCGAGGCTCCCAGGGCAATGAGCATTGTTAGCCCTCATTGCCGAAGTCCTGTGAGCTTTGAAGGCTTCAAAGGCTCGCAAGCGTGACGACAAATCGCAGTTTGACAATTATAATATGTTATATATGTGTGTGTGTGTGAATTACAGTATCTTGCTAGTTCTCACAAATAGATTATTGCTTTTGCTTTGTTACTATCAATAAATATTATTTTACATAAGATGAATATTTGTCTATAAATTGATACTGAACTCATAAATGTCGTTCTAATTATTTAGATTTTTTTGTCACAATATTACTGACAAGCTCCTGGCAGAAGTGGAGGCAGAGACAGATTTTATTTTCCTGTATCCAAGGATGATTGTAGTCATGAAATTAAAAGATGTTTACTTCTGTGAAATGAGGCTTTGGCAGGTCTGGTCAAGCTACTAAAAATTTAAGATATTACACTATCAACAAAGGTCTGCATAGTTAGAATTATGGTATTCCCAGTAGTAACAGATGGATATGAGAGCTGAACCATAAAGAAGGCTGAGATTTGTAGAATTGACACCATTGAATTGTGGTACTGAAGAAAACTGCTTAGAGTTCCTTAGACTGCAAAAAGAATGAATACTAGAGGAAATCAAGCCAAACTGTTCACTGGAAGGTTTGATAATAAGGCTCAAATATTTTTGCCATATCATGAGAAGACAGGATTCCCTAGAGAATACTCTGACACTGGGAAAAATTGAATGTACATGAAGAAGGGGAATACATAGGCAGAGATAGATAGATAGATAGATAGATAAAGATGCCCTTCCCACCTTCTATCAAGTACTCATAACTGCACATTCTTATACTGAGCAGCACATTAACTACAAGAGCAGTTGTTGTATTTATTGAGAAAAATGTTACTACAATGTATAGCCAATTCGCTCAGGGTGCAGTTTCTCAAGTTCTTGCTCACTTGTTCCATTGAGAGAAAAATGTCCTGAAGCTGGAGTCTGTACCTACACCAAGCAAGAACCAAAAGTCAAGTTAGTTCTGCTCTGTACAGGAGAAGCAGCAACCCTGAGACATACATTATAACCATACATGGCTTTCACCCACAGGAAGTTACTAATCTAAAAGCAAAGTGGGCAAGGAACATATATCTGGATTAAGCTATACCCTTTATGAAGATCTGTTTATCAAAATCCCTTATAGTGTGATGACTGAGTTATGGGGGGGGGGGGGCAGGATGGGAGACCCCCTGAACCCCACCAGCAAGGGCATGCCAATGCCCTGAACTCAAGGACTATTTTATTATGACCGTAAAAACCTGTGTAGTTTAGTGTTGGCCACAATAATTAATGTTATGGTTGCTATATAGTGTTATGTTACCTGTAATAAACAGACACACTTTTCCACCACGGTTGTAGTGTGCCTACTAAGAGATAACTCTGCAGGAATTTAAATGTTTATATGGCCCCATACGTTATGTTACATTCTAGTATCTCCTGTGTGATCAAAGATAGTCAGAACATTTGAAGTCAGTCTATCGCTCTCACCTAATGCCAGCAGAAAATACCAGATCAGAAATATCTCAGGGAAAGGAATGAAGTGGGAGGTTGGTAAGCATAGTAACAGGGGGAAAGGGCTTGCGATGTTCATTGGTTTTGGTTTTCAAAAGGTGTCTGAAACACTAAGGAAAGGTGCATGTGTTCTTCTTATATCCTAACTAAATGGAATCTGCTTGCCTCTTAAGGCATGATATCCTGATCAGAATTGTCTGATGGGCGCTGAGATATTGAACACAAAAGGTACGACCCAGAGGGAGAAAATTGAGGTGCATGCGGACCCTCAACTCTGGGGCGTAACAAATAGCATGTCCTGTCGGATTATGCCCACTCAGGGTGCAGTCTCTTGATTTCTGATTACCTGTACCATTACAGAGGAGAAATATCCTGAAGCATATCAGTCTGTACCTGCCCCTAAGTGCAGGCCAGAACCAGCAACTCTAAGATGTACATTTCAACCATAAATGGCTTTCATTAGTGGGAAGCTACTGATCTCCCTTGGCGCAGTGAGCTGTGAGCCCTTCACTTTAGTTTTTGTTTTATGCAAATACCTAAGGGATTGATATTAACCCAGTCAACGCCACTTGCCAAGGAAGATCAGTAGCTTCCCACTGATGAAAGGCAATTATGAATTGTTGTTTTTCTGTGCAGAGGAAACCTACCTGGCACCTTGTTTCTAGCCCTTCCTTCGGAGTATATACAGTCTCATATTCTTCATAAAATTCTTCCCAGTAATGGCATAACCAAGCAAAATATTGAAAGATTAACAGAACATGCCACCCTGGGAAAGTAACAAACAGTATCAGCTGAGAAAGAAAATGGAACCCTGTAGTAAATAATAATTGTATTTAAAAGTAAAAAAAAATATTGTGCTTATTCTTTTCATGTACTTATTTATTTTGCTTACGAAATTCATTTATCAAGTTCAGTTCTCCAAATGCATATGCTATAAACCTGGTACTTAAGTGGTCCTATATTATTAAATATATGCTTCCAGTGGTTCAGCTACGTGTAATGAGAAATTAATTATAATACTAACAGCATGCTCACTTTTGTTGAACCTAGCTGACATTTAGTGAAGAGTGATTTGCCAATATTCATAGGTGAGTTTAAGGTCCTTTAATTGGCATTTAATTTGAAGTGATCAGTGGCAAGCAGGCACAAGGGTGACTTCCATTGTGCTGCATAGCAGGGTGCTCTGGTGATGTTTTATGGAAAGAGGATGCAATCAGTATCTAAAGTGACAATTAGTGCTTTTTATTGCTAAGTCCGTTCTATCGATTCTTTTAGTAGGACGCAGGTGACAGAGACAGATGTCACTAAATACAGCAAGATGTGTTTATAATTTTTTTACAAAAAATAAATAAATAAATAACTGGGCAGTTAGGCACTACCTTTCCACAAAACATCCTTTAGTATTTATTACATCTATATATTTATTAGTTCAAAGGAAACAAAAATTTATACTAAAACAAGAGTATATATATATATATATATATATATATATATATATAAATATATGTATATATATATATATATATATATATATATATATATATATATATATATAATAATGTAAAGGATAATTACTGTGGTTCCAGTGCTTAACGCCAAATTGTTTTTCTAATAGATAAAAATTAGTAACTTTATTTACAATTTATTAAAAATCCAAAAAACGCTGTATCACTATTATAGTTGTCAGTGTTGGGAACGCTTACGATGTTGGTGACGCTTTGCAAGCCTTGCAAAGCCTTACTTGCGAGCATCGCGAAGACAGTAACTTTTACACCACGGCAGTAACACTTACATCAAGGCAGTAACACTTACACCAAGGCAGAAACACTTACACCACGGCAGTAACACTTACACAAGGCAGTATCTTTTAAACCAAGCCAGTAACTTTTACACCAAGGCAGAAATACTTACACCAAAGCAGAAACACTTACACCAAAGCAGAAACACTTACACCGAGGCAGTAACACTTACACCAAGGCAGTAACACTTGCACCAAGGGTCTCATTCGATTGTGATTTGCCAATTGAATAGGGCTCTATATAAGCACAGAGCATATTTTTTTACAGAAGTTTTTAATTAGTGAAGACCTTGCTTTTGGATAGCAATTCACTAAGTAAAAACTTATGTAAAAAATATATGCTCTGAGCTTATATAGAGCCCTATTCAATAGCCCAAAATTGCCCGGGGCTCGCGATGAGCGCTGAAGGTGCTCAGAAGGGCAAAATGACCACATTGTTTGGCAAATAGCATTGCCAGGTTTACAATTTTATTCCCATCATTTTTGACAGGCAATTTCCTAGTTAACAATTATAGCTGCTTCTGCGCAATGCCAGAGAAGGGCAACACAACTAATAAGGGGAATGGAGGGGCTCAGTTATGAAGAAAGACTAACCAAATTAAACTTATTTTCTCTTAAAAAAAGTTGTCTAAGAGGAGATATGATTACCTTATATAAATATATCCAGGGTCAATACACGGCTTTGTCAAGTGAGCTTTTTGTGCCAAGAGGTTTTCAACTGACAAGAGGACATCATCTGAGGTTAGAAGTAAAAATAATTCACCTTAAAGAAAGAAAAGGGTTCTTCACAGTAAGGGTTGTTAATCTGTGGAATTCTCTACCAAAGGAGGTGGTGACAGCGGATTCAATAGATAACTTTAAAAAGGGATTGGAAATATTTTTTAATTAAATGGCATTCAGGGTTATCCTGTATAATTAGAGAGGGGGTATTGATCCAGGGAGAAATCTAATCGCCAGTATCTGGGGTCAGGAAGGAATTTTGCCTTCCTCTGGGTTAATTAACAATTAACAATTAATCTGCATATTGCAGATCAGAGGAGATCTAAGAAGGTTGAACTTGATGGACTAAAAGTCTTTTTTCAACCTCAATTACTAGGTAACTATGTAACTATGTAACTCTCCCCTGTTTGAATCAGATTTGTAAGGGGAAGTATTGGACTCAAATAGTCCTTAGATGATCCAAGCCACACTAGCTAAACCTGATTATAAGGGTTATGTTATAATACAATGTGGATACCTATTTAACTTCTTGCAGTAATCTGCCCAATTATCTCAGAGACCTATTAAATTCAAAGCCCGCAGCGGTCGTGGTACATCTGCAAAGCCTGCAGGCTTGAAATTTGTCGGAGTTACAGAGCGATTACATTAGAAAAGCTTGCAACATACGTGGCCAAGATCCAAATACGTAAGCCATGCTTCTTCACGTTCCATTTGCGGCCGTGAACATGATCAATTAGTCAATAGACGGAGCCAATAGTAAAAGAGGCCATCATCATTACCTCACTAAAACATGGAGGTTACATTTAAATCACCTATGGTTTTGAAGTCAGAGTTGCGATCGGACCCGCATTCCTGAAATAATACAATATGAAATAATCAATAAATATAATATTCTAGTCAATGCTAATCCTATTATATGTATTAACACACTGATTGCCAGGATCCGCTGGCCCCTTCAAAAACCTGCGCTTTAAAAAACTACAAAAACTAAATAAATAACAGAGCTCCGCACTAACAGACCCCCCGACGCTAATGAGACTAGTAGGCCTTCTTCCGGTAAAAAAAAAACAGAATGGCAACTTCTGATTGGCTGAAATGGCTGTCAATGAAATTTCAGCCAATCAGGAGGCGCCAAGGTGTGTGCCAATCAGAATGGGATACATCCCTATATTTCATCCTTATTGGCTTACTGAGCTGTCAATCATTTTTTAACCAATCAGAAGGCACTATTGCCTTCAGCCAATCAGAATGGAATACACTCCCACGGGGTGAATGGCTGAAGGCATCTGTGCCTTCTGACTGGCTACTATCTAATTGACAGTGACAACAGCCAATCAGAAGGTGCAGATGCTTGGAGCCAATCACAATAAGAAATACTCACACAGGGTGTATCTCATCCTGATTGGCTGAAGAGAATAGCGCCTTCTGATTGGCTGTTGTCAATTGTCAATCAGATATAGATAAGGGGTTATGAATAGATAGGGGGCTATGTATGGATAGGGGGTAATGTATTAATAGGGGTAATGTTGTCTAGATAGGGGGTAATGTTGTCTATATAAGGGTAATGTATGATAGGGGGTTATGTGTTATAGACAGGGGGTCATGTATAGATAGGGGGTAATGTAGTTAGGGGTATATTTATAATATATTTGTTACTGTAATGTTATGTTTATTTTGTATGCCTTTTCTTTGTAGGTGTGTAATTTTTAATTTTTTTGTAGTGGGGGGTTTGTAATGTCTTTTTTTGTTTGTTTTTGTATTGGGGTGGGGTTTGTAATGTCCTTTTTTTATTTTTTGTAGTGGGGGTTGTAATGTACTTTTCTTAATTTTTTGTAGTGGTGGGGTTGTAATGTACTTTTTAAATTTTTGGTGACGTAGTTTTTTTATTTTTGGTGACATAGGTTTTTTATTTTTGGTGACATAGGTTTTTTTATTTTTGTAATTAGTGGGGTGGGGGGTTTAGTAGGGTGTAGATAGGTAGTGTCAGGTAGGTAGGGTTAGAGGGTGTTAGATTAGATTTAGTGGTTTATTGGGAGCAATAGTGTAGTGTAGTGTAGTGTAGTGTTTGTACTTAGTGTCATGAGGGTCCTGGAGGACCCTCATGGCACTTATGGGTTTAATTATAGGGTTATCATTGTCCTATGAGGGTCTTCATAGACCCTTATGGGACTGATTGGGTTAAATAGAGGCTTAGGGGGTCTGTATGGACCCCCATAAATGATGGGGTTAGATGGAGGCTTATGGGGGTCTGTATAGACCCCCATAAGTGATGGGTTAGATGGAGGCTTATGGGGGTCTGTATAGACTCCCATAAGTAATGAGGTTAGAGGGAGGCTTTTAGGGGGGCTGCATAGACCCCCATAAGTGATGGGTTTGATGGAGGCTTATGGGGGTCTGTATAGACCCACATAAGTGATGGGGTTAGATGGAGGCCTATGGGGGTCTGTATAGATCCCCAAAAGTGATGGGGTTAAATAGGGCTAGAAGCGGTAAAATAGGCCCAGTTAGGGTTTGATAGGCCCAGTTAGGTTAGATAGGTACAGTTAGGGTTGAATAGGGTATAGTTAGGGTTAAGGGGTTAATGGAGTATAGTTAGGGTTAATAGTGTAGTATAGTGTTTAGACTTTGTCATTAGGGTCCTGGATGACCCTCGAAATCTGATGAAAAGAAGGATCATCAAATAATCACTCCATTTAATTGAAGAAACCATTACATTACCTTACAACTTGTCTAGATCTGCTCAATGAAACAGTTGATTAAACCTCTGGGCTGTGTAATCCAATCCAGTTTCAGATATATATAGATATAATCTATTCTTTGATGCTTGGTCTTGATTGTTCTTGGCTCCTAACGCTGTCTTGATTCTGGCTGCGGGCTGTAGCTGGATAGGTTGCACTGGGCACACCAATACACTGATTCTCTATTGGTTGATTTCTGTTGTTGTGCCCAGGAATGACAGTGATTTGTCAGCTTTGTGGATTTAATGACACATCCATCTATCCCTTGTTAATTGCATGGAGCTGACATGTCAGTGTCCTTGTTGGTCATCATGTACATGTGTAGTGTGTGTGATGTACATGTGGTGGCATGTTGGTATATGTGATATTCACCTGATATGAAGGCTGGGTCCTGCTGGGCCACCAGTCCTGAAGCTCCAGCGGTGGGCACCTGTCTCAGAAGATCCTTGGCAACCCTTTCAAAATCATTATACTGTAGCTCTTGTTCTTCTCCTCCTTGGCCATCATCCTAGTCACCTTGGCCCTGATGTCATCTAAACGGTGCTTGACAGACCTCACATACCTTGGCGCTGTGACTACTGCTGTAACCTCAGCTGTTACCTCCCTCCATGCCTGAGCCCTAGGCCCTGGCCTAACTCCCCCCCCCCCCCCTGCAAGGATCACTGGGTGGCCACGGATAGGTCTAAGGAGGACTACATTCACCCGGTGCATGTAATTGTGGGCCCTGTGCTTGGTCTTAGCCTCTTGTCCTCCCGACTGTGGACGGGGATCCTTACTTCCCTGACCTGTCCCTCCCCTGAACTACCACCCCCCTGGGATCCGGCCCCTCCCCCTTTGTCCCTCTTCTATGTGTGCCTGGTGCTAGGGCCACCCTGCCACCACTCACCTCCTCTTCTACACTCTCCTTCTCCACCTGCGCCTCCTCCTGCTCCTCCTCCTTCTTCACCACCTCCTCTCCTCCGCCACTCCCACCCTCCTCCTCCTCTCCACCACGCCTCTCCGCCACTCCTCTCCTCCACTACTCACCAGGGCCACATCTCTCTCCACTCTCTCCTCCTCTCCTCTCCTCTACTCCTCCTCCCCACCTCTCCACTCCTCTCCCCTCCTCTTTCCTCCCTCCATAATAATCACTAAAATAATATGTGTGATGCAATAAAAATGTGTATTTTGTGTATAATATATGTGTATCTGTAAATATAGTATTTGTCAACAAGGATTAAGTATAAAATCGTAAATAGTATGATAGAAATAAACAAAACTGCAAATCACTGCTCTCAAAACTCTCCTACTCTCTCTCTATCTAGAACCAACCTGCAACTCCGGGCCTGTGTGCTACATTGTCAGAAAATACAACACAGTCAACGCATGGGCGGGTGCAATGCAAATTTATAATCTCCCTCTGTCAATCATCTGCGTCTAGACAGCTTTCTATTGGCTAAGAGGCCTGCGTCACCTACGTTATACTGTGATTGGATCGTAACGGGCGATTGCATCTCGGCCAGCCCCTTAAAAGCTTGCGTGCGCGTAGAAGGTTTACGAGCTTGCGTCTCCGGCCCGTCGGTTGCAGCATTTTTGAATGTAATAGCTCTGTAACTCCACTGAATTTCCAGCCCGCAGGCTTTGCGAGTCTACCGTTGCCGCTACGGGCTTGGAATAAAATATGTCCCTTGATCTATTGTAAGGTGGTATGGTAGTTGTAATTTGCAATAAAAAAAAACTATATTAGTGACCATACTACCATACCACCAGGTTTTATTTGTGTAGAAGTTTGTTTACCTCCTCTTCAGTATCTATTCCTAAAAACAAAATAAATATTTTCTTTAGAACACTGACCCAGCATCACATAGTGCTCAGAACACTTATGTCAAAGTATATAGAAGTAAGAAGGTCATTGTTCTCCAGAGATTACAAGCTGTGCAGTGCATCCAAGCTGTGACACTGCAAGAAAAATACTCAGCTACAATGCATAAACTTCCACATCAATATTTTGGTGATCTTTTATATTTCAATATTGCTGATTCATTTATATATTCCTTTTGCAGATTCCAGTTGTGTCCTCTTGCACTTTCTGTTTATATTTTTATAGTTTTATTACCATATTATAATTTGTCCGGTCAATCTACAGAAAGTGATAATTTGGATATTACTTTTCATAATTAATATTTTTAAAGGATCATTGCAGTTTGAAAAAAAATTCACATATTTATGAAGTATGAAAACAAGCATGCATAAAAATTATTTTTGAAATTAACAGCCTTATTAAATTGCAATTCAGCAAATTGAATAGGGCTCTATTTAAGCACATAGCATATTTTTTTACAGAAGTTTTTAGTTAGTGAACTTCTATCCAAAAGCAAGGTCTTCACTAACTAAAAACTTCTGTTAAAAAAAATATGCTCTGTGCTTAAATAGAGCCCTATTCAATTGTCCGAATTGCAATTTAATAAGGCTGTAAATCTTCAGCCTTATTAAATTGTAAATCAGTAAATTTAAAAGGGCTCTATTTAAGCACAGAGCATATTTTATTTACAGAAGTTTTTAGTTAGTGAAGACCTTGCTTTTGGATAGAAGTTCACAAACTAAAAACTTCTGGAAAAAAAATATGCTGTGTGCTTATATAGAGCAATTTTTAAATTTACTGAATCACAATTTAATAAGGCTGCTTATTTTTAGTAGATTTTGCTTGTGTTTGGGGGCCTCTATAATTACAGCCTTATTAAATTGTGATTCGGCCAATTGAGTTGGGCTCTATTTAAGCACAGAGCATGTTTTTTACAGAAGCTTTTAGTTAGTGATGACCTTGCTTTTGGATAGAAGTTCAGTAACTAAAAACTTCTGTAAAAAAATAAGCTGTGTGCTTAAATAGAGCCCTATTCAATTGGCCAAATTGCAATTTAATAAGGCTGTTAATGGCTAGCGATCTGCTTATTGTCTTAGGTCCTCATTCAATCGCAATTTCGGCCAATTGAATAGGGCTCTATTTAAGCACAGAGCATATTTTTTTACAGAAGTTTTTAGTTAGTGACTTTCTATCCAAAAAGCAAGGTCTTCACTAACTAAAAACTTCTGTAAAAAAACATATGCTTGGCCAAATCTCAATTGAATGAGGCCTTTAGTCCTTAGTCCTTATCTGTACGCTTATAACACAAATTAAACTACGTTTAAGTGCAAAGTAAATCTTCCTAGCTATTTAATTCCTCCATCATGGAAACATTGAAAGAGAGCCACTATGGCCCTCATTCGAATGCAATTTGGCCAATTGAATAGGGCTCTAAATAAGCACATTTAGGGCCTCATTCAATTGCGATTTGGCCATTTGAATAGGGCTCTAAATTAGCACATAGCATATATTTTTAAAATAATTTTTTAGTTAGTGAACTTCTATCCTAAAGCAAGCTCTTTACTAACTAAAAACTTATTTAAAAAAAATATGCTATGTGCTTATTTAGAGCCCTATTCAAATGGCCAAATCGCAATTGAATGAGGCCCTTACTGTGTGCCTCAACCATATAGACCCCTATAACACACTAATGAATGCATGTAATAACACTATAAGTGCCATGAGGGTCATCCAGGACCCTCATGACCCAAAGTGTAAGCATTAGAGATGTCGCGAATAGTTCGCTGGAGAACTATTCGAGGCGATTTTTGCATGTTCGCGTTCGCCGCGAACGGCGAACACATGTGCTTTTCGGTTTGCCCCCTATACTTTATCATTGAGGAAACTTTGAACATCATTTATAAACATCCAAACACCAAATAAACATCCATATTGATTACTTTTCAGCAGCTCATTCACATTCCCAATGATTTATAATGAGCATTTATTTATGTTGAAGTAAATTGACTTGTGAATAAAACCCTTTCAGTAGTAATTACTAAGAAAAACTACAAAAGGCGTCTAACAATAATTTGGTGTACACTAATTTGTGCTGGTCTTCCCACGCATTTGTTGCCCACACCCACTCCTGATGCTGGAGGGGGTTGCAGAGCATTGCACAGCACAAGCCTGGAGGGCTGCCTTGTATCCAAGGATTAACATGGAGAGGCAGCATAAGCAAATCAGTGCTGCTTGTTACTACCTGTGCCACTGCACGGGGTACTACCCCCTCTGTATCCGGTCATAGCTACCTGTGTGTACCCAGCACAGTGACTGTATACAGTAAGGGGTTAATGTGCTGTATAATCCAATGCAAGATCTATTAACACTTTAGCTGGCAGAGGGGGTGCAATGCATTGCTGCCACCCTTAGCCCCTATTCTAGGAGAAGGTGAACAGGTAATATGTCCATTTAGATGACTGGTGCTGGGTGTTACTGCAGCAGCTCTTCCTATTAAAGTTCAGGCCAGCACTCAGTACACAGGATAGGGTGTCTGGGTGCCACATGTCACACCTGGCTGGGGGTCTTATCTTGTCACTGCAGTGGAGGGCTCCTCACAGGCCCTTATCCTCTTTGTGATCCCGGGGTGCAGAGCAGGTTTCCCGGAGCTATCCGATCCGATAGGACAAACGAATAATCATTTAAAGGGACACAATGGCTAGTGAAGTGCTGGATTTAAAGGGACACTAATACTTAAAGAGCATGAGTTGTGTTATCCATTATTTCTAAAGTGAACCAATCCTTGGACATTACATGTTATTGCTGCTTTATTTATATGCAAATGGGTGGCTTGCACATGTTAATTAGCTGCTTTGATATGTTAATTTGGGATCGTTCCTGTTTTCTGACAGCCAGCATTGGTAGCCATCAGCCACTCGTCGATTTTAGTCAATTGTTGTTAATGTAAAGCTTATCATCTGCCACTACCCTAACCCTTAAACCTAAACCCCAAGTCTAACCCTAAATCTAACCCTAACGCTATGTAATTTTCCGTGGGAGTTTTGCCATGGATCCCCCTAAGGCATGCCACAGTCCAGGTGTTAGACCCTTTGAAACAACTTTCCCATCACTATTCTGGCCAGAAAGAGTCCCTGTGGGTTTTGAAATTCACCTGCCCATTAAAGTCTATGGCGGTTCGCCGATGTTCGCCCGTTCGTGAACATTTGATGAAGTTCGGGTTCGCTGTTCGCGAACCCAAAATTTGATGTTCGCGACATCACTAGTAAGCACTACACCATTTTAACCTGGTCACTTATGGGGGTCTATCCAGACCCTCATAAGCCTCTATTTAACCCCATCAGTCCCATAAGGATATATTATGATCATTATGGGCCTGTTACAACCCACCATTAACCACATAAGTGACATGACGCTCCTAAAGGACCATCATGACACTAAGTAAAAACACTACACTGCACTATACCCCCCCAATAAAACATTAAATATCAACTAAACACCCTCTACACTAATCTATTAACACCTACACTACCTACCCCCTAATAACCCCACCACCACTCTAATTACAGAAAACAAAAAAATCAAAAGTCACCAAAAATAAAAAATCTACATTACATAAAATAAAAAAAGCTAAATCACAAAAATAAAAAATCTACATTACAGAAAATAAGAAAACCTAAGTCACAAAAAATAAAAAAGGAACGTTACAGAAAATAAAAAAAATAATTACAACCCCCCACTACAGAAAAAAAACAATAATTACACACCTGAAAAGGAAATGCATATAATACATACAATACAATACAATACATACAATACAAATACAATTAAATACAATACAATACACCCCTATCTTATATACAATACATCCTATATATCTAATATACATCACCCAATCTATCTAATATACAATACAACCTATGTATGTAAAATACATCCTATCTATCTAATATACATCCCCAATCTCATGGCGAGGCTCTTGGTTGTTTGTGTGCTATGAGCAGCGTGTTTCGAATGTTTTTTGGGTTGCAGGTTTTGGGCGTTTTTTGCGAGGTCATAATGAGTTGTATCGCGTCTCGTATTTTTGTTTCGTAAGTCTGTAAATTTTGCGAGGTCCACAGTTGCTGACAAGGATCGAGAGCCGCAGACTCGCTACGCGAGCCCGCAGCGTTAGCAACGGCCCGCTTGCTCACAACTATATATGTGATAAATATCATATACAATCAACATAAAGTGTTAATACAAATGCAAATTTCCAATTAGTGATACTGTGATACTGAGGGCCTGATAGGAATATGACAGGTGATACTGGAGTGGGTTGTCAGTTCCTTCTCTAGTGAACTGGGATTTGTCTGATCTCTCAGCTATGATGTGCCCTCTTACAGTGGCCCTACATGGTATAGCTTGCAGCTTCATTCAGGTACACAAGCCCCTTCACCACCACCACTTAGCAATCCACAAGGGAACAAGGGGAACATACACCACAGCAATCTACTCTAACACATCAGGAAGGGCAGCAAAAACACATGGAGGCTGTGCAGAGGCATGTGGATCAACAACGAATTCACCTCCATCAGGGGTAATCTCTGCTACACCCAGCCTGGAAAGTCCTACACCATTGCTGGTGGCCATGTGCCAAATTGTTTACCCATTCCCACTCGGTGACCTCCCCTTATGTTTTGCTTTACATCAACTTACATTAGTGTGGTGTATGTTCCCCTGGTCCCCTTGTGGATTGCTAAGTGGTGGTGGTGAAGGGGCTTGTGTTACTGAATGAAGCTGTGAGTTATACCATGTAGGATCAGTGTAGGGGGGCAGGTGATAGCAGAGAGGTCAGACAAATCACAGTCCAATGGAGGAGGAACTGGTAACCCACTCCAGTATCTTTGGCATGCAAACCTTGTGGAATAGTACAAGCAGTGACCTAGCTAAATGTGCTGCAGTCCATAGGGTCACAGAGTCAGACACGATTTAAGGACTGAACAACAAATAATAAATATTCATCCTGGTACTTGATCTATGTGATTTGGGTGTAATTTGGCCACTATTTGTTTTCCCAATGTAGATGTGATGAGCAAGATGTATATGCAATCATATATATATTCCAGTGTCCACATTAGAGCCTCTGTGAGTGAGGAAGGGTTAATAGGCATCAGTTTCATGTTTGTGTGTTGCAATTTAATCAGGTAGTTTGTCTTTAATTGCTTTCTGCAAGTTGCAGCATGGCTTTTCATATTGGTATATGCATGACCATTTCAACATATGATGAAAAAAAAATATTTTAAAAAATATTTTTGAAATGCCTATTTTTTATTTGGGGATTGTTGTACAAATAATTGTAATTCCTTTCCATGCTTTCCCCATATTTTAAAATCCAGTGGTGTGTTTATATTGTCTTTTACAGTGTAGAGAAATTGTCTGTATACCCTTTGCGGGTCCTATTTGGATTCCGTAATCTATTTGCCCCCATTTGCGGGTTACGGGCTTAAACTCCAGGGCGTCTTTGGAGGTTTGTTGCAATTTAATAGCGTGATTGGAACGTAACAGTTACGGGCTTGACAGAACAAAGGATTTACGGCCGCAGAGTTCAAATTTCGACATCCCGTGGGGTTATTTCCTCCTTAACCCACAAGTCGTTTGGGGTAGCTTTGAGAGGCCAATTTAATAGTCTCACCGGCTATGTTACGGGCTATGTTTTTACACATTCAGGGAATTTAATAGGGCTGTATGTGTTTAATATAGCTCTGCATATAATTTTGCAGTACAAGACTTGCATTATTATACTGGCATGACATCATTAACACAAGATGAAAGTCCACTTGCTACTGTGCAAATTTAAAAAAATGCTCTGCAGAGGACAAAGTACATTTGGGGAATTTATCACATGTCTGTAAAACTCTTGGCTGCTTTTTAGACTCCTTAACCGCAAGGGAAATTACATTAATTGCTTTCTTTGTAGAAAAACACTACAGCTCTCTTCTGAGTAATGGTATGTATAACTGTTCTGTATGAGTTCAATAAATCTTCCTCATTTATTATTAGATGCCTGCTACAGAGTTTAATACTTGTATTAACAGTTTGTCATATAGTCTCTGGAGATTAATCATTTATATAACTAGAAATATTTCTTATTTAGTTTTATTATATATTTGTGATCTGGTCAATTGCAAGTAAGGAATAAGCCCTAAAGGACCAGTGAGGTACTATTTATTTTGTGCTAATTTGAATAACTGCACTTAAAATGGGCAATATAATCTTACATTTTGGTCTGTTATGTTCAATTTTGCAAATCACCCTGCAACCACTTAATAAACATTTAATGTGTAACAAGCCTAAATCATTACCCCCAACATGTAAAGCCAAAACATCTGATGGGCCAAAAGTTTCTGTATAATCAAGAAAGATTCCCAATACATTCTGCCAACATAGTCTTCTGATCTCCATCCAACTAAGTTCAAATTTCTGGTCATTTAGACCAAACAAAAGCCCATTAGCCCTCTCCTCCGACAATGTTTTTGCCCAGTAAATGTATGAGTGACCAAACACCCATATGCACCGGCAGCCACTTGCACACACAACAGTGACGAGAATGAAGGAAACAATAAATAAGGAATGATATATGACCGGCACCGCTGTGACTCCCAACTTGAAATATTCCAAATACTGTCATCAAGGCCCAGAAGAGCTGCCTTATTAGCATTAGCCCTAATCCTAAAGGAATGTGAAACAAAATCCGACCCATCATATCCACAAATGCTTCAGACAAAGCTTAAGTAGTCAGATAAACTGGAATTTAGAAAGGTTAGAACCATCAGCATGAACAAATAAATGGCCAAATTGAGATAAAAGAACAAAGGTGGAGATAAGGACATGCATCTCCCCTAATTGGATAAAAAAAATGAGTAAAGGAAAAAAAAGGGAAAATGAGAACACTCATCAATCACATGCCCACTAGTAATACCGTTAGGGATGGACTTACTAGGACTAACCAATTCACCATTCGCTCCAAAGAAGGCCAGATACACACTTCAAACTTCAAAACAAACCGCCAACCAGGAAGGCAATCATTGTAACATTTTAACAACATGGAAAAACAAATAGATCATCTGTAATCAAAGCTAAATGTACTTATTTTTAGGCACTTAACAACCTGTCTGAAATTATTTTTTACATCTTCCCACAGTTGAAACTTGCACCAAAAGAAAATAACCGTATTTTGCTTATCAATAGAGGAGCTGGATAAGCCCTGCTTCTGGCACTGAAAAAGTAGCCAAAGTCTGTAAATGCCACTGTTCAGGCCAAGTCCTCTTGTAGGCCATCCATGTAGACATGGCCAAGGATTTACACAGTAGCCTGGCTATATCTGGAAGCCGAGGTCCCAAAAATGACAAGGAATGGAAAGACCCTTCTCTGCCACTATTGGTACCAATTGTCTGAACCTGTCCAGCTGTAGGTGAGATGAAGAGACAGCAATATTATTGGAAACCCCCGGGACATGTTTTGCTCTGAACCACAGATTAAACTCAAGACTACAGAGTATAAACTGCCACAATAGCCTGAAGGGATGAGGCAGATTGAGTATTAATGGCCTGAACCAAATTATCAGAGCAAAATACTACCTGCCTGTCACAAAAGGTATTTTTCCAGAGAAACAAAGTGAGAACAATAGGGAAAAGTTCCAATTTGGCTAAGTTCTTGGTCAACCCTACTTGAACCCACTCCAGAGGCCAGAGTTCTGCATACCATTGACCTTGGAGGAATATACATAGGCCAACTAACCTAGCAGCAGTAAAAAGTTGGTGCTTAGAATTACATTTTAAATACTAAACTTGTTGAAAAAGGTTATCCAGATCCTAATATCATCCTTTACTAAACTTGTTGAAAAAGGTTATCCAGATCCTAATATCATCCTTTGAGGGGCTAGAGAGCCTGAATGTGATGGTGCAGAAATGTGACGCCTGTAGTAAAAGACAATCTGTTGGAAAATATCCTGCCCACAGGGATAATCCGACACGCAAATTTGAGCTTGCCCAGAACGCAACAGGGACAGGATATCTAGATGCCAAGAATTCACCTTGTTCTTTGGCAATCTGCATTCCGTAACATTGGAATCAATATTTATCCTAGGAAACTGCAAACAGGAGGAAGAACCCTCCGACGGTCAAGGGAACCAGACGGTCCCACAAACAAAAAGTCATCAAGGTAGTGGAAAACATTGGATCTAACAAAAACCTGAGGGAGTAGCCATTCAAGGAAAGAGCTCAAAGCTTCACATAAGGGAAGGAAATGGAACACTCTATAGGAAGAGACATCTAAATGATGCTGACTTTCTCTATGAACAGGAAGCAAGTGAAAAGCTGCTTTAATATTCTTTTGCAATTAGGACCCACTTTATGCACCCAGGCAGCAGGTCTTGATGGGACCCAGTAATGATGGGCCTAGAGGGAGAATAGCTCAAATGCCATGAGGTGTAAGGCTGTTGAGGGGTGCATCAGGAGGGTGTATGTTGAGGAGGTAGAGCTGTATAGCTGCTGATGTGGCGTGGAACAGCTTTTGAAGGGAAGTGAGGAAGGAGGCTTATAATTCCTCACTTACTGTGGACATGACCCCTTCTGTCCATTCCTTCCTCCTGGGGTCACTCTAGTGATTTTACTGTATGATGTAGTAATGAGACATTGGCGAAGCAAAAGTCAACCTTTATTTTATAGAATTAATTGAAAAGCTGATTATACAGATCTGTACTACTTAAAAGTTATTAAGCTGGGTTGATGCAATAGCCCTTCAAGATTAGGTGCTATGTTAGATTTATTACAGGGTTAGATGTGGTTTAATGGCTTAGGCTACACTTATTGTTATGGGTTATGGCTAGAGAGTTTCTTTTTTATATTTTGGATATAAAGTTCTATATTAGTGAACATTGCTACTTATGCTCTTTGTTTGATTACATATATAGTTGTGCATCATACGAATGTTAGTCATGTTTGTGATGGTGGTCACGCACTTGTGGGCCTGTTGCGAGGCTGCAATAAGTGCCGAAGGCAATCATTGCAGGTCTCGCGATGATACAAGGGAGGGGAAAGGAGGAAATGAGACACAAGGGAGGGAGAGGAGGGTGGAAATGAGACACAAGGGGGGGATGGGACACAAGGGAGGGAAAGGAGGGGGAAATGAGACACAAGAGAAGGAGAGGAGGGGAGAAATGATACACAAGGGAGGGAGAGGAGGGGGAAATGAGACACAAGGGAGGGGATGGGGAAATGAGACACAAGGGAGGGAAAGGAGGGGGGAAATGAGACACAAGGGGGGATGAGACACATGGGATTGAAAGGAGGGGATAAATGAGACAGAAGGGAGGAAACAGGAGGGGGAAATGAGACACAAGGGAGGGAGAGGAGGGGGAAATGAGACACGAGGGAGAGGAGGGGGGAAACGAGACACAATGGAGGCAGAGGAGGGGGAAATGAGACACGAGGGAGGAAGTAGACAGGGGGAAAGACTCCTAATGAGCGCCGAAGGTGCTCACATTGGGTGGCAAACAGCATTGCCAGGCTTACAATTTTATTCCCGTCATTTTTGACGGGCAAGTAGCTAGTTTTAAAATAATGATAATATTAAGGAATTAAATAAAGTATACCACCAGAGGTGCTACAAATTAATAAAGTCTATTGCACTTATCACATGTCATCTGTAGTACCTTGATTATTTCCTGAAATGTGAGTACACATGACAGAAGATATGAGGTACACAATAGCTTTTGTTGCTTGTTAAAAGGGGTTGCTGTTAGGGGTAGAGGCCTGCAGAACTTAATAGAAGACATAAATATATATTTGTTGGCTAATTAGAACCAAAAAGGCCAATCTTGTCTTAGTATTCTGTCTACCTAAAAGTTTGACTTAATTATGCCTCAGAATAGCATAATGCTTATCCCAGGCATGCTTAACTGTGTTTATCTCTATCAATTCTACTGGAAGGCTGTTCCACGTTGCAACTATTTGTACTGTACACTGGTACATTCTCACTTTCCCCTGAGTCTTCCACCTTTCAGATTCAAATCTTGACTTCTTCTTCCTGTATTCCTCTTTTATTTGCAAGATACTTCCCTCTTGAACTATATTGTCATTTGATACATTCGAAGGTTTCTATCATATCATCCCTCTCGTCTCTGGTCTCTCCTCTAGGAAGCCATGAACTCATTCCTTATAAATTATGTCTTATGCACCATTATAGTTGCGTTTCTCTGGATTGTTTCTAATTAATTGATATTCTTTTGAAGATTCCGTCTCCAAAACTGGACACAGTGTATTACATGAGGTCTAACTAGGGATCTATAGAGTGACATTATTACCAATATATCAAAGCTTACTTCTTCCTTTTCAACAATAATTATATCAAAACTATTTAAAGGAGCATTGTAGTGGTGAAATAAGTAATAGCCTTTAAATAAGATAAATTACAATTAGTATAATGATAGCCTTCCTAGCCAAATTTGTTATACAGTTATGGATTATTACTATTTTTAGATTCCCTATGACTCCTCTCAGAAGCTCAGTAGCCCTCTGAGCAAGGGTTATTACGTTTCTAATTTTGGACCATCAGTTCTGTGTTTTTTTGTAAAACAGGGATTTTTTACACCCTCTGCCCTCTTCCCCTCTTTCTTTCACTCTCCCCTAAATCTCCTTCCTTCTGCCCTTTGCTCTCTTTCCCTCTCTTTAACTTATGCCTCTCCATTCTCTCCTCTGTTCTTCTGTATTTTCTCCTATTCTCTCCCCTCTCTTTTTCTTCTCTTTTTATTTCTGTTGATTTTTTTTTCTGTTCTACGGTCCTCTCCTTTGTAATTTCCTCTGTCCCCTCCACTGTCTTCTCCTATGCACGGTCCTCTCTCATGTTCTCCCCTCTGTCATTTTCTACTCTTATCTTACCTACTTTTATCTTATCTACTCTGATCTTATCTATTCTTATCTTATCTACTCTTATCTTATCTTCTTCCCCGTCCTGTCTTCTCTTCTCCTATACTACATCAGCTCTTCTTGTCCTCACCTCTGCCCTCTTCTCTATTCTCTACTCTCCCATGTCCTCTTCTCTGTCTTGTCTTCTCCTCTTCTGTTATACTCTCCTCCATCCTGTACCCTTCTCTCATGTCATCTGTCTGCGACTCTCTCCTCTTCTCTGTCCCCTGTTCTCTTTCTTCTCTTGATGTCTATTTTCTGCCCTGTCCTTTCGTCTCCGCTGTCCTCCCTTTTCTAAAACACATATTTCAGAAAAAGTTTTTCCTTCCCCGTAAATTACAGATATCAGGACACTTACTTATCTCTTCTAATAAAGAGTCTTAAAAAGGTGCTGGTGTACAGTCAGAAGTAGCTACAAGGAAAGGTGACAGCAACGAAAGACCCATGCAGCGGTAGAGGAGTCTGCAGGCCCACTCCAGAACAATAACATAAAGCAATGATGTGACCTAGGTTAATCTGGGATGGTGTGGGAGTAAAGGAGGAGGTGGATCTTTTAGGTAACATGAACCACCATGTGGTGCAAATGGTTAAATTATACGAAAGTGCATAAAATGTATAATAGTAGCAGGTCTAGGCTAGCAATGCATATTCAGTAAGCATAGCCATCTAATTAGCACATGCTCTTTGTTAGCTCACACATTATACAGTGACATTTGACCTTAAAAGTGGCATGCACACATTTTGCATGGACACATCTATATTTTGTACACAATAGATTTCTGGGTGATTTAATCAGCATGCGCACATACTATATCTCTTTAAGGTCTATCCTTTCTGTGGGGTACAAGGTGTTCATTGGCATTCGCATATTTTATTTTTTGGGTTGTCCAGTTCATTTTAGACATCTACCTACTGTATCAACTCTACATGTCATTGTGTGAGATTTGTTGGCAGAAGTTTGTAAATCTCCATATTTTTCAACACTTGAATCAATCTTTCCATCTCTTGAAAAACATTGAAGTGGTAGTGGTAAATCAGGATAAATCACCCAGAAGCTGCTGAAAAATACAGCATTGTAGCTGCTTGTCTGTCCTATGGACTTTATCATGGGTGGAGATGAGCCACTGCTGAAACTGAACTTTAAAAATAAGTTTAATATTTAATATTGCTTTTAACATTGTTGAATATGGATTTGGTTAATGGTCAAATATAAATATGTAGCTTCTGCGTGTTACAATTTAATTTGCTTAGCTTGATTTATTCTTCTTGCCACCTGCCATGACACCACTTCATTTCCCTTCATTGAAGCATAAAAACGTAATGGCCCTTGTTTCGCCTGAGCTCAGTCTGTTATGAAACCTTACTAGGTTGCTGTTTTTCCAGGATAATGTTCCTCCCCCTTTTCTTATCTTTGCTTTTTGGAACTGAGAAAAAAAACAGGAAACCATTTCAGTGGATTTGCTGTGTTGGGACTGATCATGGCATTTTTCTCCTCCTTATCCCCATTATTTCTGGCTATTATATGTGTTTTGATTGCAATAATACTGAAAAGCAAGAAAAAAGAAACTGAAAAGGGAAGAGAGGGTGAAAGGAAAAGTAAAACTGAATCCCGGCCATGGGTGGATGAAGATCTTCAGGACAGCACTGATATTCACCAGGAAGATGGTAAGGCAAACTTTTAGGAAAAGTAGTGGGGATCTGAGACAAAGATGGATTTACGTATGGATCAGCTTGGACTGGCCTAGAGAGGCATGTTTAGAGAGACACTATTTTTTTTAAATTGTTTTTGAATTAAAGATGAGCCAATAGCCAAGTAAAATAGAAGTAGCTCAAGCCAAAGATAAAACATAAAGGACACATATATTTGTAAATGTTGAGTTTGACTAAGAGAATAATTAGGACCTATCCTGTTTTATGTGGTAGTGCGCCCTTGACGACTGTAGGAACACAGCCGCCGCGCTCGAGTCGCCATCTACCAGTGAAAAAGCGTTAGTACACCCTAACCACCTAACCCTAACTCCCTAACCCCCATTTCCTAACCCCTAACCCTCTAACCCTAGCCCTCTAACCATATCCCTTTAACCCTAAACCGCTAACCCTAAACCACTTACCGGGCGTAGTAGCTCATTCATAGCACTAGATGGGTGTTGGAGGGCATACCTAGAGTTCCAGCACACAAAACAGGATAGGACTAATAATTAAGCAAGAAAAAACTCACATAGATTTTAATTTTTAAAAATGATGTCTCTGCTGGACTCTGGAGGGATCCATGCTGCATTGGTGGAAGTTGTGTGTGTGTAAGAAGGGAGTTGACATTTCTGGAGAGCTATGGTTGCAATGGATGATGTAAACTGTCTGCTGGTCGGCCATTAATGGGGAAGGGTTGCATTGTCAATTGCAATTGTATGCAGTTATCAAACAAAGGCTCTGGGCTTCTGTCTCATGGAGCACAAAATGGATTCCTATACTCATAAACAATCTTTCAGATTTTTCCCCAAATTTTTTTTATGTCCATGACTTACATGGCCGCTAATATTGTTAGTTAGGTACATACTTGACAAACAAGTGTCTTTATTCTTGAATGGCACTGGTCCTTTAAAGTGACACAGCAAAAGGTCCCAATTATTGCAGAAAAGTGTGCATATAAATAAATATAATAAAAATTGGTTGCTATTACAAGTTTTGAGTGAAAATGTTATCCCTCTCTTGGTTAAATAACTCTTACAGTTAGTGGTGACAAATAACAATAGTTACAAAGCCTTAATGTTAGTCATTATTCTAATCTATAACCACTTAACATGCTCTTGTGGCCTATCTGCCATCACTGTGAGAAATAATTAATCAAATGAGATAATGTCATTAGGAGAGAGGGAAGACCCTTTCATATAATTTATTCTAAAAAAAAATCCTACTCAATTATCTAACACTTCCTCACACAATTTTAAATACCCACCAATTGTAATAATATTCAATTGCATGTGCACTTCTCCTTTCTGGAGAAGGAAAATAGAGAAGGGCAGGAGGAGATGATGTGATATGTGTTGGGGATGTGCATATCCTACAGAGTGTGTATCACCTTGCAAAACAGATGGCCAACTGCACTCCAATCACACTCCACGGGCAACATTCACTAAACTGTAAAGCGTTGAACAAGTCATGGGGAATCATTTGTTATCCTATAGGTAATAATGTATAGGGATTTGATATCTCCAAAATTTCTCCATAACATCACCCTTTACCACATATGACCCCATATATAAATGTATTTCTATAGAAGGAGCTAAACTGGCAAGGCTGAAGACAAAAAGGACTTTTTTTAAATTCCACTTAAATAGCAAATGCCTTCCACTCCCCATCACTGCCGAACGCCCCCTTCGGCACTCAAACCTTATCTCCATGCTCTCCCTATCACCCATCTACATAACCATGGGGGTCCACTAAGACCCCTATGGCACCTAAAATATTACCCAGTGTAACGGACCCCCATGTCATAAAGAGTTAACTCCGCTACCGGCGATCCTTGAAGAACCCCCGTGGCACCTAACTATTAACCCCTCCTCTGGAGGTACTGTAAATCTTTACATTTTTTAAAGAAAAAATTAAGTAGAAAAAATGCCAAGTTAGTGTTAAAATGCAATTTTATACACATATACCAGTGTAAACCTCTGTTTTGTCTAATTTTTTAAAATTAATTTAAAATTAGCAGATTTGCTTGGATACACTGCACTTAAACAAGACTGTATGGCCTACAAATATATTAAAAAATGTAATAAAGATGGGAGTGTCTTTGAGAAAAAGAGGAATGCAAGAACAAGAGGTTATGATTTGAAGTTTGAAGGTGGAAGATTTAGAGGTAATATGAGAAAGTACTACTCTACATAAAGCGTGGTAGACACAAGGAACAGCCTTCCAGTGGAAGTGGTAGATAGAATAGACAGACCAAATGGGCCTTTTTGTTTCTTATCTTACATGGTACTAATTAGCAGTTAATTAGTATTCAGAAACCTCCCATTTACATAAAATACAGCTCAAATAATACAGGATTTATCAGGAATTATTCATTTTAGATATCAATAGCTAATACAATGTATAGTCAGATTTATGAGGATAACAGATTCCCTTTAATAAGTGATTTAGTTTTGCAGATTCAGGCATATAAGTTTATCTCCACCCCCTATTAGGTGTCTGGAGCACAGAAGAATATCTCCTCAGGAGGAAGTCCCGACATGAGTCTTTATCTGCCTCCTTCCCTGCAGTGGCCACTGCAGGCAAACAACTCTTCCTAATGGAAATGTAGTATAGTGCCCAGGACAGTTCTATTCCCACCTAGTTTTGATGTCGCTCTGCTAGAGTCTGCAACATGAAAATTCCAATGTAAGTTTTAAAAAGTAGACTTTATCTTGTTTTTATATAATGATTTTATTCCTAATCAGTTAGGGCCTCATTCTATTAGCGGCCGCAGCCGTTGCGGGGCCGCAAGGACCGGCCGCAAGCTATTCTGCTATTCTATTCCCTTACGGCCGGAGGCTCCGGCAGGCTTGCGGCCGGTGCCTTGCTATCTCTTGCGGCCGCTCGCGCCAGAGGAAAGCCTTTGATCTAAAACGGCCGCAAGAGTTTCGGCCGTAAGAAATTCCTATTTGCAATTCAATTGCTCCGGGAAACCTCTCTGCAAGGCTAAAAACGAGCCGCAGCTTACTTGCAGGAAAGAGGTCCCGCTAGCACCAATTAAGCACATAAAATAGCTCAAATAAAGCCATCCTGCACTTTGAGAAGACTATAAAGGGATTTTAGGTGTTAGAAAAAATAGCACATAATTATCCTATACTCAAATCTGTAAAATATTTTATTTTTAATATCCGTACAATATCCATGTAAAAAGTCCAGAGTGCTTGGAGCACCTCAGACCCGCCCACGCCGCAGCCGGAAAATAAACAGTTAATTTGAACTTGGGTTTGGGCAGATGTGCAAGCTTGAGAGTGGGTTCCTTTTAATCCTCATGTCCCCCAATATGATCCCTAGCATTTACAGAGCTGTACAGTGCAGGCTTGAATTTATTTTTGAGTTTTTATATTTCACAGCTTACGGCCGGTTCCAAGATATGCGGCCGGCCGTAAGAGGAGATCCTTGCGGGGCCGTATAATAGAATCGCGAGTTAACTGA
The DNA here is from genome assembly GCA_027410445.1 of Discoglossus pictus. Taxonomy (NCBI): domain Eukaryota; kingdom Metazoa; phylum Chordata; class Amphibia; order Anura; family Alytidae; genus Discoglossus; species Discoglossus pictus. The sequence goes on along the minus strand of CM050165.1, from coordinate 118,292,210 downwards.
ACCCCCGCAAGGAATCGCAGCCTTACGGACGATTTACGGCCGCTAATAGAATGAGACCCTAAGTAAATAAAGACAGGAAACCCTATCATATTACCACTACAGTGGCCCTTAATGCATATCCTGAAAATATAGAAACATGAAAAAGTAAAGGTTTACTGATATATTCTAAGCAAACTGCTGGGATAAGTAGCAAGGGAAGCAAATACAACAGTTACAACAGTTTTTGGTAATAACATATTGGTTCACCAAATAAGAAAATGTAACCGAAACTAAAGGGAACTTTGCATAATAAGTTTTACTATATAACACAGGAGAAGGGTGTGAGTTCAGTTGTCCCTCAGATAATTTATCTACTCATGAGAGTTTAGGGGAAAACAAAGTAGAGTTATTTCTTGGACCACAGTGACATCTAGTGGTCATTTATTGATGAAACTTACCCCTAGACACATGGATGACTGGACATAAGGTCAAGAGATGGCTGTGACAATCTTCAAGGTTTGGCCATGATGGGTAAAACTGGCAACACTTAACAGTTCTAAAAGTAGAAGTGTCATCTGTACAAAAGGAGCGGAACACATGTAAAGAAACCCATATTATAGCGTGTACACACTAGTATATAAGAACTGGTATGTATGTATGTATGCCCTACTAGTCTTGCATCTCAAAAAGGAGAGAGAAAGAAAGGAGACTAAAAAGAGAATTGAGGATGAGAGTTGAAGTGAGAGAGGATAAGAAATTGAGTAAGATAGGATAAGACATACTACAAATAAAGAGGAAAGGGACAATTTCTAGATCAGTTGGTTCTTGAAACTTTGCCATCCTAGTTGGTGTTTGTGAAATCCAGCAAGGGGAGGACCAATGACAGTAGTGGAGCTACACAACATTATATGCGTCCTGTGCTACCTGGAGTAAAGGGGCACTCTTAATTTATTAGGGGAGAAGGATTGATAATTATATTTATAGAAAGGTGATCTGACCACCTACATATATATTAGTTTTTTTTTTATTGACACTTTCAATCAGCTACCCTGTATAGAGAAGTTGCATGGGGACCCTCTAGTCATTAGCTCCACCACTGATCATAGTGCCCGATTCAATTGCAAGCCCGCATCTCACAGAATCCAGGCCGTATGTCTGCGGGCGTGCTGCGGGCTCCCGTTGGTCTCCGATTCCAGAGCTATTCAATTAATCAAGTCCGCAAGTTACGGGCTGAATGCGAAGCCGAAAACCATGCATTGGTTCGTAGCAGTCCAGGGCGGGAACATGATCAATTAAGCAAGCCTGTAACCTCCCATTTTGAGTCAGCCAATAGAAAATGAGAGTGTCATTATTACGGCAGTAAAACATGTAGGTTACATATCATTCAATTAGGTTTGGGGGTCCCATATGCGAAAACTCGCAAAACCGCAAAATACAGAATTATGAAAATGTATGGCAATACTGTTCTAGTCCATGTGGGTGGCCTTATTTGTATTAACTCATTGATTCCCGAGATCGATATAACCCCAAAATGACACATAAAAATACATTTTATTTCTGCCGATTTGCAAGCTTGAGGCTGTTGTGCAATTAATTATATTGTCTTTCATCTCTTTCCCCGTCATTTACAGTGCAGTATGGATTTTTTATTTGCATTTACAGTGCTAGGGTCAGGGGTTAATCCCCCTTGCGAGTCCTCTCTAGCACTCGTGGATTTTCTCCTTCATTTGACATTTACTTGTGTGAAACCAGGCTTGGGGAATTGGAGCAATTGAATATCGATTTGCGATTTTAGCAATCGGTAGTCTTGTGGACGGGAAAGATCAAAGGCATCGGGAGGCTGTAAGTTCCGGGTTTAACCATCGCAAAGTTTTTAAGGCTGTAACCCGTAACCCGTTTGGAGCCCGCAAAAAGACGCCAAATGAATAGCAAATCAACTTGCGGCCTCAGTTACAGGCTCCCGTAACTTGCGATAGATAGCTCAATTGAATCGGACTCATAGTCATGAAATATCAAGTTCGGAGAAAGATAAACAAGGGGAGAAACAAAAATATTAAACATAGAGTTAAATAGGGGATTAGATAAAAGAAGGGTTTAGAAAAAGTGGTTTGGGTGCTTGTGTGAAAGAAAGAAAATAAACAGTACAATAAAGTCTGATAGTAGCAATGCATAAAATAATTACCAACTCGGAGCATTTTCTGTACCGCAAATATTCTGGAACAAAAGGTCATGCTTGAAGCTAAGGATCATGTAATGTCTGTGTTTTTATGATAATTAGGCATAATGGGCAGATAGAGTGGAACAAATGTTCTCTCTGCTCGCACCAATTTGGCTGTTTCCAGCCAGAGAAGTATTTCTTTGTCTTTTAGTACATTCTTTAAGAAATGCTACTATACATATCTGATAATAAGTGCAGCAAGAACAATCATAATAACTATTCTGGGAGCACTCTGCTTAAAAGACCACTGCACAATAAAAAATATGTTAAAAAAATATGTTTGAAAGCCTCACTAAGAGCATAATTAATCTAGAAAAAAAGAATATAAGAAATGTGTAATTAGTTTTCTGCATATTTAAGGATGATCACAAGGAGGTATAACCTACACAACAACAATGAGCCCTATTCTATTAGAAGCTCATAAATGCCTCTAACCCGTAATTTTGGCTGGTGTTTTCTCTAAATGTTTAGATGTATTCTATTGACTTAAGTCCGCAATTTACCTTCTTAAGCCTAAACTCGTAAACCATGCATTTTTAAATAGGATTTCAGAGGACATGATCATATGATCTGACAATATTTAAGCAAGCAATATATAGGTGTCTTTCTCTTTTTGTTTTTTCAATATTTAAGCAGATATTTAATATTTAAGCGGAAATGCTCCTGTAAGTCCTATTCCCATCTCCTTTTACTCTCTCTCCTTCTTCTGATGGCTTGTGGGGATATATCCCCTAACCCAGGCCCATCACTCATTCCCACCTGCTGTCAGCCACGCAGAGTCCCCAGGGCAGCAAATGCCCAAAACACCCATAATCTAATACCCATCACTTGTCACAAACCATCTACTCTGCCCTTCTCCTTTGCCCTCTGGAATGCAAGGTCTGTTTGCAATAAACTTACCTTCATTCATGATCTCTTCATTTCCAACTCCCTCAATTTACTGGCTATCACGGAAACCTGGCTCACTCCATCTGACTCTGCCTCCCCTGCCGCTCTCTCTTATGGTGGTCTACACTTCAGCCACACTCCTAGACCTGAGAACAAACAAGGTGGAGGTGTGGGCATACTGCTATCCTCTCGCTGCACTTTTCGCTGCATACCCCCTGTTCCCTCCCTTCAATTCTCATCTTTTGAAGTCCACACTATCCGCATCTTCTCTCCCATCCCTCTGCGAGTAGCTGTGATCTATCGCCCGCCTGGATCACCCTCTCAATTTCTGGACAACTTTGCCGCCTGGCTCCCTCACTTTCTCTCCTCCAATATACCTTCACTCATTCTTGGCGATTTCAACATTGCCACTGACACACCCACCTCCCCAACAACTGCAAAATTACTCGCACTCACCTCTTCCCTTGGCCTCTCACAATGGACAGATTCCGCAACTCATAGTGGTGGACACTCTATTGACCTTATTTTTACTAATCTCTGCACTATCTCCAACCTTGACATCTCCTCACTTCCCCTATCTGACCACCACCTGCTAACTTGCAACCTCACCTCATCCTCCGCTCACCGCCCTTCTTCAAATCCTGCCATCAGAACACGCAGAAACCTGCAAGCACTCAACCCACAACAATTTTCAAATGTATTAACACCCCTTCTCAGCCCCCTCACCACCCTTGCCTGCCCTGACGTCGCCACTTCACAATACAACACTACTCTAACCTCCACCCTTGACTCTCTTGCCCCCATAATCACAAGCAAACGCCCTCGCTCTCACCCACAACCATGGCACACCACACAAACACGCTATCTACAGAGATGCTCACGCACTGCAGAACGATTATGGAGGAAATCTCGCACTTCAGCAGACTTTCTCCACTACAAGTTTACCTTGCGCTCCTACTTCTCTGCCCTCAATCTTGCCAAACAACACTACTTCTCATCTCTAATATCAAACCTGTCCTCCAACCCTAAACGTTTATTTGCTACATTCAACACCCTCCTCCGCCCACCCCCACCTCCTGCCCCTTCCTCTCTCACTGCTGATGACTTTGCCAGCCATTTTAAAAATAAAATCGATACCATCCGAAATGAGCTCTCCTCCCAGCTTGGCCCTACCCCACCACCCTCTCCCCAAACCGACAACACCCAGCCCTTACCCTTCCCCAATCCCACCTCCACTATGGACTCCTTTGACCCTGTAACCGAGGATGAAGTATCTACTTTACTATCAACCTCTCACCTTACCACATGTCCTCATGATCCTATTCCATCACAGCTAATCCCTCCCCTATCCACCACACTTATCCCAGCTCTCACACATCTATTCAACCTCTCCCTAAACACTGGCAAGTTTCCATCCTCCTTAAAACATGCCACAGTTACACCCATTCTCAAGAAGCCCTCTTCTGACCCAGCTTCTGCCTCCAACTATCGCCCTATCTCACTACTTCCCCTTGCGTCTAAACTCCTTGAGCGGCTTGTTTACAATCGCCTCACTCAATTTATTTCCTCCAATTCCCTACTTGACCCCTTCCAATCTGGCTTCCAGTCCCAACACTCTACAGAAACAGCCCTTACAAAAGTCACTAATGACTTGCTAACCGCCAAATCAAAGGGTCACTACTCTATTCTAATTCTCCTGGATCTCTCTGCTGCCTTCGATACAGTTGACCACCCTCTTCTAATCCAAACGCTCCGCTCTTTTGGCATCCAGGACACAGCTCTTTCATGGTTCACATCCTATCTTAAAGATCGTACATTTAGTGTCTCCTTCTCTGGCACCTCTTCTTCACCTCTCCCTCTGTCTGTTGGCGTTCCCCAAGGTTCTGTCCTAGGCCCCCTCCTCTTCTCCATCTACACCTCCTCCCTTGGCACCCTTATAAAATCCTTTGGATTTCAGTATCATCTCTATGCAGATGATACTCAAATCTACCTCTCTGCACCCGATCTATCCCCCTCTCTTTTAGCTCAAGTTTCCAACTGCCTCTCTAGCATATCCTCCTGGATGTCCACCCGTCAACTCAAACTCAACATGTCTAAAACTGAACTTCTAATCTTTCCACCCTCTACTACAGCTTCCACACCTCAAATATCTCTCACTGTTGACAACACCATCATCGCCCCTACCTCCCAGGCACGTTGTCTTGGGGTTCTACTGGATCCCGCCCTCTCTTTTATTCCTCACATCCAAGCAATAACAAAATCATGTCAGTTTCACCTAAAAAACATCTCCAAAATTCGTCATTATCTTACAGAAGACACAGCTAAAATTCTAATTCACTCTCTCATCATCTCTCGACTCGACTACTGCAATTCCCTCCTTGCTGGCCTCCCCATCTCTCGTCTGTCTCCCCTCCAATCCATAATGAACGCCTCCGCTAGACTCATCTTCAATACCAAACGATCAGTGTCGGCAGCCCCTCTCTGTCAATCACTCCACTGGCTTCCCATAGCTTCCCGAATCAAATTTAAAATCATGACCCTAACACATAAAGCCCTCAACAACAGTGCACCCCCTTATATCTCTGCTCTTGTTTCAAAATACTCTCCCAACCGGCCCCTTCGTTCTGCTAACGACCTTCTTCTTTCCTCCTCTCTCATCACCTCCTCTCACTCCCGTCTTCAAGACTTTTCTCGTGCTTCCCCATCCATTTGGAACTCCTTGCCCCGCTCCATTAGATTATCTTCCTGCCTCAAAACCTTTAAGAAATTATTAAAAACACACCTGTTTAAAAAATCTTATCATCTTCAGCCTTAACATGTACAACTGAACATTCCACAGCTTAATAACACTCACACCCACAATCTACAGTACAACACACAGACCCCTCCACTTTACTGAACCAATTGCTTTCAATTGTATTTGTCACCTTCTTGTATCACACCTAAACCCTTAGATTGTAAGTTTTCGAGTTTTCAATCTTGTGTCAGGCCTTGGAAACAAGCTCTATGTACATTTGATTTTATGCTCGAAAACAGGGCCCTCCATTCTTTACAAGGTGTTTAATTTGTTTTCTGCTATGTACTCAACCCCTGTACAGCGCTACGGAATATGTTGGCGCGATATAAATAAAGATAATAATAATAATAATAATAAGCAAGCCCTTGATTAACTTTTTAGACACAACCAATAGTAAATGAGTCCATCGTCATGACCTCAGTAAAATATGGAAGTTAGATGTAATCTGCAATTGTAGGCTGCAAATGAATTAATGCCAATAAGTAATACCGCATGTTTCGACCGGGCCCGCAATTGAGCAATCTAGCACTCTATAAAATGCATTTGATTATCTGTTTTAGTCAATGTGGGTTTCCTGATATGTATTAACCTCCTGAGTCCTGGATCGATTATACTCAGAAATAATAGTTAAAAATAATATTTTTTAATGCATATTTGTGGGTTTGAGACTGTTGTGCAATTATTTCTAATGTCTTTCCATGTCTTCCCATACTTTTAAAGTACAGTATTGTGTGTTTAATTGCTGTTACACCTCTAAGTGTTTGAACAAGCCCTTGCGATTTCTATTTAGGACTCAAAATATTTTTGACAGAAACGTGGTGATTTTTTCAGTTGCAGGTTAAACTTTATTTGTGTGCTAGAGCTTCGGGTCTAATAGAATATTGATTTTGTGTATCTTTGGATGGCCGTAGTAATTGTGGGCGGGGAACTCGTAATCGGATTGTAAGTAGCTAAAAGAACATGGGGCAATATTAAGAGTGACTGTATAGTGTGAATAAATTTACAAATTGGGCAATAGAATTTTTTTTCTCATAATGCCATAAGTCAATTTACCTTTAAAAGGGTTACCTTGAGGACTTTCCGTTTATACTCCAGAGTAAAAAATCAGATCCCGAGGGTCACTACCTGATTCTGACCGGGAAAATACTCGACTCGACAGTGTCTTTAATTGCGCTATATGCCCCACCTACGAACCCTTATAACACGGTCCGGAAACTACTTATGGTACTGGAGAAAGGGGACTTTGGTAGAATTATTCTGGGAGGGGACCTAAATTTAGCGTTGGATCCCGGATTAGACAGGTCTAAGGGGAGAGTGGGGCCCCACTTCCCCAGTAAGCTAAAACAACTTAAAACACAGCTAGCGAACCTGAACCTGGTAGATTCCTGGAGGGACCTTCATCCTAGGGACAGGGAGTACTCTTTCTACTCAGCCCCTCATAATTCATACTCAAGAATTGACTATATCATCATTGATGCTTCACTCTTGGATCAGACAAAGGAAGCGGAGATTATTCCGTGTACCTGGTCGGATCACTCAATAGTCAAAATTGCCCTAGACTTTGGCACAGCATACTCCCCCCCCCCCCCTGACATGGCGCATCAATGATACGCTACTAGCATTTCCTCAATCCAAAGATAAGATCCAGCAAGAACTTGAGATATATTTTGGGGAAAATACTAAAGGAGATGTAGGAATAGGATGGGTGTGGGTGGCCCACAAAGCATATATTAGAGGGTTCTGCATGAAGATATCTGCTGAACATAAAAAGCAAAACAGGGCCCGAGAGGACGCATTAAATAAAGAATTAATGAGATTGGAAAGGGCAATGCAGCAAGATAATTCTATGGGGGATAGGTCCCAGATTGAGAAAACCAGAGCGGAACTGGATATGATTCTGTCAGAGAGAACGGAGAGAGCGCTTAGAATCACACATCACAAGTTTTATAGCAAAGCAAACAAGCCTGACACTTTCCTAGCCAATAAATTAATATCAAAGCAAAACCAATCTAGGATCTGCCAAATTAAATCGCCCCAAGGGCTAGTGACCTCCAACCCCACAAAAATTCAGGACATCTTTCAGGCGTATTATAGCAAGCTATATAAAGCCTCGAACTCCCCAGCTCAGGGGGAAACACAATCACTTTTATCCTCCCTGGATCTACCTAAACTAACGGAGGAGAATGTTACTTCATTGAATAAAGCAATCTCCCAGGAGGAAGTGAGCAAAGTTATTTTAGAATCAAAATTAGGCAAAGCCCCAGGCCCAGATGGCTTTACAAACACATATTATAAGAAATTTGTCAGCACTTTAGCCCCATACTTGACCACATTATACAATACAATACTGGAGGGACGACCAATTCCCCCAGAACTCAACAAAGCTGACCTGGTATTGTTTCCCAAGGAGGGGAGGGACCCGTTAGAAGCCAAGAATTACAGACCAATTTCACTCCTTAACAGCGACATAAAGTTTCTGGCCAAAATCATGGCGGATAGGATAGCTGGGTTTCTCCCCTCCTTGGTTCACAAAGACCAGGTGGGATTTATCCCAGGGCGACAAGCAGGGGACAATATCAGGAAAATTCTGAATTTAGTCCACCATTCTAAATTAAATAACACTCCGGCCTGCCTGCTCTCTCTGGATGTAGAGAAGGCCTTTGACTCCCTGGAATGGCCTTTTCTCATGGCTACGCTAAACAAATTCGGGTTTTCAGGGAAGTTTTTAAATCTAATTAGGACTTATTACAAAGATCCTAGGGCAAATTTAAGACTCCCGGGTGGGGGGAGGCTAGCGGTCAGCATCCAGAGGGGGACGAGACAGGGGTGCCCATTGTCACTGCTCCTATTTGCGTTGGCAGTCGAGCCCCTGGCCCAATGGATTAGAGCCTCCCCAGAGATAAAGGGTATCCAAGTGGGGTCACATCATTTCAAGGTGTCACTATTTGCGGACGACTTACTATGCTCCATTTCGGAGCCATCGACGTCGGTACTACCCCTGATGCAAAAACTTGAACACTTCGGGATGCTTTCAGGATTGAAAATTAATGTAGAAAAAACTGAAGCCTTGGCCCTAGGTATACCGCTCCCGGAGAAAGATTCCCTCACACGGAGGTTTAAATTTAAATGGGCTGGGAAGGGGATTAAATATCTAGGAATTTGGTTGACAGCTAAAGTACAAGATCTATATAAAGCTAACTACCAGCCAATGTTCCGTTTACTCCAAGAGGAGATGATAAAATGGGGCAAATATAACATCTCCTGGCTCGGTAGGATTAGTTCGGTCAAAATGAACATTTTACCTAGACTCCTATATTTATTTAGATCTCTACCGATCCAGATGCTTCTGAAAGACCTCTCAAACTTCCAAAGCAGGGTGTTCCGTTTTATCTGGGGTGGGGGTCCCTCCAGGATTGCGAGAAATAACATGTACAAACATAAATCCAGAGGGGGGTTGGCATGTCCCAATTTAAAACTTTATTATCGAGCAGCTCAATTAGCTTTTATTCCCCAGGCCCACTTACCCGAAGCCCATCCGGCATGGATGTTTGTTGAAAGCCAAGACATGATGCCCTATACATGGGACACGGCGGTCTGGATTCACCCACTCCCAACAGAGATTAAGAAATCTGCCAATCCTATAATAAGGAACTCCGCGGCTAATATTATCTGGGCCTTCAATCATACAGACCTCCTACCCCGGATATCCCACTTAACGCCTATACTTACGCATCCACTAGCTCCAGCAGGTATCTCACAGGTCTCTCGGCAATGGTTGAAGAATAACAAACTTGATAGATTGGGAAACTGGATGAGAGATGGTCGGGTATTAACATTCGAAACTATGAGAGACGAATATGACATCCCCCTTTATGAGCACTATAACTTTTGCAGATTGAGATACTTTGTAGATAAACTACTTAGGAGTTTAGGAGTCCCCTCCCGGAATGGGTTCTCTAGAATATGTGAAAAAGCCCCCCTTAAAAGAGGAGTGATAGGGGAATTATACGAGGTCTTCAATACCCCAAAATCATTAGCCAAAGAAAAATACATGAGGGAATGGGAAAAGGATATAGCCAAGAACTGGGAGATTGAGACGTGGGAGACTTCCTGGGCCAATCTCATGAGGGGGTCACTAAACTATAGTATATTAGAGACATCAATTAAAGTCCTTCATCGGGCGTATATTACCCCAGATCGACTAGCTAAATGGAGTAAGACGGAAAGTCCGAAATTCTTTAGGGGGTGCTCAGAGCTGGGCTCCTTTCACCATACTTGGTGGAGCTGCCCAAAGGTTCAGCAGTTGTGGACGGCAGTGGGTGACTTAGTGGATAGTATCTTTGGACACCATATTGAAGTTACCCCAGAATCTAGTCTACTGGGGATTCCGGTGACCTCTCTTTCTGCCCCCCACAACAGACTCCTACAATTTATCTTTTTAGCAACGAAATCACATATTGCCAGGAACTGGAGGAAAAAGACACTTGAGATAGGGACAGTTCGAGCTAAGATTCACTACTTAGCGGTTAATGAAAGGATTTCCCACTCAGTGGCGGATTCAATCCCTAAGTATTTAGAAATATGGGGTCCCTGGATAGGATACACTGATATTAGAATCCCTCTACTCCAATGAAGGGGGAGGAGGAGGGAAGGGCACCCTCACCTTGTTGACAGGATACAGAGGGGGCTGGGGGCCGGAGAGGAGATACCGGGAGAGGATCTGCACCGATATGGAAGAAGACAGACAGGTATGTTAGGTTGGATCAATAACAAGATCAAGATAGAGAAATGTTTTCCAAAGAGGAAGGCTTGACATGTGTCAGATAGAATGTTTTAGTTTAATTAGTTAGGTTAACATTTGTAAAAGTTTGTAAGCAACTCTTCCTGAATATATAAGAAAAGATAACGGGGGGGAATTGAATGGAAGGAAGATACTGAAAGACTAACAAACGCAGATAATCATACTATATCCCTCTAGAGGTAAATGAGTCAGCCAATGGATAAAATTAGGGCTTTTTAAAAAGGTATTAGGAGATAACAACTTAATAACCAAAGAATAGTATAGGTAACGGATACGTTTAGGGATACATGTTTACATAACCAAGAAAGGTCCATTATAATTCTATACATTGGTTCACCGATAATAGCACGGAGGTAAATACGGAAAAAAGGAGGAGGCAGGATACAAGGATGAGATTTCACAATTGATGTTGGGGTATTGTTTTATTACGCTCAATATTGTACAACTGTTTGCACTTTGTATTCCTGCAATAAAAAATTATTTAAAAAAAAAAAAAGGGTTACCTTGAAGGGATTAATGTTTTTATTATTAAAATAAACTACCTAAGTGTTTACTTGCATATTTAAACATAATTTTCCTTTACTGTAAACTGCTAAACAGTCCCTGCAAAGGTCTTCCCCATGTAGCTCATGCATACAATGTCTCTATAGTACTAACAGCCCTATTAAATTCCCTTAACGTGTAAAACTGTTGCCCGTAATGTAGCCCGCAAGACTAAAGGCTAATAAATTGGCCCCGTAAAGCAAGCCACTGACGATCTGCGGGTTATGAGTAAAAAAAGCCTACAGGACGTGGAACTTCACGCCCCCAAATCCTCTGTTTTGTCAAGCCTGTAACGGCTACATTCCAATTGCTCTATTAAATTGCAACAAATTCACTGGTTTTCAATCCCATAACCCACAAATGGAGCCTAGAAGCCAACGGGTACTTGAGAGGACCCGCAAGGGGGATAAAGTACCATCCGTAGCACTTTAAATGCAAATATACACGCACTACTGTACATATCAAGAAAGGGGAAGTAATGTTAGGTATTAGAATTAATAGCACAACATTCTCAAGCTTGCAAATCGGCCCAAAAAATACTATTTCATGTGCAATTTCCATGTTATATTGATCCCGGCAATCAACGTGTTAATACATATAATGGAACTCGCATGTAATATAATATCATATTTACTGGTTTATCAATATTGCATCATTTTTGGAATGTGGGTCCGATCGTAAATCGTAATTGAAACCCGTAAGACTTTGAAATCCCTCCTCCATTTTTCAGTGACTTAACTATGACAATCTCTGTTGCCATTGGCACCATCTAAACCCGTAACTACGGGTTTGACTAATTGATCACATTCACAGCCATGCATTCAACGATTGACAAATGGTCTACGGGTTTGCGTCTCAAGCCCGTAATGCGCCCTGTTCGAATTTAATAGCTCCGTAACTCGGCCAAATTTTTAGCCCGCAGCCGTTGCGGGTCTCACATTGCAATTACGGGCTTCTAATTTAATGTGGCTGCTAATGTACTAGTCAATGGCAGGCTGTGTCTCAGCAGAATTTTTATAACAAGAAGCTAGGACACAGTCTTTCATTACTACTTCTAGTACTATAAACACATTGTATATATGAGCTACAGGGGTGAACCTTTGCAAGAACTTTTTGGAAGATTTCAGTGAATATTTTTAGCATTGACAATAATAATTATGTTTAAATATGCAAATGAACTCTTAGGTAGTTTATTTTTGTATTAAAGCAGGGAATTTTCCATGTAATTTAAATGGGATTTGTGATACCTTCAAATTCCTTATTGCAGGCAGTTTGTGCAGTTTAAATCTCATAAGGAATGTTGTTATGGGGTTGTTAAATAGCACCTTATTCAATATTATTTTAACTGCCTCTAATGAATTACCCAAGTCTCATTTCAACTTGACTCATACCGGTGCTTAGCCATGTCCTCATGCAATTCAATTCACTGGACAGAGCTGTTGTTACACAGCCTGGCCCCCATGGTGAAAAAATTAATTGCCATCTGTGTGTCCCATTTTCACATATATACTGTTCTTATTCCATGTTATATACATTACATTCACACTAATGGCCACACATGTAAACATAACACACATACATAAATATTACAAGCTATGTTGCAAAGAGCTTGCACTCTAATCTAGTAGTAAAAGTGGTAATAGAGCTTCACTTTATAAAAAAAAACACTTTGCAATATCGCTAACTAAATATATAATACCTCTGCAGTTATGTCCAATTCATAATACCGAACAGCGAAAATAAATAATAAAAAGTGTTCTTCTTTTTCTTGTAAATGTGTAGCAAAATCTGCTACGAGCTATCACTTCACACAACAAAACAAACCCTACAAGAACTACAAGCTGAGCAGAATTTCTTACACGGGGTAAGAAATGGGATTCAGCAATGTAAAGTGAGGATAAATAAGGTTGTATGTTGCCCTAAGCCATTCATATTTGTGCTACCCCCCCCCCCCCCCCCCAGCAGACTTGCAGCTCTTCCTTTTCCAGTTTTATATCTCAAATAATTAAAAGTCTATATATATATATATATATATATATATATATATATACACACAGTATCTCACAAAAGTGAGTACACCCCTCACGTTTTTGTAAATATTCTATTATATCTTTTCATGTGACAACACTGAAGAAATGACACTGCTACAATGTAAAGTAGTAAATGTACAGCCTGTATAACAGTGTAAATTTGCTGTCCCCTCTAAAATAACTCAACATACAGCCGTTAATGTCTAAACTGTTGGGAACAAAAGTGAGTACCATCCTAAGTGGAAATGTCCAAATTGGGCCCAAAGTGTCAATATTTTGTGTGACCACCATTATTTTCCAGCACTGCCTTAACCGTCATGGGCATGGAGTTCACCAGAGCTTCACAGGTTGCCACTGGAGTCCTCTTCCACTCCTCCATGATGACATCACTGAGCTGGTGGATTTTAGAGGCCTTGCACTCCTCCACCTTCCGTTTAAGGATGCCCCACAGATGCTCAATATCGTTAAGTCTGGTGACATGCTTGGCCAGTCCATCACCTTTACCTTCAGCTTCTTTAGCAAGGCAGATGTCGTCCTGGAGGTGTGTTTGGGGTCGTTATCATGTTGGAATCCTGCCCTTCGTCCCAGTCTCCGAAAGGAGAGGAACATGTTTTGCTTCAGTACGTCACAGTACATGTTGGCATTCATGGTTCCCTAAATGAACTGTAGCTCCCCAGTGCCGGCAGCAGTCATGCAGGCCCAGACCATGACACTAACACCACCAAAAGTATACATCTATACTGATGAAAGGTAGTTTAAATAATCCTTAAATGACAGATAAATGGATAAGGCACAGAGTACAAAAACACTGTTATGAGATGAAACCCTCAGTTTGAACATAAACAGCGATGTAGCGAGAGTGGAGGCAGCATCTGACATCATCAGGTAAATGCATTTAGGGGGAATCAACAAAACATATTATAGAAAACATATATACACATATAGACATATGTGAATTTATGTTTGGTCTGGGCCTGCATGGTTATGGTTAATGTTACCATGTAGGTCCATTGAAGACCCCCATGGTATGGGGTAATAGTAGGTGGCACAGGGTTCATGATCATTTAACCTTATTTATCCGTACTTTACATTCCGGAATCCTATATCTTAGCCCATGTAATACATATATGTCAGAGAGTAAAGGAGAGAAATGAAAACTCATACATTTTTTGTATCTTATTTAATGTCATCTCAAAATATAATTTATGCTAGCTCATGACTTTATATCCACTCAACTACATCAATTTGCTGAACATTTCTGATTATCATTGCATGAATGCTATCTATCAGAATACGGGATTAAAGGTAATTATTTTTATGCTATTATGTTCAAGAATAGCCCCTGGGTATTATCATTAAAGTACTTATTGAGGTGAGGAACATATACTTTTTTACTGTACCATGTCACCTACTAACAACCTCAGATATCTGTGTGTAGTTGGAAGTAGCTATCCCTAAAAGCAAAGGAAATTAGGTGATAGAATCAGCCACAACTACTAAAACTTACAGATTTGTACAATAAAATGCCAGTAATTAAACATATTCTTCCCTTGGCTGAATTGCAGTGAAAGTGTGAACAGCACAGAGCGATTGTATTTAATGCTTAATGTAGCTGCAAAACTATATACAGTTAATAATCATATAGAGCAATATATTTTAGTTCAAGAACTGCTCATTTTACAAAACACCCATTTACAAAATTCTTTAAAAAAATACTGTAGTTTAGGCAAAATGTGACCAACTAGTGACATTAGCAATTCTGTGAGCAATAAGCATAAAATCATTGTTAGTGAAATCTGAATGACCTAGAGCAGCATAAAGCCTAAATACGCCCATGAATTTGACACATTATATATAAAACCACCCACCAAACTCAAAGACCAGATAAATCTAGCAAATAAAAATAGACAAATTCTGGTATAGACTTACCCCAAAAGACTCACAGCAGTAATTGCAGCAAGTATTGACACAGGGTGGTGAATACTTAACAAACTAACAAAGATCTGTTTTTTATTTTGTTTCATTATCTTTCCCAACAAAAATATAAAATATATATAAATCAAATCATAAAAATCCAATTTAAATAAATGTTAAATGCAGGCTGTGACACTACAATATGGGAAATAGCCCAAATGCAAAGTATTGTATTAATTTACAATGTGGTATTTTAGCATTATTCAGGCAGTCAAACTTTTTCTAGTGTCAAGTTTTCTTTAAACGGTTAGTTTAAGCACCACTTAAAGACTTATGCTTTATCCATTGCCTGTTTGCTTAATATATACATTTAGAAAGCCACCCTGTAAACAAAATGCTATTTTGAGCACACCTGCATGTTTCAAGCTGGCCAGGAGATCTGTTTTTCGAACAGAACTTCTCAGTGAACCGTGTTTCAATTTCCGCTAAGGATTCTGGTTAGTGACATGCAAATGAGGCTTAAAACGTACCACCTTTTTATCTCTAGCCTACGTAACATGATAACCATGTAGGGCTATGCACACTGCTCTTAGAAAGCATTTAGAACATAGCCATGGATTAGGGTACATTTGCATGTCACTATCCAGAATCCTTAGCTACAGTGAAAACAATGTTCACTTAGAAGTTATATGGGATAACAGGTCTCCAGGCCTGTGTGATATACGGAAATGTCATCTTTCTATTCACCAAAGCATATTAGTATCTGGTTAAAGCCAATAATAAAGTCATGTGTAATAAAAGTTCAGTAGTTTGAAAATTGAATGTATCTACCTGAGGTGTTATGGCTATCTGTACTTTGCATCCTGTACATGACTTCCATTGGCAGAGTAGTGGCAGCGCTAATTGGTGTTTTTCTCAGATAGAAGTCAGGCTATTCATCCTGGGATCCTGTTTTTAAAAAAGTAAAAATAATACAGTAACTATAATAACTATGCTATAATGCTGAAATGAGAACAAACATATTTTATAGGCTTCAACAAGTGGAAAGTAACCTTGAATGAAAATAATCATATAGCTGCTAACACTTTATTCCTTTCAATTCTAATGGAAGTTTCCCCTTCCAGATCACTACCTTGACACAGTGAAGGGGCTTGTGTATCTCAATGAAGCTGTGAGCTTTACTATGCAGGGTCACCCAAGATGATCAGGTCATGGCAGAGACGTCAGCCAAGTCACGGTCCTCTGGAGAAGGAACTGGCAAGTCACTCCAGTATCTTTGCCAAGATAACTTTATGGATAAGCACAACCAGATACATGGTGATAGATGTGCCTGGTGTGCTGTGATCCATAAGGTCACGGAGAGTTGGACACAACTGACCGACAATTTTACCAACAAAATGGAAGTTTAATCTGTGTATATGCCCCTGCCAGTTGAGTACATTGATCAGTTCAGCAGCAATCAAAACTATGGTAATCTCCAGTAAATAATAATTACATATTAGTAAATACAGGCTATTTTTATTATTTTTACTTTCTAAAAACAAGTTGTCTATAAAGTACAAGACTTTCTCTTTCTTACCCTCCCATCATACCTCTTTCTCACCATATTCCAAATTCCTCCTCCCTATATGATGACTACAGATAAAGGTGAAGTGCTGCGCTCTCTTGGAGATCTTCAGATATACTATGGCCCCAATTCAATTGAGCATTTGTAAGTTACTGGAGCCCGTAATGTAGCCTATTCGCAAACGGTCTGCGGGTTACAGGCTGAAAATCCCTGCTGTTGTCAAAATCGTAACTCTGACCCAGCTAAGCCTTTGATCTTTCAAGCCCATAAATGTTACAATCGCAAATCGCTTTCAATTGCTACAATTCCTCAAGCCCGCAAATGTTTTCACACCTGTAAATGGCAAATATAGAAGAAAATCCTATGGGTAGCAGATAGGACTCACAAGGGGGTTAAACACCTGTTCGTAGCACTGTAAATGCAAATAAAAAATCAATACTGCACTTTAAGAGACGGGGAAAGCGATGAAAGACATTAGAATTAATTGCAGAACAGTCTCAAGTTCGTAAATCTGCAATAAAAAAATGATTTTTTTTATGTTTAATTTCTGTGATATATCAGTCTTGGTAATCAAGGAGTTAATATATATCAGGCCACCCACACTGACTATAACATTTCCTTCATTCATTTTTATTATTTTGCACATTGCCGGATTGCGAGTGCGATCACATATCGGACCTCTAACCACTAATTGATTGATGTCATGTAACCTCCATGTTTTACTGACGTCATGATGACGGTCTAATTTACTATTGGCTGTTTCTAAATCGGTAGGTAAGGCCTTGCTTAATTAATCATGATCATGCTCTGAAATGCTACTTACGGGTGTATGGTTTACGGTTTAGGCTTTCGGCCAGGTAGCTGCGGGCTTGATCAATTGAATCGCTCTGTAACTGTTGCATATTTCAAGCCTGCATACTTATGGTTTGTATGAAGGCAACTGCGGGCTTGCATTTGAATAGGGGCCTATGTGTCATGGAAATACAAATGGAAATGTAGAGGTTCTCCAACACTTCACCATTTAGTACATAATGCCCAATGTCTTGGGTACCAGCATTTCAACCAACTTTCTCCTCTCCAAGACCAATATAACAATCTGTTTTTTAATTCTATAACATATGCACACCAATTGCACACTTATTTTTCATTTTCATTTTTCAAAAGGTAATGATGAAGGGCAAGACATGGAAGAAGAAAATATTTTGCACGTTCCCGTTTCACCTCCTCGATACTCAGAAAACGAGATGGTAAAAAGGTCAAAAGATTTTTACGAGCTGCTCAACCAAAGAAGATCAATTAGGTTTATCAGTGATGAACCCGTTCCTAGAGAGGTTATTGACAATATTATCAGAACTGCAGGTAATTAAATTGAATGCTTCATGACTTTTTACTCATTTATTTAATAATCACAGATATTATCTTTAAAACACTGATTACAATCAATAAACAACTGAGATAACTGGGGACACATGCATTACAGTTCAATTGACTTGAGCACCTAATTTAAAGGGCAATTGAAGTCAGCAGGTGTGTTATAAGCATGTTGAAAAAGTGTTTTCTTTTTTAAATTGCTACAAAATGGATTGAGTTATAAGCAATTGTAGTTATGTATTATAGGCTGCTTGTATCCCCCCCCCCCCCCCCCCCATAATAGGCTGCACCATGTTGTTAAACTAATTAAAACCAGCTGTGCAGGATGTAGGATATAGTGTTTTATTATTTCCCATTTTTGCATATTTTGCCCCTTTCCACCCATTGCTAGACATATAGAGACCTGGCTATATGGTTAAAGTAATTACCTCTCTTGTGAATAATACAATGTTGGTTATATCTATTTTCTATTGATAGTGATAGGATTAGATAGAATGTACCTGTTTGAGGGGTTTCCTGGTGGTCCAGTGGTTAGGATGCAGGCGCTTTCACCACAGCATCCTGGGTTCAAATCCAGCCAGGGAACCAATAGGTCACACTGGTCAGTACTTGGATGGAAGACCACCTGGGAATACCAGGAGCTGTATGCTGTGGCCCACTGGAGAAGGAACTGGCAACCCACTCCAATATCTCTGCCATGAAAACCAAGTGGATCGGCATGGTGTGTTGTCCATGAGGTCATTGCGAGTCGGACACGACTGAGCGATGCCATTTATATTTTTACTTGTTTGAGACAAATAACTTTATCTCCTGCACTGACGCTGTATGTTCTGTCAAAAAGGGGCTTTCCTTAATCATAACCTGGCAAACATGGAAAAATATGGAAACATTGTCAGCAATAATGTTTAATTTTAAGCAATAACTAATAAAACTAATGCATTAATCAAATATATATTTTTGCAGAGTCAGTAAATGTAAGTTATTAGTTGCAACATATTTAGATAAGAAAAATTTAAATAATACGATTTAAAGATGAAAGTTCTTTTTCGTTCCATTTTACTGGCGCCCTAACAAGTAACATATTAATAATTAATTTTATTCAACTAACCCTGGCAGATTTAAGCATTTTTCTGACATTTATTAGGTTTTAAAATATTGTTCTTTTTTTTTATAACTAATAGGGACATCACCCAGTGGAGCACATACTGAACCATGGACGTTTGTCATAGTGCAAGATCCGGAAGCAAAACATAAGATTCGGGAGATTATTGAAGAGGAAGAAGAAATTAATTATCGCAAAAGAATGGGAGACAAATGGGTTCATGACTTGAAGAGATTGAGGTACAGTGCTGTAGAGAGACAATTTCAATTACTTCACTAAAAGACTCACAATAAGCACTCAGTCACCACAAAATCAAGTTTTGTTGTTTTAGTTTATTGTTAAAGAAAAACTGGCTATTCATTGTATAAGCTAATTTATCTAAAGTGAATCATTCCTGGCAAATTGTTGGTGCTACGTGTTTATGCAAGCAAGAGCCTCCCAAATGTTAATAATCTAGTTTGGCGTCCTAATTAGGATAAAATTCAGCTTGTCTGTCTCTGCAGTGACCAAACAATGCTCCCATGTTATCATGCAGTGACATCATTTCCCCCACTTTTATCAAAATATTCTGAACCGCAAATTAGCATACTGAGCCTCACATTAGCATAAAGGAGCTGCACAATCAATGGTTAATATCTCAGAAAATATTTAGTGTAGAGAAGAACAGGTAACGCAATATATAGACAGTTTTAACACTCTTCAAGATGAAACCAGTTTCCTTTTGGCATGACTTTGCACATATACAAAACCTCAAAATGACTGTGTAAAATGAACCTTCGATTGCAT
Source organism: Discoglossus pictus (assembly GCA_027410445.1). Classification (NCBI taxonomy): domain Eukaryota; kingdom Metazoa; phylum Chordata; class Amphibia; order Anura; family Alytidae; genus Discoglossus; species Discoglossus pictus. The sequence continues at coordinate 118,272,214 of CM050165.1, read as the reverse complement.
TAACTAAATATTCCCAAAAATGCTTCTCATTAAAATATAAGATAAATTTAACCTTTCAGTGAGGTAAAATTATTTCAGGAAAACAGTAATTGTAAATTATATTTTTTTCTAAAAAATTACTGTCAACCAAACAATATTTAAGAATCAATTAGACTTATAGTCCCATTCATATTTTACATTTTAGTTTACTTCATATGTGGCCCCTGGGTCTTTAAGAGGTTCACATAATGTATTTAACTATATTTATTTTACACATAGCAAAATGATAATATAAATAATAAGAAGCTTTCAGTAGTATAAGAATAATTATTTAGTATTTGTAGAGAGATAAATTGACTCTCTTTTTAAAGAGGGACATGTTCTCTACCTACAGAGAACAGTCTGAGGGCCGCAATGGAAATATGAGGTCTTTAGGAACTCTTAAGTGGTAGTTTATGAATTCCTGCTTTGCTGCAGTAAAAATATGAGGTGGCACACAGGCCAGACACTCTTAGTCACCCATTAAAATACCAGAGAATACACAATTGAAATGAGACAGAAGGTTGTTGACCTTCACTTGTCTTACAACTTAAAATACCCATATCTAATATTAGGGCATTAATTAAGATGCTTCAAACAACTCGTGCTGTGATGAATCTGACTGGATGAGGATGCAAGTGTATTTTGCCCCCAAGCATAGTGAGGAGGATGCTTCAGGAGGCAAAACGTTCTCTAGTGATTACTGTCATGCCGAGGGCCTGACTGGACTGTTTTACCCTGTGTCATGTGCCTAACTGGCCAGATTTACCCTGTTTTTATTATTATAGTTATGTATTTCTTAGTGCTTATGGATAAAATATGATTACACTGCTATACTGTATGTATGACGGTTTATGTATTATGTTTCATGTTATAGAAATTATTGTAAAGAAACATATTAGCTAGTCTGCAGGCAATTGTACAAGCCTATTATGTTACAATTTTGTTATCTGGTGATAACTCAATTAGCCCACCTAAATATAATCAACAGGATGAGATTAACGATCTGATCTCACCAGAGGTATAGGGGTTCCCAGTAAGCCGGGGGCAGCCTATTATGTTACAATCTTGTTATCTGGGATAACTCACTCAGCCCACCTAAATATAATCAACAGAATGAGAATAAAGATCTGATCTCATCAGAGATACAGGGTTTTTACAAGTAAGCAAGGGGCAGCCTATTATTTAGAGATGGGGCTTACTGATTGGCCAGCCTGTGTGCCAGAAAACTGTATAAAATGTGCCAATTAATAAAGGTATGACAGTGCTATCTGTACTTATATAGACAAGGTGTAAGTGTAATTCTGTGCATTAATCCTACTTATAAGGGATTATATGGTGTTCCTGATATTCTGGTCTGCTGAAGCAAGTTCCTGGGTGTGGTTTCTGTGTCTGGTCCATCTTCTGCTATCAGAGGTGTCCAAGGACCGCACGATTCAGCTGGATAGGTTTGAACTATGTTCTTACCAAGTTTAATTGAAGTAGCAGATCATGACACTGGTTGGAAGTGGTGGGCCCTCTGTGGAATACAGGAAGATGGCAACTTACAAGGACATGATGGAGCTGAGACCAGAGGAAATGATTTTACATTTAAGCATGGATCAGCAAAGGATTGTCCTGAGACAGTGGGAGAGGAGAGGGGTATGCAATGGCCCTTTCCCAGCTCCTGTGGATGGGGAATGCATATCCCCAGTGAAGACAGAAAAAAAAATTGTACTTGGAATGGACTGTCAAGAAACGGTGCTTCTAAACTAACGGATGGTGTTTCTGGGACTATGGTCGGGTCACAAGCTAATTGAATGGCCTGGTGGTGTAGGAAAGTGACTTAGAGGACAAGTATGCAGCCTGGATGGAAGAGGTTGGAATCCCTATTGCGGAGCTCTATTTGTCAGTAAGGCTGAAGGAGGCACTCTGGGAGCTAGCATATGGCCCTCTGAATTGTGGGGTGGGCACTACACAGCGTACAATGGATGTGCTCAAGGGACGTTGTAACTCTCTGGGGGTGGCCCAATGGTCAGATAAGGCATTTTCACTGATGCCATTGATCCAGCAGGAATTACAACTGGAAGCAGGCTATCTGGCCCTTCTGGATGAAGCATCCCTAGAGGGGGTTTTAGCCATCCAGTTTTGAGGAGTCCTGCCGGTCAGGCATGGAGGAGAGTCACCTTCCAGAGACAAAGGGGACCCAGCTAATTTTGTCTTCGTCTGGGTCAGAGGGAAACTGTTTAGACTTTGGGACAAAAGTGGACTTACCCTCAGAGGACCATAAAAATTGTCAAGAGGTCTGGGGAGAGGGTGGCATGGACTGTGGGGAGAATTCTGGCCTCATGGATGTTAAAAGTAGCAAAGCTGCCTTGATGCAGTGGCTTGATCTGGAGGAGGAAGAACTAGTGCCTAGCTTTTGTGGGCTGAGCCTAGCCCAGTTAGAGGCATGGGGACAGGGCCTAACGACAGCAGTGCCAGGCCCAGGGGAAGACCTGGGGGAAAGCTACCCTACTCCTGTCAGAGAAGAACCAAATGAACACTGGGCCCTTCCAATGGACTGTAAGGTAAGTGGGGAGGTTCCTTGGATATCCATTGTCCAGGAGCCAGCCAAAGAACCTGGAGAAGAAACGGCAAGCAGCCCTGCTATTCAGACTGTGCAGAAGGCAGTAACAGCTAGTATTCAAGGACTGCCTGCATCCACATGCCAGGCAGTATCAGATGGAGAGAGCCAGGAGATTTTGCCCAAGGATCCAGGAAATAAAGATCCAGAAGAAGTTGAGAGCTGTGCTCAGACGGTGGTTTCAGAAGAAGGAGGCTTGAAGACAGTGAGCACAATGCAGCCCCAAGGAGTAGAGAGCCCAGGCAAGGCCATCAGGAGGAGTACAGACTGGCAGATGCGGCAGGTACCGTCCTTAGTGGAACTATTGTTTTATGGGATGCCCCAGAATGAGGTTTTCCCTAATCCAGGGGGAAAGAAGGGGCATTGGCCCTAACTTTTAATGGGTGGAATAGGGATAATCCCTGAAGAGCAGCTACTAAAACTAGCTAGGCCCCTGGGACCACTTGAATTGGGTAAGTCAGAAAGCCCATTAAATTCCCCGGGACTCAAACACTGGACAGGGGAAGTAGCAGACATGGGTAGGGGAAGTATGGTGGCCACTTGTGGCCCCCTAGGCCCATGGACTGTTGTAAATACTACCAGCCAGCTGTTTTTTAATGGCTTGGCTGGGGAGGGTAAGGCCACAGGATTACCCCAGATTTGTTCACCACTGGATGGGCCAGTTTTCCTGGATTTACACAGAGGATACCCCAGGGTGTGGTTTGTCACCTGGCTTCCCTGCATTGACTCCCCTGCAGTGGCCCAAAGACACTGTTTGTGTGCCGCTATCACTGGAAAGGAGGGTCCACTGGCCGGGATCATGGGCAAGGGGGAAGTTGGGGTCTTCTATTTGAGCAAGGATACCTGCTACCATCCCAGAATCAGCAGGTCAGGAGGTCTTCCTAGCCTGGAAGTAGAGGGTTTGCTGGGGAAGGACGCTCCCAAGTTTTTACTGAACCTACTAGCCTAGATGTACTGTTTCCCCTGGACTGCCTTGAAGGGTCCTCCAGGCCAGTGGTCTTATATGTTTCCCCAGGGGCTTGGGAAGGCCACTACACCACTGGGAAGGAGCGAGAATTCATCCTGGACAGGAGGAGACGGGGTGCCCAGAGAGCCACCAAGTTTATCACTTGGATTGATTTTTACTAGGGGGTTGAAGAGGTGGAGTAACCTGGCAAGCCCCCAGTGCAACCCCAGGATTGAGCCACAGAAAGGGGGGGTAGGACTATGGACGCTTCCTGCACTTCCTAGACTTACCAGCTGAGACCGGTTTCTTGGACCCTGGAGATTGTTGGGACTGTGCCATGGCTTAGACCTCAGAGAACAAGTAGCAGCTGTGTAGCTGGAAAGCTATCCAGTAGGATAGCTTCCCAGTCTCCACTAGAAGGAACGGGGGAGGAGTTGTCATGCCCAGTGCCTGACTGTACTGTTTTACACTATGGCCTGGGCCTGACTGGCCAGAGTTACCCTGTTTTTATTTTTATGGTTATGTATTTCTTAGTGCTTATGGATACAATATGATTACACTGTTATACTGTATGTATGTTGGTTTATGTATTATGTTTCATGTTATAGGAATTATTGAAATAAAAATATTAACTAGTCTGGCTATTGCACCAGCCTATTATGTTACAATGTTGTTATCTGGGATAATTTACTCAGCCCACCTAAATATAATCAATAGAATGTGAAAAAAGATCTGATCTCACCAGAGATACAGGGTTTTCCTAGTAAGCAAGGGGCAGCCTATTATTTAGGGATGAGGCTTACTGATTGGCCAGCCGGTGTGCCAGAAAATTGTATAAAATGTACCAATTAATAAAGGTATGACAGTGGTGTCTGTAATTACATAGACAAGGTGTAAGTGTCATTCTGTGCATTAATCCTAATTCTAAAGGATTATATGGTGTTCCTGATATTCTGGTTTGCTGAAGCAAGTTCCTGGGCGTGGTTCCTGTGTATGGTCCATATTTTGCTATCAGAGGTGTACAAGGACTGCACAATTTTGCTGTATAGGTTTGAACTTGGTTCTTACCAAGTCCAATTGAAGTAGCAGATTGTGACAATCACAGAGCCTAAAGAGCCTCATTCACCAAGATCCTCATTCAATTTGCAGGCCGCATCTCGCGATAACCAGGCTGTGTGTCAGCGGGCCTATTACGGGCATGCGGACATCTCCCATTCGGTTGCTATTCAATTGAGCAAGGGCACAAGTTACAGCCCGAAGCCTCAAGCGCGTACATCCCTCCTGTGGCCGCAAACTGTTAATGGGGTGGACTAGATGCGGTCCGCAGTTACGATCCAATCATGGTATAACAGAGTGCGACACAGGCCTCTCAGCCAAAGATAATTGACAGAGAGAGATTATAAAGTTGCGTTGCTGCTGCCTGCTGGGGGGACACCTCCCCCGCACCACCCACCCACCTCAATATCATATGGAGAAGGTGATAGTACACCTTGACCACTGACGCTGGTCACAGATTAGTATTTATTGTGAGATGACACATCATTATTAATGGTCATGACCAGTGAGTTATCCTGAGAACTAGCTAATGGTTAGTAATCCTTGCAGATGGGAATCAGGTGAGTTAGTATATTGTTACAGTTACAGTATTAAGCACTGTACTGTACATAAATATTTTGTTATTTTTTTATCCTCCTCCGCCTTTTTTCTTTTGACCACTTGTTTTCAGATTTTTGTTTTGCAAACACACTGTATGTGTGAATCTGGATTGGATTACACAATCCAGAGATTTAAGCATCTGTTTCTTTGAGCAGATATAGACAAGTTGTAGATGCTTTGCACATTAATGGTTTCTTCAATTAAATGGGTCGATTTCTGCTGATCCATTTTTTCGGCCGCAGTGGTGTAGTGACCACATGTGACCCTGATAGGTTATATGCATCATGATTATTCTAGACTATGACATTACCCGCTTTAGGTATCCCCTTTTTCCCCAAAAGCCTCTTGCCTTCCCGGCATCCGCCCACACCCCACCCATGATATTAATGCACAGTATTGTACATTTCTGATTGTGCTCTGTGTATGAAATAAAGCTTTGTTATACTGTTCTCACTGTGTCAGTGTGTTTTTAATGGTTGGGGTTTTGGGACATCCACATACATCACATTTGTGTCACATTCCTATATCAGTAAACTAATGAGCCCTAGTTACTATGCAATAGGTTAATACATCTAATCAAAATAATAACAATATTAATAATATCATGAGATAAAATATAATAATATATATAATATATAATAATGCAAAGTCCAATTTGTGATACTGTGGAGTATCAACATTCCCGTGAAGGCCTGATAACAATATGACAGGTGACAATGTCAATTGATTGATAGCAAAACACTTAATGGGACGTCACCAAATGATAATGGGTATACATCTTGGAACATAACCACCAGCAATGACGTGGGACTTTCCAGGATGGGGGTAGAGGTGATTATTCCTGATGGAGGTGATTTGGCTGTTGCTCCACGTGCCTCTGCACAGCCTCCATTTATTTTTGCGGCCCTTCCTTATGGGTTAGAGTAAATTAGTGTGGTGTTTCCCTGGTCCCCTTCCGGGTTGCTAAGTGCTGGTGGTGAAGGGGCTTGTGTACCTGACTGAAGCTGTGACTTATACCATGTAGGGCCACTGTAGGTGGTCAGGTCATGGAAGAGAGGTCAGACAAATCACAGTCCACTAGAGAATTAACTAGTAACCCATTCCAGTATCTTTGGCATGCAAAAGTTGTGGATACGCATAGACAGAGACATAAGTTCGTGTGCTACGGTCCATTAGGGTCACAGAGAGTCGGACTGAACAACCAAATCTAAAATGTGGTGGTGTAATTTGGCAACTTTTTGTTATCCCAATGTACATGTGATGAGTGAGATGTATATAAGATGATCTTTGTATTTTTAGGGTCCACATTAGAGCCTCTGTGAGTGAGAAAGGGTTAATATGGCAGCCATTTTCAGGTATTTGTGTTGCAATTTAATGAGGTAGTGTGTCTTTAATAGCTTTCAACATCTTTGATAGTTAGGAGTTGTTGTGCATGTAATTGTAATGCCTTCCATTGCTTTGGACATATTTAAAAGTGCATTGATGTGTTTTTATTGTGTTTTGCAGTGTTCCAAACTTGTCTGTGAACCCTTTGCGGGTCCTATTTGGAACCCGTAAGCTTTGGGCCGCCATTTGCCATTTGCTGACCTGACTACGTGTGCGGTCTTGAGGTAGTTTTGTAAATAAGTAATTTTATCGAACGGAACTCTTGCGTACGTGAAAGATTAAATGCTTTGGGAGGCTGATAGTTTGGGGTTTAACAACCACAAGGATTTCAAGCCTGTAACACATAAGACATTTTTGGCTCACAAAAAAACCCCAATTGAATAGCAAATTAGCTTATGGGCTCCATTACGGGATCTAGTAACTTACAATTGCTCAATTGAACAAGGCTCCAAGTCTCAGAAACTCCTATTAGATACCACCTCCATGTCAACAAACTATATTGAAGGCTTGCCAGAACAAAGCCTCTGCTGTTGTCAAACCACTGGAGCTTTCATTGGAAATGGGTTTTGTGGAGAAAAAAAATGGGTTTTGTAAAAAGAGTCAACGTCATGTAGAAAATCCCCACTGTGAAGTATGGTGGCGGACCTGAGATGCTGTAGGGTTGTTTTTCTTCCAAAGACATTGGAAATCTTGTTAGAATACATTGTATAGACTCAGATAACAGGAGATTTTAGATCAAAATCTGGTTGTCGATGCTGGCATGCTGTTGATGCTGGATCTTTCAGCAGGAAATCTCCAAATCCAATTGTATTATGAAGGATATGTAAAATCCAGTGACCTCTCTACATTCTGAAGTACTCAACTTTAAGTGGTATATAGCAATACACTGGATGGAATATAATAAGCATCTCAAGTGGCTGTGGTGAGGTTAGAAGGGCCGTGATCTCAATTTGTAGTTAATACAGGGATATAGTAAATTCAGGGGTGCATATTGCCACTTGACTTATGAAACAGAGCAGAAAATGAGAACAAATATAATTTATATCCCCACTACCCATATATTAAGCAGGTGTATTTAAAGGGCCCCTTAAATCAGCACAATTTGGACTACATAACGGTAAAGAACTCCTAAAAGCATGTTAAAATATTTAAAAAATTTGAAATTTTTTTTCACTGAGAAAGAAATAAAATCAAATCTGTGTTTATATGTGTGAAAGACTGCCCACAGACTGCCCTATACCTGCAACCAATCAGGTTGCAGGGATGACATCCCCATTCAAGTTAACAGTAAGATTTGTTTTCATAATGCTTACAATTCTAGTTTGAAGGGAACAGGTTCTACATTTTTCTGCTCTCTTGCCTACCGGGAATTTGAGACTAGTGCAGGGGGGGGGGGGGGGGGGGGGAGTGCTCTGTGCTCTGGTGGTCCATGCAGCTCTATGCAGTGATTCAAAGAAAGAAAAATTTAAGCCTCACCACACCTATCTGTGCAGGCATGGAATACTGTACCTAAAACAGAAAAGCTATGGATTATCTGGTCAGTGCAGTATAACCTCAGTACATGGGGATGCTCTGCAATGAATCATACCCTTCCCCCATGGAGCCTCACACAATGTGCATAGACCCAGTCCTGTGTTAATTACTTATACAACAGCCAGTGGGCAGTATAAACTGCAAGTAAACATTGATTTAAAACTTAAGATTTTTGGCTGTTAATAGTGTGATTACAAAAATTGATTGTTTAAACATATTCAGCCTTATTAAATTGCGATTTGGTCAATTGAATAGGGCTCTATATAAGCACAGAGCATATTTTTTACAGAAGTTTTTAGTTAGTGAACTTCTATCCAAAAGCAAGGTCTTCACTAACTTAAACCTTCTGTAAAAAATATATGCTCTGTGCTTATATAGAGCCCTATTCAATTGGCCAAAAACAAATTAATAAGGCTGAAAATCTTTTGCTCTTTCCCATCATGAAGAGCACTTACAAGTGAGTTCAGTGGCATTTTAACTCCAATTGATCTATGGCTAGCTATTTATTTTATCTTTGCTTAAAGAACTCTTAAAGTTTGGGAAACAAAACACTGTGCCTACCACCATTAAATCAAAATGTAAAATAGTAGTTAAATATTATTTACTGTATTTATCAGCTTTTAAAAAGGTTCTGTTAAGGTCTTCATTAGATGGTGCCACATACATGATATATCAGTTATCCTTTGAATCCATAAATATCTTTATAGATACAGATATATAATATCTATGTATATCTTATACACACAAACATGCTTTATTTTTCAGAACAAACTGGGTAAAAGAATACCTTGACACGGCTCCTTTCTTGATTCTTATCTTTAAGCAAGTTTATGGATTGCTCTCAAGTAGCAAGAAGAAGACTCATTATTACAATGAGATCAGTGTGTCCATTGCATGTGGGATTCTCCTTGCAGCAATACAGGTACATTCACTCAGTAGACCCTGAACCTCTTATTGACGTACCAAACTTTACAATACAAAAACATCAATATTTATGTTGTCTTTAAAGAAAACTGTGTTTTTTTTAACAGTTATAATAAAGATTTATTACATAACATTAACAAAAATTGTCTTAACATAAGTAACTTGAACATAATATGAAACAAAAATATGTGGGCAGAGCAAGGCATGTATCTGTAATTACTACAAAAATGTAATATGTTTATTTGTTTTTTAATTAAGCACCAAGGAAGTGTTAAAAGTCAAATGTGGTCCTATTTTTAAAATGTACTACTTTGAAGAACCATACTTGAAAATATGCAACATATTTTTAGAATCTAAAAATCATTTATACAGGCTGTAATTTACTGCAAATAAATGTTTAAAAAGTAAAGCTTCTGTTCATTTTAACTCGTTGAGGAATGATATGTCTAATTTATCTGCATAAAATAGCAAGTTTACTCTTTTTTAGCATATTAAACTATTTTATTAAAATACAACTATATAATCAAATGGCCCTGGGGCCAAATGCAGCTCTCAGACACTTTTAATGTGGCCCCCAGTCTGTTCTCTGGAGTGGGAGTGCATGTCCCTCTTCAACAATATACAGTCTATTATACAGCATCTCTATGAGACTTACAAGTAAAACCCAATTGTACGCTTAAATACTTCTCATCATTTCCTATACCTTTATTACCAATTGATTCTTTTCCTATAGAGATTTTTACCATTTTGCTTTGGATAAAATAAAAAAAAATAAAGCACTGTGAGGCCCTTTTAATGTATCAGCAGCCGTATATGAGGCCCTTCAAGTGAAATAGGTTGCCTGTCACACATGACACCTTTACATGCTCTATTTCTTACAGAATGTTGGCTTGGTGACAGTGACTACGACTCCTCTGAATTGTGGCCCCCGACTCAGAGTATTGCTAGAGCGTCCTGTAAATGAGAAATTACTCATGCTGCTTCCTGTAGGGTATCCCAGCAGGGATGCTACAGTGCCTGATCTGAAGAGGAAGAACCTGGAAGACATCATGGTGGTTGTTTAATACTGTATTCCCTCAAAAAATAGTAAAGGAAATGCGCTATGAAAATATGCAATTAAATGCAATTAATAAAAACATACGGTAACTTTGTATTCTATACTTTGGAATTTAAAAGACAACTACGGTCAATTTTTCTACATGTTATTTAAAATAACTAAACTTCATAAAGGCCAGCATGTTTCAGAAAGCAAACACATTATCAATATTTTAGAATGAAGTGTATTTTAAAAATGTAAGTGGTCCTGTATCAGATAATCTCACAAACTGCTGGCAAGTGGCTGACGTTTCACAGATACATTCACTAACGTAAATAGGCTGAAAGTTGGAGCAACTTCATTTGTAATAATTAAATTCTTAAGGTTAAAACCATGAGGGTCAGATCTGTGTATTTTGCCCATCAGAAAATGACCTCCTGCTAACTAATTTCAGAAAATGAACCCACAACTACTTGCATTAGTTTGTAAGTCAGTTTAGCTCAATAATAAAGCACAAAAACACACACATTGAATAAAGTTTTATTAATCACTTTATTCATACAGGTTCTTAAAGTTTTATATGTGGTATCAATATAATTAAATTTTGAGGTATTGTATCCCATGGACAGAGCTAGTTTATGGAGGGCTCAGGGGCAAAGCTTTTGCGACGAGGGAGTACAGGGGTGAAGCTTGTGTGCAGAGGGGGGCCCCAGTGCAACGCAACACCTGCACTGGCAGTAGATCTGCCCCTACCACCTATAATTTGAGACATCATTTGGTTTTAATTTTTTTGTTTAATACTTAGTTACTTCTAGTGCAGTTCTAATATAAGTGTAGGAGTTTAAATAAAAGGAGGGACTTCAAAGAAAAGGGGAGCACATTGTAGTGCTTTATACAATTTTTTCCCACTGTAATTAGTAATTATGAGTCACTCCAGTGACAACCTCACTCAGTGCACATCCTATCACATGTATGAACTACTGGAACAGCTGAATAATATAGTCCATACCTCTGTGGCAGATGTGAGCATGCTGCCTATCTTGAAGCTCAAATTGGAGAACTGGAGAGGAGAATTGCAGCAGTTAGTGATATTGCTCCACTGGAAAGGGAGTTGGTGCTCACGGAGCACAGTTTAGCTGGTCCAAGCATGGAGGGTGGAAATGGGGCTAGTGAGGATGCCACGGGAGGTAGCTGGGTTACAGCTGCAGGGGGAACAGTAGGAGGAGGCAATGAATGGACTGTTGGGGATGTCCATTCAGGAATGGCAATGCCAGATAGAGCTGTTCCCTTTAACAGCCGGGAGAACAGCTCTAATGGAGTAGAGGGAGGGTAGCATAGGCAGAGCAAGAGAGAGTGATTTGTCACCCAGATCCCATAAATCGAACAGTTTGCTGTCTCCTGGGTGCTTGGGTCTGCATGTTTTGGATCGGGTAGATAATTTATTGGGAGGGGCTGGAAATGAACTGGCGGTCTTGGTACATATTAATACCAAAGAATGATTTTATAGAACTAGGTAATAAGGTGAAGGCATGGACCTCAAAGGAAGTATTTTCCGAGATACTACCAGCGCCACGTGCTAGTCCAGGGAGACAGAAGGAGCTTAGGGAGATTAATGCATGGCTAAAAATGTGGTTCAGGACAGAGGGTTTGGGTACAATCTCTATAGCAGCGATGGATTGCACCTTAATGAAGAGGGAGATGGTGTGCTAGAGGAAAGGATGGTAGAATGGCTGGAGGAGTTTTTACTGGACTGTTAATCTGGATGGTTATAACCTATTTAGGAAAGATAGGGGAAATGGTAAAAGAGGAAGAGGGATTTGTCTGTATGTTAAGCCTGAATTTAAGCCCATAGTCAGAGAAGACATTTATGGTGGAACTAGCGATAATGTTGAATGTTTGTGGGTAGAGTTAAATAGTGGAGCAGCAAATTCTAAAAGAATAATGGTTGGAGTATGCTATAAACACCCAAATATAACTGAAAGTTAGGAACTGCAATTATTGCTGCAGATTGGAAATGCAGCTAAGCATGGGCAAATTAAAAAAATGGGAGATTTTAATTACCCTGAAATAAACTGGATCAATAAGACCAGCAGTTCAGCTAAGGGAGCAGGTTCTTGAGTACACCCAGGGATCATTATCTGACCCAGGTTATACAAGAACCTATTAGAAATGAAGCTATCTTGGATTTAGTCATCAGAAATAATATTGATATAGTACCAAATGTTGTTATACAGCAACCTTTGGGAAACACAGTCTTATTTGAGAATGAATAATAAAAAAAAAGTGTAAGGGGCCAACAAAAACTCTTAATTTTAAAAGCCCAGATTTTAACTGTCTAAGGGCAGCAATACAAAGTATAGACTGGGACAGAGAACTGATAGGTAAAAATACTGAATATAAATTGACAACATTTAAATCCTTACTAAATATACATACTTATTACCATATACCAAGTGAGAATAAAAGTAAAAGGAGTAAATCACATCCAATGTGGCTTAACAATGACTTAAAGATGAAGGTGAGGAGTAAAAAACAGGCATTTAAATTATACAAACAAGAGAGGACAGAGATTGCTTTACGTGACTACAAGGAAGTCAACAAGGCTTGCAAAAGGGCTATTAATAGAACATGTAATGTTAGTTACAAAGGAAAGTACGACTAACCAACCCTAAAATATTTTTTAAACATATTAATGGGAAGGGTATTGAGGGAACTGGGCTCTGTAATAGCCAAACCATTATATCTAATTTTTCAAGATTCACTCAACACAGGGACTCTACCAGGTGACTGGAGAAAAGCAGAGGTGATACCTATATTCAAGAAGGGAGCAAGAGCAAATCCAGGAAATTATAGACCTGTAAGTCTCACTTCTGAAGTGGGAATGATTTTAGAAAGGTTAATAAGGGATAGTATACAAGAATATGTATATTTCAACAAGATAAATAGAAATCAACACGGATTTATGAGGGATAGGTCATGTCAAACAAACTAATTTTGGTTTCTATGAAGAGGATAGGAGGAACTTGGATCAAGGCAACTCAGTGGATGTAGTAATTTTGGATCTTGCAAAGGCTTTTGATACAGTGCCACATGGGAGACTATTGAGCAAACTAAGGGATACAGAAATTGCAGTAAATATATGCACATGGATTGAGAGCTGGCTAAAAGACAGAAAGTAAAGAGTTGTTGTGAATGGAACATACTCAGATTGGAATAATGTGGTAAGTGGGGTTCCTCAGGGTTCAGTATTAGGTCCTCTCCTTTTTAACATATTTATTAATGACTTAGAAGTAGGATTGGAAAGTATTGTCTCTATTTATGCTGACGATACTAAATTGTGCAAGGTAATTAAATCAGATAATGACATACTTTCCCTCCAAAGGGATTTGCATAAATTAGAGAAACGGGGGACTAAATGGCAGATGAGATTTAATACAAATAAATGTATAAAAAGGTATTCATCTGGGAAGCAAAAATAGCCATGCAATTTATAATCTTAATGAAGCAAATCTAGGGGTATCAGATATTGTAAGGGATTTGGGAGTACTTGTGGACAACCACCTAGGTAACAGTGCTCAATGCCAAGAAGCAGCTGCAAAGGCAAATAAAATATTAGCTTGTATTAAGAAGGGTATAGACGCAAGGGAAGCAAATATACTTCTGCCACTATACAAATCCCTAGTCAGCTCTCATTTGGAATATGGAGTACAATTTTGGGCACCACTACAAAAAAAGGGACATTTTAGGGCTGAAAAGGTACAGAGAAGGGCAACAAAACTATTAAGGGATATAGAGGGCCTAAGTTATGAAGAAAGACTAACCAAATTAAACGTATTTTCTCTAAAAAAAAAAAAAAAAAAGCGTCTAAGCGGGGATATGATTACCTTATATAAATATATCCAGGGTCAATACAAGGCTTTGTCAAGTGAGCTTTTTGTGCAAAGAAGTTTTCAACTGACAAGAGGGCATCCTTTGAGGTTAGAAGTAAAAAGATTTCACCTTAAAGAGAGAAAAGGGCTCTTCACAGTAAGGTTGGTTAATCTGTGGAATTCTCTACCAGAAGAAGTGGTGACAGCGGTTTTGATAGGTAACTTCAAAAAGTGATTTGATATGTCTTTAAATAAAAGGGCATTCAGGGTTATCCTAGATATTTAGAGAGGGAGTATTGATCCAGGGAGGAGTTTGATCGCCAGTATCTGGGGTCAGGAAGGAATTACATTTTTTTCCACCTTTTGAGACAATTGGCAAAGTTTTACTGTTTTTTTATTTTCTGTTTGCCTTTCTCTGGATCAATTAACAATTAATCTGCATATTGCAGATCAGAGGAGATCTAAAAAGGTTGAACTGGATGGACTAAAAGTATTTTTTTCAACCTCAGTTACTAGGCAACTATGTAAATATGTAGTATTGTAACAATATGTTGCATGCCTCCCAACATTTCAAATTACTAAAAAGGGACACATATACTATATTCTTGAAAAAAATACACTGTTAGCTAATTGTCCCACAATCTGTGTAATAAGCAAATTGTCTTGAGGTTTACGTTTATAGTAAATATGTGCGCTCTGCACTTTATACACACACAGTATATTATGTAAAAGACACACTGCAGAGGGCTTTCTTCTCATGTGCAACAGAAGAAATCAGAAAAAGAAAGTTGGATATGGTTGCCATTCAATTAGAGAAAATTGTCCGCAAATTATCATTCTCGTTCTAAACTGGGACATTTGGGAGGCTAAGTGGGAAGGGATTTCCATAAAATAAGGGAGAGCTTATCTAAAAGAGTGATGGCTGGGAGGTATGATATTGGTCCATCACTGACGTCAGCTCTATAGATCTGCTCAAAGGAAAACATTAATTCTCTCCTCTTTTCATTATCCCAATTTCAGGCCGAGTCTGGATATAACAATAGTTGACTTTAGCAACTAGCTGCCTGCGGTATTCTAATCTCCTATATATGCAACAGGACTTTGTCTCAACAGGATCATTTTCATATGCATTAGCAAACAATCAGTATATATTAATTAATTAATTAGTAACAATAAAAAATCCTTTAACTGAGCAAAAAAATGGGTTTTATAAAGATAAAAAACACTTATACCAATGATAAGAACCCTGATAGTTTTCAGTAATAAGCCACCATCATCTATCTTCAGTTGTTTTACTTACCAATTTATTTGTCTCTTTGTAGCTTCCTAATTAAATATCAAAATAACTTATTCAAATATCAAAAGGTTATCAATTGTGTTGTTGCTTTATTTAAAAAAAAAACGTTGTCTCCCATTAAATTCTGCAGGCTTGACATTTGCAACAGTTAAAGATCAATTAAATTGAACAAGGCTGCAACATCAGGGCCGAAGCCTCAAGACCAGGGGTGGGCAATTAATTTGCCAAAGGGGCCACATGAGAAACTGGGACTGTTGTGGAGGGCAACACTCCAGTGCCATATATGTACACACACATATATATACATTTTCTTGTCAAAACCCCCCAGCCCCCCTCAGCAGCACCATTTCCTCCCCCCCCAAAAAAAAACACACTATTCACCCCCCTCAAGCACCCTGCACTTCATTCACCACCCCCCTGCCCCCACCCCCCTTTGCTTACTTGTGAGTTGCAGTCCCTGTCCCAGATCCCATTGCTCAAAGGTTGGGTATCCTTCCCCTGCCATAGCTTCATACTGCAGGCTCACGTGACATCATTAGGGATTCCCCTCCCCTGCTGTAGGAAGTTCTGGCAGGGGAAATATACCCGACCACTGAGCAATGGGATCCGGGACAGGGACTGATGGAGGCCCGGGCAGTCCAGAGCCTGGGGAGCTCCGCTCAGTCACCTACTCCTGGGCTGTGCATCGGGGGCCATAACATTGTCAAAGAGATACATTGTATTCATAGTCCACAGAAATATATGATCAGACCTTGGCATTTTACGGCCCGCGTAAAATACCCAGGTCTGCTCAAGCCCGTAAACTCATAAAGCTGTTAGTGGGCTGGACTAAATGTGGTCCGCAGTTACAATCCAATTCGTAATTACACAGGCCTCAGAGCCAACAGAAAGCGGCTAGCGGAAAATAACTGACAGAGAGAGATTATAAAATAAAACTGCGTTCCACACACCCATACGTTGACTGTGTTGTAGATTCTCAAGAAGTAGCAGGCAGGTCCCGGGGTTGGTGGTTTGAGCAGTGATAGAGAGTAGGCGATTTTTCAGAGCAGGTTCTTAAGGTTTTATTCTTTTATATTATTCTAATAATGATTTTACACTTAAACTTTAAATACACATATTTACTGATTACACATAATACAAATATACATAGAGTAAATAACACACATAGATACACATATAGCTAGGTCACTACATATAATCACCCCAGCCTATACCCTCCACCCTATACCTCAATAGTTAATAATTACACATAAAACATCCTTTTTTCCCTCACAAATATATACAGAAATATTTTGTTTGATTTATCCTTATTTTATTTTTGGGATAATTATGGAGGGAGGAGAGAAGAGGGGAGAGGACTGGGGAGGTAGGGAGGAGAAGAGCAGGAGAGGCAAGGAGGAGAGAGAGGTGGCCCTGGGGAGTGGTAGAGAGGAGGTGGGGAGTGGAGCTGAGGAGGTAGGTGGTGGGGAGTGGAGGAGAGGAGGAGGTGGTGAGTGGAGGAGAGGAGGTGGGGAATGGAGGACAGGAGGGGAGGGATGACCAGGTGCCCATAATCACAGGCACATCGACTTTAGGGTCAGAGGGAGAGGGGCCTGATCCTAAGGGGGTGGAAGTGCGGTGGAGGGACAGGCCTCAGGGTCAGACAAGGGAGAGTAGGATCCCCGTTCATAGTCGGAAAGGCAAGAGGCTGGAGGCAGGCAAATTGCCCCAAACTACAGTTCTGAGGAGACTGTGGTCCTCCTCCGTGCCATCAATGAGCGCCCCGCCCTGGCCTAGGAAGAAGGTATCAGCCGCAGTCACAGCAGTGGGCACATCGGAAATGGATGTGAGGTCCGTCAAGCACTGTTTTGATGACATCAGGGCCAAGGTAAGAAGGATGATGGCCAAGGAGGCCAGGGAAGCCACAGCACCAAGTGGTGGTCACCAAGTGACTGTGAGATACAATAAGTGGGAGAGTGGGCTCAAGGACTTACTGAGCAAGGTGCCTGCCGCTGGAGCTTCAGGCCTGGTAGACCAGCAGGATACAGCCTCCATGTCAGGTGAATATCACATATACCAACATGCCACCACATGTACATCACATACACTACTCATGTTCATGATGACCAACAAGGACACTGACTTGTCAGCTCTATGGAATTAACAAGGGATAGATGGATGCGTCATTAAATCCATTAAGCTGGCAAATCACTGTCATTCATGGGCGCAACACAAGTAATCAACCCATTGTATGAGTCCATGTATGGGTGTGCCCACTGCAGCGTATGCAGTTACAGACGGCAGTCGGAATCAAGATAGCGATAGGAGCAAATAACAATCAAGATCAAGAAACAAAGAATAGATTACATCTAGCAAATGATAGCTACTCATAGTTGCAATTAAGTGAATCATTCAGGTTCAAGCCTAGAAGTCAGATAGTTAGGAATGAATAGAAACCAATGAATTATTTAGCATAATTAACACATATACCATTCTTTTTTCTTTTACAGCTTCCAGGAAGTCTAAGTCCTGGGTTGAGCCAGAGGCAGGGACTTCGCTTCATCGGAGCAGGACGTCAGGGACCGAGCCCCCGTCCAGCAGGAACCGGCACAGGGGGAGGAGGAACCAAGAGGAGCCGAGGGCCCTGGTTACGAGGAGGAGGAGGACGTCATCTGGGCAATGGGGTCACCTGCAGGACCATACGCCACACCAGTGGCATTTGACCCCACTGTCCCCCTCCTCCAATGACTACAGCCATCACCAGGGCCCTACTACTGGAGGGATGATTGGGGCATGCCCCACCTCCTCCTCCCCCAGCAGTGCATCAGCCTGGCTTACCCACTCACCACCAGGCCCAACACCACCACCACCCCTATGGAGCAAGGCTCTAGCAGGGCCACAGCCCCTTGTCACTGGGCCACTATCACGCCTTCTCCTCACCCAGCAATAGGCCACCCAGCAGAATCACACGGAGTTCATGAGCAGCCTGGCCAGATGAAATAGGGAGGAGAGGAGACACCACTTAATGACAGAATCCTACCTTACCTGGCTGCTCAGGATGGGGCAGACCAGAGTGCAATACAGCAAGTCCCCAATCCCCCCTCCTCCACCCCAGAGGCCTCTTCAGCACTCCCACAGTCCGGCCGCTGCTCTCTTCCCCCATGCCTCCGCCACCCCCACCATCAGCCCTGCCACTGCGTTTGCTGCTGCATTGTCAAAGAAATTAGGTAATTGTAAGATATTCCCAGTGTCTCTCAGGTAGACATTCCTTCAACGACAGCCCCCCTTAACATGTAGCTCCCACAATCATAAAGCTATCATATATCCAGATATCTAAGACATGATTGTTGTTAGCTTAAATGTAGACTAATACAGCTATGGCGAGGGCCTTGCATAGTCTCACAATGGCATGTTAATGAAAGCCAGCATTAATACATGCACTAGTGAAGCATGTGATCCTGAACCTCAATATCAGTATGAGAACAGATCCTTGTGTCTTGTAAGAAATTAACTGATAATTAAATAATTAATGTATAATTTCAACAAGTAATAAGTTCTTTTGGACAAATCAATAAACAAGCATACCCATAAGTTAATTAAAAAGGATATATTTTACATAAATGAATATACGGTTACACAATGGGTTTTAGACAAACAGATCGAGAGTAGGCATAAAACGATATTTACAAAAAGATACTTATATGAATATACTACATTATTACTAGATACTACACCAAAGGTCAGTCCATGTCTTTAGGCCTCAGGTCATACCACGGCATGGCTTCTGCTCAGCTGGGCACTCCTCTGGATGGCTCTTCTGGACACCTCTTCATGGACACACACACACACACTTAGACTTAGTCTGACTAAAAAACTCTCTGGACTTTGTATATCTTTCTTGGACACTCCCTCTTGATATGTGACTGTCCATCTCAACTGAAATTATCTCACCTCCCCCCAAACTCCATAAAAACTCCATAAATGGGAAACTCCCACACACAGATGTCCCCTTGTTTACATATAAACACTCTGAGCCAAGAGACCCCCTATTTTGTTGTCTATTTGATGGATGCAAGAGTCCACCACACCAAACTGCTCTTTTGTTTACCCAAACAACCCCAGGCATAAGTCTTTTTGTTACAGTATCAATGGAATGGATAGTCACCCCTCAAGTTTCTCAGGGCTCAGTTTGTTTGTGATAAATTGGTTGTGACTGAACACAATTTATATATCATCACTTATAAAGATTTATACAACTATATACATTTTATAAGATAAATATGATCATGTGACCTATACAATTTCCTAGGGTTTAACACTAAATTTTAAGGCAAAGGAGATTCTTTAATAGGGAAATTTAAGGAGATATTTAGTGTAATCCAGGATTGAACATCAATATTACAGAAAAAATTATAGTTAAAAAGAGTCTATCCTAAGATATTAGCTGTAAGTCAAAAAGGTGTCACTGTCCCACAATACTCTGGGATTTGTTTCAAAATGTGACCACCTTAATTTTGACAAATTAGATAGTGAGTTGTAATATCTATAGGGCTATAAAAAGCTTCAAATGTATATAACGATGTTAATATGCATGCCTCATATGCAAAAGGTATTTGCTAATCATAGGGATGCAGCAACATATTTTTCTTGTATAATGTTAGGAATAGACACTGTATATATATTTTTTTAAATTAGTGCACTAGTTAAAGAACAAATTAAAAACACAGGGAATAGAGCATGGTGCCAAGCATATAAACGCAGTACAATATATTAGGGGAAAGAGAATATCACCATAAATCTCTATATACTCATATATATCACTTATAGCATCATCAAACCACAACATAAAGTATAGGCTTTTACTGCTCAAGTGTAATGAAAAAAATGAAAGAGAGGAGTATTATCTCCCCTATTGGCATAACATGTGCCAGAGAACTTGTGTTTTTGGAGTACCAAATGATGAAAGGTTGTTCTGTTGTAGCTCACAAGAGCATTTAGATTAAATGCACCATCCTCTCCCTGCTCCCGACGGTCCGTTTCACCACTTAATGGGGCTTACTCATGGGCTAGTGTGTGTTTGGATCCATGGCCTATTTATGGCCTGAGCACTTAATCATTCACTTCCTGGTTAGCGTATGACGTGATGCTCGTTGGTGACGTGACACGTGTGTGACGTCATGACGTATTAATAAAAAAATTAAAAAAAACGTACTCTCTTTCATTTTTTTCATTACACTTGAGCAGTAAAAGCCTATACTTTATGTTGTGGTTTGATGATGCTATAAGTGATATATATGAGTATATAGAGATTTATGGTGATATTACAACTCACTATCTAATTTGTCAAAATTAAGGTGGTCACATATTGAAAAAAATCCCAGAGTATTGTGGGACAGTCATACCTTTTTGACTTACAGCTATTATCTTATGATAGACTCTTGTTAACTATTATTTTTTCTGTAATATTGACGTTCAATCCTGGATTAAACTAAATATCTCCTTAAATTTCCCTATTAAAGAATTTCCTTCACCTATTTTATAAGATACACTTATTAAAGACAGCATGTTAAAAAATTCGCACTGTATAAGCCATATATTACAGTCTGATGTAAGTAACAGTGAATCTGGCTGCTGACCTTTGTGTCCTCTCGTATTAATGAGCATTTTTTCCGTATTGCTGATATCATGAGTAACCTTTAACATGTGCACAAGCTGATGGATGTGATATCAATGTTGATGAACAATACCAGGTGAAGAAGGTGATAGTACACCTTGACCACTGACGCTGGTCACAGCTAAGCATTTATTGTGAGATGACACATCATTATTAATGGTCATGGCTAGTGAGTTAGCCTGTGAATGAGCTAATTGTTAGTAATGCTTGCTGATGGAAATCAGGTGAGTTGGTATATTGTTACAGTTGCAGTATTTAGCACTGTACTTTACATGCATGTTTTTTCTTTTTTTTTTTTCTTTTCAGTCTTTTTTATTTGACCATTTTTATTTTTATTTTCGAGGATAATGAGCAGATGTAAGTGCTATGTGCATTACTTGTAACTTCAATTAAATGGAGCGATTTCTGATGATCCTTTTATTCATCAGATTCTGGTTGCAGTGGTGTAATGACCACATGTGACCCTGGTAATTGCTATGCATCATGATTATTCTAGACTATAACATTACTCCCTTTAGGTATCCCCTTTTTCCACATAAAGCCTCTTGCCCTTCCGGGATCCGCCCACACCACACCCATGATATTAACGCACAGTCTTGTACATTTCTGAGTGTGCTCTGTGTATGAAATAAAGCTTTGTTATACCATTATGACAGTGTCAGTGTATTTTCAATGGTTGGGGTTTTGAGGCATCCACATACATCACATTTGTGTCACATTCCTATATCAGTAAACTAATGAGCGATCATTATTGTGCAATAGATAAATATATATATATATATAATATGAATATAATAATATAGGGTTAATAGACATGAGAGGTCCAATTTGTGATACTGTGGAAATTAACATTCCCCTGACGGGCTGATAACAATATGATAAGAGATAAAGTGAATTGATTAATACCAAAACATTTGATGTGGTTTCACCAAATGATAACAGGTATGCAGCTTGGCACATGGCCACCAGCAATGGCGTTGGGCTTTCCAGGGTGGACGTAGCAGAGATTGTCCCTGATGGAGGTGAGTTGGCTATTGCTCCACGTGCCTCTGCCTACACAGCCTACATGTGTGTTTGGGGTCCTTCCCAATGGGTTAGAGTAGATTAGTGTTTCCATAGTACTTGATGTATGTGATGTGGCGGTGTATTTCGGCCATTATTTGTTTTCCCAATGTAGATCTGTTAAGTGAGATGTATATAAGATTATCTTTTCCACATTAGAGCCTCTGTGAGTGAGAAAGGTATAATATAACTACATAGTTACATAGTAACACAGTTACATAGTATTTAAAGTTAAAAAAAGACTTTCAGTCCATCAAGTTCAACCTTTTAAGATCTCCTCTGATCTGCAATATGCGGATTAACTATTAATTAATTAGTTGTATATAAATAAAAAATAAAAACAATTCCCTCCCGATCCCAGACACCGGCGACCGGACCTCTCCCTGGATCAATACTGCCCCTCCAATTATCCATGATAACCCTGAATTCCATTTTTAATTACAAATAAATCCAGTCCCTTTTTAAAGTTATCTATCGAATCCGCTGTCACCACCTCCTCTGGTAGAGATTTCCACAGATTAACCACCCTTACTGTGAAGAACCCTTTTCTTTCTTTAAGGTGGAATCTTTTTACTTCTAACCTGAAGGGATGTCCTCTTGTCAGTTGAAAACCTCTTGGCACAAAAAGCTCCCTTGACAAATCTTTATACTGACCCTGGATGTATTTATATAAGGTAATAATATCTCCTCTTAGACACCATTTTTCTAGAGAAAATAAGTTTAATTTGGTTAGTCTTTCTTCATACCTTAACCCCTTATTAGTTTTGTTGCCCTCCTCTGTACCTTTTCCAGCTCTAAATTGTCCTTTTTATGAAGTGGTGCCCAAAATTGTACTCCATATTCCAAATGAGGGCATACTAGAGATTTGTATAGTGGCAGAATTATATTTGCTTCCCTGGCTTCTATACCATTCTTAATACATGCTAATATTTTATTTGCCTTTGCAGCTGCTGCTTGGCTTTGAGCACTGTTACCTAGGCGGTTGTCCACAAGCACTCCCAAATCCCTTTCAATATCTGATACACCTAGATTTGCTCCATTAAGATTATAAATTGCATGGCTATTTTTCCTTCCCAGATGCATAACTTTACATTTATTCGTATTAAATCTCATCTGCCATTTCAATGCCTATTCCTCAATTTTATGTAAATCCCTTTGGAGGGAAAGCACATCACTATCTGATTTAATTACCTTGCACAACTTTGTGTCATCAGCGAAAATGGAGACACGACACTCTAATCCTACCTCTCCCTTTCTGGAGGGAAAGCATATCATTATCTGATTTAATGACTTTGCACAATTATGTGTCATTAGCCAACATGGAGACTCCACACTCCAATCCCACTTCCAAGACCTTAATAAATATGTTAAAAAGGAGAGGACCTAATACTGAACCCTGAGGAACCCCACTTACCACATTAGTCCAATCGGAGTATGTTCCATTTACAATAACCCTTTGCTTCCTGTCTTTTAGCCAGCTCTCAATCCATGAGCAGATATTTACTGCAAATCCTGTATCTCTTAGTTTGCACAATAGTCTCCCATGTGGTACTGTATCAAAAGCCTTTGCAAAATCCAAAAAGACTACATCCACTGAGTTGCCTTGATCCAGGTTCCTACTAACCTCCTCATAGAAACTAATTAGATTTGTTTGACATGACCTATCCCTCATAAATCCATGTTGACTCCTACTTATAGTCCTTTTCAAATAGACATATTCTTGTATATTATCCCTTATTAACCCTTCTAAAAGCTTCCAGGCAGTTTAATGTTTTTGTGTTGCAATTTAATCAAGTAGTGTCTCTTTAATTGCTTTCAGCATCTTGCAGGCACACTTTTCATATTGGCATATGCATGACTATTCCAACGTATAAGAAAATAAAATATTTTTAAAGCCTATTTGTTACTTGGGTATTGTTGTGCAATTAATTATATTGCCTTCCATTGCTTTCCCCATATTTTAAAGTCCAGTAATGTGTTTGTATTGTCTTTTGCAGTGTTACAAACTAGTCTGTAAACTATTTGTGAGTACTATTTGGAACCTGTAATATATTTGGCTACATTTGCCATTTGAGGGTTTGACTGCAAATGTGTCCTTGGGGAATTGTAGCCATTTAATAGAGATTTGTGATTTTAGCGATTGTAACATTTGCAGGCTTGAACGATCAAAGGCTTAGCTGGGTCGAAGTTACAATTTTGACAGCCCGTAGGGATTTTCAGACTGTAACCCGCAGATCATAGCGGGTAGCTAAAAGAGGCCAATTTAATAACACTAACTTTTGCAAGCTACATTACGGGCTGCAGTAACTACAATTTAGACAATTTAATAGGGGCCTTTGTCTTCTTAAATTAAAATAAACAGTGTATGTATATATATATATATATATATATATATATATATATATATAAATATAAATATATATATATATATATATATATATATATATATATAGTAAATAGTACAGTTGTGCTTTCATTTGAGTGTCTAAAATAAGTTAAAATACTTATTTCCTGCTCAGAAATCCAAGAAGTACAGTTATTACACTGTATTATGGGAACCTGTGCAGAGACATACAAATGTGCCCACAAAGGCTTCTCTCTTTAATCCAAATACCATTTCAAACATGGCTCCTTTTAAGCATATGGCAGTTGTATTAAACAGCTTTAAGCAAAGCCCAGGATGGATTATGCACAAGCCAGTAAACCAGCCCACTGGTAGCTGTTTCGAGGTTACTGTCCTTTCAATCTTTGTTCACTATTTCATGGCAGTTAATTGAAAAGAGAGTTGAGGACTAGTAGTGTTTTATGTAGTAGTAGTTTTCATGTTTTACTAAAAATTAACACAAATCATAGGTAGGGACATAATAGATGAGTTCATGGGCAGAAGAGAAGGTGGTGTGTGAGGCTCTAGGTCTTGAAGTAAAAGAAAATGAGGTGAATGGAATTGAGTCAGTAGTCAGTTGGAGAGTGCTCTTCGATGATATGGGGTCCTAGTGTCACTGGCTAGGCCCGGCACTACATTTTTGGAGCCCCTGGGCAGTAAAGAGGAGGAGCCCCTGCAAGTGCTTACACAAGGTATGCACGCACCCATTTGCCCCTTTTCGGTGCGTGTATATCGCTCTCTTGCTGTGTATTTAAATCATAGACATTTCTTCATAACATTTTAACAACACAACTACTTATATACAGGTATATATATATATATATATATATATATATATATATATATATATTTATTTATGTGCTGGGCCCTGGTGAAATTCTATTACATGCAAGTTCCATTATATGCATTAACACATTGATTGCCGGGATCAATATAACACAAAATTTAAACATGAAATAAAGTATTTTTTGGGGCCGATTTATGAGCTACGGTTTAACACGTAGGAGGAATTTAATAGGATTGTATGTCTAGTACTATATATATATATATATATATATATATATAAGTACATATAATTGGACGGGGTTCACCTCTCATCATAGTAATATCATAAATAAATATTTAGTCAGTGTCTCATACAAACAAACACATATTCAGCCAAAGTCTCCTGTAGACATATACTGGACATAAGCCAGAATCCATTATAATATAAATATTCAACCTCATTTGTCAATTATTATGTTAATGCATATATATTAAGACATGTTCACCTATAATTATATGGATGTATACCTATTCAGCCATGTTCAATTATAATTATATGAATGTATACATATTCAGCCATGTTGTCCCTTCCTCCATAAATCTTTGCACTGGGATCTTATATGGGTTAATATTGAATGATCTTAATTGTTAAGATAGTTAAGTCAGAATAGCAGTATAATCATCAATACTTCATACTACTGAGTCTTCAATTTTATGCTCACCCTAAATTATCTTTGTGTTGCTAAGCTTCATTACAAACTTAAATTGTTCACACTTTACATAATGCATAGGTTGCCAGTTTCCAAACCTGCTCCTCTTGTGCAGTTCCTTCCTCTACACTAGCGCAGGAAATGCTAAGGAAGGGAACACTGTACTCTACACTGGAGTTTCAGCTGTCACAATTTGCTACTTCAATTGGCCTTGTTAAGAACCTAGTTCAAACATATCCATCAGAATTGTGCAGTCCTTTTACACCTCTGATAGCAGAAGAAAGACCAAACACAGGTACCACGCCCAGGAGCTTGCTTCCACAGACCAGGATCTCAGGAACACCATATAATCCCTTAGAATTAGGATTAATTCATAGACTGACACTGAACCCTTTTTTATCTATGTACAGAAACAACTGCCATACCTTTATTAATTGTCAAATTTTATAAAATTTTCTGGCTCACCGGCTGGCCAATCACAGTAAGCCCCATCCCTAAATAATAGGCTTCCCCATGCTTCCCGGGAAACCCTGTACATCTAAGGAGCTCAGGCCTTTAATCTCATTATGGTGATTATATTTAGGTGGGGCTGAGTAAGTTATCACCAGACAACAACACTGTAACATAATAGGCTGCCCCTGCTTACTAGGAAACCCTGTACATCTGATGAGCTCAGGCTCTTAATCTCATCCTGTTGATTGTATTAACGATAAACATTTGCTGTAATCTTGAAATGTGTGTACAAGGATTATCAATGACACTACGGTCTTCAGCGTTTGGCCGATGCAATAGCCTGCAGAATATCTAATATGTTTTTTACAACAATATATATATATATAATAAATATATAATATATATATATATATATATATATATATATTAAATACTGTATACTCATGTTACCCTAGGGTCTGATTTAGGGAGATCACCTACCCACCCATACACAAACTTACACGTACAATTTTCATAAATAGATATAAAAATGGAGAGGCTGAGATACAGTGAGATTTATTTGAAGAGAGAGACAACGACAGCGGGAGAGAGTGTCCTGAGCAGACAGTGACACAGAGAGAGATATGGACTCACACAGATTTGATACTGAAAGAGGGTGAGAGTGTCCTGAGCCGACAGTGACACAGACAGGGGGATATGAAGTCACACAGGCCTGACACTGACAGAGGGTGTGATTGTCCTGAAAATGACAGAGAGGGATATGGACTCACACAGACCTGACACTGATAGAGTGTGGGAGTGTCTTGACAGTGACACAGAGAGGGATATAAACTCCCACAGACCTGACACTGACAGAGTGTAGAGTGTCCTGACAGTGACACAGAGAGGGATATAAACTCCCACAGACCTGACACTGACAGAGTGTGAGAGTGTCCTAACAGTGACACACAGAGGGATATGGACTCACACAGACCTGACACTGACAGAGGGTGAGAGTGTCCTGACAGTGACACAGAGAGGGATATGGACTCACACAGACCTGACACCGATAGAGTGCAGGAGTGTCCTGACAGTGACACAGAGAGGGATATGGACTCACACAGACCTGACACCGATAGAGTGCAGGAGTGTCCTGACAGTGACACAGAGAGGGATAGGGACTCACACAGACCTGACACCGATAGAGTGCAGGAGTGTCCTGACAGTGACACAGAGAGGGATAGGGACTCACACAGACCTGACACCGATAGAGTGCAGGAGTGTCCTGACAGTGACACAGAGAGGGATAGGGACTCACACAGACCTGACACTGACAGAGTGTGAGAGTGTCCTGACAGTGACACAGAGAGGGATATAAACTCCCACAGACCTGACACTGACAGAGTGTGAGAGTGTCCTAACAGTGACACACAGAGGGATATGGACTCACACAGACCTGACACTGACAGAGGGTGAGAGTGTACTGACAGTGACACAGAGAGGGATATAAACTCCCACAGACATGACACAGACCTGACAGGGGGTGAGAGTGCCCCAACAGTGACACAGAGAGGGATATAGACTTACACAGACCTGACACTGACAGAGGATGAGAGTGTAATGATATGGAATCACAAGGTTGTGGAGACCAGCAGCCAAGGTCAGCAATAATCCAGTTCAGCAATTTGTAGGTGAAACAGGAACAAGCTTTATTGAAGTGATCAGGAACCACACAATAATCTGGCAAGGATACAGAGACAGGAAGTGCCTTATATAGGCCAAGAACCAGACAGCTGACCAGACACAGCTGAAGAGACTTAGGTACTGATACTATTGCTAGCAGAGTCAAGCTTATCAGATCTCAATGAAATTCACAAAAGGCAGGCTGGCGCAGTGGTAGGGAAGAGGTATAGCAGCCTGGGGACCAGGGTTCAAAACCCAGCAGAGTCAATTCCTCACATTACCCCCGCCTATATAGGTGCAGCCTCTGGATGCCTATTACCTGGTTTAGCAGGGTACTGCACATGAAAAGACCGAAGGAGATCAGGAGCGTGAATATTGTCCACTGGTTCCCACGAACTCTCCTCCTCATCATAGCCTTTCTAGCGAACCAGATACTGAAGCTTGTTACGGAAGATCCTGGAGTCAAGAATTTTTTCCACTTCGTACTCATCCTCACCATCCACGAGGACTGGAGGTGGGGCAGGCAGGGCTCGGCCATGGAAAGTATTTTCATGAAAAGGTTTAAGCAGTGCAACGTGAAACACTGGATGTATTTTCATGGAATTCGGGAGTTGCAAACGGAAAGTGACAGCATTGATCTGAGCAATGATCTCAAAAGGTCCCATGAACCTTTGACCCAATTTATGAGAAGGAATCCGAAGCTTAAGATTCTTTGTTGACAGCCACACCTTGTCACCAACGTGATAGACTGGGGCCTCCTTTCTATGCCTATCAGCAGCTCTTTTGTAACATTCCTGAGCCTCCAAAAGAGTCTCTTTCAACAGTGATTGGGAATCGCGTAAGGCGGTTAGCCGGTCAGTGACAGCAGGAATGGAAGTAGTAATTGGGAGACTGACTAGAAAGGTCGGATGGTAACCATAGTTGGCAAAAAATGGGCTCAAAGAAGTGGAGCAGTGTTGGGCATTGTTATAGGCAAACTCCGCCGTGGGTAGAAAATCCAGCCAGTCATCCTGCAGGTAACTAATATAGCACCGCAAATATTGCTCCAAAGTCTGGTTGGTTCGCTCAGTCTGTCCATTACTTTGTGGATGAAAAGCTGACGACAGATTTACATTAATACCTAGATTAGAACAAAAATGTTTCCAAAAACGAGATGTAAACTGCACTCCCCTGTCAGAAACTACTTCATCGGGCACTCCATGTAAGCGAAATATTTCCCGAATAACCAGGTCAGCCGTCTGATTAGCTGAAGGGAGACCACGAGCTGGTATGAAATGACCCATCTTAGTTAACCTGTCCACAACAACAAGAATGGTAGTGTGTTCCTTAGAGGGAGGTAGTTCCACAATAAAGTCCATGGATATAGATCCCCAGGGACGATGAGGAATCGAAAGAGGCTGAAGCAAGCCAACAGGGGATGAGCGAGGAGTCTTATGTCTGGCACATACATCACAAGAGGACACATACTTCTTAACATCCTCATGATACTTCGGCCACCAAAAGGATCGGGCAAGTAGGTCTTGCGTCTTTCGGATTCCTGGATGACCTGCTGGTTTTGAGTCATGGTAGAGACGTAAAAGGTCCAGTCGCACTGACTCCGGAGCAAACAGACGTTGTTGAAAAATCCAAAACCCATTAAGCATCGTCATATGGAGGTCACGAGGAGGATCACGAAGAACTGGGTCTTCAGCGTAGCCCTTTTTAATGTGAGACATCAGATCAGAAGGAAATGTAACTCCTATAAATATATCCTCCGGCAAGATGGTGGTTTTGGTTACGGTAGTATGGAGGGGGTCAGCTATTCTAGACAAGGCATCCGCCTTACCATTCTTGGAGCCAGGACGGTATGTAACCAAAAAATTAAACCTCGAGAAGAATAGGGACCAGCGTGCTTTTCTGGCTGACAGTCTCTTAGCTGATCGAATACATTCCAGATTTTTGTGATCTGTGAGGACAGTAATTGGATGGGTAGCTCCCTCCAAGTGATGTCTCCATTCGGTGAAGGCAGCTTTTATAGCCAATAGTTCTTTATTCCCTATGTCATAGTCTCTTTCTGCTGGCACCATCTGGCGGGAATAGAAGGCACACGGATGTAACAGCATCTTAGATCCAGTCCTTTGAGACAGTATAGCACCAACAGCTGAATCAGAAGCATCAACTTCCACAATAAATGGTAATTCCGGCTGAGGATGTACCAGGACAGGGGCAGAGGTAAACAGAGTCTTCAATTGGGAAAATGCGGTATCCGCCTTATCGGACCACTGAAAAGGAGTCCCTTTACGTGTGAGTTCAGTGATCGGTGTAATAACGGCAGAGAAATTCTTAATGAAACGCCTGTAAAAATTGGCAAACCCCACAAATCTCTGAACATCTTTTTCATTCTTGGGGATGGGCCAGTCCAGCACAGCTTTAATTTTACTTGCGTCCATACTTAAACCTTTGGGAGTTATTACATACCCCAGGAATTGAATTTCTGTTTGTTCAAACTCACATTTTTCTAGTTGAATGTATAGGCTGTGGGTACGAAGGCGCTCTAGAACTATACGGACCTGTTTTCTGTGGTTTTCAAGATTATGAGAGAATATTAGGATATCATCCAAATATGCCACAACAAACTGATCCAGGAGATCTTGTAGTACATCATTGATAAGATGCTGGAAAGTTGCAGGGGCATTACACAGCCCAAAAGGCATTACTAGATATTCGCAATGCCCGTACCTGGTTCTGAAAGCTGTTTTCCATTCATCATTGGGTCATATGCGAATCAGATTATATGCCCCCCCGAAGATCAAGCTCCGTAAATATTTTAGCTGAGCGATGTCTCTCCAAAAGTTCAGGAATCAGAGGCAAGGGGTAGCGGTTTTTAACAGTGATGTTATTAATGTCCCTGTAATCAACGCATGGCCGTAGGCTGCCATCTTTCTTTTCTACAAAGAAAATAGGAGCTCCTGCTGGAGAAGTAGATGGTCGAATAAAGCCTTTGGCAAGATTTTCTTGTAGATAGTCACGAAGAGCTTTCAATTCAGGCTCAGAAAGGGAATATATACGGCCAAATGGGATAGCAGCCCCAGGCAACAGCTCTATTGGGCAATCATAAGGCCTGTGTGGTGGAAGCTGATCAGCATTCTTCTTATCACAGACATCTGCAAAATCCTGATATTGTAGAGGAAGCTTAGTCAAGTTTGTAGCAACCATTTCATTAATTGTTGTGGCAACAGGTGTTACCTTAGAGGGTTGACAATTCATTAAGCAGTGTTCTGAAAGAAAGGACAAAGTTCTGATCTTCCAATCAATCTGTGGGTTATGTAGAGCAAGCCAAGGTACCCCCAAAATCACTGGAAACTGTGTTGAGGAAATTAGGTGGAAAGAGATAGCCTCATGGTGATTCACTTCCACAGTCAACATTAAGGGCACAGTCTCATGTGTAACCGGGCCTGACGTAAGTGGAGAACCGTCAACTGTCTCCATTAACACAGGTGAAGAATTAGGGATAGACTGAATTCTATTTCCTGCTGCAAATTTAATGTCCATAAAGTTTCCGCCTGCTCCAGAATCTATCATAGCTGTAGTTGAAATTTTACGATCACCACATTGCAACGTGATAGGCACCACAAAATGAGGATGTTGAGTCTTCACCATGAGCCAGAGAAAACAAGGGTTGTGTGACAGAATCCAGTTTATCTGAAATCTGGGATTGGTGTTGAATCTGTGCACCCTCAGCCGCCATAGCTATTGTACTTTTGGATTTGCTAGGGCAATTGATGGCATAGTGCCCTGCACTACCACAATACAGGCATAAATTGTTAGTGCGTCGCCACTGTTTTTCTTCGTTGGATAACGGCCCTCTTATTAGATTTACCTGCATAGCCTCTGGCTCAGAGTCTGTAGGTGTTTGTGGGATCGGAGTAGAAGTTCTTGAATAGGAAATTGGAGTAGTACTTGGTCTAAAAGAGCCCTGTCTTTACAATCTTCTTTCAGAAAGTCTCCGATCAATACGGATAGCCAAACGCACAAATGCATCAAAGTCAGCAGGAAGATCAACATGAGCTAGCTCATCTTTTATAGCTTCTGAGAGACCTTTTCTGAAGTGGAACCTCTGGGCTGATTGGTTCCAGGTAGTATCAGCAACCCACTGTCTGAATTCAGCAGCATATTCAGCCACCGAGCACCTCCCTTGATGCAAATGAAGGAGAGTGGCTTCTGCTGTAGCACATCGATTTGGGTCATCAAAAACTAGGCACATGGCCTCAAGAAAGTCATTTAGATTACCCAAGACTGGACTGTCCTGTTCCAGAAGAGGGGAGCCCCAAGCCAGGGCTTCATCTTTGAATAAGGAAAAAATAAATCCCACCTTCTCTCTTTCAGATGGAAATCGTTGAGGTAACATCATGAAGTGCAAATGGCATTGATTTAGGAAACCCCTACATTTTTTGCGATCTCCTCCAAACATTTCTGGTAGGGGCAAGCGGGCATCTTGTGCAGGTGTAACAGTAGCAGCCGCAACATCTTGTGCCCTGTAGCTGGTATACTCACTGTGCATTGACTGAATTTTATTTTGCAGTTCAGCTATCTGGTCCTGCAGCACTTGAATGGTCTGTGCCTGAGTCTGCACATTTCTTGCAGTAAAAGAAACCTGTTGGGCCTGCAGTTCAGCTACCTGGTCATGCAGCACTTGAATGGTCTGTGCCTGGGTCTGCACAGTTCTTGCAAATAAAGCAACCTGCTGGACCAATGCAGAATCTGATCCGGCGGTCTCCATGAAAGTGGCCAGATTATTCTGTAATGATATGGAATCACAAGGTTGTGGAGACCAGCAGCCAAGGTCAGCAATAATCCAGTTCAGCAATTTGTAGGTGAAACAGGAACAAGCTTTATTGAAGTGATCAGGAACCACACAATAATCTGGCAAGGATACAGAGACGGGAAGTGCCTTATATAGGCCAAGAACCAGACAGCTGACCAGACACAGCTGAAGAGACTTAGGTACTGATACTATTGCTAGCAGAGTCAAGCTTATCAGATCTCAATGAAATTCACAAAAGGCAGGCTGGCGCAGTGGTAGGGAAGAGGTATAGCAGCCTGGGGACCAGGGTTCAAAACCCAGCAGAGTCAATTCCTCACAGAGAGTGTTCTGACAGAGACACGCAGAGGAATATGGAGTCACACAGACCTGACACTGACAGAGGGTGAGAGTGTCCTGACAGTGACACAGAGAGGGATATGGACTCACACAGAACTGACACTGACAGAGGGTGAGAGTGTCCTTACAGTGTCACAGAGAGGGATATAGACTCACACAGACCTGACACAGACCTGACAGGGGGTGAAATTGTCCTAACAGTGACACACAGAGGGATATGGATTCACACAGACCTGACACTGACAGAGGGTGAGAGTGTCCTGACAGTGACACAGAGAGGGATATGGACTCACACAGACTTGACACTGACAGAGGGTGAGAGTGTCCTGACAGTGACACAGAGAGGGATATGGACTCACACAGACTTGACACTGACAGAGGGTGAGAGTGTCCTGACAGTGACACAGAGAGGGATATGGACTCACACAGACCTTACACTGACAGAGGGTGAGAGTGTCCTAACAGTGACACAGAGAGGGATATGGACTGACACAGAGAGGGATATGGACTAACACAGACCTGACACTGACAGAGGGTGAGAGTGTCCTGACAGTGACACAGAGAGGGATATGGACTCACACATACCTGACACTGACAGAGGATGAGAGTGTCCTGACAGTGACACAGAGAGGGATATGGACTCACACAGACCTGACACTGACAGAGGATGAGAGTGTCCTTACAGTGTCACAGAGAGGGATATGGACTGACACTGACAGAGGATGAGAGTGTCCTGACAGAGACACGCATTGGAATATGGAGTCACACAGACCTGACACTGACAGAGGATGAGAGTGTCCTGACAGAGACACACGGAGGAATATGGACTCACACATACCTGACACTGACAGAGGGTGAGAGTGTCCCAACAGAGATACACGGAGGGATATGGACTCATCTGAGCTTTGCAGCTTCTCCTGGAATCTATTTCCTGTGTTCTACATCAGAAATGTTTGGAAATCTTATTTGCTGGGGTAGTGTCAGACATGCCACAAGCTTGGTGTGTGGAGCAGGGTAATAAGCAACAATCACCCAAAGTACTGAGAAAGCTGAGTCTCTGCTCGTGAGAAGCACAGTGAGCCAGGAGTTGGGGGTTTTTTTCAATAAATTTTTACTCAGATTGTCAGGATTACACCAATGTGTTCAAGGAGAGAAAGAAACAAAAATGTGGAAGGATTTGTCCCCCCCCCCCCCCCCCCCAGTTCCTATGCCCATCAAAATTTTTGAAGACTCTTTATATGTAGAAGAATACATTTTGTGTTTTTTATATCACGTCCTGACAGCTAGAACATGGGATGTTTTTTTATTTATCAGTAGAGAAAGGAGTGGGGAAGGAGGAAACGGGATGAGGCCAGAAGGATTTGTTTGATAACTGATTCTGACTGAAATTGTCGCTGGACCTCTTCCCCCTCACCAGCCCAGAAGCAGGCTATTTGCATCAAAACATGTAAATACTATCTCATAGGCACAACTTGCACCAGTGTATCATGGATGCCTCCAATATTGGGTTACGCAGAGGCATGCACTTATTTACTTTTTCCATTGTACAGTAATCTTTTTAAAGAGATATGTTAAGCACTTTTGTAATCAAAGGAGAAGTGCCATTTCTCTGCTAATGAGAGCTATGGACTAGAGTATGGTCTGTGAAATTCCTATTAAGTATATTTTAATTAATATTTTTTGTACAAAAAACCCTGCACTGACTCAAATTGTGAGCCAGAGAAGTTGATTTGTCAACATATAAAAACTACAATTAAACATGAAACATGTATATGTTATTGTACATTCTACTTCGCACCACTAGATGGTGCCACTGTGCTAAATTTTAATGTATTCTGTATTTTTTCCCCCAATTGATCACTGAATTGTGTGTATGGTTAAATATGGAGCTGATGTTTACATATAAAAATAGTTAAGAAAAAGTGAATTATGTGTGAGCTAAAAAAAAACAACTACCGTATATTTACAAATAGAATTACATTGTGTTTGATTGAATTGTTTCACTAATCTGTTTTTCTCGTTTGGTAATCCGACTTGAGGCATTATAGGTCAATTACATTTTTTGCTACAAAATCAATGTGGGTTATAAAGCAATAGCACAAGGATATCAGGAATGCCAGTTCCCAGGTGTTTGCCACCTAAATTAACGTACTTTTCTATAACAACTAGGGTAAATATCATAATAATTTTACTTTAATGTATTGTTTGATCACAACGGCGAATTTAAAAACTGTTAAAAAAAAAACAGGATTTGGACAAAACAAAATCTGATTAACAATAAGCTAATTCTGTGAAATATTATGCCACTATGTTGTTTTTATTCTCACATTGGAGGGGCAATCATATTTCTTCCCTGCAGATTTGTGTGTATTATTGTTATAATGAAAATGTTTCATTCCTCAATTATTGACATATTCACCCTATCATTACAGGTAACTGGTAACTATTAGCTGATAAATATTAGCTGATACTTAGTTAGAGGGCATTAGACTTAAAATAACAGAATTTTCAACATGGGAAAAATACCTGATTTGTCATAAGGCTTCGCAAAGATTTGTTTCTTTTTCCAAAGTGTGCTTTGTTCTGGTCTGGATATACTTTGCCAAGATATCCCTCATTTTAGGGACTAATAGACCCAATTTATTTATACAGAGCTACATACCAATTGCCTATAGTATGCCTTAATGTCATTAATAACGCTGATGGTATCATCAAAATCTCCACTTAAATGGTGAGACCTCTCACATGCTATGGGGGACCATCTAACAGTCACACTGCCATGCACAAAATTGTGTAAGGACAGGGAAAGGAACACAAACACACACAGACAATGCTGCAAGGATTTGGCGCCGACAATGCTTTTTGATGTGGGCAAATCTTGGATTTTTTAATAGTTTTTAAATTTGCCGTTGTGATAAAAAAATACATTAAAGTAAAATGATAATGATATTTACCCTAGTTGTTATACATTTTTTTTTATAAAGCAATAGGTCATAACTGCTAATATGAGACAAAATATTATTATTACAATAAAACTGATGTTTAATTTGCTTACATTTCGTATAATAGAAAAAGTATGTGAAAGTGTAGGTCGTAAGTGAAGCCTACCCATCTGTGGGATGTCACTTCCCATGGCTTCTCCCACCATAATCTCTGCATATACAGTTGCAAACACAAGCTTAACAAGATGGGTGGGGGTATTAGTGATGGAGAATGTGAGGGGCAAAACAGCAGCCCCTATACTGGGCAAAATAAGTGCCAACATTTAGCAAGTAAACCAAAAATATGCAATATTTTTCCCTAAAATGCTTATAAAAAAAGTATAGAAGAGATTAATTTTGATTTAAAGTTCAGTGTTCAGTGGTCCAGGTCCATGTTTGCCCATTGTATCTACCTAAAAGCTTATGGTCTCAACTTATCTCTGGCATGCTTAAATGTATTTACTGTGTTTAACTCTAACACTTCCACTGGAACGCTGTTACCCCCCACTGTTTCTGTAAAGTAGTACTTTCTCACATTAACCCTAAGTCTTCCAACTTCAAATCATGACCTCTTGTTCTTGTATTCCTCTTTTTACTAAAGAAAGTTCCATCTTGAACTTTATTAAATCCTTTGATATATTTGAAGATTATTATTATTATTGTTTATTTTATAACGCGCCAACATATTCCGTAGCGCTGTACATAAGATAAGTTCAAGACAAAGATAAATACGAATTAGACATAGCAAACCAAGGAAGGCCCTGTCTTTGAGCCTCAATTCCAGTGTCCATAGTGCTTTCCCCAAAGCACCTTGTGGGATTAAAACTCGCAGATTTACAACCTAGAGGTATTGTGTGTGGAAAATGAGGGACATCACCCTCTCCCATCTTTCCTCTGAGATATAACATAAGAAAAGTCCTAATGATCTTAATATGTATAATTTTAGTCACCCTTTTTTGCATTGTTTCTAATTTGTTGATATCCTTATGAAGGTATGGTCTCCGATACTGGGCACAATATATTAAGTTGAGGATTTAAAAGGATTGGCCTTTTATAGGGCAAATCCGGAGTTCATCGCAGCCCTACCTAGTGGTAGAGAGAAATATGTCAAACCACAATAAAAACGGCAAAATAAATTAAAGTCAAACTAGGAGCATACGTGAAAATGAATCCAGATGGGAGGGATACTGGGCAGAGTACTCCACCTACAACCCACTGTGACATACACCCAGACAACCACCCAGTGGACAACTCCGGGTGGTACCCTGCTCGGATATGGATAGAATCTGCTTCCTGGAGTTATAACTAGCCAGCTTGGCTAATGCCAGGAGCAGATTGACGAGGAGATCCATGTCCCTTTGGTCCCGGGACACTGGGCGCCCAAAAATAAAAAGGTGAGTAGAAAAATGCAACAAGTGGCTGGAGAGTCTGTGATATTAGCCAGGTACTCTCTCAGTGCATCATAGAACACTCTCCAATTCAAGTCCCCAGTGGGTCATTTTAACCAAAGCTAAGAACTGGACAAATTGTATTATTCTGGTTTGATTCTGTCTGGCCTTTTGCCCTCGTGAGCTGGTAGGACCAGCCTCCAGATGGCATTAGGACAGGGCACAAGTGCAAGGATGTGCAATGTATATGGAACCCAAGAGAATACAAGCTCTTCCTCGGCATGCCATGATAGCATGCAACAGATATGTCCATCAACCTGGAAACAACTAGATGCCAGTGTGCACCACTGTGTGCAGGTATCTCTGCAGGTACTGTAGGCAAAAGGTGTACAAATGGGAGTACACAAATACCATGCCCTGTCCACCTTCTAACAGAGAAATACTGGCTACCCCATGCACTGGAACTCCAGAAAGCTCCTCTGGATATTGCTGACAAGGGGCCTCATTCTATTAGCGGCCGTAAATCGGCCGTAAGGCTGCGATTCCTTGCGGGGGTTCTGTTAACTCGCGATTCTATTATACGGCCCCGCAAGGATCTCATCTTACGGCCGGCCGCATATCTTGGAACCGGCCGTAAGCGAAGAAATCTAAAAATGCAAAAATAAATTCAAGCCTGCAGCGGACAAGTAGTTTAATGACAACTGCCTCCCATGAATGTTACAGAATGTGGGAGGCAAGGAATCCACCTGTGGAGAAAAATGTAGGTAAAAGATCTAGGGCAAATGCATATGGCTATCCGGACAAGAGAAAGCCTTGACATACCCCTCGTCCAAATACCAAAGGTGCCATAAGGGACCAGTTTATTTTAAGTAAACACCCAGCAGAGGCATACGTCATTTGCATATAGCCCACAAATTATGGGCCAAAGCTGTCTGCTTGCAGAGTAGCTATTAGGTAACTATGATTCACCCTGTCAAACAAGTTCTCTTGACCCAGGGAGTGGAAGGACAGTAACAGACCAGCCCTGCTGTCAAATTAAATCCATTCAGGGATAGCATAATTGGTCAGTGTGAACCAATTCTGCCAGCAAAAACTTAAGCCTTACTTAAGCCTGAGTAAGATGGCTTTAGCAATGAACTTATAGTCTTTGCTGAGCAGTGAGATGGTCACCAATTCTTAATAAGGTGGAGAACCAGCAAGGACAGGGCAGATGCATCTCCTCAGTCTCTAGGGTTTCCCCAAGGGCCAAATTGAAATTAGGTCCTAGAGTCTCCAAGAAGAATTGGAAAAACTCTACAGTCAGCCCATATAGACATGAAATAATCATGAAGCATGGACCTCCTCAGCTAAACACTGCTTCCTGGACTTAGAAATAACCAGCTTGATTAATGCCAGAAGCAGGTTGACAAGGAAGTCCCTGGCCCTATTGATCCAGCACACTGGGCTCCTAGAAAAAAATAAATGAGAGGAGGAATACAACCAAAATTGCAGAAGGAGGTCCATCAATAGTGACAAGAGGGGCACACCAAAACAAAATTCGTGATACATGGACTCAGCCTTGCCACAGAATGGACAAGTGGCTGGAGTATCTATGAAATTTTGAAATACCCACCTAAATGTAATATTGTTCTAAACTATGAGGTCCAGGAGAAGAAGGCTGAATTTAAAATTTCATCACAGATACTCTTAAATCCCCTACATTAGCTGCTATACATGGATGTGTTATGCATGGAATGTTGTACACCTATAGCTACATCTTACTATAAATACAGTCAGGTCTATAAATATTGGGACATCGACACAATTCTAATCTTTTTGGCTCTATACACCACCACAATGGATTTGAAACTAACAAGATGTGTTTTACCTGCAGACTTTCAGCTTTAATTTGAGGGTATTTACATCCAAATTAGGTGAACGGTGTAGGAATTACAACAGTTTGTATATGTGCCTCCCACTTTTTAAGGGACCAAAAGTAATGGGACAATTGGCTGCTCAGCTGTTTCATGGCCAGGTGTGTGTTATTCCCTCATTATCCTATTTACAAAGAGCAGATACAAGCTCCAGTGTTCATTTCAAGTGTGCTATTTGCATTTGTTGCTGTTAACTCTCAATATGAGATCCAAAGAGCTGTTACTATCAGTGAAGCAAGCCATCATTAGGCTGAAAAGACAAAACAAACCCATCAGAGAGATAGCAAAAACATTAGGTGTGGCCAAATCAACTGTTTGGAACATCCTTAAAAAGAAAGAACGCACGGGTGAGCTCAGCAACACCAAAAGACCCGGAAGACCACGGAAAACAACTGTGGTGGATGACCAAAGAAGTATTTCCCTGGTGAAGAAAACACCCTTCACAACAGTTGGCC
This sequence comes from Discoglossus pictus, assembly GCA_027410445.1. Lineage (NCBI taxonomy): Eukaryota > Metazoa > Chordata > Amphibia > Anura > Alytidae > Discoglossus > Discoglossus pictus. The sequence continues at coordinate 118,232,379 of CM050165.1, read as the reverse complement.
AGATCAAGAACACTCTCCAGGAGGTAGGTGTATGTGTGTCAAAGTCAACAATCAAGAGAAGACTTCACCAGAGTGAATACAGAGGGTTCACCACAAGATGTAAACCATTGGTGAGCCGCAAAAAACAGGAAGGCCAGATCAGAGTTTGCCAAACAACATCTAAAAAAGCCTTCACAGTTCTGGAACAACATCCTATGGACAGATGAGACTAAGATCAACTTGTACCAGAGTGATGGGAAGAGAAGAGTATGGAGACGGAAAGGAACTGCTCATGATCCAAAGCATACCACGTCATCAGTGAAGCATGGTGGTGGTAGTGTCATGGCGTGGGCATGTATGGATGCAAATGGAACTGGTTCTCTTGTATTTATTGATGATGTGACTGCTGACAAAAGCAGCAGGATGAATTCTGAAGTGTTTCGGGCAATATTATCTGCTCATATTCAGCCAAATGCTTCAGAACTCATCGGACGGCGCTTCACAGTGCAGATGGACAATGACCCGAAGCATACTGCAAAAGCAACCAAAGAGTTTTTTAAGGGAAAGAAGTGGAATGTTATGCAATGGCTAAGTCAATCACCTGATCTGAATCCGATTGAGCATGCATTTCACTTGCAGAAGACAAAACTGAAGGGAAAATCCCCCAAGAACAAGCAGGAACTGAAGACAGTTGCAATAGAGGTCTGTCAGAGCATCACCAGGGATGAAACCCAGCGTCTGGTGATGTCTATGCGTTCCAGACTTCAGGCTGTAATTGACTGCAAAGGATTTGCAACCAAGTATTAAAAAGTGAAAGTTTGATTTATGACTGTTAATCTGTCCCATTACTTTTGGTCCCTTAAAAAGTGGGAGGCACATATACAAACTATTGTAATTCCTACACCATTCACCTGATTTGGATGTAAATACCCTCAAATTAAGGCTGAAAGTGTGCAGTTAAAGCACATCTTGTTTGTTTAATTTCAAATCCATTGTGGAGGTGTATAGAGCCAAAAAGATTAGAATTGTGTCGATGTCCCAATATTTATGGACCTGACTGTAGTACCTGTATCTCATACCATTCAATAACCCTACTTTGAATCTGCAATATTAATTTCAGATACAATACATTTTTGAGAAAAGTCATTATATAGTAAGAGTGTTTGTCTGGTTTCTTTTAAAGTCCTTTGATGTATGCTCTTATGAAGACATTTACTTGATAATAGGCAAATGTTTTTGTTAATAATGTTTAAAATAAATATAGCATTTAATTTTTAACTATTATATTAAATGTTCACTAATGCCAGCAGATATTTACTTTTCTTCCTGACACTTACTTGGAATGATAATAACAAATAACATCTATGTTCGACTATATCTGAAGACTGCCACTATAAATAACCACTTGACAATAGAATTAGATAAAGAGAAAGCCACAATAAGATAATTCTCCTCTACAGGCTCCCTGCAGTACAAGATGGAAGTGCCCATGAGACAAGCAAGATACATTGGCAGTATTCCAGGGGGTTTTAAACTGCATTTCAATCTGTATCACATATATATAATGAGCGGCGAAGCCGCAAGGCCCGTAAACTGGACGGCAGGAGAGGCTTGTAATAAGCGCCAAAGGTGCTCAGAGCGGAGCTGGTGGGTTGCCAAGCCAGTACAGTAGACGGGAGGAGAGGCTCCCAATGAGCGCCGAAGGTGCTCATTGCGAGCCACGTGATGAGAACCAAAGGCACTCAGTGGGGGCTCGCGATGAGCGCCGAAGATGCAGCTTTCCCAGCCTTAAAATTGTATTCCTAACATTTTTGACGGGCAAGTAGCTAGTTTCTAATAAAGTGTCGTGTAAATGTACATAAAAATACAGTTTAATTAATTTTAGCTCATAGTCCTTATAAACCGGCATGTTTAATATATATCCATTTCAAGAATACAATTCAAAGCACACAAACTGTACCTAACTATTTTTTAATGTCAAATTGACATAATATGTGTAATCTCTGCTTTGTCATTGGGGTGAATTACAAAGCTTCGCAGGGGCTGTAATGTGCATTATGAAATGGATCTTTCCTTTGTGGAAAATTAGGATTGCAGACCAGTGTAACCCATGTCAATCCATGCAATGCTTAGTAAATCTCCAGCATTGTCTTCATATTTGACTTTAATTATATGGAAGAATAAAAAGAATGCAGTGGTTCAAAAATGTAGAAAGACTGTAAATCATATGCAGACCTAATAAATTCAGATAATTAACTTTATCTGTCAAAGCATATGAAGGCATGTTGAGAAACAATATTGGGAAACAAATGACTCACTGGATTCTTCATTAAAAAGGCATTTGAAAATTCGTAATTTTCCAAAATATTATTCATGTACAGGATAGGTTAGTAATAAGTCACATTTTATGATCAAGCTTTAGAAAGTGCAGAAGGCTAAAACATGCATGTAGCATGTTCCATGGCATAGTGTGCCAGCTAACTGAACATGTCCCCTGACTGTGTCCCCACACATAAACATAGAAATGTAAATTTGATAGAACCAAAAAGACTTCTTGTCTGCCCATGCTACCTACAAAGTGTAACTTAATAACCATGTGAATGGTCTTTTGCTTTTTACCAGGTATGTTTAAATTTCTTCCACTAAAATCCTAACCTCTTGCTCTTGCATTCTTATTTGTCTGGAAGATACTCTTACTCCGCTTCTGAACTTTATTAAATAATGTGGGCATGCATGGTAGAAAGTGTCACCATATGTAGCACGTCCCCAGTGTGTATACTATGCCAGCATGTTGGCATTTCAGTGAGTCACATGCCCACTGGCCCTCTTACCTCTTTATAAGAGATTCATTCAGTCTTCTTATAACAGTATATCTTACTAACCCCTTCTCGACATTGCTATCTTTTGGTTGCCAGAGGTGACGCAAGCTGATCCGGCAAGGCTAGACATATTGCTCCCCATATAAGTTACAAGTACAGGAAACTTGGAAAAACTCTGTAGAATTGAGCTTATTTTATACAAGTTAAAACATAGTGATATTATTATCATACTATGCTACTTTATATACATACAGGTATACTCCGTTTAGTGCTCCTGCTTGCAGAAGCCCTAAGTGAAAAATATGCTAAATGGGGCATTATATCACCACTAGCGACTCGCCCGTCAAAAATGACGGCAATAAAATTTGAAGCCTGGCAATGCTGTTTGCCACACGATGCAAGGTTCTCCCCCTCTAACTTGTAGGCCTCGCGATGAGCGCCTTCTACGCTCATTCCGCAATGCGCAAGCCTGTAATGTTTAACATATTGTTACCAACAAACTCGCAATTACGACAGCTATATATGTGATAGCGTTCAGACAGTGCTATGGTGAATCGAAGAGCGATGAGGGATAGGCTCTCAAAATCAGAGCTATAGCTGGGTTTAGCATTAAGCGGGGAATTAAAGCAAAATGAGAGCTATAGTGAATCAGAGCTCAACGAGGTAGCGTTAAGAGGGGCATGCCTGTACACACACACACACAGTATATATTTATCAGTAACATAAAAATAAACATTCTGGATCACTACCTTGTGGAGAAGGGGCTTGTGTATTTCAATGAAGCTGTGTTAGCTATACCATATAGGGTCACCCAAAATAGGCAGGTCATACTACAGAGGTCTGTCAAATTGTGCTCCACTGGAGAAGGAACTGGCGACCCACTCCAGAATCTTTTCTAAGAAAAACTTATGGATAAGAACAACCAGAGACATAATTGTGCCTGGCATGCTCGGTTTGCAGAGTCATGGAGAGGGGAATGACTGAACAACAACAACATAAGGAAATTAAAGGAACAAAACATTAAATACCAGCAAAAAGTCAGAAAAAAAAAAAAAATCTAATCCAGCACATGAATTGTTACAATTGCAAAGCTAGTTAAAAGAAGGCCCTGGTGCAAAATAATTTGGGGGCCTCCCTTGTAACATAAATAGCAGTTGCCTGTAGGCATCAATAACAAATACAAATTATTTCTATCCCTCTCAACTCAGCTCCAAGACCTATTTGTTTTTTTTATCATCTAGTGAACTAGTAATAAATAAATATTCTACTTTTCACTCCATTTTTTTTTCAAATGCCATACTTTGAATATTTCCATGTTTCCCAGTCCCTTATTATATATCTGAGAGCAACCTGAATTATTTGTAAGGAATTTAAATAACAACATCAACATGTTATAAATAAATGTCAAAAAATATGTGTACAGTCCTGTGCCCAGGGCTTTTTGTTCATTCCTTTTGTTTTCACTTGTTAAGTTTGACTTCCAGAGAAACCTATTTTTATATTGTATTATTCATGTGAACTATGCCTTCTTTCAGATTTAACCATACCTCTTATATTTTTAAATCCCTTAATTCCATCCTATCCTTCTATTGTTTTTGGGTTTTTTTTAAAGTCCTTGGTACGAAGCCAAGTCTCAAGCCACCTTTGACATGCATCAAGTCCTCTAACGGTTCACTATTCTTATCTTTGTTTTATGCCTGATTGCTTTTTCTGAATTTGGCACAGATTGGATGGTTTCCTCTGTCGATCCTACTCCACGCTCTCGTCATTGTTCACAGACACTGATTGGCCGAGAGGCAGACGACTAAGCTGCCGCAGAGTCTATTTCTTTTCTTTTCTTTCTATAATGCAGAGGGACAACAAAGAGAGAGGCTAAACAAAAGAGTGGGATAAGGAGAGCCATAGAAGCAGTGCATAATAAATCACAGTGGATGGCCACAAGGAACGCTGGAGCGCCATTAACTAAATATATAAAGACGGCTGCAGGTCAGCACTGTCAAGACTAATAGTTGGCATTGAAAGAATTAAAGCTCGTCAGTATACCTTATAAAGGCTCAGTTTGGCCTCCCCAAACAACATTAAATAACAATCAGATTGTTCTCCCCCTCCCCAACAAACTGGCTCCCACCTGTTTCCTTACTGTAACATATGCCCGGTCCCGTAAAAGATTTTATTCATTTTTCCTTCCACTTATTTAGAAAGGAAAACACTTGAGTGTATATTCTTTTGCCAAACGAGGAAAGGGACAAGCACATAAGAATAGAAAAGATAAGTTAATAGTGATTTATTGATTGCCATCACTGCTCGGCAACCAATGACAATGAGGAATTGGAAAAAAATCTGGCAATTTGTCAGCTTCATAAAGAGGTGACTAAAGGTTAGGGCCCATGTTTATTATACATTGTGTGGAAAAATATAACACTTTGCAAATGTTGTATTTTTGTATGATAAATACCTGTATTCATTTATAAGAGCATGTAATTTCACAGTTTAGGGAAATTAGTCATACAGTGGGGGGTATTTGATCCCCTGTTGATTTTCTGATTTTTAATGTTTGTCCACTGACAAAGAGATGATCAGTCTATAATTTATTCTAATGGTAGGTTTATTTTAACAGTGATAGAAAGAATAATAAAAAAAAAAACAACAAGAAAAACGTATGTCAAAAAAGTTACAAATTGATTTGCAGGTGAATGAGAGAAATAAGTATTTGACCCCTTCAACTTAGTACTTGGTGGAAAAACCCCTGTTGGCAATCACAGAGGTCAGATGTTTCTTGTAGTTCGTCACCACATCTCAGGAGGGATTTTGTCCCACTCCTCTTTGCAGATCCTCTCCAAGTCATTAAAGTTTCAAGGCTGATGTTTGGCAATTCGGTCCTTCAGCTCCCTCCATGTTTGTGATTGTTCTATCTGGAGACAGGATATGCCACTCCAGGACCTTAATGTGCTTCTTCTTGAGCCACTCCTTTGTTGCATTGGCTGTGTGTTTTGTGTCATTGTCATGCTGGAATACCCATCCACGACCCATTTTCAATGCCCTGGCTGAGGGAAGGAGGTAACTGGCCGTGTCCATCGTCCCTTTCATGCAGTGCAGTTGACATGTCCCTTTAGCAGAAAAATACACCCAAAGCATAATGTTTCCACCTCCATGTTTGACGGTGGGAATGGTGTTCTTGGGGTTATAGGCAGCATTCCTCCTCCTCCAAACACAGAGAGTTGAGTTGATGCCAAGAGCTCGATTTTGGTCTCATCTGACCACAACACTTTCACCCAGTTATCCTCTGAATCATTCAGATGTTCATTGGCAAACTTCAAACAGGCCTGTACATGTGCTTTCTTGAGAAGGGGGATATTACTGGTGCTGCAGGATTTCAGTCCTTCAAGGCATAGTGTGTTACCAATTGTTTTCTTGGTGACCATGATCCCAGCTGCCTTGAGATCATTAACAAGATCCTCCTGGGCTGATTCCTCCCCGTTCTCATGATCATTGAAACTCCACGAGGTGAGATATTGCATGGAGCATCAGACCTGAGGGAGACTGGCAGTTATTCTGTGTTTCTTCAATTTGCAAATAATTGCACCAACTGTTGTCACCTTCTCACCAAGCTGCTTGGCGATGGTCTTGTAGCCCATTCCAGCCTTGTGTAGGTCTACAATCTTGTCCCTGACATCCTTGGACAGCTCTTTGGTCTTGGCCATGGTGGAGAGTTTGGAATCTCATTGATTGATTGCTTTTGTGAACAGGTGTCTTTTATACAAGTAACAAGCTGAGATTAGGAGCACTCCCTTTCAGAGAGTGCTCCTAATCTCAGCTCGTTACCTATATAAAAGACACCCGGGAGCCAGAAATCTCACTGACCTGCAAATCAATTTATAACTTTTTTTACATGCGTTTTTCTTGTTTTTTTTTTTTTGTTATTCTGTCTCTTGCTGTTAAAATACACCTACCATTAAAATTATAGACTGATCATTTCTTTGTCAGTGGACAAACGTTCAAAATCAGCAGGGGATCAAATACTTTTTTCCCCGACTGTAGTTGTTCAAAGGTAAATTTTTCTCCTCTTTTTATATATTTAAATCAGTGTTTAAAGTGCACAATTTTTTGCTAAATTTTCAAACTTTAGTAAAGTGCTGTGTATATAAAAATTAGGTTTTCAATTGTTTTTCTTTTCAAAAAGCTCCTTAGCTAATGAGCTAAGGCAAACTATTAAAAAAAACTTTATAGGCATTATTAATATCTAAAAATCCATCTAATAATTGTGTTGACACCCCCAGGGGGTGTCTACGCAAGTTCCTGATCCCCACCCACTCAGCATGCAGCCTCCGGGGAGCAATTAAACCACTATTTACCTGCTCTTGCTTGCTCAGCCAATAGTAGAGCAGTGTTGTCAGCCTCCCAGTCACTGCTGGGATATGACTCATCCCTGCTTCCTGTCTATGCCGTCAGAAATTACAATATATTTTGCAACTTCAAGGTAAGTGTTTAAATGTTTATTTTGGTATTTTTCATGCAAATTTTTTTTTTATATACTATTAATTCTCCTCTATCAGATGCATTCATAATCCAGGAAACTTTTATATCCCTTTCAGTAAAGCTCATTACATATAGCAATGTGACTAGGTTTTATCAAACATTATTATTTTAGGCATGGGCGGAACTAGCAGTGGAGCAGGTGGTGCAATGCACCAGGGCCCTCTTTTTGTATTCTTTTTCTGAAAAGGAGGAAAGGTGAGCAAAGGAGATAGGGATGAGTGCTATGTGAGGTAGGTGCTGAGAGGCGCTGGGTGGTGTGTACGGCTGGATGCTGAGAGGGGATGGCTGCTGGCAAGAACTGGGTGCTATGTAGAGATGGGTGCTGAGAGGCATCGGGTGCTGTGTGGGGATGGGTGCTGTGTGGGGATGCTGAGAGGGGATGGCTGCTGATAAGGACTCAGTGCTATGAAGGGATGAATGCTAAGAGGGGTGGGTGTTATATGAATATGGCTGCTGAGTGGGACTGGCTGCTATGTAGAAATTGTATACGTGTGTGTTTATACTATATATACTGTATATATATATATATATATATATATATATATATATATATATATATATATAAAATGATATATATATATATATATATATAGAATTTAAGTAGTATAGGCCAACATCCTGGCTGTGAGATGGCAGAGGGCAGAAGAGGACCCCGTAGAGGGTGTCACTGGAAAGTGAGGAGGGAAGGAGAGCAGCTATGGGAAAAGGTGCAGGTATGAAAAGGGGTCATGGGGGGGGGGGGGGCAACTATGGGAAAGGGTCTTGGGGAGGGGTGCTGTTATGGGAAGGAGCCTAGGGAGTAGCACTGAGTGAGTTTGTACCACAAGCCCAGAGAAAAATCTATTTTACAAGGGGAAGGGTCCCACTTTTTTTTTTTTTTGCACTACGGCCCTCTTCTCTAGCTCTGCCACTTGCGCTATGGAATATGTTGTCACATTACCAATACAGAATAATAACACTGGTTGACATACTTGTGTAGGAGAAATGAATGGGAAAAATAAGAAAACCATCTATAGCAAATCTGCCCTTTATTACTTTTAGTAAATCATTTTTTACTGGCTTAAAGGAGTACTGTATTTAAAGGTGAGGGATTAAATGTTTGTTTGCTGGAAATGGGCTATTAAAACAGTGTGCAGTGCGAAATGGATGGAAGTTAAAAAAAAATCTTGACTTTTAGTCTGACTGTTTATTTCCTCAGATAGAGCTGCATATCTCGTCCTACATGTGCCTATCACAGGTGTGGCCATGGCTGGATCTATAATCAGGCGAGATAAGCGTCTGCCTAAGGGCGCATTACTAAGAGGGGGGCCTAATTTTGAATAAAAAGACCAATATATTTTATTGCTGTGGCCTTATTTCTGAACTATGTGCCTTTGAGGAGCTGGGTTAGGGAAGCAGGCATGTGAGGGTTAACAGACTGCTGGGGGAGAGAATCAGATCACAGTGTGGTGATGAGGCTGCAACTCCTACTGCTGAGAGCTCATGGAGTGAGGGGGATAGTGAGAGCTAGACTGATCTGCTGACAGGTTGCTCCTCCTACACGGAGCACACCACAACCCAGGAGTGTGTGAGGCTGAGTGTGACTGTGATGTGACAGGCTGATTGTGTTTATGACAGGCTGTGTGTGTGTCAGGCTGAGTGGATATGTGATGTGACTAGCTGAGTGTGATGTGACAGGCTGAGTGGCAATGTGGGGTGACAGGCTGAGTGTGAGTTTGATGTGACATGCTGAGTGCATGTGTAACAGTCTGAGTGTGAGTGTGATGTGACTGGCTTAGTGTATGTGTGATATTACAGGCTGAGTGTGATGTGACAGGCTGAGTGGGTATGTGGGATGACAGGCTTAGTGTATGTGTGATGTGACATGCTGAGTGTGGAGTGACAGGCTGAGTGTGTGTGTGTGACAGGCTGAGTATGAGTGTGATGTGACAGGCTGAGGTGTATGTGTGATGTGGCATGCTGAGTGTGGGGTGACAGGCTAAATATTAATGTGATATGACCTGCTGAATTTAATGCGACAGTCTAAGTGTGTCTATGACAGTCTAAGTGTGTGTGTGACAGGCTGAGTGGGTATGTGGGGTGACAGACTGATTGTGTATGTGGGGTGTGACAGGCTGAGTGTGGAGCGACAGGCTGAGTGTATGTGTGATGTGACATGTTGATTGTGATGTGACAGGCTGATACAGTATGTGTGATGTGACATGCTGAGTATATGTGTGATGTGACAGGCTGAGGGTGTGTGTGACAGTCTGAGTGTGATGCTACAGGCTGAGTGTGATGTGACAGGCTGAGTGGGTATGTGGGATGACAGGCTGAGTGTTTGTGTGATGTGACAGGCTGAGTGTATGTGTGATGTGACAGGCCGAGTGTGTGTGTGACAGGGTGAGTGTGATGTGACAGACTGAGTGAGGGGTGAAAAGGCTGAGTGTATGTGTGGTGTGACAGACTGAGTGTAAGTGTAACAGGCTGCGTGTGAGTGTGATGGGACAGGCTAAATATGAATGTGATATGACAGGCTGAGTGGGTATGTGGGATGACAGGCTGATTGTATGTGTGATGTGACATGCTTAGTGTGGGGTGACAGGCTGAGTGTGGGGTGATATGACAGGCTGAGTGGGTATGTGGAGTGACAGACTGATTGTGTATGTGTGATGTAACAGGCTGAGTGTGATGTGACAGGCTGAGTGTGTTTGTGATGTGACAGGCAGATTTGTGTGTGTGAAGTGACAGGCTGAGTGTGTGATGTGACAGGCTGAGTGGGTGTGATATGACAGGCTGAATGTGAGTGTGTGATGATAGGCTGAGTGTGAGATATGACAGGCTGCGTATGAGTATATGTGTGATGTGACAGGATGAGTGTGTGTGTGACAGGCTGAGTAAGATGTGACAGGTTGAGTTTGTTTGTGATGTGACAGGCAGAGTGTGTGCAGGAAGTGAAAGGCTGGGTGTGTGTGACAGGCTGAGTGTGTGGTGTGATGTGACAGGCTGAGTGTGTGGTGTGATGTGACAGGCTGAGTGTGCATGTGTGATGTGACAGGCTGAGTGCTTGCGTCATGTGACAGGCTGAGTGGGTGTGATATGACAGGCTGAGTGTGAGTGTGTGATGATAGGCTGAGTGTGAGATATGACAGGCCGAGTGTGAGTGAGTGTGTGTGATTCCATGCCAAGTGTGTGAACATTTAATTCCCTCCCTGTCAGATCTACCACCATTATCAAGCTTTTTGTGCAGTTGTGGTTAAGAGAACCGGACAATAGTTATCTTCATGATTTATTACCCTCCCCCTGGACCACCACTGGAATATCCACTCAGGATTCAGAATGGAAGAAAGTCACAGGTAACATGCTGGTCTAGGGGTGACTATAAATTTTATTGAAGTTTACCATTAACCCTTTTGATACAATATATTTTAAGGAAAGGATAATAAATGAAAGCAAGGATCTATTTTGCTATAATAATGTACTACTATAATAGCTAAAAAAACCTAATTAAACAGCCATGTGTATGACAATATATGACTGATTGAAAATTATTAACCTGTCATTTATATGTACCTACAGTTAATGTGTGTCTAAATATACAAACAGAGAAAAAACAACCGGCACATTTGTTTCAATTAACCCTCAGGATAGCCTATAGCTCTTTCAGTATGTATCATGATATAGACAGTGTTGATTTTGTCTGGCTTGTATCTTTTTGTGTAATTAAATTGTATATATATATATATACAGGGAGTGCAGAATTATTAGGCAAATGAGTATTTTGACCACATCATCCTCTTTATGCATGTTGTCTTACTCCAAGCTGTATACGCTCGAAAGCCTACTACCAATTAAGCATATTAGGCGATGTGCATCTCTGCAATGAGAAGGGGTGTGGTCTAATGACATCAACACCCTATATCAGGTGTGCATAATTATTAGGCAACTTCCTTTCCTTTGGCAAAATGGGTCAAAAGAAGGACTTGACAGGCTCAGAAAAGTCAAAAATAGTGAGATATCTTGCAGAGGGATGCAGCACTCTTAAAATTGCAAAGCTTCTGAAGCGTGATCATCGAACAATCAAGCGTTTCATTTAAAATAGTCAACAGGGTCGCAAGAAGCGTGTGGAAAAACCAAGGCGCAAAATAACTGCCCATGAACTGAGAAAAGTCAAGCGTGCAGCTGCCACGATGCCACTTGCCACCAGTTTGGCCATATTTCAGAGCTGCAACATCACTGGAGTGCCCAAAAGCACAAGGTGAGCAATACTCAGAGACATGGCCAAGGTAAGAAAGGCTGAAAGACGACCACCACTGAACAAGACACACAAGCTGAAACGTCAAGACTGGGCCAAGAAATATCTCAAGACTGATTTTTCTAAGGTTTTATGGACTGATGAAATGAGAGTGAGTCTTGATGGGCCAGATGGATAGGCCCGTGGCTGGATTGGTAAAGGGCAGAGAGCTCCAGTCCGACTCAGACGCCAGCAAGGTGGAGGTGGAGTACTGGTTTGGGCTGGTATCATCAAAGATGAGCTTGTGGGGCCTTTTCGGGTTGAGGATGGAGTCAAGCTAAACTCCCAGTCCTACTGCCAGTTCCTGGAAGACACCTTCTTCAAGCAGTGGTACAGGAAGAAGTCTGCATCCTTCAAGAAAAACATGATTTTCATGCAGCACAATGCTCCATCACACGCGTCCAAGTACTCCACCACGTGGCTGGCAAGAAAGGGTATAAAAGAAGAAAATCTAATGACATGGCCTCCTTGTTCACCTGATCTGAACCCCATTGAGAACCTGTGGTCCATCATCAAATGTGAGATTTACAAGGAGGGAAAACAGTACACCTCTCTGAACAGTGTCTGGGAGGCTGTGGTTGCTGCTGCACGCAATGTTGATGGTGAACAGATCAAAACACTGACAGAATCCATGGATGGCAGGCTTTTGAGTGTCCTTGCAAAGAAAGGTGGCTATATTGGTCACGGATTTGTTTTTGTTTTGTTATTGAATGTCAGAAATGTATATTTGTGAATGTTGAGATGTTATATTGGTTTCACTGGTAAAAATAAATAATTGAAATGGGTATATATTTGTTTTTTGTTAAGTTGCCTAATAATTATGCACAGTAATAGTCACCTGCACACACAGATATCCCCCTAAAATAGCTAAAACTAAAAACAAACTAAAAACTACTTCCAAAAATATTCAGCTTTGATATTAATGAGTTTTTAGGGTTCATTGAGAACATGGTTGTTGTTCAATAATAAAATTAATCCTCAAAAATACAACTTGCCTAATAATTCTGCACTCCCTGTATATATATATATATATATATATATATATATATATATATATATATATATATATATATATTGTGGTAGTTTGACCTGTTACCTTCTAGATTGACAGCAAGAAGTTCATGTATTCCTTTAACCTTTTTATTAAAAGTCCAAAAATTACACCACATAATGGCTTACATCAGCCAAAGGTATAAAAAAACACACAGTTCTCTTGTAAATAAATATCTTCATCAGTAGAAAGTCGAGTTTTTTGAGAAACTCTGTTCAATTCACAGTTATACTTCTGCCTTCTCCCTGGGGTTACTTTATGCAGACTCTTGTAAGGAAAATATAATCCTTTACTCACAGCTTTCTCTGCGAGCAATCGCTGGAAAAGCAGTCTTCTAACTGCAAACAGCTTCCTCTGCGAGCAATCTCTGGAAAAGCAGTCTTCTAACTGCAAACAGCTTCCTAGAACAGACTTCAGTCTCTCAATCCAAATCGCACATCAGATTATAGATCCAAACAGGAACAGTCAGCAAGCTTCTCTCTGTAGCTTGTTATTTGCTGCTACCAGAAGCTCACCAACAGGAGCAGATTTCACACACTGCCAACACTGCTTAGGCCCAAGCCTAAGTGAGGACTCCACCCATCTCTCTGCTGTTGTCTTAAAGGCAGTCCACAGCCTCTGATCACTGCCCGGAGTTAACTCTTTCTTTCTCCAGAGAAATCTTTCAGTCTCTTTAATTAAACCCGCTTGACTCTGTTACAACATATATATATATATATAATATATATATATATATATATATATATATTTATATATATATATATATATATATATATATATATATGTTGTGTCGACTCTCTGTGACCATATGAACCGCGGCAAACCATTTTGTTTTTTTCTAGAATGATGAAAAATCGATACGTACGTTATATTTTAAACTCAAAGTTAGGTCCCTCCAATCTATTGCAATGTTTTAATATTGTTTTTGCCTTGTACTTAACCCCTGTATAGCACTACAGAATGTGGCCCCTATTTAATTCCAAGCCCATAATTACATGTAACCAGACATTTTGGCTGCGGGTTGCTAATTTTTTTACATATATAGATGTATTCTCAACTGACTCAAGCCCGTACTCACAGCCCCAACACTCAAACCATGAACCCGCAAGTAGCATTTCAGGGCATGATCATGACCAATTAAGCAAGCGCGTAAGTTTCATTTCAGACAGAGACCATCGTAAATGCGACTGTCATCGTGACGTTCTCTGTGTCTCTTTCTCTGCGCTGTCTGTCCCGATGCTGTCTCTGCCGAAGCTGTCTCTGTCATCTCTGTCTCTCTCAGCGCTCTCTCTCACTCCACTGGTGTAGGAAGGGGGGCTAGGGGGGTGGACCGCCCTAGGCGTAACCCCCTTGGGGGGAGAACACCGGTCAGTTGCAGCTGATGCTGCCCCTGCGCTCTCCCTGACGCGTGTGTGTCTGTGTGAGTGTATGTGTCTCTGTGTGTGAGTGTATGTTTAAGTCTGTGTGCGTCTGTGTGAGTGTGTACCTCTGTGTGTGTAAGTCTGTGAGTCTTTGAGTGTGTAAGTCGGTGAGAGTGTGTGTCTGTGAGAGTGTGTGCATCTGTGAGTGTCTGAGTGTGTGAATGTGTGTGAGTGAGTGTGTGTGTGAGTGTGTGTCTGTGTGTTTGTGTCAGAGGGTGAGTGTGTCTGTGAGGGAGTGTGTGTAAGCCTGTGTGTGTCTGTGAATGTGTGTGTTTGAGAGAGTGTGTCTGTGTGTGAATGTCTGTGTGCATGTCTGTGAGTGTGTGTCTGTGAGTGTGCTTTTGCCGGCTGGAACTGCCCTGGAGTTTGTCTCGCTCCCTTTCCTGCGCCGTGTAGCGGCTGAGTTAAGGGGCATGGTTGGCGAACTGCACATACGCTCATCCCAGATCACTGCCTGCACAGTGACACAACATGTCTGACACCTGAAGACATTGCAGACGTTACAGACAGATTGTCACATGTTATAGGTGATAGATATAAACAAGAGGTAATTCAAACAAAGATAAACATTAAAATGAAGTGGAAGAGGACCATCCTTTAGGAAGGCTGTAGTAAATGCTGATCCCACATTCTCCATTTCAATATGGATTTATCATTAATATTATTAGTTGATTTAAAAAAATCGATTTCTATCAATTTATTAATTTCAACTATTTCTTGAACCACATTCCAAAATGGAATTGTAGACTGTTTCCATTTTCTATCTATAGAACAGAATTTGTACGGTTAAACTTTTCACCATATAATTCATCTTTGTAGGGAAGGTGTGGAAGAGCATCAATTCTGTGGACAACTCCAGTTTACATTTAACTACCATTGAATATAAGAACACAACTATATTTGATGTGTTAACGGTTAACAGCGCAGTATCATTGGATAAATGAGTAATTTATGAGTAAAGTGTTGTATTAATATATTATAACATCTAGAAATGATGTATTTCTCTTCAGCTTTTAAGCAAAGTTATTTAAATTCGGTTACATTTCTATCCTCCTTTAAAATA
The DNA here is from genome assembly GCA_027410445.1 of Discoglossus pictus. Taxonomy (NCBI): domain Eukaryota; kingdom Metazoa; phylum Chordata; class Amphibia; order Anura; family Alytidae; genus Discoglossus; species Discoglossus pictus. The sequence goes on along the minus strand of CM050165.1, from coordinate 118,217,237 downwards.
CAATCTGAATTACCGGTAACTATGATTAGTTTCAGAGAAAAACATTCTAACCAATAATTTTCTGGTATTCCAAAATCCTTTACCAATTAGTCAAATTATTTAAATAAGGCATTAGAATATAAATCTGCAATTATTTTGATGCCAATTTCTCAAAATATTTTCTAATTTAAAACAATAGCTAATAACCCGTGTGTGTCTGCAAAACAATGTTGATGAACCATTCAAGTCTCATATTTGATATATAGTCTTTCATTTTACTCATCATGAGTGCAAGTTAATGAATATTATTACATACTAAATATATGAGACTTCATTGGCCTCTTAAAAGACCACACACATTTTATTAACACACATATGATTAATAAATATAAATTAATAAGTACATTAGTTAAACAAACAAAAAAAAGTGTGAGGCAAGGAAATCCAAACTATGGCTTACCAATGAAAAAACCCTTTAAAATAGAACACTTGCCACTACACCCTGCTTTTAAAGTCAGTGTAAACCTATAATACAATGTGTAACAGAGACAGACTCCAGCCTTATTACTTATGTAGATTCTCATAGGATGATGTCAAGGACTAAAATTAAATGACAATATCTAAATTAATTCTTGATCTATTTTAAAAATGTTGATATTTTCCACATGATTTTCCACCCTCCAACTGATTGTGCAGGGTACATATGGTAACTTTACCTTCTCATTAGGTGGTGTAAATTTTCCCTGGTCAGTTCTTTTGTTGTGGGGTGATCTCTTTCCAGCGGGGCATCACTCTTCATCAGATGGATGAACATTAGATAATTTTAGTGGGACCGACACACTGCACATCACTTTGCCAGGTAACCAGCACTCTGCAGCTCTCTTTTTCAGCCAACCATGATCTTCAGATGTCTCTGTGGAATGAATGAGAAGACCTGTAGACTGAGCTTTTATAGGCAGCTACCACTGTTATGTCATCACACTATGACCTCATTCCTGAACCTCACAATAGAAGTGTCCAGAGCTCTGGCCAGCACTGTTATGGCTGACTCTCTGGATTGTCAAGACTGTTGGTTATACCAGTGAATATAAGAACACAATTTTATTTACTGTGTTAATGGTTAACAGCTTTTGAGCTTCCATTCTGCATATCACAAATTACTATAAAGTCTATGATTATGTTGCTGAACTGATGTACAATGGTCACTTTGCCTAGAAGACATTTTATGTAATAAACCAAAACATTGGATACCATATATATCACATATTAAAATTGTCCAACTACGAAACGTCGTCACGCTGTTTGCGTGGTGCGTACGACTTAGCGATGAGCGCCACAGGCGCTCATCGCCGGCGAGCCTCGCATAGCGAGGCGAGCCAATGAACTCGGAACACTTAGGCGGCGCTCATTGCCGGCGACCTGTTAAACACAGAGCAATTAGGCAATGCGCGCCGAAGGGGTCGTGTAGCCTTGTTTTCATTTTTTTCCGGCGGCCTCGCATAGCGAGGCGAGCCATTAATCTCGGAGCACTTAGGCAATGAGGCGAGCCGTTAAACTCGGAGCACTTAGCGGGACTTAGCAAAAAGAAGATACGAGATGCAAAAAATTACGGGATTAGCGTCCGAACCAAAAACCCGAAAAACACACTAACTACACCTAAAAAAAATACAAAAACATCCCAGACAGCATGGGGCAACAGCCAGGACATCTGTGAGTGAGGTAAAACGCGAATTTAACTTGATTTAGACGATTTTCACCACACGAAAATCACCTAAGCGAGAAAAAAAATGGCCACCGAAAAAAATGAAAACGAGGCTACACGATTCTGGACATCGCAAAACACTGCAAAACGAGTAGCACTTTACACATCACACTACTACCTACAAAATACACTATTACAAAAGCCGGAAAATGCTCACGAGACACGTAACACATTAATAACATTACGACTATACAATGCCGCTTTACACAATAAACCAACTACCTCGCGCACACAGCCTATTTACAATGCACACTTCAAACATTCATTACACTTTATAAGCAGGACACTAACACTCAAAATGTATATTCTATGCAGATGCAAAATACAAACACATTGTTAGCTTTTCCGCCTATTGCTCGCTGCATATATCAAATATAAATAATTAAAGTATATTAATTTATTGAATAAATCATTAATTATTACTTATTTAATTTATTGAATAAATCATTTATTATTAGTTAACTACATATACATAGAAATATATATCTCTCTCAGAGGACCAAAAGTACACGTCATATGAGGCTCGCAATGAGCACCGAAGGCGCTCATTGTGAGGCATGCGATGAGCGACAAAGGCGTTCAGCGCAAGCCTCCAATGAGCGCTGAAGGTCCTGAGGCTCGCAATCAGCGCCAAAGGCGCTCATTGCGAGGCATGCGATGAGCGCCAAAGGCACTCTTCGCAACCCTTGCTATGAGCGCCGAAGGTACTCACAGTAGAAAACGGTTTCAATTATGTCTCAAACAGCATTCCCATGGCTTCAAATTTTATTGCCCCATAAAGTATATTAATTTATTAATGTATTAATTATTTAATTAGCATACAAAAAAAATATACACCCCAAAAAAATACACTGTCACAATAATCACAAAAGCCATTCACCGTACCACTCACAACGAGAGCCAACGCTGCTCATAGCACACAAAGCCTTGCAATAAGCACAAAAAGCAGATCACCGCCGACCAAACAATAACAGCAAAATCACCTATCAGAAGAAAAAAAATACAACAACCAACAGCCTTGCAATGAGCGGCAAAGGCGCTCAGCGCGTGGCTCGCAATGAGCGCCGAAGGATCTTGGACCACCACCAAAATTAATGTCTGGACCAAACAGCATTACCTGCCTTACAATTTTATTGCCGTAATTTTTGACGGGCAAGTCGCTAGTATATATATAAAAGATAAGAGGTAAGACTGCAATCACCATATTACCTGAAGATGGCTAAACCCACTGAAAGTGGATAGTAATAAATATATATATATATATATATTCAAACACATTTCTCTTCTTATAATGGTTATGTTGTTGCAGTTTATAGTCAGTTCCTCTATCAATAATCAAGCGCTAGGCTGTTTTTATTTTTATTTTATGTTTATCAATTTTTTAAACATTTCCTATGTACATATAGAAACCTATGTATTGTATTTTTCATAACAAGTTCAATTTTTAAGTGATACTTTTCTAGTATTAAAAACTGTGTCAAATATGAAAAAAACAACTTCTATTTCTTCTACACGTTGCACCATTAATCAACTATGAGTAAAGTTAGGGAAACATATTCTAATCAGCTAAGAACGTTGTTATAATTATTAGGACAAAGTATTTACAGAAAAAAAACTCTTATTAGATAATTGGTGTACTTTTTAATATATTGTTAGATAAAAACACTTTTCCCTTTAACAGTTTTGCTTGGGAAATGTCTTACAGATAAGAGTGCCTAGGGCAGAGCAAAGCTAGAAACTAACATGGTGCCAGTTATTTCTTCACACCGTTTGCCATAGCCTACGTTATAGATGAACCCCTTTAGATTGTAAGTTTGCGAGATTTTAATCTTATTAGGTGCTTTGTGAAAGAGCACTATGTACGTTAGATGTAAGCTCAAATACAGAGCCCTCCATTCTTTTGCATTGTGTTAATATTTTATCTTGCTTAGTACTTAACCACTGTATAGAGCTACCATAGGGTTATATTCAGAATCAGATAATATTTTCAAAATTGTATATAGACATATAATAATTCTATTCAAACACAGGCTTTGAACAGAATTCAAAAATACACTTTTTCAAATGTTTTGACTTATTAGAAATATTTCTATGGAAATTTGGATAATGCCGACATTATCCAGTTTCTAAATTATGCATAACATATCCTGTGAATATGTCTGTGACTTTTCGGTGGGTTACCAACTCAAGTATTTTTTTCTATTGTAGACTCATATTCAAACATAACAAATGTTTCTGGGCAGCCAATGACATGGATAATTATCTAGTTGAGTTCTACATAGGAGCCTTTTTCGAATGAACTCTTCTCATAGTACATAACAATAGTGGCGTTTTTGATTAATAAACACCCCAATTAAAACTATTCCATTCCATTTTAAGAATCCATTCGCCTTCCACAGTACCAAAAAAACATACATATATCAACTATTAAAAAAGTTGTACTTGCTTTACTTCCATGTGATCACCATTACTCGTGATGGCTATATTTGAAAGATAGGTTACAGTATGTTTTGGCTAGGATGGGGGCAATGTCAGCAAACATTACAGGATTTAAATGTCTCTCTGTATTCACGGTCTCTCTGTTTAAGCACAGTTCAGTTACTCAATTTCAACTGGTCTCAAGCAGAGAGAAACTAAAATCCTGGACTGTTGGCGGCCCTCGTAGGACCAAGTTGCCCACCACTGCATCACATGATATGTTTTGGCACCCCGATTTTAGCGCATAGGGCAAATGCGCACCAACAATACAGCGCCGACCTCAGCACGCTGACAGTAGCCCGCTGTTGAAATTGTTGTGCCACATGCACGCAGATAAAAGAGTGCACATTCTAAATTGTATCGCCCAACTCCATGAACCCCTCTAACCCTAAACCTCAGATCCCATGCCTAACCCTAAGCCTCTTACCCCAACCACTCAGACCCCATGTCTAACCCTAACCACTCAGACCCCATGCCTAAGCCTAAGCCTCAGACCCCATTACCTGTATTGGATACGGATACCCTAAGCCTCAGACCCCATCGCTCCTGTGGTGCGCTCCTGTTGGGCCGCGCTGCTGTTGGAGCAATATTATCATCTGCACGCACCTGTTGGCGCTCAGATGACGGCGGCCATTGGAACCGCGCTCTAAAGTCGCACTACCATATGTTTTACATGTGTATATTTACTTATGTATTGATCTGGCCCAGGGCCTAGCATTGGCCAGATGGATCATTGTCATTGGGACTGCAATCCAGATAAGACTTGCATCTAAGCAGCGACCAACTTATAATACTGTTTTTAGTCTAACGTACCAGCCAGCAAAAAAATCCATATATAGAGACAGTGGGAGAGATATCCAATGCAAACATTGGTTATGGCCTCTGAGTAAAATCTCAGTTTATCCATAAAATAATTATTATATGTGTAGTATTTGTGTTGGACCTCTTTATATTATAAAATTGCACCGTGGTCTTGGACAACCTTGCAGTTCAGTAAAATAATTAATATTATGTTCCCACATATCTATCTATCTATAAATCTGTGTGACATCATACACATTTTATCTTATAGTCATTGGAAAGTTATCTGACTCAGCTGCAGCTGCTCTCAAATTAATTTGCCATATTTAATTCTGTCATTGCTGGAGAGGTTTGTAATATATTGTTGGGCCCTGAAGCACAAGTTGCATTAGGTTTCAGAAAGTGATTAGATCTCTTGCTGAAACTAAAATTCCTATGTTTCCCAATCATTAAATTATAACATTTCTTGCATGACACTGAGTCAGCCTACACAGATATATTATTTAAATCTTATAAAACAAAATATTACCTACATCTGTTTTTCCATAATGGGCCACTAAACTCTGGAAAAAAATATATTTTACATTGAATGAAAATGAATCTCTTCTATAATTTATTAGAAATTTTATTGAACTATATTAGCTAATTAAGCCACTCAAATTGCTCAGTATAGGGGCTGCCATTTCTCTATGTACATTACCCTCACTATTATTCTCCTCTATCATATTTAGCTCAAGTTTACATCAGTATAAGCAAACATGGAACCACACACACAACCGTTCAGGCGCCACGTACAACATGACGGGGGAGACTCTGCAGTTAGCTATTTATACTTACATAATACACACATCACATATCATAATTGTCAAACTGCAAGACGTCGTCACACTTTGTGTTGTGCATACGGCTTAGACAATGAGCGCCAAAGGCACTCATTGCCTGCGGGCCTCGCATAGCGAGGCAAGCCGTTGAGGCACTAAAACTCGCAGCCCTTAGGCGATGAGCTCCGAAGGCGCTCATCCCATGCGAGCCTCGCAAAGCGTCGCGAGCAGTGGAGCCAAATAAACACATGAAAAAAAAAATCCTCTCCCTCCCCTGTGTCTCTCTTCCCCTCCTCCTCTCCCACCCCTGTGTCTCTCCTCCTCTCCTTACCCCGTGTCTCTCTTCTGCCTGCAAGCCAAAATTTTGAGCTGCGGGACTTAGGTTAGGTTTTATTATTTTCTGTGACTTAGGTTTTAATATTTTTGGTGAGTTAGGTTTTTATTATTTCTGTAATTAGTGGTGTGGGGGGTTTAATAGGGGATAGGTACAATGGAATATTTCAAATTATTCATATCTGTGTTATGATAATTGCTGAGATAGATTTATTTCTGTTAAATTGAAGTGCTATTATCAGGATATGTTACTGTTGATTTGCAAACCAAAATACTCTGTGTTCACTCACCCAAATTTATTGCTCTTATCTCTCCACCCACCTAAATAACCCCCTCTCTGTCTCACAGAAATCTCAATACACACTGATACACAGAATATTCCACAGAAACACAGCAATCCCCTCCCTGCCCCTCTACCCACCCACCCCTCTTTACACTTAATATATTGAGGCATACTAATTACCTGCACCTGTTCAATCAGTGACATCTGCTTATCACCTCTAACCACCCCCCCTTTAAGAATACTTGTTAATACAGTGTCACAATGTTTTCTCACACCATCTTCCTCACTATAACCTGCTGCCTCTTTCTCAGACTCTCTTATACAGTCTCTAGACATCATGTCTCCAATAATATAACTATCTCACCTTCCCTGCTTTCCTCTCCTCTTCTCTGCTCTCATGAGCTCCTCTCCTTCCTCCAGTCACTATTTCATCCCTCCTCTAAAGCTGAAAAGCAGAAATGCTCCTGTAAGTCCTACTCCCATCTCCTTTTACTCTCTCTCCTTCTTCTGATGGCTTGTGGAGATATATCCCCTAACCCAGGCCCCTCACTCATTCCCACCTGCTGTCAGCCACGCAGAGTCCCCAGGGCAGCAAATGCCCAAAACACCCATAATCTAATACCCATCACTTGTCACAAACCCTCTACTTTGCCCTTCTCATGTGCCCTCTGGAATGCAAGGTCTGTTTGCAATAAACTTACCTTCATTCATGATCTCTTCATTTCCAACTCCCTCAATTTACTGGCTATCACAGAAACCTGGCTCACTCCATCTGACTCTGTCTCCCCTGCTGCACTCTCTTATGGTGGTCTACACTTCAGCCACACTCCTAGACCTGGGAACAAACAAGGTGGAGGTGTGGGCATACTGCTATCCTCTCGCTGCACTTTTCACTGCATACCCCCTGTTCCCTCCCTCCAATTCTCATCTTTTGAAGTCCACACTATTCGCATCTTCTCTCCTATACCTCTGCGAGTAGCTGTGATCTATCGCCCGCCTGGATCACCCTCTCAATTTATGGACAACTTTGCCGCCTGGCTCCCTCACTTTCTCTCCTCCAATATACCTTCACTCATTCTTGGCGATTTCAACATAGCCACTGACACACCCACCTCCCCAACAACTGCAAAATTACTTGCACTTACCTCTTCCCTTGGCCTCTCACAATGGACAGATTCCACAACTCACTGTGGTGGACACTCCATTGACCTTATTTTTACTAATCTCTGCACTATCTCCAACCTTGACATCTCCTCACTTCCCCTATCTGACCACCACCTGCTAACTTGCAACCTCACCTCATCTACCGCTCACCGCCCTTCTTCAAATCCTGCCATCAGAACACGCAGAAACCTGCAAGCACTCAACCCACAACAATTTTCAAATGTACTAACACCCCTTCTCAGCCCCCTCACCACCCTTGCCTGCCCTGACGTCGCCACTTCACAATACAACACTACGCTAACCTCCACCCTTGACTCTCTTGCCCCCATAATCACAAGCAAACGCCCTCGCTCTCAACCACAACCATGGCACACCACACAAACACGCTATCTACAGAGATGCTCACGCACTGCAGAATGATTATGGAGGAAATCTCGCACTTCAGCAGACTTTCTCCACTACAAGTTTACCTTGCGCTCCTACTTGTCTGCCCTCAATCTTGCCAAACAACACTACTTCTCATCACTAATATCAAACCTGTCCTCCAACCCTAGACGTTTATTTACTACATTTAACACCCTCCTCTGCCCACCCCCGCCTCCTGCCCCTTCCTCTCTCACTGCTGATGACTTTGCCAGCCATTTTAAAAATAAAATCGATACCATCCGAAATGAGCTCTCCTCCCAGCTTGGCCCTACCCCACCACCCTCTCCCCAAACCGACAACACCCAGCCCTTACCCTTCCCCAATCCCACCTCCACTATGGACTCCTTTGACCCTGTAACCGAGGATGAAGTATCTACTTTACTATCAACCTCTCACCTTACCACATGTCCTCATGATCCTATTCCATCACAGCTAATCCCTCCCCTATCCACCACACTTATCCCAGCTCTCACACATCTATTCAACCTCTCCCTAAACACTGGCAAGTTTCCATCCTCCTTAAAACATGCCACAGTTACACCCATTCTCAAGAAGCCCTCTTCTGACCCAGCTTCTGCCTCCAACTATCGCCCTATCTCACTACTTCCCCTTGCGTCTAAACTCCTTGAGCGGCTTGTTTACAATCGCCTCACTCAATTTATTTCCTCCAATTCCCTACTTGACCCCTTCCAATCTGGCTTCCTGTCCCAACACTCTACAGAAACAGCCCTTACAAAAGTCACTAATGACTTGCTAACCGCCAAATCAAAGGGTCACTACTCTATTCTAATTCTCCTGGATCTCTCTGCTGCCTTCGATACAGTTGACCACCCTCTTCTAATCCAAATTCTCCGCTCTTTTGGCATCCAGGACACAGCTCTTTCATGGTTCACATCCTATCTTAAAGATCGTACATTTAGTGTCTCCTTCTCTGGCACCTCTTCTTCACCTCTCCCTCTGTCTGTTGGCGTTCCCCAAGGTTCTGTCCTAGGCCCCCTCCTCTTCTCCATCTACACCTCCTCCCTTTGCACCCTTATAAAATCCTTTGGATTTCAGTATCATCTCTATGCAGATGATACTCAAATCTACCTCTCTGCACCTGATCTATCCCCCTCTCTTTTAGCTCAAGTTTCCAACTGCCTCTCTAGCATATCCTCCTGGATGTCCACCCGTCAACTCAAACTCAACATGTCTAAAACTGAACTTCTAATCTTTCCACCCTCTACTACAGCTTCCACACCTCAAATATCTCTCACTGTTGACAACACCATCATCGCCCCTACCTCCCAGGCCCGTTGTCTTGGGGTTCTACTGGATCCCGCCCTCTCTTTTATTCCTCACATCCAAGCAATAACAAAATCATGTCAGTTTCACCTAAAAAACATCTCCAAAATTCGTCATTATCTTACAGAAGACACAGCTAAAATTCGAATACACTCTCTCATCATATCTCGACTCGACTACTGCAATTCCCTCCTTGCTGGCCTCCCCATCTCTCGTCTGTCTCCCCTCCAATCCATAATGAACGCCTCTGCTAGACTCATCTTCAATACCAAACGATCAGTGTCTGCAGCCCCTCTCTGTCAATCACTCCACTGGCTTCCCATAGCTTCCCGAATCAAATTTAAAATCATGACCCTAACACATAAAGCCCTCAACAACAGTGCACCCCCTTATATCTCTGCTCTTGTTTCAAAATACTCTCCCAACCGGCCCCTTCGTTCTGCTAATGACCTTCTTCTTTCCTCCTCTCTCATCACCTCCTCTCACTCCCGTCTTCAAGACTTTTCTCGTGCTTCCCCATCCATTTGGAACTCCTTGCCCCGCTCCATTAGATTATCTTCCTGCCTTAAAACCTTTAAGAAATTATTAAAAACACACCTGTTTAAAAAATCATATCATCTTCAGCCTTAACATGTACAACTGAACATTCCACAGCTTAATAACACTCACACCCACAATCTACAGTACAACACACAGACCCCTCCACTGAACCAATTGCTTTCAATTGTATTTGTCACCCTCTTGTATCACACCTAAACCCTTAGATTGTAAGTTTGCGAGTTTTCAATCTTGTGTCAGGCCTTGGAAACAAGCTCTATGTACATTTTATTTTATGCTCAAAAACAGGGCCCTCCATTCTTTACAAGGTGTTTAATTTGTTTTCTGCTATGTACTCAACCCCTGTACAGCGCTACGGAATATGTTGGCGCGATATAAATAAAGATAATAATAATAATAATAATAGTGTAAATGTTAATAGGTTAGGGTAGAGGGGGGTTAGTTTAGATTTAATGGTTTATTGGGGGGATAGTGCAGTGTAGTGTTTGTACTTAGTGTCATGAGGGTCCTGGAGGACCCTCGTGGCAATTATGGGGTTATTGTTAGGGTTCTAACTGCTCCATGAGGTTCTTTCTATACCCTTATGGGTCGGATGGGGTTAAATTAGGCTTATGAGGGGTGTATAGACCCCCATAAGAAACAGGGTTAAATAGGCTTAGATGGGGTTAAATAGGGCCAGTTAGGGTTAAAAAGGCCCAGTTAGGCTTAAATAGGCCCAGTTAGGGTTACATAGGTACTGTTAGGGGTAAATGTGTGGTGTTAGGATTAAATAGGCCCAGGGTTGGGTTAATGGGGTATAGTTAGGGTTAATAGTGTAGTGCTTACACTTTGTGTCATGAGGGTCCTGGATGACCCTCATGGAACCTATTACATGGGTTAATTAGTGCCCTATAGGGGTCTATATAGTAGAGGCACCCAGTACACTCCCACTGTGTAACAAACAGCATTTCAACACTTTTTTATTGCCCCGTAATTTTTGATGGGCAAGTCGCTAGTATATATATATATACTAGGAAATTGCCCGTCAAAAATGACGGGAATAAAATTATAAACCTGGCAATGCCGTTTGACACACAATGTGATGATTTTGTTCCTCTGAGCACCTTCGGCGCTCATTGTAAGCACCGCGCTGAGAGCCTTCGGCGCTCATCGTGTGGCTAGCAATTAGCGCCTTCGATGCTCATTGCGAGCCTCTCCCTTGTGTACTTCAACTTTCCTGCTTTGCAATGATTCTCACGATGAGCGCCTTCAGTGCTCATTTCAAGTCTCTCCCCCTGTGTTCTTTATAGGCCTCGTGCTTCAGCACCTTCGCCGCTCATCGTGAGCCCTACGCTGAACACATTTGGTGCTCATCGTATGGCTCTCAATGAGCGCCTTTGGTGCTCATTGCAAGCCTCTCCACCCCCATGTAATTTAGGGGCCTCGCGATTAGTGTTTCTGCCTTGTGGTAAGTGTTACTAACTTGGGCCCTCATTCAATTGCGATTTGGCCAATTGAATAGTTCGGAACAGTCCAGCAGATCCCCAACTATATATTTGACTAGCGACTTGCCTGTAAAAAATTATGGGGCAATAAAAAAGTGTTGAAATGCTGTTTGTCACACAATGTGAGTGTACTGTGTGCCTCAACTATATAGACCCCTATTACACACTAATGACCGCATGTAATAACACTATAAGTGCCATGAGGGTCATCCAGGACCCTCATGACACAAAGTGTAAGCACTACACCATTTTAACTCGGTCTATACAGACCCTCATATGCCTCTATTTAACCCCATTAGTCCCATAAGGGTATTTAAAGACCCTCATGGGACAGTTAAAAGCCTAGCATTACCCCGTAAGGGCTATGAGGGTACTCCAGGACCCTCATGACACTAAGTACAAACACTACACTGCACTAAACCCACCCCAATAAACCATTAAATCTAAACTAACACCCCTCTACACTAACCTATTAACACCTACACTATCTACCTAAACTACCTATCTACCCCCTAATCAAACCCCCCACCACTCTAATTACAGAAAATAAAAAACCTAAATCACAAAAAATAAAAAAATCTACATTACAGAAAATAAAAAAACCTAAGTCACAAAAAATAAAAAAAGGAATATTAGAGAAAATAAAAAAATAGATTACCCCCCCCCCCCCACTACAGAAAAAAAAACATTATATATATATATATATATATATATATATATATATATATCCGGCACCCATGGGGATTGGTAGATGCCGGATAAATGTAGTTTCTGGTTGCTTGAGAAATACTATTAAATGAGGCCTAGATTAGCTGCACATAGGATGCTCTGCTAAGTATATTGGTCTGTGAGAGCTGTTCTAGCAGCAGCAGCTTTCACTCCTCACACACAGGTACATTCAGCTGGAGGGTACTGTGCTGACCCCGGGTATTGTAACACCAACACTGCTCGGTCACTCATGCCTGTCTGCTTCCAGGTAACAATGAATTGCAGAGACATTCAGTGGATGAAATCTAGGTGCCTGTAAGCATTTTGTGGTATGACAACCTGGCTCCTGGCATTTGTTGAGCACTGTAAATTTAAATGTATATTTAAAGTACGGTATTAATTTTTTTTCTGGTTGCTTGAGAGTTCTAGTTGTTTGAGTTGTTTGAGTGTCTTGTATGGGTTTGTATTTCTATTTTCAGTATGATTCCATATGATTACAGGAATCCAGTGCTTGTTTGTTACATTACATCCTGAGAAATAGTGGTTCATGTTTGTAGTTATCAGTGGAGGATGGTCAGAGAGCGCTAGTTAAGATAATTGGACAAGACTGAAATTTACACCACACCCCCTTCTCCCTCATTCGATACAACCACATCTCTACAGATAGGTAAACTCCCCTCTCACACACACAACTTCCACCTATGTTTAATGGAATGCCCCAGGGTCAAGCAGACACATAACATTTATTTTTTTTCTAATTAAAAACTAGCCTTATGGCTTTTATCCAGATTAATTATGCTTTTAGTCAGACTCAACGGTTTCACACATATATTTGTTTCATTGTACAAATGTCTCTATTCCAGCCTATCTAAACTGTTGCCATTCTAATATATAGCAACCAGAAACTGGCAACCCACTCCAGTATACTTGCTGAGATAAACTTATGGATAAGCACAACCAGAGACATAACATTGTGCCTGTGGAGCTGCAGCCCATGGAGTCACGGGGAGTTGAACATAACTGATCAACTAAACAACAACAGGAAAGAAATAGTACACGGTGAATACAATACATTACAGCAATAACATTATCTGTAATATTTTATTCAGAACTCTCAGAGTATCGCTAGATGTGTGGTGTCAATGAATTGTATCTCATGTCCTGCTCTGCACCATCAGATAGAGTGGAAAAGCATGTGGGGGGAAAGTGTTTTCCTTTTTAAAGTTATGATCTCTTGAAGTCAATGGTCTAAGGCTGCTTCTGACCTCCCAGGCACTGCCAAAACACATAATAATATTAATATTATTAGATTTTTAGAGCGCCAGCAGATTTAATTTCTCTAAGAGTACAATAAACAATCAATAGACATTTAGATACATTATAGAAGACCCCTTGCTCATTGTGGCTTCGGGAATTTGGCTTCATTCCACTGACAAGGCCCAATCAAAGCCAAAACGTATGTCTGGGGATTGATGTTTCTCCTGGTCAGGGTAGAATTGCCTGGTATTTCGGGGCTAGGCCTCTCTACTGGGTGAGACCAGATTGATGTACTACAGGATATTTCTCCCTGTGAAGGGTACATGTGAGCTAAAAGAGGCTGCTCTCAAAGTAGGTTATCATGTCCATAGAACTAACCTATTAAGGTTAGTTTATTCTCTGATTGAGAATCTCTATTTTGGTTTTCTGTGAGCCCATTGGTACATACACATTGTTACATGGAGAGATGAAGGTTCCGCTCTCAGGAGAATGTATTATCTAAGAGGTGATAGTGGATAGAAACATGAGGTAAGGGGACTGCTGGGTGGATTAATAATGAGGGAGAGGTTTGCAAACCAGAACGGGTAACCTATTATAAAGTTGTGGATGATTTCGTTAAGAAGGAACATGGTAATCTTGTCTGAACAGGTGGATTTTCAGAGAACATTTTAATATTTGAAGATTAGAGGAGAGTCTTACATAGTGAGGCACAGAATTCAAAAGAGGAGGTAATGGTAAAAGATGAAAGGCACAAATATCAGGAAAAGAGGAAAGGATGGTTTGGAGTTTTTCTAGAGATAAAAGTTGAGATGTAGGGAGGTGTGGTGATGTTGAGGGCTTTGTTGGTGAGACAGAATTTGGGTTTGGTGTTTTAATGTTGGGAGTGAAGCAGAGCTCTGAGTCAAGTGTGACACCAAGACATCTGACTTGAGACGTGAGGGTGAGAAGGAAGAGGAAATTAGTAACAGGATAGTCTTGGAGAGGTTGATTTTAAAATATCTGGAGGCGATCCAGAAGTTTATGTTTGAAAGTCATGCTTTCACATTGGTTAGTAGAGTGGAGGATGGGTCTTGAGAGGAGAGACAGATTAGAGTATCATCGGCATACAGAATTGAAGCATTGGTATTGAAGCATTGGTATTGAAGCAGTGGCGGAGCTAGTGAATGAAAAAATGTGGGCCCTTCCCACAGGGAGGATAGGCATAAATATGTCTTGAGCACCCTGGGCCCCACTCCAGATCTATCACATATAATAGTTGTGGATATACAGGCCGTTGGTCATGCAATGTTATATATGCAATATACAAATGCGAGGCTGCAATGAGTGCCAAAGGCTGCAAGATCGTGGGACTTAGCCTAGTGGCAAGTGAAATTAGCTATCAAGCTAGAGCCTAGGGTTCAAGTCTCTTTACTACATTTTCTTAATATAAAATAATTTGTATTTTCTTTTAAATTAATAAGTCATATTTAAAGGCATACTTTAGTGGTCTTATAAAGGGCTCTCTAAAATATAGTAAAGTAAGGTTTGAAAAGAAAGAAACTTTGCATTTGTGCTCCAGGCTATATAAGCCACAGATCTCCACACTTTCTGAATACTTATTGTGGCTGGAGTGGAGTTCCTCAAATTGGCATTCCACAACTGCAGAATGGTAACTAGAAAGTATGAGCCCGATTCAATTGCAAGCCCGCATCTCGTGGGATACAGGCCGTATGTCTGCAGGCGTGCTGCAGGCTCCCGTTCGTCTCAGATTCCGGAGCTATTAAATTGAACAAGCCCGCAAGTTATGGTCCAAACACCAAAGCCGTAAACCATGCACTTGTGAGTAGCAGTTCAGGGCGTTAACATGATCAATTAAGCAAGGCCATAACCACCCATTTAAAAACAGCCAATAGAAAATGAGACCGCCATCATTATGGCAGTAAAACATGGAGATTAAATGTCAATCAATTAGGTTTGGGGGTCAAATTCTCATCTTTTGAATCCGCGTGATCTATCTATGTACTTAACCCCTGTACAACGATATGGAATGTGTTGGTGCGTTACAAATAAAAGATCATTATAAGAATAATTATTAATATAGTGCTAATTATTTGTGTCCGATAGCTACCGGACATGTGAAACCAATTTACGGTGTTTTATAAATGTAGTTATGTCTCTATCTTTCTATATAAATAGTCAATTTTATTTTATGTAGATAAAACAAAAAATATATTTACTTCGAAAGTAGAGGTATGAGACAAATAGGGTAGATGTAATGCTTTTAAAAACATTTAAAAAAAGTAAATTCTTGATCAATTAAAAAAATAACCAACTTTCCATATGATTTCTCACCCTCTATCCAATTGTGCAGAGCATGTATGCGACTTCAGTCTTCCTTTTATACTTATTCGCACCATAACCCTTACTCATGTGCAGTCACTATAGCGAAGAAGTAAAGATGTGGGTGGAGATTAAGAGAATGAACCTCATTTGAATAAGTAATTTCAGTGTGGCTGCTGTGAAAAGCTGATACAGACAGCATTTATTTACAGTAAAAAAAAACTACAATTATATACAATTATGATGTAGTGGAATCAGCTATTATTTTGTGTTTGTGAACCAACATCAGGAGCTTTTGACGCAGATAAAGTTTCCATGCTAGTGCCAGAGCATTAAATAGCAACAATATTGGTTTAATATTTTTGTAATTTACAAGATTGAAATCTCGCACACCTACAATCTAAAGGGATAATAATATAATAGTAGATAATAAATCATTCACAGAAATGTAAAATGTATTATATACAATGGAGACTTTGAGAATAGTTATCTCCTCCCCATAGGTAACTCTGAATCCACACGCTAATACACAAGGTTGAAGGAATTGTAACATTGGGACATTAATACAAAGAGATGAAAGATATAAATGCCTCTCTTTGAACTACACACAATGCATAAAATGAGCAAAACAAAAGTGACTTCCTCTTAAAATAATGGGTTATACTGCTTATAAGAAGCAGCTGATTCCATTTAGGACAGCTAATAAGCCAATTTAAGCACCCGCATAATGTTGCCTTACACAGCAATAAAGTGCCATGGTACATAGGATAAAAAGGACATGGTGGTGCTAAAACTATTATAGTATAGGTTGCATCTAGAACAATGAAAGTCCAAAGTTATGCAATCTGGAGCTCTCACTAGTCCCATGTCACTCTGTTAGGTGGGGCAACTGTAAGTTGTAAACCTCCATATTACATCTTGTAATGCACACAACCACCAGCTTCCTATTAGTCCACATAGGCATGTGATGCTGGCACCTATACTAGAAGCTGTTCCACATAAGCAAGTGGATCAATAGAAAGCAGCTGGCATGTGCATTAGAAGATTCAATTTGTAGATTCCCAGTTTGCTGCCCCATGCACAAAGCACATATTGGCATGCACTGAGGGGTGGAGAGAAGGAGATAGACCAATATGGCAGCCCCTTCTGGTGAAAAGAGAAACATTTTTAATGTAATTGGGCTAACTGGGCTATTATTTTGCGAGAGTCAACTTGCACTTTAAAGGCCCACTACTAGTTTTATCACTAGAGATCTTTAAAGGGAATTTGAAATCCAACATGTATTTAAAAGAGTTTATTTTAAATATTACATTAGTTTTTTTTCAGGAAATGTGACATTTGTCTAGAAACTGAACTGTACTACTTGTGCAAAGGTAGCTTTTGGAAATATCAAGATGTTAATCTGACAATTACATGATATTCTTACACAAAAGTGTGACAGATGCAGCCAATTTCAGTCAAAAGAATGCAAAAGGCGTCGCACAAAGCATAAACAATACAACAGACTTATTGGACCTTTCCTGTTGGTTGGCTGCAAGTGCTTTGAGTGCGCTTCAAGGCTGCAGTAAAGCATCACCTAGTGATCAGAATGCAGCAGTGCGCTCCCTGTATCAGGACATGAATTGGGAGAATAGTTTTAGGGTTAGGCTTGGTGTTAGGGGGATTAGGGTTGGATTTAGGGTTAGAAAACACAGGTTAGAGTTAAGGGATACAGATTAGGGTTAAAGTTAGGTTTTAGGGTTGGATGTAGTGTTAGGCAATACAGGTTAGGGTTAGAGTTACAGTTAGGCTTTAGGGCTTGGTGTAGGGTTAGGGGATACAGGTTAGGGTTAGGGGATACAGGTTAGTGTTACAGTTTGGTGTTAGGGTTAGGCTTCTGGTTAGGTTTGGATGTAGGGTTAGAGGATACAAGTTAGGTTTGCAGTTAGGTTTTAGGGTTAGGCTTGGGGTTAGGAATTTTAGGGTTGGAGTTAGGGTTATGGCTAGAGTTAGGGTTATCATATTAGTTCTACTGAGTAGCAGAAACAGCACAGAACTGTGTGGCAGCCTGGTGGCGTGCTGCTCGACACCCCAACAGGAAAGATCCAACTTGTTTATTGGTCACTCTTTTTACTTAACTTTACTTGGTTCTTCTTACATTGTACAGCAAGTTAAATATTTTTACAGTAAATAGATATTCTGAGAACAACTACCAGAGATACAATGTAATCATTTTGAGTGTCTCGTAATGAGCTCAGTTGGATAGCTCCCACATATGACGACATCCACTTGGAGTGCATCATTGGCAAAAAAAAGTCTTATTTTTAAGCTTAGCATTCACTATTAATAACTTCCTGCACCTTCTTTGCTAAAGCCGCTGAAGTATTTCAGCATTGCAAGGTTATAGATTTGTAGTAAGCTTTCTTATTTAGTCTCTCATTACTTTAAGTCGGGGTTGGCAGAAGAGATGGTGCGCAAAGAGACTGCATTATGTAGCTTTTAATTTAAAATGCGATTGCCAACACACGTCATTTCTTGCTAAGCTCTATAAATAGCAATGTGAATTTTACAGTTGCCCCAGTTTGCCAGAATTTTAATGTAAACCAAATGCAGATTGTGCTATCCTGCAGTAATGCTCGCTCAGCAGATCACGATACCTCCAAAATGTTACTTGAAGAATCACTGTACAAAGATATATATATATTTGAAAACTTTGAGTCTGACTAGTATTTTAATAAAAATTAATTTGGATTGAAATCTTTATTTTGTAATTCAAGTAAGCCGCATAACCTAAAATAATGTAACTGGTCTGTTGGGACTGTAAGTCTATCTTTACAAAAAAGAGGGTATTGGAGGTACCAAAAAGATATATACTTAAAGGGCTTTTGCTAGATGTTAGACAATCACCAAACCAAAACACTAGGGGCCTCATTCTTTTATCGGCTGCGATTCCTTGCGGGGGTTCCGTTATCTTGCAATTCAATTATACGGCCCCGCAAGGATCTCCTCTTACGGCCGGCCGTATATCTTACAACTGGCCGTAAGCTCAGAAATCTTTAACTCAAAAATAAATTCAAGCCTGCACTGTACAGCTCTGTAAATGCTAGGGATCATATTGGGGTACATGAAGATTAATAGTAACCCACTCTCAAGCTTGCACATCAGCCCAAATCCGAGTTTACATTAACTGTTTATTTTCCGGCCGCAGCGTGGGCGTGTCTGAGGTGCTCCAAGCACTCTGGACTTTTTACATGGATATTTGACATATATAAAAAAATTTTTTTTTTACGGATTTGAGTATAGGGGAATGTTGTCCTATTTTTGCTAACACCTACAATCACTTTATAGTCTCCTCAGAGTGCAGGATGGCTTTTTTTTTGGCTATATTTTGTGCTTAATTGGTGCTAGCGGGACCTTTTTCCTGCAAGTAAGCTGCGGCTCGGTTTTAGCCTTGCAGAGAGGGTTCTCGGAGCAATAGAATAGCAACCAGGCTTTTCTTGCGGCCGAAACTCTTGCGGCCGTTTTAGATCAAAGGCTTTCCTCCGGCGCGTGCGGACGCAAGGGATAGCAAGGCGCCGGCCGCAAGCCTGCCGGAATCCCCGGCCGGAGGGGAATAGAATAGCAGAATAGCTTGCGGCCGGTCCTTGCGGCCCCGCATCTCCTACGGCCGTTAATAGAATGAGGCCCTAGGTACTTTCTAAAATAAAAGTGCATTAAAGGGATGTGTATGTAAGCTGGATTATGAATGCATCTGATCGAGGAGAATTAGTAGTGTATAAAAACAGTTTTTTTGCATGAAAACATCCCAAAATAAACATTAATTAGCTTACCTTGAAGTTTGCTAAATTTCCTTTTTTTTTGGCATCCGCATTTTATTGTGTACACCCCTAGAAAACTCCACCTCAATTAGCATAATATTCAAATTCAGAAACAGGATAATAGATTGTACCATTCTTCACCTCAGTGGCTTCTGGTGTGCTCAGTACAAGAACTGCAACAGTTACTTCCTGTGCTCTGTACCAGAAAGGTAAAAATGTGTATCTTGCTGTATTTCCTGTGGGGGTACACTGATGTATTTCCTGTGTGTACCCGGCTTATGTAAATGTCCTGTGGGTGTGAACGACTGGATTTTACTTTTGTGCAAATAACTTTGTAAGTAAACTGAACTTTTCTATATAACACATGTTTTCATACACTACTAATTCTCCTCTATCAGATGCATTCATAATCCAGCTCACTTGCATATACCTTTAAAGCCCATAAAGCCACATAATGCTAGCTGCTTCAAAATAGTAAAAATAAAGAAAATAAATGGTACTGTGATCCCATGAATGGATACCTTGTATCTGTAAGGCATATAGCCCCACTAGCTGACTCAATGCCCTATGATAATGACATTATCCAGACAGTCTCCAGTATAGAAATAGTGCATAGGGATAGCCACCCAATATGAATCATAGCAGCAGAAAGTGAAGACAAGTATTGAAGACCCTCAGTTTGTATTAGTAACAACATATATAATGAAATGAGAGTGAGCCATTATGGATTCCCTAGTGGTTCAGTGGTTATGATTCAGTGCTTTCACCGCTGTGACCTGGGTTTGATTCCAGTGAGGGAACCAAGAGCTCACACCACACTGAAAACATGCAGTGATGGGCCTGATCAGTACTTGGATGGGAGACCACCTAGGAATACCAGGAGATGTATGCTGTGGCCCACTGCAGAATGAACTGGCAACCCACTCCAGTATCTCTACCATGAATACCAAGTGGCTCAGCATGGTGAGTTACGGTCCATGACATGACTGAGCGGTGCATTCTCTCTCTCATTATGAATGCCTAAACATAGGCATACAAGAAAATGAAAATGCCAATTATCAAAAATCTAAAATCACACACACAAATACAACTAAAAAGTAGCCAAAGTATGCCCTGTATGGGTAGATTGGGATATAAGCTCATAACTCTATAAGCGCAATTGTTAAAACCCTAAATGGTAATAGCTTAAAGAGCCTTAAGTCTGTTTCACCACTTGACCAAGGCTTTGTCAAAGGCTACTATTCAAAAGAAGGATCTGACTAGCGCATAGATAAGCAGGGAGTCATAAAACTAGTTTTTAATAAAAATAAATATAATGTTTGATCACTCTACTGGATCCTTGATGCATCCATGATACTTTGGTGTTGGTGTGTGTGAGAGTGTTGTTTACATTTCTAGAGAGCCGTGTTTGCATCTGTCGATACAACATGCCTACTGCTGGAGAAGAGAGTGGGGGAAGACTGTATAGCGCACAATCTGTAGTGTATCTGATCCGATGGTCACCTCTAATGACTCTTGTAAATCAGTTCTGAGATAGTGATATACTAAGTCATATACTAAGTGCCAAATGACCAATATATATTTTTTTGTGGGTCGGCTCGGGTTAAGTATATTGAGGTGTATACTCTTACTCAGTCCGTTGTCTTGTGCTTGCCAAGCGTTCAAGATAGTGTGGTCCTAAGCACAAGTATTCACAGAAGGTATCCAAAAGAATAAATCTTTATTGATAATGTATGAGTTCAATTCCAGTGGTAAAAAACATTGACGAATACAATAAAATAAGTTCCAGACGCGTTTCGCTGCTGTTGTTCGCAGCTTTCTCAGTGACAAATCCTTGTTTAGGTTGAGGCCTGCTCAAACCAAATGTGTAGGAATCGAGCTTACTGCTGCACCTGTGAGTGGAAAGGAGTGTGTTGTCAATTTCATCCAGCTCTTAGGAATTGATGTAACAAAGAAAAAAATTGGTGTATCTAGGAATAAACAGTTTATTAAAAAAAATATGTTTTCTCTAAACTTTTTGTCCATGACTTATACAGCTGCTAATACTGAGAGTGTGTTATATACTTCACAAATAAGTGCCTTTTACTTAAACTATAGTGGTTCTTTAAATATACGTTTTTCAAGAATTGCACTTGCTTTTTAGAAACATTTGCTCGTTATTAAGTGTAATTATACAAAAGACCACCTAATAGTTTGACTGCTGTGGTTGTTTAATAGGGAATAACTTTCCATTAGTCAAATCTACACTAATCTAGAGATAATGATATGCACTACAGTTTAGAAAAACACTAAACTTCATTATTTGTGAGTAACATATTAACATTAGCAGCTGAGCATAAATATATTTTTATTGAGAAAATCTGAAATTACTCTGACTGTTTGTGTAATGGAGATTCAATCTTGGACAACTAGTTGGCCTGTATCCTAATGGGATGCCTACTGGGAGATCTATTCTTTTATTTACTTCTATTGTCAAGTTACTTCTTAAAGTGTGTTTTTCAACCAAACCAAATATAGATCTTATCTGAGTCAAGGCTCCTCCCATTCCTCCTAGGTGCCTAATTCTACAATAAAATAAATGGAATAAAAACAAAATACCTTCTGCCATTAAAGCAAAATATATAAAAATTAAAGACGGCTTTGCTTTAAATACTCTCTATATAATCAAGTCAGGTTCTTCATAAGAGCATACTATAAACATGACACTACCATAGTTCTTTACATAGAAACTGCTGGCACTAAGAAATACCATATTTCAATATAAGGAACCAAACTGCTCTGTAGATCCCACTTGTAGAAGAAGATATAAAGAAATACAAGTGGTGTCTAGCACTGCAGTATAATTACATATATCAGCTATAATATATCAAGTTAACTTGTACCCCAAACCATGTGCCTATTTTAAAGTAAGGGAATAATGTAACCCTTTAAAGTATAAGGCTTCCATAACAGATAATGTCCTACAGAACTAGATAGGACCATTACTACATACGGCTACTTTGATGGTCACTGTGCAATCTCTTCTGTCCACTCTGTTTACTGTTACCTCCCACCTCTGTTATTTATCCTTTAATAGTAGACTTTGTAGACCTCTTTACCTTCTATCCCCTCATATACCTAGTCACAAACACTATTTTAAAGGTTAATTGTGGTCATACTTTTAATATTTTCTTTTTTGAAGAACTACACATCAACATATTTTTACAATGTATCTAATGTTTGTAAAATATAATGTAGTTGCTAATTTATTATCTTTTAATTATAATTATTTAGCTATGGAATCTGCCAGTTTTGGCTTCATCAGATCATGTTCCTGAGGTGGGAGGACCCTCTGAATACACAAGAAGTGTTTGTCTGCACAATGGAAAAGTGGAAGTTACATCTGTCAGCGCTATCAGCAGGACCAAACAGATGATAGTCACTTTACATGGCAGGGAGAAAAACAAAATGGTGTCAACAGTAAAGAATAATCTCATATGTAAACTGCAAAATGTCAAAACTGTGTTTATTTTTTGTTTTCTGTACTGCCCATTATCGTGTTTATTCAAAAAACGTTGAATAGAATAAATTTACTTCAGTGGTCCTTTAAAGGATCACTGTAATCCCAAACTTACATTTAAAAGAGCATGTTTTATATCATGGGTAGGCAACGTCGGTTCTCAAGTGCCAAACATGCAGCCCTATTAAAAAAAACGTAGCCCGTAATGTCGCCCAGTAAGACTTACGGCTATTAAATTGGCCCAGCAAAGCAACCCGCTGCCGATCTGAGCCAAAAAAGCCTACGGAATGTGGAACGTGGAACTTCGCGGCCGCAAATGCTTTGTTCTGTCAAGCCCGTAACCGGCACGTTCCAATGTAGCTATTAAATTGCAACAAATTCACTGGCGTTCAACCCCGTAACACGCAAATGGAGCCAAGAAGCCAACGAGTGCTAGAGATGACCCGCAATCCGAAGCACTGTAAATGCACATATACACACACTACTGTACATATAGTAAAAGGGTAAGTGATGTTAGGTCTTAGAATTAATAGAACAACATTCTCAAGCTCGCAAATCGGCTGAAAAAATACTTTATTTCATGTTTGATTTCTGTGTTATATCGGTCTCGGCAATCAATGTATTAATAAATATAATGGAACTCGCATGTAATAGAATATCATATTTGCAGCTTTATCAATATTGCATTATATCTGGAATGTGGGTCCGATCGTAACCCGCAATTGAACCCCATAAGACTTTTAAATCTGTGTATGCTATAAGTATAATGTATTATCTCTAACTGGTGTTCATGGATGTCCATCAAAAGAACGTTCTTTTCTCTTATTCTAGATAATCTTTTAAAAATCTTTGGACTTCCAAATCAGAGAAAAAAATATATTAACTATTTCCATTTCTTTCATAAACATTTCATTCCCCTGAATACCTTTATATATATAGCACATCACCATATTAACTTTGTAGTATTTGTAATAATTTTAAAACTAATAGATGTTAATTAACTAAAACTTTAAAATTAAAATACATATGTGTGCGTCAGGGGCACCTGAGACATAAATCTGGCCCAACTATAGACCAGTAGACTAAACTTTTACATTTATTGCAATGTAAAAAGTGATAATTTTGTGAGAAAATATACAATGGAAATCAATGATTTCTCTCATCTTCAAACATGAGGATTTTCTATATTTTACAGTTTCGTTGTAGTGGCTTCCACTAGTGCTATACAGTTTGTAAAATAAAGGGGGATCTTAAGCCCGATATGAAGGTAAATCAGCTATTTCTAATGTATGCTTTCTCCCAAAATATCAACTTTTATTAGTCTTTACTGCTCAAAAGTTATGAAAGGTGGGCCAAAGAGTGGCTCTTTAATATCCAATTTAGTTTTTTTATGTAAGGTCTTTTGAATAAATATACTCAATAATGCATATAAATGCTTTCAGAAAGTAAAAAATAAATAAACAGAAGGTTTAAATTGTAACTTTTATAAGCAATTAGTATGTATTTCTGAGTTCCATTGTATTATCTGCTATTACTCAAGAGGGTGTAAACTAGACTAAACTAAACTTTCCATTAGTGTTGTTAAAACAATGACAGTTCTAGCCACCACATGCCCATTGTGCAGAAGCTTTCTATACATTCAAAGTCTCCTCTCTCATGAGGAAGCTATTGAGCAAAAATCTAAATAAACAATAAAATTACATATAAAGGTAATAGGTTATAGGCTGTATTATTTTTGAGTGTATTTCTTCCAAAATAAATATACTTTATATATAAGACTATGATAATCCTTTACATTTTGTAAAATGTTATTTATTAATTCAAATGATTGGGGCAGTAATTAAACTTGTTGAACATGTTATTATTCTACTGTCTTTTTTGATATTCCGCTATTTATGTTATATATCCTTTGTAACGTTTGTCTACATATTGCCATTGAGATAACACTTCTTGGCTAAAAAATATTAAATATTTTTATTACATTGAGAGATTAAAAATGTTTTATCACAATATTTGCTTCCTAACAGTTGCAGGAGTTTATTTCCGGAAAAAAAGTTTAAAATAAATTATTTTAAAAATAAATATGACAAGAAATGATGGGCCCAATTCGTAAATTTAAACACACTTAAAATCACTATTAATATTGCTAAATATTCTGCAAATATTACTTATTGGCACTAATGAATTATTAAGTCAATAGAACATATAAACATTTATAAAAAAAAGACACCCGAAGCCAAATTTATGAGTTCAAGGCATTTGCAAGTAGCTAATAGAATATCGCCCTATGTTTTTTATGCTTCTACCATAGTGGTTTCCAAACATTGGCCCATATTTAATTGCAAGCCTGTAATTACATATGATCCGGCTGTGGGTTCCAATTTTTTTACATATCAACAGCCTTATTAAATTGCGATTCGGCTCTATATAAGCACAGAGCATATTTTTTTACAAAAGTTTTTAGTTAGTGAACTTCTATCCAAAAACGTCTATAAAAAAAATATGCTCTGGCCTTATATAGAGCCCTATTCTATTGGCCGAATCGCAATTTAATAAGGCTGCAAAGGCCTCCATTCAAGTGCAATGGCAATTTGCAAGAAAATACTGGAATCCAGGACTGTGTTTACCTGTCCTTAAATATGTTCTAACATATTCTATTGGTTATAGAATTTACAATATTTGTTAATTAAGTTTATATTTTGCTTAAAGGAACTTCGTAATGCTCCATGGAAATGGCAAAAACATTTGAAACATTGTGATGTATGGTAATAGAGATGCTCTGCCCTAATGCATTAAAGAAGCACTGTAGTTTGATAAAAACTTCACATACTTGAAACATTCGCATCTTCAGAGGAAATCTTATATTGATATGACTCCAGTTGTGTCATGGTGTATTCCTTCTTAAATTGCTATGTCTATATCCTATGGGTCTTTACTCTGCCATTGAGTTCTATTGTTAAGTGAGCTATTTGAATAGGCTGATTTTTTAACAGTAGCTCATACAGATCTTATCTGAATCCACTGTTCCTCAGGCTTATGCCAGGTGTGTAATCCTTATAAGAACAAAGACAAAATTGTTAAAGTACAATTCAACATAAATTGAAGACTTTAAATATTTATTTAAAACTCTTTAAAAACATTATCTAGACAAGTTCACCAAAACAGCGTACTATAAATACACTTCAGTGGCACTTTAAAGATTATTTGTCCTTTTACAACTTCATAAAATCAACTTAGTATAAATCTAGCATTTCAGTGTCACTTGAAAAACAGATACTTATTATTCAGCTTGTTAAAGTGCAAATTCACAATGACTTGCTATCAAGCCAACAAACACAATAAGGTATGAGGTCTCAAAATATTCTGTGACTAACTCTTTCTTTGTATAGAGGAAGTCAGTGACGTGCTGTGAGCCATGCACCGCTTGGCCTCACTGTCCTCGCATGACATAACCAAATGAAAGTCACAGTCATTCTGTCTCATTATGGACAGGTTGATGTGTCACGATATTTCATTCATTTTGGTAGGAAGCAGGATGTTCCGCCAACTGTGGCGCACCATCTATGATTTCCTGTGATGTTGAAAAAATTTAAGAATTTTCAAGGATTTTGTTAGAATTAACCTAATATAGTTGTAGAAGTAAAAATACTGTCACACCAATACATGATGCAGACATTGCCTTAACTGTGTCTTTTTTTATAAGGCAAGTTCCACGTAAATGTAACTTTCTTTCATATTTAAGAGCACACCTATAGAAGGGATGTAGAAGGCTTCTAAATTTTAATAGCTATGTAAGATACCTATGTATTTATTTATTTTTATGTACTTTGTTATATTACGAGGTACTTAAAAGCTCTGTTTTTACTGTCCA
The DNA here is from genome assembly GCA_027410445.1 of Discoglossus pictus. Lineage (NCBI taxonomy): Eukaryota > Metazoa > Chordata > Amphibia > Anura > Alytidae > Discoglossus > Discoglossus pictus. Next base: position 118,190,413 of record CM050165.1, on the reverse strand, counting down.
AATAGTCCCTACATGGGTCTGCCCACTGCAGCATATGCAGACACAGACAATTTAGCGATGGGGCCATGTCTCATAACTGAGACAGCTGAGACAGGGTCCCAGATAGGCTAGGACATTACACTGCACATCCACCCTCCAAAGTATATCTCTGAGCAGACCCATGCAAGGGCTATTTGTATGTGAAATAGACCTTTCAAGCACTGCTTAGTATAACAAAGCACAAAAAAGAAAATAAATACAAAGATATATTACATACCTAGTAACTTCCAGAAACCTTCCATATCCAGTGGCGGCTGGTGAACTTTCAAGTTGGAGGGGCGCCAGGGCGAAACATAGCCACTCCCCCTTTTCAAACCACACCCATTTTATAACTCCTCCCCCGGACATCATAATGACCTTTATAAGCCCCGCCCAATGACCTTATACTTGTAAAGCCCATTGAAATACGTGATCAGCAATGCAGAAATGTCAAGAAGTAAAGTAACAATGTGTTAAATTCATTGGTATACAATATAGATTGAAAAAAACTCATGTGAGCAATATCATAGTTGCACCTATACGCATTAATAGAAAAATTAAAGCAGTGACACCTACCATTAGTCGGCTCTTCTTCTCAGGGTATTCACATTCAGTAAGTTGACCAACGAGTACAAACAAATCTGCTGCCACATAGGGTTTGCACCTGGGGTTGAAAGAAAACAAGCAAATCAATCAGAACATTTAAGAACAAAACCATACTTAAAAAAATTAAAAGACCAAACATATAGGACCCAAACATACCTTAGAAGACCAAGTGTGACCATATAGGCCCCAAACATACCTTAGAAGACCAAGTGTGACCATATAGGCCCCAAACATACCTTAGAAGACCAAGTGTGACCATATAGGCCCCAAACATACCTTAGAAGACCAAGTGTGACCATATAGGCCCCAAACATACCTTAGAAGACCAAGTGTGACCATATAGGCCCCAAACATACCTTAGAAGACCAAGTGTGACCATAGACCTTAAACATACCTTAGAAGACCAAGTGTGACCATATAGGCCCCAAACATACCTTAAAAGACCAATCAGCACTGTATAGGCCCAAACCAGTGGATCTTGGGATACAAGAAAACAACAACATTTCACTTCTGTTTAGACAACACAATAATCAATGTCAAACAAACACGTTGAATTAGCATATGGATAACCATATGAGCAGTAACGCCACGCCAAGGCTTCAACAATTGTTACTGACCATTCACACACCTTTCATATCTCCTTACATATGCACACCCACACACCATTCATACATTACTTACCACTAGTTATTTTTGGTAGTTCGGTGGTGCCATTTCTGAGAACTTTACGTACCCTTGAAGGTGCCTCCAATTTCTTCAAACCAATGCATTCAACAGCTCCAGGGCCATGGTGCTTCTTAAATACCTTTTTATCCTCTTCAATGTGGAGAAGCATCTTTCTGATTCTTTAGTAGTCTTCGGTGTTGTAAGCAGGATTCCTTATAGCTTCACTGTCTCGGTGAAATCATTATGCAGATTAAATTGATGGTAAAGTTGGTGCAGAGCAACAGCACTCGTACAGACATGAAATTCTGGCTTCCCGTACACAAGTGACAGCTACCCTTGGAAGTGCCTCCAATTCCTTCAAACCACGCCAAGGCTTCAACAATTGTTACTGACCATGCACACACCTTTCATAGCTCCTTCCATATGCACACCCACACACCGTTCATACTTTACTTACCACTAGTTATGTTTGGTAGTGAGGTGGTGCTGCTTAACGCAGTTTATCTTTGCACACCCTGGGGGTATGCATTCTTCTTTGCTTCAATCACTTGTATTTAAATTTTGCACAGCGATCTTTCAAAGAACAAAACTTCTCAATGTTTTTTTCATTGAAGTCTGGGATCTCGGAAATCAGTTGCTTTTCCATTGAGAGCATCGCCAATGCATTCAACCGCTCCAGGGACATGGTGCTTCTTAAAAAGGTTTTTATCCTCTTCAATGTGGAGAAGCATCTTTCTGATTCTGCAGTGGTCATCGGTGTTGTAATCAGGATTCTTAATAATTTCACTGTCTCTGTGAAATCATTCTGCAGATTAAATTGATGTAAAAGTTTGTGCAGAGCAACAGCACTTGTACAAGCATGAAAATCTGTCATCCCATACAGAAGTGACAGCTCAGTGCGTAATTGTTCCTTCTTCAGTATTGGATATGCTTGCACGGTGTCTTCCAGAGCTTGGGTTGGAAAGCAAATGTCATGGGTTTTATACAAGTCACTTTAAATAAGTTTGGCACTGACTAGGTGATTTGAAAATGAAAAACGTTCTTTTGCATGAACCACCACTATATCACATACCTCTCTTGAAAGTATCCGTGTCTCGCTTCTGAAGCTGACTATAGAGGATGTCAACATGTGGCATTATTAAATGAAATAATTTAAGGAAGTAAAGGAACTCCCTGTCTTCCAGAATTCCAATGAAACCGGCGGCTTCACGTATAGATTTTGGATCAAAGTTTAGACATTCTTCAATTGTCTGGAAACACTCAAGTAGCGCATCTCTGTTCTCGTAGATTACGTTCACGGTCCTAACGTTGAAGTTCCATCGTGTCGGTGCACCTCTTGGAAGTATTCTACCAACTACCTCATCCAGAACTCCAGTCCTTTTTGGAGAGCGTGAAAAAAAAGATGGTATGCCGCATCACACTGGCACCATCGTAGCTTTGAGCTATGAGTTTCTTCTTGTCTTCTGGCTCTGGGAGAACAGTATTCAGACTTTCCAGCACAACAGCAGCAATCGAGTCCCATGCTGGGACGTGACATGCTGGAACGGGACATTCTGCAAAGGTGAGAATAATATTTAGAATATTTAGAATGTTTAGAATGTTTAGGTATTTCATGTAAATGTGTTGTATTAATTTTTTGAATCTTTTTTACCGTAGGTTGCTGATCTGAAGAAACATCTCAAGGGTAAGTGGTCTTAAGAGTTGAGGCCGCAAAAATCACAAATCGTTATTCAATTGCTACTATTTTCTCTCCCGTCAAACCCGTAAATGGCCCAAAGCATACCAGAGCTTACTGGTTCCAAAGAGGTTGCGTAAGGGCTCCCCATATAAACCCCATGATCCAGGGGTCCCGACCGAGACCCCCCAGGGTCCCCACATCAACCCCATGATGCGGAGTTCCTGATCGAGACCCCCTCAGGGTCCCCACATTAACCCCATGATGCGGGGGACCCGATTGGAGCAGCATTTAAAAATGTAAACTTCCCGCCACTGCACACAAATTGTTAACCCCATACTGCAGGGGTTCTGTACGTACCCCTGCGGCAACCAACATAAACCGCCCTATGCTGCGGGGTCCCCATTGGGACCCCTAGAGGGTCCCCACATTAAGCGTTGCTGCCGGGCTCCTGATTAGGGTTAAATAGGGGCTCACAGGGGTCTCGATCGGGACCCCCACAGCAAAGGTTATTGTGGGGACCCTCCGGGACCCCACAACATAAGGGGGTTAATGTTAGTTGCCATGGGGTAACTTACATTACCCCCGCGGCATGGGGTTAACAATTTGTGTGGTGCGGGCCCTTTAAGAACCCGCGGCGGTAAGTTTACATTTTTAAATGCTGCAGGGGTTGATGTGGACACCCTGCAGGTATCCCGATCGGGACCCCCGCATCATGGGGTTCATGTGGGGACCCTTCAGTAGGTTTGCCACCTGCATTTTCCCAAGGCTTGGAGGTTGGAAACATTGATGTCATGATGACGATCTCTGTTTCCATTGGCTGTTTCGAGTTACAGGCTTCATGTTCAGGCCCATAGATGCTACTTACAACGGCATGGTTTACGATTCTCTGGAAGGGGACTAACTTGCGGGCTCAGCCAATTGTATAGCAAAGTACAAGTAGAGCTACTCGAGCACGCATCTCAAAAGTTGCAAATCGGGTATTTACTTTAGAGTAACAGCCCCGGATTGAATGAGGCCCTATGTTTGCTGTAATACTTTTATACTCCAAAATCTCACCCCTTATTATGTAGTTTTTTTGCTGGATTCTAAAGCGGAATGTTTGAAGACTTGGGTAATAGCATAGACCAATGCTTTCCAAACTGATTTCCATTGAACTCTGGTTTACCATATTGTATTACTATTGTTTACATTAGAAAATTACTCCAAAAGGTTACATTTTGTGAAAAACATTGTAGTAACGTTGAAAGGTCCATGAAAGAGGCTATTGTATTCTGGGTAGGGATATGGAAATTTTGGGGTTATTTTGTGTCATGGAAAAGATTCTGCACACTGGTGAGGTATTTTGGGGTACAGTGGAGTGGTTTGGTTCCACTTTATCCATTTTGGAGTCTCGGGTTTCCAGCACTACTTTTGGATCCCGTTCACAGTTTCATAACAGAAACAGTTTGGTAAATGACACTATGAGTTCCAGTCATACCATCTCCATTTTAGATTCCTTTCATATTGGATGAGGTTCCTTGAAAGCAGTATATACATATCCATTGCACTTTTTTTAAATTTGTGAGGTGATTGTACCACAAGACATGGTATAACATTACGTGCTTGATTTTCACACATGCTTAACAAAGCTCAATGAAATGTAAAGGTTTAGTGTAAAGGAAATACATGATTAACTAAAAATGGCACCTCTCAGAATCACTGAATTGCCTTTCTTTTAAAGAAAATAAAAAAGTGAGAGTTTGACTTAAGAAATGTAATGATTTCCTGGAGGAAATGAAGCTAATTATGTCAATAGTTGGTTGTGAAGTTATTAACAAAGCAACCCCTGTAGAAAAAATCCTTTTTATAGCTGAAACTAAAGCTTTTTTATTCTCAAATGGATATAACATAAGGAAATAATTATATTTTCTCTTATGTAAACCCTATAGAGGGAGACACTTAAATCACTAAGTATACAATTCACCAGTTTATTCTGTCACAGAAACAGCTTTCATAATGTTACAACAAGGCTCAGTTTGTTCAGAACAGATGATTGTGCCAAAGTTAAAATATCTATAATACATATATTTGTGGAAATCACTAGATTTTTTTGTCACTTTTGACAAACAAACATCTAAATATAGGTTGTGCAGCATTAACAAGGTGGCGGTCTTGCTACTAAAAAAGGTATGTCAATAGCAAAATGGTTGCCTCTATAGTGAAATATAGAAAGCCTAAATTAACAATTAATTTGCATATTGTAGATCAGAGGAGATCAAAAAAGGTTGAACTTCATGGGCTAGAAGTCTTTTTTCAACTTCAATTACTATGCAACTATGTAAATCATGAGTAAGTAGTATCAATCCCTTTATTTTAATAAGGTAATTTATTACCTTATTAAAGTAAACTCTCAGTTAACCAGAACTCAAGCAACCAGAACTCTCATGCAACCAGAAAAAAAATGAATACTGTACTTTAAATAAAATAATACATATTACAGAGCTCAACAAATGCAAGGAGCCATGTTGTCATGCCACAAAATGCTTACAGGTACCTAGATTTCATCCACTGTACTTCTTTTCATGGGGAGTAATGCACATCCCGGCCAGGCTAAATAGGGAGGAGAGGAGGCACCACCTAATGACAGAATCCCACTTGGCTGGGCTGCTCAGGATTGGGGCGGACCAGAGGCATCCCCCAGCCACCCGCAGCCCAGCCCCTCCTGTCCTCCCACCATGCCTCCACCATCGCCACTGCAAATGTCACTGCAAGCCTCCCCCTCCCCTACCTGTGTCTAGGTGGAGGAGGACCCAGAGGCCTTCTCAACAGCACTCCTCGGTGACAATCTTTTGGTCCAAATGTTAACCTAATATAGCCTGGCTTCAGAGTGTTGGATCTTGGCCTATGTGATGGTGATGTTTTGTATGCAGATGGCTACCTCCCATCACATCCATGATCATACATGTTCCTCTTCTCTGTTCTCTGTGGACACGTATGGGGTTATGTTAAACATTCACCCACACCACACCCATGACATTAATACACAGTCTTGTACATTTCTGATTGTACTCTGTGTATGAAATAAAGCTTTGTTATACCATTCGCCCCGAGTCAGTGTGTTGTCAATGGTAGGGGGTAATGGGACATCCACATACATCACATTTGTGTCACATTCCTAATGAGCGCTAGTTACTAGGCAATAGATTATTACATAACATAATAATAATAGTAATAATAACATTAGATATCAATATATATCACATATAAAATTAATAAATGGTTAATACACATGCAAAGTGAAAGGCCTGAAAACAATATGACAGGTGATAATGTAAATTGATTGATAGCAAAACTTAATCGGAAGTCAACAAATGGATATGGGTATACATCTTGGCACATGGCCAACAGCAATGGCGTAGAACTTTTCAGGATGGGCGTAGCGGAGATTATCCCTGATGGAGGTGAGATAGCTGTTGCTCCATTTGCCTCTGCACAGCCTCCATGTGTGTTTGTGGCCCTTCCTGTGGCCCTTCCCTTAGAGTAGATTAGTATGGTATATGTTCCCTTGGTCCCCTTCTGGATTGCTAAGTGGTGGTGGTGAGGGGGCTTGTGTACTTGAATGAAGCTGTGAGCTACACCAGGTAGGGCCACTGTAGGTGGGCAGGTCATAGCAGAGAGACCAGAGAAATCACAGTACACTAGAGAAGGAACTGGCAACCCACTCCAGTATCTTTGTCATGCAAACCTTGTGGTTTCGCACAGACAGAGACATTATTAAGTGTGCTGCAGGCCATAGGGTCACAGAGAGTCAGACACAACTGAGGGACTGAACAACCATATGTCAATTGTTCCCCTGGTACTTGATATATGTTATGTGGATGTGTAATTTGTCCACTATTTGTTATCCGAATGTAGATGTGATGAGTGAGATGTATATGAGATGATCTTTGTATTTTTAGGGTCCACGTTATAGCCTCTGTGAGTATGAAAGAATGAATATGTCAGCCATTTCCAAGTATTTGTGTTGCAATGTAATGAGGAAGTGTGTTTTTAATAGCTTCCAGTATGTTCCATTATGGCTTTTCATATTGGCATATGCATGACCATTACAACCTATGAGTAAAATAACATTTTATTTTTTGCAATATTTGATAGTTGGGAGTTGCTGCGCAAGTAATTATGATGCCATCCATTGCTTTCTCCATATTTTAAAGTGCATTGGTGTCTTTATATTGTCACTTGCAGTGTTACAAACTAGTCTGTAAACCCTGTGTGGGTCCTATTTGGAACCTGTAAGCTTTGGGCCACCATTTGGCATTTGCGACCTTGAGTTCGCGTGCGGTATTGAGCGATTTTTGCAATTGAATAACGATTTGTGTTTTTGGCGATCGTAAGTCTTGCGGCCGTGAAAGATCATAAGTTTCGTATTTAAGCATCGTAATGTTCTCAAGGCCATAGCCCGTAATCCGTTTGGAGCCCACAAAAAAGGATGGGGCTACAGTGACATGTGATAGCTCAATTGAATGAGGCTCAATGTTTTTAGAAAGCAAAAAAAAAAAAAATACATTAAACACAGCTTTCGTTTTTTGTATATGTAGTTATTCTTTACTGAAGGGTTCCATTTCTTTAAATGAGCTGCTTCCATCACCTGCTTTTGCAGCAGTCATTAACTAGTTTTGTATTAGTACTACTGAAAGCAATGGCAGTCTTAGTTGCAATATGACTACCGTAGCAAGTAGAAGATTCCTCTGTTTTTAATGATTCCTCACAGCCCAGGAAGTATGACAGCAAATACCAAAAGGATAGATTTCACTGTAGCACATTGCAATTAAAAGCTAATAAATTAAATGTTAATTTGTTTAACTTTCTAACACAGTTGGTCCATTATCAAGTGACGTTTTTATAAAAAAGAGTGTATTTTAAAGATAGCATTACAGTGGCCATTTGCGGCTCTATGTATATTCTGTAGTGACGTAGATGGATAGATGAAGTCATTGAAGCAATGAACATGAGCTTGATGTAGCTCAGAGGGACAGTGGCTAACCGAAGTGCCTGGTGTGCTATGTTCCCTATGACCATGGAGAGTCGGACAAAACTGAATAACTAAACAACAACAAATATATGTTGAAACTGTCTGAATTATTGGTGAGTGATATTTCCAAAAGCTGACATTGCACAAGAAAAATTAGTTTTAGTTTTGCTTTCTTCGCACTCATTTGTTATGCAAAATAAAGGTTCTAATATTTAAATATGTGCATTTAAATGCATGGAAAATTGTTAGGCAGGTCCATGTCAACTTGTTTTGTTAAATTTAAATGTACTGTGAATGATTTGTTCCCTTGTAAAAAATACAAACAATTTGCTCTTTTCTACCTAAAAGCAAGAGGCCAGCAGGTGGGAGTCATTGAGCCAGGAAGATATGCTGGGTTTTAGTAGGAACACACTGTTCATTAACTGTAATGACAAAATTAACTTAATTAAAAAAACAGTAGAAAGTAACATAAAAAAGGAAACCTGTAATTTGCACTATGCTGAGTACATCAATGTTAACCATTTAAGCTGAACAGGAGTTTTCAAAGTTTATTGATCAAAAATGAAGCAAATATAGAAGACAAGAATTAGTAAATCTGCTTGACTCTAGCTCTATCAGTTTCTGGATCCACCTTTAGGCCTCACCAGCAACCCATAAATCCAGATTAAAGAACAACAATAGATTAGCAAACATGTCACATTTCTGAAGTAATCCATGGACATAAAGGCATTTCCAGATTTTGAGCCTCATTCAATTAGAAGGCCGCATCTCACGGTATACAGGCTGTATGTCTGCGGGCTTGCTGTGGGCTCGCATTCTGCTACAATTACGGTGCTATTCAATTGAACAAGGGTGCAAGTGAGGGGCGGAAAGCCAAAACTTTAACCTAGGCACTTGTACATAGAATTTCAGGGCGGGAACATGCCTTGACATTAGGTGAGTAAGACATGGAGGTTATATGTCAATTAATTAACGTTTGGAGGTCTGATATGCGATCTGACATGCAAAACCGCAAAACACTAAATAGTAAAAATGAATGCCGATAGTGTTTTAGTCCATGTGGGTGGCCTGATATGTATTAACTCACTGGTTCCCGAGATCGTTTTAACCCCGAAATTAAACCTAAAATAAAATTATTTTTCATTGCAGATTTGCGAGCTTGAGACTGTTGTGCTTTAATGTCTTTCATCACTTTCCCTGTCTTTTAAAGTGCAGTATTGATTTTTTATTTGCTTTTACAGTGCTAAGGATTTGTCTTTAACCCCACTCTAGTACTCGTAGGATTTTCTTCTTCATTTGCTGTTTATGGGTGTGAAAACATTTACAGGCTTGAGGAATTGTAGCAATTGAATAGCGATTTGCGCTCGTAACTCTTACGGACGTGAAAGATCAAAGGCTTCGATGGGCTGTAAGTTACGGTTGTAACAAATGCAAGGATTTCAAGCTTGTAACACGTAGCCAGTTTGCGGCTCACAAAAAAACGCCAGTTGAATAGTAAATTAACTTACTGCCTCTATTACGGGCTCCAGTAACTTACAATTGCTCAATTGAATGAGGCTCATAATCTTCATTTTAGTAGACTCTGCAAAAGCATGGATGGTGCCACAATAGTTATATTGCCTTCTCAAGGCGAAAAGTGCAATTACATTGCAGGGCAAGCAAGGTAAAGTTCAGGTAAAGTTAAGATGGTTTCTGTAAGAGGAAGAGGATTGGTGTGAGAGGGAGAGAAGTAAAGCAGAGAGACAGACAAAGAGAGAGTGAAGAAATTAATAACACATAGAAAAGAGAGATGTGGTCAGAGCAGAGATGGGAAGGTAATAAACCAGGAATTGGGGATAAGCAGTGCAATGCACAGTATAGGGGGTTGGATATATAGAAGAGGTATTGGTAGGTATACACAATTTACACAATTTCAATATTTTTCAATCTTACTAATATTAATTACAATAATAATAATAATGGTTGTATTGTTGTTGCATCATCTTGACCATGACTCCTGATGATGTTGCATTCAATTATGCATACAACCGGATTGAGAAATATAGTTTTTACAATCTTAGGGGGGTTCCTAACAGTCTATGTGCACCTCAAAATGCCATATGATCTCTGGGGGAAAGTGTATATGATACTATGAGCATGGGGTTAATTTTAATTAATTTCACCAAAAAAGCAAGAGACCACTCATTTAAAAAAGAGACCTCTTTTAGCATGAGTGGTCTCAAGACACTGTTGCTATCAGCTAATTACAGCTTAATGGTACTGTAAAAATCAAATTACTTGTCTTCTAAGGGGAATAAGATAACATTTCAAATGAATGGCTCCATAAGTGGCTCCATGGTAATGACAATCATCCAACTGCTACTGTATTACATTAAAGGTTTTAAATAAGCCATCCACTCTGCTCTGAACCATACAAGACTCCTTATGTAAATATTTTTTCAAATTATGTGTTTCACATTGCTCTGGTTATCAGGTAGTTGCTTTTGTACAGTCAAATACTTGATGGTATCACAGGCTGGACAAGACATTTTAATAATTACCCAATGTGCCATGCGGGTGATGACTCATATCTTTCCAATGAATGGTCCCACTCTTCTCTGGCTGCACTGTATATTGCTCATCAAATAGTAATTGCTCATGGTTACTGTTTTGCACCTACTGACTATTTATCATTTCCCTTCCGTCTCCTCCTAGTCAGCTTTACAAATAAAGTCTTAGCCCTTCTCTTATAAATAAAATCTTCAGCAATATATAGACACTAGCGACTTGCCCTTCAAAAAATGACTGTCAATAACATTTTCAATCTGGAAATGCTGTTTGTGACACAATGTGATTCTCTTAACCATTTTGTTATCTACAAAAAAGTACAACAATGTATAATAAAGTTTTTTTTTATTTTTTTAACAATGAACTGTTAAACCATATTAAACTTTGTAATTGTCATGTATGCAGTAATAATCTAACAATACATGACATTTATATGAATACGTATTGTGAACCATTATATAAAGTTTTCTAATATGCAACTTATATTGTAAACAGTGTTAAATTCATTTTTTTTAACAATACTAACATAAAATCACTGAACTTTGTCTAAATGACAGAATGGTTCTTAACATACAACTGGCATTTAAACTCCTGGTAAAGCACATAGGTATTGAATCCAGAGGAAGACAAACAGTAAAAAAAAAACATTGCAACTTTGCCAATTGTCTCAAAAGGGGCAATAAATTAATTTCTTCATGATCCCATTAAATGGCGACCAGATTACTCCCTGGATGAATCCTGTCTATTTAATTATACATTTACATTTTTTAACAAATGTTTATGCTGCAACTGACATAAATCTTTACGAACATTCAATAAATGAACTTTTCAAACCTTGTGAAATACAATGTTAACAATGCAAACATTAACGTAAGATAATAACATTTAACATGAATTTATTTAAAAACATAGTGATCTTGAATATTGAATCCAGAGGAAGGCAAATCCCAAAAAAGCCTTTTTAAACTTGGTAAATTTTTTTAAAGTGGTGCCAAAGACTAATTCCTTCTTGACTCCATTCACTGGCAATCGGATTCCTCCCTGGATCAATAATCTATATATCATGAAACATTTACATTTTTCAACAAATGATGATGCTGCTACTAACATTAAACCTTAATTACATAGGCCCTCATTCAATTGCAATTCTGCCAATTGAATAGCGCTCTAAATAAGCATTTAACACATTTTTTTAAAGAAGTTTTTAGTTAGTAAACATCTTTTCAAAAGCAAGGTTTTCACTAACTAAAAACTTATTTAAAAAAAATATGTTAAATGCTTATTTAGAGCTCTATTCAATTGGCAGAATTGCAATTGAATGAGGGCCATAGAATGCATCAACTTTTCAGTCCTTTGCAAACAGAATTGTAACATTACAAACATGAAATAAACTTATTAAAATTGAAACAGTAAAGATAAGAAAATGCAAGTTGACTGTTTTGTGGGGCCAATCCTGGCGAAAGTGACTTCCAAGACATTCTATTTTTTTTTTTGTCTGTGAAAGTGGTTCCCTTTTAAAGAGCCCAGCAGACTTTTATTTGTGTCTATGGGATGTTTTGTTTTCTTTCTTCCATTTTTGTTGGTTATTACTGCAGTTTTCTCAAATTGTAAATATAGTTTTGTAAATGAAATAGTGGTCCTCTAAGAAGAGGCCAAGTGACATTAAATGTCTTCCTGGAAATTAAACCACTATTCTCTCTGGTTACAAAACTTCATAGTACACAATGTTTTTTGTAAAAATACGTCCATCGTGTAGTAGATCACCTTGACTTGGGTTGTCTTCAATTGAAACTTTAATCTAGTCCATGTGCAAAAACTGGTTCCTGTAAAAAAATACCCACTGACTTAAAAGTTTGTCCTTGGCATTTATTGATGGTCATGGCAAATGCCATGAAAACTGGAAATTGTCTCCTTTGAAGGACAAAAGGCAAACCACTCTCACTTGGAGCCAAATCAATTCTTGGTATAAAAACTTGTTCACCTTTATGGTTCCCAGTCATAATTTCTGCATGTATAAAATGATCTTTTATATCGTGCACAATTAATCTGGTCCCAATACAAAGTCCTTTTTTGGATTCATATTTCTCAATAGCATGACAATTGCCCCTCTTTTCAATTGCAAACCATGTGGTGGCATTCCAGATGGGGTTAAAGAATGAATAAATTCTACAAAAATTAAATTCATTGTCAGCCAGAACTGAATCTGCAGTGTTATCATTCTTTTGGGGTGCGTTTGCAATGTCTGTAGTAATCATCATCATTCAGAGTGTTTAGAAATATTGCCGATATGAGTGATTCCTAGCAAACTATTTGTGATGGAATTTCAATGGTATCATTGGGTAAATGATGTATTTGTGGATGTTTTCCTTCTCCAATTTGAATAAGCCAATCATTGAATTTGTTTTGGCCTTCAGATCTCATATTTAATTCTAATGTGAGGTGTGCAAATATTTTCCACAGTTTACTTGTTTTGATACATATTTCAATGATGTCGGTCCTATTTCCATGTGGCACAACAGGTAATGTTTGCCTAGAAATCTCCTCCTAACAACATCACCTTTCCACCAAATGGCAAATTATTATCCATCACTTCTTTTAATAATCTATCAATACATTACAAGGCATGACATGACATCATTGTTGCCTCGTCTATGATAATTAATTATTTTTTCTTTTTTGGGGGGGCTTGTAAAGAATTCAGTCGAATATCTGACACTGGTGTTTCTAAAATGGGAACTGGCAGTTTAAATCTACTATGCACAGTTTTGCTACCTTCTAACAAAAGTGCAGCAATTCCAGTTGTTGCAAATGGCATTGCTATTTGACGCTGTGCTCGAATGTAACTCATAAAACAATGGTACAGATAAGTTTTTCCTGATCCACCGGGACCATCTAGATAGAAATAACGGTCTTTGACCATTTCATCCTCTGTAGCATTTGTGATGGTAATAAATGCTTGCAATTGCACAATTTAATCCATGAGCAAGAAATATTTCTTGAATTTCCATTAAAGTTTTTAAGAGTGCAATTGGCTCATTGTAACGTTTCAAGAAGTCTTTCGAAAAATTTAATTTAAATGTTTCCCACAAAGTAAATGCATCAGGTACACTGTAAAAGATGCAAATGAATGCAAATTGTTCTCTCATTTGCTTTGACATTTAACATGTTGCTGCTTCTTCCAGACACCTCTCCCATTCTGTATCATCAGCTATGAAGTTTTAATGTCTTGTAGCTAATAGAAAAGTATCATAAACTATGTCATTCACTGTGCGCAAATTTTCAAAACTTTGTGCACCGGGAACATGTAAAAGAAGTCATCTTAAACTGAAAGGTTCAATGTCATTTGGGCTGACAGTATAAATTTGTGGTATAATTTTAGAGTATCTCTTTTTCATTGTAGCCATAGACAAAAACATAGTGATATGGAATCTCAATGTATAATAATTGTTTGGCCTGAGTGTCCTGGCAGTTTAATTTAAACCATGCATTAATTGTTGTTTCTCTGTGTTCACTTTGGGCTAAGGCAGTTCTTTCATTACCTGCAGTAAAGCAAACAAACTGACTTTGTGTCAAATGTACAGCTAATCGATACAAAGCATGTGACCGATCATGCATCTCAAATTTCAGAAGACGCCACATTGATTCCGGATCACTGAGATAGCGAGCATCTAAATAATTAGTTTGTCATGTAAAATGGGATTTTCCTTTTCATTTGCTGCACCTTGCACAACAACAGTTGCTGCATCATATCCTTTGTATATATATTTATACACATATTTGATGGATTTAATAGAAGTGCAAGCTTCCACATTTATGTGTGCATTGTACTTAATGAGCAAATGTGGATTGTATGGAACATATCTATTATCAAGCTTTTGTCCACGGATAATAACTGTTTGTCCTTGTCTTTTTTTTATACAAAGGGTATCCTTCATAATTAGCATAAGTTTGCATTTTAAATTTTTTGGGAAATTATTTTGTACATTTTTTATTTTCCATACATGGTAAATTTGGATTGATATCTCCACATGGCCCATGAATCATTCTGTGTGTTACAATCTTAAAAATGTTTTGAATATTTTTCTGGATGTGGCAGTTTAGCAGTAATCCTGCAGGATTAAAAGCATGTGTGCATGTGGCAGCCCTCTTTTTTGAAATTCAATGGTAAAACAAAAGCCACACATTTTCGAAATAACTGTGCTTTAGTTATATCATGTATTAATGAATTGAGTTTTATTTTGAATACTCTTGCCACTAAATCTGGTCGGTCAGAAGTAGGTTGTCCAAGATTAACATTTTCCTTGATCTCTGGCCATTGTGGATTACATGTGAATGTAATGAATAAATCTGGTTTTCCAAATTTTGTGACAATAGCCATGGCATCATTATATCTTTCTTGCATATTGCGAGGAGATCCTTGGAAAGCGGATGGTAAAATCTTTACTCTTACAGCTGGAAGGTCTCTGTTGGTAGCCAATTCAGCGACATAATCCATCCATCCACAATATTGTTCTATTCAAAACTTATTTTGTTGAAATTTTATAAAATTTTGATTATTTGCTTCGACTTGTAGATAGGAATCAATAATCCATTGTTGTGTGAGTTTGTTCCCCCCCCCCCCCTTAATTTAGGATTAAAAGAATCCCGAATAGCAGTTTGTGCCACTTTATATTCCAGCATAGATATATTGCATCTAACATGAACTTTACTATTGGGATAACTTTGCAATTGTAATTTTGGTTCCCATCCAGGTTCACCATTTGGAAAGAAAATGGGATATGTCATTGGATTCAAATTACAACTTAATATATTTATGTTTATAAAAGGTTGGTCTTCATTGCGTGGATATATTTTAATATCCCGCTGAAAAGGTGGCTCACATCTTCATGTTTAAAGACCATGGCAACCTCAATTACTGTTGGTAAATTATACCATCGTTGATCAGTGTTGCGATCTCTTTTTAAAACCATATTTACTCTTGGCATTGTCAATTGATGTCTTTGAGCATGTTGCTGTTGTTCTTTTTCAACCTGTGCTAATTGTTTGTATGCTTGTTGGCCATCATTTTATCCAGCTGTTCAAAGACTATGCGCAAACACTGTCTATTTTCTGGAAGCATCATCCTTTGTTCTACAGCTTCCATTGTATCTAAGACATATAACTGTGCAAATGTCCTTTGCTCTCCTTCTTGTGGGTGTAAATGTGAAGTGTGGTGGTAAATTTGTCCTTGAACTCTAAAACAGGAAGGACCATGTCCTGGGACATTTTCTGCTAATGTAGCACCCATTGAAGCAAATGAAATTGCACTGTTATAAGACCTTATATATTTTTTAAATTGGTATAATTTGGAAATGTTGGATTGCTCATGATACTTTGTAAGTAATCTGGAAATGTGTGTCTTTGTGGAAGTCTTACCTTTCCTTTCTGACAGCAACTAATAAAGTCTCCATCAGTTGGTCTTTCCTTGAGAAAATGATAGGCCCCACAAAACTGACAAACAACATTGAGTAATCCACAATAATCAGTGTCTACTGTTAGTGATCTAATAAACGCAGTATAAAGAGCTTCCTCAACATAGATATCACTACAACTTTCTATATCTACATTGATGTCATGTGTATGAACATTGGGGTCAATAGGCAATATTGGATCATTTGGCAATGTTTCAAAGACGTCTTTGTGTTTACTTTTTTGTTTCTTTGAAGCTCCAGCACACTCACTTTGTGCTTTCTTACTTATTTTTCTTTTATTTAAAAGTCTCTGTCAGTCTTCTTCTCTTAAGCGTTGGGAAGTTTTGGGTGACTGTGCATCTCTCCACCTTTGCTTCCTTTCCTTGCCAATCTTCTTTTGCTTCAATCCTGTCTTCTCCATTGTCCGCCATTGTAATCTGTAATTGTAAATACAGGTGTAAGATGTAATGTTTTTTGTACTGTACATATTGTTTGTAGCTGCTCTCAATCCAAAGCTAAATAGAATGCAATGATTTTAAAAGCATTTTTTATTTTTCTATGAAATAAATGAAACCATTTTTTTTGTTTTATTGGCATACATTAAATAGCAAAGCACTGCATATATATATTGATATTTTTTTTTGTACTAATGAATGATTAGGTCATTACTAAATGAATATACGTTAATGAATAAATCAATAACTGACATCAATGGTAAACCTAAAGAGTTATTTATGTTGTCATAAAGAAGGGCTAACAGAAACAGCTATGAGCAAAGTATAGATGGGGCTTAAAATAATGTGCAATTTTGTAATTTTCTTAATGATAAAATCAATTTACATCTGAGGTATAATTTTTTTTCTTACTGTAACTGAAAAATTAATACCTGTAAAGGTGATCTTTATGCTGTTGAAAGGCTGCAAATGTCACTCTCTGTATTGAGTCAGCTGCAGCAACGCTGAAACTGTCAAATAAGATGGAAATCATTTGTAATATTTGTATTCATCCCTATGAGGAAATCAGCATCAACACGGATATGTCAGTACATATTAAAATGTACATATCATTTGTTTTTTGTTTTTTTTGGTAATATTACTAATTAATAATTAATAAATGAATGTACAGTAATAATCAATTATTCACTAAATATATTCTAAAGAGCTAAGCATTAATATATTACTTAACTAAAAGCATTGTATAATATAGAATATTTGTTGTTCATAATGATTACTAATAATTAATTAATAAAATAATGTACATTAATAATTAATGAACCAATGTCTAAATATATTAGAAATAGTTTTGCATTAATGTATTATTAACCTTTAACCATTTTCATTTTTGTTTTCCTTAATGATTAATTAATAATTAATACATTAACACACATTATTAATTAATTATTCAATGAATTAATATATTACAAACAGCTAAGCATGAAACTATTGCTAAACTAAAGCAAGCGTGAATTATAACTTCATTGCCTAAGTGCTCCGAGTTTAACGTCTCGCCTTGCAAACCGTGACGATGTCTTGTAGTTCGACAATTATAATATGTGATCATATCTAGTCCACACCTTCAGCCTCGGCTGCAGCCCCCAGGTACAATGTGGAGTTATTATCCTATAGTTAGGGTCTGTCTCCCTGGGGAATTGATTGCTGCTGCTTGATGCCAGGGCAACCAAGCAATCAGAGCCCCCAGTAGGATGGGGTATTTTCTGTAGTTTTTGTTTTTATGTTTTGAAATCTCCACTTCAAAATGAATTATGGTATAATTCATAAATATAAGTTCATAAGTACAATCTACATTACAAGTAATGCTGTCATGAGTTAATACATCAAAACAAAGTCAATAGAGAACGATAATGCTCTGCGCACTAAGGATTTTGTTACCTGATTCCCATAGGAAATGTTTTGAGTGCACAAGTTACATGTTAGGAGCTACATAGCTCTTACATTCATCCCATACTAAAACCTTACGAGTGATCGCTAGATATCAACTGTTCACTACTCTATACGAGATGATACCTAAAGTGT
The DNA here is from genome assembly GCA_027410445.1 of Discoglossus pictus. NCBI lineage: Eukaryota > Metazoa > Chordata > Amphibia > Anura > Alytidae > Discoglossus > Discoglossus pictus. The sequence continues at coordinate 118,172,404 of CM050165.1, read as the reverse complement.
GTATATATGGCTTTAATAGGATCTTACTAAGTCTCTGCAGGTGCTCACAAAGAACCACATTCTCCTGCAAGATGAGATAAACCCCTTAGGAGAACACTTACAAGACACTCATGGAGGTATGAGTGTCCCAGTAGAAGAACAAAATAGGATACAGTATAGAAGTTTCGTAAATCACTGTATGCACATCCACCTCAAAATGTCAGTCCATCTTCTGTTGATGCTACTGGATTTTCCTGTGAACGCTCTCTTTCACCTTTGATGTGGGAGAAGGTGGCTGCTGGGTGTGGTGGTATTTCAGGGGCTGTTTGTGATGGGGACGGGGAGCAGCAGCCCAAGAATAATTAGGAGCAGGTAGGAGGATGTATTCGGGGTAAGAGGACTGTCAGGTCAATCACATAAATTGACCCCCCTACGCAATTTCCTCCTCCCCTGGCTGTACTGGATGGCTATGAGGCACTGGTGTACATATAGAATGAAAATAATATAGACTTATTCTCTAATTCTCATAAGAACTTCATTCTGTGTTATTATGTACAGCATTTTATTGTGGGTTTCATAGTCAAGGATTAGGAGGCATCTTGATAATATCAATATCATCCAGTTATGTGATAGGTATGGGGATTGATATAAGGTATGTTGTGATCTTGCTGATATATCCATTGTTTGACCTTAGAATTATGTGACAGCATGCATTTGTATCATTATACAGATATGACTTGTTTTTAGCATATTGTTAGTATCAATATGCCATTATGTGAGTGTTTCAGGGCATGATTAGAAATTCTTGGCCACTAGCTACATTGTATATGTGATATTTACATTGAAGCTGGGTTACAGAGTCTTTGCTGTATAAAGTAGGCTACGGAAGCAAGTAAGAGTGTAAGGTTTCTGACCATGATTACTGAATGTGTTGTATGATTGGGGTGTGCAAGTTCTCACATTGCAGGGTCACAGGCAGATCCTTGTCCAAAAGTCCCAGGATTCAGACTATAGTGGCTGTGGACATCCTGCCCCTTAGGAGTTGCTCACACTCATTATAATCCATCACTACTGGTGGACCACCACCTGTGGCTCTTGTGTTGACAGCTTCCTCACCCATCTTCCTCTTGACTATGGCCTAGCAGTCATCATAGAGGTTCTTCACTCCTTCACTCTGTTGACGTCTCTGAGGTGCACACCCACAGCACTGACATCTGTTGCTACCTCTCTCCATGTCCTTGCCCTCTAACCAGCTCTAAGCTCTCATCCTACATGGAGTTTATTGGAGTAAATGGCGGGCATTGTTTCCTGTCAGTCTCATGATCCGGAAATTGTGCGAAGGGATCAATACCTCTCTGCACTAGACCGGATGCTCAACCCTTTCCTCCTTCCACTAAACCCAGATGCCTCCCCCGCTGGCTTTACATCTTATGTGCCTATAGTAGCGGCAACTTTCACTACCTCCCTCTCTCCTCCTCTTCTCTCACATCACCTCTGCAACTCACCATAACCTCCCCCCTCTCTTCTCCCCCTCTACTCACCTTTCTCTCCTCCTGTCCCTTTGGATACCCTATCTCTCCCACTCTCCCCTCCTACACCCTCCTTTTTTCCCTTCACCCATCTCGAACAAACAACCAAATAATGCAGCCATACCACTCACTCACAGATACATGCCTAGACACACTTACATTAACACATTTATGTAATATATACAGTATGAGCCCGCAACTCGATCGTAGTAGGCCGTATGTCTGCAGGCCTGCTGCGAGCCCACAATGTTCACAAGTTATGGTGCTATTCAATTGCTCAAGGTCACAAGTTATGGCCATGCCGTCGTATGTAGCATTTGCGAGCTTGAACATGAAGGCCGTAACTCCTGCGATAGAAACAGCCAATGGAAGCAGAGATCGCCATTGTTACATCTGGAAGATGGAGTTTAGATGTTAAAGTCCTATGGGTTTGAATGATGGGTTACATTCGGACCCACATTCCAGATATAATGAAATATTGATAAAACAGTAAATATGATATTCTATTACATGCGAATTCCATTATATGTATTAACACATTGATTGCCATGATCGATACAAGGAAATGAAACATGAAATAAAGTATTTTTCTGGGCCGATTTGCGAGATTGAGAATGTTGCGCTATTAATTCTAAGACCTAACATCACTTTCCCTTTTAATAAAAGTACGGTATTGCTTTTTTATTTGCTTTTAAAGTGCTCCGGACATGTCATTAAGCCCTTTTTGAGCTCTCCTTGGTACCATTAACTTGTCGTTTGCGGGTGGTTAGCGAGGAGGAATCAGAGCAATAGAATAGCGATTTTAGCGTTTGGAAGTCTTGTGGCCATGAAAGATTAAAGGTTTGGTGGGGCATTAACTTGCAATGTGACCCATCGCATCAAATTGGAGGTCATAGCCCGTAACTCGATCAGAGCCTACAAAAAGACGCCAATTGAATAGCAAAATAACTTACGGGCTATATTTCCGAAGCCCGGATCTCTCGAAAGCTCAATTGAATGAGGCTCTATATCTGCAGTCAAACAGTAGTCTTTAAGAAGTACAAGAAATAGTTTGTGGGAACCACTGTTATAAATATTTAATTTGGATATTCATAGATGCCAGCTGCTTTGACAAACTATTACTTATGGTCGTGACCTTCTCTTGGGTAGTAGCTGGTGTGTGGCAATTGCTACTAGACCCATTTTAGTCTGCTTAGAGGGCTTAGGGGTAGAGGAGAAGGCCTAAATTGGGGTGAGGTGGGAGGAAAAAGTGAGTATTTTCAGGTGAGGATGTAGGTTAAGGGAGGGGTTTATGTAGGGGAGGAGAGAAGTTCCCTCCCACAACTCCCAGGTTAACACCTGGTTATTTGTGGTCGTGACCTTCTCTTGGGTAGTAGCTGGTGTGTGGCAATTGCTACTAGACCCATTTTAGTCTGCTTAGAGGCCAAAAAGTGAGCCAGATTTTAGGGAGAAGGTTAATGAGTGATGGTTTGAAAAGCCTGTTTAGTTTCTGCAATGGGAAAAGGTATGTAGCGGGTGTAGCAATTTGACTTCCATCGACCCATGGATTGAATAATGTGCGTGGGAATGTTGGTTTTGGAGGCTGAAGAGGCGGCTCCAATGCGAAAGAGTGTCCTAAAAAGCTGTAAGGGTCTAGGCCGAGTTTGAGTAGCAGCAGTCTAATGTAGTGTATGAAGGAGGTGGTGGACAAGGGTTGGCTTGATAAGCTCAGGAGAGGGTGAGTGGTTCGTTTGGAAGATATTGAATTTAAATGGGATTTAATAGTGGAGACTGGACACCAGTCGTTGTGTGATGGGTAGTATGTTATGAGTATGGGTTTGCGACTTGTTTTGGTGCGCTGGAGTGTGAGCGTGAAGTGATCTGGATGTAAAGTTATGTCCTGCTTGGTGAGATAGTGAGGGTTGTTTTGCGAAGTGGTAAACTCACCTGGACGCAGGAAGCCGTAGAAAGCAAGCATGATGGCCCCTCGGATCGTCCTGGATGTGTCGGGGCCGAATGGGTTCGTGGAAGGCAGGGTGGTCAACCTTTTGAAAAGTGCGCCATCTATGGGATGACATTGTAGTTTGGAGGGGGTGCTCTGTGCTGTAGGCCTCTGAGAAATGATTTGATTTGAGGCGATGATATGAATGATTTGTCGGTTTGAGCAGTTTGAGGTGAGCGACTGGTATATGGCATGGCGTACGTGTAGGGATTGAAATGAATGGTTTTGATGAGGGGACGAGGTTAGAGCAAAGTCCATTTGGGCGTATGGTACTGAGCCGAATGCGTGATGGCAATGATGCGTATGACGTAGGGAAACGACTGTTCGAAGCGTAACTGTGGGTGCATGGTAAACGAAAATGTTGTTCGTGAAGTATAGTAGTTATGTATTTACTAGATTGTAATGCTATATGAAGGTGAGCCTGTGATTAGATTCAGCTAGAGACTTGGTCTCAGGTAAAAGTGGGGTGAATTGGACTGACTGAGACGGTGCATGAAGGAGATGTGCTCTGGCAGGTCTGATTTGCACATGTAGATTTTAATTACTGAATGGTGTATGGTGAACGTTTAATGATACGAAAGGTGTATGGCTGGTAACTAAAATGATTGATTTGAGTCTGCCAGCACGAGAACATGGCAGTGTTTGGTGCTAGCGTGATCCGAGTGTGAGAATAGAGTAGAGGCCAAAAAAGGACAATGATAGGGGGAACAACTGGCGAAGAGAGGCGAAGCAGGGCGCGCTGGGCGAACAGGGGGCGCAAGAGAAGCGGAAGCGCAGAGCGAGGGAAGGTACAACGAAAAGGAGGTGGGGCTGCCGGAAGAGGGGCGTGGCGTGAGCGCCGCCAAGGGAGAGCGCAGGAGAAGGCGGAGACGGCAAAAGAAGGGCGAACCGCGAGCGCCACCGGGGCGCCGGAGGCAAAAAGAGCCAAGCCAGGGAAGGAGGCAGGAGGAGGCGGAGTCAACGAGAGGGGGGCGTGGCACGAACGCCAGCAGGGCGCCCGAGGCAAAGGAGCCAGGCCAGGGGAGGGCAGGAAGGAGAGAAAGGAAAAAGGAGCCGCGGCATGGGACGGAGGAGGGACGGAACAAAAAGAAGGGCGGGGCCGCCAAAGGAGGGGCACGGCGCAATCGCCAGCAGCGAACCCGGACAAAGAGGGGCGTGCCGCCGAAAGAGGGGCGTGCAACGAGCTGCGGCGGAGGTGTCTGGAGGAGGGGAGCCGGGCAGGCATGGGAAGCCGCGGAGCAAGGAGGAGGAGCCGGGCCGGGAGAGGGGAGCGCCGGGACGCCCGAAAACAGCGCGGCGGGATGCAGGATGAGACCGGAGACGGCGGAGCAACAGGAGGAGGCCATTGGGACGCAGAGGTAAGACGGGGCAGGGGCTAGGAGGAGGGGAGAAACGGGCAGCAGGGCAGGAGTGAGGAGGAACAGGAGATGCAGGAGAATGCATGAACGGCTAGGGAAGCAGCATGGAAGGAGGCCGGCCGGGGAGACGGGGGAGCCCAAAAAGGGAAGGGAGAAACGGCAGGCATGGGACGAACCTGCGAGAAGCAGAGGAACAGCAGGGGAGCCGGCGGTTGCAAACGGACGGCGTGCAACCTGAAAAGTGAATATTTTCAGGTGAGGATGTAGGTTAAGGGAGGGGTTTATATAGGGGAGGAGAGAAGTTCCCTCCCACAACTCCCAGGTTAACACCTGGTTATTTATTGGGGAAAAAAATTCATTACTGATGCAAAATTTAGTAGTAGTGGTGTTTTTCATACTTTCGTAAAAGTACATTTAAATAAAGCAATTAAAAATGCTATTAGCCAGTAACATTGTATAGAACATTTCCTGTTTTCTATACCTTCTAAACATTTCTAAACATTTCTAGCATTTCAGTTTCTGTCATCATTTGCTGTCCTCTTGCGGATATGCCATAATCTGACACGGTTTTCCTGCCCTATTAACATGGCCTCAGAGGCAAATACAGGATATTCTTTATTAACTTCCTCTTGTGTTTTCAGTTTTTCTAAGACTTTTAAGGAGTTAAATACTGAAATACTCTAGCATGATGAGCTTGTCATGTTTATCCTTGTTTGAATAACTAGTTAATAAAAAGTATACAAAAAAAAGAAATATAATGTATAAAAATAAAGTTATTTAATGAATTATCTATTACACACAGTCATACGCAGCTGTATCACTATAATACAAGTCTCCATCTACCTGATTGAGTATCTGTCAAATGGTGGGAACATTTTTAATTCAAACTTTATCCATTAGGAGGTACCAGGGGTGGATCTACCAGTGGTGCAGTGCACCAGGGCCCTCCTCTGGGGGGGTGGGTGCATTGCTGTGTAAATTGTTTTATGCATTTAATTTTTTTTCTATAGTGTAGGGGCCCCTCATCCCGGGCCAACCCTCCATACTCATCCTGGGCCACCTGGGCCTCCTTGGCTGCATACACCCCCTAGGTCTGATATTGATGTGTGCCTTTTTTTAATTAGAGCATTTCTACTGAAGCTCCTAGAGGTCGCAGTGTGAATCAGTTCAGCATGCTGGGGATGTTTGTCAGGGAAGAAAGTAAAAAAGCAAGGGCTTCAAAGTGGAGACAAAGTACAGGGGGGATGGGTTCTGTGTGGGAGAAAGAAAGGAGATAGGGATGGGTGCTATGAGAGGTTGGTGTTGTGCGGGAATTGATGCTGAGAGGGGTGGGTGCTGTGTGGGGTGATGTTTATATATGTGTATATATATTAGAAAAGGGGTCTTGGGGATGGAGCAGCAATGGGTAAGGATGTTGGGAAGGTTTGCTGTTATGGGAAGGGGTCTTCATGAGGGGAACAGTTATGAGAAGGGGTCTAGGGGAGGAACACTGAGTGATTTGGTTCTGGCGGGCCCAGCGCCAAACATTTTTTACAACCCCTGAATGGGGGGCCCAAGAGGTTTGCACCAGGGCCCACCATTCTCTAGCTCCACCACTGGGAGGCACCACCACAACATAGCCTATCGATCAGCCCCTGAAACCAATATAATAATTGTTCTTTTCCTCTAAATGTATTCTATTTTATCTCTACAAGATTGAAGTGCTACTCTTTTTCCTCTATGAAGGTTTTTGTATTTTGTTTCTGTAATGCACAGTACCTTTTTTCTGGAAATGTAATGTTTTGTAGTATTTCCTTAAAAAAAAAATTAGGATGAGTAAGTCCGTCCAATAAGTCCATTGTCTTCAGTGCAGTAGCCTGCACACAAAAATGCTAGGTTCCCTGGTTCTGAGCATGTATAGTCTTTTTGGTGATAAACTTTTTGGTGACCAGATTTATTGTAACAAATAAAAAGAGGATTGTATATACAATTAACTACATCATATTTCACAATTATATAAGGTCTAACTTGACCATGGCTAATTAGTGTGGTTATGATGTTTACAATCAAGTTTTCTTATACTTGCTTGATGGAAGACAATAGGCGGTACTCAATGAATTAAGGCAATAATGTCTTTTTGACATAAGATTACATTCTTTTTTTTGTCAGAGGATCATATTGACTGACATCTGAAAATGGCAAACTTCAATGTTAGTTTATTGCAGGAAAATGCATTGTTTTAATAATATCCACTTGATTTAGTATTTGTTATTACCTAACTTCAAAAATGGGTTCCCTGGTGGTCCAGTGGTTAGGATTCAGGGTTTTTACCTCTGTGACCTGGGTTTGATTCTAGTCAGGGAACCAAGAGGTCACACCGCCAGGAAGCCAAGCAGGATTGGGCCTGGTCAGTACTTGGATGGGAGCTGTATGGTGTTGCCCACTGGAAAAGTAACTGGCCACCCACTCCAGTATCTCTGCCATGAAAACCAAGTGGATCAGCATGACCATGGACATAAAGATGTGCATGATGTGTTAAGGTTCATGAGGTCGGAAACGACAGAACAAAGCAAAAAAGTACATTAAAATATATACAGTGCCTTGCAAAAGTATTCACCTCCCTTTTTTCGTGTTTTGTTGCCTCACAACCTGGAATTAACATGGATTGTTTGACGATTTGCACCATTTAATTTACAGAACATGCCCACAACTTTGAAGATGTTTTTTTTTTATTGTGAATCAAACAACAAATAGGACAAAATAACAGAAAAAATCAATGTGCATAACTATTCACCCCCCTAAAGTCAATACTTTGTAGAGCCACCTTTTGTGGCAATCACAGCTCCAAGTCGCTTTGGATAAGTCTCTATGAGCTTTACATATCTTACCACTGGGATTTTTGCCCATTCCTCCTTGCAAATCTGCTCCAGCTCCTTCAAGTTGGGTGGTTTGCACTTGTGAACAGCAATCTTTAAGTCTGACCACAGATTTTCTATTGGATTGAGGTCTGGGCTTTGACTAGGCCATTCCAACACATTTACATGTTTCCCCTTAAACTACTCAAGTGTTGCTTTAGCAGTGTGTTTGGGGTCATTGTCTTGCTGGAAGGTGAACCTCCGTCCTAGCCTCAAATCATGCACAGAGTGGTACAGGTTTTTCTGCCACCACGTTTCACTGTGGGAATGGTGTTCTTTGTGTGATGTGATGTGTTGGGTTTGTGCCAGACATAGCGTTTTCTTTGATGGCCGAAATGTTCACTTTTAGTCTCATCAGACCAAAGCACCTTCCTCCATATATCTTGGCAGTTTCCCACATGCCTTTTCGCAAATTCAAAATGTGCAATATATTTTTTTGCTGAAAGTAATGAATTTCTTATGGCCACTCGGCCATAAAGCCCAACTCTACGGAGCTTGCGGCTTATTGTCGTCCTATATACAGATACTCCAGTCTCTGCTGTGGAACACTGCAGCTCCTCCAGGTTACTTTAGGTCTCCGTGCTGCCTCTCTGATTAATGCCCTCCTTGCCCGGTCTGTGACTTTTGGTGGGGGGCCGTCTCTTGGCAGGTTTACTGTTGTGCCATGTTCTTTCCACTTGGTTATGATAAATTTGATGGTGCTCCTGGGGACCATCAAAGATTTGGATATATTTGTATAACCTACTCCTGACTTGTACTTCTCAACAACATTGTCCCTTACTTGTTTGGAGAGTTCCTTGGTCTTCATGGCAGTGTTTGGTTAGTGGTGCCTCGTGCTTAGGTGTTACAGCCTCTTGGGCCTTTCAAAAAAGGTGTGTATATGTAATGACAGATCATGTGACACTTAGATTGCACACAGGTGGACATCATTTCACTAATTTGACTTCTGAAGGTAATAATAAAGGGGGTAAATACATACGCACACGCAAATTTTCTGTTTTCTATTTCTAAAAATTAGTTTTATGTATATATTTTTCTCATTTCACTTCACCAACTTAGACTATTGTGTTCTGATCCATCACATAAAATTCAGAGTAACAAAACATTGGACTTAAGGCTGTAATATAACACAATAGGTAAAAAGTCAAGGGGGTGAATACTTTTGCAAGGCACTTGAATTTTTGGAAACTCTGCTGTATCATGTATGTTTATTCTAGATGGTTGCAACAAAATATTTTATTGGCTACTCATAATAGAGTGGACTTAAAAAAAATCAGAAAACACATCAGCTTACAAGTATTTATAAAATGTTTCTCATTTCTAACTTGTTTTTGCTTTACTTTCAACTAATATTTTTTAATTTTTGGAAAACAGGAATCTGTAAAGGAAGAAGCCGAATTTACAGGATCCTTATTTAGCCCATACAATTGTTGTCTTCCTGTCAGGAAACTTACATCAGACATGTGGTATCTGATGAGAGGATTTTTAAAAATAATGATAACGACTAGCGGATCTAGGTCAGCAGCTGCAAATTTCGTATTCCAAATAGCATTTATAGTTTGTTAACACTTTGTGGACTCATGGGATGTGAGGAGCCATGGAAAGGGGTTATGGGTATGTTTAAATACAAAAATAGCTAACTATTTCCAGGTGAGTGCTTATCCACCAGTGTGAGTTTGTTCCAATGTATTAAGAGTGAATTACCATTTTTGACTCCATTTGTGTTGTTTTATCAGAGGAATTTAACTTTAAGTAAAAACTGGTTTGGGTACAAAATTGGGCATATGAAGGAGGATCTGCTATCAATATTTTTTATGACTTGTTCATTGCATCATATACTGGAATCCTATGGCAAAAAGGTATCATCTTCTGCACAGAGACTGACTTTAACTAAAGATACATATCATCTCAAGGACACTCAGGTGTCAAGGGTGAGGATTTGGACCAGCACCCATAAAACATTACCCTCTTCTATTCAGTGGCGTAGCTAGAGCTTTTGCCGCTTTGTCCTGTCCCTGAGTTTGCCCCCCCCCCCCACTCCCCCAGTGCAAACATCTTTTCAACACTGAAGAAACGACAGACACTCTGCTACAATGTAAAGTAGTAAGTGTACAGTGTAAATTTGCTGTCCCCTCAAAATAACTCAACACACAGCCATTAATGTCTAAACCGTTGGCAACAAAAGTTAATACACCCCTAACTGGAAATGTCCAAATTGGGCCCAAAGTGTCAATATTTTGTGTGGCCACCATTTTTTTCCAGCACCGCCTTTACCCTCATGGGCATGGAGTTCCCCAGAGCTTCACAGGTTCCCACTAGAGTCCTCTTCCACTCCTCCATGAGCTGGTGGACGCTAGAGACCTTGCACTCCCCCATCTTCTGTTTGAGGATGCCCCACAGCTGCTCAATAGGGTTTAGGTCTGGTGATATGCTTGGCCAGTCCATCGCCTTTACCTTCAGCTTCTTTAGCAAGGCAGTGGTCGTATTGGAGTGTGTTTGGGGCGTTATCATGTTGGAATACTGCCCTGCAGCCCAGTCTCCGAAGGGAGGGGATCATGCTCTGCTTCAGTATGTCACAGGACATGTTGGCATTCATGGTTCCCTCAATGAACTATAGCTCCCCAATGCCGGCAGGCTGTACACTTACTACTTTACATTGTAGCAGAGTGTCATTTCTTCAGTGTTCTCACATGAAAATATATAATAAAATATTTACAAAAATGTGAGGGGTGTACTCACTTTTGTGAGATACTGTGTGTGTGTATATATATATATATATATATATATATATATATCACCTTGTCTCTCCATTCTCTCTGTCTCCCTCTCCCCTCTCTTTCTCTCTCTTCCTCCCCCTCTTTCTTTCCCTCTCCCTTTCTCTCCATGCCTCTCTCCCTAATCTTCTCCCTTCTCTCTCCCTCTCTCTCTCTCTCCCCCTCTCCCTCTCTATCTCTCCCCTCACTTTCTGTCCCTCTCTCCCCCTCTCCTCATGTCTCCCTTTCTCCCCCATGCCTCCCTCTTCTCCATGTCTCCCCCTCTCCCTCCATGTCTCCCCCCATGTGTATCCCCCAATGTCTTCCCTCTCCCTCCATGTCTCCCCCTTACGGCTCTCTCCCTCCTTGGTCTCCCTTTTTCCCTTTGCCTCTCTCCCCCATGTCTCTCCCTTTACATCCATGCCTCCCTCTTCCCCATGTCTTCCCCTCTCCCCCATCCCTCCTTCTCCTCCCATGTCTCCCCCTCTCCCCTATGTCTCCCTCTCCCCCATGTCTCTCCCTCTCCCACGTGTTCCTTTCTCCCCTCCCCATGTCTCCCCCCTACCTCTATCTCACTCCATGTGTCTCCCTCTGTCCCATTGCCTCCCCCTCTCCCCATGCCTCCCTCTCCCCCCATGACTCCCCCTCACCACCCATGCATCCCTCTCCCCCATGCTTCCCCCTCTCCCTCCATGTCCCCCCTTCCTTTTCTCTCCCTCCATGTGTCTCCCTTTTTCCCTTTTGCCTCTCTTCCCATGCCTCTCCCTCTCCCTCTCCTTCCCTCCACCATGCCTCTCCCTCCATGTCTCCTTCTCTACCCACATGCCTCCCTCTCCCCCTCTCCCTCAATGTCTCTCCCTCTCCCCCTCCATGTGTCCCCCTCCCTCCATGCCTCTCCCCTGTCTCTTACCTCCTGCTCCGGCTCCATGCGGCAGGTCTGCTGGCTTTTCCCTCTGCTGGCTCCTTCCCCTGCCAGCAAACACAAGCAGAGAGCAAGGAGCAGGAGCAGGGGACCGGAGGAAGGGGAATAAGAGCCATGGGCAGTGGAAGGCAGGTGGGGGCATTTTTGCCGTCCCCAAAGAGGTGAAAACAGAACATAAAAACAAACTCATTCAAAAAGCCCTGGGAGCCCATTCTTAAGTACGGGTCGTCTGTAACCCAGGGACCACCTGTATATGTATTTAGAGCAGGGTGTAATTGAATAACAAATAGTGTGTCCTTCTTTGGCCAAACTGGAAGGTATGCGTCAGTTTCTCTTTATCTTGTTTTTTACTAGCAGTTTCACTTTAAAAGAGCAAAACAGAGTTTATGTTACTGCTGTAAACAAGTTAGAACCAGGAAATAGAAAACAACTTATCAGGCCTGCTATCTTTTCCTTAGGTCAGCCATGTTTATTTACCTCAGGCAGTTTCACTTTGTCCCATGCCTCTGATATTATTAATACAGTGAAACAATGCGGTGACCTGCTAAACACCCCGTCTAACATGAGAGGAGTTTCTGTAGTTCATGATATTGTTTGTTCAGCTCTTTGTACCGGGCTATTTGGACTCTTAATCAGTTCAATATGCTGACAGTGGGATGACTAATAATGTGCTTTTTCTGAGGTTGTTTTGGTTTAGATGTAAATGGATAGCACAGATGTTATTGTACTTTTCCTCCTGGCAGGTTGACTGTAAGATGAGGATGGCTCGTTCCAGAGGACTCTCCTTTCTTCCTTTCTATTGGAAAATGGTTCTGCAAGATGGAAAGAAACACCCATGGCTTTCATTTTCCTAGCTTAATTCTCTATGGATGCAGAAGATGGAGGTTAACAAAACAGACAACACATGTTATGCTTTTAAATTAAATGTGTTTATCCATGATTTGCTTAACAAACTTATCTTTTTCATACTTTTTAAAAAATGTTTTTTTTGGCATCCCCAAATATAGAAGCAAATGTAGCAGGACCCATGTGGCCTGAACAAGACTTTAGCCGAGCTTGTCAACCATGGCGAGCCTCTCCTCTCGTGTACTTTTGCTCCTCTGAGCACCTTTGTCACTCATTATAAAGAGAGATATATATTTATCTATATTTAGTTAAGCAATAATTAATTATTTAGTTCTTGAATAAATTAATACACTTCACCTATTTCTAATTAATATATCCAGCAATCAATAGCCTGAAGAGCTAACAATCTGTTTATATTTTCCGGCACAGTTTGAGTGTTGGTGCCCTGATGATAAAGTGTAATGAATGTCCCAACTGTGCATTCGAAATAGGCTGTGTACGCGAGGGAAATCCGTTGATGTAGTAGTGTAAAGCGCCATTGTAGATTCGTAATGTTATTAATGCGTTACGCCCCTCGCAATCATTTTTTGTAATTTGTAATAGTGTATTTTGTAGTTTGTTCGTTCTTGTGTGAAAGTGCTACGCCTTTGGCAGTGTTTTGCGAGGTCCGTGGTCGTGTAGCCTGGTTTTCATTTGTTTTGGGGGCCATTTTTTTTCTCGCTTAGGTGATTTTCGGGTGGTGAAAGTCGTCGAAATCGGCTTAAATTTGCGTTCCACCTCACTCCCAGACGTCTTGGCTGTTGCCCCGTCCTGTGGGTGATGTTTTTGTTGTATTTTTTTTTTCCTTTGTGTTTTTCTTCCGTTAACCTGTTTTATTTGCTATCTCGTATGTTTTTTTCAAAGTCCTGCGTCTCGTAAAGCGCCATTGTAGTTTAGTAATGTTATTAATGCGTTACACCCCTCGCAAGCATTTTCCGTCATTTGTAATAGTGTTTGTTGTAGTTTGTTCGTTCCTGGGTGAAAGTGCTACGCGTTTGGAAGTGTTTTGCGCGGTCCGGGGTCGTGTAGCCTCATTTTCCTTTTTATTTTGGTGAGCATTTTATTTCTCGCTTAGATGATTTTCATGTGGCGAAAGTCATCGAAATCGCCTTAAATTTGCGTTCCACCTCATTCCCAAATGTCCTGGCTGTTCCCCATGCTGTTGGTGATGATTTTTTTTTTTTTTTTTTTTGTTCTTTTGTTTGTATTTTTTGTATTTTTGCGGTTCGTCCGTTAACCTGTTTTCTTGACTATCTTGTATTTTGTTTTCAAAGTCCCGCGTCTTGTAAAGCGCCATTGTAGTTTAGTAATGTTATTAATGCGTTATGCTCCCTCACAAGCATTTTCCGACATTTGTAATAGTGTATTTTGTAGTTCGTTCGTGTGTGAAAGTGCTACGCGTTTGGCAGTGTTTTGTGAGGTCCGTGGCCGTGTAGCCTGGTTTTCATTTTTTGGGGCAGCCATTTGTTTTCTCGCTTAGGTGATTTTCTGGTGGCGAAAGTGTTCGAAATTGGCTTAAATTTGCGTTCCACCTCAATCCCAGACGTCCTGGCTGTTCCCCCGTGCTGTGTGTGATGTTTTTTTTGTATTTTTTTTAATTTTCTTTGGGTTTTTTGTGTTTTTGGGATTTTTGCGGTTCAGCCGTTAACCTTGTATTATTGCTATCTTGTATTTTTTTTTCAAAGTCCTGCGTCTCTCATCGCCTAAGTGCTACGCATTAACGGCTCGCCTCGCTTAGGGAGGTTCACAAATGATGAGTACCTGCAGCGCTCATCGCCAAACTTGTACGCACCACGCAAAGCAGTTTGCACAACTATTATATGTGATATATATATATATATATATATATATATATATATATATATATATAAACTACACTGTTCATTTAACTATATAAACTTGATTTAGTAAATACTAAATGGCCAACAGAACATGTTGTGTAACTGTCACTTTGTCAGGGTTTTTACCTATTAAATATATAAATGAGTATACTTCTGTATATATATACCATTTTAATTATATATTTCTGATTAAATATATCCTCTTAATAGCTTAATACACATATAGAAATTGCTCAAACATAACGGTGTTTGATATAATCGGATAGGAAATATCTTAAACTTTTCATATCTATGTGTTATGTTATACCTGTATTGCACATCATCATTTTATTTTGAGTTTTTAAATTTATACACATATTCCATTTTTCTGAGCTTCATTAAATGTCTACATTGTAACGAGAATGAAAACAGTGAAACTACCAAAAGGCTAGTCATTAGTATTCATACTAGATTCTTTTGGTCCTCAAATGCCTTGAAATAGTAACACCTCAAATTGGAGACGAGAAGTCACCATATGGCCTCTTGTACTGCCAATATTTGTTTGACTGTGCATTTGATATTCATGTATCCCCACTTAACACAATAGTGAAAGAAATAATTTCAGGATGTGATAAACGTGAAATCTAGATAAGAATGGCTATTTAAAATAGGCCTAGGACAAGGAGAAAAAAAAAAAAGGAAGGGAAAAAAAAGAGGGAAAACAAGGAGGAGAGAGGCTGACTCAGACAGATGCCAGATATTGACAAAGAGAGAGGGATATATTTTTGATTCCTGATATATTTCATTTTCATATAATAATCGATTTGGGATTATCCAGGCTGGCTCTACGTGATATTGGGTTGATACTGGTATCTGGTAATGTATAGATTTAATTTCAAACTTCTGTGATAGAATAGATAAATTGATCTTATTTATTCCACTAAATCAATTGTATCACAGAAGCCACCAATATATCTACTGTAGGTATTATTCAAATTGTGATATATTTTCCTTTGTTCCAATAGTAATTTTGATATTCAATATATGGTTATTATTATAGCATCACCCCATTATTAGTTATATAGGTCTACTGGGGTATATTATATATTCTGCCAACAATAATATTGTGATTTACTATATTAATAAGATTGATTTTCGTGTCTCTTATAAATAGCTAAAATAAGAAATATTGATTAATAGTAATTTATTGTTATTTTCTATTACCCTAGAAGATTTTGTTGATAAAGAAGTTAGAAGGTTTTTCTTGTTTTATTAACATTTTATCGTATTAATATTGCAGTAGACTTAATTGGGTTATTGACATCTGAAAATCATATAGTACTGTTTAGAACTTTTTATTTACTTTAGAAATCGATTGTGATATTGATAATAAACGCTGTTTTGTTTAAAAGTGATATTTGCCTATGAATTGACGTTATACTCGGACAATAAGTTAAATTGACTATTTCAAATATCATTTACTATAAATACCACGACATAATTTGGAGGCACTGCTTGAGATAACGTCTTTATAGATAAGTGAATTGATATTTATCAATTTAAAACTTTTTAATACAACAGCGTTTATTAAAATAAAAACAAAATGTCAGAAGGCCGATCCAGTTCAGAAAGGACAGGGGTGTTGCCATTGGATGAGATATTGAAACTAGATGCAATGGGATGTGAAACATTGATCAAAAGTTTAATAAGCAATATGTATCCTCTGTGTGAATACCCATCAAGATTGTCAGAATATTTTAGTAACATCAAACCGATAATTGATGGAAATGCCATAGACAATTGGAGTCAGGAGACAGAATTATTACCGAATATTAATGGTGTCATAAATGCAGTTCAGGATAACTTTGAACGTAAAAAGAATCTTGCCTGTGTAGCGATTAGCTGGATGGAAGTCGCCAGATACTGGAAAGGCCAGACTATTGAAAAGGAGGTGGTCATAACTGGTGGTTTAAATAATTAATGAGATATCTGAGGCATATTTGAGAGACTTACACGAAGGTAGGATAAAAATGTCAGAACATCAAGTAGTTAAACTGGGTGAGTTAGAAAAGGAATTAGAAGATGCTAAGGAAAGATTACAAGGATATGAGGGATTAACAGCAATGTGTGATAAATTAATGAGGAAATTAGGGGATTTTCAAATAAAATGGGATGAGTTATCTGAAGACAGAGATAGAAAAACTGGCCAAATTGAAGCGTTGTCTGGGCAATGTGATCATTTAGCTCAAAAAGTAGATCAGGCCGAGGGACTGTCTCAAAAATACTTACAAGACTGTGAGGAGTTAAAAAGAGAAATATCAAGTTTAGAAGATAAACTTACCACCCTTACTAATGAAATAACTAAGAGAACAATAAGAAAGAGGAAAATTACCAGGAAGCTAGAAAGATTCAAAATTTACTGGATAATGCCCAAAAGGAGATTAAAAATTACCAGCAGGATATTGGCAGGTTAAGAGCAGATCTAGATAAGGCCCAAAGTCATGTACCAGACATAACGATTGCCAGGCATCCTAGACATTTTGATGAGGAGTTTGATTCATCCCCTTTAAGGGATACTCATAAAAAGGTAGCTATAAGGGCTCCGTAGTGGCATAGTTATGAGGAAATTCATGTTGAGGAGGCCCCCACAAATAAGAAATTATCTTTCTATGAGACAGCGCAGGCTATCAGAAAATTGGTAAAGCCCTACACTAAAGGATCTAAATTATCCATTGAGGATCACCTAGATACTGTGGAGAGAATCATGCTTGAAATAAATGTACGGGGATCTCATGCAAAGATATCATATCTCCCTTGGTCATTTGATAATTCATATACATCATTCTTTACTTCCCTTCAAGATAGCGATATAACTGATTGGGATCAATACAGAGCAGAGGTACTTTTCTGAATTTCGTAACCCCCAAGCAGCTTTAAGGGCCTTACACAATCTCAAATGCCAGCCTGACGAAAGTCCAAAATAATTTTTAGTCACATTAAAACATGCATATCGGCAGACAGATAAAAGAGCAGATATAGAATCCGCAGAGTTCAAGAGGATATATTTTCATGCCTTACCATCATTTATGAAAAGAAATATAATCAGAGATTATGATGACTCTAAACCACTCAGCTGGTTGGTAAACGAATGTTCCAAGATATATGAGATTCAACAGGATGAGGAAAATAGTTTTAAACGTAAAGAAAAGGGCCAAATCCATAAAATAGCAGAAATCTCTATCCAATCAGAACTACCTTTCGAAACAAATACTAAATCCTATGCTGATGTGGTTAAAAGTCAAAATAAACCAAAATACATACCACCCAAACCTAGACCTATAAAAGTTACCCCTGAAAGGCCCTAAAATAGAAATAATAATCTTTTTTATGTAAACCCAAATTACAAAGGAAATAATCCTATTAGAGATTATTGGTGGCAACCTAAAAACCCCAATGTAGAAAGAAGATTGAGCTCTCCAAGGCCCAGTACTTCAGTAAATTCAGAAAGCCAAAGAGTTACGAATAGGTATAACCGAAAACAAAATGTAGAACAAAGCTCTAACCTAGAGGAAGAAGTTAAATTACTGACCCAACAAATGAATATGCCGGGAAATCAAACGCTGAGAGCCCAGCCAGTCCAAAGGGGACAACATTCTGAAAACCAAAACCAGTGACTGAATGGCATTTGCAAAACTGTGATGGATAATCCTGAAATAAATGATAATAAGATGTTTCTTCCTACTGTCCCTAAGTTTTCTTTGTACACAGGAACTCCCACAGAGCAAGAAGGAGGTATCAATGAAGTGAGAGGGACCGGTATGAACAATATACAGGTTAAACCTTTTTGTTTACAGGATGCATCACTGACCAAGCCACAAATCATTGAAACAGGGTTAATAATTAGTCAAGATAATAAACGATATATTACAGGTAAAATTGAAGATATACCTAACCTGACCAATAACCCCCCCGAAATTACCATAAATTGGTTAAATAATACCTCCCACTCTGACTCTCTAAATAAGAACGAACAATGGAAGAAGTCAGATATAACTTTGCTATTTTGATTTTTTCAATAGCAAAAAATATAATAATCAGCAATTGGAAAGAGAAGCTTGTTCCACTTTTTTCTGACATCGTTTGGAAAATAAAACATACTCGAGAATTAGAGAGCAACTATATACAAAGAGGTCTAATTAAAGTTGATCCATTGAAATGGAAATCATGGGACCAAAAACCAGAAACAACTAATTAGTTATTTTTGGTTTTTCCTTTCTCTTTCAAGGAATGAATGAGGAATGAATGAGTAAGAATGGTAAATTGTTTAATGTAATGTTTTGTTGTAATATTTATGTTAATGAGACTTTAGTATGTAACGTATTTTTGGTATCAATAAAATAAAAAAAAATAAAAAAGGAAGAAGTCAGATATGTTAAAACATTCCCATTTCCTATGTGAGATGGAGGAATGTCAGGGAAGATACTATATCCCCGTTAGCTTACAAGATGTAGACTCCATGGACATTAAAGGGTTAATAGACACAGGCTCCCAAGTAACTGTTCTTTCTCAAGATATGTATCAAGAAATAGAACGTAGATCTAATAAGAAAACTATTCTAAAATCATTCATCGGAATTGTAAAGAATTTTGATGGAATTACCATAAAGACCAAAGGTAGTGTATGGTTGAGTATTAAAATAGGAAATAAACAGGTAAAGCATCCAGTGATAGTGGTAGATGTTCCTGAGTCTCAATTTTTAATTGGGACAGATCTACTGAAGCGATTAAGTCCAATAATAGACTGTATAGATGGAGTAATATGGTCACAAGTTAGCTTTCCTATAAACTATGAAAAGGTTAAACAATCCAATATGCAGAGAAATTGTCATGTAATAGAAACAAAAGAAAATTTGGTGGAAATTCATTTTCAAAATAATCAAACACCTGAAATGACGATAATACAATTCCATGACATTTCTGAAGAACGAATAAATGATGAAAATGTGATCCAAATTAATCAGGCCCACATAGATAACACTCATGTAAAAGGAAATGTCCTAACTATTTCACTAAATAGGAAAACCTCTAAACCTTTTGAAATAACTAGACATTCCAAAATTATGGCTAACATAGAAACAAGAGATAAGGGTTTAGTTATCCCCATAAATATTATAGGTATGAGATATCCTAAATAAGCCAAAATAGCCTTAACCCATGAACATAGTTACATTAATGAAAGTCTATTAAAACGAATAAAGAATCCAAGATTAATTCGTAATTCCCAACCATATGACCAATACATATAAAATAGATCATGAAACCTCAACCCATCCTATTATAGCAAGATGTTTAATACCCCTTTCGATAGGAGATAAAAAGGTTGTGCACTTGTTCCAAGTGATAGAGGATTCCCAATATCCAATATATATTGGTAATGATTTGTTACATCGGTTTGCTTTTCAAATTGATTTAATCCATTACGTTCTATGGTCTCGGTTGAATGAGTCACCATTAGATTTCAGTAATGACTCCGAAGCCTTGAAATATGCCCAACAGATGCCTTATGCAATAACCATACAGATGGAACGAACTGTCACTATACCAGAAGGAGTAGCCCAATTCCCTCTACCCTTGCAAGTAAAAAGAGGGCAGATGATTCAAGGCAAAGATGCTTATGTTAATCTTAGCTATCAAATGCAGCAAAAAGGCCTTAACACCACCCACACTCCTTTAATTGCTGTGACACAATTACCTTTTGTCATCCTAGTAAATAACATAGCTTCCCATCCAATACATATGGAGAAGGGATCTATAGTAGGTGTAACGGAGCTGGAACCCGCAGTCCAATACCTCCGCTGGTATACGGTAAAATACCCAAGAAGCACTACAGTCTCACCATTCCCGACCTCCCATATTGGACGACACACAATTTGGGAGTCAAATGAATACTGACTTTATTTTGTTCTGCAGAAATATTTATACCCATCTCTTCCCACAGGCAATACACATGCCCATATTTGGCCACACAATACACATAAAGAGAACAATAGGTCTGGTCACACCTCCCCGAGGCTCCCTGGCAACTTTGATACAATCAGACATTGATTCAATTACACTTCTTTGTTCTTATCTGAGAATGAAAACACTGTATACAATAGACTTCCTTTATCTTATGCAGAGTCTCTGTAACAGGATTCTCTGTAATAGGATTATCTATTAGCCTAGTAGCTGTGATATTCTGAGCCAATATATTCTGTAGAACATAAACCACCATACATACAGTATATTACTAGGATCATATTTTAACCAAGAATTAAATAACCATAAAACAGGGTAAAACAGTGATGGGTTCCGTTACAGTAGGAATGGCCATTGATGCAGAATATTTCACCTCTGAATTTACCAATTCAGTTATTGGTTTGATACCAGAGGAATATATGAATGATGATAAAATGATAGACCAATGTTTCGATACTCAACCAGAAGGATTATTTACTGTTAAATCTATTTATCCCTTCAGTACCATGGAAGGACAGTGTGAAATAACAGATAACGAGCTAATTTTTAATCAAAATATAGATGAACAAGAGTATGAAGAGAATTTGGTCGATAAGATACAGATAAACTCCATTACCACTGACCTATCTACACAACTAGAGGAAGCCTATGAAATTAGTCAACCTGAGGTATTCCCTGGGTTTAAAGAAAGGGTTGAAGAACAGATAATTTTAGCCGATGGGTGCTCGAATGATACTGAACGCCAAAAATTAAGACAAGTGTATTTTCTAAAGACTCATATGATTGTGGCCTGACGGATCTACATGTCACTAAAATTAAAACTGATCCCAGTATGCCACCTATATTTGTTAAGCAATATAGACTACCCCTCGCCTCTAATGAATCATTAGCCGATATTATAAAGAATTTAGAATCAATGGGAATTATACGTCCTGTACATAGTTCTTATAATAATCCTGTTCTAGGTATTTTGAAGCCAAATGGGACATGACGCTTATGCGCTGATTTGAGGCAATTAAATAAGAGAGTCCAAATGTAGGCTTGGCCTGTCCCATATATAGACCAGTGTTTAGCACAAGTCCAAGGGTCTAAATTATTTACGACACTTGATTGTGCCCAAGGTTATTGGACTATTAAAGTCAATGAAGAGGACCAACATAAATTAGCGTTTACATTTGGTAATCAACAATTTACATGGACTAGAACTCCATTTGGATTTATAAATTCAGGGAATGAGTTTGCTATCTTCTTGCACAAGGCGATGCCTGATGCTCAAGAGCGAGGGACATTAACCTATGTTGATGACATCTTGATTAAAAGTTGCGAATTTGATAAACATATCACAAAAATTTAACATGTTTTGGACCAATCAAAGCACGCAGGAGTTAAAATATCTCTCCAAAAGGCTCAGTGGTGCCGCACTAAAGTTAACTTTTTAGGTCATGAGATAACTCCTGATGGTGTAAATCCACAGAAAAAGAAGGTAGAGGCCCTACTTAAAACTAAAATGCCTACAACTACAAAAGAATTGAGATCATTCCTGGGTATCACCAATTATTCTCGTAAATTTATTGAGAATTATGCCGAAATAACAAGACCCCTCATACAATTGTTAAAGAAAGGTGAGCCATGGGAATGGGGTGAGATTCAGAACCAAGCTGTCAATGAGTTAAAACAGAAACTAAGTCAGGCCCCTTGCCTAGCTTATCCAGAACGAGGTAAGCCCTTCTTCTTAGAAACCGATTATACTGATAATTGTTTAAGTGCTGTGTTATATCAGAAATATGACCAACATAACAAGATTATCTCTTGTGCGAGGAAAACACTATCACCTGTAGAGGTAAAATGTAATGATTGTGAGAAGGCTCTATTTGCTACAGTATGGGCACTACAACATTTTCGAAATTTCATACAAGGTGAGAAAATAATAGTGGAAACGGCACACCAACCATTACAATATATTCAGAGCAATAAAATTAGATCTGGTAATCTATTAGATAGCCGCATAACTGCTTGGACCTTATCCTTACAAGGATGGCCTTTAGAGATAAGATATGCCCAAAGTAAAAAGAATCTAGTTGCCCAAGGATTAGCGGATTTACATGATTGTACTGCCCCAGACCCCTTTAAGGATGATGATCCTCATATAGACCTTCTGGAGAAATATAAATTGTCACCTCATAAAATATATGAAGAGGTATTTTGTAAATCCTTACCCACAGTTTATGTAGATGGATGTGCCTATCATGTAAAAGTAGATACAGATAATAAGCTAGTTGCTGGAATTGGTAATGTATGGATAGATAATTTTCCTGCTCCTCCAAAAGGATGTAAAATAGGACCCAAGAGTAGTCAGGTAGCAGAATTGATGGCTATATATTATGCTGTTTACACCGCAATAGAGCATAACATTAAGGACTTTGTAATCATTACTGATTCAGAATATGCCTGAAATAGTTTTGTTGAATATTTACCAGTATGGAAACGAAATAATATGACTAATGTCCGAAAGAAACCGATAAAACATGGTAAGTTAATACATGCTGTGGTGTATCACCAAATTAATATATATAAATATTACACAAGGTTCGTCTACATTAAAAGGTATTTATTAAAAGGCAACAACACAATACTATAAATGTATCACAAACACACAGCCCAGACCCACGGAGCAACACCCCTTTTTAAATCTATCTACCTATATAATCCCCTTCCCCAAACGCTTGATCTTACCCACGGTTAGACCATCGCCATCACCATCAACCATCACCATCAACCATCACCAACACCATCCAGGAAGAAACAGGAAGTAACAGCAGTTTCCTGCCTGGATATACCCTTAGTTGCATCACTTCCTCCAGCAATTGTGGGAGGGAAGCAAAGACTCTCAGCCCTCCCACCTAGAATTACCATGCAAGGAAGACAAGTTACCACACATGCCATTGATGAAATGGTAAATTCTCATGAACTGACTATATACTGGAAGAAAACAAAAGGGCATTCCAAAGTACAGGGTCAGGATAAAGACGGAAATGATCTTGCTGATAAACTAGCAAAGCAAGGTGCCTTAGAGGGGGAATCAATTGAAATGGACCACCTTATGGGTCCATTACAAATTCAGGCTATCACTAGACAGCAATCCCAGAAAGATACAGAACTCTCCACAGTACAGTGGTCCCATGATACTCCTAATTTGGACTTGATCAATAGTCAAAAAGAAGATCCTATCATAGGTCCATTTTATAACCATATACAGGATCCAATACAGTATCCTCTGGACAAAATAGATGTGTCAGATAAGGAAGATTTCAGGATTCTAATTAAGTCAAAATCCCAGTTTAACATCTTAGATGGTTTACTTATCCGCACATCTAAGAATGGTATACATCAATGGGTAGTTCCTACTGCTTATCGAGGTCTAATGCTACAACATGCTCATGATGCACCAACATCAGGCCACAGAGGTGAAAAGATTACATATGAGATACTTCGTGATTTTGCATATTGGCCACACATGTTGATGGATGTAAAAATTTACTGTCAAGGATGTTTAGTATGTCCCCAGTTTCAACCCCATTCACCTACCCATAGGGCTCCTCTTCAGAAAAGGGGTATGTCCATGCCATGGTCAGACATACAGATTGACTTTATTGGCCCAGTAACTACCTCTTCCAGGGGTAATAAGTATATGTTAACCGTAACATGTCTATTCACCAAATGGGTTGAATGCCTTCCGGCGACAAACTGTAAAGCGGAGACTGCCGCAATTTTGTTGATTAACCATGTGTTTTCTCTTTTTGGCCTACCGCAATGAATTGAGTCAGATAGAGGAAGTCACTTCACCAGTGAGGTGATGAGCCGTATGTGGAGAATCCTAGGTGTTAAACGTAAATTACATATTGCTTACCGCGCCGCTTCTAGTGGTGGGGTAGAACGGTACAACCAATCTATTGTAAGTATCCTAAAGAAATATGTCAAGGAATCAGGTAAGGACTGGGACATAAAATTACCCTTAGTTTTAATGGCGATAAGATCTACCCCTAGTACTGCTACTAAAATGTCCCCTTTTGAATTAATGACTGGGAGACGTATGGTACTCCCACAACACCTTATCTATAGAACCCAAGACCATAACTTGCTAAATGCCGCCATGACCCATCAGTATATTGAGAACTTGAGGAAGCATTTACAACAGGCTTTTGCATTTGCCCAGAAAAATCTAGAGAAATCTGCAGAAAGCACTAAAACATATTACGATCTGAAAACATCTAAGAAAGAATATGAGATCCCAGATCAAGTTATCTATTTAACTTCCTACGTAATCGGGCAAAAGAGAAAAAGTTTTTACCCTCATGGAAAGGACCTTATACCATTATAGATAAAATTTCACCCGTCGTGTATAAGATTGAGATCCCAAAAGATGGTGAAATGGTAGAGAAATGGGTCCATATTAACCAAATGAGAGCCTGTCATCCTAGATCTCAGTTAAGAATCATTGAAAATACTGAACAGTGATTTGTGAAATGTTTTTCGCGTAAAAAAAATCTTCTGTCTCTTCATCTATCTACATAATCCTTCATGTTAGGAATGTATTATTAAAACCACTTGTATTTCGGTTAAACATAGAAGCCAAAAGAGAGAGTATCCAAATTGATAAAAGAAAAAGCCGCTCGTATCAGGGTAATGATGATCCTAACGCCAACAAGTTCAGATGGAAGCTATCTTGTGACGGTCCTTCCTCAGGCGTCTTTATCCAAGAGGCTCCAAGATTCATCCTAACCCGGGAGGAGAATAACGTCGCCGAAAATCTTCATCAGTGTCGATCCACAGAGGATGATTAAAAGACAATTCAGAATATTCCACATCAGGGTGGAAAAGACTCAAACGTGGTATCGTGACCACATTGCCTGTTCATAGGCCACTGTGAAGAAGACGTAGAAACAACTAAGGAAAACTTTATAAACTCACATAACTCCCGTTATCAACGGTCAGAACATTTGCCGAATCATACCCATTGAAGTAATTATCAGGAAGATAATAATAGATGATGAATCAGGACTGCATCTCTTTTAAATAAAAGGACATTCAGGGTTATCCTGCTTAATCATGGAGGGAGTATTGATCCAGGGAGGAATACGATCGCCAATATTTGGGGTCAGGAAGGAATTAATTTTTCCCAATTAAGACAATTGGGTTTTATGTTTGCCTTCCTCTGGATCATCCATATAATCGGTACATGTAAGCAATGAGGTCAGAAAAGGTACCCCAATAGAAATGATGCATAGGTAAAGAAATATGTTTAGACAACCGAATATTTATCTACTTAATTACATATATTGCTACTGTAATAATGTCACCTACCTAATGGGGAGACATTATTCCAGAAAGGGGGATTTGTCAGGGTTTTTACCTATTAAATATATAAATGAGTATACTCCTATATATATATACCATTTTAATTATATATTTCTGATTAAATATATCTTCTTAATAGCTTAATTAATACACATATAGAAATTGCTCAAACATAATGGTGTTTGATATCATCGGATAGGAAATATCTTAAACTTTTCATATCTATGTGTTATGTTATACCTGTATTGCACATCATCATTTTATTTTGAGTTTTTAAATTTATACACATATTCCATTTTTCTGAGCTTCATTAAATGTCTACATTGTAACGAGAATGTAAACAGTGAAACTACCAAAAGGCTAGTCATTAGTATTCATACTAGATTCTTTTGATCCTCAAATGACTTGAAATAGTAACACCTCAAATTGGAGACGAGAAGTCACCATATGGGCTCTTGTACTGTCAATATTTGTTTGACTGTGCATTTGATATTCATGTATCCCCACTTAACACAATAGTGAAAGAAATAATTCCAGGATGTGATAAACGTGAAATCTAGATAAGAATGGCTATTTAAAATAGGCCTAGGACAAGGAAAAAAAAAAAAAAAAGGAATGAAAAAAAAAGAGGGAAAACAAGGAGGAGAGAGGTTGACTCAGACAGATGCCAGATATTGAGAAAGAGAGAGGGACATATTTTTGATTCCTGATATATTTCTTTTTTATATAATAATCGATTCGGGATTATCCACTCTGACTCTACGTGGAATTGGGTTGATACTGGTATCCTGTAATGTATAGATTTAATTTCAAACTTCTGTGATAGAATAGATAAATTGATCTTATTTATTCCACTAAATCAATTGTATCACAGAAGCCACCAATATATCTACTGTAGGTATTATTCAAATTGTGATATATTTTCCTTTGTTCCGATAGTAATTTTGATATTCAATATATGGTTATTATTATAGCATCACCCCATTATTAGTTATATAGGTCTACCGGGGTATATTATATATTCTGCCAACAATATTATTGTGATTTACTATATTAATAAGATTGATTTTCGTGTTTATTATAAATAGCTAAAATAAGAAATATTGATTAATAGTAACTTATTGTTATTTTCTATTACCCTAGAAGATTTTGTTGATAAAGAAGTTATAAGGTTTTTCTTGTTTTATTAACATTTTATCGTATTAATATTGCAGTAGACTTAATTGGGTTATTGACATCTGAAAATCATATAGTACTGTTTAGAACTTTTTCTTTACTTTAGAAATCGATTGTGATATTGATAATAAACGCTGTTTTGTTTAAAAGTGATATTTGCCTATGAATTGACGTTATACTCGGACAATAAGTTAAATTGACTATTTCAAATATCATTTACTATAAATACCACGACAACTTAGCTAGAACTTAGGCTCCTAGAGCCTTTTTTAAATCATGCTTTGCTAAATTTAACATCCCTCACTAAAGGCAGTGAAGATACCGCTGACAGCTAAATTAGTCTTCAAGCCTTTAATGACTCTAACAGAAGTCTCACCTTTCAGCCTCAGTTAAAGTACCACTTAGCAGCGTGCCATTCTAATAACATGAAACTGCCCTTGTAACACCTTCACTTGTACTTAAAGATTATTACACATGTAGGTTGCTTCACAATGTTGGAAACAAATAAATATATCCACTTCCACAAGAGCAGGAGCCTCAAATGCTTCTGTACCAGTGTGTATACATATGTCATGTTTGTTTTATGAATTCATATAAACCTCCAGTATGTTTAGATACAATTTTGCTGAATTCCAACTACTATTTTATATTCCTCCTTCAACTACTACATTGTATTCCTCAGATTACTATATTGTATTTATCCTACTATTAACTTGTATACCTACTACTACTATGCTGTATTTATCCTCCTTCTACTACCATGTTCTATTCCTCCTAGTTCTACATTGTGTTCCTATTAATACTACAATATATCTCATACTACAACTTCATTGTATTCCTCCTCCTACTACATTGTATTCCTACTACTACTACTACTACTACTATGTTTTATTTTCACATTTTCACAAATTTGCTAAGCTATTCCATGGCTCATGCAAAAAAAGAATCCTGAAAAACTTGTACCCATGAAGGTTTGTCCGTAGCTCTCCAGCTCTAACGTGTGCTCACAGCCTGCCTAAAGTATACCCATAAGAGACTCAGTCTGAATCTCAGTAGTCTCTGGTACTAATGTCAATACACTACACTAGTACTAAATTCTCCCATCTATCCATCTATATTTCTGTTTATCTATATAAAATTCTTCCCCTTGCAGGTATCGGGTTAAATAATAAGATGAGATAAGAAGATGAGGACTTAGGGCCCTTAGTCAAGATTGAAGAGGACTGACCTCTTTAAGCAATACGGATGTGCCTGCATCATCCAGGGCTGAAGATTGAAACCAGGGCATTGATGATTGTCTCTGGAGGGTTGTCAAGGGGGTGGGGTAAGTATAATTTGGTCTGGGCTTAGCGACCCCCATGGTTATAGTCTTATCTAACCATGAACCCCATGGTTTAGGTGTACAGTTAATGTTAGGTACCGTAGGAGTTACATGGACCCCCATGGTAACGGATAAACTTTAGGTGCCATAGGGGCCATAGGCACAGGCACTCAGGGATAAAATATTAGGTACATTTCAAGCAATCAGATGGCATTTCATGGGGACTTAGATTTATATATATATATATGTGATTTACTAGCTCAGTAGTGTTTTACAAGTGTACTTCACTCATAAAGGGATAAGAGAGGTAAGGGGATACTAGTATGCACCCTGCATGTTAAAACTGAATATGAATAAGGAGAAGACATTTTCAACTGTTTGGAGAGGAGTGATTGGGAGCAGAAACCAATTTAATGCAGGATATCACATATGAGCAATACAGGTTGTTGCTAACGCTTGCAGGCTTTCTATCCGAACGCGCTGCAACTGCGACCCTTGCAAAGGCCCTCCTTGCGCTGGTAGAGATGAGCGGCGTAGGCGCTCATCCCTACGACCCCATACGAATTAGGGAGCGCGAAGCCACTCACTGCACTGGTGGACATGAGTGCTGTAGGCGCACATCCTTACGACCCACGGAACTAAATCTCAATTACACCATTCACAATGCAGTTTGAAAAAAAACGTGCAGAAAAATTACGGCCAAACAAAAAAAAAATTACGGCCAAACAAAAAAAAATACGACCCGCGGCACTTAGAGTAAAAAAAAGTATTTGGTAAAAAAAAAACGTAGTTAACAGTTGAACCGCGCACATACAAAATACAAAACAAACACCACACACAGCATGGGGGGACAGACACGACATCTGGGAGTAAGGTTGTACGGCAATTTAACCACAATGTGCACACACGAAAATCGCCTAGGTGAGAGAAAAAAATGGCGGTTCGAAAAAAACAAAAACAAGGCTACACGACCCCTAAACATGCAAGACACCGCCAAGCACATAAGACTTTTACACAGGCAACTACGAGGTATAAAATACACTATTAGCGACAACGGAAAATACTTCACACTTGTGTAACGCATAGACAAACGACACCATTTTACAACACTAACTTACAGCTAATAACATTACCATTACAAAATGCCCAATTACACAGCAAAACGGCTTCCCCTCGGGCACGCAGCCTATTTACACTGCACACTTCACACATTGCTGACACATCTCAGGTCAGCAACTGTGCAAATGTACATTGCATGCTGCAGGAAAATCAGGGTGCTCAGAGAACAAAAAGTAGATCAGAGGAGAGGATCACAATAAGCGCCAAATGAGCGCCAAAGGCATTCAGCACGTGACTCACAATGAGCACCGAAAGTACTCAGAGGAGCAAAAGTACAGAAGGGGAAAGCCTCGCAATAAGCGCCAACGGTGATCAGCGTGGCCCTTGCAATAAGCACCAAAGGTGCTCACACCACCAAAATTACATGAGCGCAGAGGCTCTCAATGAGCGTCGAGGCCAAAGATGCTCATTGCGAGCCATGCGCTGAGTGCTGTAGGTGCTCACAATGAGCGCAGAGGATGCTCAGAGGAGCAAAAGTACACTAGGGGAGAGGATCGCAATGAACGCCGAAGGTGCTCAGATGAACAAAAATCTTACATTGAGTGCCAAACAGCATTCCCAGTGCCTCATTTTTTGATGGGCAAGTCGCTAGTATTTTATAAAAAGATGGAGAGATGGATTTTCAGAATGGTTTGGTCATGAAGTACTGATCATAGGAAATATATAATTCATAGAGAAAGTTTGTCAAATATGACACTAAAGTAGTATGTGATAGGTAGTACATTGGGGATGAGGCAAGAGTGATGGGAAATCATGTCTGAAAACAAGATACTTAGAATGTAGAGGAATTGCAGCGGAAAAGTAACATAGGGCCCTATTAAATTCGAGCTGCGTAAATAAAAGGTGAAAACGCAAGGCCTACGTAGTTGAAAATTGAAACCATTTCCGACGCTATTAAATTCCAAGTGCTGCGAGATACGAGCGATGGATGCGAATGCGTAAACGTTAGGATTTGCGCATGAGTTACGATATCTCGGATCCCTTTGCGTAGGAAAAGAGCGCGAAATACGTGATACGTACCACTTAACCTGACGGCAGTATGCCTTTAAAAGGGAGCCAAAAACAGAACATAATTGACTGTGCTGGAGCTTTTGCAAGTAGACACACAGGTCTAGGCGTTGGTGGGTTTTTGGAGAGCAAGGAGAGAGAGAGAAGAGAGAGGAGAGAGGAGAGAATTTCAATTTTGAACTAGCAGATAATTTAACCCTTTGTTTACAATACACATAATTACTGATATCACATAATTCACACACATAGATTAATACGTACACATAGCAACACCTAGTGGTAGGCCACTGCACACCTACACCCCCCCCTCCCCCCACGACCTCCCCCCCCCCCCCTCCCCCCACACATAATACTACACATAATACTTGCATCTTTTTTTACCTCCTAAACCAACACAAAGATCATCTTGCTTTATTGTTAATTTTGTTTTGGAGGAGTTTAGAGGAGAGGAGGTGGTAAGGCAAGAGAGGCGCGGAGGAGAGTGAGGAGAACATCTGAGGAGAGGAGGAGGATGAGGAGGAGAGGAGGAGGAGGAGGAGGGAGAGGAGGAGGAGGGAGAGGAGGAGGAGGGAGAGGAGGAGGAGGGAGAGGAGGGAGAGGAGGAGGAGGTCGAGGGAGAGGAGGAGGAGAGCAAGGAGGAGAGCAGGGGGGGAGGGAAGTGCCCCCAGAGCTAGGAATTCTAGTGGAAGGGGCAGAGGGTCAGGGGCCTGATCCCTTGGTGGGAAGTAGTGGGGATGAGGGAGCGGCCCCAGGGATAGAAGAGGAAGACCAGGCACCGTCTGTAAGGCAACGGGTTGTGGCAAGGCCCAGGGCCCCCAATTACAGCCCAGAGGAGATCCAGGTTCTCCTCAGGGAAATCTGTGCCCGCCAGGGAATTATATGTGGTGGCAGAGACATTAATGCCAGCCAGAGGCAGCAGGCCTGGTCCCAAATTGCCAGAGCTGTGTCGGCAGTAGGGGTTACTAATAGGGACTGGAGGTTAGTGCGGCACAAATTTGATGATTTAAAGATGGCGGTGAAAAGAAGGATGTCCGATGAGGCAGCAGCAGCACGTCAGACTGGTGGTGGGCCCGCGGTCCCTTTTGTTTACAAGGAATGGGAGAGGACAGTGATGCGCTTCATCCCTTCTGAATCTGTGGTGGGAATACCGGGGCAGGTGGACACAGATTGTGCTAACACCCTGCAACGTGAGTATCATATCACACACATGGTTGGCTGAGATTGTGGGGGGATGGGCTGGCTAAAAGCCTGCAGATAACATGCTGTATGTATGTATGTATGTATAAATAGGCTTGTGTTCTGGCTGTTGTATATAATGAGCTGTATCCCTCTAGAACAGGTGTGGGTAAGGAGGGCCACATACATGCCGGACTTTCAGGATATCATGCTGTATGTATGTATGTATGTATAAATAGGCTTGTGTTCTGGCTGTTGTATATAATGAGCTGTATCCCTCTAGAACAGGGGTGGGTAAGGAGGGCCACATACATGCCGGACTTTCAGGATATCATGCTGTATGTATGTATGTATGTATAAATAGGCTTGTGTTCTGGCTGTTGTATATAATGAGCTGTATCCCTCTAGAACAGGGGTGGGTAAGGAGGGCCACATACATGCCGGACTTTCAGGATATCATGCTGTATGTATGTATGTATGTATAAATAGGCTTGTGTTCTGGCTGTTGTATATAATGAGCTGTATCCCTCTAGAACAGGGGTGGGTAAGGAGGGCCACATACATGCCGGACTTTCAGGATATCATGCTGTATGTATGTATGTATGTATAAATAGGCTTGTGTTCTGGCTGTTGTATATAATGAGCTGTATCCCTCTAGAACAGGGGTGGGTAAGGAGGGCCACATACATGCCGGACTTTCAGGATATCATGCTGTATGTATGTATGTATGTATAAATAGGCTTGTGTTCTGGCTGTTGTATATAATGAGCTGTATCCCTCTAGAACAGGGGTGGGTAAGGAGGGCCACATACATGCCGGACTTTCAGGATATCCTTTTTGGGCACAGGTGAGACAATCAGGATGACTGAAAAGGCGATTGGCTCACCTGTGTGGCCCTCCAGGCCCGAACCTGCCCACCCTTGCTCAAGAATTATATGGCCTCCTACACCCCTGCCCACACACTGGGATAATTCACATCCAATAGCACTGTAAGCCCTATGGTTGACTAAAAATTTATGGGGCGACAATAACCATTTCAGACCTGGTAGCAAACCTATCATGTTCATAATTTGTCTCCCTGATATGTCAATTTCTAATTATATCCAGATTAATTGCAATAGAGCAGGGTGTCCAAAGTCAAACTTGCTGTGCTGCGCACAGGCCTGTATATGTGGATTTCCTTTATGTGAACAGATGAGTCAATTAGACTTAATGACTTGGAGAATGATATTCTCAGCTGGGTGCAGCATGGCTATCCACAACTGCAGGCCTGACTTTGGCCTCCACTGCGATCGAGAATAAAAATTTGCCTGTGTGGCATATGTGGATACAGACTCTGTAGCACTGCATGTGTGTCATATACTGTCCTAACCTGGCCCATGTCTCAGCTGCATATTAACAACCATTGCTGGAAACTGGTCAGATTGGTCAGTCTCACACACTGCACAGCAGATGCAGCAGAGCACGTGTCTGAGGCACATGCAGTACACATTCATATGAGCCATGATCCACAATGCTCATTATGCAGCCCGTGGCTCATCTGTGTAACACAAGCACCACAGTCGCTCACAGGTGACCATGATGTCAATGATATGTAAATGCATAGCTGGCAATTGTGTATGGCAACCAACTGAAATATATGTTTATTCCATTGCAGTATCCACAGATTCAGAAGAGGAGGAGGCAGGAAGAGCTGAAGTGGCCCAGGACATTCAGGAGGGCCCGGGACCATCCACATCACTTGCTCATACGGAGCGGGAAGTGATGCCCGGGCCCTCTTCGGCGTGGCCACCTCAGGGCCTGCACCAGCCACACCATCCTGTGCCTCTCTCAGCGGCTCCACCCTCAGCGGCTCCACCCTCAGCGGCTCCACCCTCAGCGGCTCCACCCTCAGCGGCTCCACCCTCATCCTGGGCTCCTCCCTCATCCTGGGCTCCTCCCTCATCCTGGGCTCCTCCCTCATCCTGGGCTCCTCCCTCATCTGGTGCTCCACCCTCACCCTGGGCACAGCCCTCACCCTGGGCACAGCCCTCACCCTGGGCACAGCCCTCACCCTGGGCACAGCCCTCACCCTGGGCACAGCCCTCATACTGTGCTCCCCCGACATACGGGGCACCGCACTCAGCCTGGGCTCCACCATGGGCCCCAGGAGGAGGTGCCCCGGCAGGAGGTGCCCCGGGAGGAAGTGCCCCGGGAGGAGGTGCCCCGGGAGGAGGTGCCCCGGGAGGAGGTGCCCCGGGAGGAGGTGCCCCGGGAGGAAGTGCCCCGGGAGGAGGTGCCCCGGGAGGAGGTGCCCCGGGAGGAGGTGCCCCGGGAGGAGGTGCCCCGGGAGGAAGTGCCCCGGCCCCAAGTGCCCCGGGAGGAGGTACCCCGGGAGGAAGTGCACCGGCCCCAAGTGCCCCGGGAGGAGGTACCCCGGGAGGAAGTGCACCGGCCCCAAGTGCCCCGGGAGGAGGTGCACCGGCCACAAGTGCACCGGCCCCAAGTGCCCCGGGAGGAGGTGCCCCGGGAGGAAGTGCCCCGGCCCCAAGTGCCCCGGGAGGAGGTACCCCGGGAGGAAGTGCACCGGCCCCAAGTGCCCCGGGAGGAGGTGCACCGGCCACAAGTGCACCGGCCCCAAGTGCCCCGGGAGGAGGTGCACCGGCCCCAAGTGCACCGGCCCCAAGTGCCCCGGGAGGAAGTGCCCCGGGAGGAAGTGCCGCGGAGTCGCCGGCCGCGGAGTCGCCGGCCGCGGAGTCGCCGGCCGCGGAGTCGCCGGCCGCGGAGTCGCCGGCCGCCCAGCCGCCAGCCGCCCAGCCGCCAGCCGCCAGACCTCCA
Organism: Discoglossus pictus; assembly: GCA_027410445.1. NCBI lineage: Eukaryota > Metazoa > Chordata > Amphibia > Anura > Alytidae > Discoglossus > Discoglossus pictus. The sequence continues at coordinate 118,138,294 of CM050165.1, read as the reverse complement.
GGTCCTCTGCCACATCTCCCTGCCCAATTACGGAACATAATGTCCCACATTGATGAAGAGGACCAGGCCCAAAGCCAGCTCTCAAGTCAAATGCTGGCCATCAGTGCTAATCAATTGGCAGTCAGCAGGGCCATCCTGGCTGGAAATCGGGTCATCTCAGCCACCACACGGGCCATATATGCTGAGATGAGGAGGCACAACCGAAGGATGGAGAGATATGAGGAACGCGCAAGCCGGGAGAGACGCGCATTATTGCGTAATCTCCGTCGGCAGCCCATACCTCTCCAGCCTTCGGTGGTCCAATCTCAACCTGAAATGTCTGCCTCCTCATCTCAGACATCGCCCACCCATGAACCCCAGCCACCTGCTGTAGTGGCACCCCCTGATCCCACACCAAGGCGTGGAAGAGGGAGACGGGCACAGACGGTGGGGGGCCGCTAACTCGGAGTAGGAGGTGTTAGGACCATCCGAGAGGGCCTCCTGACCACTCCTCACAGAATACAGATTGTTATACATGTTGACATAATATTGGCTACAGAGTGTGTACATGTCTGGTTATGTTGAACATTTTAACAATTGATGTTCAATGTGGATTGACCTTGAGCTTAAATGCTGTATTTAATCATAATATTGTTCGGAATGAGACATTGTTTTTGTCTTTGTAGGTGTTAATAGCCAAATCACACAACTATGAAGACATTTTCTTCATCTTCGAGCAGTACAATACCATCATGTGAGTAAACGCTCAACCCAGTTCCCAACGGGCATTCTATCAGGATTATTCCCCACTGCAGATGGCTCTGAAATTAAATATATGACTCCATATCTTTTCACTAAGAAACATGACTGTGTGATCTTCCATTATAATGATCAGTGTCCAGGCTATCGAGTTGCACAGTCCCATTACTATCTGCTAATCCAAACCAGCAATTCCACATTAGAGTAGTGTCAAAAGCAAAAACAATGTACTCTAATAACAGCTTATGATTGTTCTAACACCTCCTACCTCTGTTTTCCAGATTCATATCATCTATTGACCAATTCACACTGTGTGTGAAATCGCTTAGTATGACATGATCCCTGTTTTATAGTGTCTGTTTATTCTGGCAACCATATGGTTGTTGTATGCGCATTAATGGTTATGTTGATTAGATGTCGTGTTATATGCTGTTGGTTACTGTGGGGTCCTGACCACATGTGACCCTAGGAGATGCTATGCATTACCCTCATGATGTTGTCTGTTTCCTCTTCAGATGTCCTCAGATTTGCCACAGCCCCTTGCCATACTAGGATCTCTTCACAACACACACATGATATTAATGCACATTCCTGTCTATTTCTGTTTGTACTCTGTGTATGCAATAAAGTATGATTGTTATACTGTTATCACTGTTTCTGTGTGTTTGTACCATATCATGCTTTCTAGTTGCGACAATACAGAGAGAATGAAGTGTCATTGTTAAATACATATATCTGTGTGTGTTTACATAGATACATATGCTACATTAATCTGGCCCTTGCCAATATACATGTAGGTGCAAGTTGGAGGGGTGGGAATTCTGAAATCAGGTCTAGAGACCTGCAGGGTTGTATATAGTGACTTGAAGGGCTCAACTTGAATGATATGAATCGACATTCATGATTATGTAGTAATGTCAACGCAGATTGCCCCGAATAGCTACACCACTAACTGATGGTGATGAGCACATCTGACTTTCAGGGGAATTGAATTGTTACATGGTAAATATACAGGATTACACAAACATTGAGTGAAAAAAAAACGGTTTAATTGTTCACAAAGCCACACAGTGACAAATTACCACAGGCATGCTCAGTATCATGGTGGAGGTGGGTAGGATACAGAGTTCCAGTAACACACGGAAATAGGGACATGGGGCCAGAATGCACGCGGGGGGGGGTGACATTGGTATAGATGATCAGTTGAGGGGGGGAGATACAGTGCATCAGCCAACGTGAGGCAATATCAGTTATATTCTTAAATATATCAGGCTAACATTCAATATTCAAAACCAACAATACAGAAGGAGATATGCTCATGGGGAGAAGTAATCTGTAGTCTTGTGTGTGCGCGCAACACACACTCCTATGCAACTGCAGAGGTAGAAGTGCTCAATCAGTCAATGTTAGAACCCCCGTAGGTCATGTCACTGGAAATGGCACTATGAGAGAAGACTCTACATACATAAGTTTGGACACTCAGATGGGAACATGACCAGGACCATATCAGTGTGTTCCAAATAATTTCAGGTGTTAGCAGAACTACCAACCAACTGGCCAGTTCGAGGTGTATTCTGTTCTGTGAATGAGCATCTCTATTATCTGCTGTTGCATATTCATAACTGAAGGTAAATGGAACCTCATTAACAGTTATGTTCCAAGGCTAGAGTTACTGTTCCCCATATGTACAGGGAGGATCACATCAGCACTGAGGAAGAGATCTGGAAGGAAGTATGATACAGGCTTCACAATAGTCCAAGTAGAGGAGAGAATGGCAGATCTAAAGCAATAGGTACATCTAAAGCGATGTAGAGGATGTGATATCACACCCGATGCAACACATGATGACTGACATCTGAACATACATGATGCAATGTGACAATAGCATAGTCCTGGAACGTGGGAATGCTCATCATTCCTTGTTCTGACCGTGGAAAGGGACTAATCTTTGCGATCTGAAACATAAAAGGAACATGTCAAGATTTACATTGCACATGCTCCCAGAGCGCTTACTTCGTCACTTACAGTGGTTATAAAAAGTCTACACACTCCTGTAAACAAATTAGCCAATGAAAAATCATTTCAGAACTATATCCACCTTTAATGTGACAAAAACTGGACAACTCAATTGTCAAACAAACTGAAATCTGTAAGGTGGAGGGAAGAAAATATGAAAGAAAACTAATGTGGTTGCATAAGTCTGCACACCCTCTTATAACTGGGGATGTAGCTGTGTTCAGAATGAAGCAATCACATTCCAAATCATGTTAAATAGGAGTCAGCATACACCTGCCATCATTTAAAGTGCCTCTGATTAACCCAAAATTAAGTTAAGCTGCTCTAGTTGGTCTTTCCTGAAATGTTCTTAGTCGCATCCCACAGCAAAAGCCATGGTTCACAGAGAGCTTCCAAAGCATCAGAGGGATCTCATTGTTAAAAGGTATCAGTTAGGAGAAGGGTACAAAAGAATTTCCAAGGCATTAGATATACCATGGAAGACAGCGTAAAAAATATGGCACAACAGTGACATTACCAAGAACTGGAGCTCCCTCCAAAATGGAGGAAAAGACCTAAAGAAAACTGGTCTGGGAGGCTACCAAGAGGGCCGACAGCAACATTAAAGGAACTGCAGGAATATCTGGCAAGTACTGGCTGTGTGGTACATGTGACAACAATCTCCCGTATTCTTCATATGTCTGGCGTATGGGGTAGAGTGGCAAGATGAAAGCCTTTTCTTACAAAGCAAAACATCAAAGCCAGGCTGCATTTTTCCAAAAAAAAAAAACATCTGAAGTCTCCCAAAAGCATGTGGGAAAAGGTGTTCTGGTCTGATGAAACCAAGGTTGAACATTTTGCCCATAATTCCAAAAGATATGTTTGGCGCAAAAACAACACTGCACATCACCAAAAGAACACCATACCCACAGTGACGCATGGTGGTGGCAGCATCATGCTTTGGGGCTGTTTTTCTGCAGCTGGAACCTTAGTTAAGATAGAGGGAATTAGGACCAGTTCCAAATACCAGTCAATATTGGCACAAAACCTTTAGGCTTCTGCTAGAAAGCTGAACATGAAGAGGAACTTCATCTTTCAGCTTGACAACGACCCAAAGCATACATCCAAATTAACAAAGGAATAGCTTCACCAGAAGTAGATTAAAGTTTGGGAATGGCACAGCCAGAGCCCAGACCAAAATCCCTGTGGGGTGATCTGAAGAGGGCTGTGCACAGGAGATGGATTCGCAATCTGACAGATCTGAAGTGTTTTTGCAAAGAAGAGTGGGCAAATCTTGCAAAGTCACAATGTGCGATGCGGATAGACTCATACCCAAAAAGACTGAGTGCTGTAATAAAATCACAAGGTGCTTCAACAAAGTATTAGTTTAGGGGTGTGCATACTTATGCAACCTTGTGATTTTCTTTTTTGATTTTTTATTCACTCTACTTAACTGATTATAGTTTGTTTTTCAAATGAGTTGTCCAGTTTATAGGTCACATTAAAGGTGGAGAAAGTTCTGAAATGATTTATCTTGGTCTCATTTTTTGACAGCACAGAAACATGACATTTTAACAGGGGTGTGTAGACTTTAGACCTTTTCGATCCACTGTACCGATATATGTTGCTCATTTCATACAAACGTCTTCACTGTTCTTTCCCTACAAAGGAAACGAGCTACTCATCTGGCTAATGATGTAGGAATATCACATAGATTACACATTAATGCATCTGTGGAGAGCCAAATGTGGTGTTTTACCTTGGACGCAGTCCCAAGCTCATCCACGAGGTGATTTGTTCCACCAGGACACGTGCGCTGTGGATCGTAATTAGTTATCACCGCTTACCTATCTGCTGTATCCTGGAAAGAGATAGGCTGATATTAATAAAGTGATTGATGTGTTATTTGTGTCCTTCAGCATACGTGGCCATATTATTACACAAATACTCGCTATGTAGCTTACATTGATGTAGCAGTTCTGTTGCTGGTCATGTTTTTCCATGTCTAGGTTGTTTAAAGAAGAGTTGACACACGACAGCAGCTCTGTAAGGTTAATATGATGTTAGGATTACAGTCACAAATTAGACTAAAGTATGTGTGTATGGTATTTTTCAACCACATTTGGATCCCATTTCATGTGGTTTTGCAGGATCAGACAATGTGAGCAATCCTGGTCCGTAGAGGTTGTAGGTGACTTTAAAAAGGGATTGGGTATCTTTTTACATTACAAAACCAAACAGGCATTAGGGGCTATCCTGGATAAAGAGATAGGGAGTATTGATCCAGGGATGAATATGATCACCAGTATCTGGGGTCAGGAAGGAATGTTATATTTTTCGTCCCTGTGTAGACAATTGGCAAAGCTTCACTTTTTGTTTTTCGGTGACTTCCTCTGGATCAATTAACAATAATTCTGCGTATTGCAGATCATAGATCTATAGAGGTTGAACCTGATGGACTAAAGTCTTTTTTCAATATAAATTACTAGATAACAATGTAACGTGGGGCATATATACATTGACATAGTGGGATATATAATCCACTCAAATTATCTATGCCATTGATGTTTCTAACCGTCAGTACTTAAGATGTGTATGGGAATGTGTGCTTACTTACCTGTAACTGATCATGTGGCTTGTTCCAGTGTACAAACATTGACAACGTCAGGGAACTCTCCTCTACTGTGGACTGGTTGGAATTCTGTATGACAAGGGCGATGGATAAAGGTGGATTTGGGAGTTAGGCATAATCCAGATACATTAGACTGTGTTCCATGCATATTGGGTATGTACTTACATGTGAAGTACTCACGAATTAGGCGGGCACGTTGTTGTGACCCCTGCAGATTATCCACTTCAGGGTGAAATAAAGGCTCTTCCTCCACAGGTAGCGGAGCCGCATCAATGTCCCCCAGACAGTTGGCCTGTAGTGCTATATTGTGCAGACAGCAGCAGGCAAGGATGATGCGACAAACTTTCTGGGGCTTGTATTGTAGAGCCCCCCCAGTGGAATGTAAACATCTGAAGCGCATCTTTAGTACACCAAAGGTGCGCTCAATTACATTCCGGCAGGTTTTATGCGCAGCATTATACCGCGCCTCTGCCCGAGTCTGGGGATTGCTCACAGGGGTCAACAACCACGGCAAACACCCATATCCTGCATCACCTGGTGTAAATAAAATATGATGTTGATATGAATAGGATGTTGTGATGTTTGACAAAGCATATGGCCAAATATCGTCATCATGACCTATCAACACATCCCTGTGGCTAATACACAGTTAAAGATATATGTAAGGGAGATGGATCATGGATGCATCTGATAGGATAATTACTAGGGTATTAACACATGGATTCTATCTGAAGCTTCAGATCAATTATAATGTAATTTCAACAAATGGAAAATCCAGATGTTCACACCCACAGGACACTTACATGAGGCGGAGATACAAGGGAAATACAACAGGGTACATATTGCGACCCTTCTGGTAGAGAGCAGGAAGTCACTGTTGCAGTTCTTGTAACGAGCACATGCCAGAGGTCTGAGGTGAAGAGTGATCGTGTATTCTTGTGAACGTAAATGTGATGCTAATTCAGGTGGAATTTCCCAGGGGCGTACACGATCAAACGCAAATGCCAAAAGACCTTGGAGATTTTGATAACTTCAAGGTAAGCTAATTCATGTTTATTCCGGGATATATTCAGGCAAGAAAAAGTTGGCCAAACAATATTAATTCTCCTCTATCAGATGAATTCTGAAGACATCTCACTTACATAGGCCGTACAAGAACACACAACACGTTATGTAGACTAGAGATGTCCATGTCACAGGATACAATGGAATGCATCAGAACATATACCTAATGATTAATCAATTGTGGTTTTTGGCATATGTTGTTGTGAACTGCATACTGTTTGGCCAAGCTAACACAGGGTTCTGGCCAGCAATGAGCTATTATGTTCTGGCTTTGGTCGTATTACTCCGTAATGCACATGTGAACATCAGATCAATAGAGGGAAACATGATGTACCGTATGTGTTATTGTATCCAGTCATAGTAAGATATGGTTGACTGCCATTACTAATGTGTACTCACCCAGTAGCCATCCGGATGGAAATCTGCCGGACTCAAAGATGTGATAGATTCCGGATGCTCGCAGGATATAGGCGTCGTGAGCACTTCCCGGGAAGCCTGCAAACACACCTTGTATGCGCATGTTCGCATCGCAAACAACCTGTACATTGATTGAATGATAATGCTTACGATTTCTGTACAGCGCTTCTTGCTCTCTAGGAGGTATCAGTGCCACGTGTGTACAGTCAATAGCACCAAGCACATTGGGGATACCTCCTAATTGGAAGAAATCGAACTTCACCTTCGAGATCTCTTCAGCAGTGTTAGGGTAACTGATGTATCTGGCAGCTCTCCGACCAATAGCACGGAGGAATGCACTCAGACAATTCGAGAGGCTTGGCTGAGACATTCCTCCGGCTATGCTCAGGGTGGTCTGAAAGCTCCCAGAAGCAAGGAGGTGTATTGCAACTAACATCCGTGTCATTCCTGGGATGGCTCTATTTGCCCGTGAGCGAGGCTCAAGGTCCGCTCTGAGAACCTCATAGAGCTCCACAAGACTGGCACGGGTCAGCCGAAAACGCTCATACACCTCCCCATCAGTTAACCCCTCTAATGTGAGTCTCTCCCTGTACACATTGGGTGCCCGCCTCCTCACAGGCTCCTGGTCAGGCTCCTGGTCAGGCTCCTGGTCAGGCTCCTGGTCAGGCTCCCCCCCTTCTGCCTGAGCCAACACATCCTGTACTCCCCCCAGCAGCTGATCACCGACAACATTGTCAGCCTCCCTGGGTGCAGGTGGCCCTATATCCCTCTGTCCCTGTGCTACTGGAGCTCTCTCTCCTCCCTGATCCACCCCCACGATACTAGGCATGGCCTGTGGTAATTCCCTTGCCTGGCTTGGTTCTGCCCCAGCATGGATCACATCACCACTCACACCCTCATTCACTCCCAGACATTCCTCTCTGCCACTCCCCATCACCCCCTCAATCACACACCTTGCTTCCTGGTCTTCATACTGTGCTAGTTGAGCTGCACAAAAGCGTCTCAACCTCATACGCCCACTCATCCGAGCCCTCATCCCTCTCTCATGATCATCCATGCTGTTTCAGACATGCTGATGACTTGTTGGGGATGGGGTTATATAGCTTGTTGATTGCATGATCTGGTATTAGGCACGTTAATTTCTGCTTTGCCATTGGTCACCTGTGGATCTTTACATGGCATTCCAGCTGATGATTTTAGGTCAAGAAGCCTCTCAACCTATTACATACGCACTTGGCCGCATGTAATTGGCTGTCCCAACGCGGGACGCCAAGTGCGTATGTAATTGGCTGAGAAGCCCAACGCGGGACGCCAAGTGCGTATGTAATTGGCTGAGAAGCCCAACGCGGGACGCCAAGTGCGTATGTAATTGGCTGAGAAGCCCAACGCGGGACGCCAAGTGCGTATGTAATTGGCTGAGAAGCCCAACGCGGGACGCCAAGTGCGTATGTAATTGGCTGAGAAGCCCAACGCGGGACGCCAAGTGCGTATGTAATTGGCTGAGAAGCCCAACGCGGGACGCCAAGTGCGTATGTATTGGGACTCTCAGCCAATTACATACGCACTTGGCGGCCTGACACTATACGTGCGTATGTAATTGGCTGAGTCTGTTGGCGCGCTCGCAAGCTGATAAGGGGACGTCCTAGCGAGACACGCCTCTCAGCCAATCACGTACGAGCTAAGAATTAGATTGACAGTATGAGCTTATAAATGTGAGTGATACAAACCCATGCGCTGACTGTGTTGTAAGAGCCATTGGAGTTAGCACGCAGTTTCAGGAGCAGGTGGGAGAGAGTTTGATTAGTACTTTGGAGAGAGGGAGATTACTGTAGTTATTTTTTTCTTTTTGCATTGTCTATTTCATAAGTCCTTCCATTTAAGCATTACACATATTTACAGATTTCACATATTTGCAAGACACATAGATTAAATAACACACATAGAGACATATATATAGTTAGGACACACACCCCACACACCCATTCCCCCCACCACACCCCATCCCCCAACACACCCCATCCCCCACCACTTATTAAATACACATAGCACACACATCTTTTCTTTCCAACAGACATTCCAGTAATACTTTTATTTCTTTATCGTTCTTTTGATTTGTAGGCGCACTCTTTTTGATTGTTTTGTATTTTATTACTAGCATATTTACACGTAAGAGTTACACATATTTACACATTACACATATTTGCCTGACACATAGATTAAAGACACATAGAGACATACATAGCGTTAGGACACACAACACACACCTCCCACCCCCCCAACCTTTGCACCGCATCCCGCAACAGTTAGTAAAAACACATAGAACATACACTTTTGTTTCCTTCACATATATAACAGTTACACTTATTTTGAGTTATCCTTATTTTTGTATTATTTGAGCATGGAGGGAGGAGATAGGTGGAGAGAGGAGGAGAGGAGAGGAGCGGAGAGTGAGGAGAGTGAGGAGAGTGTAGTGGAGGGTGGAGGAGAGGTGGAGGAGGTGTCCCCGGAGGAGGAGGTGTCCCCAGAGGAGGAGGTGTCCCTGGAGGGGGTGGAGGAGGTGTCCCCAGAGGAGGAGGTGTCCCCAGAGGAGGAGGTGTCCCCAGAGGAGGAGGAGTGGTCCCCAGAGGGGGGGGGGGGGAGGAGGAGGAGGAGGAGGAGGAGGGAGACAGAGGCACTTGTAGAGGAGGGACAGAGGGGAAGGGGCCTGTTCCCAGGGGGCGGGGTAGTTTGGGGAAGGGACAGGCCTCAGGAAGAGTGCAGGGAGGCCAGGGTCCCCCAGCACAGTCGAGAGAGCAAGGGGCTATTGGCAAGGGCAGGCGCAGGGCCCGTAATTATACGCCCCAGGAGAATATGGTCCTCCTGGGTGCGATCCGTGACCGGCCCGTCATCCTTGTGGCAAGGGAAGCGAAGCCTGGGCCTAAGGCTCAGGCTTGGAAGGAGGTAGTGGAAGTGATGAAGGAGGTGTCCACGGTTCCTAGGGGCTTGAGGTCCTTGAAGCACAGATATGTGGATATCAGGGCCACGGTGAAAAGGAAGATGGCCAGAGAAGCGGAGGGACACAGTGTCGCCTATAAGGAGTGGGAGAGGATCGCAAGGGACTTTCTAGGACCATCGCCCGCAGCTGGAGCTTCATCCCCGGTGGCCCAGCACGACCCAGCCTCCAGTTCAGGTGAATATCACATACACCAACATGCCACCACATGTGCATCACACACACTACACATGGTGACCAACAAGGACACTGACATGTCAGCTCCATGGAATTAACAAGGGATGGATGGATGTATCATTAAATCCATGAAGCTGAAAAATCACTGTCATTCCTGGCCACCCCAAGAGTAATTAAGCAATAGAGTCCATGTACTGGTGCGCCCAATGCAGCCTATGCAGTTACAGACCGCAGGCAAAATCCAGACAGTGTTAGGAGCCAGGAGAGGTCAAGACAAGAAACCAAAGAATAGATCCAATCTAGCAAATGAGAGCTAATGGGAGTTGCAATTAGGAGAATCATCCATGTTCAGGCCTAGATGTCAGATAGTTAGGAGTGAAACCGCAGGCAAAATCCAGACAGTGTTAGGAGCCAGGAGAGGTCAAGACAAGAAACCAAAGAATAGATCCAATCTAGCAAATGAGAGCTAATGGGAGTTGCAATTAGGAGAATCATCCATGTTCAGGCCTAGATGTCAGATAGTTAGGAGTGAAACCGCAGGCAAAATCCAGACAGTGTTAGGAGCCAGGAGAGGTCAAGACAAGAAACCAAAGAATAGATCCAATCTAGCAAATGAGAGCTAATAGGAGTTGCAATTAGGAGAATCATCCATGTTCAGGCCTAGATGTCAGATAGTTAGGAGTGAAACCGCAGGCAAAATCCAGACAGTGTTAGGAGCCAGGAGAGGTCAAGACAAGAAACCAAAGAATAGATCCAATCTAGCAAATGAGAGCTAATGGGAGTTGCAATTAGGAGAATCATCCATGTTCAGGCCTAGATGTCAGATAGTTAGGAGTGAAAACATATCAATGTATTGATCAGCATACTAATGACATGTACCTTTCTTTTCTCTATTTCAGCATCCAGTAGGAGGTCTGGGTCCAGTGATGAGCCACGAGCGGGGCCGTCAGCCCCCGCCCCGCAGGAGACCGCTCAGGGGGAGGAGGCTACAGGCTCATCCGAGGGCCCTGGCTCTTCGGAGGGGGAGGTCGTGGTCGTTGACAGCCCCCCTGTCCAGAGCCCGACTGTCCCCCTCCTCCAAAGACTTGCCATCTCGCCGGGGCCCTCAGAAGGAGTGGAATATGCCACAGCTCCTCCTTCCCCACACTCTGAGCCACCGGGGACAACAACATCAGAGCCCCTGTCTCCAGCCGGGTCCCAGATCCTCCCCACTCTGTCCCCGCCATCTTCCCACCCGGCCCTGCCAGCAGGACCCGAGCCCCCACCACCAACGACCGAGGCTGCGCTGCTGGAGTTGTTGGCCGCCGTGAATAGGATTGAGGCCAACATCTCTGGCATGAGGCGCAGCCTGGACAGGCGCTTTAGGGAGGAGAGGAGCCATCATCGGAGGCTGGAGCAGCATTTGGTCAGGCTGCTGGGAACGGGGCAGGTCACCAGCCAACAGCAGCCTGGCCCCTCCTCTCCTTCCACCATGCCTCCGCCGCCACCACCACCCGTGGTGCCACTACCTCCTCCTGCTCCCCCACCACCAAGGAGACGGCGTCCGGCCGCGGACGATGCAGGTCCTGTGCCCAGGCGGAGGAGGACCTAGGGGCTGTGGACATAATTGTGCCTTCTCAACAGCACTCCTCAGTGACAATCTATTGGTCACAATGCTGACCTCATCTAGCCTGGCTACAGAGTTTTGGATCTTTGCCTATGTGATGGTGACATTTTGTATGCAGATGGCTACCTCCCATCACATGGTCCATGATCCTCTTCTCTGTGGACACGTAGGGTTCGGTTGAGCATGCCACCAATTGATGGTCACTTGGGAATGCTGTTGGAAAGGGATGCTGCAGTCCCCTTTTTTTTTAGGCCCTTAGATTTTATGTTTTCTCTTTATGTTTTTCTTTCCATTTGTTTTAGGTACAATTCAGGCCCATGAAGGCATCTCCTGCATCTGCAAGCATAGTGGAGGAATTATATGAGGCGTAAGGTTTTCCCAGTTCCTCTCAGGTAGACATTACTCCAATGACAGCCCCCTCCTTAACATGTATCTCCCACAATCTTAAAGCTATCATATTGCCAGATATCTCAGACATGATTATTGTTAGCTGAAATGTAGACTAATACCGCTATGGCGGTGGACTTGCAAAGTCTCCCAATGGCATGTTAATGACAGCCAGCATTAATATATGCACTAATAAAGCATGTGATCCTGACCTCAATATCGGTCTGAGAACAGATCTTTGGGTCTGATGTAAGAAACAGTGAATGTGGCTGCTGGCCTTTGTGTCCTGTCCATATTAATGGGTATTTGCCCATATTACTCATTATCCATAGACCTAGCTAATAGTTAGTAATGCTTGCAGATGGGAATCAGGTGAGTTGGTATATTGGTACAGTATTTAGCACTTTACTGTACATGCATTGTCATTATTTTTTTTTAGCCTCCTCCGCCTTTTTTGTTTTTTGTTGACCATTCATTTTTGTGGGCAATTTCACACACCATACTGTATGTGTGAAACTGGATTGGATTACACAGTCCAGAGGTTGAATCATTTGTTCAATTGAACAGATCCAGACAAGTTGTAAGTGCCGTGCACTCTAATGGTTTCTTCAGTTAAATGGAGAGATTTCTGGTTCCGGTTGCAGCATGTGACCCTGGTAGGTGCTATGCATCATGCTTATTCTAGACTATTAGATTGACCCCTGTAGGTATCCCCTTTTTTTAATTTAGCCCCTTGCTCTCTCGGGACCCGCCCACACCACACCCATGATATTAATGCACAGTCTTGACCACTGCTGATTGTGGTCTGTGTCCAAAAATAAAGTTTTGTTATACCGTTCTGTGAATGCACAGTCTTGACCACTGCTGATTGTGGTCTGTGTCCAAAAATAAAGCTGTGTTATTCTGTTCTTCCCATGTCGGTGTGTTTTCAATGGTTGGGGTTAGGGGACATCCACATGCATCACATTAGTGTCACATTACTATAGCTGTAAACTAATGAGCACTAGTTAACCTGCAATAGATCCATACATACTAAGAGGAATAATAGTCCTAATAGCATTAGATATCATATAATGCATCTAAGTGATCTACAATCTATGCATAATAAAGGGTTAATGCACAGGCCAAGTACAATTTGCGGGAATGGGGAGTAGGAACATTCCCCTGTGGGCCTAAAAGGGTGATGATAGGTGATACTGCAGTGGGTTGTCAGTTCCTTCTCCAGTGATTATTGATTTGTCTGTCAATTCTGCTCTCACACGCACTTCCCCAACATCACTTAGCAATCGAAACTAATGTAAATTGATGAATAGCAGAACATAATGGGAGGTCACCAAATGGGAATGAATGGTCATCTTGGCACATGGCCACCAGCAATGTCGTGGGACTTCCTTGGATAAGAGAAGTGGCAATTACCCCTGATGGAGGTGAGTTGGCTGGTGCTCATTGTGCCTCTGCAAACCTTCTGTGTGTGTTTGCTGCGCTTGTGGGTGGGAGAGGGACAGCACAACTGACAACCCACTCCGGTCTCACCGGCATAGGAACCTTGTAAGAAAGCAGTGCCAGAGGGTCAGAGTGGGACCCGACCGAAAGACCAAACAAGAGGTATTGTGTATTTCAATGAAGCTGTGAGCTATCTCATTAAGGGTCATTGTGGGGGTGAGAGGGAAAGCTGAATGCAGGGCCAAATCCCAAACCACTGGGGAAGGAACTGACAACCCACTCCGGTCTCACCGGCATAGGAACCTTGTAAGAAAGCAGTGCCAGAGGGTCAGAGTGGGACCCGACCGAAAGACCAAACAAGAGGTATTGTGTATTTCAATGAAGCTGTGAGCTATCTTATTAAGGGTCATTGTGGGGGTGAGAGGGAAAGCTGAATGCAGGGCCAAATCCCAAACCACTGGGGAAGGAACTGACAACCCACTCCGGTCTCACCGGCATAGGAACCTTGTAAGAAAGCAGTGCCAGAGGGTCAGAGTGGGACCCGACCGAAAGACCAAACAAGAGGTATTGTGTATTTCAATGAAGCTGTGAGCTATCTCATTAAGGGTCATTGTGGGGGTGAGAGGGAAAGCTGAATGCAGGGCCAAATCCCAAACCACTGGGGAAGGAACTGACAACCCACTCCGGTCTCACCGGCATAGGAACCTTGTAAGAAAGCAGTGCCAGAGGGTCAGAGTGGGACCCGACCGAAAGACCAAACAAGAGGTATTGTGTATTTCAATGAAGCTGTGAGCTATCTTATTAAGGGTCATTGTGGGGGTGAGAGGGAAAGCTGAATGCAGGGCCAAATCCCAAACCACTGGGGAAGGAACTGACAACCCACTCCGGTCTCACCGGCATAGGAACCTTGTAAGAAAGCAGTGCCAGAGGGTCAGAGTGGGACCCGACCGAAAGACCAAACAAGAGGTATTGTGTATTTCAATGAAGCTGTGAGCTATCTCATTAAGGGTCATTGTGGGGGTGAGAGGGAAAGCTGAATGCAGGGCCAAATCCCAAACCACTGGGGAAGGAACTGACAACCCACTCCGGTCTCACCGGCATAGGAACCTTGTAAGAAAGCAGTGCCAGAGGGTCAGAGTGGGACCCGACCGAAAGACCAAACAAGAGGTATTGTGTATTTCAATGAAGCTGTGAGCTATCTCATTAAGGGTCATTGTGGGGGTGAGAGGGAAAGCTGAATGCAGGGCCAAATCCCAAACCACTGGGGAAGGAACTGACAACCCACTCCGGTCTCACCGGCATGTAAGAAAGCAGTGCCAGAGGGTCAGAGTGGGACCCGACCGAAAGACCAAACAAGAGGTATTGTGTATTTCAATGAAGCTGTGAGCTATCTTATTAAGGGTCATTGTGGGGGTGAGAGGGAAAGCTGAATGCAGGGCCAAATCCCAAACCACTGGGGAAGGAACTGACAACCCACTCCGGTCTCACCGGCATAGGAACCTTGTAAGAAAGCAGTGCCAGAGGGTCAGAGTGGGACCCGACCGAAAGACCAAACAAGAGGTTTTGTGTATTTCAATGAAGCTGTGAGCTATCTCATTAAGGGTCATTGTGGGGGTGAGAGGGAAAGCTGAATGCAGGGCCAAATCCCAAACCACTGGGGAAGGAACTGACAACCCACTCCGGTCTCACCGGCATAGGAACCTTGTAAGAAAGCAGTGCCAGAGGGTCAGAGTGGGACCCGACCGAAAGACCAAACAAGAGGTATTGTGTATTTCAATGAAGCTGTGAGCTATCTCATTAAGGGTCATTGTGGGGGTGAGAGGGAAAGCTGAATGCAGGGCCAAATCCCAAACCACTGGGGAAGGAACTGACAACCCACTCCGGTCTCACCGGCATAGGAACCTTGTAAGAAAGCAGTGCCAGAGGGTCAGAGTGGGACCCGACCGAAAGACCAAACAAGAGGTATTGTGTATTTCAATGAAGCTGTGAGCTATCTTATTAAGGGTCATTGTGGGGGTGAGAGGGAAAGCTGAATGCAGGGCCAAATCCCAAACCACTGGGGAAGGAACTGACAACCCACTC
Organism: Discoglossus pictus; assembly: GCA_027410445.1. NCBI lineage: Eukaryota > Metazoa > Chordata > Amphibia > Anura > Alytidae > Discoglossus > Discoglossus pictus. Next base: position 118,122,760 of record CM050165.1, on the reverse strand, counting down.
CGGTCTCACCGGCATAGGAACCTTGTAAGAAAGCAGTGCCAGAGGGTCAGAGTGGGACCCGACCGAAAGACCAAACAAGAGGTATTGTGTATTTCAATGAAGCTGTGAGCTATCTCATTAAGGGTCATTGTGGGGGTGAGAGGGAAAGCTGAATGCAGGGCCAAATCCCAAACCACTGGGGAAGGAACTGACAACCCACTCCGGTCTCACCGGCATAGGAACCTTGTAAGAAAGCAGTGCCAGAGGGTCAGAGTGGGACCCGACCGAAAGACCAAACAAGAGGTATTGTGTATTTCAATGAAGCTGTGAGCTATCTTATTAAGGGTCATTGTGGGGGTGAGAGGGAAAGCTGAATGCAGGGCCAAATCCCAAACCACTGGGGAAGGAACTGACAACCCACTCCGGTCTCACCGGCATAGGAACCTTGTAAGAAAGCAGTGCCAGAGGGTCAGAGTGGGACCCGACCGAAAGACCAAACAAGAGGTATTGTGTATTTCAATGAAGCTGTGAGCTATCTTATTAAGGGTCATTGTGGGGGTGAGAGGGAAAGCTGAATGCAGGGCCAAATCCCAAACCACTGGGGAAGGAACTGACAACCCACTCCGGTCTCACCGGCATAGGAACCTTGTAAGAAAGCAGTGCCAGAGGGTCAGAGTGGGACCCGACCGAAAGACCAAACAAGAGGTATTGTGTATTTCAATGAAGCTGTGAGCTATCTCATTAAGGGTCATTGTGGGGGTGAGAGGGAAAGCTGAATGCAGGGCCAAATCCCAAACCACTGGGGAAGGAACTGACAACCCACTCCGGTCTCACCGGCATAGGAACCTTGTAAGAAAGCAGTGCCAGAGGGTCAGAGTGGGACCCGACCGAAAGACCAAACAAGAGGTATTGTGTATTTCAATGAAGCTGTGAGCTATCTTATTAAGGGTCATTGTGGGGGTGAGAGGGAAAGCTGAATGCAGGGCCAAATCCCAAACCACTGGGGAAGGAACTGACAACCCACTCCGGTCTCACCGGCATAGGAAACTTGTAAGAAAGCAGTGCCAGAGGGTCAGAGTGGGACCCGACCGAAAGACTGAACAGGACATATTCACATTCTCCATGTGCCCCATATTTGTGTTCCCAAATGTAGATGTGATGAGCAACATGTATACAAAATAACAGGGTTAATATTGCATTTTCTGGATGTTTTAGTGTTTTTATGTAATCAGGTAGTGTGTCTTTAATTTTGGTTTATGTAAGCTGCAGCATGGCTTTTCATTCAAAATGTAACAACTAATTGGTTGTATAATGCCTTGGCTTTGGTGGGGGGAGGGGATGGTTAAATCAATTGTAATGGCCTTCCATGCTTTTCCTCTGTTAAACTCACTTTTAGATTTTTAAGTTGTCTGTACGTAATGCGTAAACCATTTTACGTGGGTTTTTTGTGCACTTAGCGAATTTGCGAGATACGAGCGTCTACGCAAGGAATTCTTGTCCGCTACTTACTACGTAGCGCTTATCGGAGGCAAATCTCGGCAAAGTAGTCCGAAATTACGCAAGTCAATCGCAAGTCAATCGCAAGTCGACTCGGATATCGTAAATCGACTTACGATGGGCCTTTGCGAGATACGAATTCATCCGCAGCTCGAATTTAATAGGGCCCATAATATCCAGGATTACATAAGAATAATTCCCAAGGATATAAGTAGTTTGCGAGTTATCAGTAAAGTTTCAACTGAATATTTATATAGTATACAACTAAGAAACAGACACTCATATTATTACGGATGACAAAAAATCAATGGGAAAGCTTGCCGTAATTTTTGTGTCTTGCTTTGTTTCGTATTTTGCTTTATGAAATAGGTAATATTGTCCAACTTCTTAAGTGAGACAGAGATCATCTGTCTGTTTGGCTTATCATACTGGACAATAAAAAAAAAATTATTTTTCCTGTGACATGTGTAACAAAAATATGGTATTTTTGTTCTGGTTTAAAATAATATTTTTTGCTCTATTTTGCTCTATTTCAGCTCTGAGTAAATGATGTAACAAGCACAAAATGGAGGTATAGGTACTTCATATATATAATATGCTAAGACAAAAGTAATATCCTAGCTTAGATGGCAATAGAATATCTCGCCAATAGCCATAGCAGAAAAAGAAAGAAAACACATAGAAAGGATTACCATGTATATTGTTTTTAATTTTATTTTTTTCACTTGTTTTTAAAACACACCAAACAAAGATATTGTTTATTTTTTACCCTAAGAAGATATAAGTTGTGAAGTATTTTACCACAATATTTTTAAATTCATTAATGAATGTGTTTTCTTTGGGACACCATAATATTAATATTTTTCCACTTGAAGAGGTTTCTTGACAGTGTCTATAAATGTTTGGAAATACTTTCAAGGGTCTGGAGAATTTTACTTTAATTTTGCACTATTGTTAATTTATATTCTGCATGAGATAATGTCTCAGCTGTAAGACAAGTGGTCCATTATTATACAAAAAGCCAGTTGTTTGTGTCACATTTTTGATTGCCATATTCTACTGGAGGGACAGTATAACATTCTCTTTATTTCACAAAAATTAGACACAGCTGTGAAGTGCTGTAAAGCACTGGATTCAATGATCACTATTTTCCTGGCGAGGAAAGCTTCCTTTGGAATCTGTCAATGATGACTTAAAAGAAGAACTGATTTCTTTATTCAGCTCAACTGAAGCAAGATAATGTAAGAATGTGTATCTAATCCAATGCTTATTGGAAGAAGTCTTTATTTTCTTGCCTTTGTTACAAAGTTCTATACATTATACCCTTAAAGGAACACTGTAAACAATTGTTTTCTTTGCCATCTTCTTTTGATAATGTTTAAAAATGTAAGGGTCATTAAAATTATTCAAGAAATCATTAAATTTCATTTATGAAAATATATAAAACTTGCACAGCCATGATAAACTACTTTTACAGCTGTGGTACTTTATGTCATGGCACTCCTGCCTTCTCCTTTTTTGTCACCCATAATAATATGGGCTGCTAGCCAGCCAATCAAAGCATCCAGAGAAAAGATCCCAAGATCTAGTTTTTTTCCCCATGATTCCATGCCTTTTTCCATCAGGGGAAACTGTCACGTGTGATTGATAGAACTAACCATTGACTAGTAAGGCAGTATATGCAACAATCCTTCTATTTTTAAAATACAATGGACCCTTGATACTCATCGTTAATTGGTTTCAGAAAGCACAACGATTGGCGAAAAGGATAAGTACCAAAGCTCCCATAAGGAGAAATGTAAATTTACTCATGCAATAGTGATGAGTACCAAGAAAACAACAAGTGCTGAAGAATTTTTTACTTGTCAAAATGCGTCAAATACCAAATCCGATGAGTTTCGAGGTAGATGACTCCCGAGCTACCATTGTATTATCGTTAGATAACTGTAAAGAAACAAAATGCCTTTCCAATGTCTCTTAGAGTATCATTGTAGTCTTATAATTACACTATGTTACTAAAAATTACACTTGATAATGTTCAAAAGTAAATATTAATAACATAACCTTTAATTTATTAGCGATTATATACAGGGAGTGCAGAATTATTAGGCAAATGAGTATTTTGACCACATCATCCTCTTTATGCATGTTGTCTTACTCCAAGCTGTATAGGCTCGAAAGCCTACTACCAATTAAGCATATTAGGTGATGTGCATCTCTGTAATGAGAAGGGGTGTGGTCTAATGACATCAACACCCTATATCAGGTGTGCATAATTATTAGGCAACTTCCTTTCCTTTGGCAAAATGGGTCAAAAGAAGGACTTGACAGGCTCAGAAAAGTCAAAAATAGTGAGATATCTTGCAGAGCGATGCAGCACTCTTAAAATTGCAAAGCTTCTGAAGCGTGATCATCGAACAATCAAGGGTTTCATTCAAAATAGTCAACAGGGTCGCAAGAAGCGTGTGGAAAACCAAGGCGCAAAATAACTGCCCATGAACTGAGAAAAGTCAAGCGTGCAGCTGCCACAATGCCACTTGCCACCAGTTTGGCCATATTTCAGAGCTGCAACATCACTGGAGTGCCCAAAAGCACAAGGTGTGCAATACTCAGAGACATGGCCAAGGTAAGAAAGGCTGAAAGACGACCACCACTGAACAAGACACACAAGCTGAAACGTCAAGACTGGGCCAAGAAATATCTCAAGACTGATTTTTCTAAGGTTTTATGGACTGATGAAATGAGAGTGAGTCTTGATGGGCCAGATGAATGGGCCCGTGGCTGGATTGGTAAAGGGCAGAGAGCTCCAGTCCGACTCAGACGCCAGCAAGGTGGAGGTGGAGTACTGGTTTGGGCTGGTATCATCAAAGATGAGCTTGTGGGGCCTTTTCGGGTTGAGGATGGAGTCAAGCTCAACTCCCAGTCCTACTGCCAGTTCCTGGAAGACAACTTCTTCAAGCACTGGTACAGGAAGAAGTCTGCATCCTTCAAGAAAAACATGATTTTCATGCAGGACAATGCTCCATCACACGCGACCAAGTACTCCACAGCGTGGCTGGCAAGAAAGGGTATAAAAGAAGAAAATCTAATAACATGGCCTCCTTGTTCACCTGATCTGAACCCCATTGAGAACCTTTGGTCCATCATCAAATGTGAGATTTACAAGGAGGGAAAACAGTACACCTCTCTGAACAGTGTCTGGGAGGCTGTGGTTGCTGCTGCACGCAATGTTGATGGTGAACAGATCAAAACACTGACAGAATCCATGGATGGCAGGCTTTTGAGTGTCTTTGCAAAGAAACTTGGCTATATTGGTCACTGATTTGTTTTTGTTTTGTTTTTGAATGTCAGAAATGTATATTTGTGAATGTTGAGATGTTATATTGGTTTCACTGGTAAAAATAAATAATTGAAATGGGTATACATTTGTTTTTTGTTAAGTTGCCTAATAATTATGCACAGTAATAGTCACCTGCACACACAGATATCCCCCTAAAATAGCTAAAAATAAAAATAAACTAAAAACTACTTCCAAAAATATTCAGCTTTGATATTAATGAGTTTTTTGGGTTCATTGAGAACATGGTTGTTGTTCAATAATAAAATTAATCCTCAAAAATACAACTTGCCTAATAATTCTGCACTCCCTGTACAATTATTCTGCAGATACAGTAACACTTAATAATTCTGCTGATCTGGTTCTGCGGGTGGTAAGGCATATTAAATTCCACCCTAACACACTCAGCACCTCTCTCTCCCTCCTTTACCACCTGCTAGTTTCAACCCTGTGGGGTGCTTTGGGGAAAGCACCATGAACACTGGATTCAAGACCAAAGACAGGCCCCTCCTTGCATTGCGTTGCTTTGTGTTGATTTGTATTTACCTTTGCCTGGAACTTATCTTATGTACAGAGCTACGGAATAATAATAATAATAATAATCACATATATAGTTGTGGATCTTGCGATGTTGGTGACATTTGCGACTTTGGTAACGCAGTTGCGTCGCTTTTGGCAGGTTCCTGAAGGTATAGTTCATGGGGGTAATTGGTGGATCCCCGGTTCCACTACCTTAGTGAGGGATAGATTTTCTGTAGGTAGCACGTTAGATTTGTTTAAAGAAGTAAGTGGTGGGCTCCGCTACCACCATATATAATAGGGAATTTTAGCACTTTTTTGATCTTGTGGAATTTTTTACAACTCTATTGTATTTGTAATCACTATCCCCTTATGTCTATAATTGTGATATACTAATGAATTTCATATGATCAATTTATATTTATAATCATATTACTCCCTGTTGAGACTGTTCTTATTTTAATCATTTGTAATCGTCGGTATCTTGATTTTATGTGTATCAATAAAATTTATATTTATTTAGTTTCCCTGTTTGAGTATTATTGTCACTATTGATGTACTTATTACTGTAACTTATTTCAATCACCTAGTCCAGAGGAGGATACCCTATGGAAATATAAGTGTCTTTTCTCTTTTGGTTTGGTTATGATATTTTACACTTGTCCATAATGGTTGTTTTTTTTATATTTTTGCATATACATTTATTGATAACACAATTTAATGTGAACAATTAATTAGTATAAAGTCACCACCCTGCTATATACTGTCTTTTTCTTTTTTCAGCATTTGTTGCTTACTTCACAAACATGTGAAGTTTTTGATAATCTACAATGGTCATTTTAGCATGTGTCAAAAAATACATATATACCGGTAGTTGTCTTAATTGCAGGGTTGCCCAAGGTTGTTGGGTCCGGAGGGAGGGGAGCCTGAGGGGATCCGCAGGGAGGGAGAGGGCCTGAGGGGATCTGGAGGGTGCTGAGGGGGTCCTGAAGAGACCAAAGAGACAGGGAAGGGAGAGATGGGGCAAAGAGAGACAGGGGAGGGAGATAGGGGGAAAAGAGAGACAGGGGAGGGAGAGAGGGGCAAAGAGAGAAAGGGGAGGGAGAGAGGGGGCACAGAGAGACAGGGGAGGGAGAGAGAGGGCAAAGAGAGAAAAGAGAGGGAGAGAGAGGTGGCAAAGAGAGACAGGGGAGGGAGAGAAGGGGAAGAGAAACTTTGGGAACCACTGTGCTAGATCATATCCTACTAGTAACTAATCTTCTTACATCTATGCATGGGATCTTCTAGATCAAAATGTTAACTGGACACATAGAGCCTGATTCAATTGAGCTATCGCTAGTTGGTGTAGCCCATAAGTAAGGCCACAAGTTAGTTTGCTATTCAGTTGGCGTCTTTTTGCGGGCGCCAAACGGGTTACTGGTTATGGCATTGAAAACTTTGTAATGGTTAAACTGGGAACTTACAGCCTCCCGATTGCTAAAATCGCAAATCGCTATTCAATTGCTCCAATTCCCAAGGCCGCAAATGGTTTCACACCCGGAAATAGCAAATGTAGGAGAAAATCCTGTGAGTGCTAGAGAGGACCCGCAAGGGGGTTTAACCCCTGTTCGCAGCACTGTAAATGCAAATAACAAATCACTACTGCTCTGTAAATGACGGGGAAAGCGATGAAAGACATTAGCTCGCAAATCGGCTGTAAATAAAATTTATTTTTATGTTTAATTTCGGGGTTATATCAATCTTGGGAATCAATGAGTTAATACATATCAGGCCACCCATATGGACTAGAACAGTATTGGCATTCATTTTTATAATTCTGTATTTTGTGGTTTTGCAGGTCTGATCGCATATCGTTCCCCCAAACCCAATTGATTGATATGTAACCTCCATGTTTTACTGTTGTAATAATGACAGTATCAATATGATTCTAAATGGAAGGTTATGGTTTTGCTTAATTGATCATGTTTTTACCCTGAACTGCTATGAACCAGTACATGGTTTACGTAGAAGGCTTTGGGCCAGTAACTTGCGGGCTTGATCAGCTGAATAGCTCCGGAATCGGAGACCAATGGGAGCCCGCAGCACACCCGGGGGCTTGAATCGGGCCCATAGATTGTACAGTGGAAGTGGGACTGGAAAAGGGGAGGAATCTGTTGGGCAAATAATCGACTGGACACTTTATTCCATTTGTGACCCCCTATTCCAGAGCCTATAGGAGTATTTCAATCCATAAGGCAATCTGTTAGATTATTATGTATTATTTTTCTGTATTAGTAAAATATCTCTTGAAGGTTCCAATGCTATGGACATGAAGCAAAAATGAAATTCTAGAACTTTATACAGTGAGAAGACATGTTTAGTTGCCGGTGTATGGGTGGGGAGTGTCCAGGGCAAGATAACAACAACAACAAATATGGTTTCACAGAAATGAGGATTGGAAAAATGGTAAAAAGAAAATATAATTGTATGTATCATCAACATCAATATTACGGTGTTTTTTCAAACCAATGGTTTAATTTATGTTTGATAAGGAATATACAAAAAGAGAGAAGAAACCTTGTAGGTGGACAATATATTGATGGAAATGTTAAGTAGAGCTATGAAAGGGGCTGTGTTTATCTAACCTCTAATCGTCTTTTAATATCATTAATGCATGGTTCAGGAATAGTCTTGTAATGATGCCTAGTCAAAGAGCAATGGATTTAATATTAAAAAGGTAAACAGAGCTGCCATTCAAATTGGTCTGTTGTTTACGGCCAGCTACTGATATTAATTGTAATTATTATTAGGAAATGGTTTATCTCTTACAGATAGCTGCCTGATTATGTGGTCAATGAGTTAACCTACTGTGTTCTGTAAACGGACCTTTTGCAAACATGGGTCATGGAGTCTACATCAAGACATTGACAGGAATTTTGCATAGAGTACTAGTGCAAATGATGTCAATCAATATAATTCTCAATAACAATTATCTGGTTGCAGTTGAGGAACAAGTGTTAGTAGTTAAGCCAATGCTAGACACTTATGAAAGACTGATACACAATGATGGTAACTTTCCATCCTTCATAACTCATGCACTGGTCAATGGCAACCCCATTTATTAATTTACATTTGTATTTTTTCTTCCCAAAGCTTACAAACAATATAATGTGTTTTTGTGGCTACTTTAAAAGAGTCATTTTGTATAGAGGCTTATTTATAGAGGCTTATCAGGGCACTTAACTATCAGGTTTGGTGTTTAAATTGTATAATATACTTTGGGGTATGGATACTGACCCTTGTGACCCCCATGGTATAGAGGTTAATGTTAGGTGCCATGGGTCCATTTAGACCTCCATGGTATGGGGATTACTGTTAGGTGCCATGGGGGTCCTTGGTATAGGAGTTCATTTTGTGTCTCATGAGGGTGTCGTGCTATCTGTAGATAAAAATAGATCATATACATGTTGTCTACTTTACATGATTGTCTGTTGGTTTTGTTGTTACCACTGTAAACACATACATACTTCTAAACACAGACCAGCAAACATGACCACAGCTGAACCCTGCAATCAAGCTGCCCCTTTAGTCTACCTTTCTGCTAACTTCTAAACACAGAAAAGCAAACATCACCACAGCTGAACTCTGCAAGCAAGATATCTCTAATCAACTCTCGACAACTGCAGTTATCTCCTCTTCATATAGATTATTACATTCCTTTGTGTGATATTATATTTAAGCACATAGACTTTTTCCTGTTGTTTAGTGAATTTAGGCTTATTACGATGTATAGTCTTTAATCTGATCCATATCCTGTGACTTCCTTTGCCTAATTACTTTGCCTTCACCCCACCTAATTTACACATGATTGTCTATTTCAGCTGCCCTTGAGTCTTCCTCACCTCTCTGCTAACTTTGATTTATTAAATCACTCAAACTACTTGCACCTAATCAATCAACTGCAAATGATTACTACCCCTACTTATTCCTCTTAGATTGCTCTCTTGGCCACTGTGTTCCCTTTTACTTGCTTCTTCATCTTAAGCTCCTGCTTGTGTCTCAGACTATCCTCCTCATTTTCTGCACAATATGTCTCCAACACCATTAACATCTTTCCTTCGCTACTTTCCTCCCCTCCCCTCTACTCTGCTCCCACAAGCTCATATCCTTCCTCCAATCACTATTTAATGCATGTTCAAAAGCCCATCTCCCTGCTTATTTTGTTGCTGGAGTAATATCTTCTACCCTGACCATTCACTCACTCCCAACTCTCATCTATCACACTCAGCCCAAGGGCTGCTAACTCTGTCTTTAATTCATATGTTTCAATTTTGCTCCTCTATGTCTAAAATGTACCCTCCACCTAACATGAACACTATCCAAGTTTTTGCATCTTCCCACCTAAGCAAACTTTCACCTACTTCTTGACCCTTGCTATTACTTAACTTTTCTTCACCAGATATCTGCCTTTTTCTTTCCCTTTACATTGTAAGTAGCGAGTTTCCAGTCTTGTAGAGTGCGTTGGGAAAAAGCACTTTCTACAAAGATTCTAAGCTCAAAACAGGACCCTCCATTTTCTTCAGTTGTTAATATTGTATTTTCCCCTGTTCTCTCCCCTTGTACAATGCTATGGTATGTGTCGGCGCGTTACAAATAAATGATAATAATAAATGATAATAATTGTGTGCTCATTTTCTAGGTGAAGGATTAATCATTCTCCTTTTATACACAATAAGTTCTGAGTTTTTAAATGTTCCATCAAGCGGGACCTGAGCCAAGGCCAAATAATTTTAGATGGCTGAAAAGGCTTTGAGAAAGGAACATAGAAATGTCTCAAGAAAGATATGACCAGTCTTAGGCACTTGTATTCAATTCATCATTGTTTTAACCAAACACTGTCAACAGGTGCCATATAAACACACAGTGGGTAATTCAATAACCCAAAATATGTGGCCGACATAGCTAGACCATTGGTCATACGAAAATTGTGTAATATTTAATTTTAAAACATAGAACTAGACTGCTCTCTTGCAGGCAGAACGCCAAATACCATCCCACTTTATATACAGTTGTGCTCAAAAGTTTTCATACCCTGACAGAAATTGTGACATTTTGGCATTTATTTTGATCATATGAAGCTATTTATGATTACATAGTTGTTTTGCTCCTTTTTAAATCATAATGATATTAGAAATAACCCAAACGACCCTGATCAATAGTTTCATACCCTTGAATTTCTGGTCTTGTTACAGACACACAAGGTGACACACACAGGTTAAAATGACAATTGAAGGTTAATTTCCACACCTGTGGCTTTTTAAATTGCAATTAGTCAATAGTCAATGAGTTTGTTAGCTCTCGTGTGGATGCACTGAGCAGGCTAGATACTGAGCCATGGGGAGCAGAAAAGACTTTTGTAGCAAGGTAATGGAACTTCATAAAGATGGAAAAGGATATACAAAGATATCCAAAGCCTTGAAAATGCCAGTCAGTGAAATTCGGGGATCTCTTGATACCAAGCCAAGGTCAGGTAGACCAAGAAAGATTTCAGCCACAACTGCCAGAAGATTTGTTCAAAATACAAAGAAAAACCCACTCTGGAAACAGATGGTGTGGTTGTTTCAAGGAACACAATATGACGATACTTGAACAAAAATGAGCTGCATAGTCGAGTTGCCAGAAAGAAGCCTTTACTGCGCCAATGCCACAAAAAAGCCTGGTTACAATATGCTTGACAACACCTTGAACGCCTCACTTTTTCTGGCACACTGTAATTTCAAGTGACAAGACCAAAAAACAGCTTTATGGCCACAACCATAAGCGATATGTTTGGAGAGGGGTCAACCAGGCCTATAGTGAAAAGAATATCATCCCCACTGTGAAGCATGGTGGTGGCTTACTGATATTTTGGGGATATGTGAGCTCTAAAGGCACAGGGAATCTTGTGAAATTTATGGCAAGATGAATGCAGCATGTTATCAGTAAATACTGTCAGACAATTTGCATTCATCTGCACGAAGGCTGCACATGGGACACTCTTGGGCATTCCAACAAGGCCAATTTGACCCTCCAGTGGTTACAGAAGAAAAAGGTGAAGGTTATGGAGTGGCCATCACAGTCTCCTGACCTTGATATCATCGAGCCACTCTGGGGATATCTCAAACGTGCGGTTCACGACCAAAGACTTTGCATGACCTGTCAGCATTTTGCCAAGACGAATGGACAGCTATACCACCTGCAAAAATTAGGGGCCTAATAGACAACTATTACAAAATACTGCACACTGTCATTAATGCTAAAGGGGGCAATACACAGTATTAAGAACTAAGGGTATGCAATTTTTTTAACAGGGTCATTACATTTTGTTCTTTGTTGCCATGTTTTGTTTTATGATTGTGCCATTCTGTTATAACTTACAGTTGAACATGAATCCCATAAGAAATAAAAGAAATGTGTTTTGCCTGCTCACTCATGTTTTCTTTAAAAATGGTACATATATTCACCAAGGGTATGCAAACTTTTGGGCACAACTGTATACGTTATAATTATGCATGTACAAACAAATATGGCAGGAGGCTACTGCAATTGGCTGAAATGAGCCCTGTGATGGGGTGTGGGTGAAAAGGAAAGAGTTTATCTATTAGAGCATAGGGAAGCTCTGGGCTTTTTCTTTCTGTCTGTCGCTCTCTGGGCTTTCTTGTCTGTCACTCTCTGGCATAAATTTCTGTCCATTTGTATTTTCTCTATGATTATGTTCTAAATCTATCTTTACTACAAATTCTTCCTAAAAAGAAGACCAAAAGGGATTACTTATAAACAAAATAGGGAGCAGTCCTACAGAGGCAAGGTTCTCCCTGCTAAGTTCATATTGGGTAAAATATAGCCACAAGTCTGTATTATTACATTTTATAACAGAATTGTGTCATGAACGATTTGGGGGCCATGATGGGACCCCATTGCACTCCACAAGTAGCTCTATTTTTTGTGACTCTATCACATCTAGTTGCTAATATCAAAGGCTATCAAATGGACATGAAATGTGTCAATTTGTCTTTCAGTTATATATAATTTTTCCCCTTTATGTATTATGTGTAATAAGGTGGTTTGGGGTCATTGTAATAGTTTAAATGATGTAGTTGTGCTAGAAGCAGGCCCTATGATGTGCTAATTTTATATAAAAAGATACTTTACTCACTTATGGGATAAAGAGTTAAGTTTTTCTACAAGAATTTATATGGTGGATCCTCACTGGCCTCAGATAGCCATAAAGGTTAGTTTATGGCTCTCTAAAAAAGGAGAGATAGCAAATAGAGATGGGGGTTTGGCTACAGACCTGGGGGATGGTGTTTTGTGATATTTGTAAATGTATCTGAAGAAAAAATAAAGTCAGTCTGCTTGTACTACACAAGGGTACATGTCTTGTTATTGTGTCCTAACCATTGCTGGGGATGCTGAGATTGTGAACACAAAAAGACATGGCCTAGAGAGAGACAGAATTGGGGTGAGCGTGGTCCCCTAAACCTTACGGTTGTAACAAATTGATATAGTCCAGATACAATCTTTCTGTTACAATTAATAGGGTGGGTACAAACTGAAATAAGGTTTTGGGAGTCATGGTCCGGACATGAATCACAATCTGTTTGTTTGTTTGTACTTGGATCCTTTCTATCAAAAACAGACTGATTGTTTTGATAAATTAAGTTTAATCAATTCTGTTATAAAACCCTTCTTTAAATCCTGTAATACCTATACACAAAAGTTATTTAGTTTGTCATAAACTACCATATAACCTAAGTAGTGTTATTTACTACTGAATCTTCCTATATTCTGGCTACCTTACAGGTTTTATACCTGATTTTGCTATTTACAGTTTTCATAGTGTAACATGCTATATCACTAAATATTAATACAAAATATATTTTATGGAACAGAAATGTGATTGTTCATCCAAGTTTGATAAGATGTTATGCTATTCTTATTAATATCTATATTGAACTAACAAAATACAGAATGTTGTAAAATAGATTGATATCCAATCATTTATAAGGATTTTAATAAATCTCTCCTTAATTTAATATTGTGATCTATCTGAAAATAGATTGTTTTAGCAAGTGTTGATATATCCAATTGTTAATTCCTGGTTTGCTATTGTTTCAGTAAATGCTGTTCTGCATAAAGTGTATACTTGTCTATAAATTGATAATTGAACTCAATACAATATGTTATTCTATACGTACATACATTGTAATATTTATGTCATATCAAAATTGCATGACAGGGGTCCATGAAAATGTGATTGAAAAGGAACAGAAATTTTAAGCACACTCCTTCTCCGTTACTGGTCGAGAAGCAGTATTTTTGCTTCAGAAAAGGGATGCATTGATCTAAAAAAATGGAAACACCCCTCTGAGCCACACAGCTTTTATCAGCTTTTCATCATGGATGCCTCCTGGAGTCATGCAAGTTTAGGACTTTTTACCGGCTTAATAGTGCTTTTAGACTTAAGGTTTTCTTATACATATACATATAATATTATTTTTGGTGCACTGACATAGTCACAATAACTGGTTTTAAGGAACATCAACTGTGAAATATGTACTTCACTCATGTTTAGGTACTGGCTTCATATGGTGCCTTTTCATTCAGTAAATTTCCTTTATGTGATTTTTTGAATTCCATTATATTAAAGGACCACTGTAATGTCCTAACAACATGGGCTAGATGTTTTAATTAAACACTGCTCATTAGTACAATTCAATTTGATTGATTGATTCAAATTCAATGATTTAAAAAAGCAGCAATTAAATATTAAACAGGCTTTAAAAGATCATAGTCAGGTACTGATGTTTTTAGGAACTATATGGTCAATGACAGATAGAGCTGTTCCCACCAACAGCCAGCAGAGCAGTTCTACTACAGTTCTTTCTAGAGAAAAATGGCACCAGATTGCCTTTTATCTGGAGTTCCTGGGTAGGTCTCTGACATAAAGTTTACATGGGGTAGCTGGTGCATAGGGACAAATGGGCAACCGCCCTCCCAAAATTAATGCACTGACTTAATTTTCCCATTACTTACTTAATTGTTTAAATTAAATAATAAAAAAATAATAATTATTTAATGTTCAATCTTCCATTTGTTTTAATATCTGCTGCTGTCACTTTAAATTACAAAAACCTTTATGCAGCAGACACTGACTTACACACTGACTTATCAAATCTAGCACCCTGCTGCTGACTTGGCTAGTACTACAGATCAGGGTACATGTGAGAATTAAAAAAAAAACAGTCAAAATGCTGTCTTTGACCGAACTGTGCTCTAAAATATAGGACTGAGCTTATCTGTCACACGCAGCATCACCCAATCAGAATAGGCGGGAGGGAAAAGTCTCAGATCCTGCAGTGGCAGGCACTCTTACTGTCCCCCCGGAAGTGAATACATTCGTGCAATCCTGAATAAAGTTTATTGAAAGAAAAACAACTCCTCGCTGACTTGTTTCTGACTACTCTGCCCCACACACTAAGCTTGTGATCTGTCTGTCACCACCCTGGCTATACCGGACAGAAGTAGCTGCAGAGCTCAGGTGAGTCCATATCCCTCGCTATGTCACTGTACGGACACTCTCACCCCTGTCAGTGTCAGTCTGTGTAACTCCATATACCTCTCTGTGTCACTGTCAGGACACTCTCACCTTTTCTCTGTGTCTCTCTCTTACAAATAAATCTCCCTGTGTCTTGTTGTTCTGTCCTTCAGTCATGTCTGACTCTCAGTGATCACATGCATGCAGCAAACCAGGTACATCTGTCTGTGTTTCTGGTTGTGCTTATCCATATGGTTTTCAAGGCAAAGATACTGAAGTGGGTTGCCAGTTCCTACTCCAGTGGACCTTGATTTGTCTGACCTCTCTGAAATGACCTGCCCATCTTTGGTGACCCTTCATGATATAGCTCACAGCTTCATTGAGGTGCCAAGCCCCCTCACCACGACATGGTAGCGATTCAGTGTCTCAGTCTCTCTCTATGTCCATATGTATTTATAATGAGAGGGTATACATACTTTTGGGGGAGATATCTTATTGTATGTGTAAGAAATATATATAACTAGCGACTTGCCCGTCAAAAATGACGGCAATACAATTTGAAGCCTGGCAATGCTGTTTGCCATACAATGTGAGGTTCTCCCCCCTCTCACTTGCGGGACTCGCGATGACCGGCGCTCATTGCAGGAGTCGTCGACC